>CM076584.1:1258447788-1259747133 GCA_034641835.2 Pinus albicaulis | reverse complement strand
TAACTGGGGTACTCGCCAGAAATGGTGGGGAAAAATGGAACTAGTATCATCGTCCTATCGGAAATATGTCACTCTTGAACATGGAACTTGTCTGCATTCATGTCAGGTTGAGGACATCTCATCTCATTATCTATTTTCCTCCGTGGGTTTGGGTAATCCCTTTTGACCTCTCATCTGCTCTTTGCCTCACCGTCATGACCTCTGATCTTTTGATGTCAAATACTTCCAAATGCATTGTTGTGCCATCGATATGTTCAAAATAATTTTACTTGTACGGTTTCAACCTTCCTCTGCTTCTCATATGATCCTGATTCACAACAAAACATTGTGTTCCTCTGTCTCGTGTCGATGATGTGGGAATCATTATGGCCCACCTTCGATCAAGGTCACTTCCTGTCGACTTCAACTCATTATCCAGGAAGTTGGTCTAGAGACTCCTGATGGTACCTTGGAGCCTGCATGCCTTAATGGCAGGTTCGTCGCATTCGACGTGAGGTTTTCATCATTGGCCTCCGATCGGATGATTCTACGGGTGTTCGACGTCAGCTCATTTATTCACACGCCGTAGATTGTACCTGTAGTACCTTGAGGACCATTGTCATTATTGGTGGTTTCTCTCGCGTCTGTTAACAGCTTTCATCATTGGCTAGTAATCAGACGATGTTCTTACATGTTCGACTTCAGCTCACATATTCACATGCTTGAACTTGTACTCTGTTGGGTCGAGATGGAGCGCAAGACCCTGGATTTTGTCTGTTGTAATCCAGGCTGCGGTTCTGGATTATTATCATTGGTTACATGACTCATTGAATGGATGGATGCGACTGTCTGGTCTGTGACGATCTTGTTGTATAGAACTGTGTCCCGCAGCTTGGCAGATCCCCAGAATTATTGTATACTCTGTTATGGATGGTTGTGCCCATACCACATATATCATATATTTGAGATATCAGTTTTACTTTTCTACGCAGGTTTTCCGATGGAGGTGTTTTCAGGAAACGTTCTCGTAAATAATTTCACCCCTCTCTCTCTCTTTCCCCTCATCTTCAGAATACGTAATCAAGAGAGGGGTAATTTATTCTGAAGTCTGTAATCCCCATCTCGCCCATTGGAGGGTTGTTTATGTGACGAATAAGTAGTGTCATGCCTTGAAAATACCATCATTGCATCCATTTTCATGAGGACAACATTCCTTCTGTTGATCATTTCCTGAGCAGACCCCTAAAAACACTTGTTTTTGCCTTGGCGCTGGTAGCCCGTTATGTCCTCGCACCAATGAGGAAAATTAATAATGAGCCCACGCCAATTGGCACTCTGTCCCATTTGAGCACCCGCGCCAATCTGCTTATGGAAAGTTTTTTAAAAAAAGAGGTGAAGTTTCGATTACAACAACTTCGTCGATGAGTCATGAGGAGTGGTTTCGACTAAATAACCACGGTCTTCCTCCTTTGGCTTCTTGTTTCCACCTTATGGGGAACCTCCCAAGGGATAAGGCTTCCCTTCCACTATTGTAGGGATCCCAACCTCCTCCTCTCCTCTATAAATATAGCCTTCATCCATTGATGAAGGGTGGAATTTTTTGGAGAGGTAAATCCTGCGGATGAAGCGATCCCCTATAGCCCGGATCGAGTCTAGCAACAACGGATGCCCTTACGATCGTAAGTTCCTAATTGCAAAAGACCAAGATGCGACAAGAGGCCTACATTAAGTCCTACACTGCTATCGTTTGCAAAGAAGATGGCACTTCTGCCCCTCGCTATGGAAGATCACAATTATCCCGCCTAGCACGTTCGAACACTTGCACGTACACGAAGAAACAACAAACACACAAGCGTAAACCCTAATACATGAAATTATGTATCAGTAAGAGAAGATACAACTCATAACACAAAACATGAACATCTGAGTGGAACCATAATCGAAGTCGTTTATTATTAATCAGAAAACGAAGAGATACAGCACCGAGCTGCGACGCGGATATTCCTTCGGGCGGGTCGACGAAGAATCGTCTCGGTAAGCTCGTCGAAAAGGACAGAAGTATCTCTCTTTGGACGTATGACGATAATCCTCCTTACAATTGATTCGACTCTATTCCGACTGCAAGACTACTTTTCTCAACCATTCAACCCCTTCATCAATGGAAGATGGCTATATTTATAGAGGAGAGGAGGAGGTTGGGATCCCTACAATAGTGGAAGGGAGGCCTTATCCCTTGGGAGGTTCCCCATAAGGTGGAAACAAGATGCCAAAGGAGGAAGGTCATGGTTATTCAGGCGAAACCACTCCTGATGACTCATTCACGAAGCTATTGTAATCGAAACTTCGCCTCTTTTTTTAAAAAATTTCCAAAAGCAGATTGGTGCGGGTGCTTAACTGGGACAGAGCACCAATTGGCATGGGCTCAGTGTTAATTTTCCCCCATTGGCGCGAGTACATAACGGGCTACCAGCGCCAAGGCAAAAACAGGTGTTTTTAGGGGTCTGCTCAGGAAATGATCAACAGAAGAAATGTTGTCCTCATGGAAAGGGATGCAACGATGGTATTTTCAAGGCATGCTGCCCCAACAGTGATCACATAAAAAACCCTCCAATGAGTGAGATAGGGATTTAGGGGATGGTGACAAGTTCTTGTGTAACATACTGTTACCCGAGTTTCTTTGAGATGGGGATATTGTTTTTCTTGCAACATATTTGGTCACAAAGCGATATATTTCAATAGAAAGAACACAAGACATAAATATAATGATTCTTCTTCTCCATTTTTTTGACATATAAGATTATATGCATGTAACATGGTTAGAAATGTACCAAAATAATGCAAGAACAACTCAATGAATTGATATAGACAACATGGAAGGAAATCAAATAATAATATTGAGGAATATGGACCCAACAACACTTGTCTTAATAAGCAGAAAGAAGAAGGAAATATATGATATGGTCTTGATCTCTTCTCATTTGAAAATGAATATGAATGGTACATAGAGAGAGGATGTTCTCATCACATGATTGGTGGTAAGATTAAGATGGATTCTCTCAAGAAAATTCAAGATGGAAATGTTATTCTTTCAAATAGTGCTCCAACAAAAGTTCTAGGAAAAGGTAGAGAAAAAATTAATAATCATAGAAGAGAAGGTAATACTTTATTAGTTCAAGGGTTTAAGAAAAATATTATACGTCTAGTTCAAATGATAAATAAAGGATATGTAATTGTGTTTACATCAACGAAATGGAAAGTTATAGATAAAGAATATGGAAAGGTCATAGCAAAGGGGTATATAAATTCAGACAAATTATATGTGTTTAACTAATAAAATTCTCATAGGTATGATGAGGATTTAGACTCAGAATAAAAAAATATCGTACCCATTGTAGTTCATTGTTCTTAAAAGAATAATACTAACAATGATTGCAGAAGTGATGTGATGTACATGACATGATAAGAGTAGAAGATGATTATTAGGTCCTGAAGATAAATAATGTATAATTACAGGGGGAGAAATACATATGTTGTCTTGATGATGATTTTCATGATTTTTTTGATATTTTTGTTTCTTAAATTACTGATAGTGCATAGACTAGTGTAGTAATACTTAATAGGTACAAATAGTATAGGCTTAGGGGGATATGTAGTTCTGAATTTTCAGTACTTTAATTTTTGTATGTGGAGCCTATAAAGAAAAGTCATATATATACGTGATTTATGATTTGAATAGTCACGTATGTTTTTCTATGATGAAGAAACATTGGGACAGGCTCAAGAAAAGTCTCTGAGATGCTTCAGATAGTTATTATCTAGCTTTCTTGTTCTAATATTTATGATTACAATTTTTTGATGTTATTTATAAGTGATTTTGGATTTTATGAGTTACTGATGCTTTTTTGGATAACCGATTGATGAAATTACTTTGATTTCCTTACTGATGTATGAGTCGATATGATCATATTTGAGAATGAACAATTAGAATGGGTTTAAGGATAATTTGTTATGCTTATATTAATGTATTTTTGGAACTATGTTTGCTTATAAAATCCTTGTTACATAATTATTCTTATCATTGGTGATGTTGATAAGGAGAGTTATGTTTATGAATTTCTTGAATGATGATGCATGGGCTACTTATAATGAAATTATGGATGATGCTTATATATTATTAAATTTGTGATCATAGAAGACCCTCTAGTGATGGTGCATGCATATATGATATGTTGAGGATTTTTGTTCTTAATGTGGAAAGAAAATGCATACCTTTCTATGTTAATTTTATGATGATGTTGTTGTCATGGATGATTCCTGATGATTACACATGCTACATGTAAATGATATGATGCAAATGGTTTTCTGAAGACATGGTTACTCATATCTTATTTCTATATATTTTGGATGCTACTTGGAGACATGGAATATGCTTGGCTCTCACATATGTTGTTGATGGATGAAAATATATGTTTCTTTCAGGAACATGGATTGAGGCTATTCGTACAAAGGGAAAGAGAAATTTTACCTTGATGAGGTAAAAAGGATGAGTCGATAGCTAATCTCTACGGAAAAGTCTTATGATCTTGATGTTTCATACTTGGTGACAGGATGATGATATTGAAAATATGCATGTTGTTGCTCATATTTCTATTGACAAATACTTATGGTGCAAACCCTATTCAGTACATGATGGTTTTTTATGACTATCATGGTATTTATACCTCATAATAGAGGTCTTTGGTATTGGTTATAAATGTCATATATGTATATTGATATAAAGGTGATGAAAATATCCATGATGTCATCATTGTAATACTCAGTCATGTATGTACTATTGGGGTCAAGTCAATTATGAATGTAATCCCATTTTGGGTATTTGAGGTAATGATGAATTCAAATACGTAACACCATTGTGTTGGGTGATTGATGTAAGTGTTAGTCCTTGGTGATGGGAAAATTCATATTTGGTTGAGTCACAGAGTCATGTACTTAATTAAAAATAACATGTAGCATGGTTAGTATATAGTGCATATCATATCTAGAGTGCTCATGTCTCTATAAGGAAAGAGAAGCCTTCATTCAAAATTTGCCAACCCTTTGCCCTTGATGTCAAACGGGGAGTGTAACTTTGTGTTTGCAAAGTTTCGTTCTTAACTTGAAGTGTTTTATAGGTATCTACAGGTTTTGGTGACCACACACCAAATTGGTTTCCATCAAGTCTAGGGAGATTGTTGGCATTATGAATAATGTGTTGCCCTTGATGGCAACCTATATGTGAATGTGACGATAAAAGGATATGTCTACAAAATATTACGCTTGTGACAAAAAGTTTGGACAAAGTCACAACAGCTCAGTTGAAGATGTCAAGATGATGATAACAAGAGGTGTCTACAAGCTAGTACACATGTGCTAGAAATTTTGGACAAAGGCATACTAGTTCAAAGATTGAGAAATAGTGAAGGTGATGTTTTGAGAAGTGCACGCAGGTTCTATGAGGCAAACTCATGTACATATGTGGGTATGGAGAAGAGAAACCACATATAGTTTCGACACCATGGTATTCTAGATACCAAGGGTCTTTACCATGGTATTTTCCCATAGTATTGAGCCCAAAAACAGATATTTGATCTCCTCAAAGAATACCATGGGAATTAGTGTGGTTTTGACCTATGGTATTGGTTAATGCCTATGTTATATAATGAAATGAAGATAAAAACATTGTGTGTGAAAGTCATGGATATTTGATGAATAGTTAGATATGAAGAAAGTGTGCATGTAATGGGATTTTAATGAATTATTTGACCTGAAACTAAGTATGCACCTTGCATTTTGATGATGGATCAATTCCAATAGATCTGAAGTGACTATACATTGATAATATTCTTATGGGATAATTTTATTGGTGATGATAATGTTTTTATGTATGTTTTCTTATATGTTGAGAGATGGATTTGTCTGAAGGTATGATGTGGATGCAAGGTATAAGTCAATAATTAGATATCTATACATGGGTTTGAGAACCTAAAAAAAATGTGCATGCACAATTTTGATAACCTAAAAGGAACATATATACGTGAGTCTCATTCTTTTAAGTCAAATGTCAATTTTGTATTTTGGACCAAACTTTATGTGAGTTTGATTTTGGAAGAGCATGTATACATGTGGAAGTGTTTTGTGGAAAGTGAGTGTATAATCTGTGGTTTTAATGAATATGATGTCTAATCATTCTAATTAGTGTTGTTGTGTTTTTGTTGTTTGTAAATGAAGTATTACTTTATGATCTAGTTTTAACAGTGATGATTGAAGTTGAATTGATTAATTGAAGAGTGATGATGTTTCTAGTTGTATGTGATTGAAGATATGTGATGGTTTTGTTATTATTTCAGAATGATTCAATGGTTCAATGTGTAACACAATGTTTTTATTTTTATTTTTTTTCAGAATGACAAGGATACAGTTTCAGGGTTCATTGTTTTGAGATCTATACACATGTATTATTTAACAAAGTCGTGTATACACGTAGGTTTTATAAAGTAAAATAACATATATATTCTGACATTTTGTTGATCAAGGTTTTCAGTTGGTTCAGTGATTTGATGTACTGTTTGGGTTTAGTGTTGGTATTTTGGTGAATGAAGTGAAGTTACACTAATCTAAGTACTTTGATTATTTCAAAATAATTTAATTGATTTGTGTATTAGTTGGTTCATTGATTAGTTGATTGAGTTGGTTCAATGATTGAGTGATTTTTTACAATGTTTGGTTTCAAATTTAATATTTTTTATTGGGCTTAAATTATGGTAGTGGGTCTAGTCTGGAAAATTGATGAAAAGTGGCCTACAAGTTGTGTTTTTTTGAATCAGGTGGATCCAATGTGAAAATTTATGAAATGTGGTCAATGGTGGTGTTGCGGTTTGGAGCCTTCAGTGAGGGAGTCGAATCTGCCTTATAGTGGTATCTAGGAAATCACATCAGGGGTTAGGAGCTCCCTTTTGGTGGGTGCCGACAAATAAGATCATGGATTCGGAGCTCCATTTCGGTGGGTGATGGAGAACGATAGAAGGTTGTATCCTTTTGCAGGTGGGTGCCTGTGTGCTAATATCAGTCCACGCCACTAAAATATTGTAAGAAGTGTTTCTTTATAATAAAAATAAGACAAAGACGAAAACAACAATGGTTTTCTCCCTCATTGGATTTCCACCTAAAAATCATGGTTTTCATCTGTGTTTCTTATGTGTTATGGTTTATTTTTATCTTATTGCACATGGTTCCTATTTAATTAATGCTTAATAACATAGTGATACACTATTTCAAGTTAAACATATGATGAGTGAACTGAAAAGTAAATTTAATAGATATATGCTAGTTGTCTACATAATAGTCGCGTACATGCAGAGGTTTACTTTAGTAAAGTCACGTACAAAAATATGAATAAGAAAAGAAAATTCTAATTTATTTTTAAAACTTTTTCACCCCCCCCCCCCCCCCCAAGTGTTTTTCACAACAATCTGTTTATATGCTTATAGCCTCAAAAATAATTAATCCCACAACTTAAATTTTTCTTCATTTTTGATGTTGATTTTCTTGTTCTGTCATCCTATTCTATATGCTCAAACCAATTTGTCCTTCAATTGTTTCAGAGCCTCTTGTTGGTTTCACATTTGGTACTCCATGACTTGAATTTTTCATTTCATTTTAAGGGTGGTGTGATCACTAGAGGATGATATGTATAAGTTTCCATAAATGAGCTTCATAAAGTGTGGAAGCATGTGTTGTACCACCATTTCGTTAATGGAAAGAGCTTAAGACATTAGGTCTCTTTGTTAGATGTAAGGAAATAAAAATATCCTTCTATACAATTATCCAAAATCCTAGGCTTATCATCATATTGAGGATGGAAACATTAGTAGTGAGTAGATTATATACAAAATAAATAAAATAATGTGATCCAAAAATGTACAGTCAAAACTAGATCTCTATCACTTACAATAATCTTGGGATTTCCATGTATATTTGGGACTATTTTTAATAGGTGATGTCTCTATTGAAATTTCTTTGAAATAGTAAAAAATAGAGACAATGCATGCACAATTTGTTAGTTAATTAACTATTAGCATGATGGCATTGTTTCTTTCCTATTTGGGTAAAGCATTTAATAAAATTGATTGAAATATCTTCAAAAAATTTAATTGCTATAACTATTGGTTGTTTTAGACATGTGATATTCATTTTATCTCCCTTATTTTATTGGTAGGAAACACATTTAGCCACAAAATTTTGAACAATAATTCCAAAATCTTCCCAGGAAAATCATTTTTTAGTCCTATGAGAATTTTTCAAGAACCTTGAATGTCCTCCTATAAGAGAAGTGTGTAATTGCAAAAGGTCCTTTTCTTTGAGCTAGATATTATTACATAAAAATAGATGATTTTAATATTACAACATATCATTCTTCCACATAAATTTATCAGATGCACTTGTGTCTTGTAACGTGCTCCTCCCACATTTACCCAAGCTAACTGGTCCACTACGGTAAACATGTGACAAATATTTACTAAGACATGATTCAACTCCCAAAGAAATGTTAACCAACCACCTCAGGTGCTCAAACCTTCAGTTAGCTTTCTTTATGACTAAATTAGATCCCTAGTTGCATTGATGACAAACCCTCCATTCGACATAAACCCTCCAGTTTCATGCACAAGCCTACATCAATGCGAATGCAGACATTTATAGGAAGTTTTGTGCTAGTGACCTCAAATTCTTAGCCACATTTTAAGGGCCAAGATTCAGGGATTTGCCCAGAACTTGTTGGAAATATCAGAAATGATAAATAGCAATATGAGAAGGCCTCTGATGAAAAAACTTAAACAAGGACCTGATGCAACAAGGCCTAGCCATGAAAGACGTGAACATGTAATATACAACTCATATAAACACATTTTGAGCATAGGGACTTCATACTTATTTGAGAATTGTTAAGAATGTCTTATTCCCTCTCATAATAGCTACAATATAATCTACTAGTGCATGAATACATTGTTTATTCATGTACTAAGAAAAACATTATGAGAGCCATAGTTAAAGTATGTCATAAACCATATTTATGGCCATCATTTAACCAACATAATTACAATGATAAAACAACCTTTAATATCACTTAATAACAAGAATATTTACACATGATACACATTTCCAAATATCCCTTATTAACATATGCAAAATGAAACCATGTTCTGGACTTTCATGTACCACCTGACCATAGATTAGGCTGAACCAAATCTTTATTTTAGCCAATCACCCTCGTACCATATTCCAAGCATGATTGTGGGACTCACAACCAAACCAATGAGGGAATCTTGAGGATTTACCATGTATCCCACCAAGCGATTCCCCGACCAAAACAATAACACTACAAGGTTTACTGCAATCCCACCATATACTGGTCAAGGGATCACTAGGCCATAGACAACCATGGATACCTTCAGATTTCTCCACCTAAACTATGAGGAATTTTCCCGTCTCCACCCTCTAGTATTTACTTTGTATCCCACCATTCAATGGTTGAGGATTCACTATTAAAGGGATTCCTATGCCTTTTTTTCCTCTTGAGACCATCCCATTCAGTTTCAAAACCTTCCAAAAATCCATGTTAACCAAGTAAGAGAGATCGCATCACACCATGGCGATCTGGAAATGGAAAGGAAAGGTTCAAAACAACTATCAAACCTAGTAAAACTCATGCCAATGATAGAAAGAGAGAAAAATACACACGTGCATGTATCATCCATGCCAAAAATATGAAGGAAAACATACATGAAAATTGATACCTACTAGTAATCATATTTTCGTTTCTTGATCCAACTCTTCCTTGCTTCATTTTTTCTTACCTTTTCCTTATTTGTACTTTCCTTGATTTCCTTGATCAAATGCTAGATTAATCAAAGAAAATTATAAGTGTGCAAGATTATGTGACAGAGAGAATACATAGAGAGCTCGAAAATAGAACTGACAAAATCTAATATATAGAAAAGTTGTGAACTGATCCTCAGAATTTTTTTTATCAGTGAGACCTATAATTTCTTCAGTTTTCCATTATTTTCCTTCATTTTACTCCTGATATGAAACCTATGACCTTTCACCTTCCTTTTCTACTAATTTCTTTTATTTTCATAAATAAAATGTCAATTAATGCCTCTTTCCTTTTCAAAGTCCTTGCCATTTCCTTTGCAAATTTCCCTTAGCCATAATAAATCAAATGAGCACCCACACTGGGATGTTTTTCCCAACATTCAACCTGGAATATGTTTCCATGATCATGGTCTTATTTTCCTTTATTAATTTTATTACATGAAGTTTTTAACCTAGGGATGTTAGAGACCCCTCCCCCTTAGAGGAACACCACCCTAAGTGTTCGTTGACACCTACGACCAACAAAACCACTAAAAAACTAAAACATACTTCTTATGGAACTTTATAACTTAGCTCGATGCACTATTCACAATGAAGAACATACTGAAAAACGTAACCAACATGAAAAACATGAAAACGTAACAACCATAGTGCTTATTGGAGCTTTATAACACATCTTGTGGTGATATTTACATCCATATAGATATATACAAAAAATTATCTTCCTGAACGAACAAATAATGAAGGATACATAGTCTGCATCAGTTCAACCATATCCCTTGTAGCTTCATTAGGCCCACATTTCTTCCACTACACTTTGACTTGCTCAATTTATTGGTTCCAAAGCATGAACATATTTATCTGCAAAATAAATTAAGGTTCCTAATGAAATTCTTCTTCTGGTTCCACCTAAAATACATACCAATCAATAACATGATCAACATCCTTTATATATTTTTTAAGAAATGAAACATGGAAAACATCATGGACTTTCACCGTTAGAGGTAGTGCAAGTGGATAGTCCATTGTTCCAATCCTCTGAAGGATCTCGAAAGGTCCACAATACCGATGTGCTAACTTCACACATGACCCAATCCTCAAGGATCTCTTCTTGTGATTAATTCGTAAGTACACATGCTCCCCAAAATGAATCTCCTTAATCTCCATGTATTGGTCTGCATAAATTTTCTTTCTATCCTATGCTTCCTTTATATTCTTCTTGATAGCCTACATTTCTTGTTCCATTTCTTCCAACATGTCTAGTCCTATCAACACCCTTTTCACAATACCATTCCAACCAATGGGAGTGTTAAAACTCCATCCTTATAGTCCCTCAAATGGACTCATCGTTAGTGACTCTTGCTACACATTCTTTTATGAAAACTCAACTCGAGGTATATGTTCTTCCCACTTCCATTTCTTATACATAACATACATTCTAAACATGTCCTCTAAAATCCTGTTGAAACTCTTTGTTTTTCCATTTTTCTATGGATGATAAGTTTTGTTGAAGGCCAACTCTATACCCAAACCTAAAAATAGCTCTTTCTAGAACGTAGAAGTGAAATTAGCATCCATTGCTGAGACAATATTCTTTATTACAACATGCAACCTCACTACATCACTGATTAAGACCAGTGCCACATCACTAGCTAAATACATAGACTTCACCGAAATGAAGTGTGCTACCTTTATCAAAATGTCCACCACAACTATGATGGAATCATGACGGCTAAATTTCCTCGAAAAATCTCTAATAAAATCCATATAAATGACCTCCAATTTTGACTTTGGAATCAAAATATTTTGCAGTAATCCAGCTCAATTCTTACACTCTCTTTGACCTATTAACAATCCAAACATTTATCCACAAACTCTGCCACTTCCTTATCTAGTTTGGTTAGTAGTAAAACATATTCACCATTGTTAATGTTTTTGGTATCTTAGATGACCTAAACACAACTTAACATGAAATTCCCTAAACATAAGGTTCTTGAGCTCATTGTCGTCTAGCATATAAATCTTGTCCCTAAATCTGACCAAATCATCTGTTGTGAGAAGATAGTCCACATACTAATCACCTGTACCCTATTGTAACCTATGCCTAATCTTGTTTTACTATCATCTATTTATCGCACTTTCAATATATGATCTTGTAAATATTTTATATAAGAACTCATAGTTGTTATATGATTCACCTACACTCATCTTCTAAGAGCATATGCAACCCTGTTCTCTTTCCCTTTGATGAACTTGATCTTCATGTCAAATTCACTGATCCTGGAACACCATATAACTTGCATGGCATTCATATTCGGTTAATAAAATAAGTATTTCAATACACTGTGGTCGCTCATCAATACAAACCTCATTTCAAGAAGATAGTGCATTGACATCTTGAATGCATGAATGATCGCTAAAAACTCAAGATCATGTGTCACATAGTTATACTCATGCTCATTTAGTTTCCTTGATACGTGATATACCACCTGTCCCTCCTACATAAGGACTCCACCAAGCCCTCTCTTGCAAGAATCGTTAAACACCACAAACTCTTTATCTAGATCTTCAAAATTTAAAACTAGATCATTTATCAACAATTTCTTCAAATTATCAAAACTTCTTGCAAATTCCTTTGTCCATTAAAGTTTATGTCATTTCATTGGCAATGATGTAATAGGATAGGAAGTTCGTGAGAAGTTCCTGATGAACCTCCTATAGTAACCTGTTAATCCCATAAATTACCATACCTCATCCACATTCCTAGGACCTTCCCACTCCATGATAACCTTTATATTTTTCGTGTCAACTACTATGCTTTCCATGGAGACGAAATTCCCCAAGAAATGTACCTCTATCTAAAATAAATTGCAATTCCTAATCTTGGCATACAATTGATGCTCTCTTATAAATATTAGTAATGATTCTAAATGTACAACATTCTCTTCCTCATTCTTAGAATATATAAGTATATCATCAATGAACACAATAAAAAACTTGTGCATATAAGGACACAACACACTATTCATCAACCATATAAAAGTATTTGGAGCATTATTCAAACCAATTGGAACTATAAAAAACCCATATTTCCCATACATGGTATGGAATTTTTTCTTCTAAATGTCCTCTTCTCTTATGCATACTTGATGATATCCTAACCGCATATCAATCTTTGAGAACACTATTGATCCCTTCAATCAATCAAACAAGCTACGAATCCTACACAACAAATACTTGTTCTTGATTATTACCTTGTTAAAATTTATGTAATCAATGCATAGTGTGAGAGTACTATCCTTCTTCCTAAAAAATAATGTTGGTGCACCCCATGACGATAGACTTGGCTTAATGTATCCATTATTAATCATTTATTTAGTTGCAACTTGATTTTCACTAACTATGGAGTTCTGATCATGTAAGGTGCCTTAGATTTTGGTGCTGCCCTTCTTATCAACTCAATAGAAAATTCCAGTAATCTATGAGGCAGAAATTATAAGATATATGTGCCTAATACATGATGACACTTCTATAAAACTGGGTACTTGTTCAGGACCTTGAAATCCTCAACATCTTTGAATTTATCACTAGCAATATGTACTACAAATAATACACACCCTTTCATGCGATTGTGCTTTTCCTGCATTGATCTCACCATTCTAACTAATGTTTCCTTCTTCATACCCTGCAAGATTCTTTGTTCTCCATTTTCATGTAAGCACTCAATCACCATATCATAACAATCCACCTTGGTCCTATCAAGATATAAAGAGTCCATATGCAAAAAAATCATGTACGATCGCAATGAAAGTACACTCAAATTTGTTGATGCAGTCATACCATTCAACTTAAATGCGCAAGATTTTACCTAATCATTAACTCTCTTCTTTGTACGTGTAGCCAATTTCACTAACCAAAGATTTTCATGCACTTCTTTATTCAAACCACAATTATAAAACAATTCAGGATTAGCATAATTATAATTAGATCCATGGTAAATCAAAATAGACTACAACTTTATCATAACAATTACCATCCATCTTGATAATATATTCCTAGTGATCCACTTTCTAGTTATCCAATGTTGCATAGATACACAGTATTCTCTGCCCAACGTCCCCAACAGTCAATAATTCTTCAATAAGTTCCTAGCAATGCTCCAAGAATACTTCTTCCAATATGCCTCAAGATGTCTTCACAATGGTTCCTCCAAATGCTTCACGATGTTTTCAAGCAAGTTATGGCTTCAATAGTTTAGATCAATATTCAATCAAGTGTCCACTAGGTGACTTCTCTTCAATATCACAAGTCTTCAAGATTTCCCGCACTAAGCCTGGTCAAAAAATTCCTTCTTCCAACCAAGGTCACAGTTATGAAGTGCTAAATTTTATTTTCACTTGTTCTAAGACTTAATTCACAGGTCCGATAATATACTACCAAAAGTATACAAGGAAGTGTTACCACAGGTCAATAAGTGTACCTAAAAAGGGTGACGGACCAAGCCCTAGAGTCTGCTTATTCCAAATTGTTTGTTAACCAATACTGCTCCTTATCACTTCAACACCCAATGTTAAAATAGTGCCTCAAGGTTCGAGCCCTTAAACAAATCCTCAACGAGATTCTAAGATACCACTAATATAAGGCTTAGTTAGAGGATTTCTAGAGGTTTGAATTTTGTGAAGGCTATATGAGGTAAGGTATGTCCTCCCATAGGCATCTATCCAAGCCTTCAAAATTGAACTTTCTAGTTACATGATCAAGCCTTACCCACAAATTTGAGCGTATTGTCTTAGCTCACTAGGCAGGTCTCCTCAAGCCTATAAATAATACTCCCACAGGTACAAACGTTTACCACAAAAATCCTACAATATAGGTCTAAAAATTTCCTCTAAACAGGTATGAGGGTGATGTAGGATAGTTGTAGAGATGACCCAACACCACTCTGAAATCCAATGACATAATTGTACACTTCAGGTTGTTTTCTATAGGTTTGTCAACAATTTCTTAAGTGATTTGTCCAAGAATGAACTGTAATGTATCCGTTTGAACATAAAATATTGAAGTATTCGTCGACCTTCTTGCTGTGTTTATCCTCCTTTATCAACTCTTGTAACATTCTTCACCAAAAGTTTTGAGCTTAAATATGGAGCATAGATTTATATTTATAGTTTTTTTTCCCTATGAAGAGACATGAAGCTTGAGGAAGAGTTTACTTGGAAAAGTAAGTTCATGTCAGCTAGCATAAAAAAAATTATTGCTTTTCAATTTAAACATTCATTTTCTCTTCAACGGTATGGAGTTTGGGGGAAATTAGATAATGGTTTTTAAGCTTATGTGGTTGTTTATTGAATAATAGCAATTCATATTTTCCACAGTATTACCAAAACTTTGACGAAGTTTTGAATCCCAATGGGGATCCATCTTCAGCACAGATGTGAATTGGAGCTTGAGAGGAAAACATACCAAGATAAATTGTGAAAGAAAAACCTACCAAGATTAGGAGAGTTGAGCATTCAATTAATTTATTATTCAATTTATTAATTAGATACTCATTGGAAAGCTACAAATATCCTCAATAACATGATGTAGTAATTTATTTAAGGTATGACCTATAATAGTCCCAAATTAATTATTTCTTTGTAATATCATTTTGTGTGGGTAGGGCCGAACCCGTGTCGGGTCTATGTAATAGTCTTGCCTGAGGTCCCCCCGGCCTCAGATGCTCTGGTGGGGTTAGGCCCACCCTTAACACCCTAGGATGTCACCCTCACTAACAGTTTGAGCTTTTAGTGTAGTGGTTGGATCTACGTGGTATCAAATCGAAGGTCTCGAGGTCGAGACTCGCAGAGCATGGTGGGTTGTAATATCTCGTGTGCGGGTAGGGCCCGCAGCCACATGTCTGGGTCTATGTAATGAGGGGTGTTGTGCAAGGGTCCCCGCCCTCAGATGCTCCGGTGGGGTTAGGCCCACCCTTAACACCCTAGGTTTCCGCCCTCACTAAAAGTTTGAGCTTTTGGTGTAGTGGTTGATCGGTCCAACAAATGACCACGATGAAGGATAAATAAAATTAAGGCAATGTCCCTTGTGCTAAGCAGCACAAGCTATCCCAGTTGCACAACTAGAGAGAGCAGAGCAAATTCAAAATCTTCAACATAATGAGAAAGGGATCTCCTTCCCTCTTTTATGCCAAGAGGAGGCTTCCTTGTCATGGACCCCACCCATTAGGGTTTCTCTCATCCAATAATATTCCTCCCACTAAAATTGCACTGTCCCACTTGGTGACTCACTCCCTCCATGCAGTGTTGTTTGACTTGGTCAAACTGGGCCTAGTCTTCTTGTATTTTCCCATTTTCACACTAGGAGATGATAAATAGGCCACTTAAGTGACCCCTTTGCACATTTTGAGTCTTTATTATGCTTCTTCATGGGCTCCCTTACCCATTTTATTCATTTTATAACAAGGAAAGCCAAATTAATATTCCAATTAACTTAATGAAAATTTTGGAACATTACAGTCCTCCCCTCCCAAAGATTGCTTGTCCTCAAGCAAGTGCAAGAGTAGACTGATCCTTCTTCTCCTCTCCTGTAGCTCCCATGTATGATGATATTCTCCAAGGAATAGGATGCTATCTCATCAATGAAGCTCCCACAATGCCTCTCCTTAGCATGTAATTAGCTACCAAGCTATCATCTTGAAAAAGTGAGGTGCTCAAGAGAGTGGCAAGGTGTTGTCTAGAAGTCCTCCCAAGGTATGGATTCTGAAATGTATTGGGAGACATTCTCCCCATGTGTATCCTCCATCCGCAAGCAATCAACCATGAAAAATGAGTCACCTTCCAACTAGGCAACTCTAGGAAATCATCCTCCATCCTCAGCTCATGTAGAATGGATGGGCTGGAAATCTGATCATGGTAGGCTTCATGGCCTACCCCACGCTATCCTCTTCTCCACTTATGGTAAGTGTGGAGTGAAATCTGAACTTGGGCTGCAATAGTGTTGCCCTCAAGTGGCAAGCTGAAGCTTAGATCTCCAAGGATCTCTCCAACAATGCTGTAAATCAAGCTAGCCCAAATCATCTCATATGGTATGAGTTGGAAGTCATCATCATATGGTATCCAATTAATCATATGGTTCACCTCATGGAGAAACAAACATTTTGTCATGGTGACCATATCCTCTTCCATACTCTCCTTAGAGTATGCACTGCAAAAAGTATGGAGGTCGTCTCCCCCAAGGAACACACCCTCCCAATGTGTTTCACTTCCATTATGATACATGTGGGGCTGTTGTTGATATATGGATGAAACATAATGATCTTCAAAAGAGACCCAAGCCATCCCATCAAATCCAACACCCCTGGGGTGCCTCCCCAAAAAAGCTCAAGCTCTCCAAATGGCTCCTCCCATTTGAAAGCAAGAGATGCAACATGGCAATCAAGGCTGACCCACTTGTTTTTCTAAAACATGCAATGTGAGAAGTATGGGGAATCATATTCCCTATGGGCATCCTCAAATCTTGTGCCACTCCTCCACTGGTGCTTCCCATTTCCAACATTCCACTAGCAGAATATGGAAGCATAAATCTGTGAAAGCAAGTAGGCGAAACATAGCTCAACACATGGAACCAATGCAGGGCATCATTGGCCTGCCTCAATAGATAGTAAAAAACGTGTCCCTTCAGCCACTTGTTTGCTGCCACATCCATCCTACAAGATGAGATCATGAAAACATAATTTGGTGCTAATGGTGCACACCAAAAATCCTGTGGCTTTCCCCCACAATCCACCAATAATACGACCATCATAATTGCTGCAATTGACCATAAGTACAACAAAACCTAATGTGCAAGAAGGAAATATCCTCCTTGATATGATATACTACTCAAAAAGATAAGAGAGTGAAAAACATTAAGCAAATAGTTACCTCCCTCATCATGTACTTCGGTCTTTGAGCTGAAATGGCTCAAGTGAAAATTCTCCCTTACTGCAACAGCATAGGGAAGTGGTTGTGCCAACCATAACATCATCTCTCGGGCTATGCATCTGACAATATTCTGATATACATCCATTAGGATGCCCTCCCAAGTGGACTCCTCCATCAACAAATAGTATGCATGAGAATGCATGAAAGGAGAATCCATAAATGCTGCATGTGGGTGTCTCTCCTTGTGCTTTTGAACCCAAGCCAATAAGATCAATATATAGCAATGGATTCTACCATCCATTAATCCCTCATCCTCATCTCCTACATGCCTCCAAGGTACATCACTTGTGAAGTGGTTTTGGAAACACTTCAACAAGTAAACCCAACTCTGAAGTGACAACGCTGCTGGCTTGTGGAGTAGGGCCACTCTCATCTCAAAGCTCAACTCTTTGACATGGATCTTGTCAAAGACTCTACTCATCATGTTTCTGAACATATAGAGTCCCTCCCATAGATAAGGTACTTCTTGGGCATCTAAGGCCAAGGAGCAATCCCTTTTCACTGTGCTAGTGCCTCCTCTTGTTCCTGCAACATCTAGATATAATCTGAGAAACAAGAATGTTTACTGCTCCTCCATACTCCCACCATAATAAATATGTGAAGGTAGCACAATGAGTGGTAAGAAGAATACAATCTCATCATAATGCACCCATGCTCCTCTCTGCCCCATGGTGTAAGTATTCTGCCAGTCTTCTTCCTCCTCCATATCCCATGAAAAAGGATAGTTCCTATGCTGACCAAACTCTCTCAAGAGTAGCCAACGCAACATTGCCTCTTGATACCCTATATCAGAAATTTTCAAAAGGCTCACCATCCTCTTTCTTCTCATCCACATCCACTCAACTTCTTGTGGATGTCCCCCTTCATCCTGCATCTTGGTATCCTCCCAACAAGGGTTACCATCCTCCCAAAACAGATTTTGGCTTTTGCATTTCATGGGACATTGAAATGCAATCTCTTCCATGATAAGGTTTCTAAAACCCAACCTCAATGGTGGTACACAACATATCCATGATGTATAAGGATGATGGCACAATGCAGTGACAATTTCCTGCTCTAGATAATCAACATGCAATGATGTACAATCCTCCATAAGAAATGAAAACTTAGGCATACCTTGGAGAGTTTCAGAAGAATCTTGTGTTGCTACAAGAATCTCTTCCTCAATAGTGATGGATGCCTAAACAGCTGGAGATGAAGGTTGCTTCTTGATCACTATGATAGCACCGGTATGTACCTCTGCAACTGGTGGTGAGGGCTCCTCCCTCTTTTGACCAAATCTCTTGATCAATCTCTGAGAAAAATCAGCAAGAGTAGAAACCCTTGCATGGTCCCAATGGCTGAACCACCAAGTATTTTCTTCACCCTCAAGGTGCAGCACTGCAACTTCTACAACCTCTTTGTCCACTACAGGATGTAGCAGGAAGAAAGCCTCTAGCTTCTTTACCCAGACCTCTGCTGCACATGTGAGTGATCCATCAAATGTGGACAATAGAAATCTATTTCCTCTCATCATCCCATAGCTATGGGGTCTTCTTTCTTGTTTCTGCTGAATTGTGGAAAAGATAGAGTCTCTTGGAAGGCTCTAGGTTTTTCTCTGTACTCAGCAAGATACTCACTTAGAATTTTGAATTCCAAGTGTTTCTCATGCTCTATTTCTCCTCCTTGGTGAGAGTAGGAAGTGCATGGTCCTTCCTCTTCTCTTTCTTCAGTCTTCTCAACCTCCTTGGAGAGGCCTTTGATGGATCTAAAAAATGATGAGAGTAATCTCATCCTCTACATAATCTTTATCTCTTCTGTCTCTGCAATTCGAACTTCCACAGGCTGGGCCAAGTTCGAAGCTTTGATACCACTGTAATATTCCTTTTTAGAATTTACGGGAAAATGGTCCTCAAGGATGCTGTATAAGGAAGAAAATGTAAAAATAAGATGAAACGGGACTTGGATCCCTTTTTTCACCCTTCATACATTACTCTCTCAGAATATGAGCTCAAATAAATAACCTTAGGAAGGTTATTTAGATCCTCCAAACTTGTATATCCCAAACAATGCTCAAAAGGGAGAGCTACAGCAATACATAAACTTCTACAAGCAGCAGCAGTGAAATATCAATAAATATGGAGTAAGAAGAGTGCATAGCCTTATATTATGTGTAGGAGCAAATATATATACAAGAACTTGAGGTAAGCTCTCTCAAATTAGGCCAAATCAGCCCCAAGACAAATGTACATGCAGAAATGTAAGCACCCAGCTACATAACCCAGCAACAAGCTATGACTGTGAAATCCATAAGGGAAAATGATTTAAAACTGATATGTATACAAGGATATGAAAATAATAGGCTCAAATAAAGTGGGGGAGCAAGATCTCAACCCCAGAAAACAATACTACCATAATCCTCCAAGGGATTGGCCAAAATACACTAAATGGAAAAATGTTGGAGTTGCTGGGTAGCAGCAGCAACTCAATAACAATACAAGAATGGAGAAGGATGGAAATACTAAAAATGATGTAGAAACCTCCTCCAATGATCTTCTAAGTGAAAGGATGCTCCCTTCACTGAAGATTACACTCTCTAATCCACAGTGTGAACCCCTCCTGCAAGTGCCCACTGGAAATAACACAATATAGGGAAGAGACTGCGCTGTGAATGAGGTGAAACATATGGCCCAATACCAAAATATGAAAATAAGCTCCGGGATCTTCCTCACTGATCTCCCAGAAAAAGAATGAGCTCCTCCTCTGCAAAACTAGCTGCGGAAGTGGGTGATAGTGAATCCTCACTACAACCCCCAGCAACTCAATGTTTCTGCAAAGCTGGAAAATGATGTAGCTAAAGATGGTCACCTTGGCATCAAGCCTGGATGTGAGGAGAATGAAGAATAGGTCCTCCAAAACTTCCCAATGAAGGAGAGGAAACTTCTAAACAAAAATCTCGCTTGTGCTAAGCAGCACAAGCTATCCCAGTTGTACAACTGGAGAGAGCAGAGAAAATTCGAAATCTTCAACATAATGAGCAATGACTCTCCTTCCCTCTTTTATGCCATGAGGAGGCTTCCTTGTTATGGACCCCACCCATTAGGGTTTCTCTCATCCAATAATATTCCTCCCACTAAAACTGTGCTGTCCCACTTGTTGACTCACTCCCTCCATGCAGCGCTATTTGACTTGGTCAAACTAGGCCTAGTCTTCTTGTATTTTCCCCTTTTCACACTAGGAGATGATAAATAAGCCACTTAAGTGACCCATTTGCACATTTGGAGTGTTTAATATGCTTCTACATGGGCTCCCTTACCCATTTTATTAATTTTATAAAAAGGAAAGAAAAATTAATGTTCCAATTAACTTAATGAAAATTTTGGAACATTAAATTCTTCATCATATGCTCTTTTTTCCATAACAACCCTATTAAGGAATTTCTTTTAAGGAATAAAGGTATTGATTGGATTAGGGTTTTTCATGCATGGATTTATGATTTTAATAGATGTTCTTCAATGTCTTTCTAGGGTTTCTTAGGGTGTTCTTAGGACATGTTGTAGCAAGTATTTTAAGCACCAACTAAAGCTCTTATGTGCATTAGGAGAAGGGTATAGATGATTAGGGCATCTTCATAGGCATCATGGGCTTCATTGAATTACATTAGGCATTTATCCTAGGAATGTTTCATGGACATATGCACAAATGCATCAATAATCTAAAGTTATCCATTTTTTATATATAGATAGGGTTTCATGGGAATTTTAGCAAGTCTATGGTATCATAAGGCTAGGGCATGTCATAAAGGACTTATGCAACATTATTCATTTCCTTAGGCTTGAATTCATTAAAGGCTTGACCTCATATTGACTTAAGTGGCATATGCACTTAGGAATTTCTTCTAGGGTTTGCATCAGGATATGGAAACATAAAAAAGGAGTTATTCATCCATCACAAGAATATTTTCCCTTCTGTATGCCCATATTGACATCGATGAACTTTTAAGTAGTATCCCCTTTTTCATTGATGTAAATATTCTTTCTTCATTAATTTCTCCCTTTTTGACATCGATGGAAAATGGGTTTCCCGGAGTACTCCCCTTTCAAAGATACTTCTTGAATTGCTACTCCCATCATATTTTCTTCATCAATAATAATTATTCATATATATGTTTCTCCCACTTTCATGGTGGTATTTGACTAAATTAAATAACTTTCCCCCCCTAAGCCTTTGCATGCCTTCATGGAAATGGATGAGGTAGATAATCAACCGAATCCTCCTGCTTGCATAAAATCCTTCTAGCTCTTTTTTTTGCCTAAGACAAGAAAGATTGTTGCCTTGTGATAAAGTGGAAGACATCTTCAACAATATCATGATTTTCTTCAATGGAATTATTCACTAGATATGATCTATCAAGATATGATCATCCATGTGTGACTCATCAAGGGTTTCATAGGGCTCTTCACAGATAGCTTATGCATGAATAGTCAAGAATCACAAGCTTCGCCTAACAGTATGCATGGTATCCCTTTTACTTTGGCAGAGTTTCATCATCAAAACTTGGAGTATGATATCTTCCAAATATGCATTCAACGACATGTGTTGTTCGCTTGAGTGTTTAAGAGACTTCCAATTTGCTTCTTTCTCCATACTTGTGTAACTTTCTTTTCTAGCTTGGTAGTCATGGTTTTAGCTTCTTTAGGGACCCAAGTCAAGTTACAATTACGATCCATATGTCCAATGTTATGAAATTTGAAGCACTCTGTATTGTTCATGAATGAGGAATCATGAATTATTCTCACAAAGTTGCTTCTATGGAATTGTTGAGGACCATTATATTTGTCCTTGTGGTATGCCCTATGATAATTTTCCATGTACCCAAAATTTGTACAAGAATAGTGAAACTAAAAAATATACTTTGGTACTTGGAGGATGGAGATTTCCTAATGCACTTCCAAAGTAATTTTTTCTTGGGATCCTTTGATGATATCTATTGCCTTTTGTATCCTTTATACCATATGAAAATATTCTTGGAGTAGGGTTTCTTCGAAATTCATCTTGACTATGCACCTTGCCTTTACTAGAACTGGGAGCATCAAAATCTCTTCCAAGATTTTCCACATCCTTTTTGTTTGAAGCATTAGGGTTTGCATCTTTTTTACTCAGGTTTCACTAGCATAACCAAAAACTGATTTATCAAGGGGGGATATTTGATGCCTTAGGGTGTCGTCTAGGGTTTTAGAACTCTTCAAGTTCCTATTTAGCAAGTAAACTTCTTTTTTAAGAAAAACAAATTTTCCTTTCAACTTTTCACAGTCTTGATATTTCATAACTAGTCCATCCTTTAATTATTCCATCATCCTTGTTACTTCATGCATTTCGATTTTTAGAGACATGACATTTGATTTTAGTAGAAAAATCTCTTAATAATTTTATTTTAGCTGACATTCCATATCCTTTTTATGTTTTTCGGCTTCATCAACTTTTCCTTATAGGAGTGCCAAAGCTTCCATTACCCTTTCAACTCCTTTTTCTTGTTTCCTTGCTGAATCTTCCAGTTGAGAGTTAAGGGAGGATACTTCTTCCTTATATTGACCAAGTTTAACTTCTAGTTTGTTCAAGTCCTTGTGTCTTTGTTCATGATATATAGACAAGTGTCTTCCATTTTATTTTATTTATCCAATTCATTTGTCCTCGATATGACTTCCTCATGATGCGTTTTCTTGTTATGATGAAATTCCTCCTTAAGATTGTTGAGTTCCTCATATTTTTCTTATACTTCTAGCTTAACTAGGTAAACTTCCTTCCTTTTTTTTGTCAAGGTCATGGTCACCATCTTGTGATTTCTTTTTTTAGCTCCTCATTTCCCTTTTTCGAACTTTTTATCTCTTCTAGGGAAGCTACACATTTTTCCATGAGATATTCTGTGAAGTCCTCTTAATTTTCTTCATCTTCAAGGTATTTTTTTTTCTTGAAGTCTTCTCTCATATTTTTAGCTTCCTTAATGGGTTTTGGATTTCCTTCTTGCTGTCCATCATTTTTTTTACTAAAGGTCATGATTAAAGCTCCTTTTGAGTGAAGATATGGAATTTTTTCCCACATACCTTTTGCTGATGAAATTTTTTCCACTTTGGAATTTATAGCATATGCTATCCCACTCAATATTGCTTTCATCACTTTTGCTTGATATTCCTTGGATTCCATCATGCTTTCAATAATCACCAATTCCCAGACTTCAAAGTCTTCATCCGTTAAAAAATTATCCATTCTCGCCTTCCATATATTAAAGTTTCCATTAAACAATGGAGCTTTCCCAATTTTATTATCTTCTACTTTCATGGTTGAAGAAGAGACATCTTTAGACGGATTGGATGCTTTCTTCCTTGGATTTTCCATTTGTGTTCTAAGGATCTACCTTCAAGTTGTTATGATTATGACTAAATGTACTGGATCTAATACCAATTGTTGGAAATACAGAGAGGGGGTTGAATCAATATTTTTTTCAATTGTTATTTTAACCAATTAATATGACTTATATTTAGAGCACAAAATGACCAATATTGAATAAAGGATTTTATTAATAAGATTTAACGAGGACTTAAATCCTATTCATTACAATGAATTGAGTACAATAGTAGTTTATGGATCTAACCCTAGATAAAGACACCAATATTCAATCTCCCAAGCTCCAACCTATTCTTTTCGAAGCACCAAATTGGACTTCATGAGACTTTAACCTCTAGGGCTCCAACCCTATCTTCCCAAGGCTCCATCCTTGCAGCTTTCTGGAACCAACTTCTAGGGCTCCGACCCTATCTCTGGTACATGCTCCAACCATGACTCTTGAGGACTCCTATCCTTTAGGGCTCCAACTCTTTTATTTTATTCTTGAAGAGAGATTCAATAGTTCTTTAGGGTTCCCAATATATTCTTCAATGAGCCATGAAAACATCTTCACCTTAGATACTACCTTGAAATCATCTCCAAGGAACTTAGCTCATTAATAACAAACTATTTTCTTAGAATGTATCATTGCTTCTCTTCATGTCACCCAAATAAAATATTTAAGATGGGGGCTTCAACAAAGCATCATGTCTCCAAGATTTCCTCTAAGATTAGCTTTTACTATTCTTCAATAAGTTTTCAATATGCTCCTAGCAATGCTCCAAGCATAATTTTTCAAATATGCCTCAAGGTATCTTCATAATGGTTACTCCAGATGCTTCACAATTCCTTCAATCAAGGGATATATTCAATACTTTATATCAATCTTCAATCAAGCCTCCACTAGGTCACTTCTCTTCAAGCTCCCAAGTCTTCAAGATTTCCTCCCTAAGCCCGCTTCAAAAACTCCTTCTTCCAACGAAGGTCACAATTTAGAAGTGTTGAGGTTTAGTTTCACTTGTTTGAAGACTTAATTAAGAGAATCCCGAATATGCTTCCACAAGTATACAAGGAATTTTCACTATAGGTCAATAATTGTGCCTCCAAAAGTTGGGTGATCGAGCCCTAAAATTTGTTTATTTTAAATTATTTGTTCAACAATATTGATACTTATCACTTAAACACCTAATCTCAAAATCGTAACTCAAGTTCTAAGCCCTTAAAAAAATATTCAATGAGATTCTGACAAACCACTAATTTTAGGCTTAGTAAAAGGATTTCTGGAGGTCTGAGCTATGTTGATATTGTTTGAGGTAAGGTCTGTCATCCCACAGGTAGCTATATGAGCCTTAGTAATAGGATTTCTAGAGGTCTGAGCTATGTCAAGACTGTTTTAGGTAAGGTTCCTCATCCCACAAGTTGTTATCCGAGCCTTGAAAACTAAACTTTATTCTTACATGATTGAGCCCTATTGACAATTCTAACCTTTTTGTCTAAGCTTGATTGGAATGTCCCCTCAAGCCTCCAAATAATACTCCCATATGTCAAAAATTTTACCCCCGAATGTTTGCAATATACGGCTAAACATTTTCCTCTTAACATTTCTGAGGGTGATGTAGGATAGTTATACAAATGACCCAACACCACTCTACAATATGAGGGCACGGGTGTAAACTTCATGTTACTATCTACAAGTCTATTTGCATTTTCTGAAATGACTTGTCAAAAAATGAACTTTAGACTATCCTTTTAAACAAAAAATCTTCAAGTATTGCTCGACCTTCTTGTTTTGTTTATCCTCCTTTCTGAGCTTATAAGAGTAATGTAGTTTTATATTTATAGTTGTTTTTCCCTATGAAGAGACATGTCTCTTTAGGAAAATTCGACCTTGGAAATTAAGTTCATGTCAACAAACATAAAAAAAATAAAAAATTCAACTTAAAATTTCAGTTTCTCTTCAATGGTAGGGAGTTTGAGGGAAACTAGATACTCATTAGAAAGCTATAAATATCCTATATCAGCTAATGCAGTCATTTCTTTAAGATGTGACCTATAATGTTTCCAAATTAATTATTTCTTCATTATGCTATTTTACGATAACAACCCTATTAAGGAATTTATTTTAAGGAATAAGGGCATTAATTGGATTAAGGTTTTCATACATGCATTTAGGATTTCAATAGATGTTATTTCAAGGTCTTTCTAGGGTTTCTTAGAGTGTTATTAGGTAATCTTTTAGAAATGTTTTTAAGCACCATTTAAAGCTCTTATGTGCATTAGGATAAGGGTATATATTAGTGGGGAATATCCAAAGGAATCATGGACTTCATTAAATTACATTAGGCATTTTTCCTAGTAATTTGACATGGACATATGCAGAAATGCATCAATAATCAAAATCTAACTATTGTTTATATATAGTTAGTGTTTTATGGGAATTTTAACAAGGCTAGGGTATGACAAGGTTAGGGAATTCATCAATGATTTCTTCAACATTATTAATTTCCCTAGGGTTGACTTCATTAATGTCTTGACCTTTGTATGAGGTTATGGCATCATCACAATGGAGTTATTCATCCATCACAAGAATATTTTCCATCTCTAATAATGCAATATTGACATCAATGAAAACTTTGACAAAAAAATTTCCCCATTTTTCATTGATGGAAACATTCTTTCCCTTCGAACAATTTCTCCCCCTTTGACATCAATAGCAAATGGGGTGCCCTAGTACTCCCCCTATCAAGCTGCTCCTTCACATGTTTCTCCATCGTATTTCTTTCATTGATGATGGTTCTTCATAGATATGTTTCTCCCACTCTCATGGTGCTCTTTCTTCAAGGAAATTTCTCCCCATAAGATTTTGCATGCCATCATGGAAACAGATGAGGTATATGATCAACCGACTCCGCCTACCTACATAAACTCCTCTAGCTCTTATTTTTGTTCAAGAAAAGAAATATTTCTATATTGTGATCAAGTGGAAGGCATCTTCATAGTATCATTATTTAATTCAATGGAGTTACTCTCAAGAGATATCTATTAAGGTTTTCCATGTGTGGCTCATCAAGGGTTTCATAGGTCTCTTCTCAGATAGCTTCTGCAAGAATTTTTAATAATCATAAGCTTCCCTTAATAGTATGCATGGAATCCTTTTGGCAGAGTCTCATTATCAAAAAATTTGAATTTCATATCTTCAAAATATGGCATCATCAAATAAAAAACATGTGTTGTTGGATTGAGTGTTCAAGAGACTTTTTGTCCCAATTTTATTCCTTCTCCATAATTTTGTAACTTTGTTTTCTCGCATGGTTGTAATGGCTATATCTTGTTTAGGGACCCAATTTAAGCTACAATCCCGAGCCATATTTATAATTTCATGACAGTTAAAGCACTCCATATTGTTCGTGAATGAGGAATCATGAATTCTTCTTGCAAAGGTACTTATAGGGAGATGATGAGGACCATTATATTTTTCCTTGTGGTATTCCCTACAATTATTTTCCATGTGCCCAAAATTTGTACAAGAATATGTTGGAAATATTTTCATTGATTGCAAAGATACATATAGGAGAAAAAACAGAATCATCAGTTATAAGGTAAAGGAGCATATCAAGCATTGCATAGTAGAGAGGAAAAGGAGCATCAATAGAAATATAACCTAAAGTAGAGACAGAAAATGCATCAAAGAGGTAGTGAATGAAACTAAGAAGGCACCAAAGGAAGCAAGGCAATAGAGGCAACAAAACAATGAATGCAACAGAGGTAGAAAAACAACGAATGCAGTAGAGGTAACAAATGGAGCAAAGAGGTAGAGAAAGAAGCTAAGAAGGCACCAAAGTCAGCAAGGAAGCAGAGGCAGCAAAACAAAAAATGCAGCAGAGGCAACAAAACAACAAATGCAGCAGAGGTAGCAAATGTATAAAAAGAAGCAGAGATGCACCAAGGCACCAAAGGCAGCGAGGCAGCAATGCAGCAGAGAAGCAACCAAGACAGGAAGAGGAGGAAAAACATGTAGAAACCAGAGTTATAGAGCGGTACATCGTAAACAAATAGAAAATATATTAAGGTAGAAAGGTCTTTGAAGAATTCCAAGTGAGGTGAACAGACGGTCACGATTAGATTGCAACAACAAAGGAAATAGATGGAGGGTTGATACCAAAGCAGGAAGAAGAGGCGAAAAAGAGCCATGTGAAGGCGAGAAATTGGTTGGGATTAGATAAAAAAAACAAAGGCAAGAAATGGACAGATATAATTCATTATAAGATAAGCAGGGCAGAAATACAATTGAATTGCAAGAAACGATGAGGACCGTAGATCTAGGAAGATCAATGGTGATGATCACATTGGCAGAGATCAAAAGTAAAAATCACAAAGTATAGTGGGTAATATTTAAGACGTCGAAAGGTAAGTTAAAAAAGTTGTGATGTGAAGTGAAGAAGGGAGACATGGCGACATAGTGCAATATCGCACATCGAAAGAAATAGAGTATAACTACAAAGTAAATATTATAAAGTGTGAAGTACGATCAGATGAGGACTGTTAGATCTGGTGGTAGATCAACAATGGACGAAGAACCGCATAGTGCACACTACAATGCTTAACAATAGCAATAAGGCGACTGCAATCTATGTTAAATATTCTATGATGCGAAATGGAGGGACACGTATCAACCCTGCACAACATCGCACACCGCAAGAAATAGGAGATAAATTCAAATATATCGTAAGGAATGTTATGTTGGTTGTGATGCAGTAAGTTTGATGCGAAGAGATGTGATGAAGGAAATCCACGTGGCAGCACCGTACACGAACATAGATCACAGATCACAAGGTTTAAGGTTTATCGCTAACGGTATAGTGGGAAACCTACGAGCAAGGATTTGCAATGAGATATGATTGGTCAAGCGCTGTGAGACCCAATAGGCTTTTCTATGTGTATGTTATATGTTCCATAATGTAAAGCTTGCACTGTTGGCTGCTAATTTTATGTATGGTTAAATATATATGTGTTGTTGATCATTTCAACATATGTATCTTTAAAGCCTAGATTTGTAATCCACCACGGGTATAAAGGGAGTTGTATGTGGGCCATAGCCCATAGGTCACAAAGGAATAATTTGGACACAATTCAAAGGATGAGGAACACGGTTAGTACAGTGATGCAGCAGCATGAGTAGATGAGAAGGTTGAACGCAAAAGAAAAGGGTACTTATAAAGAAAAGGTCGAATATAATGGAAGAAACTAAAAAGATAGAAGACATGAAGCAGAAAAGGACAAACGCACTGCAAAGAAAAGAAGTTGAAAGGGCTAAGTAAATATGTGATTGTAACTAAAAATGTCTTATTTATTTTTAGATTGTTTTTGATACAAAGGAAAGTCTTCGTTATTAAAGGAAAACTCCACTATAATACTGAAATGTGTACATACTATTATATTATTCTGAATGTGCTGGGAAAGAAAATGAGAAGGTGGAAGGCAAAGATTCATACCTGTTCATTTCATATTCCCATACCGAATTCAAAAAATTATGAGGTGATCTGTATAAATGATGTTAATTTCATATGCATAAACAAGTGAGAGAGTGGAAGAATAAGAAGTAGAAAGAGAAGATAGAGAAGCTGTGTAGATCCAGAGATGATATAAGGCAGATATGAAGGGTGGAGGAAAACAGTGAAGAAGGAATAGAAAAAAGTTGATATCTAGGTAAATCAACATGTGTTTTCATTGTAGTGGGAGGAAGTTGGTGCTTCCATATCAAGTTGTAGCTTGATACATGTCCAGTTCTAGCTGGCTGAGGTAGGAGCCTCCTGTGGGTTGTAGCCTGTAGAAAATAGATGGGAGTTGGAGCTTCCTTGCAAGTTGTAGCTTGCAGATTTCAGGTAGTAGCCACCTGTAGGTTGGAGTCTACAAAAAATAAGTGGTGAGAGGGAGTTGGATGGTGCCTTTGCATCACAACAATAATAATATGTGGTTTTCTCCCTTATGGGTTTCCACTTATATTTGTTGTCTATGTGCATGATGATTATGTGTTGATATTATGTATTTAATCTTCTTAACACCTGTTATTCACTTATTAAGATTGTTTTTCCATTATACATTAAGCTAATTATGAAATTAATGTGTAAATAATTATAAAAGAAAGTTTAAAATTCCATGAATGCATTAAACTGATTCAGCCCCCCCTCTTAATTTAACTACGAGTTCAACAGAATACCAATAAACAAAAAATATGCTTTGGTACCTAGAGGATGGAGATTGCCTTTTTGTACTTCCAAATTCATTTTGTCTTGGGATCCTTTGATGATATCCATTGCCTCTTGTATCGTTGATACCATCTGCAAATATTCTTTGATTAGGGTTTGTTCTAGTGCCATCTTGACTATTCTCGTTGCCTTTACTAGAATTAGGAGCATCAACATTTATTCCCAGCTTTTCCACATCCTTTTTGTTTTAAGAATTATGGTTTGCATCATTTTTTCTTGAGGGTTCACTTGCATAACAAGGACCTGATTTATCAAGGGGGGATCTTTGATGCCTTAGGATGTCCTCTAGGGTTTGAGAAATCTTCAAGTTCTTATTCAACAAGTCAACCTTTTTTTAAGAAAGATAATTTTTCCTTTAAACTTTTCATAGTCTTCATCTTTCATTACTAGTTGGTTCTTTATTTCTTCCATCATCCTTGTCACTTCATGTGTTACAATTTTTAGAGAGATGAAATTTGATTTTAGTAGGAAAATATCTTCATCCTTTTCTTTTCGTTGACATGCCATAATCATTTGATCTTTTTGGCTTCATTAGCTTGTCCATCTAGGAGTTCCAAAGCTTCCATTACCCTTTCATCTCCTTGTGCTCGTTTCTTTCCTTCTTCCAGATGAGATTTAAGGGAGGATACTTCTTCCTTCTATTGAACAAATTTTGCTTCTAATTTGTTCAAGTCCTTATGTCTTTGTTCAAGATAGCTAGAAAAATTTTCTTCCTTTTTATTTTCTTTATCCAATTGTTTTGTCATGCATATGACTTCTTCATGATGGATTTTCTTGTTTTGATGAAATTCCTCCTTAATCTTTGTGAATTCCTCGTATTTTTCTTGTACTTGAAGCTTAAATATGTCAAATTCCTTCGTTGTCTTGTCAAGGTCATTGTCACCATCTTGTGGTTTCTTTTTGAGATCCTCATTTTATTTTTTTAAAATTTTTTATTTCTTTAGGGAGGCTAAAATCTTTTCCATTAGATCTTCTATGAAGTCCTCTTCATTTTCTTGATCTTCTAGGTCTTCTTTGGTCATTTTTTTGTCTCTCTTATTTTTAGCTTCCTTAATGGGTTGTTTATTTCGTCTTTTCTTTCCATCATCTTCTTGACTAGAGGTCATGATCAAAGCTCCTTTTGAGTGAATATCTTGAATTTTTTCCCACATACCTTTTGTCGATCAACATTTTTCCACTTTGGCCTTTATAACATCCCATAGCCCAGTCAAGATCACCTTCATCGCTTTTTCATTATATTAATTGGATTCGATTGTTCTTTCAATAAACACTGATTCGCAAACTTCAAAGCCTTGAGCCATTAAAAAATTATTCATTCTCACCTTCCATATGTCAAAGTTTCCATTGAATAATGAATTTTTCCCAATTTTATTATCTTATGATTTGATGGTTGAAGAAGAGACATCTTTAGAATTATTTGAGAATTTCTTCCTTGGATTTTACATTTGTGTTATAAGGATATACCTTCAAATTGTTAGGATTATGAGTGAAGGTACTTTATCTGATACCAATTGTTGGAAACGTTGAGAGGGGGGTGAATCAATATTTATTTTCAATTGTTATTTTCACCATTTAAGATCACTTAATTTATAACACAAAATGAACAATATAGAATAAAACATTTTATTAATCATGTATAATTAGGACTTAAATCTTGTTCTTTACAATGAATCTAGTACAATAATAGTTTATGGCTCTAATCCTAGTTGAAAAACACCATTCTTGAACCTCATAGGCCCCAACCTATACTTTTCCAAGCACCAATTTGGAATTTATGACGATCCAACCTCCAGGGCTCCAACCTTGTCACATTGAGGCACCAACCTCTAGGTCTCCAACTCTATCTTTGTTAAATATCCAACCTGGTTTCTTGAGGACTCCTATCCTTTAGGGCTCCAACCCCTTTCTTCGATTCTTCAAGATAGAATTAATATTTCTTCATGGATCCCAATATCTTTTACAACATTCCCTAACAATATCTTCATATTCAACACTTCCCTCAAATGATCTCCAAGGCACTTAACTCATCAATGAAAACTTGTTTTCTCAAAAGGTGTCACCGCTTCTCTTCTTGTCACCCAAAAAAGATATCCAAGATTACTCCATGAAGGATTCAAAAAAGAATAATGTCTACAATATTTCGTCAAATATTAGCTTTTACTAGTCTTCAATAATTATTAAATAAGTTCCTAGTAATGCTCCAAGAATGCTTCTTCCAGGGTGCCTCAAGGATTCTTCATAATGGTTCCTCCAAAGGATTCATAATGTTTTAAACCAAGGGATGGCTTCAATAATTTAGATAAATCTTCAATAAAGCCTCCAACAGGTGACTTTTTTTCAATATCCCAAGTCTTCAAGACTACATGCACTAAGGCTGCTGCCGAAAACATCCTTCTTCCAACCAAGGCCACAATTTCAAAATGCGGAGGTTTAGTTTCAATTTTTGTGAGAATTCACATGTCCAAAAATATGCTACCGGAATTCTTCAAGAAAGTGTTACTACGAGGTTGAGAAGTGTGCCTCCAAAATATGGTAGGCGGGCTTCGTATGTTTGTTTCATATTGTCTCTTCAACAAAGCCCATTTCTTGTGTCACTTCAACACCCAATCTCTCAAGCATGCCTCAAGGTCCAAGCACTTACAAAAAACTTCAACGAGATTCTAACAAACCACTAATCCAATTCTTAGTCACATGATTGTTGGAGTTTTGAGTAATGTCAAGATTGTTTTAGTTAGGTTCTGTCCTCCTTGAAGAATCTACATGAGCCTTCAAAACTGAACTTTTTGATTACATGACCGAGCCCTATCCAGAAATCCGTGCTTGTTGTTTGATCTTGAAAGTTTGATCTCCTCAAGCCTGCAAATAATACTCCCACATGTGAAAAATTTTACCTCCATAAGGTTGTAATATAGGCCCAAACAATTTCCTCCAAACACATCTGAGCGTGATGTACAATAGTTGTAGAGATGACCCAACACCACTCTGCAATCTAAGGGCATAGGTTTACACTTCAAGTTGTTGTCTACAAGTTTGTCCACAATTTCTGAAGCGAGCTATCCAAAAATCAATTGTAATGCGTCCTTTTAAACACAAAATCTTCAAGTCTTCCTTGGCCTTCTTGTTGTGTTTATCCTCCTTTCTAAACTCCTGTAATATTCTTCACCAAAATTTCTTAGATTAAATGAGGACTATAGCTTTGTATTTATAATATTTTCTCCCTATGGAGAGATATATATCTTGAGGAATATCCAACTTCAACAAGTAATTTCATGTCAGCCATCATAAAAAAAAATATTTTTCAACTTAAAAACTTAATTTCTCTTCAACAGTAGGTACTTTGGGGGAAAGTAGATACTCATTGGAAAGCTACAAGTATCCCCTATAAGCTGATGTAGTCATTTATTTAAGATATGACATATAATGGCACCAAATTTATTATTTCTTCTTTATATGCTCTTTTCTCCATAACAACCCTATTAAGGAATTTCTTTTGAGGAATAATGGCATTGATTGGATTAAGTTTTTTCATGCATGGATTTAGGATTTCAATAAATGTTCTTTCAATGTATTTCTAGGGTTTCTTAGGGTGTTGTTAGGACATATTATAGAAGGTATGTTAAGCACCGAATAAATCTCTTATTCTCATTAGGAGAAGGGTATATATTATTAGGGCATCTTCAAAGGAATCATGGGCTTCATTGAATTACATTAGCCATTTCTCTTTTTAATTTCTCATGCCCATATGAAAAAAATCATCAATAATCTAAAGCTATCCATTGTTTAGATATAGATAAGGTTTCATGGGAATTTTATCAAGGCTAGTGTATCATAAGGCCAGGGAATTTCATCAAGGATTTCTTCAAAATTATTAATTTCCCTACGGTTGACTTCATTAATGGCTTGAACTCATATTTACATATGCACTTAGGAATTTATTGTAGGGTTTGTACAAGGCTATGGCAACATCACAAAGGATTTATTGATCCATCACAAGAATATTTTCCATCTCTAATAATTCCATATTGACATCAATGACAGCTTTTACCAACAATATCCCCCTTTTTCATTGACGGAAATGTTATTTCCCTTCCAATAATTTCTCTCCTTTTGACATCAATAGAAAATGGGGTGCCAAAGTACTCCCCCTATCAAGTTGATTAGTGACATGTTGCTCGATCGTATTTTATTCATCGATGTTAGTTCTTCATAGATATGTTTATCCCACTGTCATGGTGATATTGCTTCAATGAATTTTCTCCCCCTAACAATTTGCATGCCTTCATGGAAATGAATGAGTTATATGATCAATTGACTCTTGCATAAACTCTTACAGCTCTTCTTTTTGGTCAAGAAAAGAAATATTTATGTATTCTGATAAAGTGGAAGCCATATTAATAATGTCATGATTTTATTCATTGGATTTATTCTTGAGAGATGATCTATCAAGATTTTCCATGTGTGACTCATTAAGAGTTTCATAGGGCTATTCTTGGATAGCTTCTGCAAGAATTGTTAAGAACCATAAGCTCCCCTTAACAATACACATGGTCTCCTTTTTGGCAGAGTTTCATCATCAAAACTAGGAATGTCATCTATACCAAAGATGTCATCATCAAATCAACAACATGTTTTGCTGGCTTGAGTGTCAAGATACTTTCTGACCCAATTTTCTTCCTTCTTCGTACTTGTGTAACTTTATTTTCTGGCATGGTTTTCATGGTTTTAGCTTGTATAGGGACCCAAGTCAAGTTATAATCATGAGCCATATGTATAATTTAATGACATTTAAAACACTCAATCTGGTTCATGAATGAGGAATCATGACTTCTTGTTGAAAATTTTCTTCTAAGGAGATCATGAGGACCATTATAGTTTTCTTTCTGGTATGCGCTACAATCATTTTCCATGTGCCAAAAATCTATACAAGAATAGGAATAAACAAAAAATTGTTGTGAAATGAGCTCCAAAAATAGAGAAAAAGAAATATCAACGCCTTAGAAATAAGCCACTTCGGGGGGTAACCTCCAATACATTACATGAATGAAGAATTCTTGGATGATACAAATGAAAAAACCTCCTTTCTATATATAGGAGTCCATGGGAGCTGATAATCCTAGCCGACCTAACAACAATAATGTAAGGGCACAATAATAACAATATGGGGGTTACAGGGGTACAATAATAACAATAAGGGGGGCTACACTAACATAATAAGGGGCTACACTATTAATATAGGGACTTAACATACCCCTCTCCTTCAAACAAGTGTTGTCCTCAACGCTTGATTATTTCTTGATGCTTCTGTATAAAATTCTCATCCTCCCATGTGAAATATTCTACAGGAAAGTTCTTCCACTTGCTGAGATACTCTGAAATTGATTGTACTTGTTGAGTTCTTGTTTCTATGACTTCTTCATAACTTCTTTCGATATGATGTTGATCTTCCTGTTGTTTCATTAGATTCTGCACCAAAGTTGGGTTATCCTTTGAGAGTTCGAGAACTTGTTGTTGATGCTCGTTGTGATCTTCCACTAATTTATCATCCATATTAGCTATTTTTTGATCCTTCAAACCATCCAACTTAGCCTCCATTTCTACTTTTAAACCATCTATTTCATCTCCGGTTGCTCTTCGTAAGATCGAAATTTGTTGCACTTGGTACCGTAATTTTGATATCTCATATTGCAATTCTTCCTCCTCATGCGTCATAGTATAGCTTTCTGAGGGCTTAATGGGTATGAAATTATTTTTTGGAGGCATAATAGAACCCATTACTGACAAAAATTCTTCAATATTCCCTTGGAATAACCTCAAAATTCTTTTCCAAATAAACGTTGTAAAATTTTAAAAAACAAATACACACCTTTTTCTTGCTTTTGAGGAGCTCGATATTGAAATTGAATTATCTCTGTGATTTCAGATCTTTAATATCTGAAATTTGGCCCTGAAGTAGCCCTATGAATCCTCTTTCAAATGCCACAGGTCTGACCTGATTTGGATTCTTCAAGGCAAAGTTATGTCCAATCTCCCACAATGACCTAATTATGGACTCGTTCAGTAGAGCAAACTTGTACGACTTTCCACGTGTCACTGTTTGCTCCTTCGGCTCTAAAATTGATAGACAGGAAACTATAGTCTGTGTAATTCTGGACACTTTTGACAGAATTCCAATCCGATGTTCAGAGAGAGATTTATGAATATTTTCCCATGATCACCTCTTTGAGATGAAATTCGGGAGCCTGAAAAAAACCTAACTTCCGCAGATCATATCTCTGAAAATATTGCAAAAAAAGCTCTGAAGTTTTGACGATGTTCCTTAGGATTTCTTCTTTGGTACCTAAAAATTTCAGCTTTTGAAACTTCGTGAAAAAAATTTATAGTGAATACGCCGTGGTGACACAATTTGGGTTAAATTCGAACACAGCAAGCCCTAACCCACGGATCATATCCCAGAATGTTTTGAAGCGGAACCTAAATTTTGTGAATATGTTCCTCAGGATTTCAACTTCATACTCTAAAAATTTCAGATTTTGAACCTTCGTAGAAAATACTTTATAGCGAAAATTCCACGATGACCTGTTTGGAGCAACAAAACCCTAGAATCCAAAGCTCTGATACCAAATGTTGTGAAACCAGTTCCAAAAATAGAAGAAAAGAGATATCAACGCCTTCGAAAGCCACTTCGAGGGGGAAACCTTCAATAAATTACATGAATGAACAATTCTTGGATGATACCAATGAAAAAACCTCCTTTCTATATATAGGAGTCCATGGGGCCACAATGTAATCCTAGCCGACGTAACAATAATAACGTGAGGGCACAATAATAACAATATGGGGGTTACAGGGGTACAACAATAAAAATAAGGGGGGATACACTAACATAATAAGGGACTAGACTATTAACATAGAGACTTAATAAAAATATACTTCGTATGTGGAGGATCGAGATTGCCTCGGTGTACTTCGAAAGTGCATTTTCCTTGGGATCCTTTGATTATATCGATTGCCTATTGTATCCTTGATACCATTTTCAAATAATATTGGAGTAGGTTTCTTCCAATGTGATCTTGAATCTTCTCCTTGCCTTTGCTATAACTGGGAGCATCAACATTTCTTCCAATATTTTCCCCATCCTCTTTTTTTGAAGTGCTTGTGTTTGCATAATTTTTTCTTCAGGGTTCACCTGCATAACCAAGACCTAATTTATCAAGGTGGGATCTTTGATGACTTAGGATGTCATCTAGGGTTTGAGAACTATTGAAGTTATTATTCAAAGAGTCAATGTATTTTTTAAGAAATAAAATTTATCCCTTCAAAAATTCACGATTTTCATATTTCATAACCAGTTGGTTATTTATTTCTTCCATAGTCCTTGTTACTTCATGGGTTTCACTTTTTAGAGAGATGAAATTTTATTTTAGTAGGAAAATATATTCGTCCTTTTATTTTAGTTGACATGCCATAGAATTTTTATATTTGTTGGCTTCATCAACTTGTCCTTATAGGAGTGTCAAAGCTTCCATTACCCTTTCAGCTCCTTGTTCTTGTTTCTTTTCTTCTTCTTGCTAATATTTAAGGGAGGAGACTTCTTCCTTGTATTGACCAATTTTAAATTCAATTTTGTTCAATACCTTCTGTCTTTTTTCGATATGGATATACAAAGTGTCTTCCCTTTTATTTTCTTTATCCAATTGGTTTGTCATGGATATGGCTTCTTCATGGTATCTTTTCTAGTTTTGATGAAATTCCTCGTTAATCTTGGTCAGTTCCTCACCTTTTTCTTGTACTTGAAGCATAAATAGGTCAATTTCCTTCCTTCTCTCTTCAAGGTCAAGGTCACCATGTTGTGATTTATTTTTGAGCTCCTTGTTTTCCATTTTCAAATTGCTTATGTTTTCTAGGGAAGCTACAAGTTTCATTTTCTTCATCTTCCACGTCTTCTTTAGTCATGTTGCCTTCTCTCTTATTTTCAGATTCCTTAATGGGTTCAAGATTTCCTTCTTTATTTCCATCATCATCTTGAATAGAGGTCCTGATTAAAGATCCTTTTGAGTGATGATATTGAATTTTGTCCCAAATACCTTTTTTTGATGACCATTTTTCAACTTTGGCCTTTATAGCATCTGGTATCTCACTCAATATTTCCTTCATAACTTTTGCATTATATTCATTGGATTCCACTGTTCTTTTAGTAATCACTAATTCTGAAACTTCAAAGCCTTGAGCGATTAAAAAATTCTTCATTATCTCCTTCCATATATCAAAGTTTCCAATGAAAAATGGAGCTTTCCCAATTTTATTATCTTCTTCTTTCATGATTGAAAAAAAGAGATATTTAGATGGATTGGAGGCTTTCTCCCTTGGCTTTTCAATTTGTGTTATAATGATTTACCTTCAAGCGATTAGGCTTTTGAGTGAAGGCCCTGGGTCTGATGCCAATTGTAGGAAATACTGCGAGGGGGTTGAATCAATATTTATTTTCAATTCTTATTTTAGCAGTTAATATCACTTATATTTAGAAAAAAAATGAACAATATATAATAGAGGATTTTATTGCTCATATATAATGAGGACTTAAATCATCTTCCTTAAAATGAATCAAGTACAATACTATCTTAGGGCTCCAACCCTAAATGAAGATACAATTATTGAATCTACCAGGCTCCAATCGATAATTTTCCAAGCACCAACTTGGACTTCACGAGCCTCCAACCTCTACGGCTCCAACCCTATCTTCCCAAGGCTCCAACCTTGTCACTTTGAGGCACCAACCTCTAGGTCTTCGGCCCTATCTCTGGTACATGATCCAACTTAGTATATTAAGGACTCATATACTTTAGGGATCCAACCCTTTTATTTTTTTCTTCAACATAGTTTCAATAGTTCCTCACAGCTCCCAATATCTTTTGCAACGAGCCATGACAATATCTTCACCTTTAGAAATTTCCTCAAATGATCTGTGACGTGCTTATCTCATCAAGGACAAATTTTTTTCTCAGAAGGTGTCACCACTGCTCTTCATGTCACCCAAACAAAATATCCAAGAGTTCTCAATGAGGGCTTCAAAAAATCATAATTTCTCCAATATTGCCTCCAATATCAGCGTTTACTAGTCTTCAATAATTCTAGATAAGTTCCTAGATATGCTCTGAGAATACTTCTTCCAAGGTGCCTCAAGGTTTTTTCACAACGGTTACTCCAAATTATTCACATTTTTTTTCAAGAAAGGGATCACTTAAATAATTTAGATGAATATTCAATCAAGCCTCCACCAGGTGACTTCTCTTCAAGATCCCTAGTCTTCAAGATTTCCTGCACTAAGCCTGCTCCAAAAAATCCCCTTGTTTCAAGAAAGGTCACAATTTTGATGTGATGAGGTTTAGTTTCACTTATTCTGAGATTAATTCACAGGCCCGAGAATATGCTTCCACAATTCTGCAAGGAAGTGTTACTACATGTTGAGAAGTGCACCTTCAAAAGGTGAATGGCCTAGACCTAAATTATGTTTCTTCCAAATTGAATGTTCAACAAGAATGCTCCTTATCACTTCAACACCCAATCTCAAAATTGTGCCTCATGGTCGCAGCCCTTAAACAAATCTTCAAGGAGCTTCTAACAAACCACTAATATGAGGCTTAGTCATAGGATTGTTGGAGATCTGAGTTATGTCAAGGATGTTTGAGGTAAGGTTTTTCCTTCCACAAGCAGCTATCATAGCCTTCTAAACTTAACTTTTTGGTTACATGACCGAGCCCTATCAAAAAATCTGATCTTTTTGTCCGAGATTGACAAGAATATCTCCTTAATCCTACCAAGAATACTGCCATAGGTGAAAAATTTTAACTCCACAAGCATGTAATATAGGTTTGAAAATTTTCCTCCAAAAAGGTCTGAGCATGATGTACGATAATTGTAGATATGAAGAAACACGACTTAGTAATACGAGGGCATAGGTCTACACTTCAAGTTACTATCTATAGGAATTTTCACAATTTTTGAAGTGAGCTGTCTAAAAATGAATTATACTATATCCTTTTAAATAAGAAATGTTGAAGTCTTCCTCGGCCTTCTTTCTTTGTTTATCCTTCTTTGTGAACTCTTGCAATATTCCTCACCGAAATGTCTTAGCTTAAATGAGGAGGGTATATTTATATTTAAAGTAATTTCTCCCTATGAAGAGACATGTATCTTGAGGAAGAGTTGAATTGGAAAAGTAAGGTCATGTCAGCCACCATCAAAAAAATTATTATTTTTGAACTTAAAAAATAATTTTCTCTTCAATGGTAGGGATTTTGGGGGCAAGTAGATACTTATTGGAAAGTTACAAATATCCTCTATAATATGATGTAGTCATTTATTTAAGATATGAGTATAATGGTGCCAAATTAATTATTTCTTAATCATATGCTCTTTTCTACATAAAAGCCCTATTAAGGAATATGTTTCAAGGAATAATGATATTAATTGGATTACGTTTTTTCATGAATGGATTTAGGATTTAAATAAATGTTTTTTCAAGGTGATTCTAGGGTTTCGTAGGGTGTTCTTAGGACATATTGTAACAATTTTTTCAATCAAAAACTAAATCTCTCATGTGCATTAAGGTAAGGGTATAGATGATTAGGGAATATTCAAAGAAATCATGGGCTTAATTGAATTACACTAGGAATTTCTCCTAGGAATTTCTCATGGACACATGCAAAAATGGATCAATAATATAAACCTATCCATTGTTTAGATATTCATATGGTTTCATGGGAATTTTAGCAGGGATAGGGTATGATATGGCTAGGGGATGTCTTGAAGTATTTATTAAACATTATTAATTTCCCTAGGGTTGACTTCATTAATGGCTTGAGCTCATATTGACTTAAGTGGCATATGCACTTAGGAATTTATTCTAGGATTTGTATGAAGTTATGGAAACGTCAAAAATGATTTATTCATCCATCACAGAAATATTTCCCATCTCTAATAATGTGATATTGACATCAAAGAAAAATTTCACCAAAAATATCCCCCTTTTTCATTAATGCCAATATTATTGCCCATCAAACAATTTCCCCCCGTTTGACATCAATGGAAAATAGGATGCCCAAGTACTCTCCCTCTCAAGTTTCTTCTTCACATGTTTCTCCATCATATTTTTTTCATTGATTATAGTTCTTCATAGATATTTTTTCCCACTATCATGGTGTTATTTCTTCAATGAAATTTCTCCCCCTGAGCCTTCACATTCCTTCATGGAAATGGATGACGCAGGTGATCAACCAACTCCCCCTGTGTGCATAAATTCCTCTATCTCTTATTTTTTCTCAAGACAAGAAAGATTTATGCCTTGTGATCAAGTGGAAGAAATATTCATAATATCATGATTTTATTCAATGGTGTTACTCTCGAGAGATGATCTATCAATATTGTTTTGTGTGACTCATCAAGGGTTTCATAAGGCTCTTCTCTAATATTTTCTTGAAGAAATTGTAAGAATCATAAGCACTCCTTAATAGTATTCATGGTCTCCTTTTTGTCATAGTATCATCATCAAAACTTTGAATTTCATATCTTCCAAAGATATCATCATCAAATCAACAACATGTGTTGTTGGATTGAGTGCCCAAGAAAGTTTTTGACCCAATTTTCTTCCTTATCCATACTTTTTTAACTTTATTTTATGGCTTCGTTGTCATGGTTTTAGCTTGTTTAGGGACCCAAATCAAATTACAATCATCAGACATATGTCCAATTTAATGAAATTTAAATCACTCCATCTTGTTAATGAATTAGAAATAATGACTTATTCTTATAAAGTTGCTTCTATGGGTTTATTCCATTGTCATCTTTACTCTTCTCCTAGCCTTTGTTGGAACTGGGAGCATCAACATTTCTTCCAAGCTTTTCAACATCCTTTTTTTTTGAAGCGTTAGGGTTTTCATCAATTTTTATTTAGGTTTCACCTGCATAAACAAGACCCTATTTATCAGGGCACGATCTTTGATGACTTAGGATGTAATCTAGGGTTTGATAACTCTTCAATTTAATATTCAGCAAGTCAACTTCGTTTTTAAGAAAGATAATTTTTCCTTTAAAATTTTAAAATTATTAATATTTCATAGCTATTTGGGTCTTTATTTCTTCCATCATTCTTGTTACTTCATGTGTTTCGATTTTTAGAGAGTTGAAATTTTATTTTAGTAGGAAAATCTCTTCATCCTTTTCTTTTACTTGACATGACAGATCATTTTTATCTTTTTTAGTTTCATAAATTTGTTATTATAGGAGTGCCAAAGCTTCCATTACTCTTTCAACTCATTCTTATTATTTTTTTTCTTCTTAGAGCTGATATTTAAGGGATGATATTTCTTCCTTATATTGACCAATTTTCGCTTCAAGTTTGTTCAAGTCCTTGTGTCTTTGCTCAAGATGGATAGACAAAGTGTCTTCCATTTTATTTTTATTTTAATCCAATATGTTTGTCATCGATATGACTTATTCATGATTCCTTTTCTTGTTTTGATGAAATTTGTCATTAAGATTGGGAATTTCCTCGTCTTTTTCTTGTACTTGAAGCTTACCTAGTTCAACTTCCTTCCTTGTCTTGTCCAGGTCATGGTCACCATCTTGTGATTCCTTTTTGAGATTCTAATTTTTGTTTTTCAAAATACTTATGTCTTGTAGGGAACTTACAAGTTTTTCCATGAGATCTTTGGTGAAGTCCTTTTTATTTTCTTCATCCTCTAGGACTTCTTTGGTCTTGATGTCTTCTCTCTTATTTCCAATTTCCTTAATGGGTTTTGGATTTCCTTCGTTATTTCCATCATGTTCTTGAATAGAGGTCATGATCAAAGCTCCTTTTGAGTAAAGACATTTAATTTTGTCCCACATAACTTATTTCGATGAATATTTTCCACTTTGGCCTTTATAGCATTTATTATCCCACTCAATATTTCCTTCATCACTTTTGCATTATGTTCAATGGATTCCATCGTGCTTTTAGTAATCACTGATTGCAAAACATACAAACCTTAAGCCATTAAAAATATCATCATTCTCACCTTCCATATATCAAATATTCCATTGAATAATGGAACTTCTCTGATTTGATTATGTTCTACTTTCATGGTTGAAGAAGAGACATCTTTAAAAGGATTGGATGCCTTCTTCCTTGGCTTTTCAATTTTTGTTCTAAGGATCTACCTTTAAGATGATAGGTTTATGAGTGAAGGTACTGGCTCTAATGCCAATTTTTGGAAATACTAAGAGGGGGGTGAATCAGTATTTGTTTTCAATTGTTATTTTTACCAATTAAGATCACTTATATATAGAACAAAAAATGAATAATATAGAATAAATGATTTTATTAATAAGATATAATGAGGACTTAAATACACTTCTTTACAATTAATCAAGTACAATATTAGTTTAGGGCTCCAACCGTAGATGAAGACACCAATATTCAATATCAAAGGCTCCAACCTGTAATTCTCCAAGCACAAACTTGGGCTTCACAAGGCTCCAACCTTATCTTTCCAAGGCTCCAACCTTGTCACTGTGAGGCACCAAACTCTAGGGTTCCAACACTGTCTCTAGCACAGGCTCCAACCTAGTCCCTTAAGGACTCTTATCCTTTACATATCCAACCCTTCACTTCAATTCTTAAATATATATTCAATAGTTCTTCATGGCTCCAAATATCTTCTGCAATGAGCTGTGACAATATCTTGACCTTCACCACTATCCTCAAACAATCTCCAAAGAACTTAGATCATTAATGCTAGCTTGATTTCTCAGAAGCTGTCACCACTACTCTTCATGTCGCCCAAAAAAAATCTTAAACAATCCATGAGGGCTTCAAAAAAGCATCATGTAGTGACGATTTCCTCCAAGATCAACTTTTAATAGTCTTCACTAATTCTTCAATAAGTTCCTAGAAATCCTCCAAGAATATTTCTTCCAAGATGCCTGAAGGTACATTCACAATGGTTCCTCCAAATGCATCACAATTTTTTTGATGAAGGGATGGATTCAATACTTTATATCAATCTTCAATCAATCCTCCACCAAGTGGCTGCTCCTCCAAATCACAAGTCTTCTATATTTCTTTCATTGAGCTTGATCCAAAAACTCCTTCTTGCAACCAAGGTCACATTTCTAAACTGATGAGATTTAGTTTCACTTGGGCTAAATATTAATTCACAGGTCTAAGAAAATGCTGCCACAAGTCTGAAAGGAAGTGTTACTACAGGTCTAGAATTGTGCCTTCAAAAGTTGACTAACTGAGCCGTAAAGTCTATTTGTTCCAAATTGATTGTTCAACAAGACTTCTCCTTATCACTTCAACACCCAATCCAAAAAATATGACTCAAGGTCCGAGCCCTTAAATCAATCTTCAACGAGCTTCTAACAGACCACTAATTTGAGGTTCATTCAGAGGATTTCTTGATGTCCAAGTTATGTAAATATTGTTTGAGGCAAGGTTTGTTTTCCCACAAGAAGCTATAAGAGCCTTCAAAACTAAGATTTTTGGTTACATGTAAAAGTCCTATCCACATATCCAAGCTTTACAAGAAGGCATCCTGAAGACGATAAAGAATACTCCCACGGGTTTAAATTTTTACCTCCACAAGCCTGCAATATAGGTCCAAATATTTGCTTCCAAACAGGTTTGAGGGTGATGTAGGATAGATCTAGAGATGATCCAACACCAAACTTCAATTTGAGGGCACATATGTACACTTTAGGTTGTTTTCTATAGTTCTGTCCACAATTTCTGAAGCGATATTTCCAAAAACGAACTGTAATGTATCCTCTTAAACATAAAATCTTCAATTCTTCCTTGGTCTTTTTTTTTTTTTTATCCTTCTTTCTGAACTCCTGTAATATTCTAAACTGAAATTTATGAGCTTAAATTAGGAGTGTAAATTTATAATTATAGTTTTTTCTACCTATGAAGAGACATGTCTCTTGAGGAAGAGCCAAGTTGGACAAGTAATTTCATGTCAGCCACCATCAAAAATATTATTATTTTTCAACTTAAAAAATCACTTTCTCTTCAACAGTTGGGAGTTTTGGGGCAAGTAGTTACTCATTGGAAATCTACAAGTATCCTATATAAGTTGATGTAGTCATTTATTTAATATATGGCTTCTAATTGTGCCAAATTAATTATTTATTCATTATATTATCTTTTTTCCATAACAACCCTATTAAGGAATCTATTTTAAAAAATAAGGGCATTAATTGGATTAAGGTTATTCATGCATGGATTTAGGATTTGAATAGATTTTATTTCAAGGTCTTGCTAGAGTTTCTTAGGGTTTTGTTGTGACATATCATATCAAGTATTTTAAGAACCAAATAAATATCTTATGTGCATTACGATAAGGGTATATATGATTAGGTTATCTTCAAAGGCATCGTGGACTTCATTGAATTACATTAGGAATTTCTCCTTGCAATTTCTCATGGAAATATGCAAAAATGCATTAATAATCTAAAGCTATCCATTGTTTAGATATAACTAGGGTTTCTTTGGAATTTTAGCAAGGCTAGGGAAAATCATCAAGGATTTATTCAAAATTATTAATTTCCCTAGGGCTGACTTCGTTACTGGTTCGACCTCATATTGAATTAAGTGACATATGCACTTATGAATTTCTTATAGGGTTCATATGAGGTTATGGAAACATCACAAATGAGTTATTCATCCATCACAAGAATACTTCCATCTCTAATAATTCAATATTGACATCAATGAAAATGTTCACCAACAATAACTCAGTATAGTTCAGGGGAGGATATCTCATATGAAATATCAACCATATTAGCATGATACATGTATAGTAATAATGATAATCAATATATCAATATCATATCAATAATTATCCAGTCACCATGCCCAAAAATACCATTGGCATACCACAACCTCATGCATGACAACTATATCCATGAAAATTCATATACTCATCCACATAGACAAAAGTCATACACAACAAATTCATATTCAACATGCATGTATTCACGATGAACATATCCCAACAGGAACATCATAAACTTCCACATAACAACACGAATACAATAATGACCATCACCATGTTGACATAATATAACATGTACGAATATCATGCATGCATGAAAGTTAGTTTCCGCCCTATTAGCCACCTATAATATTTGTTATAGCAAAAGGTGGCTAAGACTTTTTGAGCCTTCAAAGAACAAATTTTATTGCTAAAAAGTCTTGGCTCTTGAATAATCTTGAAGGCCTCATGCCTCTGTCCAAAATTTTCATTGCTATTCCCATTTTATACTCAAAAATTCTGCTAATTTCATGAGAAAAGTCTGCTGAAAACCCATCATTTTCCCCCTTCTCCCACTCAAAACTAACATTCATTTTCTCCCCCTTTTTCTCCATAAAACTCCTTTGTTTTCATGATTTCTCTTCTTCCCTTCATGAAAATCACTTTTACAAAGTTAAAGACTCACTCTTTAACCTTACCGAAACCCCCAAATCCATTGAAAAATGTTTGGTCAATTTAGTGTGTCCTAAATTGCTAAATTAATTTGTCAATCCGGGATTCGTAAGCTGACAAAGTGTGGCGCACTATATGTGCAAGATAACCTATCTCTTACTTTTTGTCCTTTTTGGATTTTTTTTTATTTATTTATCTTGGGGGTTTTTATCTTGGTTGGTTTCCTAATGTGAGATGGAAATTCTAAAATACAAGTATGGATATAAATGTTCAAGGAAATGATGTCCTTTATAATGATTTCCCAACCTTCATACTTCAAAAGGGTATGCAATGACAAAATTAATTCCTAAATGAAAATATGCCACTATACTAGTCAAACAAACAGTGAACTATTGATCATGAAACCCATTACCCTTGCTGCTGTCTAAATACAAAAGAAATTGTACTCAAAGAAATCCAAGAATTGCAAGCAAAGTAAAGCTAAAACCAAATTACATCAACTCATATTCTGACCCCTCACCATTAGTCTCACTATGGCTTTCGGAGGTAATCATAAATAATTTGAGCAATCTGATATCTAATTTGCAGAAAAATAAACTAATATCAAATTACACATTCATACTTCAATCCTTCACCATTAGTCTCGCTATGGTTTTCGGAAGTAACTGATAATGACATGAGCAATTTAATATCTAACTTTCATAAAAATAAACTAATATCAAATTACACACTCATACTTCAATCCCTCACCATTAGTCTCTCTATGGTTTTTGGAAGTAACTGATAATGACATGAGTAATTTAATATCTAATCTAACTAATAAAGAAAATGTAAAAAACTGAAATAAATAAAATAGTGCTGGAATTAAAAGTTAAGAAAAATAAATTAGCAGAAGGACAAGACTGATTCCATGTCATTAGTCATTGTAAAACTATGTGAAAATGCCCGGGCTGCCTATTGTAATCTGGAACAAAGACACTGATCAGTTAACAGTAGTATAAAGCATGAAAAAACTATGGACAAAAATAAAATGTTAATACCATAAGGGATGTGATATATACACGTGAATAACTATGGCATAATGAACGTAAGGAAATAAAGCATGAAACTATACAGCAATAAACAAAACCTCGGCGTGTGCAGGGGCCCTCTGCACAATCCTCGGGCAACATCTATCAACCACGAATTATACTTATGAACAGAGTCTTCTCATGTATTTAAAATGCAGTCATAACAAGGAAATAATGTCACGGCACAGTGGCTTTCTTTTCAACAAAATTACATTACAGCAGCTAACTACTATGCGTATGAGAACGCATTATTTATAACAGAGGATGACATAACTAATTTCCTTCAATCTACGCTGATGAAAGACACGTGAACAACCACGTCCAGAAATATAGCATTATGGCTGCCGTGAAGATTAAATATATGGAAGGTGGCCGTTGAATTCGGCTTATGGAGCAGTTCACAGGTGTTGATACATCCCCTAAGATTTAGGAATGGCAATGCAAGTCTTCACGTGGTGAAAAACAGAGTTCTGTCACCATAGGACTCTTAGGTTGACCACCGCTTGACTACCTTTGACCACGGCCTTCTTTGATGAATTCGACTGAGCCAGTAGGACTCGGTCCATGTCCATGTCATTTCCAACTTGCCCATGTGGCTTGATTTGCCTGAAGACACCTGCAATATAGACTTTAACAAAATGGCTGCGGAAAGTTGAAGCAACTGCGGAAAGTGACAAGATTCCGAAGCTAGATGAGAAAAAATCTAATTCAAACAGCAGACACAAAACATAGTTAAAAACCACTTTAAATGCTCTTTTATGATTAATATGAAATGATGTTGATGACTTAGGAGGTCCAAGTAAATGGAAAAAGTCTAGAAAGGTGTATAGGAAAGATGCAAGTTTGGGACTCAACAAAAACCTTGAAAATTTTCATGAAAAATACATGTTTTTGCATAAGGGCTTGAGCCCCCTTGGGCTAAGTTTCAAAAATACTTCCCCACCATGCTCACATCTTGAAACAAAGTGCTAAAACCCTCTTGGTGCTTATCGCATCACAAAAAATATAAGCGCGCAAGTCTTTGCCATGTTCCGAAAGTTCCAATGCGATTAAGCCTTTGCATCGTATAAACTCCGATGCGATTAAGCCTTGTATTGTAAAAACCCCCAATCGCATTATAGTTTCATATAAACCATGGGCCCACCTTCAGCGCCTAAAAACCATTGAATAAACCACCCCGATCCATTTTTCCTTTGTAAAATACAAAAGCCCATTTATCCAAAGTTTGATCTAAAAAACCAAAGTCACGTGTTTAATATAAAAATGGTTAGATTGAAAGACCGATCGTGCAATCGCATCAGAGGAATTCACAAATGGGTTGATTGAAAGACCCAGATCAATGTTTCTGATGCGATTGGGTCTTATATATGTTAAACCCCCCCCCCCCACCTTTTTGTTTCATATGACTTTCCCCCGAGACCAAGTGTCGAAGTCCCGAAGCGCTCAATCGCATCGCAATATTTCAATGGGTTGATTGAAAGACCAAGCCCAAGGCTCCGATTGTGATTGGATCCTTTGAATATATATGCCCCGGGCCCATTACGTTCCATATAACTAAAGGCCCCGCAGTCGGGCGCCTCTCCACTTTATATAAATATCTCGCCCCGATCCATAAAAACCTTTGTTTTATTTAAACTTTGGATTTTATATATTATAAGGGTTTTTCCGCCGGTTCGTTTCAAAACTAATCCCCACCATTGATCATAAGCCAATCAAAATACCAACATTCAATTGCATTGCATTTCTCAATCGCTGTGTTATATTTCCTCCCCCAATCGGCCATTCCCCTGATTTATTCTCCACCATTCATCTAATCTTTAGATCGACGGTTTGTGCCACATCGCATCGCAACTTTCGATCGGTGTATTTTCTTGCCACCCCCGATTGTGATCCTCCGATTAGATCTGGACCATCCACATGTCCAGATCGAACGGTCCAAAATCACCCTGTCTTGTTCATTCCCCTGCTCTTCTTTGACCTCCTCCAAAATAAATCTCCACCGTTGGATGCTTTCATGCAACGGCTACGCTCCTTCCCCGCCTTCTGAAGCAGTTAAACCTAAAATCGCAGGATTTTCTAATATTTTGTGTATATTTGCAGGGATTGATGGTTTTTCCATTTGTTCAAAAGAAATGCCGAAGGCCGGGAAAGACATTTCCCGTGCCTTTGAGTTATCAATGGATACCATTCGCAAGGGTCGGATTCAACGTTTTATCAACACTTCATGGGCATTGATGCCTTTAAAGCCCAGCGCGGCCCTGCACATCGACAAGACACTGTTTTATTAAAAACACAGTTAAAAGAGTATCAATGTTGAAGAATAGATCACAGCAAAGAAGAATATTGAAGATAGATATGGGAATTATGGCTAAGAATGATTATCAAAAGCCTAATTCCCAGAATTAAAACACAATTAAAGGAAACATCATGAGTTTTTAATAGATGGAAAGGCCTCCACTGCCACATTTGAGGCGAATTTATTCCTCAGCTACCATAAGTGCCACCTGTGCCTCAAAGAATTCAGAATAGAGGCTGAAGTTATTCATCGAATGAAGATATTCGCCTCAGCGCAGCTAGAGAGTTACTTCTGTAAAGAACTTAAATGCTAAAAATATCTGCAGAGTTACTCCAAGCATGACACAGAGCCTTAAAGTCAATAAAATCTCCCACCGAGCTTAATTCATAAATATAAAATAGTTAATGCAGACATAATGTTTGTAAACGTCTCCATCAAGCCCCTCAAAGGTCGAGAAGTCTTGAATCTGTATTAATTGTTCTAAGAGATCTTTTATCAGAACTCAACTCCTCATTCTTGTATAAATACTTCTTTAGAAGATAAGAAACTATTGATTACAGAAATTTGAAATACATCTGAGCTTAAACTTCTGACTGTAAATAGTGTTCACTGGCCCTTGGAGCTCTGCTTGTGATAGATTAGTTAGGCTGAATAGTGAAGATGATTGCTAAACTGAAACATTGGACTTGAGACTGTAACTGGTTTGACATCAATAAAAAGCTATTTCTTTGGATTCTTGTATATATCATTGGTGAAGTGATCCTCTCTTTGTTATTGTTTTCCTTCTATGTATGTCATATTGTTCACTATTCTATGATAAAGAACAACATTTAGAGAGTTAGGACCTACTGTATATCAGTAACCTTCTCTGACTGAAAAGCTTTATCTCAATGTTTTCCTCCAATTTTTTTATTTAAGAATGATTCAATACAGTTTAAGCAGTTAGGAATGCTGGAGTTCCCTCATCCTACTGTTTTCTTTAAACATTGTTCTTGAAAGTTATTTTCCTTATTTTCTTATTAAAGTTAGACTAGAAAGTGATGGTTTGCCCTGTTTCTAGCTTCTATTCTCCAAAGGCAGATTCTGAATGTTTCCCTCAGTGTTAACTGAAAGCAGACTAGGTTTAGAAGTACTTTATCTGATCTTAAGTTTATACTCTGTATTCTCTTATATGTTTTCATACTTTCTGAAGGTAATTATGTGGATTACTGGATTGTTTGTCAATTAAGATGCTTTAATACAAACTTTCCCAAGAGGTCGATGGTTAGCCCTGCACTTGGTTGGTTTTAAACAGTCACTTAAGAGGCTTTTCTTGTTTGGACTGACTATAAGTCCTTTGTGAAATTATCATCAGTTTCCACCCATCCAACACTTTATTGTTTCCATTCCATCACTCTAATCTCAATAATATTGTGGTGTAGATGACTTGCCCCTTGGATCACTCTTGATGTTGTTGCTCAATTAAAGCCCTGTTATGACTCCATAGCCCAATGGACTAAAAACCAGCGTTATATCTATCGTTTTAGCCTAGCTGTTCTATTCACTTGCAACTTCTCACCTCTTAAACTCTTTGCACTTAGGACTTTCCACCTCAAACAATATTCATGCTCAACCATCCAAAAACAAAACAAACCCTTGGTCTTCACAACTAGCCTAATATTATTACCCCAAATTTCAAAGACAAATCCATCTTTGCACTTATTGGAGAGATCCCTCTCCGGATTCAGGAGGGATAGATCCTAGAATCCCAAATTTGGTTGAAACGATGTTGTTTCTGTGATCAGACTTTTCCAATATTTCTGATTACAGATTCCTAACACGCCCATCCAGTCGAAGGGGTGAATCATGCTCTAACACCAATATATAACACCCTCCTCCCACATTTATCCAAGATAACCAACCCACCTATGTGAACATGTGATGAAGAGTTACTATGATATCATTAAACTACCAAAGTATAGCTAAGGAAGTTTAATTGACAAACCAAAACAAAATGACCTTCCTTAGAAGCTATAAGACCCCTAGAGGCTAACTAACCACCTAAGGTGCTCAAACCCTAAGTTAACTTTCTTTCTAACTAAACTATAGCCCACTTCACATTCATGACAAGCCCTCCATTCAGTTGAAACCTTCCAGTTTCATGCACAAGCCTGCATCCATGTAACTACAAAATTTTCTATGTAGTTATGTGCGAGCGACCCTGAATTCTGAGCCACTTTTTTAGGTCCAGGACTTAGGCCTCTTCCCATAACTTGATGAAACTCTTAGAAATGATAAATAAAAATATGGCGATGCCTCTAATGCAAAAATTTGAATAAGGATCTGACTTGGCAAGGCCTAGCCATAACAGGAATTCTGCCACAACACATCATGAACATGTAATCTACATGTCATATAAACAAATTTTACCATATTTACTTCATACTTTTCTGAGAAGTCTCAAGAAGGTTCGATGCCCTCTCATAATAACTACAATATCATCTATTAGGTCATGTATTCATTGTCCATTCATTTACTAAATAAAAGAGGATGAGAACTGTTAGGATCCTATAATAATAGGGTTCATAAATTTTGAATTGACTTTGATAGTCTTGTAAATATGTACATATCTCGCTTTCTGCAATTTGTTTTCCCATATTTTGAAAAAATGAAAAAATAATAAAAAGGCCAAAAAGAGGGTAAAAAATCCTAAAATAATAATCAAAGGACTTAAAAAAATATAGACCCCAAAAGGAAAAAGAGAAATAAGACCTGAAAGTGAGCAAGTCCAAATGCCACTAATTTTACTTTTTATTGCAAGAAGAATGATTATGTGCAAAGTGTCAATAAATGCCATAATCCATGATCAGTTAAACAATTTAATCTTAACTTTTCATGTTTTAGATAGTGAATAAATATTTTTCAAATAGTTTAAAATTGACAAATCAGTACATAGGCAGATAATAATGAGGAGGTCAACAGTTTAATTTGAGCCCTCGGATGAAATAAGGTAGACTTAGACAATTTTATGCTTTGAAAGAAAAATATTTTAAGGTTGCAAGCTTAAATACACCTACAAAACGAAGAAAAAAAGCTAGAAATAAATTTGGGTAGTTAGAAAGCAGCTGAGAAATCATATAAATAGGATATCATTGGGAAAAAATCACTAATTTCCCCTCCCCTATAGGTATTCAGTATTCTAAAATTTTAGTAAAAAAGGCTTAGAGCATTTCTTTGACTTTTTTTGGAACCGAATCCAAGGCTTGATGATTGATAAGTTAAAAATATTGAGTTTCTATATTAAATCCACATTTCTCAGCATTTACCCTTCATTCATACATCACAACCCCTTTTTCCTAAGTAAAGACACATTCTTACTTAGTAAAATTGTAACCCTAAAATAATTAACTTCATTCCCTTCAAAATCATTCATAAAACCCTCAAAACACATTTACCCTAATTATTAGTGAAGTAATATAAAATATGAGAAATGCTTTATTTTTATACTTTACTTATAGATATTATGTGTTTTATTTATTTTTACTACCCCTTATTTCATATTAACTTTTAAACTATTTAGCAAATCGCTAAAAATACACTGACCCATATATATTAAATCTATTATATTTAAAATAATGCCCTTAAACCCACTATTTTAAGCTTTAGACCAATGTTATATACCCCCATGTGCACAAATTAAATCCCTTTCAAAACCCATTGGTCTAAAAAATATCGTTATTTAAATACCTCTCCCCTATAGTTTTTGAAAACTGTCAAAAGGTTTAAAAACTATATAATAAACTAAAGTCTGCACCCGCATATGTTCTTATTGAAACATTTCATGAAAATGTTTTAATTTAAATATACATTATATTTCCCCCCGCCATCGTATAACCCAATTTTTGAATTAAACGAATGTCTATTTATAAAAGTTTAAAGCCCATTGCCGCATAACATACCCCGGTCCCACCTCCCATTCTGACGCAACTTCCAAGAAAATCTGGACCCTTCACATCCATTCCCCAGATCCAACGACATAGATCCAATATCACGCAAAAAAGTTGCGCGTTCATCCAACAACCAAACCTAAGCAAAATGGATGATTTCACTATAACCTCTCTCCTCCATGTACCCTTCAAATATTGGATCGTGTGGGTTAAGCCCAAAATTTCTTATCACCAAATCACCACGTGATAACTATTATGGTTTTAATCCCATTGAACTTTGAAACCGCTCATCCCGCCTAATGCGACCTGCATTCAATGCCAGATTAATACAACCAAAATACATAATAAACCTTCAAAAATGCATTTCATTCATCTATATTATTGCGCTTTAAACCTAAATCCTTTGCAAAGTTTCCCCAACTGTAAAAAAACAATTTTAAGCCATTTTCTGCCATTTTTACGCTCAAAACTTGCAACATTTTCCTTGAAACCTTTGAAGATTTCTGAGGAGCTAAACATTTCTCCAATCAATTCACTAAATCCATAAACTCAACCAAAACCTCAGAAACCATTACGAAGATCAAATACCTGCATACAAAAGGCATTTTTCTCAAATTGGAACCTGCAATCGATTTAAAGTACCTATAAAAAGAACAAAAACACTTTAGAAATTAAGAATCGATTAAAATAAACTGCAGAAAAGCCCCAAAAATAGGCCAAACTCTTGCAATTTTTTCTAGAAACCCTGTTTGTCTACTGCGCACCATTTCTGAAGAAATATGTGAGTTCTCACAGTTTGATGATATATTCGAAACTCTGAAACAACCAAGAAAAGCTCTGCGGGTACCCTAAGCCTTTGTAACCATTTTCAAAAGAGTTTTTAGCCCAAATTTCCGTTAAGAAACTCAGGAAACCCCTATTTTCTTTTTCAAACCAATTCTAAAGCCCCTAAACCTCTTTGAAAGGCCTAATTGAACATAAAATCCAAAAAAAATCCTATACTTTGCAAAATCTTCCCAATAAATCCTCTGCTAAAGTAAAATTACTTCTGCAAACTGTCTAAACTTGCAAAAGTAGATCAAAATTTCTAAAAAGAAGAGTGTAAGCAAGCCTTAAGGTTTTAAAGCACCTAAATATACCCCTGCCATGACTTCAAATACTGCTATTGTTGTCAATCCATTGCAACCACATGTTGTTGATATTGAACCTATTCCCCTAGATGATACTGATTACAAGATAGCAGATCCCATAGTTGAATTCAACCTACTAGATATCCATAACTGGTGCTATGAGAAGTCTTTATATGTTCAAGAAGAAGTCCATAATTGGGAATCCAATTTTCCCAAATATGTTGTCCCATTACCTTACCCATGTCAGGAGGTTATCAGATTGTGTCAACAATACTATGTTCCAGAGAAAAGAGCCATTGTAAACACCAGTAAAGAAGTCCTCTTCACCATCACTGCAGATTCAATTAACCAGATGTTGCAACTTCAGTCTGACCCCTAAGCAGTCCCTTTGTCTATAGAGGCCCTCATCAAGCTATATATTGGCATAGATTTTCCTAGAAGGTTCATGATTTTTTAGACTTTTGTACCTCTGCAGGTAGAAATTCCTACCTTAAATCCTCCATATTCTTCTGCTAAAGTCCCTGAAGGTTCAATACATGTGATTTCCATGCTTTCCTTCATCGTTGGACATTTTACTGATGAACACACTGATGAGTCCATATTGGGATTTTTGTCCACCTTTTCTCCAAGTCAACCACCTTCAGTAATATTTGATTATGCTAGTTTCATTGTTGTTATTATTCATTATCAATAGACCAATTTAAAAATTAAGGGAGTATTAAGATATACCTCCTACCTTTTCCATATGTTCCTATACTTTCAATCAAATAATTTTCCAATTACTCTTCAAAAACTTGACATAGAGGCAAATCCTCTATCTGTCATTTTTTGGGCATCATGCTAAGAAAATAATGTACAAATTTCAGTTATTCAGAGTTTTTAGAGTTATTTTTACATCCAGTGATCACCATGTTTACCAAGACAGTGCAGCCTAGAAAAAGTGAAGAAATGAAAAAGATATTGCAGTTATCATGGCAGAGTAATGTTGGTGACTGGTATTTGTATGAGAAATATACTGAAATTAGAGGCTTTGGGTCAAACTTGTTACCTTACAGGTTACCCAAACATCCTTCCATGATGATCTTTGCCTTGGAGTATATCAGACAGATCCTAAACTCTGATTCAATAAACTTCATGGAAGCGAAGATGAAAACCCAATTCAAAATTAAGATTCAAATTGGGCCATTCATATGCAATCACAGGGATGCAAAAAATGTTGGGAAAAATACTGAGAGGGGGGGGTGAATCAGTATTTACTGCATATTCAAAACTTTGTACTTTTTCATTCCTTAAAACCCATACGCTACTTTCTTTTAGTGAAGTCGTGTATACACGCGGATATCCTTCATACAACTCGCGTATTAGCAGAGATCTAATTATGCAGATATTTATTAACTTAGTTCTTTGAAACATTCATCCATATGATGTTAAGTTATCAGTAAACATGTGCAGTAACAACAGAATAAACCATCACACAAAGCATCACACATGAACACCAGGATTTTTAGGTGGAAACCCAAGTTGGGAGAAAACCACCGCTGCAGTTGCTCAGTCTTCAATATTTTATTATAGAGAAAACATCTTACAACATATGTGTTGGCGCAGACTCTACCAGCACGCAGGCACCCACCTGCGCTCATTTACCAGCCTCTCCTGGAAGGGATCTCCAACCCCCTGACTCATTTACCATCCTCTCCTGGAAGGGAGCTACGACCCCCTGATCTCGTTTACCAGCCTCACCTGGAAGGGAGCTACCACCCCCTGATCTCGTTTACCAGCCTCACCTGGAAGGGAGCTACCACCCCCTGACTGAAGGCTACAACCCTCAGCACAACCTTGGACCACGTTTCATCAATTTTCACGCTGGATCCAACAACTTCAATAGAAAAATACTTGTAGGCCACGTTTCATCATATTTTCAGACTGGACCCTCTTCATACATTTAAGCTCAATCATACAACCAAAATGATGTAGACAACTCAGAACAGTAGAATAAAGATAGCAGCAATACAGCAGAATAGATCAGTCATTTCTTACCACAGACTTTAGCAAACCCTAGTTTTCATACGCGCTTTCACTTCACTGATGTCGCGTATATACGCGCTTCCATTCACACAAACCAGCGTATACTCCTGTACATATTATAGAACCAATTTAATTGCGCATACGCGCTTCCTATTCGGTGAACTAGCGTATGGTTCTTCAGAGATTTTAGGTCATTGAATTTCTTCAGAACAGATACTTCACACAGATTTAACCCTTCACTTTAGACAGATGTTCGCCTCTTCTTGGATCTAATCATTCCATAAACAGATCTAGCAAATACAGATACATTTCAGATCTAGAAATCTCGCTTCATCATTTCTTCATAGGTGCATCATAGATTCAGATCTATCATCAAACCTTTGCCCTTTCCATCCATATATACTTCACAGAGAAGTATTCATTCAAGCTCAGACATCTTTCACCCTCACTCATGATTTGCACAATGAATTTCTTCTCCTTATATAGGTTTATCTTTTCCCAATACCACGGGCCCCTTTTTCAATACCATGAGCCAAAACAATACCATGAGCCTTCAATACCACGGGCCCCTTTTTTCAATACCATGAGCCAAAACACTACCATGAGCCTTCAATACCACGGGCCCCTTTTTCAATACCATGAGCCCAAAACTACATTACTTCCGATGGTATTCCTGGACGGGCTCACATAGACGAATCATTACTCAATACAATGGGTCAATACCATGGTGGTTACCCCTGGTTTTGCACTTTTTGAGCGCTTTTTCCCATACGCGACTTGGAACGTTTATTCCCGCATGCATACGCGACTTCCCCTAGGCAAATCCACGTATGCCTTGAGACATACTCTTTTCATCAAATATTTAGCACATGCTGAATTTATTTCTTCATTTCCTTCTGTACTCACTGTAGATACATCAGTTTTAGTTCATCAAGACGTATTATATCAAGCACAACTTCATCCAGTAAGTTGCCATTATCTTCATTAAGAGGGTTTCCTTTCAAGGAGATACATCAGTTTTAGTTCATCAAGACATATTATATCAAGCACAACTTCATCCAGTAAGTTGCCATTATCTTCATTAAGAGGGTTGCCTTTCAAGGACAACATTCATCATCATATTGCTAACAAACATCATTTACCAAGTCCATCATGTCAAGAATAACTTCATCAGGTGGATTGCCATCAAGGACAACACATGTCAACATTCACATGTCTTCATCTTCATTCAGTGGGTTGCCATCAAGGACAACACTCTGCATCATATTGCCAACAATCTCCCCCTTTGGACTTGATGGCAACCACGATGGTGTTTGATCATCACAACAGATAGGTACATTAAGAATACAATGACACCATGTCACTCTCCCCATTCTTTGACAACATTATCTTCATTCAAACACCATGTCACTCTCCCCCTTTGACATCAAGGGAAAAGGGCGGATCAAAACCAACACACTCTCCCTCTTTTCTCCTCATGTGGAAGAAGCGTTCTGCAGATCTGATATATACTGAAGTGACCAAGCTCCCCTTGAGTTCATGCTGAATCTTCAAAACATAATTTTCAATGAAGTACATGACTCTATGAACATCCTATCACCAAAAACTCATACTTACATCAAATATCCAAACAAGTGGATTTACATATAAGACTCAAGTACCCAACCAAGTGGGTTTACAAAATTTGACTCAGCTACCCAACCAAGTGGGTTTACAAAATTTGACTCAGCTACCCAACCAAGTGGGTTTACAAAAATGACAAGTCCTTACATGACTGAATATTACAATTTTTACATCATGGGTCTCAACAAGACCTTTTCACCAAAATATAAATATGACCATTTATGACCAACACCAGAAATTCCTCAAGAAAGAGAACATATTTCAGAACCATCATAATGTCAACAATGCATTATACTCAGCAACGCTAATGCTCCCCCTGAATCTGTGCATCCACGCATCCTTTTCATATGACTAAGGCTCCCCCTTAGTTTGTGCATCCTGACACTTTTACCAACAAATAATCAAGGCATCTTTATCAAAACATTAGAAATAGAATTATGAGGACTGGAACACCACCAGAGATACCAAACAGTATCAGAGATACCAAACAGCACTACAGCTGTGCTGAAGAGAGCTGACTCCAAACAGAAAGTTGTCAGCAATCAGACATACGCGGTTTTCTGTGCAGGAACTCGCGTATATACGCGACTGTGTTTCATGAAACCCGCGTATCCAATGCCATTTTCTAAATTTTAACCAGATCTGATCCTCTGTGAGAAAAAAGCCAGTGTTCAGCTTCTTTCTGAGATATTTGAATGCTTCCCTGGACTACAGAACAGTGTAGTTGTGTCTTCAAGTGTCATTCACCGGTTGTAGCATAAGCCCATTAGTAACCAAGCCTTCAGACTCTTTTGCAGCATCAATACAATCATTCCAAGAGAGATTATCATACCAGAACACTATTTTCAACTCTGTGTCAATCATCCATGTTGTCCAATATCACCATGATCTTCAAGATTTAACATGAAGTAACATATGTAGGAAAAAGATCTCAACCATAGTAACAAACTCTGCATGATCTATTCAAACACATCCAACTCATCCATGTGTGAGCACAAAAGATACTTATCAGCAACCAGGGCTCAAAATCTCATCATAATAAACCATGTACCAAGTCATCATCATATGAGTATCACAAAAACCAAAGAATAAGTAGTCATATTGCCAACAATGCAATCATTAGTATTCAACCTGCTGCTCCCCCTGAACCAGTGCTCCATCTTAACTTGTGCAACCTGAATACGTTCATCAGCAAGTCATCAGCAACAATCTCTACATGGGCTGCCCTTACCTCTGAATTATAGGACTTTAATCTCAGGAATATTCTTCATCAACAAGCAAACAGGACTCATCCACAATCTTCAACACAAGAGACCATGTATCATATCATCATTATTTAGAATTGAGAAATTAAGTTGATACAGAGTCAATAATACAGTCATTAAAAATCATACTGATGCTCCCCCTGAACCTCTGCTCCAGATCTTCAGCTAGCATATAAATTCTCTTATCATCAATGCATACACGAATGTGTCTGATTAAACTCGCGTGTATACGCGACTTTTGTTAGTATAACCCGCGTATGGAAAATGAAGCATAGAAAATTTTCATCTTCCTTTATTTCCTCCTGAGCTTGTACCTCTTGTACCTGTCCTTTCCACATCAGATGCGCTGTCAGAAGTAAACATAACCAGAATAATCAAATCAACCAAGAGAGTCATCATGCATTGCTCCCCCTGTGACGATATATTACTAAAACTCATAATGTATCCCACATCATTCCTGCAGTCAATAAGAAAAGTCAGCTTCAGAAGCAGATGACTGCAGTAGGGTCTGAATTCCCTACGTTTCTGATCGGTCCTCCTTCTGTTTCCAAATTTGCTTGAGCTTTCCAACTGTGTGCTGAAAATTGTCCACTTTCCCAGATCTGTTCATCCTGCATTCTTTTTCTACATGTCCATACTTGTTACAAGCATAACATCTCATGTGGCCAGAGAAATAAACATAAGAATCATAATGAGTATTTCTATTCTTCCTCCTTTCACAATCAACTGATTTATGTCCATACTTGTTACATGAAAAACAATATCCCTTGAATAAACCAGAGTACCTTTCTGAGTAGAATCTATTTGTTTGAGGCTGAAATGATCTGCTCCTGCAATTTGCTGCAACATGCCCATAATTATGACATTTTAAACATTAAACATTATTGAATGATTTCCTTTGAGATTTCATCATTGTTGATTGACCTTTTGTTTCTTTCAACTCTTCAGGTTTTGTATTGACTTCCTTTGAATCTTTAGCACTTCCTTGTGAACTAGATTCTCCTTTAACAGTTTCATGAAAACCAAGACCAAGTTTGATAGAAGGAGACCTTTGACTACTAAGAATATTATCCGAAATCTTAGTACTATCTTGAAACCTCAAAAGTCTAACCTTTTCTTCTAATTTACCTTTGAGAATATTTACCTCAACCTCCAAGTCTTGACATTGCTTTGTCATGCTTTCTTCTTTCCTTCTTCCATCTTCTACTTGATCCTTCAGATTTAGAATCTCTTCTTTCAACCAATTTTCGTTTTCTTCACATGTTTGTTGCAGCTCTTCATTCTTCTTCTTCGATGCTTTGAGATCTTCTTTCAGAGATATGTTTTCTGCTTCAAGTCCTGTATTCTTCTTATTTGATTTATCCAGGTCTTCTTTGAGGGAAATGATTTATGCTTCAAGTCCTTCCTTTTCAAATGATTGTAGAGGTTCCTCACTCTTCTTACTTGATGCTTCAAGTTTTTCTTGTAGAGAGATGATTCTAGCTTCAAGACCTTCATTCTTCCCTTTTGATTTTTCCAGATCTGTTTTTAGAGAAATGTTTTCTACTTCAAGTCCTTCATTCTTCTTATTTGACTCTTCAAGATCTGCTTGCAGAGAGATGATTCCAGCTTCAAATCCTTTACTTCGACTGTATACATCATCGAACATCCTTTTCATTCTAAATATCAAAGCTTTGTTAGCAGCTTCCTTCTCATTAAATATTCTTTGTTGATCTTTGATAACTTCTTCTAGATCCACAACTTTACTCTCACTATCTTCATCATTGTTTGCACCAATAAGAAAATTAGGACCCCAATCACTATCAGATTCATTTTTGTCAAATTCAGCTATCTCCTTACTTTGAGTAGCCTTCTTCTTTGCCATGAGCACTTGTAGAGCTTGGTCAGAATCTTCTTCATCTTCACTTTCACTATCATAATCTTTGCATATACAGTTAAGTAAAATACAAGAACAACGATCAATACCTGTTTCATCTCCTTCAATTTCTGCTATACATGATTTCTGAGGCATCTTCTTTCTTTGAGTAACCTTCTTCTTTTTCTTCTTTCCCATTGCAACGGATCTCCTTCAAGCGATCAAGCTTCTGCAGAAGGACCACCTCTAATACCAATTGTTGGGAAAAATACTGAGAGGGGGGGGGGTGAATCATTATTTACTGCATATTGAAACTTTTTACTTTTTCACTCTCTAAAACCATTACGCTACTTTTCTGAAGCCAACTAGCGTATACACGCGGAAATCCTTCATACAACTCGTGTATACCCAGAGATCTAATTATACCATTAGTTATTCACTTATATCATCCCATCATTCATTTATTAGATGTTCTATAAATAGTAAGCATGTGCAGTAAGAACAGAATAAACCATCACACAAAGCATCACACATGAACACCAGGATTTTTAGGTGGAAACCCAAGTCGGGAGAAAACCACCGCTGCAGTTGCTCAGCGTTCAATATTTTATTATAGAGAAAACATCTTACAACATATGTGCTGGCGCAGACTTGACCAGCACGCAGGCACCCACCTGCGCTCGTTTACCAGCCTCTCCTGGAAGGGAGCTCCAACCCCCTGACTCGTTTACCAGCCTCTCCTGGAAGGGAGCTACGACCCCACGATCTCGTTTACCAGCCTCACCTGGAAGGGAGCTACAACCCCCTGACTGAAGGCTACAACCTTCAGCACCACCTTGGACCACGTTTCATCAATTTTCACACTGGATCCAACAACTTCAATATAACAATACTTGTAGGCCACGTTTCATCATATTTTCAGACTGGACCCTCTTCATACATTTAAGCTCAATCATACAACCAAACTGATGCAGACAACTCAGAACAGTAGAATACAGATAGCAGCAATACAGCAGAATAGATCAATCATTTCTTACCACAGACTTCAGCAAACCTTAGTTTTCATACGTGCTTTCACTTCACTGATGTCGCGTATATACGCGCTTCCATTCACACAAACCAGCGTATACTTCTGTACATATTATAGAACCAATTTAATTGCGCATACGCGCTTTTCTTTCAGCGAAGCCGCGTATATACGCGCTTCCTCTTCGGCGAACTAGCGTATGGTTCTTCAGAGATTTTAGGTCATTGCATTTCTTCAGAAAAGATACTTCACACAGATTTAACCCTTCACTTCAGACAGATGTTCGCCTCTTCTTGGATCTAATCATTCCATAAATAGATCTAGCAAATACAAGCACATTTCAGATCTAGATCCCCTTCTTCATCATTGGTGCATCATACACTCAGATTTATCATTCAAGTGTAACCCTTTCCATTCAGATCTACTTCAGAGAGAAGTATTCATTCAAGCTCAGACATCTTGCACCCACACTCATGATTTGCACAATGAATTTCTTCTCCTTATATAGGTTTATCTTTTTCAATACCACGGGCCCCTTTTTCAATACCATGAGCCAAAACAATACCATGAGCCTTCAATACCACGGGCCCCTTTTTCAATACCATGAGCCAAAACAATACCATGAGCCTTCAATACCACGGGTCCCTTTTTTCAATACCATGAGCCAAAAACTACATTACTTCCGATGGTATTCCTGGACGGGGTCACATAGACGAATCATTACTCAATACAATGGGTCAATACCATGGTGGTTACCCCTGGTTTTGCACTTTTTGAGCGCTTTTTCCCATACGCGACTTGGAACGTTTATTCTCGCGTGCATACGCGACTTCCCCTAGGCAAATCCGCGTATGCCTTGAGACATACTCTTTTCATCAAATATTTAGCACATGCTGAATTTATTTCTTCATTGCCTTCTGTACTCACTGTAGATACATCATTTTTAGTTCATCAAGACATATTATATCAAGCACAACTTCATCCAGTAAGTTGCCATTATCTTCATTAAGAGGGTTGCCTTTCAAGGAGATACATCAGTTTTAGTTCATCAACACATATTATATCAAGCACAACTTCATCCAGTAAGTTGCCATTATCTTCATTAAGAGGGTTGCCTTTCAAGGACAACATTCATCATCATATTGCTAACAAACATCATTTACCAAGTCCATCATGTCAAGAATAACTTCATCAGGTGGATTTCCATCAAGGACAAAACATGTCAACAGTCGCATGTCTTCATCTTCAATCAGTGGGTTGCCATCAAGGACAACACATGTCAACAGTCGCATGTCTTCATCTTCAATCAGTGGGTTGCCATCAAGGACAACACTCTGCATCATATTGCCAACAAAAAAAGAAGCAGGAAATCAGTTATTGGATTATAAATTTGAAGAGAGTTTCCCTTGGAACTATGATAAACAAGAGATATTGAGCAAGCTAAGGGTTAAATGCAAATTAACACCCTTTATTCATGAAGCTAAACCAGAAATAGAAAATTTTTCCAATAAGATTGAATGGATTGAAAACACATTAATAGATGTAGTCAATAAAGGTATTTCTAGTCATACTTTAGAGACTGCAAATCAGCTAGAGAATTCCACCAAAAGAATAAGGGAAGAAGGAGCCTATCTTGTAGAAACCACAACAGAAACAAAGTTCAAGATGATTTATAACAAAAGGCCTAAATTAGATACAACAAGTAAATCGAAAGTGACAATAGATGTGGAATAAACATAACATTTAAATACCAACACAGATTTTCTAGAGACAAATGTAGCTACTGCAATTATAAATGAGCCAAATGCTAAAAATCACAATGAAGAAATCAATAATGAAGACACACAGTTAATGGAAAGACAACAAAGTAGGGAAGCTTCTTCCTCACACGCAGCTGAGGAAAAGGATTTGGATATAAAAGAGAAATATAAGAAGATCAAACTGAAGAATGAGGAAATAAAAACTAAAATTTATTCTCAGTTCTTGAAACAAAAGCCAGGCAACCAAAACAGATTCTTATCAACATTTGATTACTCAAGTAAAAAATTTATTATGTTAGTATTATAGCCCACAGTATCAGTCCCAAAGACACTTGATGACTATAATAAATTTGATCTAGAAGTAGCTATAGACAGTATCCATGAATTAGATCAAACAGAGTTTCACAGACAAAGCTCAGAGATGTTGTATTCCACAGTGACAACAAAATATATGAGTTCTCAAAAGCTACAAAATACCATCTCCAATATGCAAGATCAAATGAATATGGAAAAAGCTTCATTATATGTCGAGGATCTAAGGATAAAGGCCTTAGAAGAATTAGTATTGCAGGTAGGATATGATCCTAATAATATCAAAGTAGCAGAAGCATTGGTGAAAAAGAAAAATGAGGATATAGTAGCCTTGAGAAAACAACTCAAAATTCCTCAAAGTGAGCATCCTCAGACAAAAGAAGTCATATAGGAACATAATGAAAAATATGAAATGATGAATTTAATTCTTTAGTTGATAGCCCAAGTTAAGGAAATGGAAATAGAGATGGAAAAATTTGTCCAATAAAAGGAAACAGTGAAAGAACTAATGATTCCTACAGTCATTCCAGTTATCACTGCAGTAGTGCCTTCAACTTTAGGTGAAAATTTTGCGCCCAAAGAACCACTGGCTACTGCAGTGCCAGTGACTTCTTCCACAACATCAGCCATTGAATCATCTACAATAGTGGTATAGCCTACAGATGAGGCCAACAAGATAGTGAAAGCAACAAAATAGATATCTTTAAAGACAAATGAGATTAACATATTGACAAAAATGGTTTAAAATCTTGAAAAGTAAAATAAATTAGCTCAGGTAAATGCTAAGACACATGAACAAAATGCCAGCAGATTGAGTGAAGAGTTAACAAATTTGAAGAAAGAATTAACTTTGAAGGATCAGATATGATACATCAAAAATTACCTTTGGAATAATATCATTGAAGCCATCCATAATGTATGGAATTCAATTCAGTTAATTTTTTAGCAAAGAGAATTATTACTAGCAGTCCAAGCAGAAATTCAAAACACTCAAACTAATTTCACTGACAAGCCAGAGCAATTTGTAAGGCTAATCAATTTCCTTAATAGAAAAAATAGACAAGAGTTGAAAGAGCTCAAAATAACAGACAGAATTGCAACTATCCTAGAAATTAGGAAAGTCACAACAAAGAGAAATTTGATGAGGCAACTTGAAGAAAAGTGTGAAGGCATGAATACTGCCATAACAAAGTTCATGGTTAAGTTCACAATTTTGAGGCAAAAAGCACTTCTTGATATCATGGTTACTTATGATAAATTGATGCCTCAAAATGAATATGATAAGAAGATAAGAGAATTTGCTAATGAATAGGTAAATAAATCAACAGGTCAAGGCATCCCAACAGGAAAAGTGTTACTTAAGTGTTTTGGAGATTTATTTTACTTGTAGCATGAGATAAAACACTTGTTTGTCATCAAGCCAACCTTTGCTAGATATACAAAAGCTGATGAGAATTTTAGGAAATTAAATAATATTCAAATTCCTAAAAATGAGGATTGGCAGTCACTTACTGATTTGTTATGAAGGATAAAATACAACCAGGTGAAAAGAAGGAAATAAAATATTTTCTAAATTACAATCAAAATAGATTTTATTTATAGCAGTAAACATTTTTTGACTAAGGGTAAAAGAGTATCAGTTAAAGAGTATCTGAGAAAGAGTATCAGATAAGGTAGATCAGATTCAAAAAATATCTAAAAGCAAACAAGGAGGACACCAAGGCAGCCAATTGCTTTATCCTCAAAACTATTTCTATTTCTTTTGGATAAATTAGTATAGCTTGTTGATTTGTTAAGTAGTTGTCTCTATTATTATTGTAAAGATATTTTATTTTCCTAAGATAATTCCTAGAAGTCTTCTAGGATATTTTGTAAAACATTATGTATAAATACTTCATATTTAGAAGTATTTTTGTGTGGAATAAAATTGTTGGGATTGTTATAGTCATTTCTTCTTGGACTTTAAAGCTTTTGTGTGTCAAAACTTCGAGTAGCAGGTTGGATCAAAGCAAATTGGCATCATACTTCAGGATTCCTGGGATGAGCTATTTGGAGTGAAGTATTTTCTTCACTTCTGTTGTGAAACCAGCTCCAAAAATAAAATAAAAGAGATATCAACGCCTTATAAATAAGCCACTTCAAGGGGGAAACCTCCAATACAATACATGAATGAAAAATTCTTGGATGATACAAATTACAAAACCTCCTTTCTATATATAGGAGTCCATGGGGCCACAATGTAATCTTAGTGGTGATACAATGTAATCCTATCCGACCTAAAAATAATAATTTAAGGGCACAATAATAACAATATGGGGGTTAGAGGGGTACAATAATAACAATAAGGGGGTTACACTAACAACAATAAGGGACTATACTAGTAATATAGGGACCTAACATGCCCCTATCCTTCAAAAACGTGTTGTCCTAAACGCTTGAGTAGCTCTGGGTGCTTCTCAATAAAATTTTCATGCTTCCATGTAGAATCTTTAGTGGGTAAGTTCTTCCACTCGATGAGATACTCTGAAATTGATCGATTTCGTAGCTGTCGAGTTCTTGTTTCCGTGACCGCTTCAAGTTCCAATATGATTTTTCCTTCCTCATCAAGTTCTGGCAATATTGTTTGAACTGGAATATTTTCACCTATAACCTTCTTTAAGCATGAAACATGGAAAACTGTATGCACTCGTGAAGAATCAGGAAGCTCCAATTTGTATGCCATAGTACCAGTATTTTGCAACACCTTATAAGGACCATAGTACTTTGGCAATAACTTAGTATCCTTTTTAGCTTTCTTGAGGGACATTTGTTTGTATGGTTGTAGCCATAAAAATACCCAGTCTCCTACATAAAAACTTCTCTCACTGCGATGTTGATCTACCTATTGTTTCATTCAATTTTGTGCCAAATTCATGCTATCCTTTAAGAGCTGGAGAACTTCTTGTTGATGCTCGATGTGATCTTCCATTGCTTGAACCTTCGAATTTTCTCTTAAAGATGATGTCATGGACGATGGATGATATCCATAAAGTGCCATAAATGGGGTCATTTTTGTTGCATTATGGAAGGAAGTGTTATACCACCATTCAGCGAGAGGTAACCACTTGACCCATTGTGTTTTTTTATCAAATAAAAAACAACGAAGATATCCTTCCAAAAATTTATTTACTATATCAGTTTGACCATCGAATTGAGGATGATAAGATGAGCTATGAGATAATTGTCTACCCAAACAAGAAAATAACTCCGTCCAAAAATTTCCAGTAAAAATGGGATCTCTGTCGCTCATAATAACCCTTGGGTTTCCATGTATCTTTTGAATTGTGTCCATAAATGTAGTAGCAACTACAATTTCTTTAAATGGATGAGATAATGCACAAAAGTGTGCATACTTGGTAAGTCTATCAACTACCACCATGATGACACTCTTTCCTTTGGACATAGGTAAACCTGTGATAAAATCCATTGAAATATCCTCCCAGCGTTGACTTGGAATGGATAAAGGTTGTAGAAGACCCAGGGTCTTAATTGTCTCAACTTTATTCTGCTGGCAAATCAAAATTACACCACAAAATTTTGAATATCAGATTTAAGGCCATCCCAAAAAAATTATTTCTTCACCCTGTGGTAAGTTTTTAAAAATCCTGAGTGTCCTCCTAAAGGAGAAGTGTGCAATTCCAAAAGAATCTTTTGTTTTAGTTGGGAATTATTACAAATATATTAGAGATCTTTGTACCATAAGGAATACTTTTTTTAACTAAATGTATCAGATGTACTAGGATCATGCTGCAACTTTTGAATGATTGTCCACAATTCTTTATCCTTCTTCCATTCAACCCTTGCTTCAGTTATCCAATCTGGTTGGATAATAAAAATGTCACAAAGCAATGGTTCCACCTCTTCATTATTTCTTGAGAGTGCATCTGCAACAACATTTAGCTTACCTTTTTTGTAGATTATTTGAAAGTCATAACCCAACATCTTTGTGACCCATTTTTACTGCTCTTCTGAAGATAGTCTTTTTTCCAAAAAAAAATTTAAGACTATCATGATCAGTTTTTACCTTGAAGTGTCTTCCCATTAGGTAAGTTCGCCCTTTCTTTAGTGCATGCAGTATTGCTAACATTTATTTCTCATAAATAGCTTTCTGTAAATACTTTCCTTTGATTGGACATCTTTCAAAAGTAATGGGTCTTCATTATTGGATTAAAACAACACCAATTCCATTTCCTGAGGCATCACATTCCACAATAAAGTTTTTTATGAAGTCTAGCATGGCTGAGACCGGTGCTGGGCACATTGACTCTTTAATATGTTCAAAGGCCTTAGTTGCTTTAGGAGTCCATGAAAATCCATCTTTCTTCAATAATTTTTTTAGAGGTGTTTCTATTCTCCCACAATTCTTAACAAACTTGCAATAATACCCTGTTAACTCGAGAAATCCTCGCAACTGCTTTATGGTTGTGGGGACTTTCCATTATTTAATGGATTTAATTTTGTTAGGGTCTACCTTAACACCCTCGTGAGATACAATATCACCTAGATATTCCACCTCTTGTACTCCAAAGAATCATTTGGATGTTTTTGAATATAATTGTTTCTCCTGCAATAGTTTGAGCACCCCGTCAACATGTTGAACATGATCCTTCCAAAACTTGCTGAAGATTAGTATATCATCAAAAAATACTAGAAAAAAATTTCTACGAAAGGGTTTGAAAATGGAATTCATCAAGCCTTGAAATGTAGAAGGTGCATTGGCAAGGCCAAAAGGCATGACCAAAAATTCATAATGACCCTTATGAGTTCGAAATGTTGTTTTCAGAATATCTTCAGTCTTCATTCTAATTTGATGATATCCTGAACGAAGATCCAACTTGGTAAAATAAATTGCTCCATGTAATTCATCCAATAATTCATCAATCACATGAATGAGAAATTTATCTTTAATGGTGAGCTTATTGAGCTCCCTATAATCTGGACACATGCGCCATGATCCATCCTTCTTGTGTACCAATACTATAGGAGCAGAGAAAGAACTTTGACTAGGTTGAGTTATACCAGCCTCTAACATTTCTGCAATCATACATTCAATTTCACTCTTTTGGAAATAAGGATATCTATAAGGCATGATGTTTGGAGGAACACTTCCCGGAATCAAATGAATAGCATGATCATGATCACAAATAGGTGGGAGTCCTTTGGGAGTTTCAAAAAACTTGGAATGATTGTCCAAGACTTTTTGGAGATCTGCAGAAATAGATGATTTTGATGTTGGAACTTCTAGTGAGAATACTTGTGCAATTATGCCTCGTTGTTCTTTCTTTAGAAGCTTTTTCATGACATTAGAGATTATTATCTTTCTCGGCTTCCCTAAAATACCACGTAATTCAACTTCCTTTCCTTCTGAAAAAAAATTCGAGAAAAGTTCTTCAAAATTAAAAGCTACCATCCCCAAAGATTGTAACCATTGTACTCCTAGTACAATGTCAGCACCTCCCATATGAATGGAAAGCATTGGACTATCCAATACATATTCCCCCATGGTTAGCTTGATAGTATGGCATTTTCTAGAGAAATTTATAGTTCCTCTATTTGCAATCATCACTTGACATTCTGGTGCTGGGTATAGGAAACAATTCAATTCCTTGGCTACCTTACAATGGAAAAAATTATGGGTACTACCTCAATCAATCAACACTATTACCTTTTTCTCCTTGATATGTCCTTCTATCTTGAGAGTTTGAGGAGTGGTAATTCCTGCCAATGTATTACACGATATGATCAGGCTCATTTCGTCCTCTTCTAGGGTTGTTTCCTGGTGTATATCCTCTTCTTGTTCATTTTCTTCTTCCTCTTCACAATATATGTAAAATAATTTCTTCTCAGCACACTTATGACCTTTAGTGTATTTTCTATCACAACTGTAGAAAAGCCCTATTGATCTTTTTTCTTCCAATTTTTGTGGTGTCAACCTTATAGGTTGTGGAAATACAGGAGTAGCAACACTTCCCTCTATATAGAAGTGAGTGGTAGGCTTCCTTGTCACCATAATTTTACATTCAATTATTCTTGCCTACCTGAATGGCTTCTCCAATGAATTAGGTTCCAAAACGTGAAATTCATGTTGGATGTTATCCTTTAAAGTACCTATGAACAGATCAACCTTGTGTTCCTCTGGAGTATCAGGTACCCTTATATTCAATTTTTGGAAGTCCTCAATGTTCTCTCCCACTAAACCCTTTTGTTTGAGATTTATCAATTAGCTAATGAAGGTGTTGCTCTTTTTATCCTCATAATGTGCTATCATTTCCTCCGTAAAAATTGACCAAGTGACAACTTTTTTACGTAAGAAAAGCCATCGAAACCATATAAATGTATTTTTTTTCTAAATGTAAAGTTGTAGTGCGTACCTTTTATGTGTTTTTCACATTATTGAGATCAAAATATTGCTCCATCTGTAGTATCCATGTTACAAGATCCTTTCCATCAAACTTCCTCATATCAATTTTTTGAATATGGTGGTTCTTCCCGCCAACATTAGAGTTTATGAAATCATGATTAACATTTATTTTTTTCTCATAATGAGTTTCCTCTACTATCTTTTCACCATTTGGAAACATTTTTTGTATCAACTTTTTCAATCCTTCCATCTCTTCTTTTAGATCATTCTTAATGTTTTCCATTTTTTCATCGATCTTAGCTTCGATGTCATCCATTTTAGATTCCATGCCAGCTTCCATGCCATCTATCTTAGCTTCCATGCCATTATTCAAACCATCCATCTTAGATTCAACGCCTTTCTTCAAGCCATCCATCTTAGTTTCCATGCCTTTCTTCAAAACTTCCATGTCATTTTTTTTTGCTCTTTGTGAGAGCAAAATTTGTTGCACTTGCTCTTGTAAATTTGATATGTCATGTTGCCATTCTTCGTCTTCATGAGTCATAGTAGAGCCTTCTAAAGGCTTAATGTGTGTTGAATTATTTTTAGGAGGAATTTCAGAACCCAATACTGAAATATATTCTACAATATTCCCTTGGAATCAATTCAACTTGATTCTCCAAACAAGACTTATGCAATTCAGAAAAAAAAAAAAAAATACACAACTTTTACTTCCTTTTGAGGAGTTCAATATTCAAATTGACTTATCTCTATACTTGAAAATCCTCAATATCTGAAATTCAGCCCTGTACTACTCCTCTGAATCTTCTTTCAAATTCCACAGTTCTGACTTGATTTGGATTCTTCAATACAACGTTATGTCCAATCTCCCACAATGACCTAATTATGGACTGGTTTAGTAGAGTGAAATTGTATGACTTGCTACGTGTCACTGTTTTCTCCTTTCTCTCTAAAATTTATAGGTAGGAAAATACAGTTTGTGTACTTCCAGTCACATTTTACATAATTCCAATCCGATCCTCAGAGAGAGAGTTATGAATTTTTTCCCATGATCACCTCTTTGAGATGAAATTCGGGAGCCTGAAGAAGGCCTAACTTCCACAGATCATATCTCTGAAAATATTGGGAACCAAGCTCTGAACGTTTGTGAAAATATGCCTCAGGATTTTGGCTTCTCTCTATAAAAATTTCAACTTCTAAAACTTTATATAAAAAAAGTTATAGAAAAACTGCCACGATGACCTTTTTATGTGAAATTTAGGAGCCTGTAAAAGCCGTAAAGTCAAGAGATCATATCTCCGAAAATGTTACGAACCAAGTTCTGAAATTTTGTGACGATGTTCCTCCGGATTTTGGCTTCTCACTCTAAAAATTTCATCTTCTGAACCTTAGTAAAAAAAATGTTATAGTGAGCATGACACGATGACCTATTTGTAGCAGCAGAACCCTAGAATCCAAAGCTCTGATACCAAATGTTGTGAAACCAGCTCCAAAAATAGAAGAAAAGAGATATCAACACCTTATAAATAATCCAATTCAAGGGGGAAACCTCCAATACATTACATGAATGAATAATTCTTGGATGATACAAATAAAAAAACCTCCTTTCTATATATAGGATTCCATTGGGCCACAATGTAATCTTAGCCGACCTAACAACAATAATTTAAGGGCACAATAATAACAATATGGGGGTTACAGGGGTACAATAATAACAATAATGGGGTTACACTAACAACAATAAGGGACTATACTAGTAATATAGGGACCTAACAACTTGTCATTGTTTCCTTTATTTGTTACATGAATCCTTTTATGTTTATGCTAAATATGAATGTATAACTAGGAGTATTACTATAGGATTTATTAAAAGCACCATGTCTTTGACTAGTTATCATTATATTTTTTCCTCTGATTTCCAGTATAGGGAACCCTTAATTACTGCCTCTCTCGTTTGACCTCTTCCTACTACTTCCTTTTCTAGATTTAAGGATTCTTAAGTTCCCTTTATCCCAATCATACCACCTCACCAAAACAACTTTACAGGATCTCCAAGGGTTATCTATCTTGCCTTGAACACATTTTATCTTCTTGCCCTTGATCCTAGTTTTGTTTGCTTGATTTTGAATCGATAGCCCAATGGACAAATATATTTCCCACTATCCATCCTTTCAAGTGATTTTTCCCACAAAATCTACCAAAAATGTACTTTCATAACTAGCCTAATATTCACAAATTAAAACAAAGTTAAAATTTAAAGAGAGAGCCCTCTCTGAGCCTTAGGTAGGCTAGATCCTAGAGTTTGAAGTAGGTTTGTGGTTACCTCTAAATTTTTTTGACTAAAAACCAAAATCACACAACTTGAGAATTACTAGGGTGATAACATTACTAGCGACCATACTAGGGAACTAACCAATCCTCAGTCATAAAACTTGTCTTAAAAAAAATATTTGTATACATCGTTTTACTTTAAGATTTCTTTTATAAGTTGTGTATATTGAAAACAATAATTCTGGCTTCTAGGAAAGTTTATTATACCAGGTCTAACCCGGATCCTAAGCCTGTAGTTATAGTAGAAAACGCAAACCGAATTGGTAAAAAGAAAAAATAGTTAGAAAATTAGAAGATGAAGTATCATTAAAAAGAGTCAATTCATTACCACAAGAGTTTGTATGTCTGCAATATATTGATTTTGACCTAAAATTTGAGCATTCTTTATTTAGAAGAAAATCTGAAAGTGATCTTAAAATTATTTTTTTACACCCTATTTTCACTTCATTCTTGAATACAAAACAGAAAAATATTAGAGCAGATTCTAAATCACATAAAGTTCAAGATCAGACTAAAATTGAAGAACTAAAAGTTACTATTCTTAAAGGTATTGATGAAGCTATTGAATTACCTCAATTTTTAACCTATGCAAACAATCCTATAGTTTCTCAGTTGCATACCATAATAATACGAGCTAGAGATTCATCTCTGTATGTTGCTACATCATCTATAAATTCCACTACTAGCTCATTTACAGATCTATTTATCCCTAGATTACCTTTACAACCTAGAGTACTATTTCCACATCTCACTTCATCAACTATATCCATCAGCTCACCTTTTGATTTCCTAAACACGTCATCCTCATTCCCTTGTAGTTCCATATACTCCAGTTTCATTTCCCAACACTTCAACTATAGTTTTTAGTTCATCAGCTATCATTTCCAACACAGCTCCAAGCAGTTCTGCCTTACTTCCTAGACAAGCTAAGCTTCAAGCTATGGCTGCTAGATATGCTCCCCTAGTCTTACCACAATAGATTCATGACATGCCTCAAGACTATCAAAATAAAATACCACTATTTGATGGCACTACCTAATATACTACTTAGCAACACATTACTAGGATGACACATTTCTTTGAAATTTATGAGATTGGTGACTCAGATATTCAATTGAGGTTGTTTGCACAAACTTTGACAGGAGAAGTTAAGAAGTAGTTTAAATATCTAACTGCTGGTAGTGTAACTGATTTAGCTATATTTTATAGATTGTTTTTAAATAAATTGGAAAAGAAAAATAATCCCCTCCAAATATTGTCTGAATTTGATTCCATGAAAAGAGCTCCAAATGAGTCAGTCCGAGACTACTGCACTAGATATAATAGTGTCTATAATTCTATCACTGCAAATCTTAAACCCACTCCTTATTCTGTTCTAAGCAAAATACCTAATGGATTTGATGCATATATGGCTTAGAAATTAAGGGAGAGAGATGCAGACACCTTAGAAAAAATGCAAACATATGTTGTTAGTGTAGAAGTAAACATTTTAGCTAAAAAATTTAGACTAAAAAATGAAAGAAGAGTGATCATTAAATAATAAACTGTCAATTCAGACACAAAAATAGATATGTTAGCTAAAACCTTAGAGAGGATGATGGATATACTAGACAACATAGAGAGAAGACCTCAGTGGGATAACGAACAACAAATCAAAAATCCCAATTTTAGAAAAACCCAAATTCTGGAAAAGAAAAAGAAACAGCCTAGACCAAACAATAAGACCCCCATTCCAAGATAAATATGCTGAAAGTTCTCAGAATAATGATGATGATGAGGATGCAGTAAATCTAATGAAAATAGAAAAAAATAATACTATTTTCCTCACTCAAGAAGATCAGGAATTATTTGAACTCCAACAACTCAAATTAGATTTTGGTGAATTGTTTGATCGTAAACAAGGTTATGATTATGTTATAAATGAAATAAAAAGTCAATGTAACCTTAGAAATAAGAAAAAAAATGAGTCTTATACAAATAAAACTTTCCAAACTCAGAATCAGAAAACATTAGAAGGTCCCAAAACAAAAGTTATGCAAATTCTCCCAAGGGAAAATATGTAAAACTCTAGTTCTTCCCAAAACATTTCAAGTCCTAAAAATGCATCAAGCCATAAAATTGTTGATATTACTAACGAATTTTCTCAAGATGAAAAAGGTTCACAGAAATATATTGTTGCTAAAGTTTCTAATTCAGTTAAAACAACAAATTTAGATCCTAAAATACCCTTTGTTGATTCTAAATCAGTAGATCCCAAAACTGCTACTTCAAAAACGTCTGCTGATAATTCCAAGTCTGGAAGAACATCTACTGCTTCACAAAAAATCCCTGAAAAGAAATTTAGGAGTAGTAAAGCAGAAGAAACACAAACAGAGAATTCCAAACCACTTGAAAATGAAAAAATAACTGCAGAAAAACAATACAAACCAACTCAAACTACAATTACCAAAGAAAAATTGATTCAAATAAGTAAAAATCAACCTAAATTCAACATACAATCAGAAATTGGAAAGCTTGAAATGCCAATTCCTTTGACTGAATTGGAAAAAAATGACTTATATAAATCAACCATAACTGAAACATTAAATATGAATGATGGAGAAGATTCCATAAATCTAAATCATGATCAGAAAGAGTTGATTTTTTTCCCAGATGTGAATGGAAAACATGCAGACAGAGCAGTTCCTCCATTTTATATTAGTATTACCACTCATGATCAAATTTTACACAATGAGATGCTAGATTTAGGGGCTTCCCATAATCTAATTCCTAAAGCCATAACGGAAACTCTCAATCTAGAAATTATAAGGCCATACAAAGATTTGTTTTCTTTTGATTCAAGTAAAGTTAAATACCTAGGTTTAATCAAAGATTTGTGTGTAACACTAGTTCAATATCCTGATAAGATTATATTAATGGAAATTGCAGTAGTTGATATCTCACCTAAATATGGAATGTTACTTTCTCGTTCATGGGGAGCAAAGTTACAGGGATCTCTACAATTGGACATGTCTTATGCTACTATATCAGTTTTTGGCCAGCCTAAGAAGTTATATAGGGAAACATTGATGAAGTACATGGTCAGTAGTGCAGAAATATCTATAAATTAACCAATTTATTCTACACCAACTGACCTTGATTCTTTTATCCTATGAAACTCTGAAACTAATGAAATCCAAACTGAACTAGTAGAGAAAAATAAAGCACCAAATAATGATAGTAATTTTCATGAATCTGTATGGCATTTATACTTTGATGGTTCAATAAATAAGTTAGGAGCAGGAGCATGAGTCTGGATAACTGACATGGAGACTAATCACTCAGAAGGCCATGCTTTCAGCCTCAATTTCAAATGTACTAATAATATGGCTGAGTATGAAGCCCTCATCCTAGGACTCAAAATCATTAGGATCTCAGGAGGAAAAAGAATTTTAATCATGGGAGATTTAGAGTTGATCATAAAACAAGTAAAGGAAGTTTATTTTGTTTACAATCCTACACTAAGAAGATATAGAGACATTGTGATAGACTTAACTGATGATTTATTGGAATGTAAATTTGTTGTTATACATATAAAACAAAATATACACGCTCACTATCTAGAAACCTTTTCTAGTACATGCAATTTACCATTCCAACCTAATCATAGATATACTGCTGAAGACAAACATAGGCTAATAATTCTAGAAAACCTTAAGTATTGGCAAATATTTTCTCAGGATGAACAGATTTACAAGTTTATGAACAATCAAGGTGAATTTTAGAATTGTAAGATAGATACAGATTGTAGTATAGATCAAGATTCAGATTGTGAAATAGATTTGAATAACTTAGATGTAAATAGAATAAAGTTTGATAAACCAACTAGATTTAGTCAAGCAGATATAAATAACTTAGAGAAATTAGAGATTGAAGAAAATATTAATGATGAATTAGACATATTGAATCTTAAGGATAATTTCTTACCTAAAGGTTTAACTCCCTTAGAAGATCTTTTTGACTCAAATGATGTAGCTATAAAACCTAAAATGGAGCCAGTAGATCTGATATAGAAGAATGAAATATTAGAACAGAGTTAAACCCCAAAATAATCAAACATTCCAAAACATTACCTCAACAAGAAAAATAAAAATACATCACTCTTTTAAAGGAATATCAAGATGTTTTTTCCTGGAGTTATGAGGATCTCAAATCCTATGACACCATCATAATCCAACATAAAATTCCAATAAAAGAAGATCAGAATCCATTTAACAAAAGTTGAGAATAATTAACCCTGCTTTATTTCCTTTGATAGAAAAAGAATTCAAAAGAATGTATGATGCACATATAATTTCACCAATCAAATATTATGATTGGGTTTCCAACCTAGTTCCAACAAGAAAGAAAACAGGAGAGATAATATTATGTGTTGACTTTAGGAATCTGCACAAAGTATCGTTGAAAGACAATTACCCTTTACCTAAAATGGATCATATATTACAAAGGGTAGTTGGTTCTTCCAGGATGTCACTTTTAGATGGTTTTTCAGGATACAACCAAATGTTAGTCCAAAAAGAAGATCAAGCTAAAAAAACATTTACTACTCCTTGGGGCACTTTTATGTATGTGAAAATGCCTTTTTGTCTAATCAATGCAAGGGAAACCTTTCAAAGGGCTATGGACATAGCTTTTGCAAAGGAAATACATGATTTCTTAGTAATTTACTTAGATAACATTACTGTGTTTTCCAAAACTGATAATGAACACTTAGATCATTTGAGACAAGTTTCTATTAAGTGCAGGAAATTTGGCTTCTCTTTAAACCCTAAGAAAAGTCTATTTGGATTAGAAGAAGGCAAGTTACTTGGACACATAATTTCTAATGAAGGAATCAGAATAGATCTTGCTAGGATAAAAGTAATTCTGAACATCATTCCACCAAGAAACATCAAAGAATTACAAGCCTTTCTAGGTAACATTAAATTTTTAAGAAGATTCATATCAAATTTAGCTGAGATAATTAGAGAAATAAATAACATGCTAAAAAAATATTCAGTTCTTAAACGGACTGTTGAGACTAAATGATCATTCGACTCCATCAAAGAAGCCTTAAACAAAAATCCAGTCCTAATAAGTCCAGACTTTAAGAAAGATTTCATAATTTTTTCATTTGCTTCAGAACACACCATTGTTGCAGTTTTACCGCAGAAAAATAACCAAGGATTTGAACAACCCATAGCTTTTTTCAGTAAGACCCTTATAGATGCCCCTTTTAAATACAAAATTATGGAGAAACAAGCCTTAGCTTTGGTTAAGGCCATTAAAGACTTCAAATTTCATATTCCCTACTCTCATATCATTGTCTATGTCCCGAATTCTATACTAAAAGACACTCTTACTCAGGATGTTCCTAATGGAAGAAGAGTTAAGTGGATTTCCACTATATTAGAATATTACATAGAGATAAAACCCACAAAACTCATCAAAGGTCAAGGATTAGCTATAGCTATGGCTAAGACTAACTACAATTCCCTAGAGATAAATTTTATTTCCCAAGTAGATGATCAGGAAGAGATGGTGACTCCAACGATTAGTGAAGCCTTCTCAGACTCACCTTGGTATACATATATCAGATTTGTACTCCTAAGCTTACAAGTGCCTCTGGGATTATCAAGAACCAAATCCTGATTCTTAAAACTAAAGGTAGTAGGATTTTGTATTCTAGATAATGTCCTTTTTTGGAGTGATCATAGAGGGATTTTATTAAATTTCTTATTAAAGGAAGAAGCTGACAAAATACTTGAAAATTTTCATGAAACTGACTGTCGAGGACATCTATATTGGAAAAATACCACAGATAAGATCCTATGAGCTGGTTTTTACCGGCTTATTTTGTTTGTTGATGTCAAAAAGTATGTAACTTCATGTTGTAAGTGCCAAATTTTTGAGGGTAAGAAGAAATTATTACCCCTCCCCTTAAAGCCTATTTCAACTGAAATGCCATTTCAACAATGGGGTTTACACTTCATTGGCAAAATTCACCCTCCTTCTTCAGGCCAACATAAGTGGATTTTGACAGCCACTGATTATTTTACTAAGTGGATTGAAGCCATACCCTCCACAGAGGCATCAGATACTGTCATTATTCCTTCCTAGAAAACAACATTCTTTCAAGATTTGGATGTACCTAGAAGATAATTACTGACAATGCAGGAGCATTCAAATCCAAGAAAATGAAAGCATTTTACCACAAATACCATATTACCTTAGGTAATTCTACTTCATATTACTTCCAAGGTAATGGCGTAGTTGAATCCTCAAACAAGAGCCTTGTAAATATCATCAAAAAGTTACTTGAAGACAATAAAAAGAGTTGTAATAAGAAGTTAGTCAATGCCTTATGGGCAGGTAGACTTACTACTAAAAAATCTAGGTACTTCCCCTTACCAACTAATTTATGGAATGGATGTTGTTTTTCCATCCTCCCTAGGTGTACCAGTGATGAAAATTATCCAAGAGTTACAAGTTGAAAAAAATTACATTCAAAGAAGGATAAATCAATCTATTCACTTGCAACAAACAAGGGAAGAAGTTTATATCAAATCTCAAGTCATTCAGGATAAGATCAAGAATTGTTTTGATAAAAATACTAAAGAGGATGATTTCTACATAGGAGATAAAGCAATAAAGTGGGATTCCAGAAGAGAAGACAAAGGAAAAGATGGAAAATTTTATTTTTTGTGGAAAGGATGTTATGTGATTTATGGCTATAGAGGTAATAATGATTTCTTTTTGAAAGAAATGGATGGAAAAAATATGCAAGAAGGATCAGTAAATGGTAGAATTATGAAGCACTACTACTCTCTTGAGTTAACAAATAATTAAGTTTTTTATTCACTTTGATCATTCTATATATACATTGCAGAGTTTAGATTGGATTGGATGTTTCCCTAAAAAAGTTGAAGCTGGAAGAGAAGGCCCTAAGCTTTGAGAGGTAAATATCATAATTATGAATAAATTGTAGATATCAGAAGACATTTAAAGGGTCATCACAGTCAAATTCCAAAGGCTGCTAATCTCAAAGTTCTTGATATTTCACTAGGAAATGTCATCCCCATGTGGAGCCACTCTTAGGATCCTATAATAAAAGGGTTCATAAATTTTGAATTGACTTTGATAGTCTTGTAAATATGTACATACCATTCTTTCTGCAAGTTGTTTTCTCATATTTTGAAAAAAATGAAAAAATAATAAAAAAGCCAAAAAGAGGGTAAAAAGTCCTAAAAGAAAAATCAATGGAATTAGAAAGATATAGACCCCAAAAGTAAAAAGAGAAATAAGACCTGAAAGTGAGCAAGTCCAAATGCCACTACTTTCAGTTTTTATTGCAAGAAGAATGATTATGTGCAGAGTGTCAATAAATGTGATAATCCATGATCAATTAAACAATTTAATCTTAACCTTTCATGTTTTCAATTTCATGTTTTAGATAGTGAATAAAGATTTATCAAATAGTTTAAAATTAAAAAATCAATAGATAGGTAGAGAATAATGAGGAGCTCAACAGTTTAATCTGAGCCCTTAGATGAAATAAGGTAGACTTAGACTATGTTATGCTTTGAAGCAAAAAAATTTTAAGGTTGCAAGCCTAAATCCACCTAAAAAATGAAGAAAAAATGTTAGGAATAAAGTTGGGTAGGTAGAAAACAGTTGAGAAATCATGTAAATAAGAAATCATTGGGAAAAAATCACTAATTTCCCTCCCCTATAGGTATTCAATATTCTAAACTTTCAGTCAAAAAGGCTCAGAGAATTTCTCTGAATTTTGTTGGGACCGGACCCAAGGCTCGATGATTGATAAGTTAAAAATATTGAGTTTCTATATTAAATCCACATTTCTCAGCATTTACCCTTCATTCATACATCAAACCCCCTTTTTCCTATGTAAAGACACATTCTTACTTAGTAAAATTGTAACCCTAAAATAATTAATTTCATTCCCTTAAAAATCATTCATAAAACCCTCAAAACACATTTATCCTAAGTATTAGTGAAGTAATATAAAAGATGAGCAATGCTTTATTTTTATACTTAGAGATATTATGTGTTTTATTTCTTTTTACTATCCCTTATTTCATATTAATTTTTAACCTGTTTTAGTAAATCCCTAAAAATACACCTACCCGTATATATTAAATCTATTATATTTAAAATAACCCCCTTAAACCCACTATTTTAAGCTTTATACCAATGTTATATACCCCCATGTGCGCAAATAAAATCCCTTCTAGCGCCCATTGGTCTAAAAAATATCATTATTTAAATACCTCGCCCCTATAGTTTTTTAAAACTGTCAAAATGTTTAAAAACTATATAATAAACTAAAGCATGCACCCGCATATGTTTTTTTATTGAAAGATTTCATGAAAATGTTTTAATTTAAATATACATTATATTTCCCCCCGCTATCGTATAACCCAAGTTTTGAATTAAATGAATGTCTATTTATAAAAGTTTAAAGCCCATTGCTGCATAACACACCCCAGTCCCACCTCCCATTTCAGCGCAACTTCCAAGCAAATCTGGACCCTTTGCATCGATTCCCTAGATACGATGGCACAGATCCAATATCGTGCAGAAAATTTGCACGTTCATCCAACCACCAAACCTGTGTGAAATGGATGGTTTCACTATAACCTCTCTCCTCCATGTGCCCTTCAAACATTGGATCGCGTGGGTTAAGCCCAAAACTTCTTACCACCAAATCACAACGTGATAACCACTATGGTTTTAATCCCATTGAACTCTGAAACCTCTCCTCCCACCTGATGTGATCTGCATTCAATGCCAGAGTAATACAACCAAAATACATAATAAACCTTCGAAAATGCATTTCATTCATCCATATTCTTGCGCTTTAAACCTAAACCCTCTGCAAACTTTCCACGACTGTAAAAACACAATTTTAAGCCATTTTCCACCATTTTTACGCCCAAAACCTGCAATATTTTCCCTGCAACCTTTGAATATTGTTGAGGAGCTGCACATTGATGCAATCAATTCACTGAAGCCATAAAATCAACTAAAACCTCATAAACCATTACGAAGATCAAATACCTCCATAAAAAAGGTGTTTTTCTCAAATTGGAACCCGCAATTGATTTAAAGTACCTGTAAAAAGAACAAAAACACTTTAGAAATTAAGAATCGATTAAAATAAACTGCTAAAAAGACCCAAAAACCTTACTTCTCTATTGCACACCATTTTTGAAGAAATTTGTGAGTTCTCACATTTTGATGATCTATTTCTAAACTCTAAAACAAGCTAGAAAACCTCTGCAGGTACCCTAAGACTTTGTAATCCTTTTCAAAAGTGTTTTTAGCCCAAATTTCATTAAGAAACTCAGGAAACCCCTATTTTCTATTTTAAACCAATTATAAAGCCTCTAAACCTATTTGACAGGCCTAATTGAACATAAAATCCAAACTGTCTAAACTTGCAGAAGTAGATCAAAATGCCTAAAAAACAGAGTGTCAATAAGCATGAAGGTTCTAAAGCACCTAAACCTACCCCTTCCATTACTTCAAGTATTGTTATTGTTGTCAATCCATTGCAACCACCTGTTGTTGATATTGAACACATTCCCCTAGCTGATACTGATTACAAGATAGCAGATCCCATCGTTGAATTCAACCTACTAGATATCCATAACTGGTGCTATGAGAAGTCTTTAGATGATAAAGAATAAGTCCATATTTTGGAATACAATTTTCCAAAATATGTTCTCCCATTAACTTACCCATGTCACAAGGTTATCAGATTATGTTAGCAGTACTATGTTCTAGAGCAAAGAGCCATTGTAAATGCCAGTAAAGAATTCCTTTTCACCATCATTGCAGAGTCAATTAACCAGATGTTGCAACTTCATCCTGAACCCCAAGCAGTTCCTTTATCTATAGAGGCTCTCACCACGCTATATATTGGCCTAGAGTTTCCTAGAAGGTTCATGATTTTTTAGAATTTTATGTCTCTACATGTAGAAATTCCCAAGTTAAATCCTCCATATTCAACTGCTAAATTCCCTGAAGGTTCAAGACATGTGATTTCCATACTTTCATTCATCCCTGGATATTTTACTGATGACCACACTGATGAGTCCATCTTGGGATTTTTTTCCACCTTTTCTCCAGTTCAACCACCTTCAATGATATTTGATTATGTTGGTTTCGTTGCTGATAGTATTCATTAGAAATTGACCAATTTACAAATTGAGGGAGTGTTCATATATACCTCCAAACTTTTCCATATGTTCTTATACTTCCAATCAGATAATTTTCCAATTACTTACTGAAGAGTTTGTCGGATTACCCACAGTCTTACGAAACACTTGTCGACATTTCAAATCCCAACGGGGATCCATATTCGGGACATTGGAATGAAGAATTATAAGAAGGGTCATAATCCGTTAATAGTGAAAAAGGTAGGAAAGGAAAGGGCCGGCCAATTTTTTTTTCTAAAATTTTAATATTTATAATTCTTAATCTTTATAAATTTTTAAGAGAAGTCAAGAAAGCAATTAAGAATTCAGGGCTTGACGAAAAGTTAAAGAAGAAGTTGACCCCTACATGTGATGTCGTTCCCAGGATCTATGGATTACCCAAAATCCATAAAGACGGTATCCCCCTCAGACTGATTGTCAACACCATAGGATCTCCCACCTATGAGCTAGCAAAATATGTTGCTAAGATCCTAAAACCCCTTGTTGGGAACAAAGATTCTTTCATAAAATATTCAAATGATTTTGTTAAAATCATTAAAGATGAAAGGGTGGAAAAGGGTGACATTTTGGTTAGTTTTGATGTGGTATCCTATTCACTAAGATTCATTTAGATGAAGCAATCTAGGTCATCAATGAGGTTACTGATCCTACAACAGCCAAGCTTGCAGAAATCTGCCTTTGGTCCACTTTCTTCAGCTTTCAAGGAGAGTTCTATGAGCAGGTATCAGGGGTCACAATGGGTTCTCCACTATCCCCTATTGTCGCCAACTTATACATGGAACATTTTGAGAAAAATGCCCTAGCCTCATATCCCTTAAAACCAGACTGGTGGAAAAGATTTGTTGATGATACTAATATAAAGTGGGCCCATGGAAAAGAGAATCTAGACAAGTTTTTTCATCGCTTGAACTCCATTTCCCCGGATATCAAATTTACCATGGAAACTGAAGAATATAGGTGCATTCCTTTTCTGGATGTTCTTGTTATTATAAATGATGATGGAACCCTTGGGCACCGTGTATTCAGAAAGAAAACCCACACTGATAGTTATCTCCATGCTGATTCCTACCATCATCCAGCTCAGAAGTTCGGTGTCCTTAATACCCTTGCTGTTAGGGCCTTGAGGATATCTGATGTTGAACACCTTAATGAAGAAATCAACCACTTATCATCTTTTTTTAAGGGTTTGTGGTATAAAGAAAGAGATATCAAGAAGGCTTTAAAAAGAGGTGAGGACACAATCTTACCCCAGAAACGACTTGAACCCCAAGAAAAAGGAGGAAAGGTTTTTCTACCATACATTAAAGGTGTCACTGATAAAATCGCAAAGGCTCTAAGAAAGAACGACATTTTCACACAATTTTTAGTATTAGGAACTATTAGACAAAGAATGCCATCAATCAAAGATGCTATAAGTCCAGAACAACTTAAAGGAGTGTACAAAATTGACTATTCATGCAGGAGAAGTTATATCGATGAAACCGGACGTTCACTCCAGAAGAGACTCAAGGAGCACGGAGTTGATATCAAGCATGAACGATTTCGCACTTTGGCCCTTGCGGAACACTCTTCAAAAACTAAGCACCAAATACATCTTGAAGATGCAAAGATCATTGCAAGAGAAGATCATTATTACAGAAGAAAAGTAAGAGAGGCCCTGGAGATCAAAAAACATCCTGAAAACCTCAATAGGGATGGAGGATATGAAATTAGCGATAGCTGGCGACCTCTTCTTCGACAAATCTGTTCCTCAAGAGCACAATCCTCCCAGGTATGAGTTTGTAGGTATAATAATTTCAAGGTTTGTCTCCTTTATTTAAGTATTGGTTTAACAAATAAGGAAACTTTCTTTTAATAATTATTAGCGGTAATTAATTTTTATTTTATATAATAAGAATTAATTAATTTATAAATAATTATTAAGTAGAAAATACTTATTTGCTTCCCTTCCTTATTTATTTTTCTAGATTAATTTTTTAGATTAGAAAATAACTAATCAGTAAACATTAATAAGCATTAAATACATGTTAGTATATTTAACTATTACATTTCTCATTAAAACCATAAACATTTTCTAGGGTATTAAATAATTATTTATTTTTAAGAAATAAAAATAAATAAACATTAATACTCTTTAGAAAATCCCTTAGTTTATTTAATTAATTAAAAAATAAATAAATAAATAAATTTAAAAAAAAAATTAGAATAGATAGGTTGATTTATTTTTAACTTGTTATTTTTAATTTAAATAAAATTAAAAATAATAAGCTAAAAATTTTCAAAATAAATTAAATTACCCTTAAAAATTTGTTAAATAAATTAACCTTAAATAAATTATAATAATTCTTAAGAAATTTATAGAGTATAAGCATCTTATGAATTTATAGTGTTAAGACTTTTTCAGATCTTTGAAAATAATAATCTTATTAATAAAATAGAATATATTTAATAAGTTTATTATTTTTAATAATAAAACTTTGAAAATAATAAACTTATGAATAAAATAAATTTACTAAGGTTATTATTTATTAAAATTAATAACTTAGTATTATTATTAAAATAAAAAATTAAAAAATAATAGATCTTTGAATAAAATTAAAATTATAAAGATTAAAATTTCAGAAAACTTTTTTGGTCGGCCCTTGCCTTTCCTACCTTTTTCACTATTAATGTATTATGACCCTTCTTATAATTCTTCATTCCAATGTCCTGAAGATGGATCCCCGTTGGGATTCGAAATGTCGACAAGTGTTTCGTAAGACTGTGGATAATCCGGCAAACTCTTCAGTAAACAATAACCATAGGAACATGAAAATCAAATTTCCAATTACTCTTCAAAAACTTTACATAGAGGAAAATTCTCTATCTGTCATTTTTTGGACATCATTTCTTAGAAAAGAATGTACAGATTTCAGTAATTCAGAGTTTTCAGAGTTATTTTTACATCTAGTGATCACCATCTTAACCAAGATAGAGCAACCTAGAATAAGTGAAGAAATGAAAAAGATATTGCAGTTAACAGAGTAGAGTAAAGTTGGTGAGTGGTATTTGTACGAGAAATATACTAAAATTAGAGTCTTTGGGTCAAAATTATTACCTTACAATTTACCCAAACATCCTTCAATGAGGATCTTTGACTTGGAGTATATTAGGAAAATCCTAAACTCTAATTTAATAAACTTCATGGCAGCTAAGAAGAAAACCCAATTCAAACTTAAGAATCAAATTGGGCCATTCATATGCAATCACAAGTGCAAAAAAAATTGGCAGCAAATCAGTGATTGAAATATAAATTTGAAAAGAGTTTCCCTTGGAACTATGATCCACAAGGGATATTGAGCAAGATATGGGTTAATGAAAATTAACACCATTTATTCATGAAGCTAAACCATAAATAGAAAAATTTTCCAATCAGATTGAATGGATTGAAAACACATTAATAGATGTAGTGAACAAAGGTAATACTAGTCATACCTTAGAGACTGCAAATCAGCCAGAGAAGTCAACCAAAAGAATAAGGGAAGAAGGAGCCTGTGTGGCAGAAACCACAATAGAAACGAAGTTCAAGATAATTTATAACAAAAGGCCTAAATTAGATACAATGGGTAAAGCAAAAGTGACAATAGATGTTGAAGAAACAGAACCTTTAAATACCAACACTGATTTGCCAGAGAAAAATGTAGCTACTGTAATTATAAATGAGCCAAATGCTAAAAATCAGAATGAAGAAATCAATAATTAAGACACATTGCTAATGGAAAGACAACAAATCATGGAAGCTTCTTCCTCACAGGTAGCTGAGCAAAAGGATTTGGATATAAAAGAGAAATATAAGCAGATCAAACTGAAGAATGAGGAAATCAAAATTGAAATTTATTCTCAGTTCTTGAAACAAAATCAAGGTAACCAAAGCAGATTCCTATCATCATTTCATTACTCAAGTAAAAAATTGATTATGTCAGTATTATAGCCCATAGTATCAGTCCCAAAGACAGTTTGCTGACTATAACAAAGTTGATCTAGAAGTAGCTACGAAGAGTATCCATGAATTAGATCAAACAGATTTTCACAGGGAAAGCTCAGAGACGTTGTATTCCACAGTTCCAAAAAAAGCTATGAGTGCTCAAAAGATACAAAATACCATCTCGAATATGCAAGATCAAATTAATATGGACAGAGCTTCATTATATGCCAAGGATCTAAGGATAAAATCCTTAGAAGAATTAGTATTGTAGGTAGGATATGATCCTACTACTATCAAAGAAGCAAAAGCATTGGTGAAAAATAAAAATGAGGATATAGCATCCTTGAGAAAATATCTCAAACTTACTCAAAGTAAGCATCCTCAGAGAAAATAAGTCATACAGGAACAAAAAGAGAAGGATGAAATGATGAATTAAGGAAATGGAAATACAGGTGGACAAACTTGTCCAATAAAAGGAGATAGTGAAAGAACAGGTGATTCCTACAGTCATTCTAGTTATCACTACAGTAGTGCCTTCAAATTTAGGTGAAGAGTTGGCACCCAAATAACCACTGGCTATTGCAGTGTCGGTGACTCCTTCCACAATATCAGCCACTGAATCTTCTACAACAGCAGTACAACCTACATATGAGGCCAATAAGATAGTGAAATCAATGGAAGAGATGTCTTTAAAAACAAATGAGATTAAAAATTTGACAAAAATGGTTGAAAATCTTGAAAATTCAAATAAATTAGCTCAGGTAAATGCTAAGACACATGAAAAAAACCCAGCAGATTGAGTGAAGAGTTAAAAAAGTTGCACAAAGAATTAACTTTGAAGGATCAAATATCATACATCAAAAGTTACCTTTGGAATAATATCATTGAAGCCATACATGATGTATGGCCTTAAATTCAGGTATTTTTTGAGAAAAGAGAATTATTAGTAGTAGGCCAAGTATAAATTCAAAAGACTCAAATTGATTTGGCTGATAAACCAGAGCAAGCCATAAGGCTAATTGTTACACATCATTTTGTCACTGTCCCTGCAATCTCTAGTCCCGTACATTGGAGGACTATTCCCGTGACCTATGAATAGTAAAATGTCCTGAAAACACCTTCATGGCATCCTCCTGCATAAGGAAAAACATTCTCCTGAATAACATTTCCTTTGAAAAACCCTAAAAATAGATGTTTTAGCATTGATACGACTAGCCAGTTCATCCCTCACGCTAATGGGGAAAATCCACACTAGAGGGTGTGCCAGCTGGCGCTCTCTCCCTGTGTTTCACTCGTGCCAAGATTATTAAAGGATATTTTTTAAAAATAAATGGTGTAATTTTGATTCTAACAAACTCCAGAATGAATCATCAAAATAAGTTGAGTGGTTTGGCGCCGAATCTCCATGTATAGAAAGTGGTTTTCCACCTCTCATGGAACCTTTCTAAGAGATAGGACCTATCCCATGATTATAGGGATCCCAACTTCCCTTCCTCCATCTATAAAAGCTTTCCCTCTCCATTTGATAGCTTGCGGAACTTGTAGGAAGGAAACTATAGTTGGGCAACTATTGAGAGCAGAGACGAAGAGAACCCCGTAAGAGAGAGAGAGATTTGTCCAGATTCCCGACAGGCTTTGTTGAGACGCGCTCCACTAAAACCCCGCCGAAGGAGGATCATAGCATCAGAGCATTTGGTTGTAATCTCCCTTTTGTCATTTATAATATAAGCGACTCTGATTTTGGTTTCATTCTTGTGTTTACTCTTTTATGTGATGCAACGAATTATATCTTCTCTGACTGATGTATAGTTACATGCTTTAAGTATTACGTTGTATGTCTTCATTTCTCTGTGTGTGTATAGGTGTCCAGACATGATGAACTAAAGGATTGTGATCTGTCAAGCTAGGGATGAGGATCACCACTTCTTCATTGACAACAGCAGCGTGGGATTCGAGGTAGGCTACTTACCGCAATCTTTGTCTTTCTTGTAACAAGAAACCAACATCATTGCGTGATTTGATTATTGCTAGACCCAATCTAGGGCTATTGGGATCACCTCTGTCCGTAGAGGGGATTTACCTCCTCAAAAATTTGGCGACTCCACTAGGGAGCCAGTGGGAGTTAGTCCTTCCTCCTTTGGGTTGTTTTTTGGCTTTTTATTGATTTATTTTCTTTTCTGGTTCACCTTTGTTGGTGTTAAACCCTTGTCCAGCCCCCAGAAGACCAGATTCAGTATTTGTTTGTCCATTTTCATCATTTTTCTAGGGTAAACTTGATTGGCATGGTTTTTCCCCTGACAGTCGCGCCAGCTGGTGCTTGTTGCTAGTTAGGCCCCCACGCCAATGCATTTTTGGTGCAGATTACAACCAAACAGGCGCGCTAACTCTGCTCGGTGTGAGGGTTCGCTTGATTTTGGGCTCTCTGAGATTGATTTTTGGTCTTGGTGTCATTTTTCTGACTAATTGAGTGCCTTGAAGTCATTTTTTACTATGTTTGGCCATTGCCCTCTGGCTTTTTTCCCTTTACTATTAGTTTGGCATTCTAGCCCTAGGGCTTCTAGGTGCTTCAGTGTGCTGAGCCTCTCGTGGGAGTTTTCGGTCCTTGCTTGGCTGGTCAATTTTGTTTTCGATTCTCTGCATTCATTTTGTTATATCTCATTGAATCATTGCGTTTATTGAGTGATTTCGTTCTCTTTCATTCAATCTCGCTTTATGTTGCTCCAAGCCTAGATTACATGGTTTTTTTTAGTCTCTTTCGAGATTCTTCTTCGCTTTGAGGGATTTTTTCATTGGTTTGAGTCTTGATTTTATGCGTTTGAATTGAGTGAACTTGTTTTCTTTAGTTCTCTCTTTGTAATTTCTTGAATTGGTGTTTTCATTAGTTTTTCATTCATTTAGTGCATTTTCTCTAATATATTGAAAAATACAAAAACATAATTTATTGAATTTTGATTGGCTTACTAAAAATTGAAAGCTCTTTCACATTGCTCGTGTTATATAACTCCAGGGATAAGTTTTCTAGTTTCATTAGCTTGCATTGGAAACAACAGTGGATGTTATGTGTGTTTGTTTTGTTGTCATTTGAAAGCTCTCAACTCTCCCGTAGATAGTTCTTCATTGAACAAAATGACATTTTGTGGCATGTAGTTTGCGTTTAGAGGTTTTATGAGATCCTAAATTCGATAGGGCCTTGAAATTGAAACGTAAATTGAAGATCAACTTTAAATTTACTGAATTAAACTAAGGCAACATTGAAAAATTAACGAAAAATCTAGTAGTCTAAGGTTGAGACGTGTTCCGGCGTCTTTAAGCCTAGCAGATGTGTTAGCCTCTTCCATAAGACAATTATAAATCTAAAAATACATAAATTAAATAATGTAAAGTTAGGATAAATATATTTATTAAATTAGAATATTTAATAAATATTAGAGATACTTAGAATTAGAATTTTGTTAGTAAAAATAGGACTCTAGAATAGAGTCGTTTCCTAGGCTCTCAAATAGGAATAAAGTTAGTAGAATGGTTAGAAGGTCATTTATTGTAAATGGACACTTGTTAGTTTTCCAAGTGATCCATAACTATATCAAGTTAGAACATAGAGCTTATAAATAGGTTAGTTTCCTAATTTCATTGTAGTGAGAGTTTACGTTTGTAAACTCCTGAAATTTGTTATGTAATCCTTTTTCATGATAAATAAAGTTATGTGTCTGAGGACACTTCTGAATATACATGTGGTATCAGAGCATACTAAAATTCATGGTGTATGTGAGGTTTGAAGAGAATCTTCCACTAATTGCTGCAGAATGGGTATAACTGCGTGAAAAAGATGTTGTAGAGTTGTTCAATTGAAAAATTTGAGAGAAGTACAGGAGCGCTGTATGGTCGAGCTGTCGAGTGCTATGATGGCCTGTTCATATTCCTAGATGAATGTGAAATATTTTTGATCGATCTCAAGGAACAAATGAGAAAACAAAGGAGAAATAACGTAAGGGAATGAAGAAGCTATGGTTGATGTGTATGGGTGATATGTGTGGAGCTGTACGAAGAAAATTTTAACATGAATATGTTGCAAGCGAGGAGGAACCAACACTAAGCCGAGTCACAGATCTTGAATCTGGCATAAGGTATTAAACTTTAAGAATTCGATGCAGGGTGTATGTGAAGTTTTTTTAAAAAAAATTAATTGTGCATTGTGTGAAGTCATGCAATCTGCATAGAATTTCTGCCATGAGCATGAATGTGTATGTCAACCACCGTCAAAGTGCTTTTTGCATCATCAGACTTGAAGTAGTGGATTGTGGTTCGCAAGCAACAAATTTTGGTGAATTTACAGATCCAATTCTACAATTGGTGGATTGATTTTCTTTAGATAATTTTTCTTCTATTTCAATCTTTGTAGAACCAACAACTATAAGCCCTTCAACTCCACGCACACTGTCTCTTTGAAAATTCTTTCCTGTTCGAGTAGATATATAAAGTTCCTCAAGTATTTGGTGCCGCTAAAACTCTTCCTCTCTACCTCATATATAACCATTGTATCAAAATTTCCATATCTAGCCAGACTAAATTGTTTAAGAAAAACCTGTTGTTGTTTCGCAGCCTACTCTCTCAAAGGAGGACGTGTTTGACGGGACCAAGTGCATAAATTTATTTTCTAGAGGCTGAGTCCATTATGGAAGAACACAATTGATTAAGTTGAGCCGAATCCATTACAAGAGGTGTTCATGAAGGTGAAGTACAAATTTATTTAATGCAAAAATACAATTGAAGTTGTCATGGGCACGTAAACCATACATCGATCCCAGTGTCAACAGTAACATAGTAGGTGCTTGGAGTCATATCACCAGTTCTGGAGAATATACAATGATAGAATGTGTTGTGCGTGGAGATGACTGTATAGTTGTTGTGCATATGAAGAGAGCGCACTTGCTGTAGGAAGCAGTAGCCTATGTCCATAAAAAAAACTTGTTGTGTGTGAAGCAGCGTTGAAGAAATACTTTCATGCTTAGAGTTGTCCTTTTGAAAATAGCCTTGGAGAAAATAAATTCCTTCGCTCACACTCAATAGGGCATTCACTGGTTAGGTTGCCCAAAGACTTGGATCAACCTGCTATGGAATGGTTTATTTGTACGGCAGAGGGGCTCACCCTGGGTCTGTACAGGAATTGTAGCCTGACTGGGTGCTCTCGCTCGTGCTCTCAGAAACCATCGAGCTCTAAATCCCACCCCACTCTAGAAAAGTAAGATTCCCTTAGAGGCACCATTTCTTGCAGCGTAGAGGTCGAGACAAGTTCAGGTACCGAATCTGGGCTTCGTTGGTATGAGCATAGACTGAGATCCGAGAGATTTTCCATCTCATCCATGAATCCTTCGTTGTTTTTTAAGGAAACATTAAAAGCACAGGGTGCCTTCTTATTCCAGGAATCAAGAACCCTGTGCTGGTTCTCAACAGGAAGTAAAAGCTATATTTCCAGTCTCTAAAGACAACACTGAAGAAGCTCACAGGACGAGACATAGATGTTTTGAAATATTTGGAGTGATAAGGTGCATTAATTGTTTTTTTTTCTTGTAAATTTGGAGTGATAAGGGAAAGTCATTGTTGTGATTCCAAGTATCATTTTTATTTGGGAGAGATTGAGTCGGTGAATATCTAGATTCTGAAGAAAAATTTCTTCCAAGGGTTGTGAGCTTGGCATATTCATTACTTGAAGGTGGATATTTATTATGTACTCAATATTTAATAAAGATATCATTTTTTGGTGATTGTGTCCTAGATATGCCTGAAATTGAATAAGGGTATCTTAGGTACACCATGGGTGTTTGTGATGGCGAATGTTTTTTATGGCTTCATGTTGTTTCTTTTTTATTTGTGTCTAGTTGTGACACATCAATGATTTCATTTAATATCACATACATAAAGTTCAATATCAGCAAGCACAAAAAATGTAACGAAATAGTTGCAAGGTAGGAAAATTAAGCTCAACAAATGCATTTGCGCCACTCCAACAAACAATCAAAGTTGTCAACATCAGCATTACATCAACAAGAAAATTCACTCAATACAATCAAATTCATGAATCTGGAAACTCCAACATTTTCAAAGAAAATTCTACATCATCGTTCTTGCAAATCCATTTAAGAACTTGTAATCAAATTCACTGTTTTAAGTGAATCATTAAAAATTCATTGTTAATGAATTTTTAAGAGGACAAGGGAATTTATTTTTTTAAGTGAATCATTAAACTCATTGTAAGTTTTATTGGGTGCATTTTCGACATTTTTCGACACCCTTCCTTTAAGAAAAATCAAGTGAGTGCATGAGTTTTTAACTCTAAATCAAACAAGCAATAAGTTCACATCTCCTGCAAGCGAGCGTGAGTATTCATTCAAGAAATTTCTATCAAGACAATACAAATTTCAAACCTTCAAGCAAGCCAACATGAAGTTCATTGCAACAACCATCAAAGAAACCAAACAAGTTGAACTCTAACACCAATCAAGCTAGTTGAGATCAACATCAAGCGAGCGTGGCTATTCATTCAAGTGAGCGTGAAGTCATCAAATCAGTCAAGTGAGCATTCAAGCAAACACGATCGTCATCAAGCAAGCATGAATTCCAGAGTTCAAGCAAGAAAATTCTACAATTCTAGCAAGTGTTCCAAGAAAGCGCAATAAGCAACAAAGCGAGTGTGCCATTCAAGCCACATAGCAAGCGAACATGTCATTCAAGACTGATATCAAGTGAAACAGTTCAAAGCACGACATCTCTAACAAGAGAGCCTAATTTCAAGTGAGCAAGTTCAGATGGCGCAACATATTTAGTTGTTAAACATTCTTCACAGTTTGATCATCTCAAGTGATGAAGACATGGTGCACATCAGCAAAGACACTCTTGCTGATCTTTCATGGCATCTACAACAAACAAAAGAAGCCATTGAGTTTCTTCAACTAGAGTCGCAACTTCAAAGGATTGAATTGCAAGAAAAGCGTGATACTTTCAAGTTTTTGAACCATCTAGATGATCAGTCATTCACTCAAACAACTTCAAGTGTCGAAGTTGTTCCAGTTCCATTTCTTCCAAGCCCATCATCAAGCCATGGGAAGAAATTCAAAATAACGAGAATCGAAGAGGCTTAGGATATGTCACTAATGACACCAACTTTCATATCACCGATTATTCCAAGCCAATTAAGTTCGTTAGTGCAGGATTTCTTACACAACTCACCTCAGCAAGTTTTGAGAAAGTTGCAGACAACCAGCAATGCATGCAACCCAAAGTTCGAGCCAAACAGAATTGCACGCAACCTGAAGTTGAAGTCCAACCTAAATGTTCTCATTATCAAAGAACCGGTCATATGGAAGATCAGTGTTTTGATCTCCATCCTTGTCACCATTGTGGCAAACAAAATCATTCTTCAAAGAAATGTCGCAACCAACAACAAACAACCAGATTGAAGATACATTATGAATGGATTGACCCTTGGGAATGGTCATCCACAGTCAAAATATTTTCTAAGTTCTACAATCAAATACAATCACACATAGTGAAGCCAACAGTGAAAAGATAATGGTACTCTCATGCATTTTAACAGGGGAGTAAACCAGTGTAAAAATCCTACACCTGAAGGGGGGGGAGTTCAAGAAAACTTTCCAGCGAATTGTGTCTCCTTTCAGCTGAGAACAGGGGGAAAATGTCAGTGACATTTACAATGGTTGTCAGACTGAAATTCTTGACAAAAGCAACAAAAGTAGCCAATTGAAATCTTCAACAGCCAGTGGGCATCAACAAATTTGGCAGTGGGCAGTCGACAGCAAAGAAGCAGTGAACAGTTTTCACCACAACAAAAGCAACAGTGATTTGTTTTTGACATCATCAACCAATGGGCTTTGAACAAATATTGTTTGTGGACAAATGATGTTGATTTCATGCAAAGGACAGATGGATCCTTTTGAAACTTGGCACTTGAGGGAGTTTTCATGTGAAATTCAGAGATGAATCAGACATACAGCTGACTCATGGTATCTTCAGATTGAAGATTTTTTCAACATCAACTTGAGAACTTGGAAGATGCTTCCTCGTTCTTATTTTGGATTTATCCTTGAAGGGGGGAATGTTAGCCTCTTTCATAAGACAATTATAAATCCAAAAATACATAAATTAAATAATGTAAAATTAGGATAAATATATTTATTAAATTACAATATTTAATAAATATTAGAGATACTTAGAATTATAATTTTGTTAGTAAAAATAGGACTCTAGAATAGAGTCGTTTCCTAGGCTTTAAAATAGGAATAAATTTAGTAGAATGGTTAGAAGGTAATTTATTATAAATGGACACTTGTTAGTTTTCAAAGTGATCCATAACTAAATTAAGTTAGAACATAGAGCTTATAAATAGGTTAGTTTCCTAATTTCATTGTAGTGAGAGTTTACGTTTGTAAAGTCCTGCAATTTGTTATGTAATCCTTTTTCATGATCAATAAAGTTATGTGTCTGAGGAAACTTCTGAATATACAAGTTGTCGCTCGCCATCTGGCTATATACAATGCTAGTATGGAATTCTGCTCCCTATACCATCGCGTATATAAAGGGAGACCCCATTAGGTTGCAATCCTTTATTTGTAGGAAGCCAAGTCTGCCACATTTTACTTGTGATACACCGGACACAGCATTTGGGGAGATTACTTGCACATACGTTAAGTCCTTGGTTGATTTCTCTTTCATTTTTACCAAGGTGTATATGGCAGTTCATGGATATCTAGTACACCCATTTACCTAGATTACCACAGCAGTCATTTTGATCTTTACTAACTCACTAAATTTGAAAATATCATCAAGTGCTTGTCCTTTCACGCTTGTTTCCAAATTGAAAGTGATAGAGTCACCTTTTACTTGTTTCTAGACTCTTAAAACATGAAATAGTGAAATTTCCAGTTTGAATGTGGTAAAATTAATCACTACGATCACACACCCATTTAGAGATTGATTTTTCGGCATGTTGTTGTTTGCCTTGGTTTTTGCCCATGTGTCTTTGTTTTTGATCTCTTCCTCTTTTCATTACAGTCATAGTGGAAAAATCATCAGTTTTTTCTACTGATAGTCCTTACACAGACAATTCATCAGAGGTCTCCCAGTCCTCTGCTGAATATCAACATCCCATTGTATTTGAATTTCCCGACGAGGTACTGGTTATATCTGAAATTCCCCTTGGAGGACCAGTTGACTTCAATTGGCCCTTGTCCAATTCTTGGTTTGGATTTGGAGTAGGGGAAAATTTCCCTCCTCATACATCAGGATCACCCTTTTTGGCTGCTATCATACCTCCTAGTCCCTGTTGTCTTTTAGAAGATCTTACGGAAGGATCAGATATGGACTTGTCCAGTCTGTCTCCTAGTGAGGGAATTCCTACTTCTGTTGAAAATTACTAGATTTTTCCCAAAAACATCCATGAACCTTCTGTTAGATCCTCACCTAGTCCTTCGCTCCCAGCTGGATATAGGTCTTTAAGTCAGGTGATGGCCGCTATTGCCTCTATCGTAGTATCGACTCCGTCCACGAGGCCGACCATTCCCACGTTAGGGATGTCGTTCTCGACGCCTCTCATGACATATCCTTTTGTTACATCAGCACCTATTAGACCTACTGTCTACATGGATGCATCTATGCCTGTTGTCACTACTCAATCAGCTAGGACCTTGTTAGTTCCTGAAGACATTTATATCGCTTCTGCTATTCTGGAGAATATTTCTCCCAAGGATTATTGACTGTCTTTACAGCCATCCATCTCCGAGATTCATCATTCCTCTCAAGATCTTAACCATTCTTACTTTTCCCATTATGGAGCAGATGGTGCCCCAATTTATGTGTTTCCATATCAATATGATGAGCAAGGCAAACCCCTTCGTTTTCTTGCTCGTGAGGCTTATCAGTATATTAACGGTTTTCTATCTACCCAGCCTAGGAAACCTTCTAATCAACAAGGGAAAAAACTTTAGGGACAGCCTTTGTTTCAATAAGGATATGCTTCTGGCCCACAAGGACAACCCTTCCAGGGACAAATTTTGGCCCAGCCAGGTTATGCATATGACCCTCAAGGAAAACCCTTATAGGGACAACCTTCAGTCTAACAGGGATTGTTTTATGGTCCGCAAGGGCAGTCTTACAATCCTCAAGGTCAACCTCTACAGCCTCACCCTGTGGTCCAACCAGGGCAACCTCAAGGACTAACAAGGCAACTGGAGTATCAACCTGGACCTTTGTATGGCCCTGGGGGGAAAACCCATCCTTCTCAACTATTGGTGCAACCTGAGCAACCTCATTTTCCAATTGGTCAAAATGTTGCACAACGACGGTCATCTTATGTTTCTGTCACAGGTCAACCTGGTTATCAGGCACAACCTAGACCTCTCCCACCATCATGCCAACCTGCTCAGCCAAGGCAACCTGGTGTCTTTCACAAACCGGGTCAACCTATTCAACCAAGACAACCTGTTCAGCCAGGTCAACCTATTCAACCAGGGCAACCTGCATAGCCAGGTCAACCTGTTCAACCAGGACAACCTGAACAACTTGTTAACCCTGCTCAATAGTTGATCTATTCCATGCCACAGCCAAATCCACCTGTGCACCTAACTTATCAGACTCAGCAGGGTCCCACTTACCAGCAACCCGTTCGACCCCAGGGCGACTTTTACCTTCAAGATCAGTCTCGACCGATTTACAACCCACCGAAGGTTCTGGTTATTACCTTCAAAAACCAGGCTACACTTATACTCCACAGTAAAATCCATACACTTCTCAAACGAGGCCCACATATAATTAGAATCAGTACCCTGGTTATCAACCCCCGTATCCTAGTTTTTAGCCACCATATCAACCTAAATATATGACTTATACCCCCTATGGTCAGAATCCTCTGGGACAGAACCAATGGGGGCAGAGTTATGCTCAACTAGGCTGGAGTATAGGTACAGGTCCTTATCGAGGACCTGGCATGCATTTTAACCCTCAATTTCCTTTTCTTGCCACGTTGGAATTACCGGACGTGTCCAAATTGACTAATGATCCAATTCTTCATAATCAATATTGGCCTCCGGTTCCGATGAAGGTGCCCGGTGATTGTCCTAAATTCGAGGGTAAATTTGGAGAAGACCCCCAAGCACATGCCATGATATACCATTTGTGATGTTCTTCGAACTCTTGGATAGATGACTCGATTCGTCTACGTCTTTTCCAGCGCACTCTCACCGGCGCTACTACTAAATGGTACTTAGAACTACCCCGTGGTATTTTTCAAGATTTTAATACTATGGCTATGGAATTCCTGACGCATATCTAGTTACCGGTTCATTATGAAGTCAGGACGCATCTCTTGACATGTCTGAAATAGGATAAAGCCACTCATATTTCAGATCATATTCACAAATGGAGACGTCGTCATCATCTGATCAAGTTTGAAATTCCTGATCAGCTTCTGACCCATTGGTTCACTACCTCCTTTTTCAACAAGATTGCACAAGACATTGCTATGGGGGCATGTGTAACCGATGAACAAGCCATCGCTCGTGCCCAGTACCTCGATTTAGTGTACTCTCAGTCTGACACGTTGTATAATATCTTGACTGATGCCCCATGATCAGGGACCTCCAAAGCACCAGCTACCCCATCGGTTAACAGTTTTATTGGTTTCGTCTCTCAAAATTCTCGCAAAGCCTCTAATGGGAAGTAGAAATTGAATTCTTCCAACAATTCTGCTCCTCCAGCTACTCTGGATTCTGGTAAGACTATGGAGGTCAATGCCTTCCAGGCCAATCCTGTGGACAAGACTTCCAAAGGAAAGAAGAAGGGAAAATGAAAAGCCAAATCTGATGCCCCAAAACTAGAACCCTCCAAACCACATGCTGATGATGGTTCACAATGAAAACCGAAGTACCCTTGCCTGATCTGTGATGAAGACCGCTACACCAAATATTGTCCCAGACGATTCGAGGTTAGTCAAATTCTTTAAGGCTCTAAGGAAACTCCGACATTTCTTAAGGAACCTTTTCCATATTAGTAAACCCAGATGGTCGAGCAGCCTTCGCCATCTGCACCGTTTGGGTCTCAGGTTTTCATGATGAATGGTGCTGCACCTGTTTCTATTGCCACTCGGTCGAAGGATTATGCTAGATCACGCTAGGAAGTTGGGAAGGAAGTCGTTGATGGTCCTCCTCCCCCACCTGCCTCTGGTCCTCTTGAGATTGAGAAGCCCAGTGCTGAACCTATTGTACAACCACCTTCTAAAGGTGCTCTCTGCAAGTCTTCCTATAATCCAAATGCCTGTGCTTCTTAGCATTACAGAATTGTTGAGGATTTGGCACAGGCGCCTTTCGCAATGTCTGCGTTGGAAGTGCTTCAGAGTTTCCCATCTCAACGAAAAGCTTTGTTATCTGCAATAGGTGGCATTGAACCTGTCGATTCTAGCCTTCTCACCTTTGATTTAGAAAATTTTGTCCCTCGACTTCCGCACCATATTGCCCTTGTTATAAAATTCAGCATTAACAGCCTCAATATTCACAGAGCCATTTTGGACGAAGGTGCCTCTACCTGAGTTATGTCATCTGCTTGCTGGTAGGCCATCGGCTCTCCAGCCCTTACTTCATCTCCCAATTCCCTTGAGGCATTCAATGGAAGGGAATCAAAACCCTTGGGTGTTATTGTGAGTCTACCGATCACATTGCAAGGTAAGACAGTCAATGTCGAAGTAGAATTTGTTGATGCCAAACTCAACTACAATATTCTACTCGGTCGCAGTTGGACCCACGCCATGTTGTGCATTCCGTCCACCCTCTTTCGACTTTTGAAGTTTCCACATGAGGGTAATATTATTACTGTCGATTAGCTGTCTTTATTTACCTCATCCTCTGAGAGAAATGTGCCATACGTGGATCAAATTCCTAATCCCTCTGATAGTATAGGACCAGGTTTTTTCAAGGACCATGTTCTCATGGGTATTTTTCCCATTCCACCACTAAACACCATTAAAGTCAACATGATCTCTAGGTCGGATGACCCGTGGATCATCCCTTCTCCTGAACAGGTTGCCTCTTTTGCAGAATCAATGCCTCTGACCCAAGTTGAAATCAATTATTGCGAGATCATTGTTGCATCAGATCCTTCTACTACTGATAATGCTCCTTTGAGCATGGCTCTTAATGTTTATTCTCAATCCCCTTGTCTCAGCGATGCAGATTCACCCGATCCTTTGAGAGAAGTATTTTCGTCTAACGAAGCTATCATGGAGACTATGTCTCTCGAGGATCTGCCATGGAGCGATGGACATCAACGTTCCTCGTTCATGCTCGGCCTGGGGGAAATGTCTAATTGTCTCGAGCATTTTTCATCTCAGGTTCCCTCTCCACCTCTCCAAACGCCAATATCGACTCATGAAGTATATTCGGAAGGAAATCTGAGTAATATTACCCAAACGATGCCTATCAACATCTCCGTTAAACTGGGGGTTGTCGAGAACATCCATGTGGGAGTCACTTGTTCTCCTGATGAGATTCAAGTGTACACTAGCCTTTTCCACAAATTCCATGATGTTTTCACATGGTCTTATGAAGAGATGCCTGGGATCGATCCCAGTATCGTCGTGCATGAAATTCCCACCTATCCTAGTGCAAAGCCTGTGCGCCAGTGTCTGCGCCCAGTGCATCCTCGGAAAGACCCTGTTATAAAAGAAGAAGTTGAGAAAATTCTTAAAGCAGGCTTCATATACCGATCCCTCTAACATAGTGGGTTTCCAATATTGTCCCCATGGATAAGAAGTGGGGCAAAATTCGAGTCTGTGTTGACTATCAAGATATCAATCGGGCTTTCCCTAAGGACTACTATCCCACCCCCTTTATAGATCATATCATTGATGATTGTGTGAGGAGTGAGATATTTTCCCTTATGGATGGCTTTTCGGGTTATAATCAAATCAATATCCTTCCATCCAATCAACATAAGACCGCTTTCATTTGTCCATGGGGAACATTCGCCTATAAGAAGTTCCCTTTTGGCTTAAAAAACGTTGGGGCTACCTTCCAGCGTGCCATGTCCTATGCCTTTAATGACATACATAATTTTGTTCAGCCATATCTGGATGACCTTCTGGCTCATTCAACTCTACGCGAAGACCATCTAGAGCATCTCTTCCATATTTTTCTCCGCTACAGACGTTACAACATCAGGCTTAATCCTCACAAGTGAGTCTTTTGAATTGACTCTAGTCAGATTTTAGGATTCATTTTCTCTAAGGATGGAATTCGCCTTGACCCTCTTAAGGTCGAGGCTATTTTTAATCTCCCCTCCCCATCCTCGCTGCATCAACTTCAAAGTCTTTAGGGGAAAGAAAATTTCTTGCATCGCTTTATCCCGAACTATGCAGAGGTAGCTAAAGGGTTTATGCGACTTCTAAAACAGGACGTGCCTTTTTGTTGGGATGAGATTTCTCAGCAATATTTCAATAACCTTAAGACATTGCTCGTCAACGCTCCATTAATATGTCCTCCCAACTATCATCGCGAATTTACCCTCTATTTTGTTGTCGCATTCAACACAATTTCCATGGTTCTGGTATAGGATGACGATGACAGTAACGAAAATGTGGTTTATTATCTGTATTGGAATCTCCTAGACACTGAAACGAGTTATGCCAATGTCGAGAAGTTGGCACTGGCCACGGTCCAGGACATTCAACGGTTTCGCCATTACATCCTGTTGTGCACGGTAACTGTGATTTCTGACTGCAACCCCATGACTTAAATTTTTTTCTCGACAATTGCTGGGGGGAAGGTACTCAAAGTGGATTGTGATCCTCCAAGAGTTCAATTTGGAGTTCAATACTACCAAATCAAAGAAGTCACTGGATTTTTCTGATCTCATTTTCTCTCTCCCTACTGACTCTGTTTCATCTCAATCCGAGGATCATATCTCGAATGAAACTCTCTTTCTAATAAACACTCTCAATCCATGGTATGGTGATATCATCGTGTACCTCTATACATGTACGTTTTGGTCCAAGTTAATGAAGGATGCTTGACACCGTGTTTGACACCAGTCGCAACCATATCGCATTGTCGAAGATGCCTTATATCAGGTCGGAGTCGATTATGTACTTCATTGGTGTTTGACCTTAGAAGAGGCTGAGAAAGTTCTTAATGACTGTCACAGTGGCACCTGTGGTGGTCACATGTCCGGTTATGCTATCGCATAAAAGATCCTTCATGCAGGCTATTTATGGCCATCTATATTTAAAGACTGTATTGTTGCAGTGCGGAAGTGTCATGCATGCCAGATCTTCCAATGCAAGATGCGTGCATCGCCCCTCCCATTACATCCTGTCATTATCATGGGCCCTTTTGCTAAATGGGGCATTGATTTTATGAAATTTAACCCTCACTCAGCCGGGGAGCATGCTTATATCATTGTTGCTATAGATTACTTCACCAAGTGGGCCGAGGAAATGCATATATTGGCCGCAGACAGTAAGAAAACTGCTTAGTTCATTTTCAAGCATGGGATCACGCATTTCGGTGTTCCTCAAGCTATCATCACTGATCATGGCTCTCATTTTTGGGACTACATGATGGCAGAGCTGACATCGAAGTTGGGCTTGCACCACGACAGCTTGATGCCATATTACCCGTAGGAAAATGGCCAGGTTGAAGCCGTGAACAAAGTTCTTGCCATGATGCTTCAATGAAAAATTGGCATACACAAATCGAATTGGCATCTCCAATAGTTTTCATCTCTTTGGGCCTATCGAACTTCAGTGAAGAATGCGACTGGATTCACACCATTTCAGTTGGTGTATGGTCTGGAAGCTACTCTTCCAGTGGAATGTGAGATCCCTTCACTAAATTTGGCTGTGGAATTACTTCCCGATACTTCCCCGGAGGAAGAACGTCTCCTATATCTCGAAAGGCTGGACGAAACTTGTCGCTTGGCTACTTTGGTTGGTGAGGCACAGAAGAAGTGGGTTAAAGCTCATTTCGATCAAACGGTTTCTCTACACTCTTTTATCGAAGGAGACCTCATCCTCTTGTATGATCAAGCTCATGATAGGCTTGGGGTAGGGAAATTCCAACCTATGTGGCATGGGACCTATATCGTTAAACACATATTGAAAAAGGGGGCTTATGAGCTGATTGATTATGAAGGTCTTCCTTTGGCATAGCCCAGAAATGGGTTATACCTGAAGAAGTATTATGCTTGAATCATTCTTGCATAGCATATGTACATAGGTGATTTTTTCATTTTTGTGCATGTGTGGTGTGGTGTGCTTTGTAAGCGTTTTTTTCTTCATTAGGTCTTCCTGATTGTGCATATCTCTATTACTCCTTATGTCGGTTTTGTGAATGGTGCCTCCCACAGTACCAGGAACCTATCTTCGGCAGCCTGGGTAATCTACAATCCTGCTAGTGAGTTAGCTAATTTACAAGGTGTTTGTCTAGGGCCTACTACAAATAATGTCGTGGAATATAGTGACATTTTGGAATTATTGAATGAGGCTGTTAACCTTGGTATTCACACATTAATTGTATATCTGGACTCACAGCTTGTAGTGTTACAGCTCAATTGTCCTTATTCAATTAGAAACCCATGCATTTTAAGACTGTATCTACGTATTTGTTTACTGGAAAGAAATTTTGATTACATCACATATTAGCATATACCAAGACGAATGAATACACTAACAGATGCAGTAGCCAACATGGTATTAGATAGACATTTACGCAATCTATAAAAAACATCATCATATGTAAGAAAGATCCATGTAGAAATAGATATATATATGTGTGTGTGTGTGTGTGTGTGTGTGTGTGTGTGTCGAATGTTTGCAACATGTGCATCATATAAAATCCAAAAAATATACATGTTTGTTTTAATTACATCCAGAGATGACATGTCTCTCAAAAATGTGTGAATAAAAGCCTAGGTGACTAATCGGCATGGTGCTCATGATAGCACGTCACTGCCCGCACCAAACCCCTCAGTAAGCAATGGAGGCAAATAGGCACCCCTATAGTGTGCCTCTGGTAAGCCATAGGGACATCAGCTAGGCAAGCATAGTCTGGAATCCCACGAGAAATGCCCTCGAGGTTCTGTACCAATGTGTCCCCCTCGCTCCCCTCACCTTGAGGGTCGTAAGTGAGCGGAGTCCTCCTCCCTATTGGTGACATCCCAGTAGGCATCTCTAGGCCAACATATGCATACATAGAGGATCAATTGTTAGAACATGCATGTATACCAAAAAATCATAAAATCCATAAAAATAAAAAAGAGTCTTACCTAGCTCCTCATCCTAGTCCTCTGCTTCTAGGAGCAGAAGCTCTGGGTCTCTAGTGAAATCAGTGCCCGCATAGGGCCTATCGTCTACGACGATTAGTTGTCGTCGGAGCCTTCCAAAGAACTCGGGCCGCCATGACATCTTCTGGCCGCCCCCTGCCCTGGGCATTAATGCTGCCCATCGAGCCATCCATGGCTCTCTCAATGGTGGATCTGGGACTTCGCCCCCTGGCCCTAAAAGATAGGCAGCTGTTTTAGGAAGAATAATACCAAGATTTACCCGTACCCAAACTACATCAGTTTGGTATTTTTTCATTTGGAAAATTGCTGTTTGATGTTCATATTTATGGCTATGGCCCATTCAAATATTGTTGGGTTCATGCACTCTGCCGCTAGGAGGTGTTGTGTTTTGTTAGCCTCGTGTGGTGCCTGTGACCCCACAACCCACGTAATGGTATGTAGCACCACTCTGAGTGCTATATCGGGAATAGTATGAATGTCGACTTTGCCACTACCTGATCCTATTTGTGCCCCCAGGCATACCCTCTCCATGACCATCGACATTTTATCACCAGAAGGCCTGGTGACAGTCAATATAGGAACTGGGCCCCTACGTGACAGTCCAATGATAAAGTAAATGTCTGGCACTTCAAGCTCAAGCACTTGATCTCAAAGTCTAAACTTCTCTTCATCCTCATCCCAGATGCTAACCAAATATTGTAATAGTTCGGTCTGATCCCGGAGACATGGCGTTAAGAATAATTTTTTCAAACCATAATTGTAGAGAGCAATCATACACTGCTCATTCCCCATTTCCATTTTGTCTTCCTCACCATAATCTCTTTCCTTCCATTCAATCACCTTTTGGCTTTATACTGATCCAGATTTATGCAGGAACGCAACAGAATAAAGATATAAACATAAATACAGAGATGCAGTGGAAATAACACTTCATTTCATTAATATCAACGAACTGAATTTTGCTTACAGACAGAATGGAAATAAAACTAGCTAGGGCGCTGGTAGCTATCTCTGAGAAGAGATGTGGCGGCTACAGGCCTATGAACTGTGTTACAATGAGGCTCGAGGGCCTATTTATCATTTAGAAACAATGGGAAATCCTAAACAGCCAAAACCCTAACCCTAGGAGATGAAGCGCCAAAACTATGGGCCCAGTTTGGGTAAATTGGTGTTTCAACTTCCCAGGGGCGTAACTTTGGCATACGATCTCCGTTTGACGCGTACCATACCTCGTTAGAAAGATCTATCCGAGGACTACAAATTTGGAGCGGGCAACATTTGTCCATGGACCCATGTTGCCCTCCGTTTTCCCAAAAAACGTCGTTTAGGGCCTCAAAACGGCTCCGGAAGTTTAGGACCCGAAAAACTGCTAAAAATAGTAAACTGTGCCGAAACTGAAAAACTGAAATAGAAAATGGTGGAGCCCCAAGTAGAATAGGTGGGTGACCACCAATATCCACCTGGATCATTCCTCCCCCCTTAGGAAGCAATGGTCCCCATTGCGTTAAGTTCCTCCATGAGATGAGGAAATTTCTGCTGAACTTGGTCCCTGGTGAACCACTTTCCTTGGTGTTTCATTAATATCAAAGAACTGAAATTTGCTTACAGACAGAATGGAAATAAAACTAGCTAGGGCGCTGGTAGCTATCTCTGAGAAGAGATGTGGCGGCTACAGGCCTCTGAACTGAGTTACAATGAGGCTCGAGGGCCTATTTATTATTTAGAAACAATGGGAAATCATAAACATCCAAAACCCTAACCCTAGGAGATGAAGCGCCAAAACTATGGGCCCCGTTTGGGTAAATTGGTGTTTCAACTTCCCAGGGGCGTAACTTTGGCATACGATCTCCGTTTGACGCGTACCATACCTCGTTAGAAATAACTATCCGAGGACTACAAATTTGGAATGAGCAACATTGGTCCATGGACCCATGTTTCTCTCCGTTTTCCCAAAAAACGTCGTTTAGGGCCTCAAAACGGCTCCGGAAGTTTAGGACCCGAAAAACTGCTAAAAATAGTAAATTGTGCCGAAACTGAAAAACTGAAATAGACAATGGTGGAGCCCCAAGTGGAATAGGCGGGTGACCACCAATATCCACCTAGATCATTCCTCCCCTCTTAGGAAGCAATGGTCCCCATTGCGTTAAGTTCCTCCATGAGATGAGGAAATTTCTGCTGAACTTGGTCCCTGGTGAACCACTTTCCTTGGTGCAGGAGTTGGCCGGCTTTGACAACCCGATATAGTTGGATCTTCTGCTGGCGAGTGTTCTTGATTTGCATGTCCATGATGCAATCTGTGGTGGCCTGTTCCATGTAGTCTGGATTTAACTCAGTTGGTGTGAGTTGTTCTGCAATGTCCGAGGTGTCCAGTAGAGGTGGGAAGTAAGGACGAAGGCGATCCACATTGAAGACTGGGTGCAGACCAAGGAATGGTGGAATACTGAGCTCGAATGCATTGTTCCCTACAGCCTTGGCGATGGTGTACGGCCCATATCGGAGCGGGCGAAGCTTGCGGTGGGGTCCAGTGAGGCGCTCCTTCTGCAAATGTAGCCATACTTTGTCACCCACCTGGAAGTTGTGTGGCACTCGGTGTTGATCATGGCGTTGCTTGTACTTGGCATTGGCTCTGTCCAATATATCATGAACCTGTTGGCGGATGTGTTGAATGCGCTTGATGAAGCTACTGGCTTTGTCAACTTCAGACTGGACATGAGCTGAATTGGCCTGAGCAGCTGCAAATGGCATGGCTACGTCATTGGGGCATAGTGGCTGGAATCCCAAGCCCACCTGAAAGGGGCTATGGCCGATTGAACTGTGGAGAGCCTGATTATAACTATGTTGTACATAAGGGAGGCTCTCGTCCCATGTGCGTGGATGATTTGAATTGTACATGCACAGAATGTGTACAATCATTCTGTTGACGACCTCTGTCTGGCCATCTGTTTGGGGATGGAAAGCTGTGGACTTGGTGAGCTTGGTATCCAACATCGACCAGAGGCTGGACCAAAATGTGCTGAGGAACCTGCTATCCCGATCTGATATGATAGACTGTGGGATCCCAAAGTGCACCCACACTCGTTCAAAGAAGAGTTTAGTAGTGTCTTCTGCTGTGATATTCTTCTTGCAGGCCGCCATAATGGCCATCTTTGACTAGGGGATTCCCAAGGTTGACTAGGGGTAGGTAGAGGAGTATATAGGCCTTGCTTCTTGATGGTCGGTTTGGCAATGGCACAAGCAGTGCAGGATCTGATGTGCTTCTCGACATCCTTTCGAAGGTTCGGCCAATAGAAATACTTCTGCAGGATTGCTACTGTTTTCTCGACCCCGAAATGCCCGGCGACTCGACTGTAGTGTGCTTCCCATATCATCTTGGCACGCTCGCTTGAAGGAACACAAAGGTGTCCCATGTGACATAAAAGTGCATCTTGGAGGTGAAAATTTGGAACTTGCGCACCCCCCAAGAGTGCCTTGTAATTTTGGCCGAATTCTGGGTCACTCTCATAGAGAAGCGGCCAATCAGAAGTCTCGTGCCCACAAGAGTTGAGCACAGTGGTGAGTGCCACGATCGGTGGTCGGCTGAGGCAGTCTGCAACATGATTGGTGCTACCTTTCTTATACTTGATGTTCAAATGAAACTGTTGCAGATATGTGGACCACTTCTGATGGTGATCATTCTGCAACTTCCCTTGTGTCTGTATGAACTGCAGGGGCCTGTGGTCTATGTGGATGATTGTTTCCTTCCCCAAAATGTAATGCTTCCATTGTCAATAAGCTTTCACAATGGAGTACATTTCTTTGTCATATGTGGGGTACTTGCGAACTGTGTCAGACAATGTCTCACTGTGAAATGCCACTGGATGTCCCTGTTGAGTAAGAACTGCCCCAATAGCATAGTCAGAGGCATCTGTCTCGATCTCAAATGGTTGTTGAAAGTCTGGTAAAGTGAGCACTGGGGCAGAACAGAGGCGGTTTTTCAGTTCTGTGAACGCCTTCTGTTGAGGTTCCGACCAAAAAATTTTTTCTCTCGCTCCTCCCTTGGTGACTTCACTCAAGGGCCAAGTGATATGAGAGAATCCCAACATGAACCTCCGATAGAAATTAGCAAGACCCAGAAAGCTGCGAAGCTCTGTTATAGTGGTTGGGGCTGGGCAATCCTGAATGACTTGGATCTTGGCTGGATCCACATGCACCCCCCTTTCATCAATAATGTATGCCAGATATTGAACCTGGGTCATGCCTAAAGTGCACTTCTCCAAATTGGCACACAACTTGTGTTGCCGCAGTGTTTGGAGGACTTGTCGGATGTGGTGAAGGTGCTCTTCCCAATTTTGGCTGAAGATCAGAATATCATCCAAGTACACCACTACAAATGAGTTGGTGAATGGCTGCAAGATGTCATCCATCATCCTCATGAAGGTGGCCGGAGCATTCGTCAACCCGAAAGGCATGACCAGCCATTCGAAAAGGCCTTCCTTGGCTTTGAAGGTAGTCTTCCACACATTGGAGGGTTTAATTTGTACCTAGTGATACCCAGACTTCAGGTCGATCGTGCTGAAATATTTTTCACCTTTGAGTTGGTCCAGAAGGTCATCAATCCGTGGGATTAGGTACCTATTCCGGATAGTGATCTTGTTTAGTGCCCGATAGTCAATACAAAGTCTCCACGTCCCATCCTTCTTCTGTACCAACACAATCGGGCTCCCACAGGGCGATGAACTTGGTCTGATGTGACCTTTCTGCAACAGCTCCTGAATCTGCCTCTTGATTTCATCATTCTCCAGAACAGAGCACCGATAGATCAGTCCATTAGGTAGCGGCGCACCGGGGGTCAGATCAATCGGGTGCTTGACCTGATAGTGTAGAGGAACCCCTCTGGGTGAGGTGAATATGTCCCTGTACTCCTCCACAACCTTATCCATTTGTTTTTGTTGTGCAGAGGAGCCCTATCTGGAAGTCGTGGCCACAGTCTTCTTCTTTCCCTGGGGGCGGATCATCAGGAAAACGAATTTCTTGGTTTGGGAAATGAGCTTACTACATTGTTTTGCAGTAACCAAAGAGATAGCGGTAGGAGGTGGTACCTCTGGTATCCTGTACAACTTATTTCCCAAAGTAACAATAACAGCACGAGGCCGAGACTCATACACAGCATGACGCTTCCACAAGTATGGTTGTCCTAATAATACATCAAAAACATCAATAGGAGCAACGTCACATAATACCTCATCCGTGAAGGGCTTGATGCTATAGGGAAGGCGACACTGCCGGCTGACGCGGAGATCTCGTCCTTGGTGAAGCCACCAGATGGTGTATGGATGTGGGTGAGCTGTGGTCGGCAAGCCCAACCGCTTCACGGTGTCTGCTGAAATGAGGTTCTTTTGGCTCCCATTGTCGACAATGAACTGTACCGGGGAGCCCTTTACCCACATCTAGGAGTGGAAGAGACGTTCCTCCTCCTCTGGATCTTCCGGTACCTCCTTTTGGATCTTTGTAGTGGCAATAGTGGCGTTGGGCTTTGCATCAATAATCTGTTTCCCTTTTTCATTCGCCTTTTCAAGTTCTGATTCAGAGTCAGAGCATGCATATGACTCAGAAGCCCTCATCTCGGCCACTAGCGAGTGCTTGGCCCGACACTCACTTGTGTTGTGAGTGGAGCTCTTATGGAACTCACACCACTTTCCCGTGTCCTTCTTTGGCTTTGCGGTGCTATTCTTTTCTTGTGGCTTCGATGAGTTGTCTTTAGCCGCCATGCCTCGGCTCTGTCCTTTGTTCTGCGGTTTGGAAGCACCTTTCCCTTGCTTTTGATTCGCAGATCCAAAGTCTCGCTTCTTCTGCTTGAATTTCTGCTCAATCTTGGCAGCATACCGGTATGCAGTACCAAGCGAGGAGATGTCGAGGAACTCCATTTCCTCCTGAATGTATCTGTGCAGACAGCTGCGATACTTTAGCACCAGATGTTTCTCTGAATCTTTGATACCCAACTTTGTGCGCAGGGTATGGAACAGATTCGTCAGCTCATGCACATCTTGATCCCTTTGTTGTCGCGGCGTGGTCCATTGTATGTACTTGTCCTCATAGCTCCCCACAGGATAGTACTGTTCCTTGACGGCGTCTCAGAAAGAATTCCAAGTTGGTACGGCTGAGAACAGAGAGGGTTCTGTCTGGTCCTTGTTCTCACAGTAGGTTTCCCACCAGTCCTTAACGTGGGGGGTAGCTTTGAGGAGTGCAAAAATAATCTTCTCCCGGTCTGAAAAGTCATGAACCGAGAAATATCCTTCTAACAGATTCAACCATCTATCTACGGCATCTGCGTCTATTTGACCCTCAAATATGGGAATGTCAAAATTTACTCGTACCTTAAAAGGAGTCGCGCCTCCAGAGTGGCTGCTGGATGCAGATGCGCCGCCGGTGGGTAGCCGTTGAAGGATCTGAGCAAAGTTATCCATCATCACATTCCTTTGTCTTTCGAGGGCCTCCTCGAGCAATATTTTGATAGGATCTCCTGCTCCCTCATCTTTCTTTTCGTCCCCCATGGGCGTCCGTCGAGGTTTGCGAGGCTGATCTTGCAAAGGTTCCACCAGATCGAGCCCTAGCTCCTTATACCCCGACCTCGTTGGGGACATGCAAAGAAGGATCGAGAAAAAGCAAACCACTTTGATACCACTGATCCGAATTTATGCAGGAACGCAACAGAATAAATATATAAACATAAATACAGAGATGCAGCGGAAATAACACTTCATTTCATTAATATCAAAGAACTGAAATTTGCTTACAGACAGAATGGAAATAAAACTAGCTAGGGCACTGGTAGCTATCTCTGAGAAGAGATGTGGTGGCTACAGGCCTCTGAACTGAGTTACAATGAGGCTCGAGAGCCTATTTATTATTTAGAAACAATGGGAAATCCTAAACAGCCAAAACCCTAACCCTAGGAGATGAAGCGCCAAAACTATGGGCCCCGTTTGGGTAAATTGGTGTTTCAACTTCCCAGGGGCGTAACTTTGGCATACGATCTCCGTTTGACGCGTACCATACCTCGTTAGAAAGATCTATCCGAGGAATACAAATTTGGAACGGGCAACATCGGTCCATGGACCCATGTTGCCCTCCGTTTTCCCAAAAAAAGTCGTTTAGGGCCTCAAAACGGCTCCGGAAGTTTAGGACCCGAAAAACTGCTAAAAATAGTAAACTATGCCGAAACTGAAAAACTGAAATAGACAATGGTGGAGCCCCAAGTGGAATAGGCGGGTGACCACCAATTATCCCTGGATCACACGGCCTGCGGCCAAATAGGTGGATTGGCATGGGTCGATGCGATACATGTATTTGTGGAGGCCCTATTTTCTTGATTCACTCATAGGGATGCCAAAACCCGATCGAAAGCTATGAAATATGACTTAAAAGATAGCTAATGGAAAGCGCTCTTACACGAAGAAGACGGAGGATCTGGATTCATCCAACTGGATTGCTCACGGTCGTCACCTCAAGATCGCAAAGGAAATGGCTCACTGTCGCTTTCTGCAAAGAGGTAAGAGTAAAAAATGAAAGCAATTTTTTACTATTGGTAATATTTATAACTTTTCAAAATCAAATTAGGTTTGAGACTTGTCTTTCAGATATTTTATTATATTCTTGTCGAAAAATGGGTTTTACACTTGCTTTTGTGCGACGAGTTTTCATGCAATTAGGACGACGACACGAGTTGTAACATACTTTTTCGGACTCGTTAAAAACACGAAAAAGTCACTATTGGAGTCACCTTTCGACTCTTTTCGACTCTCTAAAACTGAAAATATTTTTGAGTCGCTTGTCATTTTGAGCTCGTTAAATTGAGTACATGAAACAACATCTACCCAATTATACGTTTAACCCTTTTTTGGTGAGATATATTATTTACAAAAAGGGGGAATACCCTAGCCTATCGCGAGTAGGGAGGTTCTCTCGGACATATTTTTCTACCTTTTCGGATGCAATGGGGTGTTTGTCTACTAAAGGCCTTGCTGGATTTTTTATTTTCTACTATATTTTCAAACTCTCTAAACATGAAAAAGTATTGCGCTCTTCCTTTGTCCCGATTTCGTTAAAAATTGATGACATCGGTGCCGTCGTAATAACGTTACTCGAGTTCCTCCTTCCTAGGGCTCGTTAAATGTACTAGGTTGGATTTGTCAAAGGACAAACTTATATCACAAACACATGCTATCCCCTTCAAGTTTGTTTTCAAAAATAATTGGGGTACTCGCCGAAATGGTGGGGGAGAAAATGGAACCGATATCATAGTCGGGTCGGCGGTATGTCGCTCTTGAACATGGCACTTGCATTTGTGTCGAGTTGGGGACATCTCATCTCGTTCTCTGCTTGCCTCCATGGGTTTGGGTAATCTCTTTTATTGCGCTCATTTGCTCTTTTCCACGTCACCACGACCTCGGATCCCTTGATGTCAAATACATCCAAATCCAATGTCGTGTCGCGCGATATGTTCGAAGTTGCCCTCTGGAGTTTTCAACCTCCCTCGATTCTCGTCGATCTTGATTCACAAACATCATGTTCCTTTGTCTCGTTTCGATGATGACGAAACACTATGGCCCACCTTCGATCAAGTTCACTTCCTGTCAACTTCGGCTCATTATCCGGGGAAGCTAATCTGGGAACTCCCTTCGGAGTACCTTGGAGCTGCATGCCTCAATGGCGGGGTTCTTCGCATTCGGCCAACGAGGTTTTCATTGTGGCCTTCGGTCGGAGGATGATTACGCGAGTGTTTGACACCCGACTCCTTTGTTCGCATTCCATAGATTGTACATTTGTACCTTGAGAGCCATTGTCATTATTGGTGGTTTCTCTCAGCGTCTATTAACGGCTTTCATTATTTGCGGCCAATCAAACGATGTTCTTACATGCTCGACTTGACTCACATATTTGCATGCTCGAACTTGTACCCCTATTCGGGTCGAGATGGAGCGCAAGACCCTGGATTTTGTCTAATAAACATCCAGGCTACGAGTTCTTTGTGGATTATTATGACTCATTACATGACTCATTCGATTGGATGGTTGCGACCATACCTGAGTCTACTTTTTTATCCTTCTTTACTGGATGGTTGCGTCCATACCTTGGCAATCCCTCGTCCCGTACATTGGAGGACTATTCCCGTAATCTGTGAACAGTAAAATGTCCTGAAAACACCTTGATGGCATCCTTCTGCATAAGGAAAAGAATTCTCCTCAAGAACATTTCCTCTGGAAAACCCTAAAAACCCATGTTTTGGAATTGGCGCGGGTAGCCAGTTCATCCCTCGCACCAATGGGGAAAATGCACACTAGTGGGCGCGCCAGTTGGTGCTCTGTCCCTGTGTTACACCCACGCAAAGCCTATTAAGGAATTTTTTTTAACAATAGAAGGCGGAAGTTTGATTCTAACAACTCCAAAACGAATCAGCAAAATGAGGTTGGGTTGTTTTCCTCCGGATCTCCCTGATTAGGAAGTGGTTTTCCACCTCTCATGGAACCTTCCTAAGAGATAGGACTCTCCCCCATGATTATAGGAAGCCTAACCTCTCTTTTTCCCTCTATAAAAGCCTGCCCTCTCCATTTGCTAGCTAGCTGAACTTTTGGGAAGGAAATTATAGCTAAGTGATAATCAAGAGGAGAGCTAAGGAGAACCCTGTGAGAGAGAGATTTTTGTCAAATCCCTGACGAGCTTTGTGAGACACGTCCCGCTGGAACCCTGTCAAAAGAAGATCACGACGTCAGAGCACCGGTTGTAATCATTCTCTCATATCTTAATATACATGACTCTTCTATTGGTTCCATGATTGTGTTTTTCATTATATAATGCAATTTCATTTGTTCCTCTCTGACTGATCGATAGTTATAAAAGTGTGAAATATTACATTGCATGTTGTCTTTCTTCTTTGCATGTGCATAGGTATCTGGATGCAGCAAGCTCGCGGATCGTGACCTGTCCATCTAGGAACGAAAGCGCCACTTCTTCTTCGACAACAGCAAAGAAGGAATCACAGTAAGCGATCTATCGTGATTTTGTCTTTTGTAACTAGGAACCAATAACTTTGCGTGTATTGTTGCTAGACCCACTCTAGGGCTAGTGGGATCGCCTCTGTCCGCAGAGGGGATTTACCTCCACAACACATATTACTCTAAATCAATTCATTTTGTGAGTGAAAATTATCTTGAAGAAGTTTATATTTTCGTTGAAAATGTCATCACTGTAAAATATATGGTCACATGGAGTCGGTGTTTTGACCTATATCCTTGCCTTCATGTGGAAAGATAAATCACTTATCATAGAAATTTCAAAAGAATAAGAAGACTAAAAAAACAGTCAATTATGGATGGATAACCCCTTGGAAACATAATCAAGAAGTAAAAAAGGTAAACAAGTCCTACAATCTAGTCAAAACATAGGTAAATACAAAAGAATCAAAGCTGGTACTTTCCACACCTAAAGGGGCAAGATGGTAGTAAATTGTTGAAGTGAAGACTGGTTAGTGGTCATCCAAAAACCACAACTATATTCAAATCAAGTTGGATTGGTTAGTGGTCATCTAGAAACCACCACATAATTCAAAGAAAATTGGCTAGTGGTAAACCATAAACCATCAATTTTATTGAATATGGTTAGTGATCAACAAAATAGTGCAATGAGTAATACATCATTCTTTCCATAATTGAGCTTGATTGAGCTATGTTCTTAGTTGAATGCTTGTAACTCACCCAATTGTAAAACCACCACCTACTGAAACCAAAGCACTAGCTTCAATCCTTTCAAGAATTAACTATTTAAAGTCAAATCATCCAAATAAATCAACATTCGGGCAACAATGCAGAATTCTTGCATAGCAGCTAGTCTCTCCAACAATCATGTCAACGAAAATGTTCAGACATAGCAGTTGATCACTTCCAAACGTTCAGATATTGGTGGTTTTTTAGGCATGTCTTCATCAAAACTCAGTTCAATAGTTTCAAATTGAAGATAACAAAATTTATTGGTAAAATTATTTGTTGACATGTGTAGTGAAGGTCTTCTTCTTTACTTGTACCTTAGTCAACAAACACTTCAATCTGTTCCTCTTTTGTCAAGTACAAGTTAATGGAAAAGGACGAGTTATTTTGTTAATGTACTAGTTGTAGGCTTACTTATGTGGTTATCCAAGTGCGAGTTCAGAATTAGAAGGGATTGAATTGAAGAGATTCAATCTTGATTGAAGCAAAAGCGTGTTGAAATAACAGTTGACTTAGTTAACAATTAGAAATCAACTTGTGTTCTAAATTTGTATTTGTCAGATATAGCATGATCAAATAGCATAAAAGGAGGATGAAGGCACAGAATTCAATCAATTGTTTTGTGTGCACAAGGTTGTGAGACAAGATAATAGCTCACGAGTTTGTGAGAGGTTGCACCAGGTTTGTGTGAGAGCTTGTTGTAGGAAGAGTGTATCAAGGAGTAGCCTCTACATAGATCAGAAGAGAGAATTTACTTGCTGATATGCGCTATGATTTAGGAGAAAAAATCCTAAATAATAGGAGCTTTTCCTGTGCTAAGAAATAGGATATTTCAACGCTAGGTAATAAGGAGAAACAATGCAAGGAAAGAGGAGCTAGATCAAGTGTGTTTGTAAGGAATTTAATGCTAAGTGTTAGCAATGATAACAATCTTGCTCTCCAGTGAAACATGTTGGAAAATATGGTAGCCATGGTCGATATTTCCATCTTGAAAAAGAAATGGAAATTTGATTTTTTTTAAATTTCCTCCAAATTTATTAGGACTTCTAGGCCCCTAAGAGGCACCCATTCGACCCCCAATTGAAGGATATATAAAGGATGTCATTTCTCCTCATTTGGACACATCAACTTGGTCTCATGCATCTCTGATCCAGTGAAACTACAGGTGGGCCAGAATTTTAGGAGGGTGATGAAATTTCAGGAGGTGGCTGAAATTCTAGGGAGGGCTGAAATTTAAAGGACTTGGATTTTGACATGGCACTTGATCGTGATTTTGGTTACTAGTTTGGATATTATTCTGTTATTTGGTATCTATGATGTATTGATAAATCTAATTCCCCTTGTGGGTTTTTCCTTGGCTATGTGCCTAATTTTCTATGTCTCATGTCTATTTGTTTCATGGTTAATTTATTGCTCTTTCATGTTTATTAGTTGATGTTTTTTTTCTATATAATTGCCTAAATTATATTAAATTTAATGCTATATGAAACTAATGTTTAAATTGATCATTCATTGAAATACTTATTAGATGAATAAAACTTTAATTCTAGCAAGTGCCCTAAAATATCAACATGGTATGAGAGCTATGGATTTAAGTATGAAACTATAAGATCACTTTATTGGTATCTGGATCAAAGTATCATGCATCCTGTGGCTTAACTCAGATTTTTCCTAGGCTCACATTACAGTAATACATACTCTCATAATGGTGGCACGCATTTAAATCTCAGCAAGTTCGTAAGGTAGCATTTTCTTTGATCCGAATGGCACTTTCCTTAAAGGACTCGTATGACATTTGTGGTAAGCTCGCATTCATTTAAGAAATCAACTCCTTGTGGTTCCTGCAAATTCCTGTGGATAGAGATATGAGCCCCGGGCTTGCTCTATTAATCGTATGAATCCTGTAATTAATTTTTTCTGATCGTAGCAATCACAGCATAACTAAGAAACAAGTATGTACAGAAGATCTCGGTGATAGCTCGAATGGCTCGTGGTGGCTCGTGGTTTTCTTTGTCACTCGTGGTTCTCTTGAGACTCATATTTTAATGGCTTCCAATATTTTTGGAGGATCGCGTGATATGTGGCTCTGGCATCATTGATTTAGTCGCACTCTCCTATAGTCTTTTGGAGCACGTATACTATGGGTAACAATGGTTCATAAATGTAATTTGAAATTCGCATAAAGATTTTGAGATGTCTCTGTGTACTGACTCGCTTGTAATCATATATGACAAAGGTTTGGATGTCACTACGATTGTAGTAAGTGATAGTTCACTATGGTTCGGGAATATACAGTGGATGCGTTATATAGGGAGTTGAATCATGTTCTATGGCTCGATAATTAACACAAGTTGATCGCATCGCACAGTACATAGTGACATAGCAGTGTATTTGGCTAGGTACAAAAACCAGTCTGGTGGTCAGTTCGTTATCCAACTGGTCAAGTGGGAAATAAATTTGGTCGAGTCCGTCTTAAATCGGTATTAAATCGGTCGAACTAGTTCATTAGGAAAAAAGGCAGCAACTCAGACTTTAAACTCAAATTTTTTTTTTCTTAATGTCTGTACCCTTCTCTCAAGCCTATAAAAGTGACCCAATCCCATCACATTTATTCACAGCTATTTCATTGCATTTGTCTGAGTATTTGTGAGGAGCTTGTGAGGCGTTGGAGATATTTTTTGGAGCAATAGTGAAGAGGAGCCATGGGTTTTCCCATCTAAATCTGATTCAGAGTCTGAGCCAGATGATTTTGTCTTGTTTAGCAGTAGTGACTCGCGATGTTTTGTTGTAGATGTCATTTAGAGCCTCCTTGGTTATGTGTTTTTGTTATGATCTCTATATATTACACGTATTGGACATTGCACCGGGTGCCATTTTAATATAATGGATATATTAATGAGCCTACTTTGATTATATGTTGTCTTCTCTCTATATTGTAATGCTTTGTGTTTGGAAACATGAATGAAAATATTTAAAATTATATTTTTTTATAAAAATATACATATATAATTAATCTATTTTTTAGAAACACAAAATTATTGAAATCAACTAGGCCGAGTCGATACCGAGTTGGAGTCGGATTCAGAATCGACCTTCGGCTGGTTCTGAACTCGAGTAGAAGTTTTAAAGCATTAGTTTCTAGAGGGTTAAAGGGTCTTGGATATCTCACTTTGATCTCTTTCTATAAGAGAAGAATTTTTTGAGTTTTCCCTTTGGAGAGGTTTTTCCTTGGCTTGGAACCTATATCTTTTGTTTTCTATCTTCTTGTAATCTTCATGTTTTTACATTTGGCATTTGCTTGATGATAGAAGAAAAACATAACAATAAAGTGTCAACAAATTCACGACGACCAAGGGGAGTGTAAGCAAATCAATAGGACACATATTAGAGATGGCACTACTAAGAGAATAGTCCATAGTATCCATAGATGTATTTCAAGTAATGAGGAGAACTGTGGACTCAAACCATACAGGTGATAAGAAGAGACCCTAATCATTACAAAAATAAGAACAGTGAAAAGATGCTATCATATTTCCCTAATCAGTTGGTTTCAATAGAGTCACTCTGCTTACAGATAGGAACCAAGCTAATATCAGTAATCAAAGTGTACTATAAGTAATTATCAAAGAAAAGAGAAATTCAATTAAATTTGCAAACCTCCCATTTCTATAACATGGTAACAGAGCTAAGGCTTGAAAAAGGAGGCCTGAGGATCACACCGTTGGCATTTGGATCGAATTCTGGTGCATCTAGTGGATGAATTTATGTGACTATTGTTGACAAATTTTTACAGCTAGTGGATTAGACGAAATTTTGGATCTCTTTTGTGACATCGTATGGCATATTTTATAATGGTTCGATCTTAAAAGCTCGCACTCTTTGAAAACATACTCCATTGGCTCGTTAGACATATCGATGATAAACTTTGTGGCAAGACATGACTCGCACACTCTGACTCCTGGGCTTGTAATATCATCATCTCTACAGTGATTTAAGGCACATGTCACAGGCTCACATTACAAGTTATGGCTCGATTTACTTTAGCATGGTTCACATCTGAGATCGTTATAATAGATTCTTGGATCTTCTATGACCTGTATGACTCATATATACATGACATATATATATGACTCATATAAGCACATGTAGCTCATATGTAGAGTTGAGACCTCTGAGGTTCAATTATAGTTCTATGAGGTTTGTATTTCGTTATATGACTCAGATCTAGTTCTTTATTCGCTATATTGGAGGCTCGTATTCCAAATAAAGTCGCAGTGGCCCGGATTTTAGAAATTCGTAGTGGCTCGTAATTTTGATGAGGATTTCATTACAATCATAGTAAAAATCGCATTATAGTGCCTTGGACTTACCTATAGAATCTCACTTCATTTCTATATCTCATATATATAGTTACGTGACGCTTTAAGGCTCACTTTGTTATGGAATCACTCTATACAGTAGTTTCATGTGGACATGAATGCTATATATGCGGTATCTCTCATTAAACGATAATACAGTGACCCAAGGAACAATGAAACAATGACCTAATGACAGTGACCGAGAAAGATAGTGTCACCTAATATCAGTGACCTATGTTGCAACAGTAATGGATAGCTTGACAACCATCGACAACAATGATCAATGGATAGAAGTGTTACGCTGATATGGATTGTATCCTATGCAGGACCATAATTGTGTCTGCGCATAGCTGAGGAACGAATTTGAAGACAAAGGACGTGGAAGTTGTATGGATATATGACGATTTAAAGACTTGAGACAATCACGATATCCAGCTGACCTGGAGTCTGGAATTTGTATAAAGAATACCCTGTCATGGCATGCAATTTATGAAAAAATAATAAAAGGAACAGAGACCAGGTCTCTGCAAAAGAAAGGATAGCCAAACTTCAGAGAGGTATGCATAATTTTTGTTAATTCCTAATGATGATCTTGAGAAAGGTCTGAATATAAATTAGAAACAGTAAATACTAGGTTTTGGATAAAAGGTTCTAGGGTTTTGTAGTATGCTAGATTGGATTACTTGGAAAACAAGTCTTAATAATGAAAAGGATCTAGGGGTTGCAAAGAATTTTCAATTTCTAACAGATCTTGAAGACCTTAAAATTTAGGGTTTTGCAACTAACCTTGTGTGTGGTTGTAGAACTTTACAATTTCTAAGTAACAAGTTTTGGCATCTAAGGTTTGTAAACCTTAGCAAAGTATGGAATAAAAGGAGAAACTTTAGAGATGGAAACCCTAATTGATTGTTTTTGTTGTAAAAGGGAAAGGGACCTAGTTCTTAAGCATGGCAGGTACTATGATATGTTGCATGAGAAGATTAAATCTTGAGATCAAGAGATGAAATGCTTTAATGTTTTGTAGCATATTTGTAGAAGTTTTGCATGGTAGACCTTGGTGACTGAAAAGAATCTAGGGTTTGTAGGAACTTATAGTTTGTATTTTATATCTAGGGTTTGTAAATCCTAGATAATACTTGGGTTGGAAAACCCTAGAAAAGGAAACCCTAACATATTGCTTTTGTTGTACAAAGAATCTAACTCTTTTGAGTTTGACAGGTATGACATGAAGACAAGGGTGGTGAACAAGTCCAAGATTAAGAGGGAGCTAACCCTCAGAAAGATAAGCATGCTACATTTTGGTTATATCTATTTCATCTTTGTACTTTGCCTTTTTGTTCTTTCATAAAGATTGCAGGTCAAGCGTGACTAGCAAAAGGAGAAAGTAAAAGAACATGGAAAAGCACAAAGATGGAAGAATATGGAAATAGTTAATCAAGGAAGTCGATTAGAGGACAAGAATTTCACGCACCTCCATTGGAAAGAGGGAGCTATAAAGACCCTGATGAATATCACATTGAAGCTTGTTGGTTTTCTCCTGACTAATGAAGAGCATGAAGCAGAATATTACATCTTGACAAGAGGCTATCAATGTGACTTGGTAACTCTGATATTGATGATTTGGTATTGATTATTTGATTGGGATATGATTTTGCTACCTTGAAAGGACATGGTGCAGGAATGCAAATAACAGTTGAGATAATATGTCTACAACTATTTGGTTTTAGACTCAATTCAGAGAAAACATGGATTGAGTGGATAACGTTGGTAATAGCTTAAGAGAATATATGGCAAAGATATGTACACCATATGGTCAGAAAATGTAGCAAAACATGAGATATCCCAATGGTAATTCTTTGATGACAAAGAAGTTCACTTTCCAGATAGATAGAGGGAGAAAGTAGCAAAAGAATTCCACACTAGAGCCTACTGACAACTCTAATAATAATGGAATATGGTTTGGATCCGTCGAAGGACATATTGCAGAAACATGCAGAGGCTGGAAATATTTGTTTGATGATATTAATGTACCTAAAGCTACTTGATTTGATCATGGAACACATGAATTGTGTGGTTAGAATTGTTGAAGGATAGAATTGATATTGGAAAGCTAATATGACTTTTTGAAAAATATGAGATAGAACCTTGTAAAATGCACGTGCTAGCAGTTGTGAGGAATTTTTGGCTTTTTGAAGATGATATATGAACCTTCTGATGAAAAAGTTGCATAGATATAGAAGGATCGAATTTTGATGTGTTATGGTGTTGAGAGGAGCCGAAAAGGCCATGTCATGAAGATATAGTGTGAAAGTTTTTGGCTTCATAAAATAATTGAAAGGTCAAAGCCTAGGTATGATGTAGCATGAGAAAGAATCCATGCAACTACAAGTTATATCTCCACAGAAGAACAAGAAGATGGTATTTTGACGAAGTGTGAGACCAAAAAAGGATTGTGATGATGTTTCTCTGATTGAGAGGGAGTAAGAAAATATCCTCCATGTTTTATAAATAGTAAGGATCTCCTCCCTGGTTGAGAGGGAGTGATGATGGACAGTGTATTCTCCATGTTTCATGCACTAGGCTAGGACTAAAAGTCGTAAGTCTAGTGAAGGCACTGGGAGGGAGAATGGAGGATTGGATAAGCAGCTAGGACTAGTACTCCCTGAGGATTAGGAATCCAAAATAGGAAGTAGTCTCGTGGAGAGACATTATTTGAGGATTGGATAGAGTATCCAAGACAAGAGCGGTTGAAGAGGACCAATATTCTTTCAGGATTGGGAATCCAAGATAATAATATTCCCTAGAAGGACATACCCAGTGAACACCTGGATGGGTATGTTCCTTGAGAGGTAGTGTGGTGTCTCACATAAAATCCTCCCGGAATGGTGCTCTAATCTTGTGGAGAGTTAGATCTTGTTAGTCAAGGCCTTGCTATGTTGACAATGTTGGTTATGATGTCGATGCTTGAGAATGGCTTATCAATCTGACTCTTCTTATGATAATATTTCAATTTGAAAAGTATCCTTGTATTGGTTATGGAATTATGAATGCCTCCCTAGTTAAGAGGGAGTGTTGGAAAATTGTTGGAAAATGTAACTAGGTTCAATCTTCATAATGACCTTTGTACCTATATCATTTTATATTTTATGTAAAAAACAAAAATAAGAAAAAGAATTTTATTATTATTTTATTAGTTAAGCATGTTCTTCATGCTTCTAGGATTTGATGAGTGAGAGAGTCAAATTCCTATTTGGACCTATTGTAAAGAAAAAGGAAAAAGAATTTTTAATATATTTTTTAGGTAAAATTCCCTCTAGAAGCCAAGTCGGCCCACTTGTCAAGACAGCCTTGCCCCAAAAGACATGATTGTTTGCACCCATCTGAAAAGGTATAAATAGAAGAAATTTGGAGCTCATTTTGGACACACAATTTCACACAACAAGTTTTGAAATATCATCAGAAGAAGGATCTAAATCTGAAATAGAAGAAGGATTTTCTTGGAGTTTGATTTGTGGAAGTTTTTCCTTGATGTATCTCTTATTGAAGATATGATGTTGCATATGTTTTTGGTCCCCTGTTGTTGATGAATATACAGAATATAAGAAGGGTTTGACTTAGATTCTAGAGGCTTGAAGGGTCTTGGATATCTCACTTTGATTTGCTTCTATAAGAAGATAATTGTTTGTGTTTTCCCCTTGGATGGGTTTTGACCTTGCTTGGAGCCTATATCTTGTGTTTTCTGTCTTCTTGTGATCTTCATATTTTTATGTTTGGTAATTTCTTGATGAAAGAAGAATAACATAATAATAAAATGCCAACAAATTCACAAGTAATTATCAAAGAAAAGAGAAATTCTATTTAATTTGCAAACCTATCATTTCTCTAACATTCCCAAGGATGTAAAACAACCCAAATGATATGGTAAATAAGAATAAGTTAGAAGGTTGAAGGAATGTTTTCCTTGGTGCTTTGGAGACCAAATGTTGCATATAGCATGTGGGCTCACCTCATTCTGAGAAGATTAGTTTTCAATCAAATTTATGTAATCTAGAGAGTTCTAGGAGAATGTGGATGGGGGCGCACTTGAGATGCAATTGGTAGTTTTTTGAGACCTTGAGTTCACTAACCTTTAAGGTTCCACATTTCACTTATTTTCCTAAATATTGGGTACATAGTGTGAGGAAGCTTCCTCAAGCTTCTTGATGGCCTTCATTTTTGTTGTTTATGGCCTTCATCATTGTTATGTATGACCTTCATTATTGTTATTTATGGCCTAGGATAGTGAGACCTACATGAGCACTACATTATATTTTGAGCTCCAATTCCACTTCAAATGACTTTAGTTCAATGTTAGCTACGATTTCAAGAGATTCCCTACTTGGAGAGAAGGCACACCCCATAAGGAGCCCTCTTATGCATCCTTTCGAAGCTTTATTCAAGTTGTTTTTTTCCTAGGGGATTGCACCCACTTTGGAGTTCATCTTACTATTTCTATATGTCTTATTCTTGGAGTTAGACCCGTGATTTACTTTATTGACACTCTCAAAGATTTCCCAAGTTAGAAGCCATCTAATTATGGGTACCTAGAGCACACTTCATGAGGAGCCCTATCTATGGTCCTATTCCTACTACTATGATATAGAAGAATTATGCCCCCTTGTTGATTGACTTTTTGACTAGTATATGGTGCATGGTCTACACCTCCTATCATTTTTACCTTTTTTCATTCCAAGTCATGCCTTGAATTGCTCCTCAAGCAATAACCTATGCTTGTCTTGGGAGAATTCGTGTTAGTAAGTTCCTCTCACCCTATCATGTATTATTCTATTTTTAGGCACATTCCTTGGTATTTACTTAGAGGTCAAAGTTTTATTTCAAGAGGTTGAGATATATTCAAAGAGGGAGGCACTTTACTCATCCTATTCTCAACATACTTGATTTCTATATTCTTATATCAATTTTTCTAGAAGTTAGGGCACACCTATGGAGGCCCATTCATGATATACAAAGTGTTCATGCATGCTTTGGAGTTTGAGAAACACACTAGGGTGCTATTATTCTCTCTCATGTAGAGATTTTGTGTTAGGTCCCTATAAGACTAGTGTATCCCCTTATTGTTATTGTTAGTGTATCCCCCTTATTGTTATTGTTGTACCCATGTAGTCCCCATAGTGTTATTATTGTGCCCCATAGAACCCCACTATTGTTATTTTTGTGCCCTTACATTATTATTGTTATGCTTGCTTTGATTATATTATGACCCCTTAGACTACTATATATAGAAAGGAAAGTTTTGACATTTGAATCATCCAAGACTTGTTCATTTATGTAATGTAAAGGAGGTTTGCCCCTCGAAGAGGCTGATTTATAATTTTATGACCTATATTTTCTTCTATTTTGTGAGTTGGTTGCATAACATTTGGTATCAGAGCTTTGGATTCTAGGGTTTCGCTGCTACAAACAGGTCTTCCTGGTATTTTCATTATAACTTTTTTTCTACGAAGCTTCAGTAGCTGAAATTGAAACCACGTGGATTCGAAATACAGGTGAACCTCGGGTACGAATTTCAAATCTTGGTTCGCTATATTTTCGGATATATGATCTGAGGAAGTTATTGTTTTTTAGGCTCCAAAATTCAGTATCAAACATCAATTTCAGGGTCAAAGGTCGAGACAGTGAGACGTGCCAACTCATACAATTTTGCTCTACTAAAATAATCTATAATCAAGTCATCATGGGAGATCGGGCATAACTTTATCTTGAAGAATCTAAATTAGGTCCGACCTATGGCATTGAAAAGAAAGGGGGATACAACAAGACCGAAGTTCAAATCTTCGGGATCCGAAATCACATAGATACATCAGGTTCAATATCGAGCTCCTCAAAAGCAAGAAAAAGGTGTGTATTTTTTTTTTAATTACATAACTTCTGGTTGAAAAATCAATTTGAAGTGATTCCAATGGCATATTGAAGCATAGATATCAGTATTGGGTTCTAAAATGCCTCCCAAAAATAATTCCACACCCATTAAGCCCTCAGAAAGATCTACTAAGACACATGAAGAGGAAGAATTCCAACATGATATATCAAAATTACAAGACCAAGTGCAACAAATTTCGTTCTCGCAAAGAGTAACCAAAAATGAAATGGAAGCAAAGATAGATGGTATGGAAGTTATAAGATGGATGGCATAGAAGCAAAAATGGAAGATTTTAAGGATGGATTAAAAGCGAACATGGATGGTTTAAAATCAGACATGGAAACTAAGACGGATGGAATAGAACCTAAGATGGATGGTTTGAAAGCACACATGGAAGGTTTGAAGGAAATTTTGACAAAGTTGTTGCAAGAAAGGCTTCCTGGTGGTGACAAGGTAATCCATGAAAATCATGATGAGGACAAAAGGAATATGAATTCTGCTTTTAGAAACTCCAACGTTGGGTTTAATAACCACCACATTCCAAATATATATATGAGAAATTTTGATGGCAAGGATCCGGTAACATGGATACTACAAATGGAGAAATCTTTTGATCTTCATGATGTGCAACACTCACAAACGATATGCATTGCAACTTTATATTTAAAACCCAATCAGCTTGTATGGTATCAATGCTTTGTTGTCATAAACCACTTGTCACTTGGTCAGTTTTTACAGAGGAAATGATAGCACATTATGAAGATACAAAGAGAAATGCCTTCTTTAGCCAATTGATAAATCTCAAACAAAAGGGTTCAATAGCAGAGCACATTGAAGACTTCCAAAAATTTAATATCATGGTAGCATATATTCCAAAGGAGCATAGGATTGATGTCTTCATAGGGACTTTAAAGGATAACATCCAACATCAGGTTCACCTTTGGGAACCTTATTCATTTTAGAATGCATTCAGGGTCGCAAGAAAATTTGAAAGAAAAATTATGGCAACAAGGAAATTTACCAATCATAACTATAAAGATGGAAATGTTGTTGCTCCTATCCTTACACAACCTACAAGTTTGATCACCACAACAATTGGAGGAAAAAAGAGAAAAAGGGATTTGTTATAGTTGTGACAGCAAATACACTAAAGGTCATAAGTGCATAGAGAAGAAATTATTTTACATAGATTGTGAAGAGGAAGAAAAGGAACAAGAAACATAAAAAGAGGAGGATATACACCATGAACCAACCCCAGATAAGGAAGAAATGAATCCAACCATAGCTTTTGATGTGTTGGTAGGAATTACCACTCCTCAAACTCTCAATATAGAGGATATATCTTGAAAAAAAAATGTAATAGTGTTGATTGATTCGGGTAGTACCCATAATTTTATTCATTGTAAGATAGCCAAGGACTTGAATTGCTTCCTATATCAAGCACTAGAGTGTTAAGTGATGGTTTCCAATGGAGGAACTATCAATTTATCGGGAAAGTGCCATAATATCAAGCTAACCATGGGGGAATATGTATTGAATAGTCCAATGCTTTCTATTCCAATGGTTGATGTTAATGTTGTCCTAGGAGTCCAATGGTTACAATCTTTGGGGACTATAGCTTTTAATTTTCAAAAACTTTTCTTGAAATTTTTTTAGGAAGAAAAGGAAGTTGAATTACGAGGTATCATATGGAAACTAGGAAACATAATTAGCTCTAATGTCATGACAAAACTTTTGAAGAAATAACAATGAGGCGTAATTGCATAATTATGCTCACTACAGGTTCAAAGATCGAAATCATAAATTTCTCTAGATATCCAAAATGTTTTGGACAATCATTCCAAGGTGTTTGAGACTCCCAAAGTCCTCCCACCTATTCGTGATCATGATCATGCTATTCATTTCATTCCAAAAAGTGTTCCTCCAAACATCAAGCCTTACAGATATCCTTATGCCCAAAAGAGTGAGATTGAACGTATGGTTGTAGAAATGCTAGAGGCTGGTATAATTCAACCTAGTCAAAGTTATTTCTCTACTCTAGTAGTATTGGTGCACAAGAAGGATGGATCATGATGCATGTGTATGTATTATAGGGAGATCATCAAGCTCATTATTAAAGATAAATTTCTCATTCCTATCATTGATGAATTATTGGATGAATTACGTGGAGCAATTTACTTCACCGAGTTAGATCTTCATTCAGTATATCATCAAATAAGAATGAAGACTGAAGACATTCCGAAAAAAACATTTAGAACTCATGAGGGTCATTATGAATTTTTGTTCATGCATTTTGGCCTTACCAATGTGTATTCTACATTTCAAGGTTTGATGAATTCCCTTTTCAAACCCTTAGAAAATTTGTGTCAGTATTTTTTGATGATATACTAATCTACAGCATGTCTTGGAAGGGTCATGTTCAACATGTTGACAGGGTGCTCAAACTATTGGAAGAGAAACAACTATATGCAAAAACCTCCAAATTTTTCTTTGGAGTACAATAGGTAGAATATTTGGGGCATATTGTATCTCATGAGGGTGTTAAGGTAGACCCTAAAAAAATAAAATCCACTAAGGAATGGAAAATCCCCATAACCATAAATAATTTGCGAGGATTTCTCAGGCTGATAGGGTATTATCGCAATTTTGTTAAGAATTATGGGAGAATAGCAGCACCTCTAACAAAAATTACTGAAGAAAGATGCATTTTCTTGGACTCCAAAAGAAACTAAGGCCTTTGAACATATTAAAGAGGCAATGTGCCAAGCACCAGTCTTAGCTACACCAGACTTCATAGAAACATTTATTGTGGAATGTGATGCCTCAAGAAATGGATTTGGTGTTGTTTTAATGCAAGAAGGAAGACCCATTGCTTTTGAAAGTCGTCCAATCAAAGGAAATTATTTACAAAAACCTATTTATCATAAGGAAATGTTAGCAATACTACATGCACTAAAGCAATGGAGACCCTTACCTAATGGGAAAACACTTCAAGGTAAAAACGAATCATGATAGTCTTAAATAATTTTTAGAACAAATATTATCTTTAGAAGAGCAGCAAAAATGGGTCACAAATATGTTGGGTTATGACTTTGAAATCATCTACAAAAAATGGAATCAAAATGTTGTCACAGATGCACTCTCAAGAAAGGATGAGGATGTGGAAGCATTACTTTGTGTCATTTCTATTATCTAACTAAATTGGATAACCAAAGCGAGGGATGAATGGAAGAATGACGAAGAAGTATGGGCACTGATTTAAAAGTTGCAGCAAGATCTCAGTACATCTGATACATTTAGGTGTAAAATGACTTATTATGGTACAAAGATCACTTATATCTTTGTAAGAAATCCCAACTCAAACAAAATATTATTTTGGAATTTCACTCCTCTCCCTTAGGAGGGCACTCGGGATTTTTAAAAACATACCATGGGGTTAAGAAGGAATTTTTTTGGTATGGCCTTAAATATGATATTCAAAAAAATTTGGCGGAATGTTTGATTTTCCAACAAAATAAAGTTGAGACAACTAAGACCTCGAGTCTGTTACAACCTTTATCCATTCCAAGTCAACGCTGGGAGGAGGTTTTAATGGATTTTATCGCAGGTTTACCCAAGTCCAAAGGAAAGAGTGTCATCATGGTGGTAGTTGATAGACTTACCAAGTATGCACACTTTTGTGCATTATCACATCCATTTAAATCCATTACAATTGCTACTGCATTTATGGAAACAATTCAAAAGCTACATGGAAACCCAAATATTATTGTAAGCGACAGAGATCTCATTTTCACTGGAAATTTTTGGACAAAATTATTTTCGTCTAGGTACTCAATTAGCTGATAGATCATCTTATCATCCTTGATCTCATGGGAAAACTAAGATAGTGAAAAAATGTTTGGAAGGATATCTTTGTTGATTTGTATCTGATAAACAAACGCAATGGGTCAAATGGTTACCTCTGGCTTAATGGTGGTAACACTGAATCCTTCCATAATACGGCAAAAATGACCCCATTTATGGAAATTTATGGATATCATCCACTGTCCATCACATCATATTTAAGAGAAAATTCTAAGGTTAAAGTAGTGGAAGTTCACATCGAGCATCAACAACAAGTTCTCCAACTCTTAAAGGATAACCTCACTTTGGCGCAGAATCGAATGAAACAACAGGAAGATCAACATCACAGCGAAAGAAGTTTTGATGTAGGCGATTGGGTATTTTACTGCTACAACCATACAAACAAATGTCCCTGAAGCAAGCTAAGAAGGATAATAAATTATCACCAAAGTATTATGGTCCTTACAAGGTGTTGCAAAATATTGGTACTACGGCATACAAATTGGAGCTTATGGCATCTTCCCGAGTGCACTTAATTTTCCATGTTTCATGCTTAAAGAAGGTTATAGGTGACAAGCTCCCAGTTCAAACAATATTTCCATTACTTGATGAGGAAGAAAAAATCATATTGGAACCTGAAGCAGTCACGGAAAGAAGAACTCGACAACTACGAAATCGATCAATTTCAAAGTATCTCATCAAGTGGAAGAACTTAGCCACTAAATATTCCTCATGGGAGGATGATAATTTTATACAGAAGCATCCAGAACTACTCAAGCATTGAGGACAACATTTTTTTGAAGGAGATGGGCATGTTAGGTCCCTATAAGACTAGTGTATCCCCTTATTTTTATTGTTAGTCTATCTCCCTTATTGTTATTGTTGTACCCATGTATTCCCCATAGCGTTATTATTGTGCCCCATAGAAGCCTACTATTGTTATTGTTGTGCTCTTACATTATTACTATTATGTCGGCTCTGTTTATATTGTGACCCCTTAGAATCCTATATATAGAAAGAAGGTTTTGCCATTTGAATCACCCAAGAATTATTCATTCATGTAATGCAAAGGAGGTTTCCCCCTCAAAGAGGATGATTTCTAAGTCTTTGATCTATCTTTTCTTCTATTTTGTGAGCTGGTTGCATAACATTTTTATCTATTCTAGTCAAAGAGATAGCTTTTGTACACCCCCAAGTTCAATATATAATCATTGGAGGGGTAGCAATGGTTCCCATCCAATATTTGCTTGAGTTATCTACTCTTTTATCCCATTTTTTTTCGTTTAAGTGTGAGAGAGCATATCATTCAGCAAGATTTAGAGGTCATGTTGATCTTGCCGCCTACACCTACCTACAAGTTAGTGAGAAAATCCTTTAACCCCACAAGGTGTGGTTGGTGACAAGGAACTTAGAAAAGGGGTTGTCACTTTAATCTCAACTCTCTCCATTTAAGCTATCTTCTAGGTTAGCTATGGGGGGTGGTCCCTAAATGGAAAACTAAGTTAAAATATGTGAGGTTTCTAGGATAATGTTAAAGTGAAATTGATTACCTTTTAAGATTACAAGAAAATATGATGTGAGCAATATGAAATTAAATAACCATTAACCATCAACACATCAGATAAGCATACATATATGAAAGACCAGTGTCTTTTAAAGTATTGCTCAAGAAATGAAAGATATTTTCTTAAAAAGTATTAAATTCTTTCAAATGGAAAACATAAGTAATCTTGAAAATGAAACAAGAAAATGTTAACACAATACAAGATATAAGGATGCTTTAAGGATATCTTGCAAAAGGAAAAACAATTAGTGTTATACTTGCAAAATGTATATAAAATAATGCTTGCCATAACAAAGTATTCAAATTGAAAAATGACAAGTAGAGGAAACAATTGCAAGTAACAACATGAGGTGTATTAGTATGAAATGCAATTACACTATATTTGGATGCAATTAATCTTTGTTACTTTTAATCTAAAATGTATAATCTATGTGAGAAGTCCTCCACTTGAGCTCTTACCAAGGGGTAAAAATTGGGGTGACTATAAGAAAGCGGGGGCGAGGACACCGGGGCGTCATTAATGATACTCGTCCCCTGTTTCTTACAAGATAGTGTGTGCCTTCATTCCTATAAAGGAACAAGGCTACCACCTCCATAACTACGGGGTCACATGCTTTTACCTTACTTCATACCAAATGGAAGAACTTTCCAAGAAAGTTTTTTCCTTATAATTTCTATCAACCAAGCCTATGCTTGGAGGTTAATTTTAAATGTGCAACTAATTTAATATGCCTACTATGACATGCAAGTGTATTTTCAATTGTTAAATAAATTATGGAGATACTTTAGAAACAAGATTCCATAAACATGTAAGTATTTGTTTTGTCTTATGTGTTAGTGTCAATCTTTACATCCTGTCACCAGTGATCAAATGGGCTCTTATCATGTCCTGTTAGGGTCCCATAGTCAATTTTTTGTCATTTCATTAGGTCTTCAAACAAAAATTTGGTCACGGGTATTAGGCTTAGGACTATTTTCCACTCCTTCCAAATTTTTTATATGTTGGTCCATGTCACCGCTCAACTGAGTGTATCATCATTCAGAGATTGTCATCATCATTTCAGTCATCGCCATCATGATCTCATTCATTTCATTGTCTCCATTAGGTCATTAGAGTTTCAAGGTCACTAAACTGCCATTTCATGCTTAAAATTCGACAATTGGAAGAGTGGTAATAAAGCAAGTTTCTTCAATAAATTTTGATTTTTAAATGTAATTTTATGTTTCTATATGTAATATGTACTTCAAATTTCTAAATATGCAGTTCAATGTTCCAAGGAAGATAATAAAAAATTCATATTACAAAATTTCAAAGGTTACAAAGAAAAGAGAATGAAAGTCATGCTACAAAAAGTCTTGTGGGGCCCATAATCACTCAGAAGGGAGTCAATTCACATTTATAAAAGGGCCAAAAAGTCATAAACACATTTCACTTGCACCCTCATTGCCTCTCATCATCGATATCATCCTTCATTTGGTGAGAAAACACGAGTTTTACAGCTCAAAGTGGAGAAAAATTACAGGCGTTGTCCACAAGTGAACTGCATTGCGCATCTGGAGGAGGCGCTACGCGTGGATGAATTGCGCTGTGCATGGGGCAGAGTTGCCCAAACTTGTCTAAAAATCACCATATTAAAAATTTTCAAACTCCATTCCATAATTTTCACCCTCCAAGCATCATAACAAGTAAGTATATTCATTTGATTGCCTTCTTTTCCTTTGTAACCCAAGAAATGATCACAAGCCTAGTCTCTTAAGGTTTTGTATGAATTTCATGGTGTTGGTCTTCAAATGATGGATTTATGTTTAAAACCCTAGTATCATTGTCCCTACACCTCTTTTTTCAATTTATACATCAACTTCATCCATTACAAAGTCGTTTCCCTTCATTTTGTATCATTTCCTTATAAACCCTAGCCCTATTCTAATTTCCAGTTTGACTTTTGTAAAATTTAAAAGGTGAAAGTGGATGGATGTAAAAATAAAAATTTAAATTTAAATGGTAAAAATGGAGTTGAATAGGTGTCTTATCCTCCATTTATTTCTTTGAGGATGTCTCTTAGTGGTTAGATAAAGGAGGAATTTGTTGTGCAACCTCCCTAGAGTGTAGCAGACTTCAGATGGATGCATGTATTTGACTTTCTTAGCTGGAAAATTCGACCTCCAAGGGAGGATTTCGACCTCGGTAGTTATATGAGGCCATTTGCAATCATTTTCAAGGGTTGGAATCTTGTACATTGGACGAGTGTATTTCAGTTTGACAAAGTAATACAGTGAATACAGAGAAAAGTTGCAGCTTAAATTTATGGATTCATGTGGTGAGCTTGTATGGCTATGTTTCTCTTTTGTAAGTCACTTCATTGAATGTTTTCTCTTTCCATTACATATATATATACTGCTTTCACTCATTTTCTTTAAAGGTTTTAAGCAAGATTCATGAGTAATACATGCCCTATTTTAATGATATGATGATGTTGTGTTTATTTTCATCTTAAGGAAATGACTTCATACTTATATGATTGCTCCTAATCTATCTGTTCATCTTACACCATAACCACAAAGCCTAAAGGGTCATTCAAGTTTTCCTACGTTGCCCCTTTATTCCCTCGTAACTTTTTTCTCTTGTAACCCTACTAGAAGTTTTCAAGCCTAGTTCTAAAGGTCCATTTTCATCCAACACAAAAATCCAAATCAACCAAACCCTAATCTACATATCTAGCCTAAAATATCCATGATCCTGTTAATTTGGTTGTGATCTCATTAAGAGAGCCCTCTCAACCTAGTAGGGCTAGCTACTAGGTCAAATTTCTATGTGGTTACGTTTGTTGGTCTCCTTTCAGCCTTCAGAGATCCGACGGAGTGCTAACATCTTGGTGTCATTGCCGAGGAATGAAAGCTCTATCTTCCCTCGAAAAGAACGATAAGTATCAGATCTGATTGCTTATGGTGAACAGTGATCAGGCACAAGAAGGTTGTGCATCATTCACCTCACGACTCCAGTGTCGAAGAATCCAAAGATTCAAAAATTTCATTGTGACTCCACCTTTCAAGAACCGATAGTCTAAAGAACTTTTTGGTGACTTCATTGTTGTCAAAATGGATTCAACTGCTTGAATGTATGCTCCTATGAATCGAACTCATATTCTTGGTTTTCCGAACTGTATTCCTTGTATAGATTAGCAAACAGGACTGCCAAAGTTTAAAGGTCGGGATGGAGAAGATGCTAGTTTGCATTTGGTCAAATTTCATTTCATATTCACAGACTAAAGATTGAGTTTCCTGAAGATTTTTTGATGAAGATGTTCATGGCTACCTTGGAGTAAAAATCAAGATCATGGTATGAGAGTCTACCATCTGCCAATTTGTATTCTCTGAATGATTTTCATTTAGTTTTCTTTCAACATTATCAAAGCTATAATTTTTCCTTATCGATGATTGATAGTTGTTGTGAGATCTCTGAAAAGTTCATTGAGTTTCTTGAAAATTTGTATGGGGATGAAGAGTGTCTAGATGATGAGATCATAGAAGCCCTTTATGATTTTTCCTCCCAACAAGAAATAGTAGTTTCCTCCTTGGATGAAATAGATTGGGATCAAAACAGAGAAAAGCCTATTCCCGATCCTGAAAAATGGAAATCATCAAGCCAATGTTAATTGTTGTAAAACTCAAGTTTCTCCTCTGTCTGAAGATGAAATAGATCAGCTCCTAAAAAGTCATGTTACAACCCAAGCTAATGCATGTTTTCAATGTTCTCATAGTCAAGAATGTGTGAGTGAAACTTCTTCCATTATTGAAAATGAAAATATGATTTTAAATGATGACAGTCATGAGACTGATGAAACTATACAAGAAGTTGTTGTCAGTAAGCCAATTTGTGATGATGATTTCCTATAAGCAGATCAGCTAACAGAAACAGTTGTCTTTCATGAAGAGGATAGGGTTGTCATGTTTGACAATCTTGAAGAATTTTTTCTGTACAAGGATGATTTAGACTATGAATTGGAGTAGTATGAGCCTAATATAGACAGTGTACAAGAGATAGAGTCAGAGTTGCCAGTGCTTCAGGAGTTTATAGCCAACACTCAGATAGCAAAAGGTCATACTTCCCTATGCCTTCCTATGGATCAACAACCAAGTATTCTTTCAAATCAAAATGAAGGGTGTGCTTGTGTTTTTGTTGGATCTAGAGACAAGGTAACATTTCAAATTATTGAAGATCATTACATTGATTTGCTACAGTCAATAGGGATAATATATATTCTTGAATTCATGGACCAGAAGCACATGTTCAATCGACACTTGGAGTGGCATAGTTTTTGTTTTTTCTGCCTGCTCGAGCAAATTTAGAGAAGAATTCAAGTAAGTAGCCATCTGCTGGATTGGTTACACTAGAAGGATCACTTCACATGTTTGTACATATGTCTTCAGTAGGCAAGTGGTTGTCATCAGTATTTGAAGCCCTCAAGTCTCGGTGATATGCTGCCATCAAAAATTTTTGTAAGTTTTGTTTCAATGAGAGTCAATTTCGTTTGTCAGTTTATTTTCAGTTTCTAGTATTAAGTCTCATCTTTTTATTTTTGACTCCATGCCCAACGGTAAGGCTACTTTGTCTATGGTGTTCTTGACACCTCCAAGGGGTTGACATCCACAACTGGGGTCAATGTTAGTGTCAGTATTTACATCCTATCACAAGTTATCAAATGGGCTCTTATCATGTCCTGTTAGGGTCCCATAGTCAATTTTTTGTCATTTCATTAGGTCTTCAAGCAATAATTTGGTCACTGGGTATTAGGTTTAGGAGTATTTTCCACTCCTTCCCAAAATTTTATATGTTGGTCCATGTCACCGCTCAGCTGAGAGTATCATCATTCAGAGATTTTCATCATCATTTCAGTCATCACCATCATGATCTCATTCAGTTCAGTTTCTCCATTAGATCATTAGGGTTTCAAGGTCACTAAACTGTCATTTCATGCATAAAATCTGGCAATTGGAAGAGTGGTAATAAAGCAAGTTTCTTCAATAATTTTTTTATTTTTAAATGTAATTTTATGTTTATATATGTAATAAGTACTTCAAAGTTCTAAATCTGCAGTTCAATGTTCCAAGGAAGATACAAAAATTTCAAATTACAAAATGTCAAAGATTACAAAGAAAAGAGAATGAAAGTCATGCTACAAAAAGTCTTGTGCGGCCCATCATCACTCAAAAGGGAGTCAATTCACATTTATAAAAGGGCCAAAAATTCATAAACACATTTAATTAATTTTCACCCTCATTGCCTCTCAGCATCGAGATCATCCTTCATTTGGTGAGAAAACACGAGTTTTACAGCTCAAAGTGGATAAAAATTGCACGCATTGTGCACTACTGAACTGCGTTGCACATCTGGAGGAGGCGTTGCGCGTGGATGAACTGTGTTGCGCACCAGTGAACTACGCTGCGCACAGGGCAGAGTTGCCCAATCTTGTCTAAATATCACCAAATTCAAACTTTTCAAACTCCATTCCAGACTTTTCACCCTCGAAGCATCATAACAAGTAAGTATATTCATTTTCATGCCTTCTTTTCCTTTGCAAACCAAGAAATGATCACAAGCTTAGTCTCCTAGGGTTTTGTATGAATTTCAAGGTGTTGGTCTTCAAATGATGGATGGATGTTTAAAACCATACTATAATTTTCCCTACACCTTTGTTTTCAATTTATACATCAACTTCGTCCATCACAAATCCATTTCCCTTCATTTTGTATCATTTCTTTATAAATCCTAGCCCTATTCTTCCAATTTGAGTAATTTTCCTAGCTAGGGTTGTGTTTTTCTCTTTACCACCCCCTCCCCTCACTCATTTCCTAAATATTCATTTTCCCCACACTCCATTGCACTCCCTAAACCCTTTACACTCTCTCACACACCATCCCTAAGCTTCTACACTCAAACCCTAGTCCCTACACCATCATCACTACCCTACGTTGCATTTTTTGCAGCCTCCTAGACCTAGACCTATAATTACATTCCCTAGGTCTACTCCTACCTTCCCACCTCCCAAATTTTTCCCACTCCCTTTTCCCTCTCCTAAACCCTCCATCCTACTCCTTTCCCAGCATCCCTTGTTTTGCACCACTAGGGTTTTCCCCTCGCAAAGCACCTATGGAGGAAGAGAAGAAGCACTATAACAATGGAGGTAAGATTTCAACAGCTCCTTGAGAGGAATAACAAAGATAACAAGCTGCAAAGGCACATGGCCACTCATTACTACACCAGGAATTTGATCTCCAAGTTCAAAGTCAAACAATTGAGGGAAAAACTCAAAGAAGCCCTAATTGGCCAAAAGGAGAAGGATAGGTTGGATTTTATTGATGATGCATCCATGGTTGCAAAACATACCTCATTGAACATCTCTGGACTAAGTTTGAGAATATTTGGAGCAATTTTTATATCTTGGTGCAAGTTGGTGCAGTTTTGGAAATTTTGGCACACGTGGACAATTTTGCTTCAAATTGTGTTTCTGACTAAATAGAGATGAATTTTACAAAAGTGAAAGAGGTTTTTATCCATCATAGAACAAGGAACCAAAACCTCATTCATTTTATACACAGGTATTATTATTTTGGATAAATGCCAAAAATACAATTGCTACAAGAGGTTTTCTGCACTTCTCGACACCTTGACTTCAGGATAGTTTTTCAGGGGTTTAGAGAATGTGTTTGCAGTGCTTGATGACTCCATTGTGTAGAAAACATCATAATATTTCCAACCATACAACTTTCAGCCCAAAAATCCTCTGGGAAGGCCTCCAAAAACGCTCTCAAATACCACGTTGCGCACAGGAACACTTCGCTATGCTTCTGCAAATTTAAGCAACTCACTTCAAACTTGGATTCTGAACAAATGGGGAAGTATTTTTGAAAACTAGAGGAGTTTTTTGTTCAAAACATGCCAAAGAACAAACACCTCTCTCAGTTTTGAAAACAACCTTATGGTTAGAGAGATGTGGCTCCATATTTGAGGCCTATTTTTCCAGAAAACCCATAAATTTTTGTGTCTTGGTGCAGAATGGTCCAGTTTTTACTAGGTCCAGAAGCACAGCGCCTTTGCGCTCTACTTTTTCCTCAAGGCTCCAAATGAGAAGTGGCTTACATTTATAGAAATATAATGACCTCCTCTCAAAACCCATTTCCTCATATTTTCCATAAATGGCTCATATTTTGAGAAAAATGAGAAAAAGGGGTCAAAATTTAGCATTTTGCCCCTCTTTTTGACAGGCGTTGCGCACCTGGAGACACCTTGGGAGAATGAGTTTTTGAAGGCCTACCATGGGCCATTTTAAAGAATTAAAATTTTTATAGAAGCTATACAGATAGGGATATTTTACCATTTTCTCATATTTCCATTTTGACTTCAATAAAGTGCCCAAAAGTGGCCTCAAATTTGGTATTGCACATCTGCAATTTTCTGAGATTTTTGTAAAAATTGTCACTGTGTAATTTTTTCCAATTTCCAGCTTGACTTTTGTAAAAGTTAAAAGGTGAAAGTAGATGAATGTAAAATTAAAAATGTAAATGTAAATGGTAAAAATGGAGTTGAATAGGTGTCTTATCCTCCATTTATTTCCTTGACTCTTAGTGGTTAGATAAAGGAGGAATTTGTTGTGCAACCTCCCTAGTGTGTAGCAGACTTCAGATAGATGCATGTATTTGACTTTCTTAGCTGGAAAATTCAACCTCCAAGGGAGGATTTCGACCTCAGTAGCTATATGAGGCCTTTTGTAATCATTTTCAAGGGTTGGAATCTTGGACATTGAACTAGTGTATTTCAGTTTGACAAAGTAATACAGTGAATACAGAGAAAAGTTGCAGCTTAAAGTTAGGGATTCATGTGATGAGATTGTATGGCTATGTTTCTCTTTTTTAATTCACTTCATTGAATGATTTCTCTTTCCATTACATATATACTGCTTTCACTCATTGTCTTTAAAGGTTTTAAGCAGGATTCATGAGTAATACATGCCATGTTTTGATGAGATGATGATGTTGTGTTTATTTTCTTCTTAAGGAAATTAATTCATACTTATATGCTTGTTCCTAATCTCTTTGTTCATCTTACACCATAACCACAAATCCTAAAGGGTCATTCAAGTTTTCCTACCTTACCCCTTTATTCCCTTGCAATTTTTTCTCTTGTAACCCTACCAGAGCTTTCAAGCCTAGTTCCAAAGGTCCATTTTCATCCAGCACAATAGTCAAAATCAACCAAACCCTAATATGCATGTCTAGCCTAAAATCTCCATGATCCAATCAATTTGGTTGTGATCTCATTGAGAGAGCCCTCTCAGCCTAATAGAGCTAGCTACTAGGTCAAAGTGGTCTGTGGTTAGCTTTGATGGTCTCCTTTCAACCTTCAGAGATTTGGTGGAGTGCTAATATTATGATAAATTTGTGATATACTCAAAAGAAAATAAAACTTGAGAAATATGATAGATTGAATTTCATGTAAAGTAAATGGCAATACTTGTGAAAAGTAAACTCAAGATTTGTATTCAAATAATTTTGCAAAAGAAATAGACTTAATATTAGCTTGAAATAAAATGAAAGACTGCTTTGTAAAGTGAAATTTTCCAAGCACTTGATGCACTAAAACTTAAGATGTAAAATGTGAACAATGGTGAAGCATTAGTGGACTTTGAACAATATTTCAAACTAAATGAGTGAAATGCATGGTTGTGTTAATTACGCAATTAAAATGAGATGCATGTAAATCAGAAAAATTTAATAACTCGAAACACAAGTCCTCTCCAAAATGTGGAGAGCTAGGGATGCCAATGGGTAAAACCCACGCTCCCAAAATCAGAAATTTTATTAACTTTACAAGAGGGAAATGACCATGAGACCTCCTCTAACCCAAGGAAAGTCCTTACGAATGAAAATTTGAGACCATAGACTTTTCCTCGATGAGAATTTCTGAAATAAAATACTCAAAATAATTCAAATTTTACAATAGAATAAGAGAAGTTAAGCCTCTTTTATACCCGCGACCAAAGGAGAGAGATCTATCTTCCTCATTTGAAATTCAGAGCCCAAAGGTCCTGCAACAACTTGTTAGTAATTTCTTGAAAGTGAATCCCACAAGTTTTTACAATAAAACAAGTTAGAGAAAGAGGGCTACAAAACCAACCAAATATTAGACAGATAAAATTACAAAATATTACACAACAATTTACAAAGGGCTAAGTCAAAGAGTTTGAGTAAACTCTCCTCTTTGCTTAGTCATGTTCAAAATCTTAGATAGCAAATTAATAAAAGCATTAAAGTACAATGTTTTAAAAGATATTTAAATTTAGAAGTACTCCGCTTGTGTACAAGCTATGTCCCAAAACCCCTACAAAACCACTTTTTAAGATAAGACTATGAAGGCTTAATGAACATATGAGAGCTCCTTTGAGAATGTATCAAGAGTGAGTTGGTCTCTCCAAAGACTTCCCCCAACACTTGCTTCTTTGATCCCAACAAGATGTTCCCTCTACAAAACTTCAATCAAGGATTAGTTCCATATAGATTTGGCAATAAACAATGATAAGAAACTCTAGAGATTTATTTGAAACTAACTAGAGCATTTTATGCCTAGAGCATACTTCTAAATCAAGTGTCAATGTGAGAAAACTCTACATTAACAAATCTACAAAAGCATATGGAAATAAATTAGATAAAAGCATGAGTTAAAGGAATTATACGAAAGATCAACAATTGATCACACTCCAAAAGGAGGAACACCCATGAATGAAACCCCTGAGTCTTTATTGATATTTTTGAAAGTGTACAAGGCAGCAATGTTTCCGCAAGCACAATAGCTAGTAACAGTATTACAATTGAGAGCCCAAGACTCACTTATATAAGAGAATGAGAGAAAATCCCAATGAAGAACCAAATTTAAAGTGGTGAGAGAGAGGAGGTCACAAGGCAAATTCAAATTTGATAAGTGGAGCTATAATGCCAGGTGTAAAAATTGATTTTTGGCAAGTGGACATCATTTTATTCTTCCCTTGTGTGCCAAATTCAAATTTATGATGGAATGACAAGTTTATATGGGTGGTAACCCATATGGGGACAATTTCCAACAAAAATCTCCACCAAATATTCTCCCAAATGTGCATTAACTTCACAAATTCAAATTTCCAAGTAAGCAACTCTCATTTAATTCCAGAAATTCAATTTTATTTGAGCACATGTCCTTTCTTTGATTTCAGGAGTCCACATCACCTTGAAACTTCACTTTAACTCCTCCATAATTTTCCACCTCATTTCCACAACATTTAGCATGTGTGGATATTTATTTTTCTCCATATATCTAATTTCTGGCTTAATTAATTGTATGATTTCCCACTAATCATAGGAAAAGTGGGTTTTGAGGGTTCAAAACATATTTTTAACCCCTCAAAGTTTGTCATAGTAGAAATTTGAGGGTGAGATGTGTAATTTTTATTACTCATACCCCATACAACTTCTCTAGACAACACTTATTACAATTCAGTTACAATTTTTATTGCAATTTTTGACCTGCGGGAAATCTAAAAAATTAAAAAATGACTACTTAGACCTCACCAAATTCCACAAAAAAAATTATGTGATCTAGTATGGTAATATACATTGACTCTAAAAACTAGAAATCACCCAAGGCCTCACCATCAAGCCGTACTCCGGCTTTGGGGTAAAATTAAATAAAAAAACTCAATTAATTATTAAGTCTTGGTGGAGAGATGATAATTAACCGAGCAAAAAAAAATCTCCCAAAGTAATACTCACTTGTTGGCAAGGTTCCAAGCTACCTAGTCCTGTTACAGAGTCAATATTGACTCAAAAATCATCATTACTAGCATCACTTATTACAATTCCCCATAAGACGTGGACTTTCGGTACAAGAGAAAAGTATGAGAAGTAGAAGTAGACATTAAAAAATTTGGTGATATGGTAATATTTGATGATATCTAATGGTATAAGTTTCCTTTGGTTCATCCTTGGGCATGGAGTCTTCATATAATCATCAAGTTCCACTCCAGTGGTCAACAGGCCACTCTCATCATGTCTACATGATTCCATCCCTGGGGTTGGTGAGAGAAGTTGTTTGGAAACAATTTGACATTTCATGGACTATTTTGTAGTTGAAGCCAATGTCTTTGAAATTTTTACTTTAGAATAAAGGTACCATATTATTCAGCAGCTAAACCTCATTAATTGATCTGTTTGATAGTTGTTACCTGAATTATATAAATTGAATAACATTGGGAATTATTCCCAATCAATCACTTTTCTAATCCATCGCCCACAGAATTCAAACGCACTACATTCACAAATAGAATTTGAAAATTTTTACTTCACTGTTTTTTATTATTTTACATGTAGATACGCGCTTTTTAAAGTAGATTTGAGGTGTTTCACAACAGATTTGCACATAAATTAGGTTTATTTAGCATATTTAAGTAAATATGCATCATACTTGTCATTCAGAATTGATTTAACATAGATTTCGAGTCTGAAATTTAATTTAGAGCAAGTTGTTCCACAAATCTAAAGTGGTTTTTGGCAGGCAAACTGCAGTTTTTATCTTCAGATTGCATAGAAATTCCCCTTGAGGCTACCAAGCACTAGCCCAAAGTGAAAAGGGATTGTTGGTACCTTCCTTAGTTACCCTTGAACCAAATAGTTTCGAATGTTGAAAAGGCTTAGGAAGGATTAAAGAGTGGCTAGAAGGGTCCTGGGAATGCTTATAGATAGGTCGAACCATAAAAATAATGGGTGATATACTCTTTCAAAGGTGACATGGGGTCATTTTATCTAAAGAATGTGCATATTAGAGAAAGGGCGATGTTGGAACATTAATGAGGCCTCAGATTGGGGAGGTCCCTAATAGATGAGTACAATGTCATCCTTGGATATATGTGTGCATATGTCTCTGTCTTGCTATTACATCTATAATAGTGTCCAATTTTGCAGATTATGTTTGGAGGATATGAAAATCCTGAGATCATCTCACAAAAGGAAAAATGTCTTTGTTTTGGAAAAGGTGAAGAAAGAAGTTGATGATATGAAGTTACCAAATTCCCATATCAATACTATCAAGCACATCAAAGTCCAGATTGACTCAACGGATTTGGTCAATGGGTTTGCCAACATGTGGAGAAAATCATGGAGCAGTAGTTGTGGGTAGACAGTGGCAGAAAAATAAGATCTATTGGAGAAATGAGTCCAAAGATAGATTGAAGAGAAGATGCCAAATCATATTAATGGATATAGATGTAAATCTACAGTAATACTCATTCTATGTAATGTGTACTCGTTATATCTCCATTGATTAGTATTTAACAAGTTGTTAAGAAAAGTATACGCACGTTATATCCTGAGAATTCTCTTATGTTCTTGAATGTTTCTATGCCTTTGATGTGTTTTTTTTCGTGTCAAAGCCCATACACATAAAGACATTGTTAATAATCCATTTACTTCTTGGTATAAATCTTCATTATATTGTATGACTATAATATATCAATAAGGGAATTAAGATCAGAGCAATTTTCTTATTGATCCAACAACTCATATCAGAGCCTAACACAACGCTTAATGAACCTTAGAAGTCACCTTTGCCAAGTATTGTGTTGTGAGGATGTTAAGAGCTACAAGATTCAGATCTTGGTCATGAGAGGTGAACCACGTCAGTAAAACCAGGGAGATACCATTTCCCCCACCAAGGTTCAATTCCTCAAAAAGTGGCATGTCTACCCCTTGCAAACTGTTGCACACCCACAAGGGATCCATTTATTAGTGGAAGTTATTATGATCATTAAGTCGAGCGACGTGGTCACATTCCCCTAAAAAATGAGTATGGAAGCACCCACCTCTTGGTTGGTGGTTAGTGCTCGACCCTTATTCAAGTTTCCAAGTTTCAAATTTTCTGAAATTAAGTGAAAAAAAATTGATTCTTAATGGTTGCAACAACATCTACTATAAATGTGATCTACTAGCTTATGTCGACTAGTTGGATGCAACTTTTATGAGAGCTTAAAGATATGTCAGTGACAATTGTACAATGGATTGCGTTGATATTCAATACAAGTAGATGGAAGTTGTGGAGTTTGACGTTTTTGAATAGTTCAACAGAGAGGAGATAATACACATATCAACATTTGGTCCTAGATTTAAAAACTCAAACCAGAAAGGCATCATTTATTGAGGCGGAGGAATTGCCCAGATAGTCAAAAGTGATCAGAATCCGGCCAAAAGAATTTGAAAAAATCTAGCAATCGCAGTGTTTGAATCATGTTTTTGATGGTGGAAATGGATTCAGCAACATCAAAAACCTTTGGGGCACTCAAAATATTAAAGTTTGATAATGTAACCTGGATAGACAAAATTTCCTCCCATATTTTATCAAAATCTTGTCGAAATTTCCGTGATTTTCAAAGTAAATTTGCAGGTTAGTTAGACTACGACAATCAAAAATAAATAAGTTAAACACATATGGTTACTCGCACTCCAATTCCACTTGACAAAAAAATTTATTAAATTCCATAGTACAAGATTATAATCAAACCCTAAATTTATTTTTTCCCAGAAAATCTAAAAAATAATAGAAAGGAGAATAGTAGAAAATAACCTTTTATCTACTTCAAACAATACTTATGCAAGGGAACATATTGTAAACCGCACAAGCAATCAACGAAAAGAGAGCTCAAGCAAGAAAATATAAGTGCACATGTACTTAAATCGATTTGAATGTAACCATAATGGTATACTACACTTTGAATGTTGCTCGATGTTATAGTGTGCGGTTCTCTTCACTTGACCTTCATCTTTATCAAATTTGGTTGTCACAGATATGGTAGGTATTATGATGCCAAGTTGGAACCGCCTTTCAAACTATGTTAAGGGAGCGAGGGATTTCGACTAAGGATACGGTTATTTATTTCAACGAATGTTCAAATAAGACACTAACATATCATGAGAAATCCCTTTTCCAGAATATTTGGGATAAACGAGCAGAAATATCGTCATACCATTCTTCCAAAGTTTTACCATCCTGAAGATTTCCCTGTGAATACCATGGCATTCAACTGCTGACGATAAATTTTACACATCTGCTTGCTCATGCACATTGAGAGCAACAAACACTATGAACGTGTTGATGGCTAAAAATGACCTCATCAACATTTGGGAAGGTCAGCTAGTCAGAGTCTCAAATCAAACTCTTATTCGTTTAAATGATAGCTCTGACTAGTTCTATTGGGTCTAGTTACTCCCTCTCCCTCTCTCTCCTTCTCTCTCTTTGTTGACTTGTGATATTTCTATTACTTATCAAAAAGAAGAGAGACATTGGAACCACTCTCTTGCAGAGCTCTTGCAGAAAATCGACTCTTACGCTGAATTGAGGGCTTAGCCAAACCGTACTAAAGTTTACCTGTGTATAAGGGGACTTTTAAGAATGCAATAGTTAAATCTAAATGCAAATATAGTCTAAGATGCAAGTGACAAAAATAAATCTATCTTGATTAGAAAGATGTAGATCAAATTCCAACAGAGAGCAAGGAAAATAAATGATTGGGGATTTAACATATTTCATTTACAATGAATATTTGGCTAATGAAATAGTTATAATATTTGATATTGTGATTACAAAACATGCTATGTTCGAAGACTTAAAACAGTGAATAATTAACCATTAACACTAGGAAATGGTTCACTTAATGCCAATGGCAATTAAATCAAATTAAGATAGCAAATTTCTTAGTAAATAGTTACTCATAAATTTGATCTACGTACATGAGCAAAGAAAAAATCAACAACAAATCCATGAGACTAATAGATCTATAGTATTCCAAATACTAAATTTTGGAATTTTCTTGAAATTTTTAACTCAAACAATCAGATAATTTCTCATTCATAACAAAAGATTTCCATATAAAATATGACCAATAAGTTCAGCAACACAACAACAACATAATAAAGAGAAAATAATCTCATCTTTTATTATAATGGATAAACTGGGGTTACATGCAAGTACAACCAAAATAGTTGAGATAAGATGTTGGCCTCTGAGATAATTTGTTGCACTGTTACGTTGGCCTTCCAACTAAACTGAAATGCCACTACTAAGTTCTCCTGTGAATTCTGAATGAATTCACCAAGGGGAGATGGGTGCTCGCCCAATCTCTCTAAATCACCTGAGGGTTTCCATTTTGGGGCTACCAATGGAGTAGAGAACCGAGTTCACAATCTCAGATACAATAAGCAATACCAAATCTAAGATGATCTCTAATGGTCCTTCCTCGTCTTTTTATAGATCTGATGGACTCCTCTAGAAGCTCCTATTTTATTATTATTTTAATCATTGCGCACATTTCCCTTAGTTAAAATATTCTTTTTAATGTGGGAAAATGGTCAATTGGCCACCATGCTTCATCAAGTCACTGAAAGTCACTTCTAGCCATCTCATCTTGTAGATTTTCTCATTTTGTTTCCAACAAGCTATTACACTAAGGTGTTCTGCCAAGATTTCCTCCATAAATGCCAACTTAGGCGTAATTAATTGAGTTAGGCCCATTAATAACTCAATTTTTTGAAAGTTGTCGGAATGCAATGGAACGAAAGGCAAACTATGCGAATGGTGGAATATACCAAGCGAATGCCATCGGACGTCATAAGAACTCCTCAAAACCCCTCCAAAAGCCCCTAGGGCCCGCTGCTGACGCCAACCTACACATGTGACCTGTCTGCCCCCAACTCTGAAAGTCCATCCTAACCATGTCATAAGGAATACTAGAAAAAAGAACATTGCAAGATCAGAAACTGATTTATAAGACAAACATTCATATTTAACATAAGTGCATCATATGAAGTAATTTACATAGATCTGCCATTACATCAATAAAATTTGCATTATAAATAAAAGTATTCAAATACAAATTGAAGAAACCTAGTCCATTTGCTATGTTTCCCAAATGGATCTCCAAAAATCTCCTCAAAAATTATCAGCTCTGCTAGTAGAGGGAAGAACTACAAAAGTGTTAGTTCTACCCCATTAGCAGAGATAGAATTCTGGAAAGAAAACCCCCAATATCCTCAAATCTGAGTATTTAACTACTCCTGCCACTAAAAACCCCTTACAAAAGCGCTTAGAGCCTCATAGTTGCAGAGAAGAGGAACCCCCCATTTTTCTCTTCTCATAAACATTATTTATAATTTACAAAAAGAATCCAAAAATGGAGAGTTGTTGACGAACTTTTGGACTCATCTATTTTGGAGCTGCAAATCCTCCATTCTCTTATTTCTTGGTCTCTTTCTACTGCTCCAAATCTTTTGGGCTTGATCTCTTTGTAACAATCTCCTACCAATACCAATCAAAAATGAAATAAAATTAATTAATTCCTTGGCAATTTTTTGGGCATTTTCTATTAAAAATTCTAACTTTATGTTGAAGACTGTAACTAAGTTCGGTCTTCATTATTGTACTTGTAATATAAAAATAAAAATTAAAATTAAAAATTAAAATTAAAATTAAAAATTAAAAAATAATAATATAGTATTATTATTATTATTATTATTAAATTGACTTGTTAAAGCATGGGTTTCATGTTTGGGTCAATTATAGGTCAAGCCTTCATTGTAGGCTTTAGGTTGTTGTCAAAGTTATTTCTTGTTGGGTCAAAGGTTCCTCCATCAAATCATCCTCTTCAGCGAAGTCATCAAGTCAGCCTCTTTATCAAAGTCTTCAAGTCGGCCTCAAAGGGATTATTATCAAGCGAACTCAAGTCAGCGTAAATAGAGACATTGTTGTTCATGAATTCATGTCGACCTATTTCAAGGGGAAACAACTATATAAAGGAGTATGACCCTCGCTCAAATGACACAACAATTCGATGATCTCTAAGATATAGCTCGCAAAATTTCAGAAGATAAGTTCGGTATACCACAGTGACAGGAGTTCAGTAAGAAATGATTACAGTGACAGGAGTTCGGACAAATCATAGAGATGATCACAGTGACAAGAGTTCAGAGATATCACAGAGATGATCACAATGAAAAATATTTCGGATAATCTCAGAGGGAAGGTCTCAGTGGTATCTCAGTATCACTATCTCACAATCTCGGCACTATCTCACAGTTTCAATGTTATTTCACAGTGAAGGTCTCAGTGCAATCTTTGTTTCAATGTCACCACAGTAAGAAGAATTCGGTGCCACCTCAGTAAGAAGGTTTTGGTGTCATCACAATAATTGGATCTTGGTGCTACTACAGAAAGAAGATCTCAGAAAGAAGTGATGAGGTCTCGGTACAATGATAAGGTCTCGGTACAGTGATAAGATCTCAGTGCTATTACAAGTAATAAGATCTCGGTGCCTCTACAGTGATAAGACAGTGATGATGTCTTGATGCAAACGCAAACACAGTCAAAGGAAGAACAAACAAGGATGACTTGATGGAGGGAGTCTCTCGTCAAGGTTGTAAGGGTCTTGGTCGTCTCATCTTGAATCTACTAAAGGAAGAATTTTAACCGTTTTTCCCCAAAGAGTGGGGTTTTGCCCTGGATGTGTGCCTACATTTTGTCCTCTTATATTTGTTGTCTAGCATTAGTCTTGATGATAAAAAAAGTTAAATCGAAAGAACAAATAATAATAATAAAAACAGCACAAGATAATGTCATAATCAGAGAAAATGATTAACGGCCACCTCTTTGGATTTCTCAACACTTTAAACTATATTTATAAATTTAATAATAAAATAATCTAAATTAAATAATTATTTACAAAAATATTGATAGGCACAAATCAAATTAATTAAATTAAAAATTACATTAAAAATAAATAAATTATAAAAAATAAAAATTTTAACTATATTTAATTAAAAATTAAAATAAAATATAAAAAACAATAGCATGGTGGCTTTTTGGGTCTCCACAAGGAGTCCTATGGACTTTTAAGAGGGAGGTATAAGGTGCACAAACAAAGGACGAATAAGCAGGTATGGGGAGTGGTGCGGGCTAGAGCCTCGGGAGAAATAAGGAGCCGGGGTTCTCAGGTAAATGAACTACAGCCACTAAAATAAAACGAGCCCATTATAAATTAATGTATGTTGATGTGAGGGGGGACCCTCGAAGCTTGGGACCCGTAACTTTTATTAAAATTAAAATTAGTTTCGAGGATACTTAAATTTTAAATATGTTTTTATTTTGTATGGTGTAATATGTTATATTTGGTTAAAATATATACAATGTTTTTGAATCCGGTGGTTTTCTAGAGTAAGTAGTTAATAAATTAATAATTATTTATTTATTTATGAATTAAATAAATTAAATACTAATAATTACAAATGAATTATATTTACAAAAGTAATGTATATTTTGCACATTTTTTTAGCCTAGGCAATAAAAATTAACCAAAACTTTGAATACAAACCGTAGGTCCAAACTCAAAAAATCAGAGCTAGCAAGAAACCACACACAGTGGAGCAATCAAAATGCAAAACCAAGAAAAATGAAAATCCTGCAAAATAAACCAAGCCAAACAAAATAAAATCGATCTAGCCAAAATTACATAGAGAGTCCCCATTATTATTATGAAGATAATAAATTAAAAATGGATGATTGTGATTTTGCCACAACAGAACGTCACCCTAAACATGAAAAGGAAAAATAGAAAATTTGCACATATGAACAAGAGTATATTCCCAATAACTTCACCGCTTACTAAGGATGTGCAACCGTCAAGTGCTAGGAATACAACCACAAATAAGACCTCAACCACAACTCTCCTTGGGATGATGCTTTGTGCTTCCTCCACCCCCCATGCCTCCTCTCGTGCCTCTTTTATGTTTTCGTCTCTTTTTGGCATCTTGCATAGGATGTTGGTTGGATGACACTTCCAGCGTTTCTATTTTGAACTCTACCAGATAGGACTATATTGGAGATGCTTTGAGCAAGACACCTTAACACATTACAATGAGCTTGATTTTTGTTTGTGCCTTTTGAGTGTCTTTGGTAGTAAAATTTCTTTGTTTCTCTTTCACTTACCATATAATCACATCTTTTAGTTATGTTTTTGCAGTGATATCCATTCGATGTTTATACAAAGTTAAAGTAAATTTTATGTCATAATGAACACCTTGAAGCAGTGGCATTCTTGAAATGTAAAAGGGACCATTGTCAATCATTTGTCACACAATTTCTGAACCGTTAGTTCAATGGTTGGATTCTTACTATAACATCTTGACTTATTTATTTATTTGTATGTTGCAAGAAACGTTGTCCACAGGGTCGTTTCCCCGAGGAAAGGAAACTGAAACGCTGAAACGCATACCATACAGCTTGGAAATGCGTTTCAGGCCGTACTTCCACATTTTACGGGGGGAAACATGGTCTAGTATGGCCTGAAATGCGTTTCCAGGTCGTACAGCCATGTTTCTGCAGTAAAGTGACTTCTTTTTTTCCTTTTTATTTTTTCACTCCATGCCAATTCAGGAGTGATAGAGGGAGCTATTGAAGATTGGAAACAATTTTTTGAGTAGGGCAGCCTAATGTTCAAGCATATGGCCCTAGTGTTGATATGCGCGTTAAGTAAAAGTGACATTCTCCTTTATCTTTCATTTTCATCATTTTACTTAAATTTCTAACATTACCATGAAATGACTCAGGATGTTTGAGAGTGGTTTCGCCCTCATTGGATATTGTATGGAGAAAATAGAATTTTAGATCTCACTCAAAACCCAACAGACTTATCATTTTTTCAATTGCATTTTGTCATGTACTAGGGTATGGAACTTCTATTTAATCAAGAACCAAGCCCTCTATGCAGAGAAGACTCCTAATAATCAAGAGCACTTAGGGTACTAGGGTATGGAACTTGTATTTAATCAAGAGCACTAAGGTCATTCGACTACGCAGGAGGAGACTCCCAATCAAGCACGAGACAAGAAATTAGAAATTTATCATGGCTGATTTTCGATATTGCTATTTTCATTATGTGATCATTCATGAGTAAATGTCATGTAAATTTAGAGACTTATAGTTTATGCATTGATATTGGACAATTTAATCATAATGTAATAAATTAAAATGTATATATATGCTTTATGATTGCACATATTTCTTAAATGTCCTTTTATATACATAGCGTTTCCCCATTTCCAAAATTTGGGGGTCACATTTCATACCCATACCCGTTTCGGAAACTCATACTCATTTCCCCGTATCGCACAACGTAGATTTATCCCAACAACCTAATTTGCAGCTTTGTCTACTAAGTGGTGCTTACCACTGCATGCATGTTAGCCATATTAGAGCATGTGAAAGGGAATCAAGAATAAATTGGGATTGTCCTATATATTTATCACAGATTTTTACTCCAACAGATTAAAATCTCTAGCTGTTGACATACTAAAATGCTTCAAAAAAAAGGTACATATATTTTAAAATTTAAAAACATTTGATAGCACCAAAAGCAGACGATATCCCAAACTTTCAACCTTAGCACAACCCACTTCCACTCGTATTTCAGCTCTCTGGTAAGTAATTGATAAAACTCATTTCCTCAACTACCTCATCATTGCTTTCTTTAGACTCTCCTGCATTATTTTTCATTTAGTCTGAAAGTGGTCATCAGGCAACTAACATGTTAATAACAGCCTTCCCAAACAGGTACATGTACATAATAATTACGAGTAGAATATTGGCACTGAGATAACATATTTTACTTCTATGACTCCCTTGATAAGAACTGATTATTTGGCAAGATCAGATCAAACAGAAATCTCTCCAATCTCAGTGTTCAAAGTATGATATATCTTATATTTAGACGTAGCACTGTTCTTCACTGGCATATGTCTTGAATACAAATCAATGAAGGTGAAACACCATAGATTACTTTGACAATCAACCCATTTACGTATAAATAAAAAGAGATGCTCAAAACAATCTTACTCGGGCTTCTCCTTTTCAATCACAAATACTGTAGAATGTAACTAATCACAGTCAAAATATCTATCACTCAACATATAGTATTACAGGGATATAACAAAAACTCACACAGAATATCCACCACACTTCTTGAAATCAAATAGCTTATACAAATATACATATGAGAGCTCGCAGAGTACAGCCAATGTAATCATTAAATAATTTCTTTAAATAATTTTTGGTTGGACAAAGTATAATAGTAAGCTAAGCTCAATTTTTTTTGCTTTGACAGAATAAATACACCCGTCATAGCATGGCAACTTAGCCGAAGAGATTATATTTCTCAAAAACATGTATAATAGTAAACAATTAAGCTCATCATCTTTTGGTACATTACCAAGTTTTCTATTAATCTCCAAAGTGCAATTCTGGAGACCCTTTATTCGTTTGAGATTCCAATAGAAACTTCCATAGATAGAATTTTATTCTCTTTTTGCTGTCCTCCATAATATGCACACCAGATTGGAGCTCCTGCAGAGGCTCAGTCGATATTGAATTTTTCAAATCACTTTATTTGAATCCCTGATCTTCTCTTTCTTTCTCTCCCATTTCAACTTTCAATATGGTCAACTCAACATTCTTTTCATCATTTGCTTGCTGCATCTCTTCTATCGTTGAATGAAGATTCACAATATTCTCAGAAGCAAGTTGAAGCTGTTGGTTTTTGCTTTTTAGACGGTTAACATAGTCTTCTTCCATTACCTTCAGTTGATTCCAAACGAAGTCTCTCTCTCTTAAGAGTGCAGATACCTCATGCTTCCTAAGAGAACTAAGCCTTTTACGATCACTCTTTACTTTGGCCATCTCAACACGATGATCCTTCTCCATCTTAACAAGTGACTCCTGAAGACTTCGAGTTTTTTCCTCTAATTCCAAGATTATCTGTGATCTCTGCCGGTCAGCTATTGCTTCCTTCTCTCTTTCAAGGAATCTCTCATTCAAAGCTTGAGCTCCAGCCTGGAAAAACCTCCAGCCAAACAAAACAACCAATAGAGATGAAGAGGAGAAAGCAATACCACAAGAAGTTAGTAGTAAAACATCGGTAGACAACAAATGCAAGCAATGACGATATTACCTGCTCTTCTTTAAGCTGTATCAGCAAAAATTCATTTTGTGTTTGGAGTTCTTCCAAGTCATCCAATGCAAAGTCTGTTTCATATGAGGGTTCGCAACAAAAATTAGAAATAGTAGTGCATTCCTAATGCCAAACTGGTAATAATAAAGAGTGCCATAAGCATTTGTGTTTTACATTTTTTTAAATTAAATATGCCAAGGTAGATAATATTTAGTCCTGGCCACGAAAATACAAGTGATAGCAATAAATAATAACAAGATGGACATCATTCTAACATTCAAACCTTATAAGGCAAGTTCAAACAATAATAAAAAATTGGTACATACTAAATAAGCTGGTATCTGAAATCCTTTTGAATATAGTATCACTGTAATTCCAAGATTACATGTTTCCAGAAAAATGTTGTGTTATTCAAACAAGATTATCGTAAGCTATCTTTTCACCTATAAATTGATCTCTTATACAGTCTGGCGAGAAGATTTAAGAATTGAATCACATGCCATCCTCAAACTATATAATTGGTCCCTCAAACAGAGAACCCCAGTTTCATTCATTGTCTTGTATAAATCTTTCAGTATCCCAAGCTTCTTGAAAGGTCCTTGCATTTTGCAGATATAACACAATGTTATATGAGACTACCATACTTGTGATTGTAAGGGCTTCCCTATCTCTGTCATTATAAGCTTCTTGCTAATGAAAATCATTTGGCCTTGTTACCACACAATCTCACACCCAAATTTGTAAGTACCAAAACCTAAGTGAAAATTTGTGGAACTAGGAGGTTGGCCACTGTCACCTCACCAACTCTCCTCTGCACTTTAGGCTAGGGTAAATGGAATCCTAACCAAGGGGGGCTTCCCTATGGATTGCTAGGTGCGCTTTGTTGAGTATGGAATAGAAGTAAGGGAACCTAGCAATAATGCAACAAATGGAAAATGGAGAGATAAAAAGGTTAGTGAATGATGTACAAAAGGGAGACTAGTTCCTTGTTTGGGCAATGGAGTCATAAGCAGCCAATTGGCATGTCATACAACCACCATAATTTGGTTCTAAAATGTTGAATCAGGGGACAACAGATAATCAATTGATGTGAATGACTTGACCTATAATTTGGTTGCTTGACTTTAAAATGTCATGTTAAAGAAGGTAAGACAAAATTCAACAGTGGCCCCTACCAAAGAATATCAAAAAATCCATCTAATCAATTGATGTAGAATAGGTTATTTTTATCATGAAGGTAAATGAATCAAAAGGGAGATAAGACGGAGAAAACCATTACCCTACACGTTTCCAATAAGGTAGATGCACCTTTCTTTGGCCCTTGCTTTGTCTTCAGTCATCCATACACCTAGAAATAAAACCTTCAATTGCACCTAGAACAAACATCCACACATAAAGAATTGTATCATATAACAGCATTACTTACAAAGAAAAGATAGTTAGAACTCCAATGACTTAGAGCTTCTTTTATTCACCAAGAATGTCACAAGTACAAAATGGAGAGAGCAACCTTCATGTGGCTGTTAGCTCAACTCTCGTCTACAACAAAATATTACTTTTCTTATGAGGATCTCCAAGGAAAATACTAAAAATATTTACAATAACAACCTAAGTGGGCAAATTAGCTAGAAATCCCCACAGAAAACACTTAGATACAATGTTCTTGATGAGTGTAGTGCCACATGTCATCTTCCTCAACATTCTGGCTCATGCAAGGCGCATACATAGAGCCACTCGTCCTCCATATGTGCAAGGTGCTCTACAAGATATAACCACCTCAGTAAAATAATAGAAATGCCTAGTCAAATGAGGTTGAGCACTTTCCTAAATGTGTGCATGGATGCCAAGCGTACAAGCCTCATGATAAGGAAACTCTCCCAAAATAACCACCTTCAAATAAAAATATTATTGCCTAGCAAAGTGTCAGACCAGGAGTAACTCCACAAATGAATTGTTGCCTTTGCATTATGATAGAATATGGCTATATACAAGGAGAGAGAGACTATTGGGTTTCGTCTCCCAATGTCTCTTCGTCTTCCAACTTCTCTTATTTTTCTATTTACAATATTTACATAGGATTCCTAATCCCAAAGATTAGATGTTCAACATTCCCCCCCTTAATCTGAAGGGGTGTTGGTGAGTCCAAACATCATTCTGAATCTTTCAAATTTTTCCCTTCCAAACACTTTGGTGAAGATGTCTGCAGTCTGCTCATTTGAGGAACAATGTCGTGGGTGGATTGTTTTGGCCTCAACATGATGTCGAATCAAATGGTATTTTGTATTGATATGCTTCATTCGATCAAGGAACTTTGGATTCTTGGCAAAGTGTCAGACCAGGAGTAACTCCACAAATGAATTGTTGCCTTTGCATTATGATAGAATATGGCTATATACAAGGAGAGAGAGACTATTGGGTTTCATCTCCCAATGTCTCTTCGTCTCTTCTCTTATTTTTCTATTTACATAGGATTCCTAATCCCAAAGATTAGGTGTTCAACATTCCCCCCCCCCCCCCTAATCTGAAGGGGTGTTGGTGAGTCCAAACCTCATCTTTCAAATTTTTCCCTTCCAAACACTTTGGTGAAGATGTCTGCAGTCTACTAATTTGAGGAACAATGTCGTAGGTGGATTGTTTTGGCCTCAACACGATGTCGAATCAGATGGTATTTTGTATTGATATGCTTCGTTCGATCAAGGAACTTTGGATTCTTGGCAAACTTTATTGCAGAATTGTTTTCAATCAAAAGAGGAGTTGAATGCACTTGTCTCTCTTGCAAATCTTCCAAAATTTTCTTGAGCCACACAATTTCCTTCGTTGCTTCATCTGTTGCCACATATTTTGTCTCAGTTGTGGAATACGTTGGAATTGATTGTTTGTGTGACCTCCAAGAGACAACTCTTGATCCAAGACTCATAATATAACTCGAAGTAGATAATCCAATATCTTTATCTCCATCGAAATCAGAATCAGACTATCCAATCAAGCTAAAGTCATCCACCTGTGTATACTTGAGTCCAAAGTCTTGAGTTCCCTTCAAGTACTTTAGAACTCTTTTTGCAGCAGACCAGTGGCCCTCACAAGGCTTTTGCATAAACATGGAGAGGATTCCAACAACAAATGAAATGTTTGGTCTAGTAGTAGTCAGGTAATTGAGACTTCCTACGAGTTGTCTATACTTTGTTGCATCTTCAAATTCATTTCCTTCAATGGATGTGAGCTTTAAGTTTTGTTCCATTGGAGTAGTTAAAGGATTGCACTCAGCCATGCCAAACCTATTCAACAAATCTCCAATGTACTTCTACTGAGAGAGGAATATAAACTTTGGACGTTGAGTTACTTCAATACCGGGATAGTAAAGAACATAGCCCAAATCTGTCATTTCAAAACCTTTCCTCAGTTCTTTCTTTGTGGATACAATGTAGCTCTTATTTTTCCCTGTCATCAGAAGATCGTCTACATACACAACAAGATATACAATTGTTTTGCCAACTTTCTTGACAAACAAAGTTGCATCATCAAGATCATAATGTTTGAAATTGAGTTTCAGAAGATGCTCAATTAACTTCTCATACCAGGCTCGTGGTGCTTTCTTGAGGCCATACAAGGATTTTACAAGCTTGCATACTTTGAGTTCGTGACCCTTCACAACAAATCCTTCTGGTTGGGACATAAAAACATTCTCTTTCAGATATCCATTCAAGAAAGCAGTTTTTACATCCATTTGATGGACTTTCCAACCATTCTAAGTTGCCAAAGCAAAGAGTGTCTAAATGGTAGCCCATTTTGTTGTGGGGGCAAAAGTCTCCTCATAGTCAACCCCTTCCTTTTGTGCAAAACCTTTTGCCAGAAGCCTGGCTTTGTGCTTGTCAAGTGAGCCATTTGCTTTATACTTGTTCTTGAAGACCCACTTGCAACCTATTGGTTTGGTTCCCAATGGAGGACCAACCAACTTCCAAGTGTCATTCTTTATCAAAGCATCATATTCTTTCGACATCGCTTCTTCCATTCATCATGAGAAGCGGCTTCCTTGAAGGAAGTTGGTTAAAAATCTGTAGACAAATTCAGTTCACAATCATAAGAAACATCCATATCAATCGGTGAATCAGGATTGTCTACATCGCCTCCATTCTGTCTAGTTGAGCTTCTTGTTCTTGTCTTTCCAACCTCATCGAGACGAACACTTTCAAGTGTCTTTGTCAACCATTTTGGAGGACCTTTATGAGATGGTTCAGGTTGCTCAGTTGACTGAGTTGGGGCTAAATCAAGATTTAGTCTCCCAATTCTGTCAATCGCATCACTCAAAGTATCATCAGTGGTTGGAGCTTCATGCGGGGGAGAGAGTGTTTCAGAAGAAGATTCCACAAATTGATGCAGTATAGGAATCCCCCCTTCAAGATGTGGAATCTCATTATCAAACTCTTGAAAAGACTTTACATGTCTGAATCTATCCAAGCGATCAAGTTGCTGCTCAACAACATTGTCAGTCTTGGAAGATTCAAAAAAGATCACATCTCTAAATATTATAAACTTTTTATTCACTTCATCATAGAGACGGTATATTTTGGAGGTATTTGAATACCCCAAGAAGATACATTTGTGACTCCTTGCACCGAGTTTGTTTCTTTGTTCCTTAGGTATCAAGGCATAACAAGTGGAACCAAAAACCCTGAGATGCTTCAGCACAGGAATGTGGCCATACCACATTTCATAGGGAGCCTTGTCTTTTATAGCATTAGATGGACACCTATTATTTATATAATAGCATATATAACTGCATCAGCCCAAAACATCAGTTTAACATTCTTAAAAAACATCATGGAACGTACCATATTTAAGATTGTGTTGTTCATTCTTTCAGCTACTATGTTCTGTTGGGGATTATAGGGCACGGTTGTTTGATGTTTGATCTCATGTTGGCGAAGATAGTTTTCAAATTCATTTGAAGTGTATTCTTTTCCATTATCAGTACGAATAGAGCCAATATGAGATTGTGCATCATTTTCAATCCATGCATGAAAGTTCTTAAATGTTTCGAATGCTTTAGATTTTTTCTCCAATAAATAAACCCAACACATTCTGGTGTAGTCATCAATAAATGTCATCATATATTTATTACCATTTGCAGAAGGAACGGGCATTGGGCCACACAAATCAGAATGAATGAGTTCAAGTTTTCTATGTGCTCTTGAATGAGATCATGAAAAGAGTGTTTTTTGTGTTTTCCTAAGATACAAGCATCACATTGCTTAAGTTTCCTAGGAATTGTAGGCAAACTAGTAACACCATTTTTCTTCAACAAACAGAGGTTGTCATAGTTCAAGTGTCCAAATCTAGCATACCATAAAAGACTTGATGGAAATGCACCTTCATCATAGTAAGAACTATATGAAAAGTTTTGTGCACGAGCAGAGGTTCCTTGTAGCTTCAGAAAGTCTTTCTTCCTCTATCCCAGTCATGACAAGTGAGTGATCTGATGCTTTTCTGACCTCGACCTTGCCATCAAATATATGAATAGAGTGTCCTTGTTGGTGGATGTGAACCAAAGACAACAAGTTTCTCCTCAATTATGGGAGCTATTGAACATCATGTAGAAGAAAGTTTGGAAGACCAGGCAGTCTGAGCCAAATGGTACCAAGCCCTGATGGCTCGAGTTTTGACTTGTCTGCAAAGTATGTTGCTCCATCAACATTATCAGAGAATTGTTCAAAGAAATCTCTCCTGGAAGTCATGTGGCAAGTTGCTCCTGAATCAAGCAACCAAGCATCTTTCCATGAAGCAAGTAAAGCATTGAATAAGTCTTCAGTTACTCCAATGTTGTAATGTGCCACAACATAATGAGCAGACTCGAGTCCTTTTCCTTTCCATTTATCAAGTGTTTTACCTTTTCCTTCATTTCTTTCCTGCTCAATTATGTCCCAAGGCAGCTTACATGTGGATGCATCATGTACATCTCTATTGCATCGTATGCAATGAAGATCAGACCTTTCCCCTTGAAAATGTTTGCCCCCTTGCCTCTAAAATTCTTCCTTCCTCTTCCTCTTCGGCCACCTCTTCCTCTTGAAGAATCTTGTGCATGATTCTTCTCTTTTTGTACAAGGCACACAGCTTCTTCGGAAGACTGGAGTTGTTTTCTTCCCAAAATCCTTCTCTCTTTCAGCAAACTTCTTTTCAAGGGAGTCAAAATTAATTTCCTTAAGGTTGCCACTTTCTTGCAATGACTCAAGATAATGTGAATAAGTGGGATATAGTGCCTTGACATAAGCTATGAGAGGGATATCTATTTCAACACCAGTTGCTTTTATGTCATGCATGATGGATCTTACTTCTGATGCTAAGGCAAGAGGGCCATCAATTTTCAACTCAAGATTGAACAATTTAATCATCAATTGAACAACTTCAAGTTCAGAGTGAGAATCATACAATTCCTTCAACTTCTTTAAGGCTTCAAAAGCATTTGAAAATGGTGAAATATAATGACTCACCTCTTCGTTTACTGACATTGCAATCAAGGCATAGGCCTTGTTGGTCTTGTTTTCCCAGATGGCAAGCTCCTTATATGAAATAGGCTTTTCAGGTGCATTGTCTCCTCCTTCACAAAATCCTTTCCAAAGCTCATTGAAAATGAGGGTGTGTTTTATCTTCTTGGACCACTCATGGTAGTTCTCTTTGCCAATGAGAACTACTCCCACTATAGAGATAAGTGAATGCATCATAAAAATTTAACTGGGCCCAAAATACTTGTAATAAAATTGATATGTCTCTACAGCTAATTAATTTGCATGTAATTGTCTTCAAATGCAAGCTCTCAATATTCAAATAATATATATTCTCCCCCATATGCCATCCATAACATATATTATCATATATCATATGGCATATAATACCATACCACTCACACCTCCTTTAATATACCACTGACACCTTTAAAAAAATACACCATACGCTTTATGACTTTTCATTAAAAAGGGACACAAAGTATATTATATAAGTTCACTTTATATGAAATATGCCACCACTTTTAATATGACCATACAGCCTTAAAAAAAGGAGTATGACGCATTCCACAAACATATAATAAACAACAACCATACGGCCATAGCCTTAAATAATTTCACCACATCAAAAATAAACTCAACGCACGTGTCACAATTTTGGTCCGCATACAGGTTTTCAATGTCAACACAATGCATATAATAAAGAACAATGGTCTTCACAGAATTTCAACCCAGACCCAATATACCATCCTCCATACCATTAATGCCGCATTCACCATAAACAATCTTCAAAAGCTATACACCGCACAACTAAGATACATGGTATTTACAGTATGGAACTTACCGCAGAGAACTTAGTAATCGCACACGGATTTCAAAAAGAGGCACATTGTCTTCACAAAGCATGCAGCAAATCATCAATGCACACACGATCTTTACTGTCTCACGGTCAGCTTCACTGTGTCTTCCATTATGCATTCCTCCAGCAATATGCCACTCAACGCACAAAGAGCAAGGGACATCGAGTGTGGAGCGATGAAAGGAGAGATTTTGCAGAGATTCCTAGCACAGGAAGTTAATTTAAGGAGACACCAACGTTCAAAACAGAGGCAGAGTTTGTAAGTGATAAAACAACCAAAGGGACAGAAGGATAATGACAGAGAATGGACAGAGATTTGACAGAGAATAATGGCAGAGTTCAGCAGAAGTCACAACACAAAAGGATAATTTGGGAGCTGGCTTTGATACCATGTCAGGCCAGGAGTAACTGTACGAATGAATTGTTGCCTTTGCATTAAGATAGAATATGACTATATACAAAGAGAGGGAGACTATTGGGTTTCATCTCCCAATGTCTCTTCATCTTCCAACTTCTCTTATTTTGCTATTTACAATATTTACATAGGATTCCAAATCCGACAGATTAGGTGTTCAACACAAAGGAATAGGGAAAATCTCCAAATAGATGAGTAAGTGATGTGTAAGGCTCCATGAAGAGAGTGCTCTCAAAATAAACCTACAAATGCCAAATGCAATGCATGGGTGCTTCTTCTAGAACCTTTTTGACCAAGAAATAATACAAAACTCCTACATGAACTAGTGTGCCCTTGGTCTTTGAGCTAAGGATGATAGAGTAGCCTTCATTGATGGAAAGGTTGTTGTATGGAGTAAAGACTCAAGTATAGAGAATGCTAGAGTCATTGGTATTCGAGAAGGGAGACTTTAAAGACTGATATCTCCTCTAGCCCAAGCCTTGGTTCACATTGAAATTAGCCCATGTGAACTATGGCATAGAAGATTTGGTCATCTACATTTCAAGATCCTCCCATCTTTAAACGCACTAGTAGATGGAATAACTAAGTTGAAAGAAGATCATGAAGGAGTATGTAAGGGATGTGCATTGGGTAAGAATACCAAGAGACCATTTCAAAGCAGTGCTTTGCAGTCAAAAAAAATCTTGGATCTCATTCACTCTAATGTATGTGGCCCTATGACTCCTAAATCACTCGGAGGTCATCTATGTTATGTCACATTCATAGATGACCATTCAAGAAAGACTTGGGTTTACTTAATAAAAACCAAGGACGAAGTATTTATAAAATTTCAAGAATTCAAAACTGAAGTGGAGAACCTTACAAAAAGAAGAATCAAGATATTAAGATCTGATAATGGAGGAGAGTATACATCCAAGGTGATTATAACATTCTGTAAGGAATCTGGGATTAATAGGGAGTTGATAGTCCCATATAATCCCGAGCAAAATGGAGTTGCAGAACGAAAGAACCAAGCCACTGAAGAAAGTGTAAAGGCAATGTTACATGATCAAGATCTACCGAAATTCCTGTGGGGAGAAGCTACAAAGACAGCAGTATATATTCAAAATACAAGTCCTCACAGGTCTCTAGACAACAAGACTCCCAAAGAAGCATTCACTGGGAAGAAACCAACTGTAGACCATATATGTATCTTTGGGTGTCCTGTATATATCCATATACCAAAGGACAAAAGGAAGAAGCTAGATCCATCAGGCATGAGAGGAACATTTGTGGGTTACAGCAATTCCTCTAAGGCCTATAGAATCTACATAAAGGAAGGACACCATATAGAAGTAAGTCGAGATGTCATATTTGACGAGAGTATTGCATTCAAGAAATCTAAGGAACTTCCCATGGACTCTGATGACGAAGAACTACCAGTATTTGAAGAGGAAGTTAACAGGGAAGAAGAAGAATCTCATCAGGAATATGAGGGTCCCAGTGAACCCATTCAACCTGTGGTCCTCCCCGAATCAAGAAAGAGACCAAACTGGTGGAAATCTACACTACTTGATGCAAAAGGTCATGGAGCAATGCAAGGCTCATTTAAAGAAAGTAAGAAACCCAAGAGATATTCTGGGTATGTTGCATACATGACAAAACCAATAGAAGCTGAGCCATCCACTTTTGAAGAGGTTGTCAATCATCAAGAATGGAAGGATACCATGAATGAAGAGTATCAATCTATAATGAAGAATGGAGTTTGGGAGATTGTACCAAGGCTCGAAGAAAAATCTGTGGTAACTTCCAAATGGATCTACAAGATCAAACATGCGGCAAATGGAAGTATCGATAAACATAAGGCAAGATTTGTGGCTAGGGGTTTCTCTCAACCAAAAGGCATCGACTATGAAGAGACATTTGCTCTGATAGCAAGGTATACAACGATCCGTTCATTGGCCTCTCTGGCAGCATCGATGGGATGGAACATCCATCAAATGGATGTCAAATCTATGTTTCTGAATGGCACAATTGATGAGGAAGTCTATATAGAGCAACCCTTGGGATTTGAATTTAAAGATAGGAAGGCATATGTTTGCAAATTGAAGAAAGCATTATATGGCCTCAAGCAAGCACCAAGGGCATGGTATGCTAGAATGGATGCATACCTACAAAGAATAGGCTTCAAAAAAAAAATTGTTCATCCGAACCTGTATATCAAGGTCGTAGATGGAGAACCTGTAATCATTCTTCTGTATGTACATGATCTTCACTTAACAAGTGTAGAAGGTTGAATTAAAGAATGTAAGAAGCAAATAGCAACGAAATTTGATATGAAATATCTAGGGTTGATGCATTATTATATGGGACTAGAAGTCTGGCAAGGACCTAATGAAATTTATCTAGGTCAAGGGAAGTATGTGATCAAGACGTTAAAGAGGTTTGACATGATGGATAGCAAACCTATGACCACTCTGATGATCACAAATTTGAAGAGACTACGGAGTTATGAATCGAGCCCTGTGGATCCTTCCAAATATAGACAATTGATTGGCTCACTAATGTACTTGGTGAATACTCGACCAGACATATGTTTTGCAGTAAACATTCTCAGTCAATTCCAAGTGGAGCCAAAACATGATCATTGGATAGCAACAAAGCATATACTGAGATATCTGCGAGGAACTATCCACTACTTCCTGAAGTATGATAGGAGGAATGATGCGACTTGGTTGGATATACAGATCCTGACTGGGGAGGCAGTGAGAAGGATGGAAGAAGCACTACAGGAGGATGTTTCAGTTTGGGATCCTCCATGATCTCATGAATGAGTAGAAAGCAAGACGAAGTTGCTTTGAGTAGTGTTTAGGCTGAATATGTTGCAGCTTATGAAGTAAACAGAGAAGCAGTCTGGTTAAGGAAGTTGTTATCCGACCTATTTGAAGGACCATTGGACCCTACAGTGATACATTGTGAGTAATTTGTGACAAAACCAGTTCTATACGTTTGTCTCAAGACCCAGTATTTCATGGAAATACAAAGCATATAAACAAGTATCACTACATTCGGGAGCTAGTACAAAATGGTGTGTTGCAGCTACAAAATATCTCCACTGATGGATAGGTAGTTGACATATTGACGAAATATCTTCCTAACAAGAAGCTTGTGTACTTAAGAGACAATCCTGGTTTGATTGATATATCCTCCTTAGTTGAGAGGGAGATATAGGCACATTATTCTTCTCTTCACTTGGGAAGACAAAATGGAGGATTGGGTAACCATCTGGCATCTGATACTCTTTAACGATGGGGTAGGGCATTCAAGACAAGAGTAGTCGTGGACCGATATTCTTTGAGGACTAGCTATCCAAGATAAGAATAGTCCAAAGAAGGTCATACTTGGTGAACACTCAAGTGGAGTATGTACCTTGAGAGACAATGATGATGGTGTCTATAAATCATTGGTCTCGCCAGCATTGTGCTTTGATCTTGTAGAGAGATAGAGTTGTTAGTCAAGCCCTTGCTATGTGACAATGTTGGTTGATATGATGCTAAACAAATGGGTTACCAATCTGACTCTTCTTATGAGATCTCTTCAGATTGAGAATGTCCATGTACCTCTTATGAATACCTCCCTAGTTAAGAGGGAGTGTTGAAAAATGTGTAACTAGGTTCGGTCTTCATAAGTATGAAATGTACTTTTGATTCTTGTAAATTATAAAATGAAAAGAAAAATTATTATTATTATTTTGGAGGATGGGTTTCATGCTCAAGTTCTTTTATTTTATAGGTCAAACACCCATTGCATGCTTCTAGGGTTTGTCCTAGGTCAAGAAGTGTGAAGAAGTCAAAAGAATAATTGTCATATGTTGAAGACCCCACTAGGTACATTGTAACTTGTAAAGAAAACTATTTTTGTCTTTAAAAGTGTCGAAATACCCTCCAAGACCAAGTCGACCTAAATGAAGAGCCACGTCCACCCTTGAAGAAGCCTATATATAGAGAAAAACACGTCCTCCATTGTGCACTCACACTCATCACTCAATCTAGCAAACAAGAGGAAGGACGAAGGAGATATGTTTTTGGGCTAATTATCTCTCTCGCGTGCTAAAGAGGACTAGGGTTTCTGCGTTGACCTAGGGCATCCATCTACAAGTTCGATATTGGAGAAAAAGGAGGCAAAGAGGTCAAGCGAAGGTCACCAAGGGTCTCTCTCAAGCTGTAGGAGTTAGGGAAAGGCAAGTGAAGGCTAGAGGAGGGCTCTAGAAGAAGATCGAAGTTCTGACGTGTGGCTATAGCAGTTGCAGGAGGACCGAAATTTCAGTTCTGCAGTAGGAGGCTGAGAATCTTGCAACAGGTGGTCGAGGAAGTGCTACTAGAAGAGATTTGACTAGGTTTGGCTAGATTGAAGTTGGCACATCATCTCAAGATGTTGGTCTTGGTTTTGGATGGTATTGGTCTCAGTCGTAAGGTCATGAACTGTGCTTCTTGTTCAACCTTCAAAGCATAAAAACTCAGACTTCTGGTTTCTTTTATCTCACTCGAAATTCGGGCCTTAAGATAGACTTTGACTGCCTAGAAACTCGAGTCAATCAACCTATTTTCTTATCCTTAAATTGCATGCAGACTATCTCTTTTCCATTGTCACAAAAAGCGCGTTGACTGCTACAGGAGTGGCATCAAAATTTGTGCAGACTACCTCTAGAAATGCATGCATCCTGTAGCTTTTCTTTGCCAGGAAAATCCTTCAACTAGACTTTAGTTTCTACCTCAAAATTTGTGCTAAAATGCTCTGGTTGCCTCCTCGATTTTCGTGCTCCCTCCTTGGGCTTAAACTTGGCCTCCTAGGAACTCGAGTCTGTTGTAGCTTCTATTTTTCTTTGTTGTAAACTCTTCAGACTTCTCCTTCAGTTATATTCCTCCTCTTCTCCTTGCTCCCTCTCTCTTCTCCAAAATACTCATGTGAAGAATGAATGATCTCAATAGCCTTTTCTCCCTTTTCGTCTCTCATTAAATAGGAGAACTTTAACCCTATTGATCAAGGGTGATCAAGGGTTGAGATTAAATCTCAACCCATGAGATCAATGGTGGAGATAATTCCCTCACTTGACCCCCTTTTAATGTGGTCCCCCTCATTAATGACTCCTAGTCACTTTATAACTTTAGTTTTGTACCTTATACTTTTTCTCCACATAAAATCAACTTTAAAATGTAAAGTGACTTTAATATTAGAAAGTACTTTAGTACTTTTCCTCATACAGTCACTTTAAGATATGAAGTGACTTAATATAAAGTACCTAGTACATGTGCCACATAAAGTGACTTTTTCACCATGACTTTAATTATAATATAACCCATAAATTCACAGCCAAAACAGTAATTAAAGTGTCTTCCTAGGCAAAAAGGCTAATGCACTAGGAAGCACCTCCTTGGTACCTTTATTTTTAACACTCCCTCTTACCGAGGAAGGTGTTTCTCACCACTCCCATCCTCTCTCTAAAATACACATGATTGCCTCTTGGCAATGACTTGGTGAGAATATCTACAACCTATTCACCAATGGATATCTACTGAAGCCTCACTCCTCTTTGAACCCAATCCCTAATGAAGTGGTACTTGATCTCTATTTGCATTGACCGCTCACGAAATACTAAATTCTCTGTGAGTTTGATGCAACTATGATTATCAAAGTATATTGTAGTTGGTCTCAACCTCTGACCAAATAAGCCAAATATCATCTTATGAAGCCAAATATCCTCGCAGTTGGCCTGACTAGCTACAATATACTCAGCTTCCTGTTGAACCATGACACCACTACCGAACCCAACATGAAACAACATCCGAAAGTGCTCTTCCAGTCACTAACACTGCCTACCCAGTCCTAATTTGTAGTCTAGACCATAGTCCATTATGCCCTCTAGGTACCACAACACATGTTTCGCAGCCACCTAGTGTACTCTCCTGGGCTCCATAACAAACTGACACAATGTATTGACTGTGAAACAGATATTCGATCTAGTATTGACCAGATACATCAACGAACCAGTCAACTCAAGATATAGTGGGGTTCACCAACTCGAAATCAGAAGCATACAGCTTCTTCCTGTTGACCACTATGTGTCAACTACCCTATAGCAGTACACTTTTTCGCAAAGGGATTCCATCATGTTCGAGCATTCAGATCATCATGGATTCATCATCATCAATCATCAATCTATCAAATTTGTGAACCCATTTTGCAAATTTTTAACGTAAATGATGCTAGTAAGACCATATATATATGTAACAACCTAGGTAAGCCTATTATTGTGGGGACGAATTTCATCCTCAGAGGTTTTTTGTCTCACTGACTCATCTATGTTTCTAAACACAGATAATCCGCAGAGTTTTTCCCTCCAGCCTCACCCCAAAGCTAGGGTGGAATTTATCGTCAAGATCTTAGGTGAGTCTTAGTGTTTTAGTAAAGTCTTTTGTAAAAATGACTTGGGAATAATTTCAGCTAATTGGCTAAATTACTTTATTACAAATCACTTGGTCTACTAGATCACGTTGAGTTGCAAAATTGGGTAATAAATCGAGGGTCTATAACAAACGGGTGTTCCCCTTTTGAGGGTTGAAATTGTAATATCTTGATGAAAAAAATATTTTGATGCTTGGTCCCTCATATTTAGACACCATGGCTAAAACATTAGAGGGTGGAAAATTTATTAATCCCCTCAAGTATCAATTAATTAAATTTTCTGGCAAAAATAAATTAAAATCCTAAGCCAAAATTTTCATTAATTAGAGTCAAAATTAAAATCCTAGAGAAATTGCCAAGTCGCACTAGCACAACTGGTTGAGGATGGGCCTCGTTAGCAAGGCAACCCAAGATCAAACCTCACGGGGGGGTGGTTGTGCCTTGTGTTAAGGGGAGGAAAAATGCTAAAAAATCCAGTCAACTTAGGGTTGGTGTGGCCCAGGCCGTGCGATCCCCAGTTGACTTTGAGAGATTAGATGCCCCTAGGTCGCGATTTCTCAAGCCACGGGTCAAGCCTGGAAGATCATAGACAACTTGACAAACAAACAAAAATAAAATCCTAAAGATTAAATTCTCCAAGTGGAAAAATTTGTGGGTCTTAAAGAAATTAATTTTTGGAAGTCCCCCACCAAGGGAATATAGGAAATTTCAAGAAAAAATGGGCCCTTAGGCCTTGGTGGTTAAGTCAAAGTCAATTTTTTTGAGAAAAATAACTCAAAATAAATAATTTTGAGCTAATAAAAAATACGTTAAATGACAAATTCGAAGATTCCTCAAACTAAATATTTTCGACGATGAAGATTAAAAGATGATCAAATATTCATCAACGGTCGAGATTATTTTGACAGGGATCAAGCCAACTACATATTATTTTCCACTTTGAGGATTTATCTATAAATTAGAAGTCATTTGCTTCTCAAATTACACGGAATTTTTAGAGAAAGCTTTGAATCAAACTCTGCTACTGTAATATTTATTTTGGAATTAATAGAAAAGACTTTAGGGTTCATTCATGGTGGTGTTCCTCTTCTATCTACTGGTAATATTTTTCTGAATCAAGTGCCTAAATGCTCTATTGAATTAAATTTTATAAATTTTTCATTTTATTAGCCATCAGTTGGATTATCTATTTGCACGGGTATCTTGCATTAGGTATTGGGCTTAGAAAAACGTTCTAACTTGATAGATCTAGCAAGTATATCTAGATCTTGAGGGTTTTAATGTGTATCTAACCCCTTTGAAGCTAAAAAATTAATCTCAAGTGTGCAGAGATCAAATAAGGATTCAGATCTTGGGCGTGAGGGGAAGTCTTCGGTTGGACCAGCCAAATCCCAAGTCCAAAGGATCAAGAGCCCACTATGTTAAAAAAATTGAAGTCTATCTTATGATTGTTTTGCAGAGATATTGATCAAGGCCTAAAATTAAAAATCATTATTTTACTCGTTTATCTCTAAATATATTGTGCTCATTTGATAGATATGGCTAAGAAGAGTTTGTTTTTACTGATTTGGGAGCAGAGTTGTATTCATACTCCTCAAATCCAGTATATTTGTATATTATTTGTGTAGATCTGAAAATTTTGTAAATAAGTTTAGCTTCTAACCTTTCTTTGCAGTTGTGGTTTTTTGGGGTTCTAGGATTTTGTTTAAAATTTTATGTTTTGGGGTTTTTAGCATATTTGTAAATATTCTTTAGATTTATTTTGTAAATAATTTTTAGATTTCAATATTGTAAATATTTTTTACTTAAGTTTTAATTTTGTAGTTTAATTTTTTTTTAAACTAGATTTAACTTTTAATTTGAAATTCAAATTTTACTTGTAAAGGTTTTATCCCACATTCAAAATTTGAAAATAGTTTCTCTAATTTGTGTCTATATATACTAAATTTCACCTTGTATTTTCCATTATGTAAATATTTTCACTAACACTTGTACATTATTTTTCATTTCTTATATATATTACGTGGGGTTTTCTAATTTGGATTTTGCAGATCCAAAGAGGAGAAATAAGGTTTTCAAATTTAATATTGTTCTTGGCCCATCGATTTTGAGGGATAACTAATGTTTTGAAGGCCAAAACCCTAAACGTCTAAAATCGCTGAACTGAGATCTGCAGTCTTGGCCAGATCAGTGATTCAGCAAGCAGTAATGAATGTGATAGTTCTAAATCTGTGATTCTATGTCACTGTCATCATGACAGTGACATAGACAGACACCCGTGTTTGAAGCTGAAATTTAAAGGGTTGACTACTGAAGTCCTTGGGGAAATTCTATGTAGTGGTCAAATTGTTGACGAAATGGGCATAGATGTAAGTCATTGAACCAGGCAAATTTTGACAGCCCTAGGAACAGTCTGCTGCCATAACCAGAAATGGGCAGATCTGGAAGCAACTCAAGGTGCAATGCCTCAAGTGCAAGATAAACCAAGGTAGATTGGATCCCTTGATTTTTTTGTAAGCTGCAGTCTTAGAAGGCTGTTTGAAGGAGCTACTCACAGAATAACAGGTAGTGGCTGAAAGGACTTCTAACACAAGCTGAGGCTTGTTGATATGTTCCCCCTGTATGTCAGTGACATAGATAGACACCTATGTAGCAGTAGCATGTGACTGTATCAGTCCTACATTGGAGCGTTATGGTAAACTTAAAATGTGAACTGGGAAGTTTATGCAGCTTTTGGTCACATGGTTGGAATCTTGAATCATGATCAGCAAAGTCTGTTGGATGGCTTTGACTGTGGGAGATCAAGTCCCAATTCCAAGATGGTGTCTGGGATGCCCTCATTTAAAACAGATGTCTTCTCTCTCGAGAGAAGCTGACATTAAGAGGGAGATATATCTGTATATGCTCCTGAGTGGATGTCTTTGTTCAACGAAAGAAGATCCTCATGGCTCAGGGACATATGGCTTCAGAGGGGGAAATTCCGAAGGAAAACCAAGAAGCCATATTAATAACAGGATATCTAGCAGCCATGAGTACTTTTGTACAATCTGACCTTGGATACCTTTGAGGAAGTCGTAAAGCATCAAGTCTAGAAGGATGCTATGCTGTGGTCCCAAGACCATAGGACAAAGCAGTTGTCACCTCGAAATGGCTCTACAAGATCAAGTATGGATCTGTTGGAAGTGCTGAAAAGTTCAAGGCAAGATTCGTTGCCTGTGAGGAAGATATAAACTATGATGACATATTTGCACCTGTGGCTCGAGATACCACCATTCGATCTATTATAGCCCTTGCTGCTACGCAAGGATGGAGTCTTCATCAGATGATGTGAAGACCGCATTTTTTCTGCATGGTGTGATAAACGAAGAGATATATGTGGAGCAACCTCTGGGGTTGGAAGTCCAGGATCGGAACACCCTTGTCTGCAGGTTGAAGAAAGCCCTCTATGGGCTGAAACAAGCACCTTGAGCTTGGTACGAGAGGATAGATAGCTACTTGATGAAGCTGGGCTTCACTCGTAGTATTGCTGATCTGAACCTTCACTGCAAGGTTAATAGAAAGAAGCCTCTCACTCTGGTGCTGTATATGGATGACCTATTCCTGACAGGTGCTAACCCTCTCATTCATCAGTGCAAGAGGGAGCTCGCTGCTGAGTTTGAGATGAAGGACCTAGGACGAATGTCTAGGCCTGAAGGTCTAGCAGAGACCTGGCGAGTTTTTCCTTTCTCAAGGAAAATACATTATGAAGTTTCTGGTATGATGGACTGTAAGTCTATGACGACACTGATGGAACTCAACTTTAAGAAGTTGAGTAGCAACATTGCTGGGCGTGTCCTACTGAGTATCGTAAACTCATAGGAACCTTGATGTTCTTAATGAACACCTGTTCGAACATATGTTGTGCAGTGAACACTTTGAGTCAACACATGGTTGATCATAACATTCACTGGGTTGGTGCCAAGAAACTCTTGAGATATCTCTGAGGCACGATAGACCATGGGCTGAGATACACTGCCGGGAGTATGACACTCCATGGATATACTAATACCGATTGGGCTGGCAGTGTGGTGGATCGCAAGAGCACATCTAGATGCTACTTCACATGTAGATCTGCTTCGGGCTGGAATCTAAAGTTGTTAACCTTGAGCACCGCTGAGGCCAAATACATTGTAACATGTATGACCTATTGTGAAGTCACTTGGTTGCGAAAGCTCTTTGTGAGTTGTTCGAGCATGTGCTATATGCCATCGTTATCCTTTGTGATAACCAGAGGGGGATTCATTTTTCATAGAATTCTGGGTTCCACGATTGATCCAAGCATGTTGATGGCTGGTACCACTTTATCTGGGATATGTTACAGCGAGGCGCCGTAAGGCTCGATCATATAGGAACTGATGAGCAGGTCGCGGATATTCTCACAATGCCCTTGGGGAAGGTCATGTTCCTAACCTTCCGTGAGAATCTTGGAATCATGGAACGACCCTATTCTGAGGATCCTGTTGGACGATGAGCTCTGGGAGCTCAAAGGGGGTTTTGGGGATAGCTTCTCGAAGCTATAAGCACTTATGGTGCTTCTGCCCCACCGTTGTGATTATTGAGTTGGTTCGCCTCTCATTTATCTGTGCCCCGTATGCATCCTACCCATTGAGTTCAGGGCTCATGGGAAGTACCTCTCATTTGGCCAATGAGGTGGGAAAAGCTAGAGACTATTAGCAAAGATTGATGGACGCATCAGAGATTGCCGTACTCTCTATCTAGGATGGCACGGTCCAACCACTTGATCTGGGATCAAGTTTAGTGAGGTCTGGGACCTCTGCCTGACTTCGGGTTAGATGAACCAACTTCGGGTTGGATGGAGACTCTTTGTGAGTCTGATAGAGGTTTCGGACCTCTGGGCTGAATCTGTCAGCCGGGTATGATGTCTTTGTGACTGACCCACTTCTGTTCTGAAATAAAGAGGCCAGCAAAGCAAGTTACGGCGAGATGACGCACGATGTTTGGATTGCACTAGTGGACGGAGTTCTCCCTAGTTGAGAGGGAGTGTTAAAATTGGACAACTAGGTCCAAACTCCGGGTTGTGCTGCTTAGATGACGATCGCAATATTTTTATTGGATTCCTCTTTCGAAGAGGTGTAAGATTGATCTAAAGATCATCTCGATCGGATGAGCAGAACATGTACTTTGAATTTATTCCACTTATGTGCTGGGTCGGCCTGGAATAAAATATTGACTTAAATGTCTTAAAGGACGTGTCACACACCCCCAAAGATTCCTATATAGTGGAGAGACTTGGAGTTCATTTGACACACATTGGCGTGGAGGAATTCTCTCTCTCTTGTGGCGTTGGAGCTGCGTATTCTTTGTTTGGGTTGTTCTGGGGTTATGTGTGACACGCTTGGCTGAATGACCTATTGAAGACTTTGCTGGTAGAAGCATCCTGCTGATTGCCGTAACGTCACCTTTTCCTATCTCTATTTTGGCTTGTCTTCTATCGATCTATTAGTATGTTCTATCTTCTTCAGTATTGTGCCCTAATCTGAAATGGCATAGAACAAGAGCAGAAATTAACAGAAATTTCATCTGGTTTAGGAGATATTAAATTAATTAATTATTTTAATGTATTTCCTAAGTTAAAACTTAGGAAAATAAAATAGTTAAAGTGAATTTAATTAAACATGTGATGAAATTATCTTAAGTCACACGGATCAAGCTTTCTTTTAATCTTAGCCATTGATTAAAGATTTAATCTTGGCCATTGATTTGTCAACGAGAAAAGTATAAAGGAAAGGCTTGGGGTCATTTGTAAGACACACAGAGGCAAAGCACTGAAGCTAAGCTGAGATTCTAGGGTAGGGTTGCTAAGAATTCTCAAGTGTTTCAGTTGCAGAGAGGGGAATTTAGACCAAGGAGATGATCTGATCCCGGGGTCTAGAATACACAAGAGACAGAGAAGAGATCAGAAAAGACAGCATAGAGGAAGGCAGCAGCAGCAACAGCAACAGCAAGGATAGCGTGATTTTCAGGAAACCCTTCAGGGGTTACGCAGAGACCCTTAGGGGCAGCGTAGTGACTGCGTCACCCAACCTGGGGTAACGCGGTCCCTTCCAGTGACAGTATTGAGCATTTGGAGGCCTTCAGAGGCTGACGCAGTGTCTTTCAGGGGAAGATCTGGGATTTCTAGGCCTAGATCTGGCTAAGTTCTGTAAATCCCGTTTGAGGGTGTGGATCAGTCAGTATTGTTGGCCTTAGATCAGCCAGGTGCTGGAGATCTAGATTTTTCTCTGTAGGGTTTTCCAAATCTGGAACCCAGAGTTGTGTATTCAGAAATATTCTTAACTCCAGCAGCCAGAGATTGGTTTTCCCACATTGGGTTTTTCCGGAGACAGTTTGTCCAGAAATAACTGTGTCACTTTGTCTATGTGTTCATGTGCTTATTCTAGATCTGAATTGGTAGAGATCTGTTATGTGTTTTGCTTTGATGTTAACTTGAATTTATTCAGTTGATAACTTGTATAAGTAGGAGAAGCTTAACCGGATTAAGCAACAGACGGCAGCAGCAGCAAGGACAGTGTGATTTTCAAGAAACCCTTCAGGGGTTACGCAGAGACCCGCCCGCGTAGTGACTGTGTCACCCAATCTGGGGTAACGCAGTCCCTTCCAGTGATAGCGTTGAGCATTTGGAGGCCTTCAGAGGCTGACGCAGTGTCTTTCAGGGGCATATCTGGGGTTCTAGGCCTAGATCTGGCTGAGTTCTGTAAATCTCGTTTGAGGGTTGGATCAGTGAGTATTGTTGGTCTTAGATCAACTAGGTGTTGCAGATCTAGAGTTTTCTCTGTAGGGTTTTCCAGATTTGGAACCCAGAGTTGTGTATTCAGAAATATTCTTAATAATAGAGCCCTCCAATAGCCAGAGACCAGTTTTCCCACAATGGGTTTTTTCGGGGACAGTTTGTCCAGAAATAACTGTCACTTTGTCTATGTGTGCATGTGCTTATTCTAGATCTGAATTGGTAGAAATCTGTTATGTGTTTTGCTTTGATGTTAACTTGAATTTATTCAGTTGATAACTTGTATAAGTAGGAGAAGCTTAACCGGATTAACATAAATAATTTCTGCATAAGAATTAAGATTCAAAATTTTCTACAATTAACTCAGTTAAGATTTCAAAAGATACCCAATTCAAATTCAAGCCTATTTCATCATACCCAGGTGTCGAAATTCTCAAAAACTCAAGGGCATTGGAGATCCAAGTTCCATGTGGATAAGTCGAATTACTAAAGGGAAAATTCAAGGCAAAAATAGTTGTTGGTGAAGTCTCTAGAGAGTCTAGCTGGTCGTTGGAGACCCAGTGGACCAATTAGTTGAGCAATGGACCATGAACAAAGGGAATCTTGATCTAAATTGTGGAAATTCGTCCAAGTTGACCCCTTAGTGGGTAAATTAAAAAGTATATTGTAATATTTTGTGAATTAATTTACTAAGTCTCCAACTTGTTGATGACAAGTAAATAATTTATTGAGAAAGAGTGAAACTAGCCCTTAGCTAGCCATTAAGTAGTCGTTATCATACACTTACAAACGTGATCTCACTTAATTCAGTATGTTTCATATGCTTTCTCCCAGGTACAACTGCCATCCCTTGAGGGATTGTATGATGCTTCTCCAACACTCCTAATCCAAGATGTTGACCTTGGGATGTATCCAAAAACTAATGAAGACCCACTCCTCTCCCTCCAAAACTTGAAATGTTGCACAACTGGTCACTCTATTGAAGATCTCTTGGAAACATCATTGAAGATATTTTTGTAATCACTTTCAATCTGTGTCAAGAACACCTGTAAGATAGCGAAAATGTTGGAGAGCATTCAAGTTACATGTCTGAGATTGAAGTCCAAAATTTTGAGGCTACTTAGAAAGTCCAAAACTATTGTCATCTAAAACTGCTTAAAAGGTATCAAAGTTATCTCTTGTGGCTTATTAGATCAGTATAGTCTGAGTCTCTTGATGCTTGGAAGTGATTGCTAAGCCGAATTATAAAGGAGTCTAAGTCGAATCCAAAAAAAAAGAAATCCAATCTCTGTTCTGAAGCTATATATCTTTGAGGAACCCTTTTTCTGTGGATGTGACAACTAAGTACAAAAACATGGCAAAATGGCACCAAGGAACACATCTGGCCTGATCTAAAACAAAAGAAAAAGAAGAATGCACAGTGCGAGCCTTCTGTAGCAGTATGAATCCGAGCCTCTGACTATACCCTTCTATAGAAAAAGAAGTCAAAAATAGCTTGTGGTTACTGAGGTACATATCTGAAATCTGTAGCTCATATAAAGAGGTCTGAAATTTGGCACCATTACCGAATTTCTTGAGGAGATCTGAAATCTTATCTTGGAAGAGATCTGAAAGTCTAATCCTAGGCTACTGTGGGAGGTCCAAAGTATATTTTTTATCCAAGTTCTGTAAAAAGTCCAAAAATTGGTACTCTTGCACAAATCTTATTACCATCTGAGATCTAGTTCTAGACCGAGACCTAGAAGGTTAATTCAAGCACCCTTTTAGTAATCCGAGAGTTTGTCTGTTTAATATCTTTGCATTTTGAAGTTGATCTCTAGGCTGAGCCCTAGAGGGATAGTATAAGTTCATCACTATGTGATCCGAGATATATTTATTGATCCGAATTCATGAGGTTTGATCCGAGTTCTGTGGCATAAATCCAAGTTCTGTGGGTTTGGTTCGAGGTAGAAGTTTAAGATTCGACATTCAGCTGTATTGGAAATCTAGCAATTGTAGAAGCCTTCTTGAGGATCAAAGCGAGTTTGCTTGGGAGAACCGGAAGGATATTACTCTGTGATAGATGTGAAGGACAGAATAAGAGTTTGTCATGAAGATCCAAGGCTGATCATTTATGTAACATGAATCTGATGCTGAAGCTGACCTCGTTACAAATCTCCCTTTTGCTTTGGTTCATTGGAAGATCACTTTGTCTATGGTATAATGGAAGGGACCAAAACTGTGTAGTAAAACTATGATATCTGAAGGAACTATTGAAGAAACTGAAACCTTCTCTATAGACAATTCATGTACAAAATACATTGTAAGCAGCCCAAAGAAATCTCTATGGTCAGCATCCTAGTTCGAAGATTGAAGGTGTGAGGTATCTCCGTTGAAAGGAAGATAATACATGTCAACTAAAGAAAAGAACCAGATCTCTGTGATAAATAGACTGACAGGTAAGGCTGAGGTACGTATAATTTTTGCAAATGACAACTATACTGCATATAATGCTAAGCTAACGATCTAGTGATCTCTTGAAAGACAGTATTGTATTATAAAAGGGGTCTGTATAGATATATTAGAGATCATTGATATGTTAGCATTCAAAGTCTTTCCTTGCAAATAAAGACTAGGATTTTGAAGTCAAAGGAATGAAATGAATTCCATCTCACCTATAGAAGGATTGTCAATGACATCTCTAAAGTTTGCAGCTCACACATTTTGTATAATATGCAAATTTGTAGTATGACAGGTCATATTGTAGCATCTAGGGTTTGTAAACAATAGCAAAGATTTGAATTAGAAAACATAGAACTAATCATCTCAACTGTAAGAGGAAACCCTAACTCTTGATAATGACAGAAATACTGATGTGAGGACAAAGTTGATAAAAAAATCCAAGACTGAGAGGAAGTTGACCTTCCTCAAAAGATAAGTACTCTCCTTGATTACTACTATTGCTACTGTCTTTGTGATTTGCTTATTTATATCTTCCTTTATAGCCTCCTAATAAAGGTTTCAGGTTACTAGTGAAAACTATTCAAGACTTGTCAACAGGTGAAAGAATGGAAGGAACATAGCAAAGCATGAAGATGGAAGATTGCAAAAAAAGAGAAAGCAGTTTGAAGGTTCTCCTAGTAAGAGGGAGAGGATAAAGTGAAGACGATTGCCTCGGTTAGAAGATTTACTCCAGATTTTTAAGAAGCCTCATGATTAAAGAAGACCTCGAACTTTGAAAAGGAAGGACTCATGAAGAAATATTGACTTGAGAGGGAGCAGGAAGCAAAAGTTGACATCATGAAGCAGAATTTTGTCACAATGAGAAGGAAGAAGATGTGAAGGCTTGTAAAGAAGTTTGGCTCCATAAGGTGTTTGACAAACTACTTGATGACATGTTGGATTCGATTATGATATTGATCAAAGTTGCATGAAGATTGTCAGAGAACCAGGAAGGTTGAAACGCTTCATGATTCGAGAGGATGTGATGTAGATACGAGCCGAGAAGCTACAATGGATCTCCACAGGACAAACAGGAGCCGATGAATAGATGAAGTTCCTTTTTGTAAAAAGATGAGTATTTTTTAGACAAGCTTAGGCTTGTGGTTATCTCCTCCCTGGTTGAGAGGGAGTGAGGATGGACACCATGTTCTCCATGTGTCACGTACTATGACCAGAACTAACAACCGTAAGTCTAGTGCATGAACATTGGTAGGGAGAATGGTGGATTGGATAAGCATCAGGGACGTACATTCTTGAGTCATGTATTGTGATTGACTAGGATTAACATCCTAAGTTGGTTACATGGACTTGGTAAAGAATGGTCTGGAGGACGTACTTTTCCTTGGATTAGGAAATGGCCCTGTGAGGTCATACCTTAGGAACACTCGGGTGGGGTATGTGCCTTGAGAGTCAGTGGTGTCTAAATTTATGCCTCTCAGCATTGTGCTCTGATCTAGTTGAGAGATAGAGTGTCTTAGTCAAGGCCTTGCTATTTGGACAATGTTGGCTATGATGATGTAAATCATCATTGATGCTTATCAATCCAGATCCTTTCTTATAGAAGTTATCAACTTGAGACTATAATGATAAGTCATTATGAATACCTCCCTAGTTAAGAGGGAGTGTTGAAATTGTAACTAGGTTCGGTCTTCATAATTCTTGTACTTGTATTAATATGAATTTCATGTAAGAACAAAAAAAAATTATTATTATTATTATTTTTTATTATCAAGCATGTTCTTCATGCTTTATTTTTAGTCAAAAGAAAAAGTCAAAGGGCATGTTCTTCGTGACCCTATAAAAAGAAGAAAATTTGAATCTTGTAAAGTGTCATTTGTTTGTCCAAGTTGCCAAGTTGACCCTCCAGATGGACAAGTCGGCCAGCCCATAGGATGTGTTTCTTTATATGGTCGAACAACTATATATTGGCACCCATGCTCCACATTTTAAAAAGCAATTTGGTGCACTTCTATGGTAAAATATTTTCGAATATCTGAGGTATACCTTTCTATGGTACACAAGCTTGATAAGACACTATGTTTTCTGTAATAAGGACGAGCTACAAGCAGACCGTGATTCCTAAAGTATGCGAGCTACAGGAAGGAGTAACACTATATCTATGATGATACAAGTTTCCAGCAATACATTATCTTTGTTTATTATGAGAGCTACAGGCAGACCAAAATTATGCGAGTTTCTGTGGTGACATACCTCTATGATGTGAGTTCCTGTGACATGTAACCTTTGTGATGCGAGTTCCTATGACATGTAACCTCTGTGAAGCAAGTTTCTTGTATCTCTCTTTGTGATGCGAGTTCTAGTGATATATATCTCTCTCGGTTGTGTGATTTCTTTGTATTGATGGGTGTTTCAGAGATACAAAATGATGTAAGTTTCAGAGGCTTTTGAGGACAAATTTATGGCTAATTGAAGGATTATCTCATGGACTAAACATAGAAAAATTTGGAGTGTTGACTTGGCTATTGGATCACTAGTTAAATTTGACTTGGATTTCTCTTGTTGATGAAGAAGCTATAAGGAAGGGATTGACAGGTTTTCCCCTTGTGGGTTTTGCCCTGGACTCTGGCCTAATCTCTGGTGTCTCTTGTCATTTTGTATTGTATTTTTGTAATTGCTTGATGATCTAATGAACGAAATAAGAACTAAATGGAAAAATATCTACATAAACAATCACAAGTAATTACCATGATAAGAAATTCAACCTTGCATTTGAATTTCAACACCTCAGAGTCCATAGGACACCCCTAGGATGGCATTACACCACTATGATCGATGTTGCCCTATCTATGAGTTGATTGATGATGATGATGACTTGAGATCCCTCTGGAGAGGACAGTACACTTCTCAAGATGATGACATCATGCCTTAGCCTTATGACACCCTCTTCATGTGGTTGGGATTGATGACGTGGACTTGATTCATGATGATGTCTTGTTAAGGGGATTATTGGACACCTTTTAATGAAGAGATATGGTTTTTTATGAGAAGCGCCTTTTGGCTCATCCATGGCATATTTTGATGGAGACATGCACTTTTAGAGGATGAAGCCGCCCTATGGGTTAAAAAGAAGCTTATTGTTATGCTTTATCATTGAGATAGCTATCTTTGAGGTCGTCTTGTGACCTACTTAACTCGTAAACATATATTTTGATATCTTTAGGGCTTTTATTCAATTTTTGAACTAAATCAACTTGCTTACCCTCATTTATATAGAGGAAAGTTTATTTAGTGAGGATCATTGTAACAGACTCACTCGCCTATCGGGAGAGTGTGCACTAGTTGTCTCTTTTTTCTTGGTCATTAGGAAGCACTGATTGAGCAAATTGGCTTGGGGAGGATATTGTGATTGGAAGAAATTTTCTCTTAGCTAATAAATGTTATTTTATGGTGATTTTGTGCAAGCTTATTGTAAGTATCTTCTTCCATCTTATAAATGTCGTAGAATTAGGGTTTCACTAAAATTTCACCAAGTGTGTTGAATCTTTTATGGCTCTAACATCTCCTTTTGCAAGATTATCATCAAGTTTCCATCAAGGAACCTTAGTATAGCTTCCTTGCCATTTATCTCCAATTAATTGAAAATCACTAGGGTTTTTTATAAAGAGAAATCTCATTGTAGCCTTTTCTCTCTCATAATTCCATTCCATCAGTCCTCTTCCATAGATTTTGCATTTGACTCCTATTTACCCACCAAAATGGGTAACCATGTAGGAGAAAGCATTTCTCCTACATTTGACAGCCAGTCAAATAGCCAACCAGCCAACAACTCTTGGCAACCACTATTTGATGATGATATGCCATATGCCTTAGCCATCACCTTGTTCCTGAGCAAATGATGTTCCTTCACATCAAAAGGAACCCTTGCATGTCACAACCCTAATGCGCGATGAACTATCTCATCTTAAGGGGTAATATAAATGCTAAATCATATAGAGCAAGCTCTAACCCTTGAGCTATGCACCGTAATACAAAGCATTGTCAAGAAGTAAAAGGCGCACTAGAGGGTTGGAAAAAGCAGGTCAAGTAAGGTGACTCATGCCTCCATGATGGCTCCCTCCTTACATTCATACACTCAAGATGTGAACTCCCCATCAGTTTGTCCCCTTGACCATGGCACTTAGCCATGAACCCTTTTCCCCTCCATTGTCATACATTTACACTGACACCTACTAATAACGGGGTTGACCTTGGAACTTTAACTTCCCCTTGCAAGTTAGAAGCACCTAATAGGGTTGACCATTAGCCACCTCTATCAAGGTAAGGAACACATTTATGAGACTTGGTATAATTAGATATCGAACTTAGATGCATATATGATCTTAGATTCTAATGGATGGTTGCCTTCACTTGAGTTCATATTGATTTTGTCAAGTGGTCCACAGCAACCCAAACCTTGAGGGCACCCACTCCATAGGTACCTAAACCTTTTCAAAGAGATAGATGGCTTAGCAAATGCAGCATTGAGAGAGTTCAACCTCCTGATGACTTGAGCAAATGTTGCATGTCCTAGAGCACCCTCAAGACCTAGGATGTTGCTCTACTTTGACCTAGCATAAAGGATTCTTCCTGATGACACCACTATACCCAACATGCCCCCAGGTTGGCCTTGACCCAACCAGATGGGCAAGACTTGATTCAAAGCCTAGATGAGGATGGTATCCCATTAAGAGACTTGGGAGGGCTTGTGCACTTGGAGAAGCCCTAACATTGGAGAAAGGATGCCTTGTTTTAACAATTGGAGAACTGTGGAGATGACATGATGGCACCCCAGCTGGACTTGGGACCCGAGAAGAGAATTTGAGGGAACTTCCTCAAATGTTGGATGATCCTAGCATCATGGCACTTTTTCAGACCTCGCTTCACCATGGCATGGCATTCAAAGCCACAAAAGTGCATGATGTCAACTTTTCTAGAGGCTACGACTCACATGTGTGGACACTTATAGTTTATTTTGTCATTTAGCTAGTGGTTTGGCTTGTAACCCTAGGTTATTTTATGTCAAACTTGTCTTACGGGGGGCTTCATTAGTTAGAAATGAGTTGAGGTAGACCTCATATAAATAGAGGTCACCTCATTTTCATTTTCATTATCACTTGTGGATCAATTTGGCCTCTGAGAAAGATTCTGACCTAACTAATATAGACTTGTTTCTTAGGGAGATGTGATCTTTTGTGGAGTACTTGCTTGTGGAGACATTTTCTTGCTTTGGAGACATCATATTGGAATAATAAAGGATTGGTTCATGCATTTTCTTGCAAGCATTCTATGTTGATGAATATATTTATGCCTATTCCATGGAATGGATATTGTTAGGGTTTATATGTGCTAGTTTTTATTGAATATTTTTTAATGAAATCTTGGCAAAGTATTGTATGGATTACCCTTTAAGATTTGTGTGACAATTCCTTGGGTGATCCTTCATGTTAAGCCCTCCTCAATGACATTATTCCCTCTTAAAATGATAGTTAGGGTATGAAAACTAGGGTTTTTCATCATACCTTACTCCATTCTAGGGCTTGATTTTCCATAAGTAGATCTTTCTCTAAACTCCATCACCCAAGATCAAGCACAGGACTTCCACATAGATGATCAAAACAAAATCAAAACTTCAAAAATCTCTTATTTTTCTTCTCTTCCTAAAATTTCGACCTTGAAATTTTCCGCCGAAAATTTCAAGCCCCAAAAATTTCGAACCTAAATTTTTAGCTCTGAAATTTTGGACTTGAAATTCTTGGCCCTTAAAATTTCGGATCTTAAAATTTTCAACCCTAAAATTTTGGGCCCTAAAATTTTGGCCCTTCAAGGCAAGCCATTAGCGTTAGGGTTTAAAGTAAAATTCAACTCAGGCTTGGACGTTGAACTGATTTGAAGTCGTTTCATCTTGTTGAGCTTTAAACATCAAAATCTAGCAATTTGCATGGTTGAAATTGCTTCCCAAGGGCTAACATCATCAACCCTAGGCAATTCCAAGGCTAGAAAAACCCTAATTTTGCACTAAGGCTTAAACTTAGGGTCACTTCAAGGCTTTTGGTTCCTTTTGTTGATGATACCAATTTTCATAAGCCTTTTTTTAGTCTTAAGTGACTTTGAAAGCCATTATCATTTCTTATCCCTTAAACCCTAGGCCATAACTACTTTTGATAGGTCCCTTGGAGAGCACGTTATTCCTTGTTTCACTGAATTGGGCCTTGTTCTTATATGGAACGCTCTCCTTAACCCATTTGTAGGTTGCTCCTAAGTTACGATATTCCTTGTCTAGTAAGATCGAACCTTGTCCTTAGTTTGAGTATCTCGGGTAAGCCTATTCAACCTTGTTTGTAGGTTCCTTTGAGGGTACACTTCTCCTTTTTACATAGAATTGAGCCTTTTTCTTAGTTCGAGTACCCCGTCTGCGCCTATTCAATTATCACCTTCGGACCTTATACCAAGAATATCCTCTAGGTGGCCTAAAGCAAGAAGCCTCCCTTGTGGTGAAAATCCACTAAAGAGCAAGAGGTGGGGTGTTGTGGTGACAACGAGCCACCACCTCATTGTCGTCCCTTGGTCTAATTCTTGTCTTATGAGCTCCCCTCACAAGACCTGCTATATTTTGGGGCAACAACTCCATTAAACCCTTGATTGAGAAAGGCACTAGTCCACTAGTGTGTCAATCATCTTAAAATTTAAAAATAAAATTGAAAACCCTAAATTTTAATTTTTTATGTTTTCTAGGGTAAATTAGGGTTAGTTTATAGCAAAAGTTGCATTTAATTGCATAAAATACCTTGGACCTTATAGTCCAAGTGATAGCCTTTGCATGTACTAAATTGGAAAAGCATAAATATCATTTTTCAACCATTGATTAGGACTAACGACTAGGTATTTCACTGTTGTTTTATGCATTTTCAGACATTGAAATTTGTTGTAATCTAATTCCTTGTTTATCCATTAAATTTTCTTTTGTTTCCATTTAGTAATTATCAATTTTAGGTTATTTTGTTTATTGTTATTAAAAATTTTACATGTTGTAAATTGTGCTACTAGAAACCCTATCTCATAACAACAATTGGTAATCTAAAGGTACCAGGTGTTTGTAAACCTATTCGAGCCTCTCCTCAACTTGTTAAGCCCTCTAGATTTAGCCATAGGGTGCTTTGAACTCCCTAACTTGGAATTACATCTCATCTCATGCGGAGCCTTAGTTATTGAAGATTATCCTTGGGTGATTTTATTAATAGAATCCTTAGGAGGATATTTAGCCTAGGAATACTTGGGTTATCTAATCTCTAAGATCTATTGGGGCAGCCTCCCTTATGAGGATAATACCAAACCTAACTTGGAATTACATCTCATCTCATGCGGAGCCTTATTTATTGAAGATTATCCTTGGGTGATTTTATTAATAGAATCCTTAGGAGGATATTTAGCCTAGGAATACTTGGGTTATCTAATCTCTAAGATCTATTGGGGCAGCCTCCCTTATGAGGATAATACCAAACCACAAAACAACAGGGGAACAATTTCTAAGGTGACAGTGGTGATTGAACACAATGTTGTCCTTAACCTAGAGTACTTAATGAGGTTTTTCACTAAGGTGCTAGATTTTGCAATAACAGACACATTACATCAATCAAGGCCTCCTATTTGTGCCCCTCCTAAACAGTGAAAGAAAGGCCCAAAGGAGTTCACACTTTACTAGAAGGTCGAGATGATAACCGAGGTGAAATGAGGCAACAAGTATAACTTCCAAGCACCATCATCCATTATCTAATTTGAACCCATGACCCTTAAATGTCAAAAGCATTAAACGTAAGTTCTTCATATGAAACAATGGCTCACGTACCCCATCGTCATTAACCTACCTTCATCTGATGAGTAATTTGATCAAGTGTATGAATTGACTAATGAGTGGGCATTTGAGAAATTGCTATCTAAGAATTAGATGAGGCTACCAACATGAAATCTACATCCTAGGCGAAAGAATTTCTCCTAGGGTTACCCCTAAATATACATGGAAACAATGACCACTCTTTGACCAAGGTGAAGATGCTTCATGCCATGTGTTTAGCCTTCATTTGGAGCGCTCTTCAAGATAGTGAATGAATGCCAAGTGTACAAGTCTCATGATGAGGGTGTTCTCCAAAGTAGCCCCTTTAACCATGCAATAATATAAAATAAGCTCATGAAAAGGAGCACCCTAGGAATGTGTGCTTCAACGACCTCTTTGACCAAGTAGAACAAATAATATTCCAAGAGGAAGGTGCAACATGGGAGAATGTGCCTTTGGAGGCCTTGAGACCACCACTAAAGAATAAATAGTACATGCAATAAGTGCATCCTCGATCCCTATGCATGAATAACCACCTTGACCAAGTAAAAAATAAAATATTGACCTCATGAAATGTGCCCTTGGAAGAAATGCATATTGGACCACTTTGACTTTATAAATAACAATAAAATATGCTATGAGATGTTGCACCCTTGAGAAGTGTTAAGGTAGTTAGATCTTTCTTTGACACACCCTAGAGAAGAGTGCCAAGGTGGTTAGATCGATCATCAATGTCCTTAAAGCAAGAGCCAAAACCATGCACTGAATTGTAAAACTATGAAGCATGAAGAAAATGCACCCTATGAAGTTGTGCCATCCTCTTCAAGCAATAAAATATTATTATAATGCATGATTGCCTTAACATATTTGCCAACATAAAGAGCACTCCCAAGAAAACCATAGTATATGTCAAAATAACCCCAGTCTAAGTGTGAAATCAAGCAAGAGAGTTGGGCCACTACATCAACAAGCCTTCAAGTAGTCAAATCACCATAAAAATGTGTGCAATAAGGCTAGTGCTCCATCAAGGAGTGTTAGTCACATCATAGCAAAGTGGTTCATGTGCGAAATTCCCTAATATCTCCTAGGGAATTCTAACAAGGAGGCTTCAAACCCATCACATCAAGAAATAACCATTACAATATCTAGGCAATTTGAGCAAGGAGCTAGTATGCTAAGCAACCTCAATAAGAACGATGTCCAAATGAGCAAACCATAGGAAATTTGGCATCCAAAGTGCTAGGGCGCTCCACCTTCATGAAGACTAACCATACTCAAACCATGGTGCAGAACCCTTAATTTAACCATCATACCAAGGAGCAAATTATTAACACTTGAAACTTTAAGGAGACCCTAAGTTGATGGGTTCCAACTGCATGAAATGCACTAAGTGTTAAATAAGTTGCTAAGCCAAAAGTTAAAACAACCCAAAAATGCCAGCACTACCAAAGAATGAGGGCGTACTATATCATCAAGAGTTTCAACCATGAGGCATATGCTAACTCATCAATTAGAGCACCATTGGCATTTTAGAACATCCCATCCCACACTTACTAGCAACCATCATATCACCAAATCCACCCAAGATAGTATCATCTATAAGCCTAAACAAAAAGCACCCCCTTCCCATCAAAACATCTAGAAATGTGGTCCTGCAAGCTCAATCCTTGTGACAAAAAATTACGTGTGTTGTCATGAAAATCACAATTGAAAACCTCATGTAACATGACGGGCAACACTGTCCACCAGAGTTTCATTCTCACTGCGGTCTATCCGCCCAAAGGACATTTCAAAACAAGTTGAGGCTGGGTGCAAGTCCATGGAAATTTTGGCAGAATGGGTAGCCCTCAAAACTGGCAATGAGCCAAAAGAAGACTTCGTTGGGTGGTGGATTCCTAAACTCAGAATGCGTTCCTTAAAGCAAGTTCCAGGCTATAAAATTTGGACCTTAAGCCATGTTGAACAATAATATTATTATCTGGAATTGGGATTAAAACTCTCGTCAAGGATATCAAACTCTGTTAGAGTTGTTCCTTGAGGTTAATATGCAACATATTGACAATGACAATAACGTCGATTGATTTATTGAGTTACAGTCATAGAAGGCTTTTTCATCATCACTCTTTTCAACTTTGCATAATTTATAAACTACTTCTACACTTTTTGGATCAGCTTACAAGGAAAATAATCAATACGGATGACAGGGGCCTGTATAGTTCAGCTAGATTGGATTGAATTGCTTTTAGTGAGTTTTGAAGAAGGAGCTCTGGTGATGAGAGATTGATATGGCTTTGTCGTCGGTGAAGATTTGACTTGTATTTACTTTTGAAAAGCTATTGATATATCCCATCTGCCTGTGTTTTCATTTAAAAACGTAACGCTAAAGACAACTAACAACTATATTTGTCATCTAGATCTGAAAAATGTCAGGTGCACATAGCTATGACTTTGAGAAACTTGTATGTAATCAGTACACAATACTAATGGAAACTAACAACTATTTACGCCATCCAGATCTGATACATGTCAGACATACATAGCTATGACTTTGTGAGACTTGTATGCAATCACTGCTTTGGGTTGTGATTGCATTGTATCACGTATGCTAAAGACAACCAACAACTAGATTTGTCATCTAGATCTGAAAAATGTCAGGCGCACATAGCTATGACTTTGAGAAACTTGTATGTAATCAATACACAATACTAATGGAAACTAACAACTATATACGCCATCCACATCTGATACATGTCAGACATACATAGCTATGACTTTGTGAGACTTGTATGCAATCACTGCTTTGGGTTGTATCACATGACTGGCCGGTAAAGTTATTCACATGATGGAAGTACAAAGTTGAAATTTGTTAAAATCCGACCCAACGCTAAAGTGGGTTTGCTGTGATAAATTCGTTAAAATCAACCCATGTTAAAGTGGGGTTGCTAAGTTAAAGGAGAGTTGGGGTTCATAAGTCCCCGCAGATTAAGACAAAAGAAATTACCTATTAAAAAAAATGGCATGTAGTGACTACCTTGATGCAAAAGAATGGAGCAGTTTAACTATTAGACGTTTTTGTTTTTTTTGTCAGAATTTGGCAATATAATTTTTGGCCAAATCATAAATTTTAGTTGTTTAATATATATAGATTCAACGCTCTGAAAAAAACAGTGTAGCAGGGAAATGCCAAGAAATCAAAAGCATCTAACAGAATAGTATGCAATAACTACCTTGATGTACTGCAATGTTATGAACTTTTGGAGTTTATTATCAGTGTATTCTAAAACTTGCAAACTGGATATAGTGGCTATGTACATAACTATTAACCCAACAATTTTTCACTTTGTTATCGCAATTATCAGTTTGTGGGTAATATGTGGATACCCAGCCTGTGCTTGTGGAGCAGAGCATCCTTCTGCTGTGCACCATGAAGAAGATCAGACTTGGCCACCTCGTATGCATGTGTAAGCTCTCTCTCCTTGTGCGTCCTGTCATTCTAAGAAAGAGAAAACAAATAACTACTGCTTCAGCTGGATTGAACTAGCATCTGCCCACTATAGCAAGTCCGTTATAATGCCATTCAATGTTTTAACTGAAACCATAAAGGAACAAAAAAAAAAAACGCAGAATTGTAATTTGCAGCATAAAATTACCAGTTTTAGGCGATGTTGATAATGGTGATTTTCAGCGGCCCATAAGTGCTGCTGCGTTCTTACTTTTTGAGCAAGGATTTCCCTTTCCTGCTCAAGGCATGAAATCTCCTCTTTACTCGCTTCCAGATTCTCAAGTGCAAATTCTAGCAATTTCTGCCGCAGAAATAATATAAATGTATACTCTCAGTGGACATGAAAAGCCATGGTAATTCAAATATAATGGTATGCTCGTGAATACCTCAATAGATACTCCTCGCTGCTCACAAATTTGCCGGAGAGATGCCATTTTCCAGACCCAAACCATAGAAAGGGGGTCGAGAGAATATTTGGTCATGTTTTGAATAACCCCTCTCCTCCTCGCGCGCCCTTTTCATATGTGACCCCCTCTCATCTTTCCAAAATACAACTGTGCGACATCAATATGACTGTTCATCTAATCACATCACAAAAATCATGTTTTATTAATTTAATTATACATTACAAATATGGTGTTTTACTCATGATTGGATGGAGTCTTAGTGAAAGTTTTTTATAATTAATTTATTACTCTAAATTCATTTTAAACTTAGATTTATCAGGGAGAGAGTTTTTTAGTTTTTTATTAATAGTTTATTGATATAACTTTATTTTACACTTAGATTTATTTTTATTATTTATTTATTGGTTTAAATTTAGTTTATACAAGAAATTAAATTTCTCAACTTTTTCCATTATTAGTTATATATCATGTATTAATTCATTGATATTAAATGATTAAAAAATACTTAATAAATCTATGTTTAAGATCTATCTAAACTAAATAACTTATATATATAGTTATTTATTTTTCATTTTGACACCTCCTCTCCATATTAAGTTGTAAAAAAACTTATTATTCTAGAAACAATAAATGAAATTTATAGTGATTTTTAATATTTCATTTGAGAATTTTGAAGTTATATAGTTTAAGAAATTAATTTAACTTTATTGGCTTGTGAAGTATTGAATATGAGGGAGTCGAAGCCATCAAGGGAGCGAGCAGTTGGGGTTTCCTAGCCATCATCACTCCTCTCCACTCATTGCATATTTGCATAGTGTTGTATGAGATTTGGTTGCAGATTTGGTGTTTCATTTTCAGCTATCATGGCTCACTTGGTTGTTTGTAATGGTTGCGTGCAAAATGCTTCAATCTTCGTGGTAGATGAAGATTATGTTGTTGATTCGGGGTTTCAAATTTGGTTTTCTACTGCCCTTGGAATGGATGTTCATGGCTCTTTGCTCCATGGTACATTTGTTAAAAGGGTGGATACAATTTCTTCTCTTGATTTGGGGTTTGTTTCCTCTACGAAGAAAAAAGTCAATACCCTTAAGGAAAGAGGGTTGACTCATATGTTCATTGAACTTTAGCCTAGTTATCACTTTATTTTAGAATGGATCTCTTGCAGTTAGGCAGATAATGAGCCCATTGGTACTTTATATTGTGGAAACGGTTATTTTTCTTTTGTTTTTTAAAGCAAAGAGGATAGGGATATGATCTATAGATTTGGGCCCCATTTTGTAGGTTATAGAGAAATGTTTCTCACCCATTGGACTTAGGATTACAATCCTACCATGGTAATCTCTTCTATGTCTCTCTGGATAAGTTATCTTATCTTCCCATTCTTTCCTATGATGATGGTATTTTCAAAGCCATAAGTGATAAATTGGACCACTACATTACTAGTTATTAGGACAAGGGAAATAACTTCTCAATAATTTGTTTTTAAATCGATTTTGCAAAAGGACTTCATGAGGCAAACAGCTTGACTTCAAAGGCTGATGTCATCTTCAAGTTGTGGATTATGAGAAAGTTCCTTTTAAATGCAAATTTTGCCATGATTATGGGCACTTTGCAAAAAAATATCCAAAAGATCCACCATCTCAATCTACTTTTATCCCTCCACCATATTCTCAAAGTGATGATAGGAAAAGAGCATTCAAACTAGTTTTAAGGAAGCATAAAAGTCATCCATCTAAGAGGCCTCATTCCAGTAGGCTTAAATCTCATCAACATCCTCCCTCTTGTAATAGATATGAAGCTTTGAAGTCCTTGGAGGCAACATTCATAGTTGAAGAAGATCAACCAAATCTAGGTCAAGTGCCTTCAAAGAACATCAATTCACCCTTCTAAGGATATTGATAAAGGACCTCCTTCAACTAAGAAGGAAGAAGAGTCTAGTTTGGAGGAAGAGAAGGAGGTCAATCTCTCATATCCTTCTCCTTCCTATTCATATTTTCTAAAAATCAACCAATGATCTTTCCCCCCATTAACAAGAAGTAGAAAAGATCGAAGCAAGGAAACCTAGAAATTTGGTGCCCATCATCTTTAGCCTCCAGTGGTTCTAGTGCAGGTTCGGTTTCGATAAACCTTAGAAATGTTTTGTTTTTGTACCACCTTGTGCAAGAAATTTGTAAGAATCTACTTATCTTCTCAAGAAGCATTGGGCTCAAATCTTAAAATATTTAATATTGGATCTCTCCCCCTTCTTCTTTTCTTGGAAGGAGGATGTTTTTTTGCCCTCCTCTTTTTAGAATCATTGAAGAATTTTTCCTTGTAGTATTGATTCTGATCTACTCCAGTTGTGTGTTTCAACCGCAAATTTTTGGCTAATACAAAATTCATGTTCTCGTTGAATTAAGAGAGAGAGAGAGAGAGATTAATTTGATTTTGTAAAAAATATAAATAAATAAATAAATATTAATATTAATATTTTGGAAAAGTTTAAGGTTTGAATATCTTTATCATAATTTAAATCATTTTTGTTATATTAAGTAAGCTTCTTCTTTTTAATTATATTGAGATGATTATGAAGGGAAAGTAATATTTTTTTAACTAAAATTTGATAAATTATTTTGAAATAACAAAATGTAAATGTAAATTGGTGGTGCACATGAAATATTCTAAGATATTTGATGGGTGCTCAAATGGGCATTTTTTTAATGCTCATCCAACACCTTTTTTAGTACATTTTTCCATTTCATACCACCCCATTACCCATTTTGGCCATATTCATGCCTTTTTTTATCAAAGTACAAGTATCTCCAATTATGTCACTTGAATGTTTATTCTTATGTAATTAGGAAGGAATTTACCTTTGTATGGTAACTTGTGAGAATCCATGAAAATCACTTCAGGCGGGTTTAGGCAAGTACTCTTGAAGCAGTAGTAATAGTTGTTGCAACACTTTCAGATTAAAGCAACACCCCATGTATGTCATTGTTGCAATACAACTGCAAAGTAGGTGTTGCAACTCCAATTGTTGCAACACGACTAAAGAGCAGGAGCTACAACTCTAACTACTACAACGTGAATAGGGTTCAGTGTTACAACACGATAGAGCACAATGTTACAACTCTATTGTTGTAATTCGATGAAGTGTAGTGTTGCAACTCCATTGTTGCAACATGACAAAGCTAGCATAACCATTGTTGCAACATGCCTATGTCTAATGTTGCAACACTCTAATAGATCATTGTTGAGGATAAGTGTTACAACTCAAGTACAACTGGCACAACGCACCTCCAACCAATCTCTAGCCGCATAGTTGTCATTAATAGATAGCAAGTTGATTATTGGACTACCCAACGAAGAAAGTGGAAAGAGGTAGTTGGTTGCCAACAAGGAAAGGTTAATCTTAACATAAGATCGACCAAGCTATCACTTGTCACAATAGTTGAGTGAGTCAATTTTGTTTGATATTTTATAGTTTTTGGTGAATTTGTTGTTACCGAGAAGGAATAGATTGAGAGTCTGAATATTCTCATGGCTACCCTTCGATATCTTAATCAAATTAAGACTACAATGTTGTGTATAAAAACACCCTGCCCTATTTGATCTAAGGAGGATGAAATAATTGTAATTTGTATTCTAAAATTTTGGTAATATAAAGTCCATGGTTATGTTCCATTTACGTTATGTTCCATGTGAATGGTGTGTAGCTGACTCAAGCGATCTGCTTTTGTAAACATGGCCTCGCCAAGGAGGTAGGGTCTACTCGTTATACATGTATTTCCTGTAACTACATATATTAGTTTCTAGTTTCATTTATATTTTTGTTAAGTTAGTAATTACTATGTTCTTTATGTTGTTGTAACTCACTAATCTAATAAATTACTATGTTTCTTTATATCGTTGCAACTTGTTAGCCTGATAAGTAACTCTGTTATGATGTTGCAACCCACTAATAGGATGATTAATTCTATATCTCTATGTTTGTGTTTGATCTAATAAGTAATTGTGTTTCTTCGTGTTATAGCATCTTGTAAATATAAATAGGTAATTTACTTTGTTTATGGGGATTGTGTTTCACTTGCTCCATTTTATAGATTTCTGTAGAAATTTGCTGAATAATGATTAATTATCCACCGAGACTATCCTGATCACATACAATTCGAATTTATATGCAACACATAATCTCTTCCACTCAATTCAGATCATCACACATGCGGAAATAAAATCAAGCGATAACACATCAAATCATCATACACATTAACACAATATGTATGGGGAAAGATTATAGCTGAAAACCCCACAGCTATTGTGTATATTATAATGGAAAAATCAAGTAACAAACTCAGTACAATACTCCTCACAAGTACTCAGTACTTTCTCATGAAGTTACTCACAAACTAGCTCAGTTTTGAACAGGTTACTGGTTCAAAACTCACCGCCAATTGCCTTGCCTCTATTGCGTGTTTCAATGCTATGGGATGGCCTCTTTATATAGATAAACCACCAGCCTGAATTGCGCAATCCTCATGGGCTTACTCCACCTATCTGTGTGTTGCAAATAGCAACAGTATAGTCACAACTGATAGCTAACTCCACCCTTTCATCTACCTCTTTCAATGGTCTCCACTGAACTGATCATACACTGTAGTGAACTGATGTGTTCTTGAGTTGAATAATGAGTTACTAATTAATGAATTAAATAATATTTAATTCACTCCACTCATAACTAATTGATTAGCTAATTAAACTAATCTCAACTAGTTCAACTAAAATAAACAAAACACAACTCCACTATCTGTCTCATTAACTCCACCAAACTTCTGCCACCGAAGTTCTAACTGAAGTCAACCATGCATGAGCTCAATACCCCATAAGAAAAGCGTATTTCCTTCTGGCAGTTGCATGTGCCACATCCGTAGCTCAAATTGAAGTGCTCCAAGAGAGTAAATTGTTGTTTATAGTCCAAATATTATTAAGGGTAAATAATATTTGACTTCCATATTTTTAGGAGAGGCAGTCTAAAAATAGCCTTCAACCTCTTCGACCTAAAAAATAGAGTCTCATCTATTTTTACCAACATGACCAATGCTACAAGAATCTCAAACTGGAATCCCTGAACCATGCTCCATATGTCTAAAAATAGACATAGTCTAAAAATAGATTTTGCGCCAGAATTTGACTGCGGGCCCACTTGGTGAAGGCGACTTCATTTCACCAAGCTCCATCATCTTGCTGCATTCTCAACACTCCCTCTCAGCAAGATATGTATTATCTACAATCCCTATCCTGCCTCTGTGGAATTCGAACTTGCTCCTGGTGAGCGCCTTCGTCAGGATGTCGGCATCCTGATCCTCCGTGGGAACATATGAAAGCATCATGATTCTCCATTGAACACAATCTCTGATATGATGGTACCTGATGTCGATGTGTTTGGATCTATCATGAAATACTGGATTAGCCGAGAGTTTAATGCAACTCTGGTTATCACAGTAGATCACTGTAGGCTCCAAATGCAACCCGAACAATCCAACGAGGATCTTCCTCATCCAAGTAGCCTCGCATGCAGCCAAGCTAGCTGCCATGTACTCGGCCTCTGCTGAACTGAGTGCCACGGATCTCTGCTTCCTGCTGTACCAGGAAACTGTTGTCGAACCAATGCTGAAAACTCCTCCAGAAGTGCTCTTCCAGTCCGTTGGACTCTGCCCCGATCTGCATCGGTGAACGGCTTCGCTCCATCCTCCTGTCTGTACCATAGACCATATCCCGATGTGCCTCTAATATAGCGCAATACATGCTTGCCTGCCTTCCAAAAGAGCTTGGTAGGCTTAACCATAACTATAGCTTGCGAAAGCTGGTTAACTGCATAGCATATATCGGGTCGTGTATTGACCAAATACATAAGCGACCCCACCAACTGTCGATAGACAGTGGCATCCACTACTTCCGCTGAAGTAGCATCCTCCTTCCTCCAACCACCAGGAAGAGGAGTGTCAACAGGCTTGCAGCCTTGCATGTTGAACCTCTCCAGAATCTCCCGAGCATACTTGCCCCGAGAAACAAACAGTCCTCCACTGCGCTGCCAAATCTCCAATCCCAGGAAATAATGAAGGATGCCCAGGTCCTTCATCTCAAACTCTCGTGCAAGATCCTCCTTGCATGAAAGTATCAACTACTCATCGCCAGTCAAAATCAGATCATCTACATACAGTATGATGATCAACAGCTTCCCCTCCACCACAATCTGGTACAGGTTTGGATCTGCCTCACTCTTGGAGAATCCAAGCCCGGTGAAGTAGTTGTCTATCCGAGTGTACCAAGCACGAGGTGCTTGCTTCAGCCCGTACAGTGATCTCTTGAGTCGGCACACATGCGACTCACTGCTGAAGATCTCAAAACCTTCAGGCTGCTCTATGTACACCTCCTCCTCAATAACTCCATTGAGGAACGCAGTCTTCACATCCATCTGATGAATGTGCCACCCAATCTGCGCTGAGAGAGCAAGGATCGTCCGTATGGAAGAGTACCTTGCGACAGGTGCAAAAGTCTCCTCATAGTCAATCCCCTCGATCTGTGAGAAGCCACGGGCGACAAATCTCGCCTTGTACTTCTCCACACTCCCGTCAGCCGCCTGCTTCACCTTGTAGACCCATCGCGAACCCACCACTCGAGCTCTTGACCGCCCCGGGACACCCTCCATGCACCGTCCTCCGACGACGAATCATATTCTTCATCAGGCACTTCCAACTCCATGCGGTTCCTCTCCACAGCTTCCTTCAAAAGAGGACGGTTTCACACAACACATTGACCACAGCCATGTATCCAAGGTACCGATCCCAAGTGATCGTCTCGTCTCGCGCGCTCGTGCCATAGTTGTATCACAACCTTCTCTCGCATCTCAATTGCCGCCGTCAAGCCAGAGTGCGCATGCGCCCCTCCGATGGTTGGCGCCGCATGGTGTTTTCTTCCACCTCCGAACTTCCTCTTGTGGCTGATCCACATCCGTAAGCTCCTCTCAGAACTACCAGCCTTTCATCCGCATGCAAGTGTAGCTCCCTCTCAAGTGAACACTGCATGGATTTCTCCTCCTGAAATTTTATATCCCGTCGCACAACAGTCTTGCGACTGTCTGACAAATACACCCGATAGTTGTGAGGTGTATCAGTGTACCCCACAAATATTCCAACCTCTACGGTAGGATCTAGCTTCCTTCTCGCATCCTTCATCACATGCATGTAGACAAGAGAACCAAAAATCCGCAAATGGGAAATATCAGGCCTCTTGCCAGAATAAGCCTCCTCCGCTGTACTCATGCCAAGAACCTTGTGAGGACAACAGTTCTGCACATACACTGTTGTATTGCATGCGTTGCATGCCTCACTCACAAGTGTATGGTAGCTCATCATGTAACATCGCCCGTGTAGCACACACGACCGTTCATTCTTCCTGGTCACCCCGTTCGTCGTGGGTTAGCGGGGTGCGAAGGAGCTCTCTCCGAATCCCTTCGCGCTGGTCGACCTCCTTGAATCTCGGGCCTTTCATATGAATTCACCACCGTTATCACTCCCTTAGAGCAATCACCTTCTCCCCGACTCTCTCACTGCTTTAAACTCGTGACCCCGACGTATCGCTCTTCTTCTGCATGAAGAAGATCCAACACTTACGAGAAAAATCATCAAAAAATATCACATAATACCCGTGCTTTGCTGTCGAAGCTACTGAGAAAGGTCCACACACGTCTGTGTGAATTCTCTCAAGGATCATCGTGGCGTGACTATCCTTCTTGTGAAAGGTGGCTTTCACAAATTTTCCCAAATTACATCCCTTGCACTGATCTGATTGTGCAAGAGTACCCTTAGGAAGCCCAGTAGAAATCTGTTGCAGTATCTTAAAAGCTCCATGGTGAAGGTAGCCCAATCTCCCGTGCTGCCACGCTCGCCCTCATCATCCCGCCACCACTTCTCCCGCCTTGCATGCCATAGCCGCACCATCTATCTCGCAACCATAGCTAATTTTTTTTGAACCTCCCCTATCTTTCTGTGTCTCTCTAGTAGTCTTACCGCGCAGGAAGGATTTTCTTCTCGCTCGAAGACCACATCATACCCCTTATCCTCCAACATCACCACAGAGATCAAGTTCTTCTTCAATCCAGGTACATGCATGACATCCCTCAATATAAAGGGTTTACCAGACTCCCTCTGAAAGTATATGGTACCGATACCAGTCGCACGGTATCTACCATCATCGCCCATCTCGATGTGCACACCCAAATATTTGTCCTCCAGATCTGAGAACAAATCTCGATCTCCCGTCATTTCATATGACGCACCGCTGTCCAAGAACCATACTGATCCCATCACACTTGAAACCAAGCATGCGATCAATGAAACTTCGATGCCAGCCTCACCCCCACACTTCCCAGCCTCATCTCTGCATTGAGTGAACTTCGTGAGGTATTTGGCGATACTGTCGCCCTTCTCCATCTTGATGTTCTTGAGCTTATCTTTGAGCGCCAGCTTCCTTTGGTCACTCTTACTCTGGAATAGATCTGTCAAAGCTTTCCACATTAAATATGGAGTAGCCTTTCCATGCAGGCTGGATACAATATGATCCTTGACGCCCTCCAACAGGATCCTTCGACACTTCGCCATCTTCTTTTTCCATGCATCGACTTTAGCAGGATCAGTGGGCTTTTGGACATCCGTATCTACGAACTCCTTGAGACCATTATCTTCTAATACTGCTTCCATGCGATCCTTCCATGCAACATAATTCGAACTGCCTTCAAGAGCATATTCGAGTTGCAAACCGTTGAAAGAAATTTTCAACACCGGCACCAAGAAAACAAAACTGCTGCAAAATTTCGAATTCCACCTCAAAGCTCAACCGCTCTAGATCTGTGAGAACAAATTATTTCTAGCACATAGATTGACTGCAAGGGGCGTTTACCAGACCTTTCACTTTCCGAAGAAAGATGAATCCGGAGGCTACCTGGCCCGCATGCAGACTCTGTCTACCGAAATAAGTTTGTAATCACTGTGATGATCAATATGAACTTCAATAGCTCCGATACCATGTAGAAATTTGCTGAATAATGATTAATTATCCATCGAGACTATCCTGATCACATACAATTCGAATTTATATGCAACACATAATCTCTTCCACTCAGATCATCACACATGCGGAAATAAAATCAAGCGATAACACATCAAATCATCGTACACATTAACACAGTATGTATGGGGAAAGCTTATAGCTGAAAACCCCGCAGCTATTGTGTATATTATAATGGAGAAATCAAGTAACAAACTCAGTACAATACTCCTCACAAGTACTCAATACTTTCTCATGAAGTTACTCACAATCTAGCTCAGTTTTGAACAGGTTACTGGTTCAAAACTCACCGCCAATTGCCTTGCCTCTATTGCGTGTTTCAATGCTATGGGATGGCCTCTTTATATAGATAAACCACCAGCCTGAACTGCGCAATCCTCATAGGCTTACTCCACCTATCTATGTGTTGCAAATAGCAACAGTATAGTCACAACTGATAGCTAACTCTACCCTTTCATCTATCTCTTTCACTGGTCTTCACTGAACTGATCATGCACTGTAGTGAACTGATGTATTCCTGAGTTGAATAATGAGTTACTAATTAATGAATTAAATAATATTTAATTCACTCCACTCATAACTAATTGATTAGCTAATTAAACTAATCTCAACTAGTTCAACTAAAATAAACAGAACACAACTCCACTATCTGTCTCATTAACTCCACCAAACTTCTGCCACTGAAGTCCTAACTGAAGTCAACCATGCATGAGCTCAATACCCCATAAGAAAAGTGTATTTCCTTCTGGCAGTTGCATGTGCCACATCCGTAGCTCAAATTGAAGTGCTCCAAGAGAGTAAACTGCTGTTTAGAGTCCAAATATTATTAAGGGTAAATAATATTTGACTTCCCTATTTTTAGGAGAGGCAGTCTAAAAATAGCCTTCGACCTCTTTGACCTAAAAAATAGAGTCTCATCTATTTTTACCAACATGACCAATGCTCCAAGAATCTCAAACTGGAATCTCCGAACCATGCTCCATATGTCTAAAAATAGACATAGTCTAAAAATAGATTTTGTGCCAGAATTTGCCTGCGGGCCCACTTGGTGAAGGCGACTTCATTTCACCAAGCTCCATCATCTTGTTGCATTCTCAACAATTTCTAGTATTATCTTTAATACATTTAGTTCGATTGGATTATGTATATTGCAGTTTATCAACATTTGATCATTTCATATGCGTCTTTTTTCTAGGGATCAAGATCATTGTAAACCTTAAGCAAGTCACCACTTTATTGCCTATGTGATTTACTTTATGCCTATGTGGATTGTTCTACTTGTGTTGAGAGTTACAACATTAACTTTCCTAGACCCACTATGTAGAAGTGTGTTATTTCAATTATGCAATGTGACCTTTAATTTCAAGTAAGTGTGGTTTGGCTTCCTCGGTCACTTATAAAATACATTAATATCTTGCTTTGAAACACTTGTCTAGGACACTATAACCTCATTGACACTTAACAGAGTTGTATTGGCATATATAGTGCACGACAATTAACAAGTTCCATAGAAACACTAGATTGATAATTAAATGCATGAATTCTCATTAATCTACTAAGTAATTAGGAGGTAATTGAAGAACCCATGGTTAACATAATATGAGGCTTGTCTACTCCATGGAATGAGAAAGAGGTACAAAGTTTTCTTGGACATGTTGGTTATTATAAACATTCTATTGGAGATTTTTCATAAATAGCTTGTCCTTAAATTTTCTTACTAAGTAAAAAAGTTGAATTTATGTGGACAAATAGTTGTTGGCATGCCTTTGAAGAGTTGAACTCCAAAGTATCTGAGGCTTTTATATTGAGAGGGCTTAGTTGGTCTTTCCCCTTTCACATATTTATAGATGTGTTGAATATTGATATTGGAGTTGTAATAGGGAAACAAGAGGAAAATGATTCATATGTGATATACTTTTATTAGTAAAAATGTCTCTTCGGTGTAATTAAATGATACTGTAACATAAAAATAAGTTATTGCAGTGATTCGTGTTATTAATAAATTTTGGCAACATATAATTGGATACATTGTGATTCTACATATTGACCATGCCACCATTAAATATCTAATGAGAAAACCAATTAGTAATGACAAGGTAACTAAATGGTTGTTGTTGTATGAAATTGACATAACCATCTTAAATAAACTAGGAAAGGATAATGTAGTGGTAGATTTTCTTTCTAGGCTCACAACAAATGTGAACAAGCCACCTATTGAAGATTTATTTCCTAATGAACATATTTTTGCGTTTTCTACTAATTCACAGTGGTTTGAAAATATTTGTAACTGCTTAGTTGTAGGAAAAATCCCACCTTGCCTATCTCCAAAAGAATGATAGAAGATCGTCCAGCAAAGATGGAAATTTTCATGGATTTGCGGATGCCCCTTCTATATAGTCCAAATATCATTATCTAGCAATGTGTGCTAGAGGATGAGATCAATGACATACCAAAGGCTTGCCATGTTGGCTCTTGTGGGGGTCACTGTGCAGATACGAGGATCAAAAATAAAGTACTCCATTAAGGGTACTATAGGCCCACAATTTTCCGAGATGCCAAGCAATATTTAAAGAGATGTGATAGTTGTCAATGCATGGGAAGGAAAGTATAATAAGATGGAGTGTCGTTACAACCACAACTAGTAATAGGACCCTTCGGTAAATGGGCTCTTGAATTTGTTAGACCTATCAATCCTCCTTATTGTTGCAACTCCTACATCACGATTTACATAGACTATGTTACAAAATGGATGGAAGCAACGTCACTCCCAACTGCAACAAAGCAAGAAGTAGCAGATTTTCTCCATGAGGAAATATTTACCAAATTTGAGATATCAAGGGAGTTCGTCACTAATGGAAGAACACAATTTACTTCAAGGTTCATTAAGAACCTCATGGACACATACAAGATCAAATGCATGCTAACAATGCCATGTTATCCACAGACTAACGGAGAAGTAAAAGGAACAAATAAGATCCTTGAGGCAATTATAACTAAAATTGTATAATTGCACCTCAAGGATTGGGAAGACTGACTTCTAGAAACACTATGGGCCTACCAAACAACATGGAAAACTACTACCGACTACATTCCACATGAGTTGTTTATGGAAAGAGAGTTATTTTACCAAAAGAGACAGAAATACAAACCCCACAGACAACAATACAAATTGGTATGGATTTATCTGAAGCACAACAAAAAATACTTTTGTAGATCAATGAATTGGATGAACTTCATTGGGCTGCCCTACTTCATACGATTGTGATCCAACAATAGAAAGATTAGTGGAATGGTAAATTCATAAAGAAGAAGAGATTCAAAGCTGGAGATTGGACCTTATTGTTTTGATGAAAGTTTAAGGATATTAGAGGAAAATTTTGCATCCCCTGGCTTTTACCCCGTGAGAGTGACACTATGTATGACAATGAGGCCATTAATCTTTGTACTATCGATAAGAAAAGAACTCCATTGATGGTGAATGGACACTAATGTTGGTTATATCATGAACCCATGTCAAAAGAAGCCTTCTTAAGGCAAATAAATGAAAGATGGTCTGATAGTGATACAAACATTATATGTAAGGGAAAAATCCCTCCCTGATGATTCATTCCTACATATGTTCCCAAAAAAAAATCCACATTTGAAAACCTTAGAATACACACATGGGTGCATGGCATGTGAAAACCAACCCGTCTTGTGCTTCATAAGTGTAATAGCCCTAGTGAAAATTCCATGTAATAAAAGTTAATAAAGGAAAAATAATAACCACGGTTATGGAACACTTATTCCAAGCTTAATGTTGGACAAAACATCCTAGTGTGGATTTTCATTTGGTTTATTATGGTTAAGGAAATTGGCAAATGCAATGTCAAAGGCATTTGGAAACGCAAAATGACATTTTTGGAAATTTATTTATGAAAATAATGGAAGGGAGAACAGAAAGGTGAAAGGTTGCAGATTGCATGAGAGGAGGAAAATGAAGGAAACTAATTGAAAATGAAGAAAATAGATGCCTAATTGATAAAAAGGTTTATGAGGATCAATTGGTACCTTTTTTGTCAGTTCATTTTTGGAGCTCTCTCTCTATTCTCTCTCTCACACTCTTGGAAACTTAGAGTTTTCTTGGAGCACTTCAACATTGGATCAAGAAAGGCAAAGAAGGAAAGAGGAAGAAAATACCAAGCAAGGAAGAGCGGGATCAAGCAGCTACAACAAGTTTACTTGAAGGTATCGATTTGCATGTGTGATTTCCTTGCTATATTTTGCATGCATGGTTATGCATGTGTGTTCTTGGTTCTCTTGTTGTCATTAGCTTGGGCCTTTTTAGGTGTGACAATGTTCTTCAGCCTTGCCTTGCCATTTTCAAATAGCCATGGTGTGATGGGGTTCTCATGTTTCAGTTGAGCTGGATTGTCAGATGGATTTGAAACTTAGTGAGGTGGATCTATGAATGAAAGAACACATGGCCTAGTGATCCCTCAATCAAACTGTGGATTATGGTAAAGCCAAATATGGTGCGCCTCATGGACCTAGGAATCCTCGACCAGTGAATGATGGGATATACAGTAAATCCTAGAGGTGGTTTCCCTTGATCAAGCCTAGGAATCCTTGTTAGTGAATGGAGGGATATACGGTAAAGCCTGGAGGGTGGTGTCTTGATTATGACCTAGTAATCCTTGGATCATACTGTGGATTGTGGTAAAGCCTAGAGACTAGGAGACAGGAAAATTCCTCATGGTGTAGGTGGAGAAAGTGGAATTCATGGTTGTTTATGGCCTAGTGATTCGGTGAGGATTGTGGTAAAGATGGTTTCTATTGATGAGGGTGAGGTGGTTTAGCCTCAGGAAGCCCTGGTTGGTTCTTTTGGTTTGAGTCCCACATTCATGCTTAGATTATGGTATGGGGGTGATTGGATGAAGAGAGATTGGGCTCAGCCAATCTATGGTCAGGTGGAACGTGGTAGTCCCATACCAGGTTGGCTTTTGCATTCATTAATAATAGGTTCTTTCCTTGGTATCTTAAGTGTAAATGTATTGTATTTTATGTGGCATTTATGGTTGTTATATCCTCATTGTTTTTGTTTTTTATATGTTGGTTATGGATATGTTTTATGACAGTGAAAATGTATGGTTATCATCATGTTTTAATTTGTAAATGAATGAGCAGTGAATATATGACCTAATAAATGGTAATGCAACTAATGATACAAGGCATGAGTGCTTCTTAACAATTCTCAGATAAGTATAAGACCCCTATGCTCAGATCTGTTATTATGACCTGTAGAATGCATCTTTGTGACATGTTTGACGAAATGCATGTCATGGCTAGTAGGGGTCCAGTCAAGTCTTTGTTCAATAATTTGCATTGGCACCATTGTCTCTATGTTTCATTTCATTTATGTAAATTCCCTGAAGTTTTGGGCAATGACTAATTCCTAGCCCTGGAATTCATCCTTAAATCTCATAGTCTCTAGTATAACACTGGTAGAAAAAGGCTACAGTTGCACAGAGGCAGGCTCATGGGAACAATTGGGATGCACAGTCGCTTGGAGGCTTGGTGAGGGAGCGATTGGGGCTCTAGGAGCTTGAACTGTTGAGTTTCCTCAGGGGTTGGTCACTTGGAAAGGTGGTGTATCTCCTAGAGGTTATGTTGGTTGTGTGGATGATAAGTTTGGTGGTGTTTTATCGGTTCCACTTCCTTAAGGTGACCTAGGAGGTTGAATCAAATCATAGTAGCCTCTCATCACATGGTTACCCCAACGGACCGGTTGACTTGGAAAATTGTGGGAGGAGGGTCTTACAAAGTAGTATGAGAGCATGGTTCACCCCTTGGACTGGATGGGCGGTATTTCGGTCATGCATTCATGTCAGTTGCATATGTGTTCTCTTGTTTGTGGTATATGTGTTTGTTGTGTATGCATGGTGTTGGTCATGGTTGTAGTGGTATCGCCATGTGAAAGATAAGGGCGTTGTTGTCGCATGTGTTTATCATGAGTTTATGTCGGTTATGCACTGGATATGCATGTCAATGATTGTATGTAATGTGTATGTGTGCATGTCACACATATGTTATTATGCATGCATTTTGTCTAGTGATGTTATGGTTGTAATGTCATGCATAACAACTGGATAATGGTTGATATAATGATTAAATGTTGATATGATTATATATATATATATATATATATATATATATATATATATATATATATATATATATATATATATTGTGCTAATCTAGTTGGTATGTAGATGAAATATCCTCCTCGAGTTATATTAAGGTACGTTGGTTTGTTTATGATTTGGTTTAGCTGACATAATATGCCTTACACGAAGAGATCAAGATGACTAGCAAGATGGTAGACTACAAAGATTCTCCCTATGAATCAGATGAGCAGCGTGGTGTTGGGCACTCTTCTAACTTAGCAGACACATTGAGGAGTTTTAAGGAAGAAATAAGGAGTTTCAAAGAAAATAATAACATAATCCTACAGGCACAAGAAAAACAAGTAAAAGTCAATGCATTAATTCTGTAGAGTTTGTCAGAATTGCAGAGACAAGGACCACTCCAGTAAAACTATGGATAGAAGGATGGGACTAATGGGGCATATGATAGTAGGTCTCATGGTGGCACAGGTCAGATAGAGATGACACGATAAAATATGGTATATTTTTGGGTACTCTGGACAAGAGGGGTGATGGACACAGGTATTATTCTAGTTCTGGTTTTGACAGGTACTATGATTGTCATTGTTATCACCCTTATAGGAGGAGTGAAAGGGGGTACTTGCTAGATGATTTTAAGAAAGAAAAGCCACCTACTTTTGATGAAGAGTTGAAGAAGACTGAGGATGTAGAGCCTTGGATACTTGGCACGAATAAGTTATTTGAACTGCATGAATATACAAAGAATGTGAAGGCCAAAATAACTATCTTCAACCTCAAAGGGAAAGTGGACATCTGGTGGGAAGATGTAAAACGGGCCAGAGACATCAGGACAGAGGAGTTGAGTTGGCATGAATTCAAGAGACTCTTTAGAAAGAAGTACTTGTCGGAAAGATACTACGACAACAAATCCAAGGAATTATTTGAGCTTAAAATGGGATTGATGAAAAATGAGGAGTATACAACCAAGTTCTTGGAGCTACTGTGGTACGTACCATATATTAAATATTAAAAGGCCAAAGTTAGGAGATTTTTCAGTGGATTTCCATTAGTATTTAGAGATCGGATTGAGTATGATGAGCCTTGGTCACTTGAAGAATTTATTGGGAAACTGAAGCATTGTTATGAGTAGTTAGCGTAAGAATGAATCTCAATAAGGATGTAAAGGAAAATATAAAGATAAAGGTAAATGTAAATGGCAGCCGAAAATAAAAAGTCCTTAGAATGCAAAAGAGAAATAGAATGTTGCACCACATAAGAAGTTTAATGTAGTTATACAGGGACATCTGTCACATCAGTAGAATAAAGGTGATGGTACAGGACGGTTGGAATGTTGGACATGTGGTAAGGAACATCTTAAAATGGATTTTACACAAATTCAGGGTGGTAGGCCTCATATCTACATTGTACAGGAGGCACAGACTGTTGGGGCTGTTGGGTAGAGCATTCCTCGTATCTATGCGATCATCATTGAGATGGATAGTAAAATTTGTGATCGAGTTGTTTTATTTTTATTGACCCTAGATCTAATTATAGTTATCTTAACCTTAATTTGGTGGATAAGTGTGGCTTAAATAAATAAGTGCATGTAGAATCTTAGTTAGTACAGTTGGCTACAGGTACCAAGAAGAGATTTCACCATTGGGTAAGATCTTGCGACTTTGAGTTGAATGGTATGCCTACTTCAACACATTTGAATCTATTAGTGTTAGGTTCATATAGTATGATTTTGGGTATGGACTGGCTATATCTTCATAGGACCAAAGTGGACTGTTATGACAAATACATTTAAGTGCTTGGATGAAAATGGAGAGCAGAGAATATTACAAGGTAAGAAGAGAGAAACATCAGTTAGGATGGTTACAGTTATGTAGGAAAAGCGCAGTCACAAAAAAGGGTGTGTGTTATTAGCAATGCACATTTCTAGTGATAAAGGTAAGGAGGATGAGGATGCAAATATATTAAGCAGGTACTCGATCTTACAATGGTTTTAGGATGTGTTTCCAACAGAAATTTTAGAGCTTTCGCCTCACAGAGAAGTGGACTTCTCCATTGAGTCGGTACCAGGGGCAGCACCAACATCAAAGGCACTGTATAGGATGAGTAATCCAAATTTAGTAGATCTGGAGTTGCGGTTGAAGGAAATTCTTAACAAGGGTTACACTAGGCCAAGTGTATCATTGTGGGGTGCATCGGTCTTGTTTGTGAAGAAGAAGGATGATACTCTTGGGTTGTGAATTGATTACAGAGAGTTGAAAAAGGTGAACACCAAGAACAAGTATTTGTTGTTGAGGATTGATGACTTATTTGACCAGCTAAATGGAGCATCAGTGTTCTCAAAGATTGATTTGAGATCCATATATCATCATGTGCACATTAATGAAGAGGACATTTACAAGACAAATTTTCAGACCAGGTATGGGCATTATGAGTTTGTTGTAGTTCTATTTGGTTTGACTAATGCTCCAGCTACTTTTATCTGCTTGATGAAAAGTGTGTTGCATCCTTATATGGACAAGTTTGTTATTATATTCATTGATGATATCTTGATATGTTATAAGAATGAGGAAGAACATGTTGAGAATTTAGCAACAATATTGGGACTAATCCTAATGATGTGATTAATCCGAAAGTACATTTATCTACATTATGGATCAAAAAAAATTTAGATCTAATATTGGGACTGTTGATGGAGCATCAGTTGTATGCTAAGCTCAATAAATGCATTTTATTTTAGACAAAGGTACGTTACTTGGGGCATGTGGTCTCCAAGGAAAGCATAAGAATGGATCCAAGGAAGATAAGGGCTATCATGGAGTGGGAAGCTCCTAGAAATGTGGATGAGGTAAGATCATTCGTGGGGCTAGCAGGCTGCTATAGGAATTTCATCAAGAAATTCTCTCGCATTGCATATCCTATTGCGTCAATGCAGAGGAAAGGTAAGAAATTTGAATGGACAGGGGAATGTGCAACAAGTTTTGAAGAGTTGAAGCGGAGGTTGACAAACACTTCAGTGTTAAAGATTGCAGACCCATAAAAAGAGGTTTTAGTGTGTACAAATGCTTGCAAGAGAGGGCTTGGTGGATCCCTTGTGTAGGAAGGATAGAGAGTATGTTATGAGTCACATAAATTAAATGAGCACAAGAAAAACTATCCGACACATGATCTTGAGTTAGCATCCATCATTCATGTGTTGAATAAGTGGAGGCACTATTTTCTTGGCAAAAGGTTTGTATTGATGAGTGATCACATGGGTCGAGATACTTGTTTGACCAACCAAATATCAATGTCAGGCAAGCTAGATGGTTGGCCACAATCAGTGAGTTCGATTTTGAAATCAAGTACATCAAGGGAAAAGAGAACAGGGTTGCAAATTCTCTTAGCAGGCAGATATATGTAAATCACATTATAGCTATGAGTTCCTATGGGACAAACTTACATGATCGCATTTTACAGGCAGGTCAACAAGATGACATGTATAGAGGGCTCATGCACATGTTACAACAGGGGACAGGTAAAGGTATAGGTGGTGGTACAGATACAGGTACATGTGCTCACGATGTGGACTATCATCTCTTAGTATATGGCTTGATCAAATTTAGGGACATGATGTATGTGCCAAATAGTAGTGAGCTCAAAAATATTATCTTAAGAGATTTTCATGTGAAACTGTATTCAGGTCACCTAGGCTGCCAGAAGACACTAACGGCAGTAAAGAATTTTTATTATTGGCCGAATCCGAAGAAGGAAGTGGCAGAGTTTGTGGCTACATGTTTGGATTGTCAAGAGGTAAAGGCTAAGTGTAGACATACAAGTGTACTACTACAACTGATTGTGATTCCATAGTGGAAATTGTAGGTAATTTCCATGGATTTCATTACAGGTTTTCCAAGGACATCTAGACAACACGACTCCATCATGGCTGTGGTGGACAGGTTGACCAAGGTAGCACACTTCATTCTAGTGAAGACTATGTATTCAACTAGTGATGCGGCGCAGGTGTTCATTAGAGATGTGGTCAGATTGCATGGTGTTACAAAGAAGATTGTGTCAGACAGGGATGAAAATTTCACTTCCAAGTTTTGGAAGGAGTTGTTTGCAGGTTTAGGTACAAATTTGGCCTTTAGTACAACTTATCATCCGCAGGTGGATGGACAAACTGAGAGCATTAATAGGGTATTGGAGGACATGTTGAGGATTTATGTGATGCATCAGCAGAAGAGATGGGAGGAGTACCTTTTGTTGGTTGAGTTCACCTACAACAATGGTTACCATGAATCACTAAGGATGAGTCCATTTGAGGCACTATATGGGCGTAGTTATAATATTCCCATCAGTTGGAGTGATCCTGTGAATAGGGTATTGATTGGAATGGACATGTTAGCATAAATGGAATAGTAAATGCAGGTGATCAAGAAGAATCTAAAGGTTGCATAGGACATGCATAAAATCTATGCAGATTGGAACAGGTTGTTTAAGGATTTTCCATTTGGGGAACAAGTGTACTTGCACATCAAGCCAAAGAAGAACTCTTGCAGATTGGATCATGTGCCAAGTTGGCACCTCAGTTTTTTGGACCTTTCAAGATTCTTGAAAGGATTGGACCAGCATGCTATCGACTTGAACTGCCTCTAACAATGAAATTCCATGATGTTTTCCATGTGTAATTTCTTAAGAAGTATGTCAAAGATGTTCATCATGTGATTGATTGCCCTATATTGAAGGTGGAGGCAGATGGAGAATTCCAACCAGAACCTTAGTGTATATTGCAGAGAAAGGTGCTCATGCTCTGGAATTGAACAATTGAGCAAGTTAAATTGCATTGGAAGCACTTTGGGCCTAATGAAGCTACATGGGAGATGGTAGATCAGATGCGAGCTATGTATCCTTCTCTATTCATTGGCTGAGTGAATTTCCTTGATATATGTTTGGGTATATGTTTTGAAGTGATGTTTTGGTATATGCACATATGTATATGGATATAAATACCGCCATGAATTGTGTTTTGAAGCTCCAATAAGTGGTATGGGTTTCATGTCATTATGGTTGTCAGGTTGTTCTGTTGTCACGTTGGTTTGCTTCTCAACACGTTGATCATTGTATATACTACAATGAGATAAGTTATAAGCTCCACGGGAAGTATGTTTTTCTTTCACAAGTCTTGTTGGTTATAGGTGTAATTGAAAAATGAGGACGGTGTTCCCACAAGGGGGAGGGTTCTGTAACAACTCTGGTGAAAATTCCATGTAATAAAAGTTAATAAAGGCAAAATAATAACCACAATTATGGGACACTTATTCCAAGTTGAATGTTGTGAAAAAAATCCTAGTGTGGGTGTTCATTTGGTTTGGCAATTTATTTATGAAAATAATGGAAATTAGGAGAAAAGTAAGGTGGAAGGTCACGGGTTTCTTGGGAGGAGGAAAATGAAGAAAATAGAGGCCTAATTGATAAAAAGGCTTATGAGGATCAGTTGGTACCTTTTTTTCCAGTGTAGTTTTGGAGATCTCTCTCTATTATCTCCTTCACGCTCTTGGACACATAGATTTTTCTCAGAGCACTTCAACATTGGATCAAGAAAGGAAAACAAGGAAAATAGGAAGAAAAGATAAAGCAAGTAAGAGTGGGATCAAGTGGCTACAACGTGTTTACTTGTAGGTATCGATTTTCATGTGTGATTTCCTTGCTATATTTGGCATGCATGGTTATGCATGTGTGTTCTTGGTTCTCTTGCTGTCATTGGCATGGGTTTGACAGGTGTGACAATGTTCTTTAGCCTTTCCTTTCCATTTCCGGATGGCCATGGTGTGATAGGGTTCTCATGTTTCGGTTGAGCGGGATTTTCGGATGGATTCGAAACTGAGTGAGGTGGATCTGTGAATGAAAGAACACATGGCCTTGTGATACTTGCACCAGACTATGGATTATGGTAAAGCCAATATCCTATTAACACCTAAACTGAACTATGGGTTTAGGTAAAGCCAGGTATTGTGTACCTCTATGGGCATAAAAATCCTCGACTGGTTAATGGCCTAATATACGGTAAAGCCTAGAGGTTGTTTCCCTTGATCGGGCCTAGGAATCCTTGCCGGTGAATGGTAGGATATACAGTAAATCACGGAGGGTGGTGTCTCGATTATGTCTTAGTAATCCCTGGATCAGATTGTGGATTGCAGTAAACCATAGAGAATAGGAGATAAGAAAATTCCTCACATTGTAGGTGGATAAATCTAGTGGCATCCATACTTGTTTATGGCCTAGTGATCCGATGAGGATTGCAGTAAAGTTAGTTTTTATTGATGAGGGTGAGGTGGTTTAGCCTCAGGAAGCCCTAGTTGGTTCTTTTGGTTTGAGTCCCACATTCATTCTTGGAATATGGCACGGGGGTGATTGGTTGAAGAGAGATTTGGTTCAACCAATAAATGGTCAGGTGTGGTAGTCCCATATTTGGTTGGATTTTGCATTCATTAATAAGAGGTTCTTTCCTTAGTGCCTTAAGTTTAAATGTTTTGGATTATATGTGGAATTTATGGTTGTTATATCCTCATTATTTATGTTGTTTATATGTTGGTTATGGATATGTTTTATGACAATGAAAATGTATGGTTATCATCATGTTTTGATATGATGAATGAGCAATGAATATATGACCTAATAGATGCTAATGCAACTAATGATATAAGGGATCAATGCTTCTTAGCAATTATTTAATAAGTATGAGACCCCTATGCTCATATATGTTAGTATGTCCTGTAGAATGAATATTTGTGACGTGTTTGACGAAATGCTTGTCATGGCTAGTAGGGGTCCAGTAAAGTCTCTGTTCAATAATTTGCATTGGCATCATTGTCTTTATGTTTCATTTCATTTATGTAAATTTCATGAAGTTTTGGGGTAGTGACTGAGTCCTAGCCATGGAATTCGGCCTTAAATCTCGTAGTCGTTGGCATAACACAGGCAGAAAAAGGCCACAGTTGTACTTAGGCAGGTCCATGGGAGTGACTGGGACCCATAGTCTCTTGGAGGGCTTGGAAAGGGAGTGATTGGGGCTCTGGGAGCTTGAATTGCTTAGTTTGATCAGGGGTTGGTCACCTAGAAAGGTGGGGAAGCTCTCAGAGGTTTTGTTGGTTGTGTGGATGATCATTTTGGTGGTTTTTTGTTGGTTCCACTTCCTTAAGGTGACCTGGGAGGTTGAATAAGATCATAGTAGCCTCTCATCAGATGTTTACCCCAACGAAATGATTAACTTGGGTAAATTTGGGAGGAAGGTGTTACAAGAAGCTTATATATATATATATATATAGTAGGTATTTGAAATGAGAGCAGGTGTTCAATATTATCAAGTCGAGCCCCTGTTTGAACTTACGAAGCTCATAAATCACATTGTAAGGGTTTAGTGTTTGGACCCATTCCTCCCACTTGGAGAGCTTTCTAACTCTTTGTTGTGCTTATTTTTTTTTTATCCCCCAATTCTTATGAGTGGAGCCAGCTCAGGCTCATAACTTAGGATAATCATAGCGGCATAACCCTTACCTTCTCAGGTAACTTACCTAAGCTTTGCTCAAGGCTCTCTTTCATTTTCGGCCATACTGTCGAACATAAACCTTTCATCCATGAAGGAAGGTTGGGTAATTCCTCAGAAGCTGACCCTCAGCTATGGATATTGGGTCATTACTTGAGAACCTTCGTACATGAAGGTTGGGGCATTAAAAATTCAGGTTGACCCTAGCGGTTGAGGAAAGACTTCACTGTATATACACACACACACATACACACACTAAATAAAGTAAATAAGTCACAGGTAGAAAGGAACTTTACAATTTTGTTATGGATATGTCAAAATTCTCCTACTCGTGCGATTTGTGTGCTCCTTGTACTTTTTTTGAGCTGCTAATTAATTATTCTCCATGATTGTTCAAGATGTAGAGAAGAGTACAACCTTGTTGCTGCAACATTATTTATATGACATGATTGCTGTGAGTTTGAAACACCTTATGTGGGATAGAAGCAACGCAATTGCTTCAACATGACTATTGCAACCCCCCCTCGGAAAAATGGATCACATGCCCATGCTACAACACCATTCTATGTTGCACCACATCACGACTAACCTTCTAACTAAGCCATTGCTACAACACTGGATTGGAGCAATTGATGCAACATTGATTTGTATAATGTTACAACACCCCTTCTAGCAAGGACTATAGCTATTTTGTAGACAATCTGACATCATAAGGAGGTATGAAACATGAAAGCCTACCACTGTCAACCCAAAAGGGAGAACAATCCACATTAAGTAGCAAAAGGTATGGCTTTCCTTTGGATAATGAATAACATCAATGGACATAATTTCCATTTACCTTGATAAGACTACATGCATTACTTGCCAACACAACACAATTTCCTTAACATGACTATTGCAACTCCCACCGGAAAAATGGATCACATGCCCATGTTGCAATACAATTTTATGTTCCACCACATCACCGCCAAACTTCTAACCAATCCATTTCTACAACACTAGATTGGAGCAATCGATGCAACATTGATTTGTATAATGCTACAACACCCCTACCAATAAGGAATATAGTTATTTTGTAGACAATTTGACATCATAAGGAGGTACGAAACATGAAAACCTGCCATTGCCAACCCAAAAGGGAGAACAATCCACATTAAGTAGCAAAAGGTATGTATTTCCTTTTCATAATGAATAACATAAATGGACCTAATTTCCATTTATCTTGATAATACTACATGCATCACTTGCCATAACACTCCATCGCCACCATAAGCCTATGACACAATCCTCACTATAAACCCATGATTACCTTACCTTAATTAGAAACCATCCCTCTTAACAAATTGTCCATTCAAACTTGTAGGTAGTAGATTGCTTGAACACTAAGTAGCAACAATGGGAGGTTCATTGAATCACAAAGAGCCATAGAGAACATCTTGTTGCATCCTTATAAAAACATTTGGGAAAATTTTCAAGTAGTAGAGTGAATTGGGTATGCCAAATGATTATATGGGTATGATTATGTCATTTCCATTTAATTTGCACTCAATCTACAGTGTGACATGTCTATGGTAGGGAGGACAACGATCTAGGTTGAAAAAGACACCATAGACATAGTGTTTGGGATGCCACAAACTAGAGAGTGATGGTATTTCCACAAAAATCCATAACCAAAATTAATGGATTAGTTTCTCGATACAAAAGAGGGTTTGGTGGAGAAAGGAAGAAGATTCAATAGGAAGTATTTATCGACACCTTATGCAAATGAAACTCTCATTTTACATAGATATTTCACATGTGAGGGATGTCGTGGGATCATTTATTGGCATCATTACTAACCATTTAACCACCTTAGGCCCAAACTACTAGTTAGCATGTCTTTCTTCCTGTAGAAGACACTCCAACAAATGACCTCCAATGTCTAAAAGTTTAACCAATCTAAAGATACCCTTGCCCATCATTGCCTACTCAAATTACTAGTGGAGCATGCACTCCAAAGAGAAGGATGCACCTGGAATGACGTTATGCGAGCACTAAGACTGGAAGCAAAAGAAAAAATAACAATTATTGCAACTCAATAAAAAGCTACAACTCCATCAAAAGTTTTCAACTATTGCAACTCCACTAGAAGCTACAACTGCTACAACTCCATCAAAATTTTTCAACTGTGACAACTCCACTAGAAGCTACAACTACTTCAACCCCCAAGGAGGTAGTTTCTACAACTAACAAAGTAGTAGCAACTATTGAGTTGAAACTGGAGATGCAAGAGACCAGAGGATGCTATGAAAATGATCCAGATATCACTGGAAGCTAACCTCCAATGAGAAGATCGAGGCGAATGACTAAAATTCATGCACTCATAGTTGTGCCAAAAAAGAAGATAACAAGGTACGACAAGAAGGATGAGTGGGCACTAGTTGTTGTAGAGGAGACAAAAACCCATGTTGCAACACAAGAACCAATAGGGATGGAATAAGAGAAAGAAATACTTGTTGTAACATGGATATATTTAGAAGAGATAGTAACCCCTGTTGCAACACAAAAATCAGTAGGAGTGGAAATAAAGGAAGAGGAACATGTTGCAACACAAGTTGAAGAAGAGGAAACCCTTCTTGACGCATGAGAACTAATAGGTGAAATTGAAGAAGACAAAAACCTTTTTTAACCAAGAACTAGTAGGGATGGGGGGAGGAGAAAATGAAGCCTCTACTGCAACACAAGAACCATAAAAGGAGAACCTACATGAAGATTCTACTGCAGCTCAGGAGGAAGCGAGGATTGCAACACCAAGTGTGAATATACAAGATGAAATTGCAACTCCCTATACTAGTGTTGCTTCTTAGACCCTTAGGGAAGTCTACAAAACTAGACATAAAAATAAATATGAAGGTATTTTTTTCTTCACTCCTTTGCATTCATTCGTTATCAAGAAACATAAAATACCATTAAAGAAAAACAAGGAACAATGAGACAAAATTAGAAATTTAGAGGAAAAATTGAAGGGAAACCAATCCTCTTAGGGAGTAGACTTCCTTGCTCAAGTAGTGTGGCTCCTTGACACAAGGGACAAGAAAGAACCTCTTCACGAGGTAGAGGTAACAATTCAAAAGGAGACATATAGAGAGAAAATTCGCACCCAAGAAGAGCTTATCCAAACATTAAATTATAGACTTGAATCGTTTGAAGCAACCACTCAGATAGAGCCTAATTTAATGGAAGATAAGGTTATTTGGATAGACCTCCCAGATATGTGGGTAAAATACAAGGATAAAAAATGGAAGGAAATGATGGAAAATTATGAAGAAGGGGTGTTTCCCATCAAGGAGCACCATTAGGATGTTAAAGGACCTTGGGAGAAGTGGGCAAAGTAATTATATGCCCACATAATCAAATGGGATCATTGGATGAAGGAGACGAAGGAGAAAATAGAGAAAACCTTCAAACTCCAAATGTAGCACACAAACTAGAGATTGAAAAGATTCGGGTTGGATTTTTGGTAGAATTTTCAATCAGTTTTAGGGCACCCTCCACTATCTACAACATGTACCTGTATGAAAAAAACCTCATGCTTCAAAGGAAGGCCATAATGACTAATAAATCATGTGAGATCACTACTCCAAGCACCCTCTTTAAATCCTATTATGCAAGCATAAATGAGAAGGACTTGTTGTGTGAGTTGTACCAACATAACATTTTGTTGTACTGTGATCCGAGTTGGAATCCAAACCATTTTGTGGGATATGTCCAACTAAGAGCCTTTGTGGCTTACATCAATAACCATATTAATTTGGAAATCGCTCATAAGGTGGCAAATAATAACTTTAGCTATAATATATGGATTAGAGGGGAGTACTACAACCCCAAGGATGTTCTCCTTCCGCATCACAGTTGTGTGAACTTTTGAAAATATGTATAATTTATGGCTCAAAATAGAAAAGAAGCCATTAATCATTGCAAAACATAAATAGAGGTATTGTCAAATACAATTGTAGAAGGTTTCACTCAATGACGAAAGAGGTTATAGGAAACATGCACTAAAATAACCCCTTCGATCCCAATGATGTTGTAGTGGCACTAGAGAGATTGCATTAATACATCAAATGCAATGAGAGTTGTGGAAATCAATGGATAGGCCTCAATTTCCACTATCCTATGATCTAGTTGTCTTCCTCAAGATAGTAGAGAGACTACAACATGACCATGAAGAAAGAGCTTGCTTTTTGGAGGGATATTTAGAAGAGAAAAGGCTACTATAATGTCCACGAAGCAAGGGAATTTGATTACAACATTAGCAATATCCATGGGAGTCACACCCTCTCAGATTTAGATTCATTATCTAGTTGTATAGGTGTTGAAATATGTAATTAGGTTTGGTACTCATAATAACATATATAATTTTGATTTTATGTATTCAATGTAAAGAGAAAAATAAATTATTATTATTGTTTCTGAGGCATGGGTTTCATGCACAAGGAAAATTTATTTTAGGTCAAGCTCCCATTGTGAGCTTCTAGGACTTGTCATTGACACTATAAATTCAAAAGAGTCATTGTCATGTATGAATAACCCTTCTTGGGCATGTTAGATATTGTAAAAGAAATTTTATTGAGTCAAAAGACCCTCTAAGACCTTGTCATGCACAACGATGAAGTCAACCCACATGAAAAATCAAGACGTCCTAAAGGAGAAATTTGACCCATTGAGAAGCATATATAAATAAGACTTTGACCTCATTTGGAGAACAAACTCTCACTCACAAAAGTTCAATGATAAGGACAAAAAGTAATGTAGAAATTTGAATAATGGATGTGAGTTATTCACCGAGATTCTCCTGATCACACACTATTTTAGCTTCATGCATAATACAGAATCTCTTCTACCATTGATCATCACATGCAGAAATAAAATCAATTGCATGCACACATTAAAGCCATAAAAATTCACACATATGAACACAGTATTTCATGGGAAAGCTTAAAGCTGAAAACCCCCAACTATCTGTATATTATACATGTCATGGAGATCATGTAACAATCATAGTACAAAGCTCTTTGCAAGCTCTCATGCACTACCTCCCTTGCTACACACTATCAAGCTAGATCTAGCAAAAATCATGCTCCAACCTTTAGCCACTTGATAGCCAACCTCAATTGTGTGTTTCAATGCTATGGGATGGTCTCTTTATATAGATAAACCACTTGGATTGAACTGCGCAATCCTCATTGATTACTCCACCTATCTGTGTGTTGCAAATAGCAACAATATAGTCACAACTGATAGTTAACCTGCTCTTTCACCCACCTCTAACACTTGTCTCCACTGAACTGTCCATGCACTAAGTTAACTGATGTATTCCTCAGTTGATTTATGAGTTAATAATTAGTGAATTAATTAATAATTAATTCACACAACTCATCACTAGTGTATTAATCAGTTAGACTAAATACAACTAGTTCAACTAAGTTAAACCGAACACAACTCCATCAACTCCTCAATCAACTCCACCAAACTCAATCACTTGAGTTCTAACTGAAGTCCATCATGCAATAGCTCAATTAAACCCTAGGAAAAGCGTATTTCCTTCTGGCAGTTGCATGTGCCACATCCATAGCTCAAACTGAAGTGTGCCAAGAGGATAAGATAATGTTTATAGTCCAAATATTATTAAGAGTTAATAATATTTGACTGTTCTATTTTTAGCCCCGCAGTCTAAAAATAGACTTCGACCTAAATGCTAAAAATAGAGGTCCATCTATTTTTACCAACATGACCAATCCTCCAAGAATAGCATACTGCAGCTCCCGGTCCATGATCCATATGTCTAAAAATAGACATAGTCTAAAAATAGGCTTTTCGACAAAAAATCACATGTGTGGTCCCCACCTAGTTTAGGTGATCACTTTCCAACAAGGATCAGGAAAGATGTTCCAGGATGCCTCCTTCACTGTTTCTTGTTGCCATCTTCAACAAGTAGTGCGATGAAGAGGAGGTCGAATGAAGGAGAAGAAGTTGAAGTTTTGGGTTTGTTTTCGGGATACTTCTCTCCACACGTGTGAAAGAACTATGGCACATATAGTTGCAGTAAAGACGAGATGCATAAGTAAAGCTAGGTCACCGAGAAGAGTTGTTCTAAAATCAGAAATCTTAAGGAGAGAGAATATACCCAAGCGACGAAGAGAAATTGCAGTTTTTGGGAAAATCAAAGTTGTAGTTTCTGTTTGTAGTCAAAGTTGCAGCTTCTGGTTGCAGTCGAAGTTGCAATTTCTGGGCAATTCGAGGCTGTAGTTTCTGGGAAAGTTAGTTTCTGAGAAAGTCAAAGTTATAGTTACAATTGTAGTTTTTGAGTAGGTAAAATTTGTTGGAAGAGGAATGATATCAAACAAGAATCATTGAATTGGTCTTGGAGAGGTTCTTCGTCAAGGATCTAGGTCTTGGAATTCATCAATTGAAGATTCTATAAGAAGAATAATTCTTGTGAGTTTTCCTCTCTGGTTGGAGAGGTTTTGGCCCCGACTGATCGCCTACATCTTGTGTCCTTTGTCTCATTGTTCTTTATGGTTTGGTAGTTTTTTTATGAATAAGAACACATAATAATAATCAAGTCCACGAAGAACCTAATTAAGAAAAGTAAAATGTGCTCACAAGATACTATCATGGTAAGAGAAATAATCTAATATCTCAGCCCTATATTTCTCAACAACAGGGACATGCAACTGTTTTAGCTAGGGGTAGGTGATGGATGCCCAAATTGGATTTTTTTAAACTCATTGTCGACACCTTTTTGAGTACCCTTTTCCATTTTTATACTACCTAATTACCCATTTTGGTCATACTAATGCATTTTTATTATTATTATCAAGTTACATTTATCTTCGAACTACGTCAGTTTAATATATATTCTTACGTATTTAGGAAGGAATTTAATTTTTATGCTAACTTCTTAGAATCCATGAGAATAATTTCAAGCAAGTTCAAGCAGGTACTCTTGAAGGAGCGATAAAATATAGTCACTGCAACACCCTATTTTGTTGCTACAACACTTTCAAGTTCCAGCAACACCCTAGGTACCTTATTGTTGCAACATAGTGCTAAAAATCCTATTTTTGCAATACAAATAAAGAGCAGGTGCTACAACTCTTACTGCAACAACATGACTAAAGAGCAAGAGCTACAACTCCAACTACTGCAACATGAACATGGTTAAGTGTTGCGACTTCATTGTTGACATATGATGATAACTCCAATGTTGCAACATGCTAACAATTGATTATTGATGATAACTACTGCAACACAAGGAAAATTGGCATAATGCACCTCCTACCAACCTCTAGTCGCATAGTTGTCATGAACAAATTACAGGTTGACCATTTGAACACCCAATGAAGAAAGTGACAACAGGTAGTTGGTTACTAACAAGAAAATGTTGACCACAATAAAAGATCGAACTAGTTTCCACCTCTCTCGACAGTTGAATGAGTCAATGTTTGTATGATCTTTTCTACTTTTTGATGAAATTGTTGTAACCCAAAAGGAATAGCCTAAGAATTTGAATGTTCTCATGGTTTCCCTTCAATATCTTAATGATATTAAGACTACAATATTGTGTATGAAAACAACCTACTCTACTCAAGTTGGGAAGGACAAAATACGTGTAATTTGCATTCTCAAGTACCAGTAATATAAAGTTTGTGGTTATATTCCACGCATGTTTTGCTCTATGTGAATGATGTGTTACTAACTTAGACAATCTGCTTTTATAAACAATGCCTCGCTTAAGGAGGTAGGGCCCCCTCAGATAAGTGTTGCTTGTAACCATATAGATTAGTTTCTAGTTTCATTATATATCTGTTAACTTAGTAATTACTCTATTTCTTTACGTTGTTGCAACTTGCTAATCTGATAAATTACTCTATTTCTATATATTATTGCAACTCACTAATATGATAATTAGCTTTAACTCTTTGTATTTTTGCAACCCACTAATCATACAAATAACTATGTTTTTCTATGTTGTTGATTTCTCTGATAAGTAATTATGTTTCTTGTATTATTTCAAATCATTGATCTAAATAGGTAATTTAATTTGTTTTCAAGGATTGTGTTTCACTTTGTTTTTCAAATTTACAATATTGCATTATACATTTAGTTGGATTAAATTTTATATATTGCAGTTTATCAACATGCTACCATTTCATATGCATCTTTGTTCTAGGGATCAAGATCGCTAAAAACTTTGAGTAAATCTCCACTTTATTGTGAAAATTCCTAGATATGGAATCATACTGCAGCAACTCATGAGAATTCTCCTATTTGTTAATTCCTTGAACAAATTATTTACTATGTTCTACAGTAAATATTGAAAACCCATAACCTACAACCTTCACAAATTAACTGTGGAAAATAAATAAGCGTGGAAAAAATATTTGAGCAAGAATAAATCATAGACACATGACACCGTTATTTTTGGACCAATGTCCCCAGAAAAACCCAATGTGGGAAAACTAGTGCAGCAGCTGAGGGTTTGTATATTATGTAGTAATTTTCTTAGTATAACTCTATGATTATCGAAGCTGACAAATAATACAGAGGAAAACTGAAAAATAAAATCTCGTGAGAAGATCTCACTCTGCCACGGGAATTCGAAACTGACCTTAGCTTGAGATGGTTGCTCTACAATGCCTCTGCGCAGTAATTGCATCACGCTGCGCAGTGTCTGTGTCACAACTGAATCTTCTCTCTCTCTCTATCTACGTTGGATCTCTCTACTGACTGGAAACGAGGCCCTTTTGGCCTTCAAAAACTCCCTTCAGCTACTGACACTAACCCTCGACTATTTCCTCGACAACATTTCGAGCTCCCTCTGAAGCTTTGCGTAGCCTCTACATAGCTGGCTCTGCGCTACTCTCTATGGGATTTACTACCTCCTCTGCTTTTCACTCTCCGGACTAGGAAAATATTCTAACAGTAAATTATCCTTGCCCCTTTCTACAAGAATATTCATGATCTATCTTCTCCCTGAGCACTGCTTGCTAAATAATTTTGATCTCTAAACTCTTTCGTTGTCTCAGTGTGTTTCTAAATGCCCCATCAGGTTCTTCTTATAATATTCTCGTTGAGACTTCAATGACCGAGATCAAATTTTTAATCAAAGACTAAGAATTAACTTGAATTGATCTTTGTCTTCTTTAGAAGATTCATACTCTGGTTGAATTAATATCCTTTAATTATTTTAATTTCCTAAGTTTAGACTTAGGGTCCCATTAAAAATAATCAATTATTTTCATAAAACATGATCTGAGTGGAATTTCCCAAAACACTTTATGGGTTCTTTGGAATACATGTGCCTAAGCCTTCCTGAAAATTTTGAGACTTGGAGCACATACGATGCTACCACAAATCAAGAATCCCTATTAGCTAGGAATGTGCTCTAGAAATACCTCCTACTAAAGTACTGCTCTGATTCTGCAACATCTCCCTCTGCGTTGCAAATGTCTGACACTGTTGCCCACCAACACTGCGTTGCTGCATCTATGCTGTTGTTGACTTTGCATGCTGCTTCCAAATGCCACTGCACTGCAACTCTGTTGCATACTACAACATAAAAACATCCAAAACTGAACTAAGTGTTCAGTATGATGCATCTTGTACTAAAGATCTGACTGCTGCTAGTCTCTGTGTTGACCCTTTGATGGCTCTGCGTTGTTGTTGACTCTACATTGTGCCTCCTTGCACTGCTCCCAACTATTTTTTGCACTGCCCAATCTTTGGCACTCCCTAGCCACTGTACTCTCACTTCTGGACTCATTTACACCAAATGATACTTGTCCACCATGTTACTTCATATTTGGGCTCCTGTAGAAAGGTGATGGTCCAAGAGGTGGACTCATCAAGGATCTTGCCCAACTGCAGTTTTGCTGAACTACAACACCAGATCACCCCAATTCTCCCCAAGGTATATGTGGGCAATCATAGAAAAATCTTCTTCTTCGATCTTAGCAGTTGTAGCCTACAGATCGTGCTTCTCATCTTTGTCCTTCTTCTTGAGAGGACACTATGCAGCGTATTGTCCATATTCACCACATTGGAAGCACTTGATGTTTGAGACGTCCCTATTCCACCTCCATTGATCCTACTACCCCTTTGATGCAAGGGTCGCATTCTCCTCCTCCTCCTCCTTAGGATTTGACCCACTGCTGCTGCTGCTCTCAAGTTTACACTTGAGCATGTCTCGCCTCATCTCTTCCTGCTGAAGAGAAGCCCACATCGTTTTCCCAAATTGGCTATATTTCTCTACCCAGAATGCTCTGGACGAAGACTTTCCACTCATATGAAACTGAGTTCAAGGAAAATATAACCATCAAAATGGCTTAAGTTGTAGCTCCTACAACTGCAAACTTATCTCGCTTCTCCCGAAGTCTAGAAAGGAACATATCAATGCACTCGCCCTTCTGCATCCCTGTAGATCACATTTTCTCCTCCAAGAACATCGTCTGATGCTCGGAAGATCACTGATACAGCGTCTCTAAGGCCTGCCACATCTCTCTAGCGGTCCCTTTGTTGGCGATGTGACATACCGCATGATCCCTCACACCGTCGAGGATCAACCGTTTAGCCTTTGCCATATTTTCTTATAGGATTTAAACAAATATGCATCCACGAGGACAACTACCACCCCAATGATGAAGGATTTGATATCATGTTCATCTAACAGGAATTTGATCCTTTCCTGCTAGATCACATAGTTAGAGGCTCCCTCCAACAGATATTGATCTCTCAGCCTATTTTCTGCCATTTCTGTCGTTTGAAAAAAAAATGTCGAACTAGCTCCCTCTTCCTTCTATGTGCAACTGCTAGGATCGCCTATGCACTTCCTACTAGAGATAGTAGATCTTCCAATCAATAATGTTGCTCAGCTATTTAGAATTAGAATTCCCCTGCTAGGAATTCCATGAGGAAGAAAATTCCCTAAATGTCTCTTCAAATACTCTCTTCTTATGCTTTATGCACTAGCAATCACTGCTACATAAAAATTGCGTCCCACCAACTGTTGATATGGGTTGAATCTACCATGTTGCTCCCTCTGCCTCTAAAAAAATACAAACTAGAAAATCATACCTCTTTGTTGGCTCACTCAAAGAGGTATTTCCTTGCAGATGTAGCCCTCCTAACTTAGACTGCGCAATCACTGAGGAGATCGATCTGTTGCTTACGCAACTCTTTGATCTTCAAAATATTCTTCAATGTTGGATCTTCTCTCTTGCTCCTCCTGCACTGCTAAACAAGCTCTGATACGATGTGAAAATTCCTAGATCTGGAATCCTACTGCAACAACTAATGATAATTCTCATATTTTTTAATTCCTTGAACAAACTATTTACTGTGTCCTACGGTAAATATTGAAAACCCATACACTACAACCGTCAATAATTAATAGTGGAAAATAAATAAGTTCGGAAACAAGATCCGAGAAAGAATAAATCATAGACACATGAAATCGTTATTTTTGGATCAATGTGCCCGGAAAAACCCAGTGTGGGAAAACCGGTGTAGCAGCTAAGGGTTTGTATATTATGCAATAATTTTCTGAGTACAAGTCTATGATTTTCGAAACTGAAAAATCATATAGAGGAAAAATGACAGATAAAATCTTGTGAGAAGATCTCACTCTGCCACGGTAATTCGATACTGACCTTAGCTCGAGATGAGCTTCTCTACGTTTCCTCTACGCAATGAATGCATCACCCTATTCAGTCTCTGCAGCACACCCTGCATAGTCTCTGTAACACAATTGAACCTGTTCTCTTTGTCTATGCGCTGGATCTCTCTGCTGACTGGAAACAAGGCCCTTATGGCCTCCGAAAACTCCCTCTGTCTACTGGCACTGACCCTCGATTGTTTCCTCAACATAATTTCAAACTCCCTCTAAAACTCTGCATAGTCCCTGCGTAGCTGACTCTACGCTACTCTCTATGGATTTTGCTGCCTCCTCTAATTTTCCCTCTCCGGATCAGGAAAATCTTCCAACTAGAAATTATCCCTACCCCTCTCTGCGAGAATATTCTCGATCAATATTCTCCTTGAGCACTGCTCACTAAAGAATTTCAATCTCTAGACTCTTTCGCTGTCTCGGTGTGTTTCCAAATGCCCCATCAATTTCTTATTATAATCTTCTCGTTGAGACTTCAATGACCGAGATTAAATCGTTAATCAACGACTAAGATTAACTTGACTTGATCTTTGTCTTCTCTAGAAGATTCACACTCTGTTTTAATTAATATCCTTTAATTGTTTTAATTTCCTAATTGTTTTAGGGTGCCATTAAAAATAATTAATTATTTTCATAAAACATGATTTAAGTGGAATTTCCCAAAACACTTTATGGGTTCTTTGGAATACATGTACCTAAGCCTCCCTGCAAATTTTGAGACTTAGAGCACATATGATGCTACCTCAAATCAAAATTTATTTCCCGTGTGATTTGTTTTTGGTTGTGTGATTTAATTTTTGCTTGTGTGGATTATTTTACCTATGTTGAGGATTACAACGTTAAGCTTCCTAGGCACACTAGGTAGAAGTGTGATATTTCAATTCTATAGTGTGATCTCTAATTTCCTACAAGTGTGGTTTACTTTCCTTGGTGACTTGTAAAATACATTGATACATTGCTCTGAAACACTCATTTAGGATACTATAGCCTCATTGACACTTAACATAGTTTTACTAGCAGATGCAATGTGCGACAATTTGTAAGTTCCATATGAACATTGGATTGATAATTAAATGCAAATTTTATCATTTATCTACTAAGTAATTAGGAGGTAATTGAAGAACATGTAAATATGAAATCCATTTTTCATTAAAAATAACAATTTCACAATCCAATATTATAATTTCACCAAAGATTTTATGTTTTGATAATAGCAATTTGAAATGTTTAATATGTTTTACTAAGATGAATTTTTATCATTAAGATGAAATGAACCAATGATATTTTGGATGTTTTTGATAGATATCCCTTAAATGAAGTTTTGGACTCTTTCAATAAATATCATATAACTAAAGCTTCGTGTTTAAATTTCATAGAGAATATGTTATTATTGAAAAAAATGTATAAATATATTCAAAATAAGAAAAAAAAAACATCTAAAAGATTAAAAGTTCTCCACATATCCATTAAAAGTAAATTTTATTAATTAAAAATAATGATACCATTACTCACATGGAAAATTCTTTTATTTTAAATGTTTTTAAGAGATAGTGATAGTTTAAGTGGGCATAATGGTTAAGAACATATGCTTCCTCATAAGAGTTCATAGGTTCAAATCTAGAGTGGGGTAGATCATGTACACCTTTCTAGACTTTAGCAATCAAATCGTTGCGGAGAGGCAAGTTCCTTGTCCCACGAATAAGGGGGTATCATACACCAACTTAGTGTCTAGACTAGTTATGACCTTAAAATTAGATCATTATTATTACAATACACGATGAGTAATTATTTAAATGAATTATGATGATAATAGGGATGACAGGTGGGGGAGAGATTCTAGAAGATCTCAAAGGAAACAAGGTTGTTCACTATGTTTGGGATTTAGGAAGTGTCTCCAACAACCTAGTAGAAGCATACTCACTTCGATAGGGACTCTGCTTTGAGAGGATTAAAGGCATAAAATACTTGTTATTCCTAAGAGACTCAATGCCAATAATAAAAACAATGAAGGGTAAAGCCTCCCTATATATAAATCAAGTAAATTCTCTCATTTACAGAATAAAAACTCTCGCTTGCCAATTAGAAATCATATCATTTTTCACATAAACCATGAGCTAAATAGTGAGGTCAATTATTGGGCTAAGGTAGCCTTCGACCTTAAGCCTGAGGTCTTGATAAAAAATAAGATGATTGGTTTTGTCTTAATCCCTTATTCTGATGGAATTAGAAGCCTTAACCTTCATGTGTTCCAAGTGGAACAATTTTCAACCTAAGAGGTGGTATCAATATAGATTAATATGAAGGATGTGGGTTTCCCATCTCCTTCACTCACTTGAATATACTGCATGTGTGGTTGTTCAATGCAATGCATTAGGCTCCCGCAAGTCATTTGGGATATTGCCTCTTCCTCGACATGTCTAGTCTTATTCGTCGATTGTGGATGTATGGGCATTGAAGAGTTTGGTTTCGAGGGATGTGACCTTCGATGGATCAAGTGTGGTTTCATATTTCACAAGCATGGACTTTGAGCTTCCACTTTAGATCGTAAAAAACCCTTGAATTTCATAATTCCCTCCCTAAGGGTTTTTGTTCTCGTATTCGCCAGGCATCTCTTGGTGTCTAAACTTTCCTTCATGTTTTTTTTTTTTTTGGTCTCATATGGTATTATTATTGATATTGGTTTTAATTCCCTTATTGAGGTTGTTTAGTTTTCAAGTGAAGGGAATTATTGTCTCGATTGATCTATATTTAATTAAAATTTTCTTATAGTTATCTTCCTAATTCTATTTGTCTTGGATTATCACTCTTTGATAGGATTGAAATGGAGGAGGCTAAAGTTAAAGAGTCTTGCAAGGTAGTCTTTATGTAAGTGATATGGGTTGTATAAGGAACAAAATGAAAGGAGGGAAAGTAAATGGAACATGCCCATAGATAAATATAATAGAGAACATAGTAATATAGTGAACACCCAACATCTATTAATGAATAAAATAACATAATATTGGAGAATATAATTGGCTAAAATGATGGTAGTTTATCTTCAAGTAGAGAGAGATGGAAACTACTCTCATTTGCAAAAAGCTATTATAATAGGCTGAAAGAATGACCTTTTAACATAGATAAATAACCTTGAAGGTCCAACTTTTGGTTGGGATGAAGGTATGCGATGGCAACTCTTAGGCCCCCAAATAGCCAAAAAACGTTGTTTAGAGCCTCAAAATGGCCCTAGAAGTTTGGGACCTAAAAACCATCGAAAAAATTAAAAGAGATAGAGATCATTAATTCAATGGATGAGGTGGGCGGATATTGATATCCACCTGAATTAGTAAGAAGAGATAACTAAGGCTAACAACAATGCTTTAATGGAAATTTCCACCAAGCTTGCAGAACTAGAAAAAAATTGATGCCAACCATAATGCACATGTAATGGATCTTATTCACATGCAAAGTAAACACACTGAGTATTTAGAACCTTAATACAGCCGCCTAAGAAGACTTTTTTATCACCAATGGATGCCCTATTCTCTTACATCTAACAACATTGAATTTGGACATTTTATGCAAGTCAATCATGTGGAGGAACACACTATGTAACAAAGCAAAGACCCAATAGAGATTGAGGAGCCAACCTCCCCTCTATATGAATTATATGAAGCCCAGCACAATACCAACCCATGAATTTTTGAAATGTTTTTTTAAATAGTATGTATTTTGTCTCAAATATTAAAGCAATGCACGCCAAGAAAACCTGGAACTTCTAAGTAGTTAGTAATCTAGAGAATTTAATGAGCTTAGTAGACGATTATTCAAGTTTTGCTACAACATTTGAACAAATTGTTTGTAATGTTGTAATGTTTCATATAAAACACTTCGAACCTCATAAGGCTAAGTGAGGTAGGTGAGATTATTACCTTGTGTTTTAAGCATTAAAAAGATAATCAAGTTTTCAAATCGATGAAATTTCAATTTGGATGTACTTTATTTCTATAATTTATGAAATTTTCTCTTTTAGCAAATAATTCTATATAAGGGGTGGTAGGAGGGGGGGGGGGTATTATCCTTAATCCCATAAATCTAGTAATGAGTTGCTCGTGGGGTCTGAGTTGTATGACTAACAACCAGGTGGAATTGTATGAGATTCTTCTAGGAGTAACTCTAGATAAAAAATTAAATCCTCCTAACCTCATGATTACAGGAGATTCATTTATTTCGCTCCAACATCTCCGTAACAACACCTTTCCCAAAGTAAATAAACTCAAGGAGATTATTCAAAGGATTATAAGGATTCTAGATGCCTTTTAGTGGCCCTCTATTTTCCATGTGTCGAGACATCAAAATACGAAGGTGAAACGCTAAGAAAACCAATTGGGTAACCTCCAAGCTGGTTAAGGCGAAACAGAAATGAATTGGATGATTGGACATCTGCGTGACACTGTTGAGGGTTGGTGATTTGAGTGTCCTAAATTCGCATTTAATTTGTCAATCCGGGAATCGTGGGCGATGAAGTGCGGCGCCATACACCAAAGATAACCTATTTCTTAACTTTTTGTCGTTTTTGGTCTTTCTAAGGTGAAATGGAAATTCTAAAATGAAAAACAAGTTTGGTTATATTTGTTCAAGGAAGTGATATCCCCTATAATGATTTACCAATCTTGAAACTTTAAAAGCAATTTGAAATTACAATGACAAGACTTGAAAGAAAGTAAAAGTGTACTGCTGAAATGAAAAGGTGCTGCTAATCTAATGAATCAAAACAGGAAACTAGTGAACATGAAAACCAAACTATTCTTGCTGCCAACTGAACACAAAAGAAACTACGCTTATGGAAATTCAAAATTGAAACAAAATAAATCTAAATCAGATTACATCAATTCATTTTCTGACCCTTCATCATTAGACCAGCTATGACTTGCGGAAGTAATCATAAACAACTTGTGTAACTGATTATTTAATTTGCAGAAAGTAAACTAATACTAAACCATACACACATGATTCAATCCCTCGCCAACAGTCCAGCTGTGGCTTTCGGAGGCAACTGAAGATGTCATACATGATTTAATATATCTAAGTTTGCAGAAAAGAAACTAATACTAAACTACACATTTCATAATGCAGTCCCTCACCATCAGTCCAGCTGTGGCTTTCGGAGGCAACTGAAGATGCTATGAGCAGCTTAATATATCTAAATTTGCAGAAAAGAAACTAATACTAAACTACACATTTCATCATGCAGTCCCTCACCATCAGTCCAGCTGTGGCTTTCGGAGGCAACTGAAGACGCTATGAGCAGCTTAATATATCTAAATTTAACTACTGAATCAAATAAACAAAACTGAAATGTACAAAGAAAGACTGAAGTTAAACAAAAGCTATGAAAAGCAAACTAGCAGCAGAATAATGTTAGTTTCATATCATTAGCCAAAATACTATGAAAATGCCCGGGCTGTCTACCTAAAACCTGCACAAGAAAACTGATCAGTGATTAACAATCATAAAAACATGAAAGACAGGAATGAAATAGAAAGTATGGAAATGTATAAACAGAAATGAAACAACTACAAAATATGAACATGTAATGGATTATGATACAATGACTTTTTAAAGAAATGAAATGAGAAATATATACATTAATACACAGAACATTGGCTGAGCAGGGGCCCTCTACACAACTTTGGTAACGATCCTCAAACACGAATTAAGTTGAAAACAGAGTCTTTTCACATTAAAAAGCAGTTCATTACAGACTGGTAGTATTACGGCTCAAGGCAGCGTAATCACTACAAAGCAAACATAACAGAGTACGCACATCAACTATCAACTAACAACTAACTCTACGTGTGTATGCAAACGCTCTATATAAAACAATAAACTGTAACTGTCTCCTGAAGTTTATGATAGCAGCCAGCACGTAGACCACTACGGCCACGGATATAGGAGTATGGCCATGTTGGAAAACGGATCTATGGAAGGTGGATGCTTGAATTCAACTCCAGAACTTTGCACAGATGTCAATTAACCTCCGCGAGCTTAGAAACGGCCGTATGGATGTTTATATGCCACGAAACAGAGTCCAGCCGACATAGAACTCCATAGTTGACTTCCACGTGGATGGCTTTGACCGCGGCTTTCTTTGACGAATTTACTTGAACCAATAGGACACGAACCATGTCCTCGTCATTCCTAGCCTGCCCATGTGGCTCGTTTCCTTTGTAGACACCTGTAGCATATAGTTCCACAAAATAGCTGCGGAAAGTTTCAGCAGCTGCGGAAAGTGGCAAGATTCCGCAGCTGTATGAACAAAATCTAGATCAAATAGAAAACACAAAAACATCATTAAAAACCATGTTAGATACCCTTTGCACATGATATTGACAATTTTGGGAGGTTTAGGTGAGTGAAAAAGATATGGAAAAGTGTATGGAAAAGAGGCAAATTCGGGACTCAACATACCCCCACTGTGAAGGTGTTGCATGTCCTCATGCAACCAAAATTTTGATACTTTTTTTCAATTCATGTGCCTTGATACTTCAGCCAGCACATCTAACCCCCTTCTCTTCTTCTTTGGTACTGCCATCATTCTGGGTTTCTTCATTAAGCACCTGAATTTGATATTCACAAGTGCTCTCCTCAATTTTTGGCATTTCCTTTTTAGCTTCTTATTCTTCTTTTGCCAAATACCCAAATGTAACATAGTATTGTCATGGATAATATTGTCCAGTTTGCCTTGCTCTTTGAGTGTTTCATTTTCATTTTTGATATGCCGATTCAAAAGCTCAAGCTCAAAAATCTTCTGTTTTAATGACTGAACCAAATCATCCTGCAATGTATGAGGCTGAATAGAAGAGGTACTTGGGCCTGTGGCTGCCTTCTCCAAGGATTCTATATAGTCATATACCTCCTGCTGTTTGGGGTCTACTTCCGGTGTCTTTTTCATTGGGCTGTCCCCAAAGTGTTGCAAGGGAGAATTATGTTCAAAATCTGGCCGAGGAGAACTTACATCAATATTTTTCTGAGAATAAGATGGAGTATGCTCATTGTCTGATTGGGAGTGAAAGGAGTCAGGTTCACTAACTGACTGAAATGGACTATGGTCAGTTGAAGAGTGTTCAGATGTCTCCTCACCCAAATCAATGAAATGAGGACCTTTAATTTGTGTTTTTCTCAATTTTCCCTTAAGCCTGCTGCTTCTCCTCACATGCTGTGGTACACTACCCTTTTGTTCTTGTTTTCCTGTCTCTGCCTTCTTGGATAGAGATGACCGTTTTTGAAGAAAAACTAATCTTTCAGATAGAATTTGGTGATCTTCTTCTTCAGAAGAAGGAGTTTTATGGACAGCCTCAATAATTTCTTTCCCTTTTGGTATTATTGGCTTCTTAGTTTTGATTTCCTTCTTCTTCCTTTTTACCAATCTCTCTTCCCTATCAGTTTTCTTTACAATAGTAGTAGAAGTATTTTTGATTTCATCTACTGTTCTTTTCCTTCTACTTCTTTTTGTTGTGCTAGCTGCGGGAATTTCCTGTGTAGGAGCAACTTGGGTTTCAACATTCATTTTCTTTCTTCTACTCCTTCTAATTGGACTACCTTCAGGAATTTCCTAAGGTTCTTCAAAGAAGTTTCTAACTAGGAATTGTTCCCATGTATCTTGTCTTTCTTTTAGCTCCTTTTCAATCAGAATTTTTATAAGCCCATGGTGATATAAATGAGGCTCTACATCTCCTAGGTGTTTTTGCACAGTCACATCCATTTTCTTCAAGCTATTGAATAGGAAATAAGGAAGATTGAGAGTTTGGTTTTCAAGAAAATTCATCAATAGCCTAGTATGATACATGTACATAGAGCCAAAACGGCCTTCACATGTAATAAATTTCTGAACAATGAGTAGTAAAGTGGCCCATTCATCTTTTATTGCATGTACAGGGATGCCTCTTTTAAAAACAGTGATATCCATACCTTGATTCCGTAGGATTGTTCTCCATGCCTCATCACCGATACTTTTATTTTTGAACCAACGTTCTCCTTCCTGAAGAAGCTCTGTGGCTGTTGCTATTGATGCTTCATTGACCAAAAACTTGAGGTCTCCCACTTCTGCTTCCGAGCCATCAAATGATCTTTCAAACGCTTTTGTAACTTCTCTGTGGTAACCCCTAAATTTCTGAATAAAACGCAGCCATTTAGCTTTCCTCAACATCTCTTTTACTTGTGGATATCCCTCTATAAACTTCGGTCCTTCCGGCTCTGCCCTTAATAATTTTCCCATTTCACTTCTCTGTGCTTCACAAGTTTGCCTCTGTGAGGGTTTAAGTGGAAATGGAACGATGGAATACACAGGATCGAGCACAATACTGTGGGGATGTTATCATAAAATGGAAATGAGCACCATAAACAGAATGGAGTAAGACTGTGGGTAGATATACGGGAGTGAGAATGAGCAAAAGGAACGGAATGGAGTGAAACAGGGAGTGAGAATGAGTAGAGTGGGGTTTTGTAAACACGACAGAGACACGACAAAGAGGTTAACAAAGTATAATGCATTCGGCCGCGTTTTGAATTTTGGTGGCCGTGTAATAAATATAAACACGTTTCAATCAATGATTATGAAGTTATGCGGCTTGTAAGAGTCCTTTGTCAACTCAAATACGTATCATTATCTACGGTGGGATATTTGAACATGAGTGAGAGTCGGAATTTCAATGATGAAAACCGTTGATGAATAAATGCAAGAGGATAACATAGAGATCGTGGAAGGTTACGGGACTGTCAATATAATCATTGCGCGTTATGGGTAGAGCTCATAGTTTAAAATTACATAAAAATGTGTTTTTCGACACTATTTGAAATAAACTTTATTCATACCTTTGGAATCCTTGCTTTTGCCCTTGGTCTTCAACTGATTGATCTTCATTAGTGTCTTGAATGTTCCATTGATCCTTTCTCCTGCATTTTATTTCATAATTTATGAAAATAACAACTAACTGTACATTCTTTTTGAAAACAGAGTAGTAGTAGCTGCGGAATCTGCTTCTGGCTGCGGAAACTGGAGTCAGCTGCGGAAACAGATGTCAGCTGCGGAAACTGACACAGCTATTACTTGGTTGAATAGAAATGAACAAATGACAAATGACCAGATGGAAATGGTCATAATTTTTTTTTTTATTGATGGAATGGATGAAATGAAGTGGAATGAAGTGAAATGAAATGAAATGAAGTGGAATGAAATGGAGTGGGTGGTGAAATGAAATGAAATGAAAGACAATTTTTTTTTTTTGGAAAATATAGAGTGTCAGGTGTCCCTGATTTTCACTCCATATTTTCTGTATAAGACTGCCAATCAATGATTGGTTTTCAGGCTTATACCATTTTTTTTTTTTCTCTTTTTATTTTTTTTTATTATTATTTTTTTTTTATAACTTGAAAAACAAAAGCTAGCTTGGTAGAGAAGAAGGATTCTTCTCTACCAGCCTGATTGCAGAATTTTCTTGAAACAACTTGACGAAATCCTCTTTAGAGAGTGGCTTATGATAAACTTTCAATCTATGGCCATTCACTATAAGAGGAGTTTGAAACTCATCAATGGTCTTGATTCTTACAGCTCCATTGTTAAAGATCTTGTCACTCTCATATGGCCCAAGCCAATGAGTCTGAAATTTCCCTTGAAAATCTTTAAACTTGGAGTCAAATAACAATGCCCAATCTCCTTCTTGAAACTTCTTCTCTTTGATATATTTGTCATGCCATTTAGTTCTTTGATATTGAACTAGATCAGTTCTTAGAATTGCTTCTTGTCCGATCTCATCTAGCTCATTCAACTGCTCCATTCTATGCTTTTGGGCTTCTGATAAGTCCATCCCCAACTGAACTGCTATCTTGAAGGTCTTGACTTGGAACTCAATGGGGAGCAAGACTTCTTTCCCATAAAAAAGTTCATAGGGAGAATGTCTCGTTGTATTCCTCCATGTAGTTCTGTAGGCCCACAAGGCTTCTGGAAGCCTTTCTGCCCAATCTCTTCTATGTAGATGAACAGTTTTGGTGATGATACTTTCAAGAACTTTGTTTGTGGACTCCACTTGACCATTTGCTTGTGGATGGTAAGGAGTAGATTTTCAGTGCTTGATTTTGTATTCTTCCATCAACTTCTCCACCAAATTTGATGTGAATTGGCTCCCCTGATCTGTTACAATTTCTCTTGGAACACCAAAGCGAGTAAAAATATCCTCATAAAGAAAATGAACAACTGAATTTTCAGTAGCAGATACCAATGCTTTAGCTTCTACCCATTTAGTAACATAATCAGTGCAAACCAATATATACTTCTTTTGCTTCGATGGTGGATTAATCGGTCCAATGAAATCTAAAGCCCATTTTTCAAAGGGTTCAATGAGTACCTGTGTTTGCAGTGGCATTTCATTTGAAAGGGTAGGTTTCCCTACTCTTTGGCAGCTATCACACCTTTTGACATATTGTTTTGCATCTTTGAAGAGAGAAGGCCAATAATATCCCAAGGAAAGGATTTTATAGGCCGTCCTTTGTCCGCAAAGTGTCCGCCGCATGGTTCATCATGACATGCCTTAAGAATATCAGGCATTTCATCTTCCCTGACACATCTTCTGATCACAAGATCTGGCCCCGTTTTAAACAATTCGTTAGAAATCCATGAATATTTTGAACTCTCCTGAATAATCTTTCGTTTTTCTCTTGGAAATAAATGTGAAGGTAGTTTCCCTGTAACCAAATAGTTAGCAATATCTGCATACCAAGGGGTCTTAATAGTTACTGCAAACAAATATTCATCAAGAAACTTATCTTCTACAGGAGAATCTTCTTTAGTATTCTGAATCCTAGACAAGAAATCAGCTACTGTATTCTGTTTTCCTGGTCTATCCAACACAGTAATATTGAATTCTTGCAAAAGTAAAGCCATCTTGTCACTCTGCCATTAGTAACAGGTTTGTTCATTAAATATCTAATTGCAGAATGGTCAGTATGAATAAAAGTTTCATAGCCTGTTATGTAATGTCTAAACTTATTAATCGCATGAACAACAGCTAAGAACTCTTTTTCAGTCACAGTATAATTCAACTCTGTGGGAGTCAAATTTTTACTGGTGTAATAAATGGCATAAGGAATTAAATCTTTTGACCCAACACAGCTCCAAGAGCTGTATCTGAAGCATCTGTAGAAATATGGAAAGGAAGTTTCCAATTTGGTCCTCTCAAGATAGGTGCTTCAGATATTCTTATTTTCAAAGTTTCAAAAGTTGATTGACAATCAGGATCCCATTTAAATTCACAGTCTTTTGTAAGCAATTTGAAGAGTGGAGATGCTATTTTAGTGAAGTTTTCTATAAATATTCTATAGTAACCAGTAAATCCTAGAAAAATTCTAACATCTCTTTGACAATTTGGAATAGGCAACTTGGAGATGACTTCAACTTTTGATCTATCAACCTTAATCCCATCTCCTGAAATATGATGTCCTAAAACAATCCCTTCAGTAAACATCATAAAGAATTTTTCATGGCTTAATGAAAGGTTTGTTTCCTTACATCTTATGAGAACTTTTTCCAAATTTTCTAATGCCTCTTCAAATGAATTACCATAAACTGTAAAATCATCCATATAAACCTCTACACAATCATGGATTAGATCAGAAAAATTCCTAGTACTGCTCTTTGGAATGTTGCGGGTGCATTACATAACCCAAAAGGAAGCACTCGATAGGAAAAAGTCCCCCATGGACAGGTAAATGTGGTCTTATCTTGATCTTCAGGTGCTACCCGAATTTGATTATAGCCACTAAAACCATCCAAAAATGAAAAGTACTTTTTGCCTGCTAATGTATCTAATACCTGATCGATAAAGGGCAAAGGAAAGTGATCCTTCAAAGTTGCTTTATTCAATTCCCTGTAATCAATGCATACCCTCCATTTACCATTCTTTTTAGGTACTATAACCAAAGGAGAAACCCATCGGCTATCTGAAATTGGATAAATGAAGTTTACGTTGAGAAGTTTTTGGAGCTCTTCTTTCACTATCTCCCTAAGATTTGGATTCATCCTTCTTTGAGGTTGTCTGATTGGTCTACTGTTTTCCTCAATATAGATATGATGGATGCAAGTCTTAAGATCAATACCCTTCATGTCAGTATACTCCCATGCAAATGCAGTAGAATGTTTTTGCAAGATTCTGGTTAGTTCTTCTTGTTGTGACTTCTCCAGATGTTTGTTGATATTCAATGTCTTTTCTGGAAAAATCTCAAAAGCAGAATTACCAAACTCTTCCATAGAGTAGAGAGACATTTGTCTTGATGATAAATATTCTATGTCAGATTCCAACTGAAATTGTGTGGGGTCATATTCTGAAGTTATCTCAAAATTTTCTAATGTGTTCAGAATTTGACTATCCTCACTAATTTCAGAAATGGTAAAGCAGGTTGTATAGTGTTCTCATCATCGACCCATTCATTGTCTCCTATTTCTGTAATTGCTCTTGCAGGAGGATACAAATTGAATTTCTTTGTCGAATTACCATTAGAAATGTACATGTCACCAGATCTACAACTAATAAAAGCATCAGCTGTGGCCAGCCAAGGTCTTCCTAAGATAATTGGATGTCCTCCTAGATTACTTTTGGGAGTCAAAATCATAAAGTCTACTGGATATTCCCAAGAATCTAAGGAGACCGAAATATCTTCTAATACACCATCTGGTTTAATAACCGATCGATCTGCAAGTTGCAATAAAGTAGGTGTAAAAAGAAGGTTAGGAAGTTTTAACTGTTCCATAGTCTGTCTACTCATAATGTTGATAGCGGCCCCTAAGTCAATCAATGTGTTTGGAATTTCTATCCCATTTATATGTGTCTTGACAATTGGACTTCCTGGATCTACATACTTCTGCATGGTAATTTTTCCATCATAATGTCTGCAATCTTTCCTACCAGGTGGATTCTTCTTGTGTCCTTTAGCTTCCTTCCTGGTCTTTTGAAACTCAACTCCTTTATGGTTTTTTCTAGAATAGGAATTTCTCGAATGGCTTGTAGCAATGGAATCTTGATACAAACATTCTTCAATTCATCTAGAAAGTCATAGTTAGGCAACAAGATTTGTTTTTCCACCCTCTTATCAATTTGTAGTCTTTCCGGAAAAGGAGGTGTAGATAAAGATACAGGTTGTTCAACTATAGGAGTTGTGGATGTTAACTTTTCTTTTTCTTTTTGAATTTTTGAATTTTGAAGAGATTCTTCCTCAGAACCCTTATTGACTTGAAGAGAGTCCTCCTCAGAGGTATCTTGCTCTCGAATATCTATAGAAGGTTTTTCTAAAACTCTACCAGATCTGAGTTGTACATCGTTGAGAGGAACAATCATATAGGTAGGAAATTGTTGTCCTTCTACCATATAAGTAGTTTGAGGATTCTTATTGTTAGGATTTGGCAATGGCCGAGCTGGAAGTTGATTTGTCTTCTGTTGGTATGGGAGCATGAGTTGAGGATTTGTATTTTGTTGAGAAGGTTGTTGTTGTGGAAATGGCAATGAAAGTTGTGGATTTTGGTTTGGAAATTGTAGAGCTTGTTGATTTTGAAAAGATGGAGGATATTGATAAAATTGAGCAAATCTCCCATAAGGATTTTGCATCCCTTGTACCCATGGCTGATATGAATTTTGATGTTGGGGCCAAGGTTTTTGCCAAGGAGTCCAATTTGGTGGGGTTTGAAGATTCATAGGGTTATTAAACCCTTGAAATTGTTGTCCCTGCCAAGGATGATTCTCTGAGAAAATCATGCATGTTTCTACAACTTTTGCATCCAAGGGACATTCCCTTAAAGCATGTTTCTTTCTACATTTCGGACAAAAGATGGCTAAAGCATCTGTTTATGCTTTCTGCTTGTTTTGGATTTTAAGGGTGTCTAGTTGTTCACTAAGACTCCCTAAGATATCAGTTTTAAACTCGTCAAGCATATTACCAATCTCTGCCCTACTTACTGATCCAGTTGCAGATTTGTTAGCCCTAATAAGAGAAGAATCTCTAGGCCCTTTTCCAGTTTTAGATTTTCCCCTTGAGAGATGGATACATAGTTCTGTTATATCATGAAATGGAAGTTGAGAAATGTCTCCTTTCCCCATCATGTTTAAAATGTCTATCCATTCATCTCTAATGGCTTTTAATAGGAGGGCTTTCAAGGTTTCATTATCTAAGTTGCTCATCTTTGCTTTTTTCAAGTTGTATTGAAATCGTTCAATTAAGTCTTCCAAATTTTCATCTTCTTTTTGCATCATTTTGAATACCTCATCCTTGTGATTGGTGGGCATACAATAGTCCAAGTATCTATCCAAAAATGTTTGTTTCATATCATTCCAAGTCCTGATAGATTGAGTGGCTAATCCCATGAACCATTTCAAAGCAGATCCCTTCAATGTTGAAGGAAACAGTTTGAGTTTTTGAGAATCTTCCATATAGTCATAAGTTCGGCACACTACTTCAAACTCAAACAGAAATGTTTCGGGATCCTCACTTCGCAATCCATAAAAGTTAGGGAGAACAGATGGTGAGATATTTTTCATTGTTGCATGAGTTTCCTCATCAACTATAGGGAATCCAAGCAAATTGTCCCTATTTCTACTGTTATTTCCTTCACCATTGTTATCTTCATTATCTCCTCCTCTTCTATCTCCACCTCTATTTATTACTTCCTCTGCCATGATAGTTTCTTTAGAGTCCTTATAGTCCTCTAGTTCTTCTACCAAGGAAGGATGAGAGAAAGTCTCTTTGTTCTCTAAGTGGGTTTTAGTAGGTGGTATAGGAGAATCCTCTAATTCAGCTGTTCTTTGACTTCCAAAAATCTTAAGGCTAGGGGTAGATGGTGGTGAATCGGGTCTATGCCTTGAAGAAGATGGAGTTGTGAAAATCGAACTCTTGGCTTTAGCTATAAACCTTCCCCTAGAATCTCTTGCTCTATGCATGTCATTTTTTATTTTTTAAAAAAAGTTGGGCTAATAATTCTCTTTCTGATCTTCCAGATCACACTAGGTGCAAGAAGAGAGCATACTTAAGAAATTACTAAACCAATAACTCTCTTTTCTGATCCTCCAGATCACACTAGGTGCAAGAGGAGAGCATACTTCAAGAAGTTATCAAGTTTTCCCTTCTTTTTATGATTTTATGTTTTTTTTTTAAGAAATTGGCTACCTAGTTACACTTCCCCGGCAACGGCGCCAAAATGTTTGGTCAATTTAGTGTGTCCTAAATTGCCGCATTTAATTTGTCAATCCGGGAATCGTAAGCTGATGAAGTGCGGCGCACTATATGTGCAAGATAACCTCTTTCTTAACTTTTTGTCGTTTTTGGTCTTTCTAAGGTGAAATGGAAATTCTAAAATGAAAAACAAGTTTGGTTATATTTGTTCAAGGAAGTGATATCCCCTATAATGATTTACCAATATTGAAACTTTAAAAGCAAATTGAAATTACAATGACAAGACTTGAAAGAAAGTAAAAGTGTACTGCTGAAATGAAAAGGTGCTGCTAATCTAATGAATCAAAACAGGAAACTAGTGAACATGAAAACCAAACTATTCTTGCTGCCAACTAAACACAAAAGAAACTACGCTTATGGAAATTCAAAATTGCAACAAAATAAATCTAAATCAGATTACATCAATTCATTTTCCGACCCTTCATCATTAGACCAGCTATGATTTTCGGAAGTAATCATAAACAACTTGTGTAACTGATATTTAATTTGCAGAAAGTAAACTAATACTAAACCATACACTCATGATTCAATCCCTCACCATCAGTCCAGCTGTGGCTTTCGGAGGCAACCGAAGATGTCATACATGATTTAATATATCTAAATTTGCAGAAAAGAAACTAATACTAAACTACACATTTCATAATGCAGTCCCTCACCATCAGTCCAGCTGTGGCTTTCGGAGGCAACTGAAGACGCTATGAGCAGCTTAATATATCTAAATTTGCAGAAAAGAAACTAATACTAAACCACACATTTCATAATGCAGTCCCTCACCATCAGTCCAGCTGTGGCTTTCGGAGGCAACTGAAGACGCTATGAGCAGCTTAATATATCTAAATTTAACTACTGAATCAGATAAGCAAAACTGAAATGTACAAAGCAAGATTGAAGTTAAACAAAAGCTATGAAAAGCAAACTAGCAGCAGAACAATGTTAGTTTCATGTCATTAGTCAAAATGCTATAAAAATGCCCGGGCTGTCTACCTAAAACCTGCACAAGAAAACTGATCAGTGATTAACAATCATAAAAACATGAAAGACAGGAATGAAATAGAAATTATGGAAATGTATGAACAGAAATGAAACAACTACAAAATATGAACATATGATGGATTATGATACAATGACTTTTTAAAGAAATGAAATGAGAAATATATACATTAATACACAGAACCTTGGCTGAGCAGGGGCCCTCTACACCGCTTTGGTAACGATCCTCAAACACGAATTAAGTTGAAAACAGAGTCTTTTCACATTAAAAAGCAGTTCATTACAGACTGGTAGTATTACGGCTCAAGGTAGCGTAATCACTACAAAGCAAACATAACAGAGTACGCACATCAACTATCAACTAACAACTAACTCTACGTGCGTATGCAAACGCTCTATATAAAACAATAAACTGTAACTGTCTCCTGAAGTTTATGATAGCAGCCAGCACGTAGACCACTACGGCCACGGATATAGGAGTATGGCCATGTTGGAAAACAGATCTATGGAAGGTGGATGCTTGAATTCAACTCCAGAACTTTGCACAGATGTCAATTAACCTCCGCAAGCTTAGAAACGGCCGTATGGATGTTTATATGCCACGAAATAGAGTCCAGCCGACATGAAACTCCATAGTTGACTTCCACGTGGATGGCTTTGACCGCGGCTTCCTTTGACGAATTTACTTGAACCAATAGGACACGAACCATGTCCTCGTCATTCCTAGCCTGCCCATGTGGCTCGTTTCCTTTGTAGGCACCTGTAGCATAGATTTCCACAAAATAGCTGCGGAAAGTTGTAGCAGCTGCGGAAAGTGGCAAGTTTCCGCAGCTGTATGAACAAAATCTAAATCAAATAGAAAACACAAAAACATAATTAAAAACCATGTTAGATACCCTTTTGCACATGATATTGACAATTTTGGAGGTTTAGGTGAGTGAAAAAGGTATGGAAAAGTGTATGGAAAAGAGGCAAATTCGGGACTCAACACACCAATCCCCCCCAACAACCCCCTCAAATATTTCCCTCTCCTCCTAATTCTTTTCTAATGATCGATACCTCAATCTCATAGTTTGTAATTCCATTAAGAATAATTAATAGTCTGGGAGGGAACATCAAAATAGATAATGTGTCAAGTAGACATGAAGTGTTGCATGCATCTAAGGTCAGGCTCCCCCTCCCACACGCAGATGGTACCACGACCCAACGACGTCTTTCTCATTTCATCGACCTCCCATATAATCTGATTATGGGCTATTTTGTGGTAGAAATTATGAATTTTTGTGGTGCAATAAATGGTGAAGCATGGGAGCGGGCTTACAAGGTGAATAAATCTATGGCTCCCTAGTACTCAAGCATCCATGGTCTTCATCCCCAGGGCCTTCCTTTATCCAATCTCTTATGGGTGGAATTTTTGACTTCTTTGTTCATCATAAGCTCTGAGTGGGACTATTTAGCTTTTGCTAATAGCTCATGGTTTGGGATTTCGATAGGTAGAAACTAGAGTTGTAAAGCCACTGAAAACACTCTTGGATTTTGGGATATCAATGCTACTCGTTTGATCTTTTTCCTTCTCAATCGGGCATAAAAATCTTTTCACCCAACTCCATAATTTGTCTCCAAATACAACAGGTAATCTGCCAACCCATTAGATTTGATTTTATTTATATGACTATCCTTTTTCTTCTCGTGGTTCCCAATCATTTCTCTAGAAAAAAGCATGTCTATATTATGTTATTGTTTTGGCTCTTTTTCAACCTCGAATAACTAATCTTCGTTGTTTGACTTTTGGTGTGCTACTTGGGATCCCTTTCCCATATGCCTTTGGTAACCTACAAGCCTCCTCTGGTGCTCTACCCCTATGTGTTATATTTGTGCTCCTCTCTTTCCCTAGAGCGAATTTATTCTAGGAACTCAACCTTCTCTTTGTGATACAATTGACCTTGAATTAAACTCATCCTGTATGTGGGATGCAAGAATTTTACAAGATTTTTCTCTTCTTCGGGTGGCAATGAAGACTCGTAGAGAGTCTTATTCGATTTCTAGGGATCACCCAAAATGTAATTGTGATCCCATTAGGAAGAAACCCTGAATTTGGATATCATGGAAACTAGTTGATGATGATCCTCATCATCAACCTAATGGAAGAAATACAGGAACTCAAAATCAACATGGTTCGCTAGGTAGATGAATTTGACGTGCTACACCAATATATTGAAGCTATTCAAGCCCAAAATTCAACAAGGAAAGCACCAATGTTGAGTCTAGTGCTTCTAGTAGACGTGGAGGAAATTTTCTTCGAGACCTAAATAGGCCTTTAGTTGAGGATCCCAACTCTCTATTCTGATGAGCTCAAAATACAAATGTGCTTTCCTTCTTGGAAATTTTGTAAATCGTTTTCATATCGACTCTTAGTCGACATATGTCTTCAAGTTAGGATTTTGGAATCAGTATAAATCTCCTCTCTAGAGGATCAATTTGTAAAATAATCATGTACTCCGGTTCCTGAGTATCTGTTGCATCTGGGCGAAGATTTTAATACAATACTACTCATTTCTATGTAAAAATAAAATAAAATAATTGTAAATAAAATTTAGAAAAAAGTAGAAGATGAAGAAGCCTATTGAAAACTAGAATTATAAAACACAAATGTATATAGACTAAACCCTCAAAACTTACTAGCAATTTAAATAAAATTTGTAACAATAATTAAGTAATGAAGATAACATGAATATACAAAAAAATAAGTCACAAATTCATTTAAATAATGAAGTAAAATCTAGCACTGAGAAAATGTAATCATCCTTCCATTGTAGATTATACAACAAACCCTTATTGTGTATATATTTAATAGAAAAATGGGATCCATATATAATTTTTGCTTTACATGTTTCTTGATTTATTTATGAATAAATAATTTTAATTTTTAAGTTTTTATTGCGTAAAGTTTTAAGTACTTATTTTTTAATTTCATATTAATTTTGTACCAATTTGGATAAGAAAATCCTTGATGGGGGTGTCCATATGGAGGTTATGGAGGCTTTGAAAGGGGCACCAACATAACATTTGTATTAAGCGTAGGTCGAGGTGGTTGGATGGAGTTAATGCATAATTGTTAGTATGTGTGTTGTTTGATGTTTTAAATGTTGGTTCATGTCGATGGACGGTCGACAACTCATGCATGGTGTGCAAGGAGGAGAAGTCTTCACCTCGTCCTCTATCTCTTGTTGTTTCCTATTAGTAGTTTGTGCAAGGTGGTCATTTTTCCAGCCTACATTTTTGCTGTTAGGCCTAGGGCTTCACTCTGTTGTGGCTTGAGTTTTGTGGTGGCTTTGGTTTTTTGTATCCTTCCAACTTCCTTCTTTTTGGGTGAGTTTTGCATTGTTGGTCATTGTATTCTGGAAATTTCTCTATTATAGCATGTTGTGGGTGACTTATGTTATATTGTGGTGGATAATTTGGCTTATTTGGGCTACTAGCTATTAGTTTCTTGGTAGGGTGTTTCTGGATTCTGTTATTTCTGTGTTTCAGGTCATTAGTCAATTACAATTAGAAATTTGTCTAGGTTTTTCGTTATCCTTTTAGTCTTTTATGTGGTATTTACTTTCGTTTGCAAGGATCTCGAGTTCTATTTCTGAAGAGATTTCATGGTTGGTTTGTTGGGCTATGAATTTTACATGTGGTGAGATTGAAATTTTTTTAGGTTTTGGGCCTCTGGAATGGTTTTATGTTGATTACCTATTTGTCTATAGATCAAGGCCCACGTGGTTTAGAGAAGTCGGTGATGGGGTGCACTCTTAAGGAACTCCGTCTGCAAGGTCACCAGTTCGAAACCCATGGGTGGTATGGGAGGAGAAAAAAAGATTAGGATTAGCCTAAACATACAAAAAAAATAAAAAATTGTTTATAGATCAGGAACTCAAGGAACTCCTCTTTATCCATTGTTGTCTTTTATAATCCGGGGTCTCTCTACTGGTTGTGCTCATTGTCTCTTTATAAATGTGCTTATGGCTCCAAGGTAGCAGATGGTTAGTCGACGAGGTGGTGGAGTAAATATTGGACATAAAAGGATGAACCCTTTTTCCTATGATTCAGTGGCCACTGCCTTCGATTATGTTCCTCTAGAAGTGCTTAAGGATATTTTGGCTCTAGAAAGTGTGGAGGTAGGGGACCACCCATGTTGTTCGAATTTTGAATTGGCGGGAGAGAAAGCGAAATGGGTTCTAAATCTTGGTCGATTTCCAAAAAGGAGGCTGCATTTTTTGAGTTCATTGGATTTAAATAAAATAAACTTCAATTTTTATGTGTCTCCTCTTCAAGGACAAACAAGAAAAACTTTTAATGTTTTCTTATCTTTGGAAGATATAAAGAGGATTATTAGCAATCCACATTTTTTTATTTACAACCCTGATTCTCGCTTGGCATGTGTAGATAATTTTTTAGTGAGAGATTATGGGTTGGGCGATCTCAATGATCCTCTGGTTAATAACATTCACACCCCTACATTGATCTATTCATATAATGAATAATATGGTTAAAAAAAATGAAGACATGTATCTTTGCATTCCATTTTGTCAAGGTTACTTTGTTTCGGTTTCTTTTGGGATAATATATTATGGCACTGGTGCCGTATATGCATTACCAATTGTTGGAAATGGTGGATTTAGTTCTATTTTGGGTATAACATGGTGTTATCATCATATTGTTTGGGTTGACTACGTCTGAATGGTGCATAATGCTTCAAACATTTTTTTGAAGGAATGACACATGTTTGGACAACACATTGTTTCATTCTTCTATGTGGAAGCATCATGAAACAATATTTGCATTGATATTTTCTATTGAGGCGTCTTGAAGCAGTACTTGGCTCAAATTTGTTTGGGATGTGGTATAAGATTGTTTTATGTTTGTTTCTTGAAGTTGGGTTTCATTGGTGACATCTATTGTTTTAAATTGGAAATTGGAATTCTGGATGGAATTGACTTGTATCGGTGGTGATAGTGTTTTTTTGTATTCCCTGGTGCACTTTTATGTGGATAATTTTTTGTATTAAGTCACTAGGAAGAATGATATTGTCACCAATACGGTTTGGATATGCCAGGGCCATTGTTTTTCAGATACTTGATGTTTTTTAAATGCAATATAGATTTATTTATTTACAAAAAAGAATAGATAAAAAGACAAATAAGTCATGAGCCCTCAATTAAAATGAGACTTGAAAACCTCACATTCAAAATTCCCAATAAAAAATGATTTTTTTGCAATCCATTGATAGGAAAATGTTCGTCAATTAGTGGATATATATCAAATGTACTCGATACAAGGAAATATTGGAATCATATGAATATATTGATACCCTAGTACCTCATGTTCCCATATAGACAATTTCACAGTAATTAACAAGAAATGAGTTCTCAATCCACACACGTCTATCTGATTTTGTTAGTATCAGGAGATTATTTATAACCATGCATATCTCAATATCCAAATACCTTGGTATCCCAATATCACTACAAGAAAAATATCTTCTAGCAGAGGTTATAACAGAGGTTTTTACTGTTAAAAAATTGGAAAAAATTGTCAAAAAAACATCTGTTTGGGATAGAAAATGTTTCAGCAGAGGTTTTAACAAAAAATCATCACAACTGAAAAAATCTCGGCAACCGGAGGTTCTAGTGGATATATATATATATATATATATATATATATATATATATATATATATATATATATATACACATTAGCGGTGTGCTTAATGGAACAAGTAGCACATACACACTACCTATATAAAAGCATTGGGCATTATACATAAATAAAAGCACCAAGGCATTAAATGTAAATAATATCGATGTGTAATATATACCACACCAGTGCTAAGAGATAAAAAATCGCCGAGGCGTTCTTCTAAGGGACGACACCGGGGCATGCAAAATATAATTGATGTGTTAGTGCTTTTTTTAAAACTTATAGCGCTGATGTGTATCATTTGTACAACCGTCTCAGTGCATTAGTTATACAAAATACTCGTTCTGTTAGTTTTCATAATGCACAGGGCTGGAAATAATATTTTGTAGGACCGAGGAGTTAGTTATTTGAAATCACTTTTGCGTTAACAATTGCAATGCACCGGGGCATTAATCTCAAATAGGACTGGTGCTTGAAAAGATAAATGCACCGATACTCTTGATTTAGTAAAAGGCATCGGACATGCAAAAATATGTTGTCACAGTGCTTTTATATAACATAACACATCGATGCATTTTTATTTTATAGACACACCGATTTTTTGAATGATATTTTCTCTTTTTTGGAAACATGGACATGTGACAATGCAATTATTGTAATTTTTAAAATCCGTTATTCATAAAAAAATCAATATATATCTTATAACAATATTCATACAAATTAAAATTTGATTAGTGCATTTGTATATGATGTTTGGATTAATTTGTTATATTATGAGATTTCATATCTCTTCATTACAATATTTAATCATCCATATATTTAATTAGTGGTGTAACATTTCACAATGACATTGGATAAAAAATTTAAGAAATCAAAATGTATTTTATTATATAACAATAAGAGACTCTTTGTCATACAAAATGAGATTGTTATTGGTAACCCGTTGTCTTTCAATTGGGACACTATGTCCATTACATTAAACAAAATGTTTGATTATTACAAACAATTATTTCAAAAATACAACAGGTTGCATTGATATCCAAATTGATCATCATTCTTCGCTGGAAGTGCTGCTAGTGCTTGAGCTACTTCCATGAATTGGGTTATTTGGATGAATGTTTTGTTTATTGCATCAGTTGTTTTTGTCTTCTTGATCTTGTAATTCCATCTGCAAACATAAAAATAAAGTGTAATGAGTGTATCTATATTGGTGATAATAATGAACACTGAAATAAACAATATGCATCATTGTAAATTGAAAATCAATATACCATAGCAAGAAGTGACTCATAAACTATTCACATGGTTTCAAAACCAAGTCTCATGCTTTGTTGCAACAAGTCTTCTACTGATGTAGTTCCATACTTTGTTTCCTGGATGTTTTAAATCCCATTATAAATCATAGATTTAATATAAATGATTTTTTTTGTTTTATTAATTATAAACTCATAGAAGTTAAACAACATAGATACTTATAAATTCCACAACTAAATTTTGATAAGCCAACATATACTCAAAACCCTTATTTAACCCAATGTCAATCAATTCTTCCTATGGTTGTTCTTTGTATGTTAACACCTATTTGAATACATTCAAGGATGGTTGCTATAGAACAACCTACAACATACAAAAATGAAAAGATGAGTTGTTATAAGGAAATATAAAAAAATAATCACGAACTTTGAAATCAACCATTTTCTTCCTTGTCGTCCTATTTTATGTGCTGAATGAGTTCCAACTTGTTTTCTTTTATGCAAGAAAATACTTGAAAAATTAATATTTAATGCTAAATTTTTTATTTAATTTAATTTAATTTAATTTTTTAATGTACAAAGTCAATCATGATTACATATATTTGAAATACGTTGTTGTTGAGATGACTCCTCCTGCGATGCAATTTTGTCAATTTCTTTGACCATCTGCTTATATATTTTTTTGGACATTCCTACTAGCATGTTTTACATATCAACGTGTTGATCATTTGGGATTTTCAAAATCTTTATGAAAAAAATAATAAATTATTTTTATAATGATATATGAAAACTAAATATAACAAAATCAATATTAATAAATGAATGTTTTGTAGCAATATATACATATAATTATAGAATGTCATTTTATACAATTGGGAATATTACCTTTTGAATGATTGTTTTTTGTTGTTATATGTTTTTTCTATTGCAAGTCTGACATGTCTCATTTACCATTGCTCTGAAAACGCTTCCTCTATTTTAGATATAATTTGGTTCTTAGAATCATCAGATTGATTTTTGTATTGTAAGTGGAAAGTACGTTTATACGTTTGTTCCACTAAATCCCTCATAATTCTGTAAATTTTTCTCCCATTTCACTAACATCTAACACCACTCCAAATGAGCTAAGGAACAATTCATCATCATTTACATGTTCTATAAATTTTCTATTCTTAAAAAAAATTGAACATATATGAATTAATAAATTGTTTGAAACATGTTATCTAATACTTTTAAGTATATTATTAATGAAAATTAAAAAAAAAAAAAAAAAAAACTCATATTGAATGATATTTTTCATTCACCTGATTCTGCAATTTTTCTATCAAACATTTACACTCTTCTGTACTTAGATTAGAAATAATCTTATCAACCTTGTTCATTTTGTGGCTTTGCATGACACACACCAACCAATAATTATTAGTTAAACTTACATATAGTTCAAACATATTAATTTTGTAAAGAATTTACAAAGAACTTGCCTTCTATGTTTTTTTTTTTTTTTTTTAAATGTGTTATCATTGTGTTGATCAATATTTTTGTTACTTGAGACCTTTTAAGACATTTTTTTATCAATATACAACTTGCGACATTCAATATAGAAGCCATTAAATATATTTTACAAATAAATCAAATATTTTTCAGCCAAAAAAGATTTGGTAATCAATGTGTTTATTTGCATAAATGCACTGGTGCGTTTATAACATTAATGCATCGAGCGTTTAATTGTTCAACACTGCCATATGATTTTTATTTTTATTTTTTAAAATTTATTTATTACGGTCCGATATCTAAGGATAAACACATTGAAACGATTTAACGATGTTATTTAGAAGACGCGGGTCAGTGCACTATATTACACTGGGAGGAACGATTAATAGACTGGACAAAATAGAGAGTGTTATAAAATACTGATGCGTTGTATTACAGAGGGAGGACCCAGTGTGTTATATTACAGAGGGCGCACCACTAAACATATATCCACTTTAAAAAAAACCGATGGGGGCTGACAGGGTTTGGATCTAATTCAATAATTGATTCCCCTACTTTACATTTCAAACACCCTATATATAGTAAGTACACGAAACCATTAAATATAAAATACCTAAATTGAAAAACCCTAATTGTCAAGTGGTAGAGGAAGTTAAACCCTAAGGAAAAATTTTGCAGGATGAAACAAGGGTTTAAGGTAAGTATTGATTTTTTGTTTTGTTTTTTTGTCTCAATTTTAATTAAATCGTAAATCGTAAAAAAAATTACTAGTAAAATCTATACTAATTTTTTTATTATAAAGGGTTTTTTAATTATTTTATTTTTATTTTTATTTATTTTTAATTAATTATTATTATTATTATTATTATATATATATATATATATATATATATATATATATATATATATATATATACATATATATATATATATATATTCATTTATTTATCTTTGAATTGTGAATAAATCTAAAAGTCTAAAAATATATTAAGAGTAAAATTTAAGATTTTTTCTATTAAGGGTTTTGAGTGAATCACCATACCTTTCAACTTTTGATCTTTCTGCGAATCCAAAATATTTTGTAGCTCGAGAGTGTTCTCACCATGTCTCTCTTGCAAATGATCTCTCTTTTAATTAAACCCTAACAAAAATAGTAAATTTTTTTATTAGTAAAATAAACAATAAAATTTAAAATTTTTACTATGTAGGTTTTTGAGTGAATCACCAAACCTTTCAGCTTTTGATCTTTTGAATATTTTTGTTGCTTCAAACTATTTTGTTGTTGCACAATGCTCCTGGTATGTCTCTCCTGCAAATCACTGACTCAAATTTTCGGTAAAATGATGAAATGGTGAATAATTTTTTACTATTTAAAAAACTTCATGAAATTAGATTTCGAAAAATCAATTGCTGCTCATTTTTGAATTTTAAAAAAGAAAAACAACTTTATTTAATCAATTTCTCTACACATCAGTGCGTTTATAAAAAAAACGCACCACATTGCTGGGGCGCCAAACTTTTTCAATGCACAGACATGATACATTTTTTTTGAAATCTCGAAACAACGTGATTAATTTTTTTAACGCAACGATACAATTTTTATTTAAAACAATGATGCTCTAATTGTTATAAGAGCACCGAGTTGTTTGAATTAATTTTTATTTTAATTTTTTAAAATTAGGAAATAGGTGCGTAGCAATGTTGTATTTTTAAACACATTGGTGCGTTTTTGTACAAGCACACCAATATGATAACATATTTTTTTCGAAATGCCAGAAACCAGTGCATGTATTATTTGAACTCCTTGGTGCTGTTAATTTTTTAAACACATTGGTGTGCTTTGTTCTGATAAGCGAACTGGTTGGGTTTAAAAACTATCTAAAATTTTAATTTCACAAGGATGACATATTAATCTCAAATTATCCTTTAGGATGCATCCACATGAATTACAGTAGTTCATAATATACATTTTCTGCTTAAAGTCACCTTATTCTTGAAAAATGGTTTGAAAACTATATTGAAATTTAGATTGTGGTTATATGGTTGTCGATATTAATTTTGGATATGCACAAAAATTTTTATTTCTGATTTTTCTCAAATGCAGGGACAAAATATCAATAATATCAAATGGCCAATTCTTCAAGTTCCAACACGTTCCATATTGTTGATCAATGTATTTCACAAATTTCTCCCTTTCCATCTCCAGTAAGTTCATATTTAATTTATATTTTGATTTTCTAACTGATTTTTTTTTTTTTAATCCATGTCAATTTGAATAAAAATGTATCCAAATTTGTAGGAACCTGATTCAGAATTGAGTTAAGATGCAAAAAATATTACTCCATAATTTTAAAAACATTGGAAGCTCTTATTAGGAGCAGCATATCGCAAGCAGTTGGTAGATGAAAATAGAAAACCTCTTCACCCTGCCAATTGGAACATGGCATCTTCGAACCACAATCGTGGATCAACGATGGTAATAATTGTTTGGTATAATGTAATTTCAACAAACCAATTGCATTGGCGTGCTTACTAATGTCATTGATATTGTACTAATGACCAATATTTTTGAAATTAGGATTGTATTGATGATGAGCGACCCACCCACCATCTTTTGGAGCACTCCACTATAATGTCAACTCAGGAGAAGGTTGCATTAAGAGCAAGAATCAGAGAGGAAACATACAAAGAATGGTTAAAACAACCACCTATTCAATTCCCACTACGTCTAGATTCACCAATTAGGAATGACTACAACAATAGTAGTTCTTCATCAAAAGTTGGCAATAGAGGTAATCAAATGGAGGTTGGTATGGATGATTACTTATAGGATACGACTTCCATGGAGGCAATTTTGTTAGATGCACTCCAAAACAGTTAGCTATGGGATGATGCTCATATCACTGATAACTTATTCAAAAGCCTGAAATATGGTTCCACCACCCCTCTCTTTGGACCTGGAGGCAAGTCAAAGTCTACTCAATTGGGGAAAACGATGTTGTTTTACAATGTGAGAGAAAATTTTAGCATGTCGAATGCATGTTTATCGGCAATATTGAGGTAATTAACCCACATGATTAATCAAGTTCCCTATTTTCGTCATACAATCAAATTTAAAAATGGTCGATTTTATGAATGTTAAATATTGACATTGTACAATTATATTCCCCACCAACTACAAGATATTCAAAGATAATGTTCTTCTGAGTGATAATGTCTTGCCAGGTAGCTGCAAAGAGGCAAAGCAGTTGTTGAAAATGTTGGGTGTTGAGTACATATCATATGATTCTTGTCTGAATGATTGTATTCTATATAGAGGAGAACATGCCAAAAGGAGATATACCTGATATGTGGGCATGACAGGTACCATAATTCAAGAAAAATGAGTAGATCACATGGTCCCCCTCATAAGATATTGAGGCACATGCCTATAATATCAAGGATTCAAAGACTCTTTTATTGTAAATAATTAGCCATGTTACAGGGATGGCTTGCTCACACAAAAGTGAGTCAGGAGTTATGAAAATCCCAACAGATTCAATAGCCGCGAAACATATAGAGGGTACATGGCCTGAAAAATTCAAAGATGAAGTACGAAGTCTATGACTCAACATAGCCATGGATGGCGTAAGTCCATATTCCCTCCAAAACACTAACTATAATGTTTGACATGTAGTAGTGATCAATAACAATACCCCACCCATGGTTGTTCGTGAAGAATGAATATCTTATGTTGGCTCTCATAGTCCTTGGTAGAAGACCTATGAAGAATATATATGTATACTTACAACCATTGGTAGATGAATTGAAGGAATTATGGGAAGGGATACATGTGTACGATGTATCTTACCCGTCGCAACAGACAGGATTTTTACGTTGTATGGCATATGTGCTTACACCATACATGATTATATATGTTTAGTAGTTTTCTTTGGTAAATAACATTATTATTTATTTTTTTAGTAACAATATTGTTTTGAATATTAATTTAATTTGTTGTAATTTTTCAAATATTCATGGTCACTAACGTGTCGGTTTGTATAAAATAATTTTGTAGGTCTTGTAACAAAAGGGTGTAATCAGTGTAAATTTTGTGGACCTTCTCTGAAGGCTAGGTGGTCTGACCTCCTACGAAATCCAAAGTAGGACTGCTCTAGGGTATTTATCCCAGAAGAACACCCTTACAGAAGAGCAACATCCACTTTCAATGGTAAAACAGGGAGAATCCAAAGGCCTGTAATAATGACACCAGATGAATGGCTTAGAGCATATGAGAGAGAGAAGGAGAAGGAGTTTGCAGAAAAGTTTGATTCAAATGGGGAGCTTAGGTTCAATGATCCAGAATCCTTCAACACCTATGTTGAGAAATTACCCATTGGGATGAAAAGGAAATCTGCGTTTTATGGCTCCCATATTGGGGCATATTAAGATTTCCCACTCACTAGATCCCATGCATATATTTAAAAATGTTTCATATTATTTATGGAGGCACATTCATAAAAAGAAAATGACACATTGGTTGTTAGGAGAGATCTTATTTATTCAAAAACTAAAAAGAAACATTAGTCGAGACAAGAAACTAGAGGAGGGACTGGTCCTTCTTAGTATTTCAAAGAAGGTGTTGTCCCTTGGATTTTAACAAAAGATGACCTTTCTTTGGAAAAGGAAGTTATAATGAGTGTGAGGGTGCCTTCTTTATATGCGTCTTCACTATGGCACTGCTTCACTGTGAAATATTGTTTGTCGAGGTTGAAATTGCATGACCATTTGAACCTTCTAAGAGTACGTATGTCAAAAACATGATTTTATTATTTTATTTTTATTTTTATGTAATGAGATATTTTATAATTATTTTTTGTATAATGTAATATTTACTATGTAGTGTCATTATCCTATGCTCGTGCGTGGGTGTGTGAACCATGAATTCCAAAAAGACCTATGACGTGCCATATCTGTTGGCATTATGATGTAATATGTTGTCCTTGATGGCAACCTACTCGATGAGGCCTTTTTGATAGCAACCTATTTGTTGAAGATGTAAAATTGATGTATCTACAGGTCAGTTCAGACGTGACAGAGAAAGGAATTCCAGTCAGTGACAGAGGAATGATGAAGGTAAAGTTTCAAGATGTATATGCAGGTTTGATGAAGGGAACCCTCGTATACTTGCAGGTTTGATTAAGGGAACCCGAGTATACATCCAGAATTAGTGTATACACAGTTTTGGTGAAGAAAAGTCACGTATATACACGGATACAAAGAAGCAAAGTCGTGTATGTATTGGCGCACTAATTTTAACGATACCAAGGGTCTTTACCATGGTATTAGCCCACGATATTGAGCGCAGTAATGGCTATTTGATCCCATCCAAGAATACCACCAGCACTTGTGTGGTTTTTGGCTCATGGTATTGGCTAAGGCTCAATCTATATAAGGAAGAAAAGATCATAGTGCAAGTGTGTGCATGTGAATGATAATTGAATGAATACTTCAGTCTGAAGTATATCTGCATGTATTGGGATGTTTTCAATAGATAGATCTGATATTTTGATGCATTTATGAATACGATAATGGATCATGATCTCTAGACCTGGAATGACTATGTATTTGCATGATTTGTTTAGATCTGTGGTATGGCACATAATTGCTGAAGTAAATGATATGATTTGAGCAAGTTTGTAGCTTTGAAGTGGTACATAGTCCTGTAATCTTTATAGATCTCTATGCTGGTTTGTCATGGTGAAAGCGCGTATACCCGCGGGTTCGTTTTAGCAAAAGCGCTTATGGAAGTTAGGGTTTTTTTATGAAGATTGATGAAGAAAATGTCTGATCATTTCTGCTATGTTTCTGCTATCTGTCAATGAATTCTTCATGTAGATCTAGATTGTTTGAATATTTCTTATGTTGTTAGTTGACTGTATAAATATGATCAGTGACTAGGTGATTGAATATGATGGATGTTGTTGACTAAATAAGGGTTCTGTAAATCTGACAAAGTATGCTCGAATGTCTCTGATCTGTTATGAGTTTGGTGGGATTCCTAATTTTAGTATATAAAGATATATACGCAGGTTCGTCCATAGGAAAGCGAGTATACACGCAGGTTGCAATAAGTAAAGAAACGTATACAATTGGTTTTATGAATTATCAGGGTTGAAGTTGATTCTGCGTGTTAATACAAAAGTCTGGGTTTAATGCTGTGATATGGTTACAGTGATCTCACTGTTATGTTTATTGGTTGATGGCTATTAGTGTTGATCTAAAAATTGTGTTGTGTTGAAGCTGTTGGATCCAGTGTGAAAATTTATGAAACGTGATCTGCAATGGTTTTGAGGCCAAAAGCCTTCAGTGTGGAAGTCGAAGCTTCTTGCCAGTAGAAGCTCATGATCAGTTCAGGGGATTGAAGCTCCCTTCTAGTAGTGGCTTGTAAACGAGATCAGGGGGTTGGAGCTCCCTTCCAATAGCAGTTGGAAAACGAGATAAGGTGGCAACCTTCTACAGGTGGGTGCCTGCGTACTGATATGAGTCTGCGTCAGTACAACATTGTAAGCAATTTTCTATATAATAAACATTGAAGACAGAGACGACAACAATAGTGGTTTTCTCCCAACTTAGGTGTCCACCTTAAAATCTTGGTGTTCATGTGTGATGTCTTTTGTGTGATGATTTAATTTGTTATTACTTCGCATATCTACTACTTAAATCCCTGATGCATAACTGATGATATGGGCTAAGTAAAGTTTCTAAGGATTTATTTAAACATTAAATTTATCTGGGTATACACATGTTTCCTTTACAAAAGCCGCGTGCATATGCTAGTTGGACTAATTGGAGTCGCGTATAGAAATCAGTAAAATGAAAAGAAAATATTGTGATTATTGTAAATACCGATTCACCCTCCCTCTCAGTATTTTTCCCAACAATATCTAAATGATCTGCAATTGTACGTTGGATCACATCAAAGGAGATTCATAGGGATAACATTCCATTGTGGCGTCAAGAGATAACTAAGATTGTTGTATGTTTTAGAAGGAGTTTCCAACGAGTTTCATAGACTTGCAGGTTCATCTTCTAACTCATCTAGTAGATGAGGTTGAATTAGTTGGGCTCGTTTCTTGTTGTTGGATGTTCTTCTTAGAGAGGTACATGAAGAAATTGAAAGGTTTTATTCGATAAAGAGTAAAACCTGAGGGCTCTATGGCAGAGGGGTATATATCGTATGAGTATTTCTATTATTCCAGTGAGTACATCAAGCATATTGACAGACTAGGTGCGGAAATTTGGGATGACAAGAGGGATGAAGACAAAAGAGAAAGAGAGCTTATCGAAACTAATGGAAAGAGGTGCATGATAAAGAGTAAGTACAGGCTTATCATTTGTCAAATTAATACACAGTAACTATTCACACTGAAATTCATATTAATGCATATTTTTATCTCATATCTATATATATATATATATTGGTTTGATTTGATCATCAGTGAATTCATAAATTGAAGCCATCAACAAATTCATTCTTTACAATATGGAAGCGACACAACCGTGGGTCGCATTGTACGAAGATAAGAGTTGGAAATGAGATAGTGACAGGAAATAATTTAAACAATTGAATAGTAGAAGCGTGCCTTATCGTGATCATTTAAAATAAAATATGCCAATGACATGCCCTAATAGTTGGGCTATTGATCAAGTCAGAGATAAATACAGTGCATCTAGTCGTTACTCGCGTGCTAAAGAGGATGCACTAAACATAGGGATTGGGTGCAACAACTCAATAATTATATTCACTTTTTGTACAATTTTAACTTCACACTGCACCTTTGAATTGTAACACACACACACACACACATATATTTAATTATGTTCGGATTATTAGACACATGACATTGTGATTTTTTTCACTTTTTTTATAGGTGAATTTTTTCCCATCTATGTGGGCATATGGACATCATTTTTGCATGAAAGATGCCGATGATGGATGCATGACACAAGACTGTGGAGTGGAAGTCGAGTTTGACCAATTTAGTCGTGCTAGCCACTGTGATCAAAACCTAATGCATGGGACATTAGATTATGTTGGAAAGATACAAGAGATCATTCAAGTGGACTTCTCTTCGTTCCAATGTGTTATTTTTAGGTGCAAGTGGTGGGACATCTTTGATCGGAATAATGTAAAGGAAGATTGTGATAGTGGGTTGATATCTATCAACTCTAGAAATATGTGGCATGAAGCTAGAGAGCCTCATGTTTTCCTAAAACACTGTAGCTAGATGTTTTTTTACCCATATGTGTTGGATAGGGATTGATGGTTCGTATTAAGACACGACCCTAGATCAAAACATATTTTTGAGAACAACAATGTTATCATGCCAAGCGAGGAAGATAATTAGGGTGATGACAACAGAGAGTGATATGTACTTGTGTTATTTCATCATTTATACTATTTTGTATGTTTTTGTTGTCATTATTTATCTAATTATATTATTTTTTATTTGTCATGTTGACATTTTATAATATAATTGGTAAGATTCACAAACGTTTTAAGACATTTTTTTGAAATGGAAACATTTTTGCGGTACTTAAAATTAATTATTTCCAATTGTGTACATTATATATGATAATACAGATTCAAGGTCACAACCCTTCTCAAATAGGAACATATCAAGCACACCGAATTTGTGATGGTGATTAAGAGGCATTGGTTTACTTTCAAATAGACTCGATGATGTATTTTTTTTCGTTCTTAGATTATGTGAAATAAATATCTATTTTTTGTATTTATAACTAAATTATTTAAAGTAGACATGTCTTTATCATTGTGAACATGGTGTAATATTAGCTAGGAGAATGTGAAAAACATGAATTTTAGTGACTATCTCGTGATAAGTATGTGAAAAAAATAATAAATAATTTTTTTTGAGTTGTTCATTAAGAAAGATTCAAATATATTATTTATCAAAAGTTTAAATCTAATTTATTATCAACTTTGTATTATTTAACTCACATTTATTATTAAAAAGAGTTAAATTTAAACCAATACAATAGCAACTAAATAATCAAAATGTTATATCTTTATTACTAGAAAAAAATTCACTTGCCTCTTTAAGTGAGAATTTCCAATAGAACAAATCTCCAACTACAAGTAACTTCACATGAAGCCTTATCATGTTACATTTCTTTATCCTCATATTTAGAGAGAGAAATTTTTAATTTAAATGATCAAATGTTGCTATAAAAAATAAATTTAAATTGTTTGAAATTCTCATAACTTTAACAATAAATTAAATTTTATAAAAATATGATTTTTTATTTTTATTTTTATTTTATTTTATTTTTAATTCTAAATTAATTGTGTTGAGAGATGCTATACAACTCAGTATGGGAGAGATTTTGTCACATAACGTTACATTTAATGTCAGCCAGAATTACAATACCCCAATTCATAGCTTAATCTTATACAATTTTATATAGAGATATAAAGTAACCTACAGAAAGAATTAAAATAAAAATTTATGAGGAAGAAATCTAATAAGTAAAACTAGTATAGTTTACTAAAAGGAAGAAATGTATTTTTTCACATAACAAGAAATAGTATTATTGATATTACATTATGTGTAATTCATTCTATGTTCCATCTACATGTGATATTTAAAACAAAAAATATTTTACTCACAACTTTAAGTAAAATATTTCAATGTCCATATTAAATAACATAATTTTATAGATACTTTATATAGAGAAAAGTAGAGTAATTTAAATTGAAAATTTTCTTCTATTTTCACTTTAGTGAGAAAGATTGAGAGAATTCTTATTCCATTAATAGTTGCTCTCTAATTCAATATATGTGAGATATTTGTAAATTTTTAAATGTTTAATATGGATTTGATATATAATATTTTACAAAATATTAATAATAAAAATAACTAAATGTAATTTTACAATCATAGTTTCTTTCCTTTTTGTGAGTCAAATTTCTTCTATTAGATTATCATAAAAACAAGTAGTACAAAATATGTCTTTACGAACCTTGGTAGCTCATTCCGACGAGACTTGTTGGCGCCGGGGGTTGAACTATGCCAAAGATAGGCCCTTACAAGCATCATTTTCGCCAGGCATAATAGCAATACATCACACAAAGGAGACAAAAAGAACAAAAAAACTAACAACAACATATCATGGAGGAGGATGGGGAGGAATTATATGTAGAAAATTATACAAGATGCATGTATATTACTGGACTTTCCTGATCTAACAAATTAATCTTATGTTAAATACAAAATCCTTCCACCTAATTCTTTGCGGAAATTAAATTGCCAATTGCAAAACACATATGAAGCAAATCAATTGCACATAACAAGAATGCTTTATCGGGAAAGCTTAAAGCTAAAAACCCCAAATATCATATATTATGTATATCAATAGAACATGTAACAATATCATACAAAGCTTAGTACATCAAGCTCTCAGTACAATCAACAATCGTCACACACTGTCATGTAGAAATTTGCATATCTATGCACCAATTTCTTGCCTCCTGACAGCTTGCCTCCACTGCGCAGTCCCTGCTGAAGAAAATCCCTGAATGAATTCGATCTTGCCTTTCCTTGACTGTGCAATCCTCATTGGAAACTCCAATGTGTGTGTAGATGCATTGAATGCATCACTATAGTCACAACAGATAGTCCATCTCACCCTTTCACCTATCTCTCCACTGGGTCTCCACTGGAACTGACATGCAGGTAGTTAACTGTTGTATTTGTTCAGTTGCAAGTGAGTCTCTGGTTGTGAATTAATTAAATAATTAATTCACTAAACTCTCACTAGTGTATCTTCAGTTAGAACTAGATTCAACTAGCACAACTGAGTTTAACTCACTTAACTGAGTTAAACTAAATAACAATTCACATAACTATTCTTCCAACTCTGTCACAACTTGCCACTATCAGTTATAACTGAGTCCTCCATGCATGAGTCACCAACCACCCTAGGAATTGCGTAATTCATTCAGCCCACTGATTTTACAAATCCGTTCATTGAAATAAAGTTCTCCAAGAGAATAAGTTGATATTTATTTTCGGATTATTATTAAGGGCTAATAATAATCGACATGCATCTATTTTTAGATTAGCGATCTATAAATAGACTTCGCCCAATATTCTAAATATAGAAATTCATCCAAAGATAGAATTTCCTCAACCATATAGAATCATCATCCTGCTAACTTTATAATATGCTCACCATTCTAAAAATAGACCTGCACTTAAAAATAGCCTGCGGGCCCCACTTAGTGAAGGTGCTTAATTTTCACTAAGCTCATCATCTTGTTGAATCTCAACACTCCCTCTCAACAAGATAAGGATTATCCTTCACCCCAATCCTATCTTTATGGTATTTTAATTTTCTCCTAGTGAGCACATTCGTCATAATATTTGCATCTTGATCTTCTGTAGGAATGTACTGAAGCAACATGACCTTCCGTTGCACACAATCTATGATATGATGATACCGGATATCTATATGATTAGATCTATGAAACACAGGATTAATCGAGAGTTTAATGCAACTCTGATTATCACAATGTATCACTGTAGGATCTAAATGAGAACCGAACAAACCGACTAGGATCTTCCTCATCCAGATAGACTCACATACAGATTGACTTACTGCCATGTATTCCGCTTCCGCTGAACTGAGTGCCACGGATCTTTGTTTCCTGATGTACAAGGAAACAACTGTAGATTCGATACTGAAAACCCCTCCTGATGTGATATTTTTTTCCGTTGGGCTGCCTACCCAATCTGAATCCGTGAAGCCATGCAACTTCACCTCATCCGTCTGTCTATACCATAAGCCATACTCATATGTGCCCCTGAGATATCTCAGTACATGCTTGCCTGCCTTCCAAAAGAGCTTGGTAGGCTTAACCATCACTTGACTAAGCTAGTTCACTGCATAGCATATGTCCGGTCTCGTATTAACTAAATACATGAGCGAACCCACCAATTGTCGATAGACAGTAGCATCCACTACCTTTGCCGATGTAGCATCCTCTTTCCTCTAATTTCTCGGAAGAGTAGTATCCATGGGCTTGCAGTCTTGCATGTGAAATTTACCAAGTATCTCCCAAGCATACTTGCCTTGAGACACAAACAGTTCACCTTCTCGCTGCCATATTTCCAATCCAAGTAAATAATGAAGGAGGCCCAAATCCTTCATCTCAAACTCCTTTGCAAGATCCTCCTTGCATGAGTGTATCAACTTCTCATCACCTGTTATTATTAAATCATCAACATAAAGAACAATGATTAAAATCTTACCCTCCACCACAATTTGGTATAGGTTTGCATCCGCCTCACTCTTGGTGAAGCCAAGTCCAGTGAAATAACTGTCGATCCATGTGTACCAAGCACAGGGTGCTTGGTTCAGCCCATACAACGCTCTTTTGAGTTTGCACACATGCGACTCGCTGCTGAAGATCTCAAATCCTTCAAGATTCTCAATGTACACTTCTTCCTCAATTATCTCATTAAGGAACACAGTCTTCACGTCCATCTTATGAATGTGCTAACCCATATGCGCTGAGAGAGAAAGGATGGTCCTTATGGAAGAATACCGTGCGATAAGTGCAAAGGTTTCTTCATAATCAATCCCCTTGACCTGTGAGAAGCCCCAGGCAATAAATCTTACCTTATAATTCTCAACGCTCCCATCAGTAGCTTTCTTTACCTTGTAGATCCATCTTGAACCGACCACTGATTTACCAACCAGCCTTGGAACAATCTCCCAAGAATTGTTTCTAACAATGGAGTCATACTCCTCCACCATGGCATCTACCCATGTGGGCTCCTGCACTACTTCCTCAAAGGAAGATGGCTTTGTCACGATACACTTGCTCATGAGAGCCATGTGTCCAGTGAATCGGTCAGGTGACTATCTCTGTCTGCGTTGTGATGTAGGGACTCCTACATTCTGTGCCGCATCAAGCTTCAGCCTCTCAGCTTCTGTGGTACGCCTTCTGAATATTCTGATGTTTGGCCCTGCTTGAGTGGACTCCTCCACTCCATGATCCTGCACCTGTGGATGATCCACATCTTCAGGCTCATCTTTGGGAACAAGAAGTTCCTCCTCTGCATGCAAGTGTAGCTCCCTCTCAAGCGACAACTTCATAGCTTTCACCTCATTGAATTTTATATTCCGTTGCACCACAGTCATCTGACTGTTTGGCAAATACACACGATAATTTTGGGGTGTTTCTGTGTACCCCACAAATATCCCAACTTCTGTAGTTGGCTCCAGCTTCTTCCTGGCATCCTTAGTCACATGAATGTAAACAGATGAGCCAAAAAACTTTAAATGAGAAATATCGGGCTTCTTACCAGTAAAAGCTTCTTCAGGTGTACTCATGCCAAGTACTCTACGAAGACAACAGTTTTGCACATAAACTGCAGTGTTGCATGCTTTCGCCCACAATTGCATCGGTAGGCCCTGGTCATGCAGTATAGCTCGTGCAACACCCACGATCGTTATGTTCTTCCTCTCCGCAACCCCATTCTGCTGTGGGTTATGAGGCGCTATGAGTTCTCTTCGAATTCCTTCTTTGCTACATAAGTCTTTGAATTCGTTCGAGATATATTCACCACCATTATCGCTCCGCAGAGCCTTCACTTGCTTCCCCAACTCCTTCTCCACCAATGATTTAAACTCACATAACTTTGAGAGTGTTTGATCCTTCTTTTGCATGAAGATGATCCAGCATCTACGAGAATAGTCATCAACAAAAATAACATAATACCTGTGTTTTTTTGTTGAATCAACCGAGAAAGGTCCACACACGTTTGTGTGAATTCTCTCTCGGATCACCGAAGCACGATTCTCCTTCTCATGAAATATGGTCTTCATAAAATTACCCATAGTACATCCCTTGCATTGATCTGACTACGCAAGAGTACCCTTGGGAAGTCCAGTAGAAATCTGCTGCTAAATCTTCAAGGCGCTATGGTGAAGATGACCCAATCTTCTATGCCATAATTCGCCCTCATCCTGACTCACCACTTCTTCTGCTTTTCCCATCATTGCAGCGCAACCATCTACCTCCAACTTGTAGAGATTATTGACTCAAATCCCTTTCCTCTTGGTTTTACCCACTTTTTTATGTCGTAGGAAAGATTTTCCCTCGCTGAAAACAACGTCATAACCTCTATCCTCCAACATCGCGACCGAGACCAAGTTCTTCTTTAGACCTGGAACATGCATAACATATTTCAACAGAATTAGTTTACCTGAATCCCTCTCAAAGGTAATGGTTCCAATGCCGGTCGCACTATATCTACCATCGTCACCCATCTCTATATGCATTTGGAGATCTTTTTCCTCCAAGTCACTAAACAACACCTTGTCTCCCGTCATGTGGAAGGAAGCACCACTATCAAGATACCAGACCGATCCCATTGCGCTTGAAACCAAGCATGCGATAAAGGAGAAATCAAGTTCAAATTGCGAGGCAAGTGCCTCACCAGCTGCAGCTCTAGCAACCTTCTTGTTCTTCTTTTTCTGTGGGCAGTTAGTCGCAAGATGCCCATGTTCGTGACGGTGAAAACACTTCACCTTGGACAAATCCAGATTCTTTCCTTTAGCCTCAGATTTTGGATGGGATTTCTTCCCCTTCCCTTTCCTTTCTTTAGCAGCCAAAGCGCAATTCTCTTCATCATCATTCTTTGATGAAGAGACATCCCTGGTACTTCGCCTTATCTCCTCCTGCACTAGATTCAACTAAAGTCGCTCCCAATCCAACAATTTCTCCCGTCCATTGATAGAGTCTTGATAACTATGCCAACTCTTCAGAAGCCCATGGCGAGCCAAGCTCACCAAGTCATCATCCGCAACTGTGATTCCCACACTCCCCAACTCATCCCTACATTGGACAAACTTCGTGAGATATTTTGGAATACTATCGCCCTTCTCCATTTTGATTTTTCTGAGCTTATCTTTTGGCACCAACTTCCTATGGTCGCTGCTGCTTTGGAAAAGATCTTTCAAAGCCTTCCACATTAAAAATGGAGTGGCTTTCCTACAAAGGCTTGACACAATATGGTCCTTCACACCTTCCAACATAATTCTTCTTGTCTTCGCTACTTTCTTTTTCCAGGCGTCAAGTAATGCAGCATCTGTCGAAGTGGGCTTAGGAACATCGCTATCGATGAAATCCTTCAAACTATTATCTTCAAGCATCGCCTCCATCCTGTCCTTCCAAGCTATGTAGTTTGAGCTGCCTTCAAGTGCATACTCCAACCACAACCCATTGAAAACCATTTCAATGTATCCTCAACTGTCGCACCAAGAAATTCTTGCAGCAAATTTGAATTGTCCACCAGCACAAAACTCAACACCGCTTCAATATTGCAATCTCCAGTGATCAACATTGTTATGATACCATGTAGAAAATTATACAAGATGCATGTATATTACCAGACTCTCCTGATCTAAAAAATTAATCTTATGTTAAACACATAATCCTTCCACTCAATTCTTTGCGGAAATTAAATTGCCAATTGCAAAACACATATGAAGAAAATCAATCGCACATAACAAGAATGTTTTACTGGGAAAGCTTAAAGCTAAAAAACCCAACTATAATATATTATGTATATCAATGGAACATGTAACAATCTCATACAAAGCTTAGTACATCAAGTTCTCAGTACAATCAACAATCGTCACACACTGTCATGCAAAAATTTTCATATCTATGCACCAATTTCTTGCCTCTTGACAGCCTGCCTCCACTGCACAATATTTGTTGAAGAAGATCCCTTAATGAATTCGACATTGCCTTTCCTTTACTGTGCAATCCTCATTGGCAACTCCAATGTGTGTGTAGATGCATTGAATGCGTCATTATAGTCACAACAGATAGTCCGTCTCACCCTTTCACCTATCTCTCCACTGGGTCTCCACTAGAACTGACATGCAAGTAGTTAACTACTGTATTTTTTCAGTTGCAAGTGAGTCTCTAGTTGTGAATTAATTAAATAATTAATTCACTAAACTCTCACTAGTGTTTCTTCAGTTAGAAATAGATACAACTAGCACAACTGAGTTTAACTCGCTTAACTGAGTTAAACTAAATAACAACTCACATAACTATTCTTCCAACTCTGTCACAACTTGCCACTATCAGTTATAACTAAGTCCTCCATGCATGAGTCACCAATCACCCTAGGAATTGCGTAATTCATTCAGCCCACTGATTTTACAAATCCGTTCACTGAAATAAAGTTCTCCAAGAGAATAAGTTGATATTTATTTTCGGATTATTATTAAGAGCTAATAATAATCGACATGCATCTATTTTTAGACTAGCGATCTATAAATAGACTTCGCCCAATATTCTAAATATAGAAATTCATCCAAAGACAAAATTTCCTCAACCATATAGAATCATCATCCTGCTAACTTTATAATATGCTCACCATTCTAAAAATAGACCTGCACCTAAAAATAGCCTGCGGGCCCCACTTAGTGAAGGTGCTTAATTTTCACTAAGCTCATCATCTTGTTGAATCTCAATAGTATAGGGGGATAAAAATGATAACCAACACATTCATGCACGTGGAAGTCGATGTGATCAACTTGAGCTTGCAGATCTCTAAGGTTATGATTATTTAGGCGATGGCTCTATAGGAGGTTTTCCAACTATTCCAAAATCTCATTATAGCTAAATTGAAAGTCATTCATATATGCAAACAAATCATTATGGTCCTTGTACCTGTGTTCTCTAATGATATCCATGTTGGAATGAATTCCTCTTAGTTGCTCTACTATGGAGTCCAAGGATGCTGGTGCGTCTACACAACTTGGAGAGCAATCCAGATTGTGAGCCACCTCACCTTCCCATTCCATGCCTGCAAAATTTATAGAAGAAGAGCTTTGATTGTTGGCTGGATGACCTTCATTGAAATTATGGCCACCCCATGACCTGGACTCCCTCTATGTCACAACGTTACCCTCAATCCTGGAATAATATCAAATGGGGTTTTCTAAAGGACCCTAAATAACCTGGCTGGATAGAGGTAGGAACACTTACCAGAAGCATAAAGAAACTTGCCTTTCCTTAAAGCATTAAACACCTGACGGGGAGAGATTCTGGAATAGACAAAGAGATAATTCCCCCAAACAAGGAAATTTCCAGGGATAACTACTCCAATGAAGCCCACAAACTCCCAAATACTAACTTGATACACCTAATTAGTCAGAGAGCCTACCCACAAAGCACAACAACCCAGAGAACACAATGGGCTAAAGAAAGAAATTAATGACCACTAATTCAAGCTACAACAAAGAGTGGTCACAAATGATAAACCAAAACAAGGGCAAAGTCGAAAATTGAGCTTACACAGACACATGCTAGAATATATAACAAAATTGATCCATTTTCCACTACATGAAATCCCCTCTAGAATAGTCCCAAATTTTATGCACATAAATAATGACAGACCAACTAGAAAAGCATAAATAGTATGGTGGGGTTACCTTCTCGATGCAAAGAGAGCAGTCCACCTTGAACCCACAATCTAGATTGGAGATAAAGTGCCTAAGTGCTCGGCCAGACTCTATGCCAAGGAAAAATATGCCTCTCTGAGTCATGCCTGGGTCCCATATACTAATTTTAAAATCAAAATTGATCCATTCCACCGCAAGTCGACCGACTGCTGTGCTGTGTCTTAGACTCCTGTATTTTTATAGTATCACCAGATGACTGTTTATTTCTCATAGTCTGCTGAAAATAATATTCCCTGATTATCATTTATTTTCAGAAATCTCACTGCCTTCATTATTTTCCATTTAACCTATCCATTATCTCTCGTTTTACCTCTTCCAATACTCTCATGCTTGGAAATCCCATGTTTGACCTCAATCCCCTCATTTTTGCCTTTTTTCCCCGTCTTAAAAACCTATTTCCCTATACTAAAACCCTTTCCCCTTCACTCATTCCCCTCTTTTCATTCAAAACAGTGTAAAAACCCATTTTTACATTATTTTGAAATAAATTTTGTTTCTGGCCCCACTTTAAATAAACTCTGTTTATTAAACTACCTGACCCCTTATATATTTAAAAGGAGTTGTCTACCGAGGCCGCGTTTTGGCCCGGACAGCAGAAATCCGCCGGAATCCGGTCAACTAAATTTGCAAAAATCAGGTAGTTGCAGTGCTTGGAATCCATTTTTGATAGTGGAAATGGATTCAGCGCTATCAAAAACCCCTGGGGCACTCAAAATAATAATGTTTAACAACTATAAACAAGTTTCTAGGCAAATCTTTGCCGGATTTTCTAAAAATCGTTCCCGGATTTTGGGTCAAAACGCGGCCTCTTTAGACTACGCTTATTTAAAAACCTCCGCCTTTAAAACCTTATTCCCCCGCTTTAATGTGACCCTGGCCCCACCTTATATTAAGCACCTATGCTTTAATTTTTTCTCGGGGCCCCGTGTTATATTAAACCTCGTTTCATTTAAAACCCCGACCCCACCCTTTCAAACTAACCCGCAATCAATTAAACCCTGACCACTGTCTGATCAATCCCGACCGATCTAATGACCCTCGCACCTTTTCACAAACCCAAATGCCCGAGGTTTAAAACCTTCGGAGGGTTTCAAAATGGGCAGTTTCGCAACCCCTCCCATCCACCACGCATCACCACCTCGCTTCATCGCATCCCTCCATCTAATACCACCTAACTGCTCACGCCCCTTGCGATAAACCATAAAACCGCTTCCCCACCTACAATGAAACTGTTGACCCTTTTGAATATTTTGAAGTCATGTAATACCATGATAAGCTCCGGAATATCTGCGATAAACCCCCACTGTCTGGAATCCTTCCATAGTTTTCGCGAGCTCCTTTTAGCCATATCACCTTCCTGCGGAGCTCTGCCTTAAATTAACGATTGTTTTTTTTTTGCAGGTAATCTACGAACCAGAAGATAAGATAAGCGGATCACGAGGGTATTTCCAAAAATTGTTTAATCCAGGCTCTCTGGATTTCGATTAATGAGCCTCATTTCACCCAAAGATTATGAGCTTAAGGGAAAACAATCATGATGACCAGGGATTATACATTTGATCCAAAACAATAAGGTTTATTCAATTCAAAGGATAATGAAGACAAAATAATTAAACAGAACGATCAGGTTAAAGATGAAGGACAAAGTTAAGAAAAATCAGATAAAGAAGTAAAATGAGAAATTACAGTGACAACAGAGGCAGTAAAAGAAAAACAGAGAAAAGATACAGAAGAAAACAGATTAAAGATTAAATGACAAATCAAAAAACAAATCAACGAGGAAGACAAGGCTAGGTGTCAAGGCCACTCAACATTTACCACTTCTCAACTACATAGGCCACCTCCAGCTCAATGTCGATTTGATAAAGCTCCCAAAGTTAATATTTCAGTCAGAGATATTTTAGCATCAACTCATAAGTTATTGTAAAAGTTAATTTTGCTGGCAGTTAGAGAGAGTGTCCAAGATTACTGCACTAGGTTCAATAGTGTATATAATGCCCTCCCTCCTCACATGAAACCCCCACAAGGTCTAACCCTAATGAAATTTCCAGATGGTTTTGACCCAAATATGGCTTATCAATTAAGAGAAAGAGACCCTTCTACATTAGAGGACATGCAGAGGGGTGCAGTAAGTGTGGAAGAAAATCTGATTGCCAAAAGGGCTAGAATTAAAAATGAAAAGAGAGTGACATATAGGGAAGAGGCTGTAGCCTCCACATATTATACTAAGATTTATAACCTCATTAGAACCATGGAAAGGATGATGGAGAGAATAAATATAAATGAGAGAGCTTTCCCTAGAGAAAACCAAGCAGCTCCTCAAAATAGAAACCAGAACCAAAACCAAAACTTTATAAATGAGAGAGCTTTCCCTAGAGAAAACCAAGCAGCTCCTCAAATAGAAACCAGAACCAAAACCAAAACTTTAGGAGAAACCCCCCTCAAATAAGGCAGAGGGAACAAAGAGTACCTGACCAGCAAATCAGGCCTCCTTTCCAAGAAAACTATGCTAAATTCTGTCTGTAATTGTTATCTTAATGTTTTCCTTTGCGAAGTATAGCTAAATAATTTAGAGACTGTCTTCTCTTTCGTTTCACCTAGCTGTTATATTTAGGTTGTCTATTGAAGTTTAACTAAAGAATTCAGAGATTGTCTGCTCTTTAGTTTCTCTTAAACTGTTATCTTGAGGTCTTTCTCATGATGTTGAGTTAAAGAATTCTTAACTGCTCTTTACCTCTACTGAACTGTTGTCTTACATGTTTTCCTCTAAGGACTTGAATGAAGAATTTAGAGTCTGTCTGCTATGATTTTGTGGTGAAGTATAGTCAAAGAATTCAAAGACTGTCTGCTGTTTAGCTTTGCTAAACTCACTATCATATCATATTCATCTTGCTACAAAGATCCATTTGATATAGTTAGCTTGCCCTGTGAAACCGTTGAAAAGTTGATGTACAATTTAACCCTTTTATGACTCCATATCCTTAATGGATTAAGCTTCCCACATTCTATCTATCCAACCTACAATCAATCAAACAAAACAAACAACCCCAATCTTTAAAACTAGCCTAAAATCATAAAACATAAGCATAAAGCCAAATCATTTACTCATAAACACACAGAGAGCCCTCTCTGAGCCTAGGAAGGCTAGGTCTTGGACTCCGAAGTGGTTTGATGTGTTTATTTGCTATTTGTTCCTTCCAATCTTACAAATTACAGGGAGTCAACATAGTGGCGACCATACTAGGGAATAAATATAAATGAGAGAGCTTTCCCTAGAGAAAACCAAGCAGCTCCTCAAAATAGAAACCAGAACCAAAACCAAAACTTTAGGAGAAACCCCCCTCAAATAAGACAGAGGGAACAAAGAGGACCTGACCAACAAATCAAGCCTCCTTTCCAAGAAAAATATGCTAAATTATGTCTGTAACTTTTATCTTAATGTTTTCCTCTACGAAGTATAGCTAAAGAATTCAGAGACTATCTGCTCTTTAGTTTCACCTAACTATTATCTTAAGGTTGTCTATTGAATTTTAACTAAATAATTTAGAGATTTTCTGCTCTTTAGTTTCTCTTAAAATTTTATCTCGAGGTCTTTCTCATGATATTGAGTTAAAGAATTCTTAACTTCTATTTACCTCTACTGAACTGTTGTCTTATATGTTTTCCTCTAAGGACTTGAATGCAGAATTCAGAGTCTGTCTGCTCTGCTTTTATGTTTAAGTATAGTCAAACAATTCGAGGTTTGTCTGCTCTTTAGCTTTGCTAAACTCACTATCATCTCATATTCATCTTGCTACAAAGATCCATTTGATATAGTTAGCTTGCCCTGTGAAACCCTTGAAAAGTTGATGCACAATTTAACCCTTTTATGACTCCATAGCCTTAATGGATTAAGCTTCCCACATTCTATCTATCCAAACTACAATCAATCAAACAAAACAAACAACCCCAATCTTTACAACTAGCCTAAAATCCCAAAACATAAGCATAAAGCCAAATCATTTACTCATAAGCACACAGAGAGCCCTCTCTGAGCCCAGGAAGGCTAGGTCCTAGACTCCAAAGTGGTTTGATGTGGTTCTCTGCTATTTTTTCCTTCCAATCTTACAAATTACAGGGAGCCAACATAATGGCGACCATACTGGGGAACTGAGTTATTAAAAAGGCTTAATATTTCCTCAAGAACTCAGAAACCCCACTAAAATTTAGATGAATCAAGTATTAGCCAAGACTGGTATCTGGTTGCTGATGGTGGACAACAACCAACCTCAAGAAAGTTGAAATCATCCACCTAGTGACTCCATTGGGAAATTATTGAGAAAACCTAGTATTATCAAAACTCAAAATAGAAACCCAGTCAAAATACTTTGTGGGTTAAGTATTTCTTTCACAGATTGGTATTTTTTTAAGCTATTATAAAAAATTTCAACCAATCTGAGCCTTAGGTCTAAGTTCTGGCTTCTAGAAGAATCTATACCTGATCCCATCCGGACCCAAACCCTCCTACAATAGTTGAAAATCCAGAGCACATCCTAAGGAAAACCCCTAGATCTGAGAGTTCAACTGTCAGTACGCCAATTCACAAGGCAAGTTCCCTCCCTGAAAACCTCAAAAACTTGCAGGATATCCAATTTGACCCACACTTAGAGCAAAAATTATTTAGGAATAGGTCCTATAGTTGGATAAACCAAATAATTTTGGATCCATCCATCTTACAGCAGAACCCTATTGTAGAATCCTCAACCCCCATTCATACACCTACTATTCACCTTCCTCCATTCAACCCTCCACCTCCTTTTATCAACCCTCCCCTTGTTAACCCCCCTTTTGTTCCCCAACCAGCAGCCATGGCAACCTGGTATGCCTCATTAGTCCTACCATTACCTTTAGTGCCTTTAACACAGGACTATCAGTCCAAAATCCCCTATTTGATGCAAGTAGTTCTACAACTACTCAACAACATGTGGATAGATTGGAGGATTATTTTGATAGACAAGAAATAGATGACAAAACTATTAAGATAAGAATGTTTTCCCAAAGCCTAGGGGGAGAAGAAAAAAATTGGTTTAAAGGCCTAACCCCTAATAGTATACATGACCTCACTGCTTTTAATAAGCTGTTCCTAAATAAATGGGAAGTCAAGAAAAACCATCTCCAAATCTTATCATAATATGAAACAATTAATAGAAACGTTGGAGAGAGTGTCCAAGATTACTGCACTAGGTTCAATAGTGTATATAATGCCCTCCCTCCTCACATGAAAACCCCACAAGGTCTAGCCCTAATGAAATTTCCAGATGGTTTTGACCCAGAGATGGCTTATCAACTAAGAGAAAGAGACCCTCCTACATTAGAAGACATGCAGAAGGGTGTAGTAAGTGTGGAAGCAAATCTGATTGCCAAAAGGGCTAGAATAAAAAATGAAAAGAGAGTCACATATAGGGAAGAGGCTGTAGCCTCCACATCTGATACTAAGATTGACAACCTCTTTAGAACCATGGAAAGGATGATGGAGATAATAAATATAAATGAGAGAGATTTCCTTAGAGAAAACCAAGCAGCTCCTCAAAATAGAAACCAGAACCAAAATCAAAACTTTAGGAGAAACCCCCCTCAAATAAGACAGAGGGAACAAAGAGGACCTGACCAGAAAATCAGGCCTCCTTTCTAAGAAAACTATGCTAATGAGGATGATGGGGTGATTGAAGAGCCATAAGAAAGTGAAATTAATTTAATGGGAGTCAATAATGAGGATACTGTTTTGCTCACTAAGGAAGAACAAGGCATATTTTCGCCAGCTCAAATTGAAGAAGAATGAATATAATCCGAGAATTATAAACAAGGATTTAAAAATGCCTTCATGGAAGTGCATAGACAATATTACCTCAGAAGCAAGAAAGCCCAAGGAATTCCCAAGAGAAAGAACCCTAAAATTTATGCTAGGAAGACCCCTGAAACTAATCCTGAAAAGACAACAGAAAGTTCAACTCAATTGGTTAAAATTTCTAATAAAAATAAAAACAAAAAAAACCTAGAAAGTAACACTGGTAAATCAACTAGTAGCCCTAACAAAACTGATTTAACTGATATCCCTAGTGCAAATCAGCAAGCTGAAGTTGCTGCAAAAATAGTGTTTGATAAAACTATTTCAAATATGCCAAAAACACAGACACCTTTTAGTATTGAGAATGAGATTGCCAAGATAAAAATTTCCATCCCTCTTACTGAATTGGTAGGCCAAGGTATATATAGATCCAAGGTTTTGAAAACTTTAAACATAGGAGAAAATATTGATACTGTAAATTTGAATGATGAAAAACCTGAGATTTTGTTTTGACCTGAAGTAGAAGGTAAATTCCAAGAGGGAGGTGTGCCTCCATTTTATGTCAGTTTGAATATTCATGATAAAATCCTTCACAATGCCATGTTAGATTCAGGAGCTTCTCACAACCTCATGCCAAAGGTAGTTATGGAGAGACTTGGCCTTGAGATAACTAGACCATACAAAGACTTGTACTCTTTTGACTCAAGTAGAGTTAAATGTCTAGGCTTAATTAAATATCTCTGTGTTACTTTAGCACAAATACCAGGCAAAAGCCTAGTAATGGATATTCTAGTGGCTGAAATTACCCCTAAATATGGCATGCTTCTATCACGCTCATGGGGAGCCAAACTTCAAGGCACCCTCCAAATGGACATGACTTATGCTACCATACCAGTCTTTAGTCAACCAAGAAGACTATATAGGGAAACTCATATGAAATACATGGTCAGTAGTCAAGAAAATCATGATAACTCCCCTATCTACTCTGTCCACTCAGACCTTGATTCATTTATCCTTTATAATGATGAAAACATTGATGAAAAAGTCGCAGTCCATGAAAAAACAACTGATAAAGAAGAAGAAAAGGAAGAACAGTCAGACCAAATAGAAAATGAAAAACACAAGTCTCAACCTAAACCTCTTTGGAGCATGAGCTTTTGATGGTTCTTGTGGAAAAATTGGATTAGGAGCAGGTGTTTGGGTACATAACTCTAAAAACAACCATGCAGATGGTCATTCATATAAACTAAAATTTCAATGTACAAATAATATAGCATAATATGAGGCACTCCTTCTAGGGCTACAATTACTGAAGAAACTAGAGGCCAAAAGGATCTCTGTCCGGGGGGATTCTGAGCTAGTCATTAGGAAAATTAAGGGAGAATATTCAGCAAAGCATCCTAGATTAAGAGGATACAGAAATGCTGCCCTTGACCTCCTAAAAACATTCCAAGAATATGACCTTGCCTCCATCCCAAGAAATCAAAATATCCTTGCCAATGGACTAGAATTTGCAGCCAGTACTTGTAAACTGCCTCAGTCTAATAAACAATACACATTAAAGGTTAGATACAGACCAGAAGTTCCTAATAATATGAGATATTAGCAAGTTTTTGAAGATGACCAACAGATTGAAGACTTCCCGCAGTCCAAAAATGAGTTTGAAATTCCAGATTCAAACTTAGATCGTGAAGAGGACTGCTCTACTGAGGAAAAATCATGTGAGGAGAAGTCCCCTCATGATGCTGATATAAATTTGTTAGCGGAGGAAATCCACATAAAATAGAAATGTGTGAAGATCTAGAAAAATAAGATTTTGAAGTGCTGCAGTTCAGAGATATTACCCTGCCAAGAGGACTTGTCCCTCTAGAAGAACTTTTTGATTTCAATGATGTTTCTAAAAATCCAAAGATGGAATCCACTAAAGCAAATGTAGAAGAATGCAATATAGGTAGTGAGCAAGAGCCCAAAATGGTAAAGCTATCAAAGACACTGCCTGCACCTATAAAACATAAATATATCAAGCTATTCAAATAATTTAGTGATGTGTTTGCCTAGAGCTATGAAGGCTTGAAGTCATATGACATCGATATCATTCAACAAAAAATTCCACTCAAAGAAAGACAAAAGCCCTTTAAACAGAAACTGCGCAGAATAAATCCTGTCCAAATGCCACTAGTTGAGAAAGAGATAAAGAAAATGTATGATGCTGGAATAATAGTCCCACTCAGGTACTCAGAATGGGTTTCAAATCTTGTATCTGTGAGGAAGAAAGCATGAGATATTAGGCTCTACATTGACTTCATAAATTTGAATAAAGCATCCCTGAAGGAAAAATACCCTTTACCAAAGATGGATCACATATTGTAAAGGGTGGTAGGATCCAAAAGGATATCTATGCTTGATGGATTTTCAAAGTACAATCAAGTGCTAGTACATCCAGATGATCAACACAAGACAAATTTCATTACACCTTGGGGCACCTTTATGTATGTAAAAATTCCTTTTGGGTTAATGAATGCCGGAGCCACTTTTAGAAGAGCAATGGATATTGATTTCTCAGAAGAAATATGTTTTTTCATTGTAATATATCTGGATGATATCACAGTCTATTCAAAAAATGATGAAGAACATCTTGCTCATTTGAGAAAGGTCTTTGAGAAATGAAAAAAGTACGGTCTATCTCTGAATCTGAAGAAATCCTTATTTGGCCTTCAAGAAGGGAAGCTTCTAGGCTACATCATATTTGAAGAAGGGATCAAAATTGACCCAAATAGGATTGAGGAAATATTGTAGACCAATCACCCAAGAAATATCAAAGAGCTGTAGTCTTTCATTAGAAAGATAAATTTCTTAAGAAGGTTCATACCAAACCTTGCAGAACTCTCGAGGAACATCACCAACATGCTGAAAAGAGAGTCAGTAGTCAAATGGACCAAGGAAGCAAAGCAGTCTTTTGACTTGGTGAAGCAAGCACTTACATAAGCACCTATTCTGATTAGCCCTGACTTCACCAAATATTTCTTTTTATTCTCCTTTGCATCAGAACACACAGTCGCTGCTGTCTTATTGAAGAAAAATACAAAAGGACAGGAGCAGACCATAGCATTCTTTAGCCAAGCTTTAAGAGACGCACCTCTAAAATATAATATCATGGAGAAGCATGCTTTTGCTTTAATCAAGGCACTAAAGGATTTCAGAGTCTACATTCTGCATTCACACATCATTGCATTTGTGCCTCATACAGTGGTTAAAGACATTCTAACACAAGACCCTCATGGAAAAATAGGCAAGTGGATTGCTGTCATCTTGGAATATGATGTAGAAATCAAACCCACCAAATTAGTCAAAGGACAAGGATTGGGTAAACTGATGGCTGAAACAAATTTTCAAGCACTAGACATCAATATGATTCACTCATTGGATGAACAAGAGGAGTCGGTGACTCCACCTATTGAGGAAACATTCCTGAACTCTCCATGGTACGTAGACATACTGTATGTGCTTTTTAACTTAAATTCTCCTCCTGGTTTGTCCAAAACAAAGGCCAGATTCTTGAAACTAAAGGCTATAAATTTCTGCATTCTGGAAAAAGTTTTATATTGGAAAAATTCTGGTGGTGTATTGCTTAAATGTTTGCCTAAAGAAGGTGTAGATAGGATTATGCATGAATTTCATGAAGGGGAGTGTGGAGGGCACCTCTATTGGAAAACCACTGTTAATAAAATCCTTAGGGCTGGTTTCTATTGGCCTACCCTCTTCCAAGAAATCCAAAAAATGGTAATTGCCTATCATAAATGCCAAATTTTGAAGGAAAAAGAAAGCTGCTGCCTTTGCCATTACAACCAATCTCTCTTGAAGTTTGTTTTCAACAATGGGATCGAGATTTCATTAGAGAAATCCACCCTTCCTCCTCTGCCCAACATAAATGGATCCTTACTGCAACTGATTATTTTACCAAGTGGATAGAAGCCATCCCTTCTAGGTTTTCCACAGACTCGGTAATTATCATATTTCTTGAAAACAACATCCTATCTAGGTTTGGATGTCCTAGGAAAATAATTACTGATAACGCTGCTGCCTTTAAATCCAAGAAAATGGTGGATTTTTGCCACAAATATCACATTTCTTTGGGACATTATACATCTTATTACCCTCAAGGTAATGGATTGGTTGAATCCTAAAATAAGAGTGTGGTGAACATCATTAAGAAGTTGCTGGAGGAAAATTAGAAATCACGACATAACAAATTGGTACATGCACTATGGGCAGATAGGCTAACCAATAAGAAGTCAATTGATATGTCACCCTATCAGCTAGTGTGTGGAATGGATGCAGTCTTCCCAACCACTTTGGGAGTGCCAGTAATGAAACTCATTCAAGAAGTACAGTATGAAGAGAATGATATACAAAGAAGGATAAACCAAACCATTCAGCTGCAACAAACCAGAGAAGGAGTATACAACAGAACACAGCTATTACAAGAAAATATAAAGAAAATATTTGACAAAAGGACTAAGGAAAATTATTTGAACATTAGAGACAAAGAGCTAAAGTGGGATTTAAGAAGAGAGGACAAAGGCAAGCATGGAGAGTTTTATAACCTATGGAAAGGTCCATTCATCATTCATTTTACAAGAAATGGATGGAACATAATTGTTTGGAGGTCTTGTCAATGGAAAGATGCTGAAGCATTATTTCAGTTAGAAATCTCAGTTTGAATTTTTCTTCATTGTATATAACACTGCTTAAACAAACTTCAAAAGAAAATGATCCAAAAAGGAGAGTAAGAAAAGAAACCAAAAGAAGAAAAGAGGGCAGGTAGAAAAGAGAAAGGTAAGCCCCATACCAAAAATGAATATGTCTGAAAGTGTTGTTAAGTCAAAATACCACTACTTTAAAATAAGGTCTTGTTCAATCATGTAGTCTAAACATGATTGTACAAATTTTGAATTTTTGCTGATAAGTTAGAAAATGAAGATTTGCCAAACTGTTTAATCTTGGCTTATCAATGTCAGTGTACTTTTTGCAAAATAATATTGTGTGCATCTTGTCCAAAAAAAAAAGAATGCCACAAATTATGATGATCAATCTGCTTAATCTTGATTCATTCACGCTTTAAATTTCATGTTGATAGTTAGTGAATGAAAATATGTCAAGCTGTTTAATCTTGGCAAATAAGTAGTTAGGTAGAAAATAAAAGAACTCATCAGTCTAATCTGAGCCTTTGGAAGTTATAAGGTTAGAGATAGATAGTTTTCTTTAAAAAAGAAAAATGATGTCAAGGTTTGCAAGTCTAAATGCACCATACAAGTGAAGAAAAATGTTAGAGTAAATGATGGGTAGGCAGAAGTAATTTGCAGCAAATATGGATTTCAGTTTTTAAAGGTCACTATCACAAAGTTGCAGCAGATCATCATTACAGAATGGAAAATCAGCTAAAATAAGTCAGGCTACTGGTCTACAAATGTTCTTGACACCTCCTAAAGGAGCTACCCTCCCCAGCTAGAGCCACTATTAGACTCCTGTGTTTTTACAGTACCACCAGATGACTGTTTATTTCTCTCAGTACGCTGAAAATTATATTCCCTTATTATCATTTATTTTCAGAAATCTCACTACCTTCATTATTTTCCAGTTAACCTATCCATTATCTCTCATTTTACCTCTTCTAATACTCTCATGCTCGGAAATCCCATGTTTGACCTCAATCCTCTCATATTTTCCTTTTTACCCCATCTTAAAAACCTCTTTCCCTATACTAAAACCCCTTCCCCTTCACTCATTCCCCTCTGTTCATTCAAAACAGTATAAAAACCCATTTTTACATTATTTTGAAATAATTTTTGTTTCGGGCCCCACTTTAAATAAAATTTGTTTATTAAACTATTCGACCCCTTATATATTTAAAAAACCTCGCCTTTGAAACCTTATTCCCCTACTTTAATGTAACCCTGGCCCCACCTTATATTAAGCACCTCTACTTTAATTTTTTCCCAGGGCCTCGCGTAATATTTAACCTCCGTTTCATTTAAAACACCAACCCCACCCTTTCAAACTAACTTGCAATCAATTAAACCCCGACCACCGTCCGATCAGCCCCGCATGATTTGACGACCCTCGTGCCTTTTCGAAAACCCAAATGCCCGAGGTTTAAACCTTCACAGGGTTACAAAATGGGCGGTTTTTAACCCAAATGCCCGAGGTTTAAAACCTTCACAGGGTTACAAAATGGGCAGTTTTTTCAACCCCTCCCATCCGCTACACGTCGCCATCTTGCTTCATCGCATCCCTCCATCTAATACCACCAAACCACTCACGCCCTTTGCGATAAACCATAAAACCACCTCCCCGCTAACAACGAAACTGTTGACCCCTTTGAATATTTTTAAGTCCTGTGCTACCGCGATAAGCTCCTGAATCTCTGCGATAAACCCCCACTGTCCAGACTCCTTCCACAGTTTTCTTGAGCTCCTTTTAGCCATATCACCTCGCTGCGGAGGTCTGCCTTAAATTAACAATAGTTTTTGTTTTTGCAGGTAATCTACGACCCAGAAGATAAGATAAGCAGACCGCGAGGGTATTTCCAAAAATTGTTTAATCCAGGATCTCTGGATTTCGATTAAAGAGCCTCATTTCACCCAAAGATTATGAGCATAAGGGCAAACAATCATGATGATCAGGGATTACACATTTGATCCAAAACAACAAGGTTTATTCAATTCAAAGGATAGTAAAGACAAAAGAATTGAACAGAAGGTTAGGTTAAAGATGAAAGACAAAGTTAATAAAAAGCAGATAAAGAAGTAAAACGAGAAATTACAGTGACAACAGAGGCAGTAAAAGAAAAACAGAGAAAAGATACAGAAGAAAACATATTAAAGATTAAATGACAAATCAAAAAACAAATCGACAAGGAAGACAAGGCCAGGTGTCAAGGCTGCTCAGCATTTACCACTTCTCAACTACATAGGTCAACTCCAGCTTAATGGCGATTTGATAAAGCTACCAAAGTTAATATTTCAGTCAAAGATATTTTAGCATCCACTCGGAATTTATTGTAAAAGTTAATTTTGCTGGCAGTTGGTCAAAAATATCTTAAAGTTAGCTCAACAGTTAATTTGAAAGTTATTACTATAGCAGGTCTGTCAGGGATATTTTTGGCTTGGGCCTTGCATGGTCTCAATTGTCAAACATCATTTACTTTGTAGTAAATACAAATCTGTCACCCTAGATTAGGGCAACCTCCTCAGTTGCATTTAAATACTGCATGTATTGTTCATTATGGTTGTTGGTTGTTAGATTGGATTTTTCTTAGACTCTGGGTTGCAAATATTATTGCATTGGAGCACTGTAACTATTTTGAACTGGACATCAATATTACAAGCACTTTCACAGGATCCTTGAGCTATGTTTAATGGTAATGTTATCCTTCTTTGTTAATTTTTTTCTTTGTTTTTCTATATTGTGCATCAATCTCCCTGATAGCAGAGCATAAATCTTAGATTAAGATATGCTGCATGAGCACTTTAATTCTGTCTGTAACTGTTATCTTAATGTTTTCCTATGCGAAATATAGCTAAAGAATTCAAATACTGTCTGCTCTTTAGTTTCACCTAGTTGTTATCTTAAGGTTGTCTATTGAAGTTTAACTAAATAATTCAGAGATTGTCTACTCTTTAGTTTCTCTTAAACAATTATCTTGAGGTCTTTCTCATGATGTTGAGTTAAAGAATTCTTAACTTCTCTTTACCTCTACTGAACTGTTGTCTTACATGTTTTCCTCTAAGGAATTGAATGCAGAATTCAGAGTCTTTCTGCTTTGCTTTTATGTTAAAGTACAGTCAAAGAATTCATAGATTGTCTGCTTTTTAGCTTTGTTGAACTCACTATCATATCATAGTCATATTGCTACAAATATCCATTTGATATAGTTAGCTTTCCCTGCTAAAACCCTTGAAAATTTGATGTACATTTTAACCCTTTTATGACTCCATAGCCTCAATGGATTAAGCTTCCCACATTCTATCTATCCAACCTACAATCAATCAAACAAAATAAACAACCCCAATCTTTACAACTAGCCTAAAATAAAAAAACATAAGCATAAGGCCAAATCATTTACTCATAAACACAGAGAGAGCCCTCTCTGAGCCTAGGAAGGCTAGGTCCTGGACTCCAAAGTGGTTTGATGTGGTTATCAACTATTTTTTCTTACCAATATTACAAATTATAGGGATCCAACACTGTGCCAACTGAACCAAGACCCAAGTGAACACCCATGGTCTTCGCCATGAGCCCTTTTCTTCTCCCTCCAACCAAAATTCATCGGCCAAGATACCAACATTGGAATGATTTACACAACAAATTTTAACTCCCTAAACGTAGATTTTGGAGAATTTTCACAGCTTAGGTACCGTCACCATCAACCATACTTTAAAGTTCGCATACGTGCCACGTGGGGGAGGGCGGCAGGCCCAATGGGGGCTACAGCGGTACAATAATAACAATATGGGGGCTACACTAACAACATTACGGGACTACACTAGTAATATAGGGACCTATCACGATGTCTACAAAATATATAGTATAGAAAAATAATTAGATAATTTCATTAAATAATTTAATAAAACAAGTTAAAGAACGTGCTAGAATAAATTTTATTCTAATTCATTAAAACAAGAAAAAGAAAATAGATTAATTTAAAGAAAACACTTATATTACCTCTATCATATGGAGGCTCAACCATTGTGAAGAGGATGTTGGGAAACCCTCTCCAATAAATCCCAACATATGGAAATGCCATCACGACAAATGCCTGGTCATCCTCACTAGCAAGTAGTGCCAGTGCCTCAGGAGAAATCATGGCTGGATACTTCGACATGCTTCTCTTGGGAATCATCTTCTCCAACATGCGAAACTATACCTCAGTGATTGATCTAGGAGGGCGACGATCAAATGTAGGCCTCGTCCTTGGAAACCTCTCAAAAAATAAACAAAAAAGCTCAGAAGTGAAAGGGAAGGTCTCCCTCAAATGTCTCAATGCACGACATCTATCTAAATCCATGCAAAATTGCCTCAAAAAAATTGTAGACCATCTCATGCAACATGGCATCTGAATCGAAGAATCAACATAATACAAAATAATGCAACTAATGAAACCAACTCCAAAAATAGAAGAAAAGAGATATCAATGCCTTAGAAATCAACCACTTCGAGGGGGCAACCTCCTTTACATTACATAAATGAAATTTTTTTGGATGATTCAAATGAAAAAACCTGCTTTCTATATATAGGAGTCCATGGGGTCACAATATAATCTTAGACGACCTAACAATAATAATGTAAGGGCACAACAATAAAAATAGTGGGGTTTATATGGGGCACAAAAATAACAATATGGGGATTATAAGGGTACAAAAATAACAATAAGGGGGCTTCACTGACAACAATAGGGGACTACACTAGTAAAATACGGACCTAACATGCCCCTCTTCTTCAAGAAAGTGTTTTCCTCAACACTTGAGTAGCTCTGGATGCTTCTATATAAAATTCTTATCCTCCCATGTGGAATCTTTTATGGGTAAGTTCTTCCACTTGATGAGATACTATGAAATTGATCGATTTCGTAGCTGTTGAGTTCTTGTTTCCGCAACTGCTTCAGGTTCCAATATGATTTTTCCTTCCTCATCAAGTTCTAGAAATATTGTTTGAACTGGAAGTTTTTCACCTATAACCTTCTTTAAGCATGAAACATGGGTGCACTCGAGAAGAAGTAGAAAGCTCATATTTGTATGCCATAGTACTAATCTTTTGCAACACCTTGTAAGGACCATAATACTTTGGTGATAATTTATTATCCTTCTTAGCTTGCTTGAGGGACATTTGTTTGTATGGTTGTAGCCATAAAAATACCCAGTCTCCTACATACAAAAAACTCTTGTTGTGATGTTGATATTCCTATTGTTTCATTTGATTTTGTGACAAATTTAGGTTATGCTGCTTGAACCTTAGAATTTTCTCTTAAAGATGATGTGATTGATGGTGGATGATATCCATAAAGTGCCATAAATGTGGTCATTTTTGCTGCAGTACTGAAGGAAGTGTTTTACCACCATTCAGCCAGAGGTAACCACTTGACCCATTGATATTCTTCCAAACATTTGTTCACTATCTCAGTTTTCCCATTGGATTAAGGATGATAAGATGAGGTATCGGCTAGTTGAGTACCCAAACAAGAAAATAATTCCGTCCAAAAATTTCCAGTGAAAATGGGATCTTTGTCACTTACAATAATATTTGGGTTTCAATGTAGCTATTGAATTGTTTCCATAAATGCAATAGCAAATGTACTTGCTTTAAATGGATGAGATAATGCAAAAAAGTGTGCATACTTGGTAATTATATCAACTACCACCATGATGACACTCTTTCCTTCGGACTTAGGTAAACTTGTGATAAAATCCTTTGAAACTTCCTCCCAATGTTGACTTGGATTATGTAAAGGTTGTAGCAGACCCAGGGTATTAATTGTCTCAACTTTATTTTTCTGGCAAGCCAAAAATTCTGCCACAAACTTTTGAATATCAAATTTAAGGCCATCCCAAAAAAATCTTTCTTCACCCTGTGGTAAGTTTTTAAAACTTCCGAGTGTCCTCCTATGGGAGAGGTGTGCAATTCCAAAATAATCTTTCCTTTTAGTTGGGAATTATTACAAAGATATAAGCAATCTTTATACCATAAGGAATCATTTTTCCAACGAAATGTATCAGATGTACAGGGATCTTGCTGCAACTTTGAATGAGTGTCCACACTTCTTCGTCATTCTTCCATTCCTCCCTTACTTCGGTTATCAAATCCGGTTGGATAATAGAAATGGCACAAAGCAATGCTTACACCTCCTCATCCTTTCTTGATAGTTCATTTTCAACAACATTTAGCTTCCCTTTTTTGTAGATGATTTCAAAGTCATAACCCAGCATATTTGTGACCCATTTTTACTTCTCTTATGAAGATAGTCTTTGTTCCAAAAAGTATTTAAGACTATTATGACCTGTTTTTACCTTGAAGTGTCTTCCCATTAGGTAAGGTCGTCATTTCTTTAGTGCATGTAGTATTGCCAACATTTCCTTCTCATAAATAGCTTTCGGTAAATACTTTCCTTTGATTGGATGACTTTCAAAAGCAATGGGTCTTCCTTATTTCATTAAAACAACACCAATTCCATTTCCTGAGGCATCACATTCCACAATAAAGGTTTTTGTGAAGTCTGACGTAGCTAAGACCGGTGCTAGGCACATTGCCTCTTTAAGATGTTCAAAGGCAATAGTTACTTCACGAGTCCATGAAAATGCATATTTCTTCAATAATTTTGTTAGAGGTGCTGCTATTCTCCCATAATTCTTAACAAAATTGCGATAATACCCTGTTAACCTGAGAAATCCTTGCAACTACTTTATGGTGGTGGGGAATTTCCATTCCTTAATGGCTTTAATTTTGTTAGGGTCTACCTTAACACCCTCGTGAGATACAATATGACCCAGATATTCCACCTCTTTTACTCCAAATAAACATTTGGAGGTTTTTGCATATAATTGTTTCTCCTCCAATAGTTTGAGCACCTTGTTAACATGTTGAACATGATCCTTCCAAGAACTGTTGTAGATTAGTATATCATCAAAATATACAAACACAAATTTTCTAAGGAAGGGTTTAAAAATGGAATTAATCAACCCTTGAAATGTAGAAGGTGCATTGGTTATGCCAAAAGGCATGAACAAAAATTCATAATGACCCTCATGAGTTCGAAACATTGTTTTCAGAATATCTTCAGCCTTCATTCTCATTTGATGATATCTTGAACGAAGATCCAACTTGGTAAAATAAATTACTCCATGTAATTCATCCAGTAATTCTTCAATCACAGGAATGGGAAATTTATTTTTAATAGTGAGCTTATTGAGCTCCCTATAATCCATACATATGTGCCATGATCTATCCTTCTTGTGCACCAATATTATTGGAGGAGTGAAAAAACGTTGACTAGGTTGAATTATACCAGCTTCTAACATTTCTACAATCATACGTTCAATTTCAGTCTTTTGGACATAAGGATATCTGTAAGGCACGCTGTTTGGAGGGACACTTCCTGGAATCAAATGAATAGCATGATCATGATCACGAATAGGTGGGAGTCCTTTGGGAGTTTAAAACACCTTGGAATGATTGTCCAATTTTTTTTGGAGATCTAGATAAATATATAATTTTGATGTTGGAACTTTTAGTGAGAATAATTGTGAAATTACACCTCATTTTTATTTCAATGTAAGCTTTGTCATGACATTAGAGCTTATTATCTTTCCCAGCTTCCCTGCGATACCCTGTAATTCAAATTCCTTTCCTTTCCTTTCCTTTGGAATTTTGGGTCCCCAAGATTTTATCTTCAGCCCTTTAGTAGCTCTCTGAATCTTCTTTCCAATGCCACATGTCTGACCTGATTTGGATTCTTTAAGGCGACGTTATGCCCAATCTCTCGCAATGACCTAGTTATGGACTGGTTCAGTACAACGAAGTTGTACGACATACCACGTGTCATTGTTTCCTCCTTCGGATCTGAAATTGATACAGATTAAATTATAGTCTGTGTACTTTCGACCAGTTTTTACAGAATTCCAATCCGATGCTTAGAGAGAGAGTAATGATGATTTTCTTAAGGTCACCTATTTGAGATGAAATTAGGTAGCCTGCAAAAACCGTAACTTCCACAGATCATATATCCGAAAATTTTACGAACCAAGATCTGAAATTTTTAGAAGACTTCATCAGGATTTCTTCGCAAATGGGTTTTTTTTATAGCTTCTAAACCTTCGTAGAAACAAAGTTATAGCGAAAATTCCACGATGACCTATTTGAAGAAGCAAAACCCTAGAATCCAAAGCTCTGATACCAAATGTTATGAAACCAACTCCAAAAATAGAAGAAAAGAGAGATCAACGCCTTAGAAATCAACCACTTCGAGGGGGCAACCTCCTTTACATTACATAAATGAAAAATTCCTGGATGATTCAAATGAAAAAACCTCCTTTCTATATATAGGAGTCCATGGGGTCATAATATAATCCTAGCCGACCTAATAATAATAATGTAAGGGCACAACAATAACAATAGTGGGGTTTTATGGGGCACAATAATAATAATATGGGGACTATAGGGGTACAATAATAAAAATATGGGGGCTAAAATAACAACATTAAGGGACTACACTTGTAATACAGCGACCTAACACGATGTCTACAAAATATATAGTATCGAAAAATAATTAGACAATTTCATTAAATAATTTAATAAAACAAGTTAAAGAACATGCTAGAATAATTTTTATTCTAATTCATTAAAAAAATAAAAAGAAAATATATTAATTTAAAGAAAACACTTATATTACCTCTATCATCTAGAGGGTCAACCATTGTGAAGAGGATGTTGGGACACCCTCTCCAATCAATCCTAGCGTATGGAAATGCCAACGCGAAAAATGCCTGGTCATCCTCACTAGCAAGTACCGCCAGTGCATCAAGAGAAATCATGGCTGGATAATTCGACAGACCTCTCTTGGGAATCATCTCCCCCCACATGTGAATGTAGACCTCAGTGATTGACCTAGGACGACGATGATCAAATGTAGGCCTCGTCTTTGGAAACCTCTCAAAAAATAAACAAAAAAGCTCATAAGCGAAAGGGAAGGTCTCCCTCAAATGTCTCAATGCACGACATTTATCTAAATCCATGCAAAACTGCCTCAAAAAAATGGTTGACCATCTCATGCAACATGGCATCCGAATCAAAGAATCAACATAATACAAATTAGGGCAACTAATGCACTGCCCATCACTACTAGAGTGTGCAATCGTGGTGATTAATAACGAGAGGCACCTAACCTCCTTTGTAGTAAAAGAAGAAATTTGTAGCTGTCCACCATAGACCTAAAAATATGATGGATGGACTGCATGAGGCCCGACATATTTATGAGTGTACCCAAGCTAACTCTTTTGGGAAGGGTACCCCTAGGTCTGGTTTTTGGTCAAAAGTCCACAATTTGAGGAGTGAAGCGCTGCACATAAATGTTTTAGAGTCATAGGGGCTTTGGGGCAGGTCAATCCCCTTATTTTATAAAAGGATGGGAATATTTTGGATACTTTGAGCTCCTCCCATGGTTTTCAAACGATGATATTTTAAAATAATTTTCTATATAAGGAGTCTAGGGATATATTTTGATCATAGAATGCATATGGATGTAATGTTAGATTTAAATTGAGTCTGTATTATGTCTATTTTGGGCGAAAGAGAAGGCTCCTGCAATTGTGTGTGTGGATACCTTAGAAATCCTGTAGCTGAGTGCGCAGACCCCTGTAGCTGTGTGCGTAGTGTATGAAGTGTTGTATTGAGAAGATATGAGCTAATAAAAGAAGATTTTGAAGACAAATCTGTGTACTTTACTTGTATGATTGCATTATATATGTTTTATGATTATCAGGTTGGAATGTTTTGAATAATCCGTAAGTGAGGATAAGCCCTAAAAGAAGAAATTTGTAGTCGTCCACCATAGACCTGAAAATATGATGCATGGACTGCATGAGGCCCGAAATATCTATGAGTGTATGCAAGCTGACTCTGTTGGGTAGGGTAACCCTAGGCCCAAGTTCTGGTCAAAATTCCGCAATTTGAGGAGAAGAGCGCGCTGCACACAGATGTTTTACAGTCATAGGGGCTTTGTGGCAGGTCAAAGTACCTTATTTTGTAAAAGTATGGGAATATTTTGGAGAATTTGAGCTCCTTCCAGGGTTTTCAAGCCATGGTATTGTAAAATAATTTGATATATAGGGAGTCTAGGGATATGTTTTGATCAGAAAATGAATATGGATGTAATGTTAGATCTAAATTGAGTCTATATTATGTTTGTTTTGGGTGAAAGAGAATTCTCTTGTAGTCTGTACGCGGAGACCTTAGAGAGTCTGCAGCTCAGCGCGCAGACCCCTGCAGTTGTGTGCACAGGGTAGGAAGTGTTGTATTAAGAAGATCTGAGCTAATAAAAGAAGATTTTGAAGACACATATGTGTACTTTACTTGTATGATTGCATTATCTATGTTTTGTGATTATCAGGGTTTTTATGTATAATTGCATCACAAAGACTTGAACTTGGTTTATTATGATGATTAATGTATGATAAATTAGAAATGCATAGTGCGCAAGTAGTTAAGTAGATCTGTTGAACAATGTCTATATATTTAGCATACCAATTCGACGAAATTTTGAATAAGCCTTAAGTGATGATAAGCCCTAAAGCCACACTCCATAGTCCCTCTGGATGCAGAAACCTAGTTCTAGTGTCCCCTAATATTGCCTTGGGTGAGACTTTGGTTTATGCAGCATATCGTTGCCGAAAGGGTCGGAAAAAGAGGTTTTTGTTGGTTCGCACAACCATCTCTAAACTTGGGTCTAGACCCCCCCAAGCCAACAAATTCTCAACTGCAACCCCATGGGGGACATCAAGGAATAGGGGAAAATCATCCCCTCTCCTGGATAGGGCAGTGATAAATTATATCTCTGCCTCAGTGGGCCTATATCATGGCCTAGGACCGACACAAAAAGCCTGCTCCTGGGCACTCCATGGGCGAATCAGATGCGCCAATAAGATACATTTCGCCTTCAGGGATGTAGCCTCCTCATAGTACATGAGGACACCTACATTCCTCAAGAGCTCTTGGGTCGCTGCAATAATAAGGCGAGGGTATAAATCCCTCTCCCTCTCTCTAGCCTGCCATGTTCAGACCATATTGTATGGGTCTTCCCGCTGCTCCTTCTCCTGCTAGTGCTCCCTCTGCTGACATTTCTGCTACATGATTTACATATAAAATACATCAACATCATACATAAAGTACATTTTTTTTATTAAATGAAACATGTATCTATAAATATGGAAACATAACTTTCAATTAAAAAAAAATCATTGGTGCGCTTAAAACATAGTCATGCACCAGTGCTGGTGCGCTTTCAACTATAACCATAGTGATATCGGTGCACACATAAGTATGACACAATGTTATTGATTCAAAATTTTAACTTTTGATAGCGATGCAAAAAACTTATGCACTAGTGTGCTTAGAGAAACTTTTCACACTGGTACAGAATTTTCAGGTTCTTGAATGCACCGAGCTATGGATATATTATTAAATATTAAGTTTGGGAGTGTTTGGTAAATACACACGCACTAGGCATGACAATCCAACGTATAATATGTTTCGTCATTCTTGGTGCATTTTCATTTACAAAATGCACTGAAACAACAATGATGTGTTATGTTCATGCATCGAATTGCAGTGCACCTTATAAATTTATAGGGCGCACTGCTATCAGTGTGAGTTGAACGTATCTAATGCACCACGCGGTGATTTTTTTTATGTTTTGGAAAAACACTGGAAAATTTAGCCTAATTTACAATTCTAATCCTTTAAAATATTAAATTACAAAGAAACATAGACATTACCTGGACATTTGATTGTCGTGGAGGTATTATGGACACGTAATGGAGAAAAACAAATTTTAGGACGGTTTGAAAAATTGAAAACTCAAACAGTGAGACTACGGAAGGATGGTGTGCAAGAGAAGCACTAACATCAGGGCACTTGCATGTGGCAAAGTGGCATTGACTCTTCAGAGCTCTCCTGCAATGTAGATTTTAAAAATGAAAATTACGACCAGGAGGGTTTTTTTTTTAATTATTTAACCCTCCTTCGGTTCTTTTCTCCAAACACACCGGTGTGTGATATATCCAAAAGCACCACATTTTTTTAATTAAAAAATATTGTAGTGCTTTTCTTGAGACGCCCTGGGGAATTTCTCTACAGGTACCACACTAGTGCTATGTTTTTACTACCAGACCACTATTGTTTTTAGAAATAAAAAACTGCCTAGTGATGCTCTTTAGAAGATGCCCTAGGGGTGTTTTGTTAAGCTTACTGCACCAGTGATTCATTGGAAAATAACACCACATTTCTCTAAAATTTAAAACTATAGCGGTGCTTCTTACTGGTATGCACCAGGATGCTTTACTATGTGAAGGGAACCTGTGCTATCGATTATTCAAGCACTCATGCATTATGTTGTTTAGCGCACTATGTTTTTATTTATTTATTATTATTATTATTATTTTATATATATATATATATATATTTTACAGCGCACCATGTTATATGCAACACCAATGTTTGTATGGATAATAAAGCGTTAGTTTTTTTGTATATTTTAGACACACCGTCCAAAAAAAGCCACTAAAACATCTGCCCGCCCACCTCTGTTACAAACATATTTTTTGGCTATTTTATAGGGGCTTCCGTGAAAACCTCCACTAGAAGGCCTTTCCCTTATAGTGTTCTAAACTTTCGAAGCTCGGTAGCCCGATTTCCAATACCTAATAGCTTGATACACACATTAGAAGGTCATAACTAAAGGCTTTTATAACATGTATGGCTTGATGGATAAATATTTGATAACTCGATATCCAAACATTCTGATATACGAATATTGTGATAAACTAATAGGTCGATAATTTAGTGTATATTTAATGGTATATTTTACGTCAATTGATGGAATATATTGGGTTATGTCGATATTAAGACATGATAATGGCTTGTTTAATTGAAACACTTGACATTAAGTGGGTAGATAAGTTTTTTTTCTCACAGGAAAGAGTATAGTTTGTATTAATCCGAGCCCATTCCCGACAAGTAATCAAGTGATTTACAATTACATTTGATTCACTCTAGGGGTTCCATTTGCTGTTCTACTACTATCTTAGAGCCTTTCAAAATTACAAAAAATTCATAGTTGATCTGGGTTACTGTACTACAACTATATATATGACAAAATTGCATCAGGAAGAGATTACATTTACGAAATTTCATATAAAATGCAGTAAGGTACTACAAAAAACTACACAGAGGTTGGTCATTCATCCATGTATGTTGGGTTGTTTAAGTTGAAGCTCGGTCCCTGCATGTCTTCCTCTTTGTCCTTATTGATCTGTAGCAGCTTTAGCTCCTCCAGCTATCGGCGGAGCGTATAAATCTCATCGTCCATTTGTTTTATTTTTCCAGTCTTCGAGATATTCTCCTCTTGGATCTTCAACATTTAATATTGTTGTTGGTGTAAGCTGAGATGGATGATATGTAGCCTCGTGTGAATTTCATCCAGATCAGAGGCCCTATTCCCATAGTTAACTGTAGTCGACCTTTGACCTTTATCGCTTCTTCTTTGTCCATGGATCGACCTGGGTTTGCGTCGTCCCCATGATCCCATGGCTTAACTTCCAACTTCTGATTCCATACTGACAACAAATATAGTGTTCCCGAGCCGGTTTACCCATAAATTTCCCTTGTCAATTCCTCCCACTACCTCCCAGGTATTTGCTTTATCTTTCTCACACAAGCCCTTTCCACACAAGATAACTAACCCTTCCGTTTCTGGCTCCCGTACCACCCTACAACCTCTGACGCTCCTGTAATTTTCCTGATTCTCCCTCACAGTTTGGTTTTCGTCCTGACACTCCACTATCCGCCTGTACACCTAGAAGCCTGAGACCATGGAGAAAGCCAAAATTTTGACCTATCCCCTCCAATCGCACAAGAGTTCCTTTGATGCTGACCCTCTTTAAGCCAAAGTTCCTAACTACCCACCTTCCAAATCCAATAGGAACATGGGTCCACATGTCCACGTAATGTTCTTATTTGAGCCTCAATCGAATCTTCCCATGAGATTTAGGGTAATGGTAGCACCCACACTCTTGGCCAAGCATCCAAATCCATATTTTTATACCCTCGGCTCCATTCCCTTTTTTCTTCTCCACAATTTTCACCTAGAGAATATAATTCCACAACGGTCCCACATACTCCTTCAAATTTCCTCTGGTTAGAGTCTGCCTCGGTAGCAAAATCCAACCAATTATGTAGATTGGATTTTTCTCACTATGGTTTGAGACAATTGGAATGTTGAATTTATAGCGGTAGAGCCAGGCTTGGCTGACCTCATTCCTCTACCTATTTATGCCGTCAATTTCCTCCATTAATTCAATTCCCTGTTGTACTGAGTGATATCCTCGGCCCTACAATTTGTTTTTAATTCAGCCCCGCAAAATTCCCTGGTTCACATGCTTCTGACTTGAATGCACCATCGTCTCTTCAAAATCCCGCTCTGAAAAGCTTTGGTGACTATGCTTCTGTTAGTTCTGAGGATAGATGACCTATTCATATGCCTCTAAAATGTACACATCCTTAACATAGAAAACATGCCAGAAGCTGCTGCCACGAGTCGCCATGCTCATGCCTTGAACAATTGGCCATATGGGAAAGGGTGTGTAGGTTTCGGGGCCAGAATAGGAGGACAGGGTAGAGGAGATAGTCGCTGCATGAACTCGAGCAAGGATAAGATTAGGATAATGAAAAATCGGAAGTAAAAGGCATGGGAAGGAGGGGGGATCCAATGAAAGATGAAGAGGGGGAAGGGGTTCGGCCAAGAAGGATTCAACCACCCAATTTTGGAAAGGGAAAGGAGGTTCCATTTGGACACCAACTCATCATGATCTAACCAATTTTTTCTTTTATGCCTAATGTTTCTTCTATTTGGAGGGATAGATGGTTTATTTTTTCTACCCTTGTCACTAGGATTATTATATTCCCCTTTGCTTCTCCTCATTCTAACTGTGTTAAGGTATTGGGTATCTACCTGCTATGCCATTTATCATGCTTGTTTCTTCGGTCAGTAGAAAATCTTGGTTCGCTTGTCTATATGCATCCTTGTTTTTGTCTTAGAGGATGTGGTAGTATTTGACATTTTCTAGGGTTGTCTCAATGCCTTTCAATATTTTTAAGATTTTATTTTGTTTGTAGTTTTGTGCTTGGGATCCCTTCACCATACGTTTGGTTACTAACATAGAGTCACCTAGAATGATCACCACATTTATTATTTTTTCCTTTACTAAATATATTCCTAACAGTAGACTCAAAGCCTTTGCTTGGTTGTTGGTTTTTTTCCCCAACCCCCATACATATCTTATTTCAATTTTTCCTTCGAGATTTATGATAATTCCTCCCCCTCCTGCCACCCAAGGATTTCCTTTGGATGCTCCATCATATTGTAGTATCCACTTCTTTTTCTCTTGCATCCAATGATCATGTTATTTATATTTCATCTGAAGTATCCATGAAGGTCTTTAATTGGATCCTTTTGTGACCTATATGTTTGCAACCTCCACCACCCAGGGACCCATCCAAATATTCTCTATGTTATCTAGAGTGAGCTCTAGGGATGGTCGATGGAATTCCATGCACGAGGCTAGGGATTTTAGAGCTATTATTCTTGCTGGAACTCTAGTGTTTCAGAATATGACTTTGTTATGTGACAGCCAAATTTCCCAATCCACATATTTTGGAAGGGCAATCCACACTTTTTTTAAGCTATCTTTGGCTTGAAGGGAGCCCCCATACTTGGAGGGCCAAGATAAGTAAATTGATGGATATCCTCTAGCCACTTTGTTCTATCGTAAATTGGACCAAGGACATTCACCCATGTTTCTATAGTAACTTGGCAATGTAAGAAAATATGTGTTGTAGTTTCCTTTACATTTTCAAATAGCGGGCATCAGGTTGGTCCATGTTTCCCTCTGTTTTGGAGGTTCTCTGTTGTAATAATTTTACTATGCACCAGCAACTAGCTAAAGAATTTGATTTTCAAGATAGAATTTGTGGCCTAGATCTTTGTCCATTTTGACACTTTGGGGGAATCTGAGATTTGAACAGTAGGTGAGTGTAACCTTCATTAACTGTGTATTTTTATTCCTTCCATCCCCAAGTGTCTTCCATTGTGTTATCCAAAAGAGCACATCCTTTAAGTTTCCTCAACAAGATATCATGAAGAGGTTTGAGGGCTGGTGGGATGTGGTCCAGATACCAACCCACCCAAAGGCCCCGATCATCCCATTTTGATATGTGGCCTATAATTTATATTCCTCTCTTAGATAAAAAGGTCTTGAGTGGCTGCATTATAGGCTCCATACCTATCGGAATATGGAAGTTAGGGCACCATTACATGAAACTTTGCTTAGATTTCCCTGGATAATTTGCGTTGATGATTTCACTAGCTTCCATATTGGAGAGTCCTATGAGCCTTTTTCTGGATGTTGTCTACTCCTATCTGGGCTGTCATATTTTGATATCAACACTTGAGACCACCATAGCTCTTTCTTGGTAATCAAATTCCATTGTAGCTTTGCTCCCATTGCCATATTTTCTATCTCCTGATCTCTGATGCCCATACCCTCATGGAGTTTCAGCGACATGATAGTTCTCCAGTTAACTAGATGATTTTTTTTGGTATCCACCTTCTTAACTGTTGAAGAACATATTTTGGGGCTTGTAGCACTGAGAATTGATAAAGTGGTATTGCATTTAATACTGAGTTCACGAGGATGGTCCTTCCTACCAGATTTAACCATATTCCTCCCCAATTTGTGATTTTTCCTTTTATCTTTTCTAGGATTTTTTGCCAAGCTTTAGTTGTCGCTTTTCTAAGAAATATGGGAACCCCTAGGTATATGAAGTCCTTCCATTCTCTAATCACTTTGAACCCCAATACTTCCTCTATATTTTTGGCTTTCAGGGGGGAGATGTTCCAACCGTAGATCAAACTTTTCCTGTCGTTAGTCCCCCCCCTGATGCACATAAGTACTTATCGAAGGTTTTTTTGAATCTACTAGTAGCTATTACAACAGAGCCCCCCCCCCCCCCCCACAAAGAATAGTAGCATCTGCAAGCTGACCATGGTTTATACACTTAATGCATTCTTTAAATCTATTAACCGGTAGAAGTTGGGCATCCCAATCCTTCTCCAACTGCTTGCTAAGTGCCTCAACAACTATTATATAAAGAAAGGGGGATAGCGGGCACCCTTGCCTCATACCCCTAGAAGCATGAAAGAAGCCTGAAAATCGTCCATTAATGAGCGGGGCAATGTAAGGAGACCCAAAGCATAAAGCCAACCATTTGATGAAGGTCCCATCAAACCCTAGTTTCTTCAAAATTTTTATCATGAATCCATGCCTTACCCGATCAAAGGCTTTGGACATGTATAATTTTACTATCAGAACTTGATCCCCCATTTTCCATCTAGAGTCAATTGCCTCTTGAATCAATATTATATTATCCAAAATTTGTCTCCCAGGGACAAACCCCCCTTGATTTTCCAATATTATTCTTGGTAACATTGGTTTGAGTCTAAGGGCCAGGAGCTTTGAGAATATTTTATAAGATACGTTACAAAGCAACATGGGTCTGAACCTAGAAAAGGAGGAGGGATTCTTCTCCTTTTGGATGAGGGCTAGAAAAGAGGAGTTGACCCCTCCACCTATTGTAAAAGGTTTAAATGAATAGCCCACCATTCTTTTCAGGTCGTATGATGTCCTAGAATTGATGGTAGAAGTGGGCCGAGAAGCCATCAGGCCTTGGAGCCTTATCTACAGGGAAGGAAAAGACCACTTCCTGGATTTATTCTAGGGAAGCGTCTCGTATCAGGGCATCATTTAACTACTAAGAGATCCACGTTGGTATATTATTAATTAGAGCATCCTCAATATCCTCGTTTCTTACTCTGTCCACTTTGTACTACAACCCAAAGTGATCGACTGCCGCTCTTTTTATGGACTCAAACTCTATGATAGTCTTTCCCTCAAGTGTTATCTGGGTTATGTTGTTCTTAGCTTCCCTAAAATTGGCTTGTTTGTGGAAGAATTTTGTATTTCTATCCCCTGCTCTTAACCAATTATTTCTCGACTTTAACTTACAGTAATCCTCCTCTTGTCTTAGGATGGTATGTAGGGCCTTGAAGGCCACTACTTCCTGATGAAGTTACATTGTTGTTATTTGAGAGAATTACATATTACCTTGTATGTTTTCCAGGATTTACTCCCTCTCCATTACACTCTGTTTTTTGTATTGGTCATTTTCTTTAAGCCATTTTTTGATATTAGATTTTAACCATTTGATCTTCATTTCCCGAATCATCACATGATTCCCATCCACCCAGCCTAGGAAGAGGAAACTAAATCCAATAAAACCATAACCTCTTTCCAGACAGGGGAATAGAGAAAGGGGAGGGGACCAAGATTTAGGGGAGGGGACATTGAAAGGCTAATAGGCCAATGGTCTGAACCACACCAAGGTAGTATGGCCGATTTCATACAAAAATTTAGGGACAAAATGTTATCCGAGGCCCAAAAATGGTCTAGACAAGCAACTATATGTCTCAGGCTAGTCCTTTTGTTATTCCATGTGTAGAGATATTTTTGAGGTTTAACATCATAAATTTTTAGTTCCAGGATGAGATCCTCCATATTTTCTTGGAAGACATCCCTCACTATTTTCCCTCCCATTTTGTCTTGTCTTCCCATTGTTGTATTGAAGTCCTCCCAATATACAATTTTTTTTAAAATATGTGTTTTTTAGGTCTGAAAGAGTTTTCCAGCATTCCAGTTTCTCTCAATAGTGAACTGTCATATATATATATATATATATATATAAAACAATGATTTGATTCTATTGTATAAAAATTTGTTGCTATCCAATGCGTATTATTTAGAATGCTTACCAGTTTAATCTTCACAGGATGCCACATCATGCATAATCCTCCTGAGGCACCTCTGCAGCTTTCTGCAGCCAGTTCACATTTGTTCCATATTTTATTTTGATAGTCGAGGATCTCAACTCCCCTAATTTTTGTTTATTGAAGAAGCATGATAGTTAGTATTTCTTTGTGGATAAATTATTTTATTTCTTCCATTCTCTTTGTAGTCCTAATTCTTCCGCAATTCCAGGAAGTATATTCATAAATTACTTTTTATTTTGTGTCACTCCCTTCCCTGGGCCTAATGGTGTCCTTTTTCCCCCCCGATTTTATTCCCAAACCCTACTAGTTTCTTTGTTATAGTGTGTTGATACCCTAGTTCTTTTTCCTTTGTAGTTTATTCCTGCCTTATTTATTTATTCGTTTTCCTTCCTGACTTATTGACCTTTCATTTCACTTTTTTAACTATCATGCCTTCTGATTGTTCATCCACCGATCTCAGAGGGATGCCAGGTCCATGACCTTATTTTGATGAAACAAAGTCTTCCTCGACATCCTCCTCTTCTGGGGAAGAGTCAAATCTTGATGAGCCAGAACCAGAGCTAAGAATCTTTTGCTTTTTCAAATCAGGAGGTTGGGCCTTGTATGACTGGCTAGGACCAGGCGTGGGCACAAAAGGGGGAATAGAGGAGTGTGAGAGGATCTGAGAGGAGCATCCCTCCCCCATCGAAGAATCCAAAACCCCAAACTAATTTGATGTTAGAATTCCTGTCAACTCAACCCCCGTTACTACATTCGACCCTCGGGGGCATGGGGAGGGGGCCATTTGCGGAGGATCACTCGGTTGTGAGGAATTTCGACCACCCGAGCCACTCCTTGGAATCGATTTTCAATTCCATTTTTTCCTCTTAAATTTTTTCCATTGTTCATTCGTATCCCCTGAATGAGACTCTCGATGTTTTTGTGAATTTTGGAAATTCTTGGCAAAGTGGCCATACTCATGGAAAACTTTTCATTTAAAGGGGAGTTGGTTGTAGTCCACTTCTTGCTCGTGGGTCCAACTATCCATACAAAGGTTGACACCCCCAAGCAGACCATTTTTCAAGTCAACTTCAACACAATTATTGAGCAGGAGAAAAGGCCATCCCGCGGCTCTGAACAATCAATATATTTTCCCAAGGAGTTTCCAATGAACCTAAAAGTAGGATCGTTCCAGCAATGCAAAGGAAGATACGACAATTTGAACCATACCTGGACTGAGGTATGGACTTTACATTCAGGGTAAAAACTTGGACTCCATCTATCTAGGTATAAACTTTGAGAGCCCATGAAGCAAGGTCCACTTCGGAAAACTAAATCCTGGTCCTGTTTATTCTCGAAGTAGAAGTTGAAAAAGTCTTTCCCATAGAAAGAGGAGATAACTTCTACAGAGATTAGTGGTTCCAGTTCTTCTTATCCATCCTTTGACCATTTGTAGTGAAGGCCATAATCCCATAAATTGACCAATGAAACAGTGGTTAGCCAACTAAAGTGCACTAGAGCGGGCCTGTGGGGAAATTATGACAATATTCAGGATAACATCAGCTTGTTTAAAAAACTTAGACATGCCATGCTTTTGGAATTTAGGGGCAGAAGCAACAAGGGGATCGAATTCCGCAAATTCCGCCTCCCAGGGTGGTTCATTTGACTGCGCCGCAGGAGACCCATCCACCTGCATGGGGACGACTTGGTCCTTTGCTGCCATAGGGACTGAACCCCCCCTAAAGGGTGGCACCAAGAACTTCGGGGAAAAAGAGATGTTGCATAAGACTCAAGTGGGTCGATAAGTTGATAAATGGGAAAATGGGTGTTTCCCATGATTTTTTTTGAATTCCTAAATTGTCATGTATCACATTAAAAGTATTGAAACCCCATCATTAATTCATAGGCTGTAAATTAAATTTTTTATGCAACACACAATTCACATTTTAAACATTCATTTATCAAGTTTGGGCATATTTAAATCTCACTATCCTCTTTGCATTTTGATTTGAAATTAATAAGAATGAGTTAATTTACCAATTGTCATTACAAAAGGATAACAAAATAAGTCTAGTATTTTTGTAGTTAAGATTAGTGAAGTCCTTCTCTAAGTAATTAGTTTTATATTTTTGTTAGTATATCCATATAATTTGGCCTTTTTTGTTGTTGTTATAAAATACAAGTTCATAGAAAATAGTATGAGAAGAAGGGAGGTCAAATTCAAATATGATGATGAGGATAAAAACCCCAAGTTGAATTTCTTCTCATATACCTCACATAATACTAGAGAGAAGAACTATTTCTAGGAGAGTAATATTCAAGATGAATATGAAGATGATGAAGAAAATTTCATAGATGTCAGAAAGCCAAGTTTGGAAAAAAAAAAAAAACTATTTGATCGACCATTGTGTCCTAGTATGACATGTTATTATAGATTTTCTCTCTTTCTATTGTTAAAATTTGCATAGTAGTAAAATCTTCTTGCCAAGTTGTTGGATCATTAAGACCTGTAGATGTACATAATATGTAGAAGTTAGACCCTGTGGGGGAAATTAAAAAAAAAAAAACAAATTTTTAAGAAAATTTGTAGCTGAGGAAGTGGTATAAGGAAAAACCTCAATGATTAAACTAATTAGGGATTGGTAGTATGATTTCGACACTTTAAAAACTACAGGCGACAAACTGTAGCCAATTCAACGTCTTAAAAGACCACAAATGGTTTTAGCTACGATGATATGTAGATTGTATGGACATAATAAATCTCATCAATTTAAATTTGAATGGGTCCCTCCCATTCATCAAGTCATTCAAAATGGAACCATGTAAAATTGGGTCCATATCCTCCCATCCAATTTACAACATGAAATTAGAAGGTCAAAGGAAACACCATTAGAGCAGTGTCTAGGGATTTTTATGTCATCATTGCTCATAGATGTAGTTTGTTATAAGACTCCATTATGTGCTAGTGAATTGGAATTGACCTCCTAATCATGACCCAATACATATATATTTCTCAAAATTGTGGGTAGTGGAGTATAGAAATTTATTTTATGAAATCTGTGATGAATTTATGACCCCTGTACACATCATGCTAAGAAACCAATAACCACCACAATTTACCTAGGAAGTCATTGATGGAATACAAGAAATATGGATTTGGTTTATAGATGAAGAATTTTCCTTTGTAACAGTATACAAATGTGAGACAACCCCTCATTTTATTCATAGGCATGTTCCTGATAGGTTAGTTCTTAGGGAAATAACTTATCATCATTGGTATTGTTGCGACTATGGGAGAGAATAAAAAAATAATTTGGTCTAATTTTGCTATTATAATAAGAATTTATTTTTTATTAAACACCCATCATGCATAAAAAGAGGCAAAGCAACATGAAGCAATTTGGTTAGCACAAGAAAGACTCAATAAACATGACCCAAAAGGAGTGGTTAAAAGACACTGTTCTACAATAAAATTTAAAACTTCTCCTCGTGAGAATTCTCCTCTTGATATGGTTTTCCAAAGGGCACAAAGTTATGTATACATTCATAAAAGGTTTGAAGAAATTAGAGGTCACTCAAAGGCTTATGAATTTATAACTTTTCAACTTGACAGAAGAATTGCTTTTTCTAAAAGAGAAAAATGAAATATAAGGAGATATTGTTACTATGAGTTCTATTAATAATCATGCAAAATCGAAGAAAACACAAGATACTTCTTATAGAAACATACAAATTGACCAACAGGTAAATAATGAGCTAATAAAAGAAAATGATGATGAAAATAAAGGAGGACATAACAAAATTACAGGTAAAGATATTGAAGAACGGGATAAAGAAGTGTAGGAATAGGAAGCAAAGAGACCGGATGAAAGAAAAAGAAAATGTTAGTCAAGGTGGATAGGGCAAGGATAAAGAGGATATATTTTTTGATGTTCACAAGGATGCAGGATTACAAACCCTTGCTAAAACTACTAAAATAGTCACTACAAATATTCCCACTTAAGTTATTGGACCTACCCTTTCATCAACTTTAACTATGTCTTTTGTAATTGATACCACTCCAACTAGTGCTCTCCCTAGTCAATCATTAACTATGATAATGAACCTTAATAGTTTAGAACTTGTTGAGGATATTGTGGTCTGTTTTGGTAATTATGTTTTGAGCAGTGTAAAAAACTATTGTTAATACAAGAGGTAAAAAGAGAAAAGTAGAACAATTTCAGAAAATTTTCCAGGAATCAGTAATATTGTGGAATTTTGCACATCTAAATGATGAATATTTTTCTAAGGAGATTACTTTAGGAGCTTTTGTTGGTGCAAATAGATGGTCAATAAGAAAATTCACCCCTCAATTGAATAAGGAGAAAGAGTGAGTTTGAGAATTACACAATGACATGAAAAATAGAAAAATTGTATTAGTTGAGAAATACCAACAACAAGTGAATTTTATTGAAAACATAACAATGATGTGCTAATGGAAAAGAATATTCATAAAAAGGAGATATAATTAATTAGGGAGAACACTCAAAACATGTTTTTCAAAAGTAGAGAGAGAGAGAGGGAGCTTAATAGTAGTATCAGAAGCAAATTAAACTAATAAGTTCTATATATATATATATATATACAAATTAATTTTCACACTTAAAAGAAATAAAGGCAAAATAGGGTACTTACATAATTCCTTAAAAAGTAAGCTATAGAAATAAATTCTAAATTCTTTGATTTACATGATATGCTTTATAACAAGTTAAATGAGATAGAGTAATAATATAAAACGTTTCTTAGAATTTTAATTCAATTCAATCTCAACTTAAAATATCGGAAAGAAACTAAAGCTTATTTTGAAAAAATGAAGGTATGTGAAGTCAAGAATAGGAATGTATCTAAAAAAAATTCCAAAGACATTAGATGAGGATCAATTTAATTTCTATATATCCTCCGACACATGGTTTGACAACTGTAAATATTCTTGAGATATAACTAGAGAAAAATAATATTTGTACATAATTATGGGATGGAGTTTTAGACATGATTGAGTTGTTGGGACAACCAACGCCATTGCCAATTTGTCTTGGTGATATAAATAGGCAAAATGATGTTAGAATGGAGAAAATTATTCTAGTTGATACATGGGACAATGGATTGGTCTGAGAACTTCGCAACCCAAGGAATGCTCAAAGTCAATTACCTCTTTACTGATAAAAGTAAAATAAAATAAAATGAAAACATTGTAAAAATTACTTCTAAACTATACAGGTGTGAGTAAAATATAAAAAATCGAGGACCCCCTCTCATTTATCGGTTGTTAAACAACTTCTTACTATGGCAATTGAACCTGAAGGAATAAGTCAATAAGGCATCCACTGCAAAAAGGGAATATTTTTAGTCCTAATCAGTGTGGGAGAGTCATCTTTCTATTTTTGAATGTCAGTTGCAAAAGGAAGGAAACACACCTTATTTTAGTTGTAATTATTATATAATGCACCTTTTCATTAGTTTAAAGGGTTGGGATATTTTGTACACAAAACTATACATTACTATCGATTTGCATATAATTTGGGAAGATGAAGATATTTTTTTATGAATCTAGACTCATGTAGATGATTGATTATATGACACCATTTATGTGAGTTGTATGGTTTCTCATTTGTTCAAAGTTATGTGAAATTTCTTTCCATAGTTTGACCAAATTTATCAATTGTTTATGAGTAGATATGAGAATGAATGTTTGATATTTAAATAATGATTTTTTGGTTAACAAATTATGCATACGTGTTTAAAAGGTTATTGAGTTGTTAATTTCTTCTACTGCCTTAACAATCTATCCTTTTCTCTTATATATACTTAAGAAAATAGTTTTATGCTCCTGCCCATGTTAGGTGATTAGTATAATTTTTTTTTCACTTGGAAACTACCATAGCAAATGCGAACAAATATAACTGAGACTTACTATTGGGAAGTTTTCCCTTAATTGATAAAATGATTTTCCTAGATATTGACAACTTCATATAACCAAACATAAATTTTGGGCTAAAATCCTTTATAAGTTACCATGAGAAATTAGACCAAAAAAATATGTAGCAACCTCAGATGTATATGGACCCATACAAGGCAATTGAGTGCCAGAAAACATAAATATATCTTATAGCGTGTCTTGTACCACCTCGAGAAATGTGAATCACATAGTTTATATTCTTCAAATAGTCAATGATTAGCATTGGTTACATTTAGAACTTCTAATTAGTGCAAACAAATGCACGAAAATGAGTAAAATTAAGGAGAATATCACAAATCAATATTGTTTTTCCTTTCTTTATTGCTTCTAAATAAATAACTACTATCAACAAAGTAGGTTCGCCCATAGAATACTTAGAATATTGAATAATGGTCAATAGAAAAATCCTCTCAAAACTTCAGCATAACTCTCTGTTGATGAAGGTGATCTCTTCATTGATGTATCCATATTATTTTTTACCACTTCCAACATCTAATCAATTCCAATTATTTTATTTTTATTTTATGTTTTCTTATGAGAAACAAAACGATAATATGAATCAATGAGGTAGCTAATAAAATTCCATAATATTATATAAGTAACTTTCACTTAAGGTAGGAAGGGGTCCCACTAGACTCAATTGGGGAACATGACATATATCATATGCATACCCCCCTTGTGGCTCTCAAATTATTATTTTATTCCAATGGGTGGTGATGATGTTGTACTAAGAGTACAATGTTTACAATCATTGGGGATGGTAGCTTTTAATTTTGAAGAACTTTTCTTGAATTTTTTTTTGGAAGGAAAGGAAGTTGAATTACGGGGTATCGCAGGGAATCCGGGAAATATAATAATCTGTAATGTCACGACAAAGCTTCTGAAGAAATAAAAACAAGGCATAATTTCAAAATTATACTCACTAGAAGTTCCAACATCAAAATCATCTATTTCTTGAGATCTCCAAAAAGTCTTGGACAATCATTCCAAGGTGTTTGAAATTCCAAAAGGACTCCCCCCTATTCATGATCATGATAATGCTATTCATTTGATTCCAGGAAGTGTTCCTCCAAACATCATGCCTTACATATATCCTTATTTCCAAAAGAGCGAAATTAAATGTATGATTGCAGAAATGCTAGAGGCTGGTATAGTTCCACCTAGTCAAATTTCTTTCTCTGCTCCAGTAGTATTGGTGCACAAGAAGGATGGATCATGGCACATTTTTCTAGATTATAGGGAGCTCAATAAGATCACTATTAAATATAAATTTCCCATTCCTGTGATTGATGAATTATTGGATGAATGACATGGAGAAATTTATTTTGCCAAGTTGGATCTCCATTCAGGATATCATCAATTTAGAATGAAGACTGAAGACATTCCGAAAAAAAAACATTTCAAACTCATGAGGGTCATTATGAATTTTCGGTCATGCCTTTTGGCCTTACAAATGCACCTTCTACATTTCAAGGTTTGATGAATTCCATTTTCAAAACCTTCCTTAGAAAATTTGTGTTAGTATTTTTTAGTGATATACTAATCTACAACAGGTCTTGGAAGGATCATGTTCAACATGTTGACAGGGTGCTCAAACTATTGGAGGAGAAACAATTATATGAAAAAACCTCCAAATTTTTCTTTGGAGTACGAGAGGTGGAATATCTGGGTCATATTGCATCTCAGGAGGGTGTTAAGGTAGACCCTAACAAAATTAAAGCCATTAAGGAATGGAAAGTCCCCACAACCATAAAGCAGTTCCAAGGATTTCTCAGGTTAATAGGGTATTATCACAAGTTTGTTAAGAATCATGGGAGAATAAAATCCCATCTAACAACATTATTGAAGAAAAATGCATTTTCATGGATTCCTGAAGCAACTAAGGCCTTTTAACATCCTAAAGTGGCAATGTTCCAAACACTGGTCTTAGCTACGCCAAACTTCAAAAAAAACCTTTATTGTGGAATGTGATGTGTTGGGAAATTGAATTGGTGCTATTTTAGTACAAGAAGGAAGACCCATTGATTTTGAAAGCCGTCCAATCAAAGGTAAGTATTTATAGAAAGATATTTATGAGAAGGAAATGTTGGAAATACTACATGCACTAAAGAAATGGCGACCTTACCTAATGGGAAGACACTTCATGGTAAAAACTAATCATGATAGTCTTAAATACTTTTTGGAACAAAGAATATCTTCAGAGGAGAAACAAAAATGGGTCACAAAGATGTTGGGTTATGACTTTGAAATCATCTACAAAAAAGGGAAGCTCAATGTTGTTGCAGATGCACTCTCAAGAAAGGATGAGGATGTGGAAGCATTGCTTTGTGCCATTTCTATTACCCAACTAGATTGGACAACCGAAGCGAGGGAGGAATGGAATAATGACGAAGAAGTGTGGACACTCATTCAAAAGTTGCAGCAAGATCCCAGTACATCTAATACATTTAGTTGGAAAAATGATTCCTTATGGTACAAATATCGCTTATATCTTTGTAATAATTCCCAACTAAAACAAAACATTCTTTTGGAATTGGATACCTCTCCCTTAGGAGGACACTCAGGATTTTTAGAAACTTACGATAGGGTGAGAAATATTTTTTTTGGGATGGCCTTAAATATGATATTTAAAAGTTTGTGGCAGAATGTTTGGCTTACTAGCAAAATAAAGTTGAGACAATTAAGACCTCTAGTCTGCTACAACCTTTATCCATTCCAAGTCAACGTTGGGAGGAGGCTTTAATGGATTTTATCACAGGTTTACCTAAGTACGAAAGAAAGAGTGTCATCATGGTGGTAGTTGATAGACTTACTAAGTATGCACACTTTTGTGCATTATCTCATCCATTTAAAGTGAGTACAATTGCTACTGTATTTATGTAAACAATTCGAAAGCTACATGGAAACCCAAAGATTATTGTAAGCGATATAGATTCCATTTTCACTGGAATTTTTTGGACAAAATTATTTTCTTGTTTGGGTACTCAACTAGCTCATAGCTTATCTTATCATCCTTAATCCGATGGTCAAACTGACATAGTGAACAAATGTTTGGAAGGATATCTTCGTTGCTTTGTATCTGATAAAAAAACACAATGGGTCAATTGGTTACCTCTGGCTGAATGGTGGTATAACACTTCCACACTGCAACAAAAAGGACCCCATTTATGGAACTTTATGGATATCATCCGCCATCTATCACATCATATTTAAGATAAAATTCTAAGGTTCAAGCAGTGAAATATCACATCGAGCATCAACAACGAGTTCTCCAAATCTTAAAGGATAACCTAAATTTGGCACAAAATTAAATGAAAGAACAGGAAGATCAACATCACAGTGAGAGAATTTTTGAAGTAGGCAACTGGGTATTTTTATGAATACAACCATACAAACAAATTTCCCTCAAGAAATATAAGAAGGATAATAAATTATCGCCAAAGTACGATGGTCCTGAAGGCGGGGGGTGGGGGGGGGGGAGCTGAAGGCAGGAAGGAGAGGTGGTACAGTCACGGGAAGAGGATGGTGGAGGACCAAAACCCATAGAGAAACACGAATTCATGGGAGAATGAATGGAAATAAACCTTCCCCTGGCGAGAAAAGGGGGATGCAAGATTTGAATGAGACTTCTCTAATTTTGAGGGATCTATTTCCAGATTTTGTGATCATGCAATTAATAGAGTGCATATTTCAATGTCGATCTTGGTTTCTCCTGGATCCCATGCCACTGCCTTATTTTCTTGGATTGCTTCCATTTTGTTGCTGTCCCTTATGTGAAAGAAGGTGATTTGACCAAGGTCTTTTAACTGTTGGTTAATCCTTGTTATGGTGTGGCATAGAGCTGCATTTTTCAATCTATATTTCTTAATCATTGCTTGGATAAGTATGGAGTAATCACCCAAGATTACTCGATTCATTATATTCCATTTTCTTAGTATTTTTACTCCCAAGAAGAGCCCATAGGCCTCAACCTTGTTGTTTGAGACCGTGCCCAGAACCCATTCAAATAATATGAGATTTTGCTTTCCTTTATCGTAAATTATGGCTCCCACTCTTGCTTTCCCCGTGTTCGATATTGAGGCACCGTCAAAGAAGAGACATGGCATTTTGAGGGCATTAATCCATAATATGAATTCTTCCTCTTTCAATCTTATTTTCCAATTTTGATTGTCCCCTCTACACTTCGACAAATTTGGTGTCTTTGACCTGTTGTCTGCGTATCTAATCTAGTCTCTTTCTTCTTGTTGCAATTGGTTTAAGTATACTCTCCTAGTTCCCTTAGTTGATAGAAATTATGTGGCTAATCCCCATGTTTTTGAAATCATCTTTCTTCCAGTCGGTTTGATATTCTGGAAAAATTTGATTATTCCTTGCTAGCCAAATTTTCTAGCAGAGGAATGAGGGGAGACTTGTCCAGAATATTTTTATGGCGCCTTTATTTTAAGGGAATAGGGATATTTGTTTTTACAGTCTGCATAGAAGTCATTAAAGGAGAGGGAGAATTTCATTGATGTTTCCATGGGGGATACAAGATGTTTCCAACATTCTTTTGCAAAACTGCATTCTAAGAAGAGGTGCTGAATGGTTTCTTCTGCATGATGGCACAAAGGGCATTGTGATGGTCCTGTAATACCTCTTTTCCTGAGGTTCTCAGCTGTGATAATTTTCCCTTTTAAAAGTTTCCATACAAAGATATTAATTTTTGGTAGGATTTATATTTTCCACACCAGTTTCCATGGGTGCCAGTCGAGGTGTCCTTGCTGCTCTTGCAATTTTGTATAGCCCGATTTCACTGTGTAATCCCCTCCAGAGGGGTTCCATATGAAAGAATCCAGTTTCCCTTGTCTGATTGGTGCTTTTACTTTAAGGAAGGAAATGAGAGTTTTCCATTGATCTTTTAGGCCCTAAGGGAGGTCTGGAGACTTCCATTGTTACCATGATCTGTCAGGATCCCATTGGGATATTGAATCTAGTGTGCAAAGCCCTTTTGAGATCATACAATTCCTTATTCTTTGGATCTCTTGGTTATGGAGAATGGAGAAATTCCCATTATATTTTCATTCCAGATATTTGTATTTCGACCATCTGCTGGCAATCTTGATATATTATCCTTGATTAGTGGAAGTGCCTTTTTTACGAGTCTCCATATTTGAGTGTAGGGCCTTATTGGGGCTTTTTTTGATAGAAGGGAGGTTCTAGAGGAATTTAGATACTTTGATTCCAAATTGATCAACCCTGGCAGTCTAATTGAGAGACCTCCTTTCTCATATGGTGTTATAACTTGATCCCATTTTATGAGGCTATTTTTTTAATTTATTATTATTTATTTTTATTTTTATTTTATTTTTGCCTCCTTTCCAAAGGAAACCTCTAATAATTAATTCAATGTGCTTATGAATGCTCATTGGTGAAAATATGGTAGCAAATTGGTATATGGGAAGAGTTGAAAGGATTTATTTGATTAGAATGACTCTTCTAGCATGATTGAGCGAGATCATTCCCGAGGAATGAATATTTTTTTTTTTTATACATTTTTTCTATGTATCTGATCCATATTTCTCCTTTTAGATTTGGCTTTGTGATTGGAAGACCAAGGTTGTGGAAGTGGTTCCACGACGCTTGAAATGGAATTTCTAGGATATGTGATATTATCTGGAGGGTGCGAAATGGACCATTCGAACCATATATTCTACTCTTGCCATTATTGAGCAAACAACCCGATGCTTCCATGAAACTATCTAGCACTTTTTTGAATCTTATGGCTACAATACAGGTTGCACCTCCATTAAAAGAGTATCATCTGCAAACATGGAATGATTTATGCTCTTGATTCCTCTACTGAAAGAGAGCCCTATCAAAGTGTTATTTCTTCTACAGTGTTCTAGTTTTCTACTTAATGAATCTGCCATAAAAATGTAGAGGAACAACGAAAAAGGGAAACCTTGTCTCAGGCCCTAAGAACTTTGAAATAATTCATAGGGTATGAATTTTTCTAGGGGGCTATACATGGGCCACTTACACATGCCTTTATTATCTCTATTAATTTAGTGGAAAAAATAAATTTGGATAAAATTTCTACAAGAAAGGATAGATTAACTCTGTCGAAGGAATTTTCCATATCTATTTTAAATATAAATCCTTGTTATTTTATTGCTAAACTGGAGTGTAATTCCTCTTGAACAATCATGATGTTGTCCACAATCTACCTATTGGGGACAAATCCCTCTTGCTTCTCTAATATTAGAGAGCGGACGAGGGGTTTGATGTGGTTTGCAAGGATCTTGGAGATGATTTTATAAGAAGAGTCACAGAGAGAGATGGGCCAAAATCGATTGAAATTTGATGGCATTTGTTGGAATAGGGTCCCCTAAAAGCTGCTAATTTTGTATATTTTTGGTATTAATTATTCTAACGCAGGGGTTTTGGGGTGGGTCAAAGCCCTGAATGCATTATAATGGGTCAAGGATAGACCAAGAGTCTGCAAACCATTGTTTGCGGACCATTGGAAGCATAGGCTAAGTTGATATAAATAGATGAACATTTTGAGTCTTAAGGTAGGCAAGAATTAAGATTGATGTTGCGTACAAATTGTTAGATCTGTCATGGGTTGTTTTGGGTAAGGAATCCTTCTGGATGTGTGCACAGAGATCCTCAGTCCTGATGTGTGCGGGCCCCGCTAGGCTATGTGCATGGGATGGGTTTGGTTGTAAGTATATCTGAATGTTAATGAATGCGAAGGTATTGTTGAAGTATCTGTGTGATATCTAGATTTGTTAAAGTTAATGTTGATGCGAATATTTGTTTAAGTTGCGAATACATCTACTAGCTGTTATGTTGCGAATGTGCCTACAGATGCGTTTATGATATGATATGCTGGTAATTGATGTTACGCACATGGATGCGAAAGTACTGATTAGATCTGTGAATGATAATAGCTCTGTTAATAACTGATTAGACTGTGAAAAGCCTGCAAATACACTTACTTTGTGCGAACCTGATAAGCTGCGAATGAAAATTTGCTAGACTTACCTACTCTCTCTCAGGGTGTGGAAACCTGGTTCCAACACCCTCCCATACTGCTTTGGATGAGACTTTGGCTTGCGTAAGCAGGTCACTGCCGAAAAGGCCAGTAGTATAGGGGTTTGTTGGCAAACCTTAACCTTCGAACTTCGGTTAGGACCCCTCGAGCCAAAAAATGGTTCTGTTGCCGGGACTGGGAGCATTTTGAGAGAGAGATCGGGTAATGCCAAGAGAACATTGGAGAACTGAGAAGAAAGAAATTTAAGAGTGGTTTGAAAAACAGGTTCAGGAATTTGTAGTAAAAGAGAATTGTAGCGCGAAGCTGGCGGAGGAGAAGTGGAAGAATAAGTACATTTTCACTAAAGTATACAAGATCTTCTTCGCAACATTTGCGAATGAGCTTCAGGAGTGGCTGGTAAGGCTCATATATTTCCAGACGTGTTGGAAGGACAAGCGGGTCAAGAAATGGACTCCATAGTTGATCCAGTAGTTAGAAAGAACTGATAATACCATCAATCATACGGTAGATCACTAGGTGGATAGTGTATTGGGAGGATTTGTGGCATAATTCGCTGTCGATCAGTTCGTGTCCTATTCAGAAGCAAAGCAGAGGTTCTTCAAAGGATTCTGAGGTAAGTTCCTGAAAACTTTTCCCTTATTAATCAAAATTTTGCTGTGCGAAAAAGGTATTATGTGTAGCCACACCGAGTGAATGACCTCCAATCTGGGTGAAAGCACAACACGAAGTGGTAAATACTACAAAACTAATCAAGAAGGAGATAGATCTATCTACAACCCAATAAGAGATTCGGCTATGCATAGCCCTCCAGCTACACCACCTTTAAGCCACCATAGGGGTAAAAATTCGCTCGTACCTCCACCTCAATTAGAAGACGAAATGGCCTCACAAAAGAAGCTACCTACCTTCAAGGGCGTAGGGGACAAAGATATAGATCGGTTCTGGTTTGTCGCAGAGTTGGTATGGACTGCACAAAATGTGGCCAACGATGTTGTGAAAAGGGCGCAACTATCCCTTGCCTTTGAAGGAAGAGCCTTGGACTGGGATATGTAATATGTAGCTTAGCATGCGAATGTGACCATTCAAGAGGTTAAGAATGCCCTAAAACAACAGTTTCGGAAGCCTAAGTCCTACTCTCAGATAGTGAATGACCTAAAATATTTCAAGCAAGGACCCTCTGAGTCTGTATGGGAAGCTGACCAGTGGCTAAATAAGGTGATCAGAGAAGGGGAATTTCTGTATGATGACAGACATCACAAGGAATGGTTCATTTCTATGTTAATTCCTCACCTGCACTTACCTATGGGTCAACAAGCCATTGAATCGCATAAAAAATCTTTGGAGATTTCTATGAAATTAGAAGTTGCAGCAAGAGATGATACCCAGTTGGGAGTGCAACAAATCCAAGGGTAGCTGGAGGTGATGCACATGGAGATCCAGAACCTGTGACAGGATTGAGGGAAATAAGCTAGCCCAGATGTATGGTGCATACAATACAGGGTATCAGGCCATACCAAGGATCAGTGCCCACTGCTGACAGACTACCTACAGGCTGGGGGACCCAGTCCTTGTGCCCAGGGCCAAGTGGACCAGCGTTGTGGTGTGCTGACTATCGTGTAGCCAACCTACATGATACTAACCACTTCCCCCGTCTGGGTGCATATGTCCTAGAACTGAAGAAACAATGGCGCCGATTTTGTTGATCAGTAGGACATGATGAACATAACTGCTGAAATTATGATCTAATGATAGAACGGGAAACCTATATAGGGTACAATTGGACCCTTCTTCACCAAGATCCCCCTCGGGCATAAGTGGCTCCCCAACTAGGGGTAGGGGAGGCGGCAGAGGTGGAAGCGCAGGTCAGGGAAGAGGACAACTGATCTGTTATAACTATGGGGAAGTAGGGTACTTTGTGAGGGACTGACCGAACCCTGCGAGGCAATATTGCAGATGCTGTAGACAGCTGGACCATGTGATTGAAGACTGTCTAATTCTGATAGAAAAAATGCAGGAAAATCAGCAGACACCTACGCAGAATGTGCAAAGAGTTAAAGCAGAACCTCTAGATGAAGGACTAAGCATTAATGCCATAACACGTAGTGGCATGGCCACCGGGGGAGCTGAGGAGAAAGCTGCGGCTGACCCTCATATCAAAAAAGAAGCCATCAAACAAGAAGGTTTGGACCTACAGAAGGAAAAGGAAACCTTTGTTGCAGCTCGCCAAGACTTTTCTAAGGCTGAGACATCCACTTCTCAGGCCCCCACAAACCTCAAAGCAGATGACGAGGTCAAACCATTTTTGCAGGCATGTATGAAGTTGCTGCGCAACCAAAGGGTCGTAGAAAATCTTCAAGCATTGATATACAATTGCATAGAAAGAACTAATCCATCCCTAGAAGTTAAGGATGTGCACAAAGTGTACAAACATAAGAAACACACTGGTAGGGAAATGCGGCTAACAACGCATATTGGTGATTATGAAATGGATCAGGTTATTTTGGACCTGGGATTAGATGCGAACGTGCTGCCCAAGCAAACTTGGCAGTGAATACGAGAACCTAAGTTGGAATGGTTCACTATCTAGCTGCGCATGGCCAACTAGCAGAAGATCATATCACTGGGGAGACTGTCAAAGATCATGGTAGATATCATAGGAGTTAAGGTCCGGGCCGACTTTGAGGTAATTCAGATTGTAGAAGATGCAGAACCCTATCCTGTGCTCTTAGGATTGGACTAGGCCATAGATATGGGAGGTATCATGAACCTAAAGAAAAGAAGCATGGTGTTTGAAAATGAAGGGACGCGGGTGATAGTACCATTAGACCCTGTGGAAGGAGAGTGGTATACGGAGCCGGTGCGTGAAGAAGAGGATGTAGATCACATCTATAAGTTAACTGCGCGGGATGAAGATTGGGTCAGTCCCACGACTGATGGTGTGCTTTGTTGGGAAAACGATAGCGAATGTTTCTCTGACTCCGATGGGGAGATGGAAAATTGGCAGAATCGGCAACATGACGTATCTGCGCTGCGATGTCTTAGAATCACCAAGAGCTTCCGATGTATCTCCTTCGAGGTAAGAGAACTGCCCTACTTTGATGGTTCTGGTTGTATTAAAGAGTTTTTGCGAGCATTTGAAGCTGAGGTTCCAAGAGAGCGAAGGCTATGGGCCCTTAATCTAGCCATGCACGCAACACCTGCAAGTTGGTGGGACACGCATAAGGGGGTGTTCCAGGATTGGGAAGAGTGTCGGGATATGATGATCTTGCGATTTGAACCTCTATTTCACTTGCGCATAAATACATTCCTTGGACCAGGGGACCCGCGCGAGCATTTGTTTGCTTGGATGGAGAAATGGTGCGACCATACTACAGAAGAATGGGTACACCTGTTTATTCATTCCCTGGGACAAATTCCCACGGCAAGGTATTTAGATGCGGAGCTACATCAGTGCACCCACCACTGGGAAACATTAAAGGATGAATTTGTTGGGACATTTAGGTTAGTAGGGGGAACAAAGGTGCTTAGCAAAGTTCTGCAGGATATAGATACCTTCGTATTTGATGAATCACGCCCTTACACAGAACTTGGGGCACCAACCTGGGAAACACAGATGCAGGATATTTTCAACTGCTACAATATAGCAATAGAAGAGTGCGATGAAGATCCGCGCAATGTCTCTATCCAGGTGTCGGAGGGAGGGCGTGCAGTTGCCGGACCCCCACTACAAACTATCGATGTTACTAAGCCTCTGAAGCTGCAAGAAGTCAAAATTGGGGATTACTGGGATGATGATACAGTCGGAAAAGTTGTAGAACTGCTCACAGAGTATCAAGACTTATTCCCAATGAATTTTTTAGAGCTTAAAGGGATCACAGGGGACCTATGGGTCATGTGCATCATGTTAAAACCAGATGCGCGCTGTGTGAAGCAGCGGCCTTATCGGTTGAACCCTAAGTATAAAAAAAAGGTCAAGGAAGAAATTGACAAGATGCTTGCCGCAGGTATCATTGAACCGGTTTAACATTCAGATTGGGTAAGTCCGATGGTGGTTCAGGAGAAAAAGACAAAGGGAGAGATACAGATCTATGGGACTTACACAAAATGAATGATGCCTGTGTACATGATCCCTTTCCCATGCTGTTCTTAGACGAAATCCTTGACAGCGTGGGAGGGCAGGAAGTGTACTCATTTACAGACAAGTTCTCAGGCTACCATCAGATCATAATCGCACCTGAATATCGAAGAAAAAATACGTTTGCTACTGAATGGGGATCCTTTCAGTATACTGTCATGCCGTTTGGACTCAAGAATGCCCCTGCCATATTTTCACGAGTAGTAGTCGCAGTGTTCAAAGAGTTCATACACAAATTTTTGGAGGTTTATTTTGATGATTGGACTGTCTTCGGCTTAGTGAAGAAGCATGTCTAGAACCTATGTATGATGTTGGATGCCTGTAGAAAGCACTAGATTTCCATGAATATCAAGAAGTGCATATTCTGTGTACCCTTTGAAATCTTGCTCGAACATATAGTTTGCTGACAGGGGTTGATGGTTGACCCTACGAAAGTTTCAGTTATCATAAGCCTGGCAGTACCTACAACTGAGAAACAACTGCGCTCCATCCTTGGACATACAAGATACTACAGAAAGTTCATTCAAGGGTACGCGCTGATCACAGCGCCTATGGAGAAATTTCTTAAGAAGGATGTTTCTTTTTTTGGGATGATGAATGTCAGAAGAGCTTTGAGCTACTCAAGGAGAAGATGGTGTCTGCGCCTATTCTCATTTTTCCTGACTGGGCAAAGGTATTCCATGTTCACGCGGATGCATCAGGAATTTCCTAGGAGCTTTCCTCATGCAGCCTGGAGACAAAGAAATTGATCACCCGGTGGCATTTGATAGTAGGAAACTCTCTGGCGTGGAGCGCAAATACTCCACTGCAGAGCGGGAGGGATTGGCCATGGTTTATGCATTACAGAAATATCGACACTATTTGTTAGGAGGGCACTTCAAAATGTTTACAGATCATTCGGCTTTGAAATACCTGGTGAATAAGCCTGTGTTGGGGGGGGGGGAAATCTTCCGATGGCTACTGCAGTTCCAGGAATACGACTTTGAGATAATTTTCAAGCCGGGGAAGTTGAATGCTAGGCTGGATCACTTATCCCGAATTGAGAGTGGCGAGGAGATGACCAACCTAGAAGAAGGATTTCCTGATGCGTAGCTGTTCGCTGTTAAGGTAGTTGATGCGCACTTCGCTAACATCATTCAGTTCCTAACTACGGGCATGGCACCTGTAGCGTATTCGGTACAATAGAGGAAAGAGTTGGTAACACACGCAACAGATTTTACCATCATTGTAGGACATCTATATAAGATGGGAGCTGATGAAGTGCTGCGAAGATACGTTTTGGAGCATGAAAGGCCTGCTATCTTAGCAGACACTCACGGCGGTGTAGCAGGAGGTCACTACGCAGGGAAAGCAACGATGCAAAAGATCTTACGAGATGGACTATGGTGGCCTACCATACATAATGATTCTCACGACTATTGTAAAGCCTGTGATATGTGCCAAATAACAGGAAGGCCATCGTGTAGAGTTGAAATGCCCCTGCAACCGCAAATGGCCCTGCAAGAATTTGAAAAGTGGGCCATCGATTTCGTAGGGCCTATCAACCCACCGGGAAAGAGGACATGTGCGCACTACATCATAACTACCATTGACTATGTAACCAGATGGGCCAAAGCACAAGTTGTGAAATACTGCACTGCAGATACCACTACACACTTCACTTTCGAACAGATTTTGACTAGGTTTGGGTGTCTGAAGATCTTGATGAGTGACACAAGCACGCAATTTGTTAATGAAACAGTACAGGCCTTGACGGAAGAATTTCGGATCCACCATGCGAAGAGCACTCCGTATCATCCACAGGAAAACAGAGCGGTAAAAGCTTTTAATAAAATCTTGGAGCAAGCACTGACTAAGGTCTGTAACGCCGATCGCAACGACTGGGACATACACATCTCGTTTTTTATTTGGGCCTATTGGACCACCTGCAAGAACTTGACTGAGAAGACACTGTTTCGAATGGTCCATGGCAAGGAATCCGTTATGCTCATGGATTATATTGTTCCTAGCTTGCGCATTGCAGCTTTTACAAACATGGTGGAGCTTGATATCATGGAGGAGCATTTAGCGCAGCTTGTGGCTTTGGAGGAAGATCGTTTCATTGCTAATTTCCATCAGCAGGTTCGAAAGGCTCAGGATAAGGCATGGCATGATCGACATATTTGACAAAAGGCATTTGCAAAGGGTGAATTTGTCCTGTTGTATGATAGCCAGTTTGCAAAACACCCAGCGAAGTTCTGCCAGCACTGGCTAGGCCCCTATATAGTTAAAGAAATCACAGATGGCGGAGCTGTTCGGTTAGCTACCCTGCGTGACGATATGTTACCAGGCTATGTCAATGGAAACCGACTCAAACCGTATCGGATCAAATGACTATATGGCCGGAGTAGCTGTATTTGGTGGGGTATGCCCACCAAGGGAGGTAAGAATAGAAAGAACCATGGTACGCATAGGAAGCGACTGCAGATTTCGAAGCCTAGAGGGGTGCGCAGGAGGCTAGGTGTATGTCCAGAATGCAATAGGTGTGTTGGGAGCACAGAGATGCGCTAGGGGCACAGAAGGAACATTGGGAGCACATGGGTGTGCTAGAGGCACAGGAGGTGCGAAAACTAGCCATTGTAATAGTAAAATCGGGTAAAAGGAAAAAGTTACCGTTGAAAGGAGCGGGCGATCGACAATTAATGAGGCGATTTTGGAAGATTTTTTACCGTTTACTTGATGGTAAGTTCTGGATAAGGTTTAGCCAACCGTTGGTCGATCACAAAGGTTATAAAAGCAAGGGGATAGTTCAGAAGAGGGTTTCGTATAGCTTGAATAGTTCGCGCTCTATTCGACTCTGTGCTTCTTATGCTTTATTGATGTCTGAGCGCGCTTCCCACTCGTACAGTAGCCACCCTGAGTTTTTTTTCACGCTAGAATGATGACCACTAATCCCAGTGAACCCTCAGAACTTGTGACCTTGATGGAACAAGAAACCGAGGAAGTAGTGGAAGTCGAATCAGAAGTTGAAGAAGTTATATCTACGCTGAGTCTAGTCAAGAAGAAGGGGAAAGAAAAAGTGCAAGGATCAAGGAAACCTACGAAGTGGGCTGGGATGAAGCCCCGCACCTCACCCCGAAATGTGAAGTCCCCACGTGCGGCGGGCCAGGAAAGCTCACTTAGGCCAGTAAAGAGACCCCTGTTTACTCAAGAGAAGGCGAAGATGGCTGAACCAATCAATTGGCTACCACCCTTTATTTGGCCTCGCAGGCCCTCCACATGCACACCAAATAATCTTAATGGCCTGCACACCTATCTGCAGATGCCTCTGACTCCAGACGAGGTCCCCATCATATGCGAACCCTTTGGAAAACTCCATGAGGTGAAATTCGATGATCATGATTTGGCCAATTTGGAGGCCTTCCCTGAGTTGACACCCGAGTTATATCTTGAACGAATACAGGAAGACAACGACATAAATATTGTCCCCATGCGCTGGGTACCGGATTGGCAGGATCCAGACTCTTAAACCTGTTGAGAATGTTGCATTTCGGCCACTACAATATCACGGACCGTCTGGTACATCAATTGCTTGCCCTGGTCCATGATGGCTACTTATGGATCCAGGATCGAATCCCCATTGATGTTGTGCTCATTCATCGGATTACTGGTCTCCCCATGGAAGGGTTAGACCCTCTGTTATGCGTTGGTAAGAAGTATGAAGGGAATTTCGCTGACCATGTGCGTGACAACTACAATGTGGATTGGAACACTCAAGGCTTCATGATCAAAACCATCAACGACCCTGGTACGCAGTTGGGAACCTTGTTGTTGGCGTGCAAAATGATGCGAAAATTCCAGGTGACCACCGTCCCTGCATATGTAATTCAGTTGGCAGGCCGGTGCGAGAAAGGGGTCTGCTTCAATTGGTCCAAGTACTTGTGCAACGAGTTTCTGGCCAATGTCCGCGAATCCCAGGATCAGGGACGAGCATTTTGTTATTCCTGGCTGCTGCTTCTCATCGCGTTGGTCGTTTGGGAAGCACCAAAGTAATTGGTCCTCCCTGAGCTCACCCCAGACATGTGTGAGGGGGCTCGATATACGAACTTGTGGGACTCTAAGGGTGCACAATGCATCGAGGACAATCAAGTCTTCTGGGTGTTGTCTCAGAGTGGGCTCGCATCAGCTATCAACTCTCGGCCGCGTCTATCGCTAGCCATCTACGATAAGTATAAAAGCATCACTGTATTCCTGGTGACTATGCATAATGTCCAAATCCGAGGCCGCAAGGATCCTGCGTGGGTTTCACTCCCTTATATGGCTACCAATGAAGAGATTAACCATTTAATTGCTCAATGGCCTCCTCAATGGAAGATTGGCTTCAAAACAGGTGCGAAGGGCATTGAAGGATTGAGCACCACGAAGGTTACCCCGCCCGTCATCACCAAAAACACCGGAGGACCGAGAAAAAGCACGGGGAAGGGCGCCGAAGCCGCATCGCAGAAGGGTTCACAGCCCGGTAAGAGCACAGGGAAGGGCGCAGAAGCAATAACATAGAAGGATGCATAGCAGGATCTTGGTACCAAAGGTCAGGATGCAGGATGTGTTGACTCCCCTCGGGGAACAAAGCGGACGGGTGACCCTGCTAAAGGACCACGGAAGAAGCAGCGCTCTCAACGACCAGAACGTGACGAAGTGGTTACACTGACCGACGAGGGCCTCGAGAAAATTGTAGACGCGGTCACTTTGGCTGCAGAAGGAAAATTTTTAGCTCTGGAAGAGAAACAGAAAGCTGCGGTCGACACGCTTTAGGCTGAGCTCCGAGCTCTACAGATAAATACAGACACACTGCAAACAAGTATGAACGGCCTCAACAACTAGCAGCATAACACTTGTTACAACGAAAAACCACCTCTGTTCCCTGCCAAGCGTAGCCCTCGCGGAAAGTCCACCCGACTTGGGAGCGCAAGTCCAGGCCTCTGCAGAGGTACAACTGGATCTAGCCAGGTTGCCACACGAATCATTGCAGGTTCTCCACACCTCATTGTTCGAAGAAATTCAACACAGGGACCATCGAGTGCACCAGCAGCTCAGTACAGCTGTGCAGACAATTGAGGAATTTTTTTTTGAAGTTTCCCAGGTACAGGCTGCATGTACCCTCGCCACCGCGCAACAGACGGAGATGGAACACCTCATTAGTAGGCTCTGCGCGGACATCTCTGAAGATATTCCAACTTATGCCACCCCCCAGGCCAATAATGAGGGGTTGGTCGCAGCATTAAAGGCCTCGAAAATTGAGATCCAGGTGGTCAAAACACAGATGGAGCAACAAATTGCATATTTACAGGCCAAATTGTAGCTAGAAACACCACCAAAGGTAGGGGCCCAACGAGCCACGCCCAACGAGCCGCGCTGATTACATAGGCTACAAATTTTATCATAGGATAAATCGCTCAAGGTGCTGAGAAGTTGGAAACAATAATGCAGCTATGGACCAAAGTGTAATGTGATCCTCTCCTGCGTGAGATCAATCAGGCATTGTGACAAAAGGAAGAATAGTTTAAGCAGCTGTAAGCTACAATGCCTAATCTAATCTCTGCTCAACGGTTGGCACGGTTGCGTACCAGCCACACCTTGTGAGATGAAATTGAAGAGCTCCGCCAGAAGAAGAAAACCATTGGTGATCGTCTCAAGCCTTGGGCTGATGAAGCCCTCAAGCTCTCCTAGGACATTGATCTCACATTAAAGCAACTTAACCAGAGTTTGGAAAGTGTCACGGTTGCCACAGAGGGACCAACTTCACCAAAGTTGTCGGATATAGCTCAGAACGCTGCTGCGCAAAGTGAAGGAGTGCTGCTCGAGCTGGTTGATGCGATCAAGCTGCTGCAAGCAAAGGTGGAGATCCCACCACTGCAGTGACTCAAGACGAGTCACAAGATTGTGTTGGGGGATTTTTGGAAGAGGGTCCCCTAAAAGCTGCAAATTTTGTATATTTTTGGTATTAATTAGTCCAACGCAGGGGTTTTGGGGTGGGTCAAAGCCCCGAATGCATTACAATGGGTCAAGGGTAGACCAAGAGTCTGTAAACCATGGTTTGCGGACCATTGGAAGCGTAGGCTAAGTTGATATAAATAGATGAACATTTTGAGTCTTAAGGTAGGCAAGAATTAAGATTGATGTCGCGTACGAATTTTTAGATCTGTCGTGGGTTGTTTTGGGTAAAGACTCCTGTTGGCTGTGTGTGCATAGATCCTCAGTCCTACTATGTGCGGACCCTGCTAGGCTATGTGTGCGAGCTGGGTTTGGTTGTAAGTAGATATGAATGTTAATGAAAGCGAAGGTATTCTTGAAGTATCTGTGTGATATCTGGATCTGTTAAAGTTACTGTTCATGCGAATCTGTGATGCGAATATTTGTTTAAGTTGCGAATACATCTGCTAGTTGTTATGTTGTGAATGTGCCTATAGATGCATTTATGATATGATATGCTGGTAATTTCTGTTACGTACGTGGATGCGAAGGTACTGATTAGAACTGTGAATGGTAGTAGCTCTGTTAATAACCGATTAGATTGTGAAAATCCTGTAAATACACTTACTTTGTGCGGACCCGATTAGCTACAAACGCAGATCTGCTAGACTTACCTACTCTCTCTCAGGGTGCAGAAACCTGGTTCCAACACCCTCCCATACTGCTTCGGGTGAGACTTTGGCCTGCGGAAGCGGGTCACTACCGAAAGGGCCAATATTATAGGGGTTTGTTGGTAAACATTAACCTCCGAACCTAGGTCAGGACCCCTCGAGCCAACAACCTTACTTCTTTTAGTATAATTTATAAAAAGGTTGAATTATTATATCCCCTTATATAATTTTTCTTGAAAACATATTTGATCATTTTTAATAGATATTTTTTGGTTAAAGGCCAAAAGGTGGGATAGAATGCTATGGGGAACCCATATGGTCCTAGTGCTTTGTCGGGAGGAAGTCCCCATATAGCTGCCATAAGATCATTTTCTATAACTTCTTTAGGTAACTATGAGTTCGTTTCATCATTTATCCTACTTAGGATATACTTTGTAAATTCTTCTTTACCCGAGATTCCTGGTTCTGATGTTAATAAATTTTTGAAGTGATTGTATGCTTCCTTCTTTAAATCCTCTTGCCCTTTGATCTCAGTGTCCACTTCTCCTTTAACTTTGTCAATATGGTTTTTATCCTTCTCATTTTGGTTGTGTTATGGAAGAAGGTGGTATTTTTATCCCCTTCTTGGATCCATAACTGTCTTGAATTTAGCCTCCACTCTTCTTCCTCTTTCCTGCTGTTCTTATAGATTTCCCAATGTAACTGTTTCTCTCTCTGCTGATTCTCCTTTTTTTCTTCCTTTCCCTCTAACTACTCTTGTAATTTTTACATTTTCATTTGTAATTCAGCCTTTTTTTCTCCGAGGTTCCTTGTAGTTGGTTTTTACCCAATTCTTAAGACTATTTTTGACACTTTTTATTTTTGTTTCCCAAATGTAACCTGGTGAGCCTATGATTTTTTGCTTCCGTATTTCTATTATTATATGTTTAGCTTGTTGTTTGTTGTTCCATAGCTCATTTTATCTAAATGGGAGTGGGACTAGATTTTCAGTTGATCCTAAAATGATAGCCACAGGTTTATGACCTGAAGCTACTGAGAGGATAATTTTTTATGTAATCAGGCCGAATTTTGATATGATGTTTTCCTTTATTAATATTCGATCCAACCTCTCTTTTATGTTTTATTTCCCAATCCTCTTATTGTTCTAGGTATATTTCCCATTCTTTGGTGGTATGTCCATTACTTTGAAACTATCTATTATTTATTTGAGAGGGTCTTTAGAAGAATCTGAGTGAAAATTTCTTTCTTATTTCTCATCAGCATCTAATACCAAGTTTAAGTCTCCTCCCAAAATAATATTTTTGTTTTGGTACAACATGAGATTTTATTTAAGAGATCTCTAGTAGTTCTCTTTGTATCTATAATGAATTTGGGAATATACATTGAAGTGGCATATTTTCATTTATGGAGTTTTACTTCTTAGTTTAGTCTTTATCCAATGCAATTCTATTTGTTGATTCTGTAATTCCCATTTACCTTTACTCCATATTGTACATATTCCTCCTGAGGCCTTAATGGATGGGAGAACTATGCCATCATAATTCCTTACTTTTTGTATCATGTTCTCCATTTCTTGATGATTGGTTTTTTTCTCCTGGAGCATAAGTATATCAAGTTCTTACATTGTTATGAGATCCTTTATTGTATTGAAATTTGAGGGATGTCCTAGGCCTCTATAGTTCCAGGAGACCAGATTCATTATTTGATGTGATTTGAGACAAAAGGAACTTTCCCTTGGAAGGTATGTTGAACTTTCTACTTGTTCCCTGTACTCTTTTCAAGATAGAGATCCATAGGTTGTTGGGTGCCCATTTCCATTTACTTTGTTGCTGCTTCGTCTCTTATTTCTTTATTTGACTTTTTTCCTAGTTTTTTATGGTTGTTTGAATATAGAAAGGATTATTTTGATTGGTTTCTCGTGAGAAATTTTTCAAAGGAAGGAGGAGGCGGGGGGGGGGGGGGGGGGGGGGGGAACGGAGAGGAATAGAAGGGGTAAGGGAAATTGAAGGGGTAAGAGAAAGAGATGGGTCAAGGGTGGAGGGGCCAGGAGGGGAGGTTGGGGAGAGTGAAGAAGGGTCTTCAACGAGAGGGACATGGGGGGCTAAGGGGGGGTCTGGAGGGAAGTCGAGAGGTTCAAATGGATTGGAATCAAAGAGGGTATTGGATTCCAAGAGGGGAATGAGGAGTGAGGTGGATCACTCGAGGGGATAAGGGTGGCTCAGGATGGTGCTAAAGGGGAATATGGTTTTTTTTAACCTGTTCCCATTTTGGTTCTTGAGCTTCTATTTTTTCTGGTTCTTCTTTTTTATTACATCTATTAGAAAAATGACCATATTCGTGACATACCTTGCATTTGAAGGGGATTTTTTCGTAGTCCAGCTGCTGGATGTGTGTCCAACTGTCCACCTTGATCTTTACCACCTAGGAAGTTATTTTCCTAGGTCGAATTCGACACAGATCCTTATGCATGCGTGCATGTTTTCTTTAGTCCAATTCCATCTATGTATTTTCCAACTGAATTTCTGATAGCTTTAACTGACTCATCTCCCTAGCAATGTAGTGGAATATGAGAAAGGTGCACCCATTTTGGGATTGCACTTGGGACATCCAACTTAGGGTCGAAATCTGGATTCCACCTGTTCAGATACAGTCCTCTTGTGTCCATGAATTATGGTCTATTCCTGAAGATTATATCTCTGTCTTCTTTTGTCTCAAAGTGGAATGTAAAAAATCCTCTTCCAAAGAATCGGATGTATATTTTTCCATGGGTGGAATGTGACCATATTCTTTCGACCCATTTCTGCACTATCTTTGGTGAAGGCCAGAGACCAGTGAAATAGCCAACAAGGCCTCTTTCTGATAGAGAAAGAGCTTCTCTTCATGGTAGATATGCAGGAACAACTATTTCTGAGATGTTCGCTAATTTTTTGATGAATTTTGAAATAATCGGGCAAGCTCGTGGAGGTCCCATAGAGGAAATGAGACTTGCGAAGGCAGTAAAAGCTTCATCAGGAGGAAGTTGAGCTGTAAGAGGAGGATAAAAGGGAGGAACCTGTCCCAGAGTAGACTACGGAGAGGCCATGGTAGCAATAGGATGCCAAGGATATTGGTACGAAGCTTTGGTAGGTCAGGCACAGGTATCAGTGCGCGGGAAAAAAATCTCCCCCTGTGAAACTAGTTAATAAAATAACTGCACTACCAACCACACATGAGATAGAAACATATTATCGTGAAAGGAAAATGTAATACCTTTGGAATCATTAAATATGCACACACATAAATGAAAATTATTTTTTCCTTCTTCCCATATCATTTGTGTGTATGGATTTACATGGGTCGAGGTGGACTGAGATGAATCAGTACTAGGAATTTATTTGAAAGGCTTCTTCCATATTTTATTATCAAGCGAAAAATCTAGAGGAGAGGAATTAATTTCAATGTGTAGTGGTTTTTTAACAAAGGAATTAAAAAAACAATAATGGGAGCAGTAACAAGACATGGAGGATTCTTTGGGCTGCTAGGCCAATTTATAATTCCAGATGCGGGCCTCACATGGTGTTTTTCCCATCCATTATATGAGTGCATTGGATAAGGTTATTCAAGAACACCAAAAAAACTTGGGTGAGGTTGCAGAGGGGTGTTTGTAGGTGTAAAAGGTTGGGGTAAGGCTTGTTTTCCTCCTAGAAAAAGAGTCTAATTTGAACTACCTGCTTGATCTCATTTGAATTAGAATCAAAGTGCATCGAAAACCTAATTCTCTTGTTTCAGCCCTCTCACCAAATAACATTTGACCTTCATTCTTGTCCCCTCCTACTTTCCGTGGAACCTCTGTTGAAAATTTTCATCTAAAACCATATGCAAAAATCACTCGTTATTCTACAACCATTAAGTATGTAACAATCATTAATCGTATGCAAATAAAAGAAAGATAGAACTTTCACTAAATGTTCATTAAATAGGGTTTAACAATGGCTCGAATTTGAGAAAGGGAGGATAATAATAATGAATGGATGCTAGATGATAAAAAATTTATTCAAGGATGGGATTGGGTTTATTGTTGAGCTTTTATTTTATTTTACTAATTTATTAGGGTTTTAATTCATAACAAGGCTTTGACTCTAACTTTATTTTATCGTAAAATCATTTTCTTGCATGGAAATTATAATATAAATCCAATCAATAATATGAAAGGTAACCTTGTACGGTTCAACCAAAAATCCCTATTTGAGAAAAGACCCTTTAAAACTAGTAAAATTTCCATATTATAAGTACAAGTATTTTTCTTTGTGCTACTCTTTAAATAACAAGCATTTCACTGCGATATTTTTGCATTCATATTTTCTTTATGAGTTATGACAATGAATTATATACATGATAAATTAAATGGTATACCCTTTTTGCAAAATAGAGTATTGACAATGGTTCTGAGGATGGGAAAGTCTACATAGCAATAAACCAATACAAATAATCATCCTTTATACAAAATTCCAAGCATGGTAAAAACACATTTTCTTATAGGTTACCCATCAATGAGAGATACTAATTTAAATTTGGATTTCTACTCTCTCATGGAACAGAGTATTCTTATGAAAGCATTGAATAGAGGTAGCATATTTTTGCAACTTTGAACAATGAAAAAGGTGATTTATAACCCAATAATAAGTATCATTATGAATTCAAAACAACTATCTTGTTTCCAAGGTGAGTGAAATAATTGTGTAAGTACTGCAATATGCACATGAAACAAGGGACTACGAAAGTCTTCAATGGAACTTTACCCTAGTGGGTTACAACCCATTATATCAAACCAATCATTTATACCTAATCACAACCAAAAACAAATTTATATTTCATATAGGATGGGTAGAGGGATCGTAAAGAAACAAATTTAGCCTTTGTATCTCATGTAAAACCCCCAATAACTCAAATTTATATAGTCATAATTTCAAATTTTTAATAGCACATTGCAAATATAGATTCTCAAAATCTTCATGGGTGGCATGAATATATGCTTGAATAATGTGTATAATCATGGAAAAGAGCTAATGATAAAATATATCTCAACATGAAAACCATTTGCGACCTAGAGAAACATAGAAACCTACTCATTTTTCAAATTTAATCAAGACATGTGGCTATGCTCAATTGGCTTAAAGAATTAATGGAAGGGTAAGCTAAATCCACACAAATGATTTAACAATGGATAATAGAAACAATAGCCAAATTATCTATTCGCACCAGTAATAAGCTACGTACCATTACTTGTGGAGCTTGAAATTCCTTCCAACTTCATGCTACAACAACTTCCAACAATTCAAATTTATCTCACTAGCAATTTAGTTATCAGACCTCAAATGCTAGTCAAATATGAGTGAAGTGATTTTAAAGTTCATTGCTTTCCAAGGAGGGTTTCTTTGGTTGCAAAGAAGCTCAATAAGGTAATAAATATATCATAACCCTAATTTTCTCCAAGATAACTCTACAGGTTATCTTTCCATTACATTGAATGCATTACTTGGTCACCTTAATTATAGGGAACTTACCACTTTTATATGTTTACCATAATGTTTATATAGCCACATCAAAGTTGTCGACTTTGAAGATACATGCAACCACTACGTAATATCAAACCAAATGACGATTGTCCTTTGGATATGAAACTCAAACCATTACTTTAAACCTTGTGTCTACAATGATGTCAATATCACATAAACCCTAAACATGTGACATTTTTGAAATATCTTGACAATGCCCAAAGTGTGTTCATAATTCCTTGCATTAATAGTCATGCTTGTATAATGAACATATAATGAGGAATTCCAATTGGAGTGTGCATAATCATAACTCCATGAAGGTCATATGATATTTATTTATCAATATGTATGAATCATAACCCAATCATGTCACATATATAAAATTATGCCATTTCAATCCAATAAAAAAATTTCGTAGTGGGACCCTTGCATAACCTAGGAAAAGCGAAGTAAAATATGTAAATTTGAGGCTTGTAATTATTTGCATGCTTTGAAAATTAGTGGGGCCACATATTGGGTCAACAAATAATGGTGACTCCATAGGGAGGTGTGATTATAGTAGCCTAGAACTAAGAATATTTGGTCAATTTTAATTGTAATATATAGTGAATATGAAAGTAATGTGTTTAGAATAACGAAATTTATAAATTTATGTTTGTAGTTAAGAAGCAACATCGCAAATCTATAATTTTTATGCCAAATATTATCTCTTGGGAAAGAGCAAGGGAGAGAAAAGAGGATGTGGGAAGAGATATATACCATGCTTTCTACAAGACATGACTTCATATATAATCAATTACTTAGTGTAGTGAGCCTTTGAACATACAAGTGGAAATCCATTTAACATGAATGTTTGCATTCATCAAGATTAGATTCAATAAATAACATGCTTGCAAATACTATGTAAGACCACAAGACTTTCTTGGTGCAAGCTTAATCACAAGGCTCAATCAAAAGAGAAAAAAATGAAGCAAACTAAAATCATAAACAATGAAAATGGGAAACTAAAATCAAACTAAGAAAAAATAAAGGAATATATTAAAACCTGATTTATTTATATGCAAATTTATTTTATCCTTTTTTAATTATACTTTTCTCTTTGGCTCAATATAGTGCTTTAAATGTTTCCCAAGGGAGAAAATCAATTGGTAATCGAAGTGATGTGAAATCTGTGGAAATTGAGAGATCCAAGGTTCAAATCCCCTCGGTTGTGACCTGGTTTACAGAGAGGAGGACAAGATGTACACCCCCAGAGGTTTACTAGTAGTTACGTTTCATGTGGGCTACTGGGTTCCTCCGGGATACAAAAAGAAAAAGAAAAAGACAAACATGATTTAAATGTGAACCATTCATGGCGCAAGAGAAAATTTTGTCACCTTCATATTTAAGAAAATATAATTTGTTTCCAACGACAGAGGAAACTATGTCTGGAACCAACCATAATTTTTAGAATTTCATGTGTTTTCCTTTGTCCTCTTGAGAAAAACCCTATAGAAGAACCTTTTGACCAAATTTAGAAATAGTTTTCTAATCCATTTTGTCAAAATATTTTTCAATTGATTTCCCCCTCTTTTAAAATGATTTAAACCATAATTTCTTTTTTATTCAAGAGCCAAAAAAGAATTAAATCTCTAAGGAATATTTGTTGAATATAATTCCGTATCATGTAAGGCCAACATGAGAGAAATGAGCTCGATATAAACAAGTATAAAAGCTTCTTGACCATAAAGTAGCTAGAATGGAGTATGAATTCTATTAGGCTACTATTCTCCGATAGAAAAAATCCACATAAGATCACATCTCCTCAAGTAGCGAAGTACAATAGCCTAAGCTGAGCTCTTTTAGAGAGGTTGAAATCCAAAATTGCGAATATGATAAATGAAAATAGGCGGTCCTCCCTTATAGGAGGTCTACCACTTGTAATAATCCATTAAAATTCGCTAAAGCAAGTTTAATTTTGAGTAAAATCAAAGTAAAATGGGTTATAAGCCAACCCACTAGCTTAAAACAATATGCAAGTAAATAGCCACTCGCATGACTTCATGCTCTTTTAGGGCTCAAAATTGTCCAAAGGTGCATTGGAAGGGCTAAATGAATCTCCAAGAATCACAATCAACCTCTATTTGAAGAAGGGTCCTAAAATCAAGCCTCAAAGCATATCCATGTGTCCAAAATCCAGCTCTAGGTGCCTTATGTCGTCTCTATGAGTGCCATGTAGACAAGTGTACTCTCTCTCTAATGTTGGGGATTTATTAGGTGAAACAAGCCCTACTCAATAATCTGAAATGATAATCATCCTCATTTGAGCTCTCGATCAATGTATGCCCATCAGGTAGTGTCAAGGCCAGCCCAAGGTTATGCTGGGTCCATTGGTACATCATTAAGATTCCTCAATTCTAAGCAACATAAGCTCAATTTTCTGGCATATGAGGGTACTATAGGGTGTCCATTAATTGCTAGGATCATCTATGTGCCCAAATCTCTGCTGAATAAGGGAAAGTTTTCATCCTCAAGGTTATCATGCTCTCCGGAAGTGTAGTATGGCTTGGGAACCATGTGGATTAAAAGTAGAATAGTGTGCCCTCAAGGTCTCAACTACTCAAAACTACCTGAAAAAATAATCTCAAAGTCAAGTGAAGGCAACCATTCATTAGAGATTAAAACCATAAATGCATCTAAATGGGCCATACTTAACTGTTAAAGGCATAATAATACTTCAAATCAGGATCACCTTCAAATATATAACTAGACCAAGTCCCATGAATTATTCCATACCTTTGTATGGGTGGATATGTAATCAATCCTATTAGGTGCTTCTAATCCCTTTGAGGAGATGGCATTTCCAAGATCAATCGTTCAATCAATAGTTGTTAGCAAGAATAGGTGGGAACATAGGGGAAAGCCTTCATGGCCAAGTGCCATGGTTAGGGTACCAGCTAACGAGAATACACATACTGAGTGTATTAAATGTAATGGAGAGAGAAATCATGCATGTATGAGTTACCCCTTTCCTTGGACTTCTTTTTCCACCCATTTGGTGTCCATTTACTTATTTTTGACAATGTTTTTTTAAATGATGCATATCTCAAGGAAAAAAAAAGATTTCTCTTTATGATATATCATTTATTTTACCCCTTAATATAAGTTAGTTGCTTGCTGATCAAGGTTGGGAAATGCAAGGTTTCCTTATGATGGGATGGAGCATCAAGCACTCAATAACCAAGTGATGGCTAATGAGGGGGGTCGAGATCATGCTACGATTTTCCCCATGCACTAACTTTTGTGCCAACCATCTTTTGCACTTTAAATTTTGTTTTTATTTTTTGTGGTCATCTTATGCTTTTTAATTCTTTAGCTGCATCAACCTCCAGGGCAAATTTTTTAAGCTCTACTCAAGGATGAGAATGTGTGTGTGGCAAATCATAATGAACCAATGACAGGTAACCTAGAGGATGTAGGTGGTATCAAAGGAATGATGTAATATGGAAGATGTTAAGTATGAAAAGGGTAGTGGACGCGACACTACCTCAATCCAAGTTTCCCAAGAATTTCCCTTCCTATAACCCTAAGGCCTTAGAGGACGTCCCGCTAGACTAGTGCTAAAGACTAACCCCTTCTCGTAAGGTGGGAGAACAAGTTTATAATCAAGATTCATCAATGATACATATCACCCCTTTGTCCATGTTAAAATTCCAAAAACATTAGATAAAATAACTTGATTGAAAAATGGTTAAAGTGTTTGTTGAGTGGTAGCCCACCTTCATTCAAGAGGAATTCTAGATAGTGAGAGGTGCATGACCAGTGCAGATGGAAAAGGAATGTAGCATAACATAATCAATGAGAAATGTGTAAGGTTGTTGGCTAGTTGGCTATCCAAGGTAGGAGAAAATGTTTTATTTGATAGGCTTACTGTTATGCAACCAACTCACAAAATAGAGGAAAAGATAGATAGAGGACTTAGGAATCAACCTCTTCGAGGGGGAAACCTCCTTTACATTAAATAAATGAACAATTCTTGGATGATTCAAATAAAAACAACCTACTTTATATATATATGAGTCTAAGGGGCCCCAATATAATCATAGCCTACATAACAATAATAATAAAGGGCACAACAATAACAATAATGGGCTTCTATGGGGCACAATAATAACACTATGGGGACTACATGGGCACAACAATAACAATAAGGGGCTACACTAGTATTATAGGGACCTAACATTCCCCTCTCATTCAAAAAAGTGTTGTCCTCAACATTTGAGTAGTTATGGATTCTTCTGTATAAAATTCTCATCCTCCCATGTGGAATCTTCAGTTGGTAAGTTCTTCCACTTGATGAGATACTCTGAAATTGATCAATTTTGTAGCTGTTGAGTTCTCATTTCCGTCACTGCTTTTGGTTCCAATATGATTTTTACTTCCTCGTCAAGTTCTACCAATATTGTTTGAACTGGGAGCTTGTCACCTATAACCTTCTTTAAGCATCAAACATGGAAAATTGGGTGCACTCGGGAAGATGCAGGAAGCTATAATTTGTATGCCATAGTACCAATATTTTGCACCACCTTGTAAGGACCATAGTACTTTGGGGATAATTTATTATCCTTCTTAGCTTGCTTGAGGGAAATTTGTTTATATGGTTGTAGCCGTAAAAATACCCAGTCTCCTACATCAAAACTTCTTTCGCTACGATGTTGATCTGCTTGTTGTTTCATTCGATTCTGCACCAAAGTGAGATTATCCTTTAAGAGTTAGAGAAATTGTTGTTGATGCTCGATGTGATCTTCCACTTCTTGAACCTTAGAATTTTCTCTTAAAGATGATGTGATGGATGACAGATGATATCCATAAAGTGCCTTAAATGGGGCCATTTTTTCTGCAGTATGGAAGGAATTTTTATACCACCATACAGCCAGAGGTAATGACTTGAACCATTGTGTTTGTTTACCAGATACAAAGAAACGAAGATATCCTTCCAAAAATTTGTTCACTATATTAGTTTTCCCATAAGATTGAGGATGATAATATGAACTATGAGCTAGTTGAGTACCCAAACAAGACAATAATTCCTTCCAAAAATTTCTAGTGAAAATGGGTTTCCATGTAGCTTTTGAATTGTTTCCATAAATGCAATTGCAACTGTACTGGATTTAAATGGATGAGATAATGCACAAAAGTGTGCATACTTGGTGAGTCTATCAACTACCATCATGATGAAACTCTTTCCTTCAGACTTGGGTAAACTTGTGATAAAATTCATTGAAACCTCCTCCCAACGTTGACTTGGAATGGATAATGGTTGTAGAAGACCCATGGTCTTAATTGGATCAACTTTATTTTGTTGGTAGACCAAAAATTCTGCCACAAAATTTTGAATAGCAGATTTAAGGCCATCCCAAAAGAATGATTTCTTGACCCTATGGGTAAGTTTTTAAAAATCCTGAATGTCATCCTAAGGGAGAGGTGTGCAATTACAAAATAATATTTTGTTTTAGTTGTGAATTCTTACAAAGATATAAGCGATCTCTGTACCAAAATGAATAAATTTTCTAGCTAAATGTATCAGCTGTAATGGGATATTGCTGCAAATTTTGGATTAGTGTCCACACATATTCATCATTCTTCCATTCCTTCCTTGCTTCGGTTATCCAATCTGTTTGGATAATAGAAATGACACAAATCAATGCTTCCACATCTTCATCCTTTCTTGAGAGTACATCTCCAACCGCATTTTTCTTCTCTTTTTTGTAGATGATTTCAAAGTCATAACCCAACATCTTTGTGACCCATCTTTCCTACTATTCTAAAGATAATATTTTTTCCAAAAAGTATTTAAGAATATTATGATATTTTTTTACCTTGAAGTGTCTTCCCATTAGGTAAGGTCGACATTTCTTTAGTGCATGTAGTATTGTCAACATTTCCTTCTCATAAATAGCTTTCTGTAAATATTTTCCTTTGATTGGACGAATTTCAAGAGAAATGGGTCTTCCTTGTTGCATTAAAACAACACCAATTCCATTTCTTGAGGCATCACATTCCATAATAGAGGTTTTTTTTTGAAGTTTGGCATAACTAAGACCGGTGCTTGGCACATTTCCTCTTTAATATGTTCAAAGGCCTTAGTTTCTTCTCGAGTCCAAGAAAATGCATCTTTCTTTAGTAATGTTGTTAGAGGTGCTGCTATTCTCCCATAATTCTTAACAAACTTGCGAAAATACCCTGTTAACTTGAGAAATCCTTGCAGATGCTTTAAGGTTGTGGGGACTTTCCATTCCTTAATGGCTTTAATTTTGTTAGGGTCTACCTTAACACCCTCATGAGATACAATATGACCCATATATTCCACCTACTTTACTCCAAAGAAACTTTTGGAGGTTTTTGAATATAATTGTTTCTCCTCCAATAGTTTGAGCACCATGTCAACATGTTGAACATGATCGTTCCAAGTCTTTTTGTAGATTAGTATATCATCAAAAAATACTAACTCAAATTTTCTAAGGAGGGGTTTGAAAATGGAATTCATCAAACCTTGAATTGTAGAAGGTTAATTGGTTAGGCCAAAAGACATGACCAAAAATTTATAATGACCCTCATGAGTTATAAATGCTATTTTCAGAATGTATTTAGTCTTCATTCTAATTTGATGATCTCTTGAATGAAGATCCAACTTGGTGAAGTAAATTTATCCATGTAATTCATCCAATAATTCATCAATGACAAGAATGGGAAATTTATCTTTAATAGGGAGCTTGTTGAGCTCCCTAGAATTCGGGCACATGTGCCATGTGCTTGTTGTGCACCAATACTACTGGAGTAGAGAAATAACTTTGACTAGGTTAAATTATACCGTCCTCTAGCGTTTTTGCAATCATACGTTTAATTTCACTCTTTTGGGCATAGGGATATCTATAAGGCCGGATGTTTGGAGGAACACTTCCTAGAATCAAATGAATAGCATGATCACGATCACGAATAGGTGGGATACATTGGGGAGTCTAAAATACCTTGGAATGACTGTACAAGACTTTTTGGAGATTTGGAGAAATATATGATTTCGATGTTTTAAAATACAAAGAGCATAATTGTGCAATTATGCCTCGTTGTTATTTATTTAGAAGTTTTTTCATGCCATTAGGGATGATTATATTTCTTGGTTCCCCTGTAATACTCGTGAATTCAACTTCCTTTGCTTTCCAAAAAAATTTCAAGAAAATTTCTTGAAAATTAAAAGTTATCAAACCCAAAGAGTGTAACCATTGAACTCCTAGTACCACATCAACACCACCCATTTGAATGGAAAGCATTGGGATATTCAATACGTATTCCCCCATGGTTAGCTTGATATTATGTCACTTTCTAGAGCAATTTATAGTTCCTCCATTTGCAACCATCACTTGACAATTTAGTGTTAGATATGAAGCAATTCAATTCCTTGGCTATCTTACAATAAATAAAATTATGGGTACTACTCGAATCAATCAACATTATTACCTTTTTCTTCTTGATATGTCCTATATTGAGAGCTTGAGGAGTGGTAATTCCTACCAATGCATTACAAGATATGGTTGGATTCATATCTTGTTTCTATAAGGCTGGTTCCTGGTGTATATCCTCTTCTTTTGAAGTTTCTTGTTCCTTTTATTCCTCCTTTTCACAATCTATGTAAAAAAATTTCTTCTCAGCACACTTACGACCTTTAGTGTATTTTCTATCATAATTATAACAAATCCTTTTTTCTATTTTTTCTTCCAACTGTTGTGCTGTCAACCTTGTAGGTTGTGGAAGGCTAGGAGTAGCAACACTTCCATCTTTATAGTTGTGAGTGGTAGGATTCCTTGTCGCCATAATTTTGCTTTCAATTTTTCTTGCCAACCTGAAAGCTTTATCCAATGTATTAGGTTCCAAAATTTGAACCTCATGTTGGATGTTATCCTTTAAAGTCCCTATGAAGACATCAATCCTATGTTCCTTTGGAATATTATCTACGCTTATATTCAATTTTTGTAAGTCTTGAATGTGCTCCATCATTGAACCCTTTTGTTTGAGATTTATCAATTGGCTAAAGAAGGTGTTTCTCTTTGTATCCTCATAATGTGCTATCATTTCCTCCGTAAAAATTAACCAAGTGAAAAGTGGTTTACAAGAACAAATCCATCGATACCATACAAACTGATTTTGTTCTAAATATAAAGTTGCAATGCATACCTTTTGTGTGTGTTGCACATTATGGAGCTCGAAGTATTGCTCCATTTGTAGTATCCATGTTATCAGATCCTTTCCATCAAATTTCCTCATATCTATCTTTGGAATATGGTGGGTCTTAAGTCAAACATTAGAGTCTATGAAATCATGATTGAAATTTCTTTTTTTCTCATCATGAGTTTCATCTAATACCTTTTTGCCATTATGAAGCATTTTTTGTAGCAACCTTGTCAAACCTTCCTTCAAACCTTTCATGTCTGATTTTAGACCATTCTTCATGTCTTCCATGTTTCCTTTCAGTTTTTCTTCTATACCATCGATCTTAGCTTCCATGCCATTATTCAAACCATCCATCTTAGCTTCCATGCCATTCTTCAATACATCCATCTTAGATTCCACACCTTTCCTCAAACCATTTGTCTTATCTTCCATTTCATTTTTTGCTTTTTACGAAAGTGAATTTTGTTGCACTTGGTCTCATAATTTTGATATATCATGTTGCACTTCTTCCTCTTCATGTGTCATTCTAGAGCTTTCTGAGGGCTTAATGGGAGTGGAATTATTTTTGAAAGGCATTATAGAACCCAATACGTTTTCTTGCTTTTGAGGAGCTTGATATTGAACCTGCTGTATCTCTGTGATTTCAGATCCCCAAGATTTGAATTTCGATTCTGTAGTATCCCTCTGAGTCTTCTTTCCAATGTCATAGGTCATACCTAATTTGGATTCTTCAAGGAAAATTTATGCCCGATCTCGAACAATGACCTAATTATGGACTAGTTCAGTAGAGAAAACTTGTATGGAATTCCATGTGTCACTGTTTCGACCTTCGAATCTGAAATCGATACAAAAGAAACTACATTCAGTTCAATTTCAACCGCTTTTTACAGAATTCCAATCTTATTCCTGAAACGAAAGTTAGGACGATTTTCCCTTTGTCACTTGTTTGAGATGAAATTTTGGAGCCTGCAAAAAGCCTAACTTCCACTGATCATATATCTAAAAATATTGTGAAACAAGGTTTGAAAATTTTCACAAAGTTCATCAAGATTTCGGCTCCACGTGGTTAAAATTTCAGCTTCTGAAGCGTCGTACAATTTTTTTTATAGTGAAACTTCCAAGATGACCTGTTTGAAGAAGTGAAACCCTAGAATCCCAAGCTCTCATACCAAATGTTATGCAACTAGCTCACAAAATAGAGGAAAATATAGATCAACGACTTAGTAATCAACCTCTTTGAAGGGGAAGCCTCCTTTACATTACATAAATGAACAATTATCGGATGATTCAAATGACAATAACCTACTTTATATATATAGGAGTCCAAGGGGTCCCAATATAATTAGAGCCTACATAACAATAATAATGTAAGGGCACAACAATAACAATAGTGGGCTTCTATGGGGCAGAGAATAACACTATGGGGACTAAATGGTCACAACAATAACAGTAAGGGGGCTACACTAACAATAACAATAAGGAGCTACACTAGTATTATAGGGACCTAACAATTATCCATTTTGGTGGGTAACATGGATGTCACATTATATGGTTTAAAATAACTTCGACCCTGTGTACAAGGTGAAAGGGAGTGAACCTAGTGGAGGTTTTGAATGTAGTATGAGATTCCCACAAAGCAGATAAAAACATGTGATTCCAATTGGATTTGTGTTTATTCACCATCCACTACACCATCGTTTTGAGGACATTGTTGACAAATTCAACTTTCCCATTGGATTGAGGGTAGTATGGTGAGGAAAAATCATGGGTGAAATTAATGAGGGACAAGAGTTCTTGAAACATCTCATTCTGAAAATTTTTTCCATGGTTAGATACTAACTCATTAAGGACACCAAACTATGTGATGACATGGTTAAAGAAAAAGCGTGCCACTGTGTTGATAGTGTTATTGAATGTGGGCGTGGCCTCAACCAAATTTTTAATTAGTTAATGACAACTTGATGTATTTATGATAATTTTGAGATAGTGTATTACAGGTCATGAAGTCAATGCCCCACATAAAAAAAGGGATTGTTTCAATAACATGATGAAATGGAACCAAAGGGGCTTATGTCTTGTGGAGAAATAACTAAAAATTCGTATATATTTGGATTTATTGAATGCAATCCCAAAAAAAGTGTGGGCCACAAACAACGAGTGCTAAGGATTCTTCGAAAGTAAGGCATGAATGCAAAATGGTATTGATTCCATGTTGATATAATACATCTCCCATGAGGAGGTAAAGAGGGGCTTGGTGGAAAATGCATTGGTGATCATCTCACAAGAGATGTGGCCTAAATTTTGTGTACACAAATAGATGATAATGTCTTCATACCAAGGGTCATTTGACAGGATAATGAAAATATGTTCGTCGAGAAAGTGTTGTCAAATGGCAGATCTCTGGTATTTGAGGGAAATCAATGATGAATTTTGTGAGTATAAGGGCCTTTTTCCTCTTGGGTGATGAAAAATTAAGATCAAATTACTGTAGTATAACTATCCATCGGGCGAACCTATGGTTCATCAGCTTGCGAGTGAGCACGTAATGCATGTAATTAGAACTTGTGAGTATTTCATATTATGGAGGATGGTGTAGTGACATAGTTTCTGGATTGCATGCACTAGCGTGAGTGCTATTTTTTATTATTACTCATAATTGAGTGTTTGTCTTGATAGGTTTTTACTCACGTAATAGATGACATGTTCTTGATGGTCATCTCCTTCTTGGACTAATATCTCAATAAAGGCTACTTCAAATGCTATAAGTGAAGGGTAAATTATTTATTGTAATTAGAAGGAATTATCAATGGTTATTTTGATAACACATCCTTTAAAGCATCAAAATATTGTTGCACATGTTCATCCCGTTGGAATGGAATATCTTGACAAAGGAGACAAAAAAACTTTGAGTGTAAGTGGAAAAATCTGGGATGAATTTGCCTTGCCTTGAAGGCTCTATAGTTGGCATAAAGTTTTGGGTAGGAGTATCTCTCAAATGGCATAAATATTTAAGGGTTCCATGATGATTCCTTGTTGGGAAAATATGAATCCAAGTAATCATACAACAAACACACATAATGCACACTTCAGGGGATTTAAGCAAATCTTATACCATTGACACCACTGAAAAACTGTGTGGAGATATTTGAGATGTTGAGAACCATTGTTTGGAAGGAGTTGTGAGATCATCCAAGGAATCTAAGATGACATGAGTGAAACCATGAAAGATATATATCATGGCTCATTAGAATGTGGCTCTAATGTTTTGAGTCTGAAGAGATTAACACGATAAGCGAAGGTTCCCCATGGATTGTTATTGTAGTCTTGTATTGACCAACGCGGCATATATAAATCTAATTATAGCCTAATAAGTTGTCCTTTAAGGATACAAATTCATTCTCAATGCACACATTACTGAACTAGTCAATAAATGGTGTGGGAAAATTATCCTTTGGGTATGCTTTGTTCATATCCCATAAATAAATGTAAATATGGATGGTACGTTGTTTTTTCATCACATGGATTGGATTTGAAACCCATGTTGTGTAAGCGATGAGGTAGATGAAACCGAATTTATGTTGTTTATCAATTTCAGTTATGATGGTCACAGATTTAGATGGGTATAGAGGATGTTGCTTCTAGCAAACATGAGAAGTGTCTGGCTAGGTGTTGATGTCATGTTTTATGATGGTAGGGTTAGGACTAGGAATTTTAGCATATGAACAAGAAAATATATCTTGATATTTCCTGGAATAATGCCTTATAGGCAATAACCTCTTCCAGGGAACAAGTTTCCCCTGGTGTTAACTCTTCAACAACGTCAAGATTGATATATATGTCTACTTTGATGGTAGGTAAGACATTGGCCATGTTGCCTTCTTCGAAGGAATCTAATGTTGGAATGGGATTTTTGAGCCAATTGACATGGTGTGGGGGGAATAAAGTCTTTAATTTTTACTGCAAAATGATCTATTTCTCCTTTAGGTAAGGAGAAGGAATGATGATGCATGGAATCCCAAGGATATTTGGGTGTTGTCATGACTTCTATAATGTCTTCATATGAGTGGAATAATTCTAAGAAATGTGGTAGTGTCATAGAATATTCATGAAGCAAAGGGTGGCATGTGGAAGTACTAATCAAAATACAAGGTTGCAACATCAAGCTAGATTTTGTAGGGCCAATTGATGAGGAAAAAACATACTGGATGCATTGACACTATCCTATTTGGTGCTAACTTCATAGAGGATGAATCGATCTTGACACCATAAAATAATGTGAGCATGGATGCTAACATTTCCCCCATATAAGAGGAAATCAAGTAGACATGTTCATGGTTGTGTTGGTCATTATAACTAGGGGGGGGGAATAGATTGATCCTCAAATGGATGCACTAGTGTGGATGGGGCCACATAATGAGTCGAATCATTCCTCGAATTGATTGAGGAATTTGGGACATTAGGAGTGGCCTCAATCTGTGGTTGATTGTGTTTCAGATGCGAAATATATGTTATCTAAGACATCCTTCATCGATGGTGTGTGATGATTATAAGAGAAAGATATGTGAAGTGATTGTCATTAGTGCACAAAGAACAAGGGAATTCGATCCACTAATTAATCAAAGTAGTGACATAATAAATGGTGGAAGGTGCATAATTAACATATGGGGTAGGTGGGAGTGATTATGTGACTTTCAACACTTGATGTAAGGTGATCAACACATTTAAATATCAGGGAAGATGGGGAAAATGGCGAGTAAAATACTTGTGTTGTGTGCAAATGGCACAAGGGTGGTTTGTTTTCAGACCCTTAGTATGTGAGGGTGTAGCTCTATGAACTAATGGAGTGGGGAATAGCGGGGGTGCCTCAGGGGCATGAAGGAGATCCTTTTTATCTTGAAGAGTGGGGCGTAAATTGGTAGGGTGTCCTTGGGTTTTGCAAAGGGTGCATGGGGGACTCAACCTAGGGGTAGATGTCATTGAAGCATCTGTTCTTTTTATCTTTGCTCCCTACCTACCTTTTGGTGCTATATGACGTCTTTTTGGAGTTTGGTGTCTTCGAAAAAGTTGAGTTCTCTGAAGATGAAGCAGGTGTGAAATGAATTGTTGGAATGGTGACTTGCATAGTGGACGTGGAAGGACATGTCAAATACTAGACAAGAAATGCTAGGACCATGTTAGGTAAGGTTAAGGTGTCCATCACTTGATGTGAGGTGAAACCAAGCAATAGGTATATGAAGTGATTCTGAGTGATAGTCCATATCTGAATCAACCACAATTGGTTGGGTATCTAGAGACAATTCACCAGAAGAGGTGGTTACTATGCATATTGGGTCGGAGCTAGACATAGGCATGACAAGGGGTTCTTCAAGGTAGGTACATAGGAGTGCAGAATCTATAAATATTCAATGACCTACTTCGGTGAAAGAAGGGAAAAGTTATTACTATGATCCCACAAATGGTAACATACTATAGAATGAAGGTGATGATCTTGACTCATAGTCACGTCAGTTTGTCGATGGTCACAATCTTTACATTTTTGGGAAAGATCATTATGTGGAATACTAAGGATATTACAACCTTCATGGAATTCATGTAAATTCATCCAAATTTCTTATCGTAATCTAGGGGAGCATCAAGGACCTTTATATAAATGAGAATTATTTTTCCTATGACTTCCACCATTACATTATGAAAGAGGCCAACTTGTTGTAAAGGGTGACCATCATATGCCTTGGCTGTAGGGGATGAAGTAGAAAGTTAGGGGATCCAAATTTATGCCACAAAGTTTTGGAAATGATACATATGGATGCACCCTCATCATTGATTCAATGATGAATATTGATGTTTTGATAGGAATTTGGAAGGAAACTAAGCATGGGAGACATGGTTTTGAATTGTCAAAATCAAAGGTGATAAAATGAAAATAAGAAGGATTAACGACTCCTAAGGCATTCCATTGTGTAGGGAATGTTTGAAGCACTTATAATGCTGACATGGTAATAGAGGATTGGTCTAGTTCATCGATGATGCTATTATTAGTTTGTATCACCTTAGCATTATGTGATGTGTGCCTTAATAATCCTTTAGTCAACTTGGAATTGGATCAAGAGAGGGATGTGGGGTCATTAAGGGGGTGCTAGATATAGATGGAATCCACTTAGTTGAAGATGGATTAGGCTATACATGTGCGTCATAGTATTGATGATGAGTTTGTAATAGGATATCAACACAGTTCATGCAAATGGCCATATTGGTAGTATCTTTTGCATTTCCTATTTCAGTGTTGTTAAAATGAGGAGCACATATCTCCTATTAGGTAGAAATGATCCCTTAATGAAGGCATGGAGTATTTAGTATGATAGGTTGTTGGGTATCTGTTGATTGGACATTATGGTTACCCATAGTCTCCTTCATGCATTTGAAGTCAACAATTTGGGGGCAATGGTGGGTATAATGTCCATATTCCCCACATAGCGTGCAAGGGCATTAGTTCTTAGACCATTATTCTTGCCTTAATTTTGTGGGTTGTTTGGGCCTTGGTTGGGATTTTGGTTATGATTTTTGGGATTACCCCACCTTGTGCGTTTTTCTACTATGGATTTTTCATGTGTCCTAGGTTTCCCTTTGGCTTGTTCTTTCCTTTATTCTTCCCATTTTTCTACTGAGAAGGAGGATTGGCAATATTGAGGTTTTCAAAGGTTTGTTATTGTTAGGAAAAATAAGTTTGGATGAAATTAACATGTGCATTTTTTTGTTAGTTTGAGTTAGATTGTGGTGGTCTTCGAAAAAGTAAATAAGTGTTTCCTTGTGCATGCTTCACATAGGAGGACCATGTTGCAGATACTACATAAATGTTGTGTATGGTATAATAACTTTCCCCTTGAATGGGAATGGAGCATTGATTAAAGCATTAGGATTTTAATAATATATTATGACTATGGGTGTAGGTAAAAGTGTTGTCCCACCCATATTAGCAAATATTGGAGGTTTTCCATATGGGTTTCCTAGATAGGAAACCTGGTTCCCATGGTAAGGGTTATACTGGGTAACAGACCCGATGAGGCCATCAATTGAATTTCATGGCCTTAATTTCTCTTTATTGAAAGGTCGGGGTTGAAGAGCATCCAATATTACTGTGTAAAGGTACCTTGCGTGGGTGTAAATGAGATCAAAGTCTTGAGTTGTAGTGATGGCTTACTCCTCATCTTTGGGAATAATGGTTGTGACGTCCTTTTGTATAACTAGAAAAAGGGGCTTGAGAAAAAAGTCTAACAAAATTTCTCTCGGAAATTTGATCTTGCATATGCCACAACTGTAGAAATTATACAAACAATATGTATACCAATGGATTCAATCTGATGATGTAATATACTTGGTGCATTAGTTTAATGCATGTGTAATTAGTTAACTCAGTTAAGTGAGTTAAAGTCAGTTGTGCTAGTTGTAATTTTTTGTTGCACTAGTGAGAGATCAAGTCAATTAAATATTACTTAATTCACAATTCATGATCTAACATGCAACTAATGATTTACTATTATTAGTTGCATGCATGTCAGTTCTAGTGGAGACCCAGTTGAGACAAAGGTGAAAGGGATGTTAACTATCAGTTGTAGGATTATTGGGTTGCACCCATGCAACCAAACACCAATTGGATTTCCCATGATCCTTGCGTAGTTTAGGAAGGCCAAAATTCCTAAAGAATAGGGATTGCATTCATTAGGAATTGCGCAAGGCAGGCAGGCTGTTTAGAAGCTGAGAATTGGCTAAGTGTTGGTAAGTTTTGTCCAGGACAGTGTGAGACAATTAGCTGAGTACAAGAGACTCTTGTGAGAAGAGTGTATTGTAATTGTTTCATGTATCCATGATGAATATACAATAGAAGGTAGTGGGGTTTTTAGCAGCAAGATTTCCTTCATAAATTATCTGTGTTGTGGTTTGATTGATTCTTCTTTGCTTCATGTGATTGGCAATTGTGTTTAATTTCCGCAATTGATTTGTAGAAGTGATTCAATATCTAGCTTTAGTAAATTTTTAGATTGGATTGAATCTATGATATACATATTGTTTGTATAATTTCTGCATGGTATCAGAGAACATGAAATCACAATAGTGGAGGAGAGGCTGAGTTTGTGACTGAATATAATTCGAATTTGCAGAAGACTTTCTTGGTGCTACAGGTGATTCAGGATCGAAATGGATTTCAATGAATTGAGATTGGATTATGCACTCGAGGGTAGCTCTAACTATATTGATTGGAAAGACAACATGGAGACAGTACTAGAGGACAATGGATTGAAGGAATTCATTGACAATGATGTTCCTAAACTTGCTATGACAGGAGGATATTACTGGAGGGAGTACGAGGCCAAATTTTCTCAAGTCTCCATGGTGAAGCGACACCATATGCAATGTGGAAAGCTTTGAAAGATCTATTTTAGAGCAACAGTGATCATAGGAAATTGGCACTAAAAGATAAACTCAGGAAGATCAAAATGGAGAAAGGCGACTCCATGCCAAAATATTTAACCAAGTTTTTCCAATGTCAGGATGAGCTTGGGAGTGTTGGAATCATTACTATTTCTGATGATGATTTGGTGAGCCTAGTTATTCTAGGACTTCCTTAGAGTTGGCATAGTTATTAGTACTCTGTCAATGGAAGGGAAAAGCTGCCAGATTGGGAACAAATTTGGTCAGTTTTGGTGCAAGAAGAGTTCAGACGGAATACCAAAGATGGATATTAATCTAAGAATGAAGATGAAGAAGATTGTGCTTTGGATTCCAAGGTGAAGAAGGGGAAAGGAAAGAAATTCCATTCCAAATTCGAGTCCAATAAAGATGGCAAGAAGCAAGACATGTCCAGAGTGAAGCGTTTTCACTGTCACGAGCATGGGAATTATGCCACTAACTATCCAAAAAAGAAGAAGAGCAAGAAGGCTTCAGGATCTTCATCTGGTGAGGCTTTGGCCTCACAATTTGAGCTTGAATTCTCACTCATTTCATGCATGGTATCAAGTGCAATGGGATTGATGTGGTATTTTTATAGTGGTGCATCCTTTCACATGATGGGAGACAAAGAACTTTTTAGTGGCTTGGAGGAGAAGGACCTCCATATGCATATAGAAATGGGTGATGGTGGGTGGTACAGTGCCATCAGGATTGGTACCATTACCTTCGAGAGATAGTCAGGTAAACCCTTTCAATTAAAATATGTAATGCATGTACCAAGCTTAAAGAAAAAATTAGTCTCAGTTGCAATGTTGGAGGATAGAGGCTATGATGTTGTTTTTAGTGAATGAAAAGATTTCCTATGACACAAAACAACAGGACAAGCCAAGAAGATTGGGATTCGAGTTAAGAATCTCTATAAACTTGACGTAGATGGCTGTGCATCATTGATGGGTAAGGCAGACAAAGTGGTGAGCCGAGATTAGGGTGAGTTATGGCACAGGATATTGGGCCATCTACACCACGGAGCCTTGAAGGTCATGAAATGGATTTCTACGGGTCTTCCCAAGGGTACACTTGTGCAGTCAGACACATGCAAGGGATGTACTATGGGAAAATATGCAAAGTCCACCTTTCATGAGAAGGAGAACTGAGCCTCGAGGATCCTTAAGAGAGTTCACTTAGACGTGTGTGGACCATTCTCTACTGCTTCGACAGAAAAGCATAAATAATATGTGATATTTTTTGATGATTTTTCTCGAAAGTGTTGGATCTACTTCATGTAGAAGAAAGATCAGACTTTCTTAAAGTTTCTTGAGTTCAAAGCACTGGTGGAGAAAGACACAGGGAAGCATGTGAAGGCTCTTAGGAGCGACAATGGTGGTGATTACATCTCCAATGAATTCAAGAACTTCTGCAACAAGAAGGAATTCAGAGAGAACTGATTGTGCCTCATAACCCACAACAGAATGGGGTCGCAAAGAGAAAGAACAGTAAAATTGTGGGTGCAACAAGAGCGATGTTGCATGATCAGGGCCTACCATTGCATCGATGGGCGGAGGCATGCAACACATCGGTATTTGTGGAGAACCGTTGTCCTCATTGGATACTTGGCATAACTACACCAGAAGAGGCTTTTACTGGTAAGAAACATGATGTTTCACATTTTAATATTTTTGGCTCATCTGTTTATGTGCATGTGACCAAAGATGCCAGGAAGAAGCTGGAACCAACAACTGAGATTAGGATATTTGTGGGGTACACTGAAACTCCCCACAACTATCATGTGTATTTTCCAAACAACAGAATGACTGTTGTGCGATGAGATATAAAATTTGATGAGGAGAAAGCCATGTGATTGTCGCTTGAGAGGGAGCTGGATTTGCATGCAGAGGAGGAACTCTTGGTTCCAAAGGATGAGACTCAAGATGTGGAGTAGCCACATGCGGAGGATCATGGAGTGGCATAGAACACTCATGCAGAGCCATCCACCATAAATGGTAGAAGGTGCACCATGGAAGCTGATAGATTGAGACTTGATACAACAGAGAATGTAGGAGTCCCTACTTCACTGCGCAGACAGAGACAATCTCCAGACATGTTTACTGGATACATGGCTCTTATGAGCAAGTGTATTGTGATAGAACCATCTTCCTTTTAGGAGGTAGTGCAACAACCAATTTGGGTTGATGCAATCGTGGAGGAGTATGAATCCATTGTCAAGAACAGTGCATGGGAGATTTTCCCAAGACCTGTCGGTAAATGAGTGGTTGGATCTAGATGGATCTACAAGGTAAAGCAAGTTGCTAATGGGAGTGTGGAGTAGTACAAGGCCAGATTTGTGGCCTGAGGATTCTCACAAATTGAGGGGATCGAATATGATGAGACTTTCACACCAGTCATGAGGTTCTCTTCCATTAGATATATCCTTGCACTCTTAGCGCAGATGGGGTGGCGTATTCATCAGATGGATGTGAAAAATATGTTTCTAATTGTATTTATTGAGGAAGAAGTGTACATAGAGCAGGCAGAAGGTTTCAAGATATTTGATAGTGATTTGCATGTGTGTCGATTCAAGAGAGCACTGTATGGGCTAAAGCAAGCACCTCGTGCTTGGTACACTCGAACTGACAAATATTTCACTGGGTTGGGCTTCACCAAAAGTGAAGCTGATTCAAACCTGTACCAGATTGTGGTTGAGGGTAAGATCTTCACTATCGTACTTTATGTTGATGATCTGATTTTGACAGGTGATGAGCATCTGTACACTCATGCAAGGAGGATCTTGCAAGGGAGTTTGAAATGAAGGACATGGGACTTCTTCATTATTTCCTTGGTTTTGAAATATGGCAGTGGGATGGGGAAATTTTTGTTTCTCAAGGAAACTATGCCAAGAGATACTGGGTAAGTTTCACATGGAGAGTTATAAACCCATGGACACTCCTCTTCCAGGAATTTGATGGAAAGAGGATGCTACTTCTGGAGAAGTAGTGGATGCTACTGTGTATAGACAGCTAGTAGGTTCACTGATGTACTTGGTGAACACCAGACCAAACATTTGCTACGCAGTCAACCAAGAAATTGGAGGAAAGAGGATGCTACTTCTTGTTGCCTTTTCAACACTCCCACTCAACAAGAAAGGGATTATTTGCCACCCCGATCCTGCCTCTATGGTATTCGAATTTTCTCTTGGCGAGCGCCTTCGTCAGAATATCTGCATCCTGATCTTCCGTGGGAATGTATTGAAGTAACATAATGCACCTCTGAAAAGAATCTCTGAGATGGTGGTACTAGATGTCAATGTGCTTGGACCCATCATGGAATACCATATTAAATGAGAGTTTAATGCAACTCTGGTTATCACAATATATCACCATCAGATCCATGTGAGAACCAAAAAAACCAACCAGGATCTTTCTCATCTAGATGGCCTCACATGCAGCCTCACTTGTTGCCATGTACTCCACCTCGGCTGAACTGAGTTCCACAGATCGCTACTTCCTACTGTACCAAGAAACTATTGTCGATCCTATGCTGAAGATCCCTCATGATGTGCTCTTTCTGTCTGATGGAATTCCTGCCCAATCTGCATCGGTGACGCCTTGAAGCTTCACTCCCTCTATCCATGTGTACCCTAATTCATATGTTATAGTGCCCTTGAGATATCTCAAGACATGCTTCCCTGCCTTCCAAAAGAGCTTGTTCGGCTTAACCATAGCTTGACTTAGCTGGTTAACTGCATAGCAAATGTCTGGTGTGGTTTTCACCAAGTACATCAGTGAACCCACTAGTTGCCTGTAAACAGTAGCGTGCACTACTTCTCTTGAAGTAGCATCCTCTTTCCTCCAATTTCTTGGAAGAGGAGTCTCCATGGGTTTACAGCTCTCCATGTGAAACTTAGAATATATTTGACATACTTTCTTTGAGAAAAAAATAGCTCACCATTGCTCTGCCATATTTCCAAATCAAGGAAATAGTGAAGGAGTCCCATGTGCTTCATTTCGAACTCCCTTGCAAGATCCTCCTTGCAAGAAATTATCAGATGCTCATCACCTATCAAAATTAGATCATCAACATAAAGTATGATAATTAAGAGCTTACCATCAACCACAATTTAGTACAGGTTCACATCCGCTTCACTTTTGGTGAAGCCCGACCTGGTGAAATAACTGTCAATCCGAGTGTACCAAGCACGAGGTGCTTCAACCCATACAATGCTCTCTTGAGTCGACACACATGCGACTCACTGTCAAAGATCTCAAAACCTTCTGGCTGCTCTATGTACACTTCTTCCTCAATAAATCCATTGAGAAACACATTTTTCACATCCATATGATGTATCTTCCACCCCATATGCGTTGAGAGTGCAAGGATAGATATAATAGATGAGAATCTCGCAACCGATGCGAAAGTATCCTCATAGTCAATCCCCTCAACTTGTGAGAATCCCCAAGCCACAAATTTGGCCTTGTACTTCTCTACACTCCCATCTTCCACATTCTTCACCTTATAGATCCAACCACTAATTTTCCGACCAGTCTTGGGACAACTTCCCATGCATTTTTCTTGACGATGGAGTCATACTCCTCGACCATAGCATCAACCAAAATTGGGTCCTGCACTGCTTCCTCAAAGGAGGATGGTTATGTCACAATACAATTGCTCATAAGAGCCATGTATCCAGTAAACATGTCTGGAGATTGTCTCTGTTTGCGCAATGAAGTAGGTGCTCCTACACGCTCTACCGCATCAAGTCTCAATCTATCAGCTTCCGTCGTGCACCTTCTACCATTTATGGCAGATGGCTCTACATGAGTGTTTCTGGCCACTCCATGATCCTCCGCATGTGGCTGCTCCACATCTTGAGCTTCATTCTTTGGAACCAAGAGTTCCTCATCTGCATGCAAATGCATCTCCCTCTCAAGAGACAGTCACATGGCTTTCTCCTCATCAAATTTTATATCCTGTCTCACAACAGTCATCCTGCTGTTTGGAAAATACACCCGATAGTTGTGGGGAGTATCAATGTACCCCAAAAATATCCCAATCTCAGTTTTTGGTTCGAGCTTATTCCTGGAGTCTTTGGTCACATGCACATATACAGATGAGCCAAAAAATTTAAAATATGAAAGATCAGGTTTCTCACCAGAAAAATCCTCCTCTGGTGTACTCATGCCAAGTATTTGATGAGGACTATGATTTTGAACAAATACTGCTGTGTTGCATGCCTCTACCCACAGATGCAACGGTAGGCCCTGGTCATGCAACATTGCTCGTGCTGCACCTACAATTTTTCTGTTCTTTCTTTCTGCGACCCCATTCTGTTGTGGGTTACAAGGCACAATAAACTCTCTCCGAATTCATTATTTGCTGCAAAAGTTCTTGAATTCATTGGAGATGTACTCACCACAATTTTCGCTCCTAAGAGCCTTCACATGCTTCCCCATATCTTTCTCCACTAGTGCTTTGAAATATTTTTTTTTGATATCATCTGATATTTCTTCTGCATTAAGTAGATCCAACACTTTCTAGAAAAATCATAAAAAAATATCACATAGTACCTTTTATTTGCTATCGAAGCAATAGATAATGGTCCACACACGTCTGAGTGAACTCTCTCAAGTATTTTCGAAGCTCGGTTCTCCTTCTCATGAAAAGTGGCCTTTGCATACTTCCCAATAGTACATCCATTGCACGTCTTTAACTGCTCAAGAGTACCCTTGGGAAGATCCGTAGAAATATACAACATGACCTTCAAGGTTTCGTGGTGTAGATGGCCCAATCTCCTATGCCATAACTCACCCTCATCCTGGCTCACCACTTTGTCCGCCTTACCCATAAATGCTGGCAACCATCTACACCAAGTTTATAGAGATTCTTCACACAAATCCCAATCTTCTTGGCTTTTCCTGTGGATTTGTGTCGAAGGAAAGCTTTCCCTTCACTGAAAACCACATCATAGCATCTATCCTCCAACATTGCAACTGAAACTAAATTTTTCTTCAAGCCTGGTACATGCATTACATCTTTTAATAAGAAGGGTTTACCTGGCTGTCTCTGGAAGGTAACTGTACCAATCTCGGTAACACTGTACTGCTCATCATCACCCATTTCGATATGAATCTGAAGGTCCTTCTCCTCCAAGCTATTGAAAATTTCTTTGTCTCCCATCATGTGAAAAGATGCACCACTATCCAAGTACCACACTGATCCCATTGCACTTGACACCATGCATGCAATGAGCGATAATTCCAACTCAAATTGCGAGGCCAAAGCCTCACCAGTTGCAGATCCTGAAGTTTTTCTTCTTTTGTGGACAATTAGTGGCATAATTTCCATGTTTGTGACAGTGAAAACACTTCACTCTGGACATGTCATGCTTCTTTCCTTCTTTGCTAGACTCAGATTTGGAATAGGATTTCTTTCCTTTCCCCTTCTTCGCCTTAGTAGCCAAAGAAAATTTTTCTTCATCATCTGTCTTAGATGAAGATCCATCCCTGGTATTCTACCTGAATTCTTCTTGCACCAAATCTGACCAAATTCATTCCCAATCTAGCAAATTCTCCCTCCCATTGATAGAGTCTTGATAACTATGCCAAATCTTGGGAAGTCCTAGAAGATCTAGGCTCACCAAGTCATCATCCATGACAGTAATTCCAATGCTCCCAAGCTCATCTCGACATTGGAAAAACTTTGTTAAATATTTCGAAATGGTGTTTCCTTTCTCCATTTTGATGTTCCTGAGCTTGTCCTTCAGTGCCAATTTTCTATGATCACCGCTTCTCTGAAACAGATTTGTAAAAGCCTTCCACATTGCATATGGAGTCGCTTTGCCATGGATACTTGAGACAATGTGGTCTCGTACTCTCTCGAGTAAGATCCTCCTCGCCTTTGAACCTTCTTTTGCTAAGCATCAAGATTTGCAGCATCTGCTGCAGCGAGTTTGGGAATGTAATTATCAATGAGTTATTTCAACCCATTGTCCTCTAGTACTGCATCCATCCTATATTTCCACACAATATAATTGGAACTGCCCTCGAGTTCATACTCCAATCTCAAGCCATTGAAAGCCATTTCGATCCTGATCCGCCTGTCACACCAAGAATACTTTTGCAAATTTGAATTCAATTCAGTCACAAACTCAATTTATTCTTCACTATAGTGACTTCCTGTGCTCTGATACCATGTAGAAATTATACAAACAATATGCATACCAATGGATTGAATCCGATCATGTAATATACTAAAACAAGATACTGAATCCTTCTACAATTAATTCTGCGGAAATTAAACACGGTCACACAATCACACCAAGTAAAAGAAAGAATAAAATCAATCCACAACACATATATTTTTCGTGGGGAAATATTGCTGCTCAAAACCCCTCTATCTATATTATATAATGAAGCAAGTAATCATGAAAAAATACAATGCTTCTTGCTCACAAGAATCTGCTGCACTGTCCTAACTGTCTGACACTGATCCATAAAAAATCGGGCCAACACTTAGCCAATTCTCAGTCTGTCTTCAGCCTGCCTTGCTCACACAATTCATGAGGAATGAAATCCCTATTCCTTAGGAATTTCAGCCTTTATCAACTGCGCAAGTATCATGGGAAATCCTGTGGTGTTTTAACTGCATCTAGGAAGTTTGCTAATAATACAACTGATAGTCAACTTCCCTTTAAAATTTGTCTCAACTAGGTCTCCACTGGAACTGACATGCATGTAGCTATTAATAGTAAATCATTAGTCACTTGATAGATCACTGCATGTTTATTAAATCTGATTTAATTCACTTGATCTCTCACTAGTGTAACAATCAATTACAACTAGTTAGACTGACTTTAACTCACTTAATTGAGTTAACTGATTTCTCATGCTTTAAACTAATGCACTAACTGCAACCCGAACTCCATAACTAATAGAATCACTTTGCATGCCTCACCAACCACCCTCGAATCGAATTTCATAAGTTAACCGAGTCTATACAATTACAAGTGTTTATGATATAAGATTACAATTTATTGTCCAATTTAGTTAAGGGATAATTAAATTAGACACGCATTTCTTTTTGACTTTTCAACAACAAAATTTGTGCCACTCATGGATATGGTCCGCGATGTGGGTAGAAGATGACTATCCAATCTCAGACAATAATGGAAATCATGTATTGTGACAAATATTAAGTTTAAGGAATGTTAGGAGCGATATGGTCAAGGATTCAAATGTGATGTGGGATATTTATTTCTCACTAAGGTACTATTTGAAAGAGGGACTAGTTAGGGTATGCTTAAAAAGTCTCAATTTGCTTGAGTCATCAAGAATGTTGTTCAAGAAACACTATAAATGGAAGGTCATTACATGGTTACTAGGTTATTCCTCTCGCTTACCTTCAAAATTTGGGATGTTTGAAGTAAACTTGGTCGGCATGGGGGTCCATTTTTTTTCTTGAGCTATGGGATAATTTTTAACTTTTAAAAGATATGGGAGGTTTAGTGAAGTAACAAATGGAATATTGGGTGCTGGTTTTTCCATATCTGGTGTATGATGGTTATGAGTTGTAGAGATACTATAAGGAATAGAGGTTTGTAACAAAGTGGCACCAAGGATAGATGAACTTATCAAATATGGATCAAAAGGTGATCTTTGAGGTGAAAGCTGAGCAAGTGAGGCTGCAAGACCTAGAACTCCTCCTATTAAAGGTGGGATTCCTTGAAGGTACTAATATCATCGAGGTACAAAGTGGTGCTCTGTGGTTCTTAATGAAATATGTAAATGGTGAGGGGGATTTCAGATATGCAAACCAATGTATCGATACATAAAACAAAGTGAAAAATGAAGGTTAATTTCTTTTATGATTTTCTTAATGTGTGAAATGAATCAAGTTTTAGTGATGGTAAAAGAGAGGTCATGCACGAAATCCTAAGAATACCTGACATTCTTCCACTCATAAGTGATTAGGCCTTCCAATATTTTTTAACAATGTGTAATGGTTCCATTAGAAGAAAACTAGTAAAGGTATAAAAGGATGGATATAATGAGGGGTACCAGGGCACATCCCAAAACAACTTGGAATGATTTTAGTAGCCATTCAAAACCACCTATACATGCAAATGTTTCCACAAAAACCACTTTGGGAAATATGGCCTAAGTTTTGGCCACTAAACTACCTCCATCTAGTGTGAGTGAGAGAATCATAGCTTTTGGGTATCAACCACAAATTCGGAGCCCCTTCCAAGAGTTTGGAAACTCAAGGAGGAACACAACATCATTGGTCTAAGACTCCCCCTTCAGGAGTTTCTTCTCACCACTGTCCTTTATTACACTAGTATAGATGATTTAAAGCTTCCTTAAAAACAAATTTCTATGTTTCAAATGAAAATGACAAAGGGGATTATTTGGATGCCTACCCCTAGAGTCCTAACTTATACCACAATTTTCTTTTGTGACCCCACGATGGGGGAAATTAGTGCATTTAATTTAGGTTGATTTTAATTGTATTTGAGCTTGCAATTTTGGCCTAAGGCTCTTTTTACTTAAGGTGTAAAAATTAAAAACTTCAAATAGTCCAATTTAATGTTTTGATTCCCCTAGATCACTCTCAGCACAAGGGGGATAACATACTAAGGAAGAGCCTAAAGAAATTCAAGTGTGTGATGTGAGGTGGGTGCAAAGTGACAAGTGTGAATCACAAAACTTGTTAGATTTTAAAGATGTGGATATTTTGTGATCCATTACCATCCAACCTAATTACACTATGTGAAATTGTACTTTGCAATAATGAAAGGATGCACACATGAAGGGACACTTACTTTCCTCTTAATTAAACTATGTGATTTAATCTCTATTCATAAGGGAGGGGAAAATGGATCCCAAAGTGTTTCTTATTTCCCCAGATCAGTTTGAGTGCAAGGGGAAGAATATGCTCAACCATGGAGTTATCATTTCGAGTCCCAAACTATGATTAAATCTAGGAAATTAAGGCCATGCATGTCGCAAAATAAAACATAATTTTTTCTTCTCTAATGGTTAATTATGATGAAAAGCAACCTAAAAATATGCTACCAAATATTTAGGAGTGGGGGAATATTATTAATGGTTGCCAGTCAACTCAAGAATGAGAGAAAAATTACAATTTTATTGAGTTCTGCATATCCATGCATATATAAGCCTAACAATCACATGATTTTGACATGTTTTAAAAAATGTTTGTGGAATCCATGCATTTATTTTTCCGAAATTCATTCAGGTCCTCCCAAATATAAAATAGGGATGAATTATGCCAAGCACAGGCCGAGATGAGGCACTAAAATGATTAAAATAGATGAAACAAGAACTGATAAATGAAATTTAAAGGGAAATAATGCCCGTAAACAATAGAGATTAGAGAGAAGAAACGTGAATTTTCCAATCTACTTGATGGTTTTTGGAGAATGAGTGTCCCAAAATCCAATTCTATATTGGATATTATTCCCTACATAGACAAATAAAAATATTTAGAATGAATCAAAATAAAAATAACAAACAATGTAACAATATTCAAGCACAAAATGAACAAGTTACAAAGCCAAACAAAAAACACATGAAAGAGGAAATCATGAAACATATAACTCTTTATTAATTGTTAAAATGTGACAATGTAGTTGTCCTAGAGATACTAAAGGAGGCTTATGAGAAGTGGAATCTTGTGGATCTCCTAAAGGAGGGTCCTCTTTCTCCCTCTTTGTAGGTATACTCTCTCCCAAAGAAGATCTTGAAAATTCTCTAATGGTGGAGCTCCAATATGCAAAGAAATTTTAGAAATTGGAAGGCAATTTTGTTAGCGTAACGCCACAGTGATCTTCTCTTTTTGAATTGGTTCCCATGGATACTTTTTTATAGCCTAAGTAAGTAACTATCCCTATCCATTCCCATTAATGGCTTTAGCATTAATGTGTCCTTCCCATGCTTAAGGGGGCCATGAGGAGTACTTTGGGATCCCTTGTACTTTCCTCAAGTGTGTATAGACTCGAGGAAAGTTTCCTGAACCTTGTACTTGCATGATAACATCAAATATTCATGATTTTCTGTGCCATTAATCCTTGCAGTTTTTTTTTCTATGGATCCACATGGTCATTGAAGAATCGATTGTGCATATTTGTGCAAATTCAGAAGAAAGACTTTGAATGAATCAATTAAAGCAAGATTTATGGTAGTTAATATTCACTTCTTAAGTGGTTGATTATTATCCTTAGGAACCTTTTATTTTTTGGGATTTTTTATATTTTCTGACCTGACTAATTCACATGAGCTATTATTTGGTGATAACACATCCCTTAGGGCACACATTTTCAAACATAAACTAGATATAAAATTCAATTTGTTACTATGTAATATATCATAGTAAACCTGCCCTATTATCTTCAAGATTTTTTTCAAATTGCTTAGAAAATTTAGCCTTGAGTTATATCAAATCATCAAGACATATAACTTTTAGAAATTACAAATCCATGAAAAATATAGATAAAAATAGAATCCATAATACGTTAATTTTTAACAATTGAAAAAGTCATGTATATATATACAGATGAAGTTCATACATATATCATAGAATCATACCAAGGTTAGTATAATCCTTTATATCTTGAAAATCCTTGCTAGGGAAAACCAAGAAAACCTTAACTCCACCAAAGGTTGTCCATAAGTAAACATCAACTCTAGCAAGCCTTCTTAGCAATATGTCTCCTCTTATTCTCTACTGCACTATATGCAACATAGGGTTTAATCACAAAAACTTACCTCCAAGGTCGTTAAGGGATGAAAATCTACACTAATATTCAAGATGCTCCAAAATCTCTAAAAGCCTTAAGGCATCCAAGAAAATAGAGAATAATTAGAAAGAGAGAGAGTAGATCACTCTTCTCTTCACATATCTAACACGAGATGTGACACTCTACAATATGAAATGAGTTCCTTATTCCTCTATCTATATATATGAGGTTAGGAAGGTTAGCTATACATGTGTGGGCCCAAACCTTGACATGTAACCTACAAAACCACATATAGGATCACATATGTGATGCTCTACTCTACAAGGTGCATAGGTCGAGTTCCATTTTGATGTCATACACAAGCAAGTATCTAAGTCAACTTAATGCCTCCATGAAAAATTCCAAGCTAGCCCATTTCATTTAGGGAAAACATCCATCCTCCTCTAAATTGATAATGATCCTCATCTATTATATGGTGTCCTCTTAAGCAAGAAACTAAACTACATGTGGTGAGTATTAATTATGTCTCAATTTGTTTTAATATATCCAAAGCTCCAAAGAAGAATGCCAAGGAATCATCTAACTAAAATCAAGTAACCACTGGGTAAGCCACTTCTAATGTGAAAATCCATCATGGAATATCCAAGGGATAAGCATACATCATATACCCCAGATCTCATGAAGCAACTCCAAACATGGTGTAAACACTTTTAGAGTAATCCCAAAAGATAATACTTCATCTTTACAAGGAAAGTGTTTTAAAAAAGATTAACCAATTCCCTTTGAAACTCCACAAAATTTACCATATAAAAATATGTACCTTCTGTATTCATGGAATCAACCCAAACATCATTGTCCATCAAGGTATCACACCTCATTTCCTTAAGAAAATATGAAGGCTCACAAATGGAAGAAATAACCAATGTAATGTGACAAGAATATCTCCCAGGAGATATACTCACCCTCACTAAATATCTAGGGACTTTACATGCTCTCAATCCTCCTACAATGTCTAGGTGAGCTATCTTGGTCTCCGATATTCTTGGTAGAAGGCGAGTCTCACCTCATCCACCTATAGACAATGCTCTACCATGACCCCTTGTCATGCCAGGTTTGAGTAATTCCATGAATATGATTTTCATTAATAAATCATGAATATATACAAGGTGTGGGAGAATATTGGATATCATATTTCAATGTCTCTTTATATTCCCTAATTTCTTATCTACATTATTTACAATTTTTCGAATCTCTAAAGTTTAGGTGTCAACATTCCCCCCTTTAATCTGAAGGGATGTTGATGAGTCCAAAAATCATTCTGAATCTTTCAAAATTTTCCCTTCCAAGTGATTTGGTGAATATGTTTGTAATATGCTCATTTGTGGAAGAATGGCATAGGTGAATAGTCTTTTCCTCAACATGATGTCGAATCAGATGATACTTTATATTGATGTGCTTGGTTCAATCACGAAACTTTGGATTCTTGGCCAAATTGATTACATAAGTGTTGTCAATGAAAATAGGAGTAGAATGCACTTGTTTCTCCTGTAAATATTCAAAATTTTTACTGAGCCAAACAATGTCCTTCATGGCTTCTACAACTGCCACATATTCAACCTCAGTTATGGAATATGCTGGAACTTACTATTTGAGTGACCTCTAAGAGACAACTCATGATACAAGACTCATAACAAAACCTGAAGTATTTACTCCATTTTCTTTATCTCTATCAAAATCTGAATCAGAATATGTAATCAAGATGAAGTCATCCACCTATATATACTTGATTCCAAAGTATTGAGTTCCATTCAAGTACCTTATAAATATTTTTTGCAACAGACCAATCACCCTCACAAGGTTTTTGCATAAACATATAGAGTATTCCAACAACAAATGAAATGTATGATCTGGTAGTAATAAGGTAGTTGAGAATTACTAAGTTATATGTGCTTTGTTGCATCCTCAAAATAATTTCCTTCTATGGATGTGAGCTTTAAATTTTTTTCCATTGGAGTGGTCAAAGCATTGCATACGACCATGCCAAATTTGTTAAATATGTTTCCAATGTATTTCTTTTGAGAGAGGAATATAAACTTTGGATACTAGGTTACTTCAATACCAAGATAGTACTGAACATATCCCAAATCTATCATTTCAAAACCTTTCCTCAATTATTTATTTATGGATGCAATGTAATTTTCATTGTTCCCTATCATTAGAAGATCATCTACATGCACCACAACATATATAATTTTTTTCCAACTTTCTTGACAAACAAAGTTTCATCATCAATATCATAATGTTTAAAATTTAGTTTCAAAAGATGCTCATTCAATTTATCGTACCATGGTTGCGGTGCTTATATGAGGCCATTACAAGGGTTTGAAAAGCTTGCATACTCTGTGCTCCTATCCCTTCATAATAAATCCTTCTGGTCGATACATAAAAACATTCTCTTTCAAATCTCCATTCAAGAAAGCTGTTTTTACATCCATTTGATGGACTTTCCAACCATTTTGAGTTGCCAAGGCAAAGAGATTATGGATGGTAGCCCATTTTTTTGTGGGGGAAAAAGTATCGTCATAATCGACCCCTTCCTTCTATGCAAAACCTTCCGCCATGAGCTTAGATTTATGCTTGTCAAGTGAGTCATATGATTTATACTTGTTCTTAAATACCCACTTGTATCCTATCGGTTTGGTTCCCAATGGAGGATCAACCAACTTCCATGTTATATTATTTATCAAAGAATCATATTCTTTCTAAATTTCTTCTTTCCATTCTTCACGAGAAGCGACTTCTTTGAAGGAAGTTAGTTCAAAATCTATTAACAAATTTAATTCACAATCATAAGAAAGATCCATATTTATAGGTGAATCTGAATTGTCTACATCATCCCCATTCTGTCTATCATAGCTTCTTGTTCTTGTCTTTATAACCTCACCAGGAAAAACACTTTCAAGTGTCTTTGTGAGCCATTTTGGAGGACCTTTATGAGATGGCCCATGTATTTCAGTTAAATGAGATGCGGCCGAATCAAGATTTAGACTCCCAATTATCTCAATCACATCACTCAAAATGTCTTCTTGATCAATGGATGGAACTTCATGAGGGGGAGAGAGTGCCTCATAAGAATATTCCACATATTTATCAAGTATAGGGATCCCCCCTTCAAGATGTGGAATCTTATTATGAAATTCTTCAAAAGAGTCTGCATGCCCGTTTTTTTCCAGGCAATCAAGTTGTTGCTCAACAATATTGTCAGTCTTGGAATATTCAAGAAAAATTACATCTCTAGATATTATAAAATTCTTCTTTACTTCATCGTAGAGACGATATGCTTTGGAGGTATTTGAGTACCCCAATAAGATACATTGATGCAGAGAATATGAAATAAATCAAAATACTTGCGCACAATAAAGAGTGAATTTCTAACGGTATGAAATCCTCATAAAAAATATTCATTAAAACCATTTAAAATTAACTATCAATATATATGAAGTGAGAGCCGAACAATAAACAAAATACTGGCATATAATAACAACAAGAATTTCAGATTCAAACCCTTTTTCTCGAATATTACATTTGTGGGCCTCTTGGCTCTCGCCATTTACATGAACTCTCACACCATTTCTCTTTATATCACTCTGTCGTATTCAATTCGTTGTGTCTCTATATCCTCGCACAAAGCTTCACATTTATACATAATTATGGATTAATTTGAATCCATGATTTCCTCCACAAATATCTCAACCAAATCCTAAAATATCTTTATCCCTTCTTTGACTCAACCAAGTTCCATTTAAGGAATTCCTAATCCCTAAAATATCTATCCAACCCAACTCCACTCATATTCTCAATTAATTAAGAGAATATTTACAATAAACCTCACACTCATATTTTCCTCTCAATTTATTTTTTAAATGGACATAATTTATAAAATAATTAAAAAAACATCACCCCCTAAATCACACAAATAAATAATGAAAATTTTGCTCGATGCTCCTGCATTAGTCTCCCCATGTAGAAAAGTTTCCATAGACTCCTGTTTATGAGGTTTGTCACTGTTCTATAATGATGAGACAACCACAAGTCTCAATGAATTTCTCCCTCCAGGATTCCAAACTCTATTTTGCCGCTGGTCTTTTAAAGTATCAACTCCATTTTGTGATTTTGCACAAAATTCCTAGAACAATATTTTCAGATACTATTGAATGTAATTCTCGCTTTTCCATACCACATCATATTTATTTCGAAAATTACAGACTCATGTAGAAATGCTGATACTCATTCTCATGGTCTCCAAACTTTGAAAGAATCTCGAACTGGCTTTACATCAGCATCACTCATTCTATCAACCGCATTCCATCGACCTCTCCAACAATTTATTTCGCAAATTCCTCGGAGTCATTCCTCTTTGTTTGATGCTTCCGTCTCCAAACTGAATACTCAAATTTCTGAAATGAAGAATAATTAAGAACTTCTCCTTGATCACAACTATATTCATTGACTGCCCCTATAGTTACAAATTTCTCATCCGGTGCTGACCCTGCATTCATCAACAAATTATTAGTTTTAAAAAGATAAGACTTTGGCCTCTTTTGATGCTTCAAGCACCAATATCCCATCTCATACAATCTGGATTTCAGAAGATCTTGTTTTGAATTGCTGGTTGCTTTCATCTTTATCCTGCTGGTTCAATACTTCTGTTTCCTTTATGTCTCTAAGGACATAACTTTCTAGCTACTCCTGATCTTTCATCTCATCTCCAAATACTTTCTGCTCAATTTATCTGATTTCAACATCATATTTATTAATGTTTCCTTCTGTACCTACAACCACATTGTTATTTGAAAAGTTATAACATTCACTCAACTCTATAAACGTTAAAAACATTTCATCCTTATCATACACAACTATAATCTCTTCTGTATCAGGTTCTGCAAGTTTCATCTCTCCTTCAGGTTCCTTGATCCATCTTTCCAAGAACTCTATTTCCATGTGAAATATTTCTAGCATTTCATCACAACCTTCATTCCCAGTTTCATTTTTCTCCTGGAAATCCTCCTGAGGTATCCTAGTTTTTGTATCATCACATTGCAAAATTCTGTCATCAATTTCATTAAACAAATTCATTTGTTTACCTCCTTGGAATATCACTTCGGCATTTTCATTATTCTTCTGCTCCATAACATATTCAATTGGTTGTCTTACACCAAACAGGAATTCATCTATGAATAATTTCTGCTGCAACAAATTAGTACCTTCCTCCTCTGAAAGGCATTCTCCATCGTACTTCACCTCAAAGGCTTCATTTATGACAGTTTCACCATACTGTCCACCATCTTCTGCACATCCTGCAAAATACACAAAATATGAGATTTAAAAATACAAGTCTTCATAGCCTCATCTGCTTCTCTTGTCCACATATCTTTCAATTCTTCTGAACTATTCCAATAGTCCATGAGATCTTTCTCATTGATCTCTTCACCTAGAATTTCACCCTGTTCTGGGCCACAAATGGAAACTTCCATTTTCAACTCAGCTTCTCTGAGTTCTTCACATCTCAATTGCACACTCATCATCTGCTCGAGCTTCCTCAGCTCTTCTGTTAACTGCATATTTACTTGCTGATCCCTCTTTACTTGTAGTCTCTTCCATTTCACTTTCTTCCTCATGGTCCAACCATGTCTCTAGTCTTTCGTATTTCTCTGCAACAATTCCATCAATAACTCAAGATGAACTGCTATCTCAGCCTTCTCCATCTCATATTCTTCATCAGTGAATTGCTTCCATATGCCATTTGCCTTGGCATTTTCCTTCTTCTTTATTTTGCTGTGGTCTTTCTCAGAACTTCTGAAATGACTATCAATAATAATTTTCTCCTCCTTTTCCAACTTCATATGTTCACGTGTGGATTTCATTCAATCCACTTTTTAGCAAGCCTTTGTACTTGCCATCCAACAATGCATGCTCTCTTCCGACGCTTGGTATCTTTTGATTCTCTATCTTGGAATCATCTTCTGGGCAACTCTCTTACTTCTCTTTGCTGCAAAACAACAACTGCAGTAATTCTTGCATTGCATTAACCAAACTCTTTGGGTGTCGAGCTCCGTCGATCATGCACCCAGTTACATTCAAACCTTTGACTTGATTTTAAGACTCTTTGACTCCAGACTTGACATCAAATCTTCATCTTGGATGGAAAATACACCCTCTTGTACAATAACTCAATGGTTTAACTTATCTCAAGCTATCCAAATTTTCATTTGACCTTAACATCTGATTTGACTTCAAAGCTTGACCCAATAATTACAATAGTGACTCTAATTCAAGTTATACAATATACCAATGAACATCCACTCTTAATACATTCTTATGATGTAAAATATTCACTCTCTCTCATACTCCATTCTTATGAAAATATCATAAGTCACTAATTATATCATCTCCCATTATCACTTTCTTTTAAGCCTTTAAATCAAAATGCAATCCATTTTTCCCAAGATTTATTTTATGGTGAAAATAAATAAGCCATTTAATTTTCAACATTCAAAATACCTTTTTGAAATGAATTATCATACCTTATGCTCCCTTCAATAAACCTTTTCTTTTCAATTTCAATTCTTCGGATTTCATTATTCTGTGTCGTTCTTATCATTGTAAATATTCGCATGCCCTTCATACCATAACCTCTTCAACATGCTCATCATCTTAGCGCAGACAATTTTCCTGCACTTCCATGCAGATCCTTCTTTGCAGTGACGGTTCTCATGCAACACCGTCTCTCTTCAGTGCCCAAAAAAATTCATTCATAGGAATTTTCCAAAAATTTCTTTTAACATGGTGGCATCAACATATTTCTCTGGTAGCAACAAACAAAAACTGCACTATCTTCGGGACAGAACAATGTGAAAACTTTCACATGTGCTACAAGCAATGATCAATCATGATCTTTAACTTATAGAAATCATAGATGCTCCTTTACCGGCTTTCTCCTCCATTTTTTTCTCCACACATGATAATCATTACAAAAATCCAAACAAACTTATCCTACACATGATAAGTTCTCCATCCACTTCTCTTATGTTTTTAAGAGTTCCCACAGAGTTTTCTTTGCCACACAATAGAGCACTTCCCAAAAAAATCATGAGCTAGATTTAATTTCAATGCCTCTGTTGCAATTAAAGAGACTGCAATATTTCTAACCCGTCGTTGTCTCCATCATAGTGTTCCATCCCTATTGGGATGACAAGCTGCAATTCCAAAATTACGCTTGCTCTTCCAAAATTACGCTTTTTCTTACCGTGACCAGTCTACAAATTGCGGCTTTCTTTGGTTCCTTCTCACACAAAATTTTTAAAATGAGCAACACTGTATAAAATTCAACGTAGAAAAAAATGAGTCAGCCACTTCGCTTACAATTCGGCGATTTCCGTATCTGTAGCCTCATAATAATCTTTGTAAAAACAATTCTTCTTGCAGATTAATTCCTTTTCTTAATTTAATTGAAAACTTCACTAAATTTCAACATAGGCATGTGTTGCATCCATGCATTTATCTGGTTTTTGTACTCCAAAAAACTCTTGAACCCTCCAGATCATAACTCGTGATGTCTTTGTTACATTCCAGAGGTCGTCAGGCACAATGCTTCAGTACAGACATAGCTCCAACTGCTTACCATGATCGTTCTTCTCTTGCAACATTGCTCAACTTCTCCACGCTATTGCAATTGATGGTCTGTTCCAATGTCTTTTATGTGAACCATACTCAACATAAAAACTCTCAAAACCTCAACTTCAGAAACACAACCTTCAACAATGGTTTTTTTTCACAACAACGAAGCCTCAACTAATGATGTCACACAATAATGAACAAGTCAAACGCTCACAATCAATGCCACACTAACTTGACCAAACTCTGGTCTTCTAGAAATGAACGCTGAAATTATTCGTGGTATCCTTCACCTCTTCAACGCTCAAAAATAAATGTTTCGAAAGTTCATATTTTTTTAAGAATTAAAAAAAATGAAGATAAAGATGATTAACTTGAACTTCTGCTCCATATTTACCGATTAACTGTAATTTCACATCAACAGTGCTTTGGTCTCCAAATTGTAGTTGTTGTCAACCTCATGAAGCACTGAAACCTTCGAAGTTCGAAAAGCAACTGATAAATGGTGTTGAATCTTCAATAACCATGATAAATGCACACGATCATCCAATAATTCAACGCGCTCCAATCAGATCTACTCCATGCATGAGTAATATGCATCACAACAATCAATTTTCCAGATTTACAATGCTCCCATGTCTCTGATACCAAATGATAATGCCACAAGCCAAAGGTCTGCAAACACTCTTCTCTCGTCCGTGGCTGCATGGATTTAGATCTTTGGCCTTTGATACCAAAATAATGTAAAGAATCTTCAATAAATCAAAATACTTGCGCACAATAAAGAGTGCATTTCTAACGGCATGAAATCCTCATAAAAAATCTTCATTAAAACCATTTAAAATTAACTATCAATATACATTAAGTGAGAGCCGAACAATAAATAAAATACTGGCATATAATAACAACAAGAATTTCAAATTCAAACCCTTTTGCCCGAATATTACATTTGTGGGCCTCTTGGCTCTCGCCCTTTACATGCACTCTCACACCATTTCTCTCTATATCACTCTGTCCTATTCCATTCTATGTGTCTCTTTATCCTCCCACAAAGCTTCACATTTATACATAATTATGGATTAATTTGAATCCATGATTTCCTCCACAAATATCTCAACCAAATCCTAAAATATCTTTATCCCTTCTTTGACTCAACCAAGTTCCATTTAAGGAATTCCTAATCCCTAAAATATCTATCCAATCCAACTCCACTCATATTCTTAATTAATTAAGAGAATATTTACAATAAACCTCACACTCAGATTTTCCTCTCAATTTATTTTTAAATGGACATAATTTATAAAATAATTAAAAAAACATCATCCCCTAAATCACACAAATAAATAATGAAAATTTTGCTCGATGCTCCTGCATCATACATTTTCGACTCCTTGAACCAAGTTTGTTTGTCTTTTTGATACATATAAAGGCATAATAGGTGGAACCAAAAACCATGGGATGCCTCACCGAATGAATGTGGCCATACCACATTTCATAGGAGTCTTGTTTTTGAGAGCATGAGATAGACACCTATTATTAATATACACAACACATAGAACTACATCAACCCAAAACATCAACTTTATATTTTTTAAAAACATCATTGAACTTACCATATTTAAGATTGTCCTGTTCATTCTTTCAGCTGCACCATTCCGTTGGGGATTATAAGGCACCATTGTTTGATGCTTGATCCCATGCTGGCGAAGACAAATTTTCAAATTCATTTGAAGTATATTATTTTCCATTATCAATAAGAATAAAGCCAATATGAGATTATGTATCATTTTCATTTCATACATGAAATTTTTTGAAACTTTCAAAAGCTTCAGATTTGTTCTTCAAGAGATATACCCAACATATTCTGGTGTACTCATCAATAAAATTCATCATGTATTTATTACCATTTGCAGAAGGAATAGGAATAGGGCCACAAAATTTAGAATAAAACAACTGAATATTTGTATGTGCTCTGGAACAAGAATCATGAAAATATTGTTTGTTGTGCTTTCCTAAGATACAAGCATCACATTGCTTAAGTTTCCTAGGAATGGTTGGAAAACCAGTAACACCATTTCTTTTCAATAAAAGAAATTTTTCATAGTTTAGATGTCCAAATATAACATGCCATAAGAGACTACATAATATTGTACCTACATCAAATTGAGAACTGTATGCAATTTTTTTTGCATGAGGTTAGGTTCCATGCAGCTTCATAAGTATTTTTTCTTGTATCCCAGTCATGGAAAGTGAATTGTCTAATGATTTTTTGACCTCAAAGTTGCCATAAAACATGTGGATGGAGTGTCCTTGCTGATGGATGTGAACCAAATACAAAATTTTTCTCACAACTCTGAGAGGTAAAGAACATCATGTAGAAGAAAGTTTGGGATATTAGGCAGTTTGAGCCTGATGGTGCCAAAACTTGATGACTTGAATTTTGGCTTGTCTGCAAAGTAGAATACTCCATAAACATTGTTAGTGGATTATTCAAAGAAATATCTTCTAAAATTCATGTGGCAATTTGATCATGAAGTAAGCAACCATGCATGTTTCCACGAAGCAAGTGAATCATTAAACAAGTCTTCAATTACTCCAATATCGCAATGTGTCGAAACATAATGAGCAGATTCTAGTGCTTTATGTTTCCCTCTATATGTTGATTTTCCTCTATCTTCATCCTTTTCCTATATGATCCTGTCTTGAGAGAGATTACATGTGGAAGCATCATGTCCATTTCTGTTGCATCATATGCAATGAAGTTTAGGTCTTACTCCTTGGTAATATCTACCCCCCCGCATCTATTTTTGTTCCTTCCAGGTCCTCTTTGGCCACCTATTCCTTTAGAAGAATATTGTGCCTGATTCTTCTATTTCTATGCAAGGCCCATAAATTATTCAAGGGACTATGAAGTTGTCTTCTTATTCCCAAAATATATCTCTCTTTCAACAAAATTATCTACACGAGAGTCAAAGGAAATGTCTTTAAGTTTTCTACTAACTTGTAATTACTTAAGGTAATGAGAATGAGTGGGATAAAATGCCTTGACAAAATTTGTGAGAGGAAAATCTATTTTAACACCACTGGCTTCTACATCATGCATAATATCTCTTATTTTAGAGGCTAAGGAAATGGGATCATCATCTTTCAATTCTAAAATGAACATTTTGATCATTAATTGAACTAATTCAAGCTCAAAGTGTGAGTCATATAAATATTTCAACTTATTTAAGGCTTAAAAGGCATTTGCAAATGGTGTAATATTATTACTCACCTCTTCATTTATTGATGCTGCAATCAAGGCATAAGACTTGTTGTTCCTGTTCTCTCGTATGGTGAGATCTTTGTCTGAAGTGAGATTTTTGAGAGGATTCCCAACTTTTCCTTCACATACTCCTTTCCACAACTCATTAAAAATGAGGGTATGCTTTATCTTCCTGGAAAATTCATGGTAGTTCTATTTTCAATAAATAAATAGTCCAACTATGGAGATTAGTGAATGCATCATTAAAAAAGGACCATCTGCTTTTAATTTCCAAAAAAATCACAACCTCACTTTCTGCCTTTTATATGACAACCATCAGACCAATATGACAACTAACAAACCAAGCCAATGTGCATATAAATAAATGTATATATATTTAACTCAATACTCATATAGTACCAAGGCCATAACAATATATTCAACATACAATATATGGATCAACACACATATAATATTATTCCCAACACACATATGGAGAGTACCAACGAACCATGCACAATTTTCAACATACATATAGATATTTCCAATGCCTATAATATATTTTCATCATATATGCAATTCAACCAAAGAAATTTATGCGTTGAACTTTAATCACAGACAAGGATGAACACACAATTCAATGCAATTCATTGTATTCAACATAGTTTAACGCACCAGGTCCAACAATAATGACAACTCTGACTAGCGTAGATCAACGCACTCCTCCAAACTGTTCAACGCTACTTCAAATGCTCAATGAAGATGATTCAAAACAAATATGTCACGATAAGGGGTATTCAACAAGGGGTATTTGAATGCAGAGAGTGCACATTAAAGCAGGGAGCAACACCACACACATTGAAAAGAATGATTTAATGCAACAATGACCCATTCCACGCTCAAAGAAACGTACACAAACTACCATACACGTCATTCAACAAACCAGTCGAAGGTTCCAACGCAACCAGTTAAAGGTTCCAAATGTTGTGTTCTAGTGGTTCAAAATAATAATGTAGAGGGACATAGGGCAAAGGAAAAATAATATGGCAGGGAATAGGAGTTACATAGCAAAATAATTACTAAATAGGACCGGTAGCTATGATACCATGTCAGGAGAGGTTTGAGTAACTCCAAGAATATGATTTGCATTAAGAAAATCATGAATATATTCAAGGAATGGGATACTATTAGAATTCATATTCCAATGTCTCTTCATCTTCCCTATTTTATTATTTACATTATTTACAGTTTTCCTAATCCCTAAAGATTAGTGTCAACACCTATAAATAAATCCTTAGATCAACAACCTCCTCATTCTCCCTAATATTTAAAGGATAATCCCATGAATTAGAAGACCCCATGTCGTTGTGAAATTTCAAATCTCTATTCACTATTATCTTTGGATGTGATGGTATATAGACCTTGTGATTTGTAGAAGTAACATTGTATCCAACAACATAAGATGCCATCACAACATATCAAATCTCCAAAATATTCTAACCACTTGTGAATACAAAGGAACATGGACTTACATCATGGGTGAAAATATCTAGACACCAATTGTGATTTGTTTAGGTTGTACCACATAGATAATCAGCTATCCATACAAGACCAAGTCAAGTGAATCACATCTATCAAAATAAAAATATGGAAATATGCATCCATCCTAAAATAACATGCTCATGGTATAGATAACAATCTACACAGGGATATCAACAACCTATGAAAACGATACTCCCTCTCATACACCTTAAAGACTTTGATAATTTACATATTAACTAGAGCTAGTTTTATTCCCTCTTTATGTGAGAATCCTAAAGTAAGAGTGTCATCAATGTTAAATTCATTTGTTGGGCCTAAGAATCAACACCGTTTTAACAGTTTTCTACTTTAGTTTTTCACTTATACCTTGTAGAAACCATCATAACTTGCCTATTTTTGCATCATTTTACCATATTTTGCAGAACATGGCCACCTGAGCTACTAAGGAATAAAAATGTATTTATTCTAATATTTCCATGATTCTATATTTTTTCTTTATAAAATTGAGTTAATGTGGAAAAATTGTAGAAGCTCACAAATTTCACAACTTTTGTGAGAATCTGTAGCTAAATCTAAGGTTAGAATGGTTTTTGAAGTGGAAAGGCCAACTCAAGCATATGAACATGTGTCACAGAATTCTGACATGGTATTCCACCTATTTAGCACAAGAGAAAGGCTATTGGAGGACCACGATAGCTTGGTCAAAATTCTAGTCAACTATAGCATGGCACGAACATAAACAAAATACGTTTGGACTACTACCCGGTGATGGAACCAATTTCAAGCGAGCGAGGTATCTTCTCCAGATCCAGTAAACCGAGGAATAAAATGAGGATGGTTATGTGTCCATACATCTTGATTGGATGCATTGAGTCATTAGTGAACCATAGGAATAAAAATTCAAATTGTAATTGGACATCTGATCATTTTCCATCTTCTATGATTATTAGCAATATCATTATGAGTTTTTATTTTTATTTTGAGAAGAAACTATAAATATTGAATCACTAAAAAGTGAGAGATATGGATATGTTATCTACTTTTGGATAGTTATGTTCACATAACTTATAGTTTAATATCATACATTTCCTGTTACTAAAATAGAGTTTTGTTGAGTATATTGCGACAATTCTAGTAAATTTCTTTGCATTTTTTTAATCTCGTGCATCACCTGTAGGCCCCCCTTGTTGCATGCAAGACCTGGAATATAATTATTTATATTTTTTCTCTGTTTAAATCATAATTATATACTATGTTTCTTTACAGTTAGTCTTATAGTTTTAATCATCGTCTTTGTTCTTTTACAGGTTATATCAAGTGCTTGAAAATACAAAGAACAATTATATAAATATTCATTTTAACTAGCATTCACATTTTTTCTTAGCTTCCACATTCAATCACATTTACCTTCTCACATTGTCATTCAAATTTCATAAATTAGCTTTAATATAGATTCAAAATCATTGCTTAGAATAATTGTATAGACTTAGTATGATCTTTGAAGATTGATTTTTAAGTTCTCTCAACGATTTTGTTAAATTGGATTTTTATGATTTCATAGGAAATAAAATTCATTCTCATAATTAGTTCTATGCTTTGGTAGTTTAGATCTCTTTTTTTCCTTAGATTAGATGCTATCCATGTTTTCAATAGATTAAAAACTTTCAAGGCTTTCATATATTGACATTTTGATGCTTTCCTAGGTTAAATGCTTTCAATGTCTTCCTAGATCAAACATTGTGAATTCTTTCCTAGAATACATTCTTTGCTTTCATAGAATATATTTTTCCACTTTCATAAAATAGTATTTCAATGCTTTTGTAGAATAATATTTCAAAGCTTATTTAGAATGAGATCCTCGGTTTCAAAACTTAGGTTTACCTTCTTTCATGAACTAGAGTTTTCATAGAATGCTTTCATTACTTTATAAGATTTTTATTGTTGTTCATAGATTAGTATTTCATTTCATTCCATTTCATATTATTTCATAGAATAGGTTCTATTTATTTTCATAAAATTAATCCTTTATTTCTTGTTATTTATATAATAGAACCTTTCTTTTAGTACCATAGTTGAAAGTTGATTTCCTATCACATATAGTGTAACGTACTTCACAAGTTTACTTACCTGGATTGATACTTTAATGCCACATAATTTAAAAGCATATTATATTACGTGATCAAAATAAAAATATGGAATTATGAATCCATAGTAAAATAACATGCTCATGATATACAGAACAACCCATGCAGGGATATCAACAACCTATGAACACAACAATCCCTCTCATGTGTTGGAAAACACAAAGTGGAAACTATTAATTCCAATTTTCCTTAACCTTAATACTTGATTTTGAACTTTATTATTATTATTGTGTTTCTTTATTAGATATTGTTCATCAAAAAATATCAAGAGAAAAATAATAAAGGCAACAAACACAAAATTTAGGCTCCAAAAAACCTCTCTAAGGGGAAAACAAAGAAACTCTTGTTATATAGAATTTGCTTTAAATGAGAAAACAAAGACCCAAACCATAGAACAAGTCGTCCTCCAACTAAAAAGTGAGCCTTTTACTTTATCACAACTCACTCTTGCACCAACCAACTTCTAGTTTCAACTTTGACACGACAATTTCGACCAACAACTTGGACCTGTAGAAAACATAATCTAGTAATGAGCTATTTCTTCAAGAGACCTTCCTTTGTGAAATACAATATTTTCCAAGGTTAATGAAGTCAATATAAGATACTCATTCTTCCAGCAACTCGTTCATGCAATTTTATCTTCCTGCAATTTTGACATGCATTTTCGACCTCTTTTGTAGCTTCAGAAACCCTAGTTCTTTTCACGTGTGAGAGAGACATATGCCAAAAATAAGTTTTTCCTTGACTTCTTGCCTTCTATACCTTCGCTCCTCCTTCCTTGAATATTTTATCTTTATATTAAACCTTTTCTTGAGAGATAGAACTTGTGGTGAAGTGAGCTCCAAATGAGGTCAAAGTACTCCTTTATATAGTCTTTCCGAGGGTTCAAATTCCCTCCTTTAGGCCGGCTTGAACCTTCCAGGGCTTAATTTTACTTTGGAGGTTTCCAAGACATTCTATACTAAAAAAAAATTCTTTTAAAATATATATTTTGTTCAGAAGGGTCTTATAAACATGATGTGGACTCTCTTGATTCATGACAATAAATCCTATGAATTAACAAACCCTAGAAGCAGGAAGAACATGCTTTTACCTAGAAGACCATCAATAAATAGCACGAAACCCATGCTTTACAATAATAAATTTTCTTTATTCTTTTGTTTTTTACATAATATATACATATTGAAATGAATAAAAAAACAATTACGAAGACCGAAACTAGTTACATTTCCAACACTCCCTCTTAACTAGGGAGGTATTCATAATTGTACAACCAATACAACATCATTATCAGACTGAAGAGTTATCATAAGAAGCGTCAGATTGATAAGCCAACTGTAAGCATCATCATTATGGCCAAAACTGTCTTCGAGGCCTAACTAGACAAGCTCAAATTTATTTGAGAGCATTATGCTGGGAGGCTTTACGTATGATACCACACTACCTCTACAAGATACATACTCCATCCAAATGTTCACAAGGTATGTCCTTTTAGGACTATTATTATCTTGTATTTCCATTCCTAAATCCTCGAAGAATATCGATCCTCTTCGACCACTCTTATCTTGGATACCTGTCCCATCTTCAAAGAGTGTCGGTACCTTTCCTTTCTTGGATACTCTATCCTCAAGGAAACCTTAGATTTTTATCGAATCCTCCACCATTCTCTTTCCATGGCCTTCACTTAGACTTACGACTGGTAGTCTTGGTCAAGTACCCGAAACATGAGGAAGAGAATGCACATGTGATGTCCAACACCACCCCCTCTCAACCAAATAGGATATCCCTATTCCTTCTTGACCAAGGAATAAATACTTGCTCCTATTTAAGGAGACTCTTTTACTCCCTCTCAAATCTAGAGGAGATCCAAAAATTCCTTTCTATTTGGGAAGTAAAAACCACAAGCCTTATATATTGTATGCATAAGAGTATCAACAACATATTATTTATGTGCATGGATCCATATTTTCTTTACATATCTTTATATCGAGCTTCCTTCCTTCCAAGGTATCATGGAGCCATCTTCTTTCTTCAATATTGTGACAAGATCTAAGTCATTAATCTTACACCTCACTTTCATCTCATCATAAATAATGAAGGCATTGTCTTGAGCCTTTCCAATATTCAAGCTATTCATAGCTTCCTTATGAAAGTGATCTCCTTTGACCTTCAGGTTATCTTCTTGCACTACTACCTTTTATTCCCAAGTTGAATGTATATTGGATTCATAATTTCTAGGTATCCCATGTTGAGCTTGCCTCACATTATATATATATTCCTGTAATATATTTCTAGGTATCAAAACAATATGTTAAATAGATAAAATAATTCAACTTAGACTTACCTCATCATGATGACCCTCTCGACCAATCAACATCCTCATCTCCCCACAAATCTTCCTTCATGCATCAGAGTGCCCAAGAATCAAATTTGATTACTAGGTTAGAACTTTCTTTCAAAGAATATAATGGATGTTAATCATTATTCTATATAATCAAGAGAAAGTATTAATTATTTATTCATCCTTGAGTAAGTAAAAAATATTCCCTTCTAAACATCACATAATCATACAAAGCATGTTTACAAGATTCCGCACACATGAATATTATCCAAGAGTTACTTTCAATATGCATTCCTATGATTCTTATTCCATCATCTAGCTATGTGTCTTCTTAATGAGTTTGCAACCTAACCCATTGCATTCCTTCATCCATTCATACTATATGGAATTGTTGTAGTACTCAGCAACCCCCCCATTATGGTAAAAAAAATAGATTTAATAAATAATGGGGACCCTTTAGAATTTTAGTTGAAATCCTTTTAGTTAATAAAATAGGAATTTTTTAGTTTTTATTGATTTTAATGAGAAATAAACCTATCGGGGCTCAATGTTGAAGTAATGACTCAAAGGGTGAAAAACACTCTTAAAAGGTTTTTAAATCACAATCACAAATCACAAATTTGGTATGTAATGCCCCTCCAAGAGAAAACCACGATGTGAATTCTTCGATGAAGAAAATGCGATGCAAGTCTAATTTTTTTTAAATAATATCAAAGAAGAGTTGCACGCATATAATATATAAAATCCGGCCCCACTATTGTGCCATGTCATGTATCACTGTAATTGATTATTAATCGATTCTATTCATTAAGGCATATATTTTTATCACTAAGTCATTTTTTATCATAATTTCTTTAACTCATATAGTTTGCTAATTCATCCTATGAAATTTCTCCTCATAGGCTAGTCTCAGAAAACCGAACTCGAACGAAATTTCTAAGACCGCTTAGAAGAACAAGAAGCCCACGATGCAACCGTAGATGGTTCCACCTACTTTCGAAGTCACTGAAATGCCTCGTCTTTTTACAAACACAACATTCACCCATGATGCTGGAAATCCTTCACGGGAAGCTGTATACAAATTATTCGAAGATGAAGAACCAAATATAGTGGAGATGAAGAACTAAAGGTAGTGGAGAAGAAGAACCAAAGGTAGTGGAAAGAAGCGCAACATACGATGATTCTACGTCTATTTTTGAAACTACGTGGGAAGATGTAGCAAATTACCATATTCATCGAATTACCGCTCGAACTAAGATTTTTCCTTACACAGATATGGTTAAATGGATCATTGATAAGCTAAATATCTCAGAGAGGACTTTGTTTACTTCAAAGCAAAAAATAATTGGGTCATTCATGAGTGAATATTTGAGGAAAATGTATCACCTGCCAAAGCCACAGAAGATATACGACACACAAATTGTCCAAAATTTTGCAGAAGAAAATGGAAAACATCCAGAGATGATAAGATAGTGGAGAAGGGATCCTAACAAGCACAAGCACGAAGACAAGGGTATGTATTCTATTGCTTCCCTTGTGGACCCTTATTGCTATATTTATTTTATGATGTGAAAATTATATGGGTATCAAAATAAACATAAATTATTAGAACAATGGACCCCCCTAATAAACACAACCTCAGACGGTTATATCATGGATTGGGAAACTATTCTTTCCAATAACTTGGCCACCCAAATTCATGCCTACAGGGAAAAACACAGTTTCTCTAGTAATATTGTCCCTCCTTTTTATATGAGTGCATACATCATGGATGTCATCTGTTTTACTTCTGACTTCACATCAATGGGTTGGAAATGGAATATTGAAGATCCTATACCCATCCATATTTACCACAATATATTATGAGAAACCAAGTATGAGCCCCATTTTTATAAATTTTTTCATGAAATTATGTTGCCTATATATCAGGGGGTTTTCGATGAAAAGACCCCGAGACTCCCCAAAGAAGATCATAATGATCTAATGTCTATAGGAGATGGTTTGGAGAGAAGTATTTCACCTATGTTCAGGTTTTTGGCAGTTTGGCCAATCCACATGTATTACCCCTATATGTCCTTGACAAGATTCTAGCCCAGGAAATTGCCTATCAAACTATTGGAAACGACCTATCTAAAGTTCTAAAAGATGCCAAAAAATCCATGTGGCCATCTTTCCCAATTCAATGTGGAGTTTTCGCCCTAGACAATAAAAAACATGTTGTGCTAGAAATTGACCAAATTTAGTGTTGTAAATTCCCAACTATTCCAAATAGATAGTATGACCCAAATGATACAACAAAGGATTTTACTACACATGTCAAGATTAGGAAATTCACACATGATCCAGACCCATTTGATGATTTATTTGAATCAGCATAGACTTATTCACAAGTGGAGATATTAGAAACAAATAAAATCACTCCTAAAGAATTAAACAATTTCAAGCAATACAAAGATAAGAGGATAACAAAGCTACCTCTAGAGTTGTTAAAAATTTCCTAGCCAAGCACTCAACAGGACAAAGCCTCAATGATTTTTTCAATAGAAGGTAATACATCACAGGTAAAGGAAATTTCCTCGTCATATACTAATAAAGCTAAAGAATCACAAAAGGGAAATGAGTTAGATGAAATTTCGAACCAATTTGATAAGGCCATTAAGAATACATGATCCCATGAGTTAAAAACTCCTGTTCACAAAGGAATAAATCATACTCCTAACACTATTAGGAATACCTCGCTCACTATTGGGGCTTCTGACAAAGTAGTCAATATTTATGATTTGGAAATCATCACGACATTCCAAACTTCTCAAGTTGTTCTCAAAATTGAAGAGATACCCCTTCTAGATGTGTTTTAGAGTCCCACGTATATGAATGTTATGAGAAGACAAAGAAAAATAAGAAAGGTAGAGTAGACCCAGGCTTTAGTCCCTGGAAATGTATCTCTTGATATTTTTTGGAAATAACCCCAAACAAATCCATCTGAAGACATCACAAGGATATCTCAATTTGCAGGGGCATATGCCACAACTACAATTGATAAAGCCTCAAAGGTGAAACAATTGATTAAAGTAAAATATGACATAATCCTACAGTTAAATCATGGACTACAGAGTGAGAAATAGATCATTGAACAACAATGGAAGTCCCAACTAGCAGAGCTGCAAAAGAGCTTTGATGACTTGAAACTTCAATATGAAGCTAACATGAGAAGTAAAGACACTCAGATATAGGAATTGCAACACATGATTGATCAATTAAAAGATAATCGAGAGATTGAAAAATTCAGAAAATAAGCAGGAGAACTCAATACTCTCCTTGCTCAGCAACAAGTAATATTTTTCCAAAAGCCAGCAATAGTTAATGATTTATTCCAATCAAGAAATTCACTTGTGAATCAATTGTTCGATTTGAGGACATAATTTGATGATATCGAGGATAAAATTTCTGATTATATTACTTAGCAGGACAATCCAAAGTGGAGATCAGCCAATCTCCCAAGAATAGAAGAGTCACTGAAGGAAATAATTTTCAGAGACTGGGATATGAAGCTTAAATAAGCAGAGATGACCATATTTAGTGCCATGAACATTGCAAATGACCTCACCGAATCTATCAGTGAGAATATATAATGCCAATTTGATTCAAGAATGCCCAAAAGGAGCCTTACCTAATGTCAAAATGTTAATGAAGTCTTGGTAGGACTTGTCCAAGAAGAGAGATGATAACATAATTTTTTTTATCAAAGGTAAATCTAGAAAGTCATTGACCATACTTGGTAAAACCTCATAGCCAATGGCTCATGTTGAGATGTCTTGCCAATTATACTACACATCTTCTTCCAGTGCTCTCAGATGCTGTTTTCACGGGACAAATGAACATCAAGCCAACCCATCCTCCTGAATTAAAGAAAATGTTAGATATATGTGAACTTCGACAGAAAATGGAAGAACAATCAACTTCTCATTCCTGATGATCTTTTTGAAACATATGCTATTATTGTCCTTTAGTTTTATTTTAAGGCTGCTTATTTAAACCACCTTAACATTTTATGTGTTTACTATTATTGTAGTTCAAGTTTTAACTATAAAACCCTCTTTATGTCAATGAACAAGGGATTCTAAATTTTTGTAAGGAAAGCTTTGGAAAATTTGCACCACTGTAACTCTCAAGACTTCTTAAAAGAAAAGCCGAACCAGAGCTATTTTTCTCATGAGAAGAGTTTTGATATATCAAGTACTATTATCTCTATATCGTTGTTGTGCTTAAATGTGATTAATCGTCATTTTTAATTGTTTTTAATTATATTTTTACTTACATACAAGCAAGCATTTATTCACTATTCATGTGTGAGATTGTTATCTTACAATATATATGAGAAACAATGAAATCTTTGATGTGATATGTTTTAATCAATTAATTTAATTAAATATTTAATTAAATTAATTATTCTCATTAGTTTTCACTTCATGAGTACTTGATGATCTATATTGTCTTGTATTTGATGATATCTCTATAAAACACATATAAAGTAAGAACTTGTCCCAAGATATACATACTTAAGTTTATTTTATTCTTTATTTCCATCTAGTTTATCCACATCCCTAATATTATACTTCATACCCATCCATTTATATATTTTCAAAGGGAAAATGGTCCCATTATCCCCAATTGGAGCCATCATTCCAAACAAAAATGGAGCTGTCTTAAGTTACCGAACGAGTGGTTATCCCTGATGTTGAGGTAAATATTTCCAAGCCTTCAACAGGAATGTATACTAATATTGTCATAATGCTTCTCCCAAGAACCTCCAAAAGTATGGTTCTTACATGATCATGATGATCCACCTTTGCAAGATGGATGCTTCTAACATAATGTTAGATAATGCCTGGATGAACAATATGAAAAATGGTTTCTATCTATTTTTAAGGACTATATGATTTATACAAAAAAACTTAACCAAGTAGACTCTAAGTATGTTACTATAACATGCTTATTTCTATGATTCTATAAAAAATCAATATTCTTCGATAGTAAACAACAATGCATACTATCCTAAAGGAATACCAACTTTTCAAAGAACCTCACAAACAAGATGCCTTCTTTAATAGTAAATATTATTTTTTTTCGGCTTCTTCTGAGGTTCTCACATTTTCTCAACCACACGAGCCTCACTTATTTCCTTTATTTTGTTGTTTTTCTGGTTTATATAGTCCCTTTTAAAGTGTCCATACTCATTTCACTTAAAGCATTTGAACTTGGGACAATGTTTCTTCTTAGACTTCCCAAAATTCCCCTTGTTCAAATTCTTGACTCTATCTATAAAGGCTTGAGACTGTTCATCTAATCCAATGTCACCCTTTTCTTTGATCCTAGTTTCTTCCAAGATGAATTGAGCCCACAAATCATCAAAAGAAGTTGAGTCTTTCTTAGAGTAGATGCTTGTTGCAAAGTTGCTTCATTCTAATGGAAATGCATTCTACACAAATGCTCATTTTTGAATCATTAATTGCCTCTCCAATCCCCTGCAAGTGATATCCTAATTGAGATATCTTCATTAAAAGGATCCCATGTCCTCATCATTTGATTTCTTCATTCCATATAGATTATTCGTTAAAGACATCTTCTATCCTGATTTACTTACATAGTACAAGTTCACTAGCTTGTCATACATAGCCTTTGTAACAATCTGTTGTGGTAAAACACAACCCCCCCATTTTTGACTTGTTTACCTCAAATAATGGGGACCCTTTCTATAAAATTTTTGACTAAGTGCCTTTTAAGATATTTATTAAGCTAATTACCTCATCATTTTATTAATTTTTCATCTTCTTTAGATTTTTATTTTGATTGCTTGGTTGAAATCGATTTTTTATAAGCTTTCCATTGATACTTGTTTCGCCTCATTTGGTCAACTGGTTTGTAAATGGCACTCCTTTGAAGTCTAATCAATTATGTCGTCTAGGTTAAAAATGCGTAAAATGTACAATATTCCATTTTTGTAATTAAATTAGTTCAATAATGAAGTTAGTTTAAATATTAACCCCTAGTTAGTTATTACTAATATTTTTTCATTTTCTACTTATACAGCCAAAATCACTAAGCATCAAGATTTTAGAAATATACTCCAATTTTCAAATAAATTACTAATCTCGAAAATTCAAAATGACAAAGTGGCTGTAGTTTAAATAGACAAATCATCATTTAGATAATTTCATAATTTAATTAAACATCATTAAAATAAAACCAAAATAAAAAAATTGATATTTAATATTAAATCTTAAATTAATTAAATTAATTATTATATAAAATATGATTAATTTAATTAATTTAAGATTTAATATTAAATATCAATTTTTTTATTTTGGTTTTATTTTAATGATGTTTAATTAAATTATGAAATTATATAAAGGATGATTTGTCTATTTAAACTACAGCCACTTTGTCATTTTGAATTTTCGAGATTAGTGGATTCGATATAAAATAAAATAAAATAAAAAATATAATGAAACATCGCATCGGGATATTTCATCGCATCAGGAGTTTTCATGGTATGCATCTTTAAAAAACTCCAATGACCATCCCTCCCGATGCGCTGATTGCGATGAGTCAAAGGCATGTGTACTTACATAAACTTTCACTCACTTACGTTAGTGTTAGTAGAGTATTAAATAATGTTAGTGTTAGTTTAAGTTAGCATAGTATTTAGTATATGTTAGTGTTAGCATTAGTTTTAAGTTAGTGTGGTGTTAGTATTCAGGTAGTGTTAGTTTAAGTGGAAGTTAGTGTTAGTATAATGTTAGTGGTAGGTTAGTTTAAGTTAATTTTAATTTAATATAGTGTTATTTTAGTATAGTGTTGTGTGTTAGTTTAATATTAACATAGTTTTAAGTTGGTTTAGTTATTTTAATTTTAGATTAAATTAATTAATATGTAAAATCTAATTAATTAATTTAATTAAATTATAAATAATTATTAATTAGATTAATTTGTTTAATTAATTATATTAGTTAGTTAGATTATATTTTTTTTTTTCTGAATAAGACTGATTCTATTAAGCTGAAATATAGTACAAGATGGTGATACAATCATGAGAAGCAGAAAACCAGCAACCGGAAATGGTAAAACTACCAACCTCGGCCCTGGAGAAGGAGTGAAACAAGCAAGGAAGTACAAGAAAACACTGTGAGACAAAAAGACTGAAAACTACCCAGAGTGGGCATAGGCCTCAACACGAAGCTTTTTCCCTTTCTTTTTACTGACTTTAACCCATCCATCCTGGGGAGAATGAGCTAAAACTACCTGAAGACCGGAGTTCTCCTGAGGAGGGGCCTCCTTATCAGAGTCAGAAGAGGAGGTCACATGAGCTCGCTTCTAAGCAACGGAAGCATCAGGAGGTTGCGTCTGAGTAACGGTGGGGATGTCCATTGACTGATTCTGGTCCGAATCGGCATCACTTCCTTCATCGTCAGAGTAAGAGGAATCCGAGTCCGCTGCGGGAGGCGGAGAATATGGAGCCCATCGCTTGGATTTGGGCTTGGAATTATTCATCTTTTTCAATTTTGCCGGGAGAGCTGGGCATGAGTTCTGCAGATGCCCTGTTTGGTGACAGTGTCGACAGCGGAAGGCAGTATTCTCATAATCCAGCGGCTGAGTCCAAACAATGTCGTTAACCTTGAGATTGATTTGGTCTGGAAGTCCCTTGCTTAAATCTAATTCCACACATATTCTAGCATATGTGTAAAGACCTTTGCTTTCCCGCCAATAATCTCCCATCAGAAAATTTCCCAAGGTGTTGCCAATCGCCTTATAGACTCTTACATGCCATAGGTGGGCTGGTAAGTTGGGGAGTCTGATCCAAACAGGTGTCCTGGTGATGACAGCAGTTGCTGGGTCAAAATCTGGGAACCATGGAGTTAAGAAGAGCCATGCAGTTCCCATGAACCAAGGACCTTCTTGTAAAGCCTTTTCGTAGTGCTTGAGATTATCAAACAGTACTATGAAATACCCCTTTGAACAGAAGTTGACTTTGCAATGGTGGGTCCAGTTAGCATGGATCCAGTCATAGAGTTCCTTTGATCGCGGCCACATTCCATTAAATCTGCAAATTATAGCTCTTTCTGCATATGTTTGAAGATCATTTGCAATTTCTTCATGGGTAAACTCAACAGAGGGAACCTCCTCAAGATTGTCAACCAGAAAAGGTTTTGGTTTAAGGGCTGCAGGGGGTTTGGGGGCCTCCGAGTGAACCGCATCTTTGTATGAGAAGGAAGGAGCGGAAGAGGACTGCCCAACAGCTCCGCCTCTCAACCGAAGGATTAGCACTAAAGAATCATTCTTATTAATGCTGTAAGCAGAGAGGGACAGAGGATCTTCAAGTTGTTTACCTCGAAAGAGAAGTCACTGAAGAGCTGAGGGAATCCCAATCCGCCGTTCCAGATTTAACTTGAGAGTCAGCACCAGCTCTGAGGAGCGAACCCAAAGCAGAATGGTCTTGCCAGAGGGTTGTGAAATTTGGATCTGGTAAGAGGCTGAGTTGATTTTTGATGACTGCTGTGTTACCACCGAGATGGGATTTCTGTCGATTCCAAGATTGAATCTGCCTGAGAGCTGCTGAGGAGGCCAACTCATCAGCTCCGGGAGATGGACTCGCCGTCTCAGAGCTGAACCGATGGACAAGGAGGTAGAGCAAAAAAAGGGCGGCGTTTTCTGCCCCTGCAAACCGATCCTTGTACAACGCCCCTCGATCTGAGATAAAAGACTGTCAGACTCTTCACGCCCTTCTTGAGGGCATGGAGCAGGATAGAATCCAAAAGAGTCCGCATGCAATGCCTTAATGGAGCTGATGGGGGAGCCCAGGGAACAGATCCGGAAATTGCAGCTGCCCCCTACAAAACCCAGTTGAAATCGAGTCGAGCCTTTGTGGTCGTGGAGGGAATCCTCAGGTTTAGATGCGTCGGCAGCGTATCTATTGGCGGCAGTGTATTTTCCCACTGCCTTTGAACCTGTACATCTTGTATCCTCAGAGCTGTCGGCTTCTGCATTTTTTTGAGATGCCTTTAACCCAGGCTTGAGCAGCGGTCGACAGAGGGCTGCGTCGTGAGAGGTGACTGGTAACTTCGCACCAACAACGATGGAAAGGAGTGAACCAGACGCTTCAATGTCGGCGGCGGCAACAGCTGAACAGAGCTTAACCCTAGCACTGGCCATCGTATTCCTATTCCCCCAGAGCAACCTTCTTAGATATAATTATTGTGCGAGTTAGATTATATTAATAATTAGTTTAGTTTATAATTAACAATTAAATTAGGATTAACTATTAGATAATTAGAGTCTAATTTAGGATTAGATTTTTAATTAAAATTATGATTTTTTTTAGCCCAGCAATAAAATTTCCAGATTTATATCAGATTTGACTTATCAACTTTGGAGGCTCATAGATTGAGTTTTACTTGGCCAAATGAGGCCCAGGACGGCTCATTGGAAAGAGAAAATCAAGGAGAACATTTTTGAGGAGGTTTCACTAACAGATTTGGTCATTTATTGGGTCAAAAATCAGGCAGAAAATCAAGCTCCGAATTTCTAAAATAAAATTAATTTTCTGAGTTTTTTTTTCTCCATTTTCATTTGCCCAAAGCCTCTTCTAATTGCAGATTCATTCATCAATGATATCCTTGGCCAATTAAACCATTCCAGGCATCAATAGAGAACTTATATTTTATTTTCAATTATTTATTCAAATAAAATTTGATTGGATTTGTTTTAATGACAAAAACGATATTTTGATTTTATTGTTGCATCTTAATTCATTTTGATTTCTTTTTGCAGGAAAAACAGTAGAAGGGATATGGAGAAAAAGATCTCAATCAATGAGAAGGCTCCAGAAATTAAAGATTGGAATTTTTGAGAAATTAAAATTGGATTGGGCAGATTTTTCTTCAACAAACTCTCCTCTCAAAATACCTTTGGAAATATTATAAATTGCATATTGCAAAATGTAAAAGAGGCTGCACTCCTCTGCAATTCTAGACTTCTAAAAGCATTTATGTAATAAGAATTTAGAGTTGTATGAGGGAGGAGAGAAAATTTTAGATTTGAACATTATTGAGGGTTTTTTATTTATATCTTGAATTATGTATGATGGACAGAGTTTTCATTTCTGTAGCTCTAGTTTTGAAAGCAGAAATTCAAGTAATGTAAAGGAATATTAGAGACCAGGATCAGAGAAACGGATTCAATTAACTGGTATTTTTGGCATTTATGTATCAAATACGAGTTCCATTTTTATGTTAATAAAATGGTTGTTTCATTATATCCATGTTTATGCATTTATGTTGATATGGATAATTTGTCCCAATATTGTTATATATCTCTGCTCTTATGAATTAAAATTTAATTTCTGAGTAACTATTTACTCAGAAATCTGTCTTATAAAAATGATTTATTAAATAGTAATGTGTTGCGAATTTCTTCCGCATATTATTATTTAATTATTAGTTTGATTGATTTGAAAATCAATATCATTTCTGTGAATTTCTTCTGGAGTGTTGTTGATTTATTACTTCAGTTCAATGGTCTCAATGAGATGTGTTTTGGTACTCACAAATGTTAGCTAAATTGAATTTCTTCGTTAGATTGACATTAATTAAAAGCCAAACATATTTAAATTCTCATCATTTAATTATCTTGCTCTTAGTTGGGTTAGATCTATATCTACCTAATTAAGATAGGATTTAGATTAGTTTCTTTTGCTTGCATTATAGAATAAGTTTGCATTTAGATTAAGGTCTAAATTCTTGTAAGTCATCTTCTCAAAGAGGCAAAATCTTAGTTTTGGTTTAGCTGAACCCAAATCAGCTTAAGGGTCATTCTCTTGCCCGATCAGCAAGAAGAAGTGATCTGATATCCCTGTCTATTGGTAGTTAAAGATACATCATAAACCAATAGCGATAGGGAAAAGGTAACTGGACCTAGTTAAACTAGTCGGAGCCACTATCATAAACGGAAAATGAGCTGTATTAAGGTCCGGACTGGGTGGTTATCCCCAATGTTGTTGCAACGATTTTCAAGGCTTCAACACAATCCTGAGTTAAAATTTCTTGTAATAAAGGATAATAAAGGAAAAATAAGACCAAGGTCATGGGACATCTATTCCAAGCTGAGCGTTGGGAAAAACATCCTAGTGGGTGTCACTTTCAGTTTATTAATGGCTAAGGAAATTGGCAAAGCACTAGAAAAGGAAAAGAGACATTAATTGACATTTATTTATGAAAATAAAGGAAAATAGGAGAAAAGAGAGATGAAGGATCACGAATTTTCATGAGATAAATTGAAGGAAAACAGAGGAAAATGAAGAAAAAAGAGGCCTCAATGATAAAAATGCTTTTGAGGATTAGTTCATAGATTTTGTTGGTTTTGGCTTTTTATCAGTTCAGTTTTGGAGCTCTCTTCTATTCTCTCATAATATTGCACACATAGAGTAGTCTTATAGCACTCTAGCATTAGATAAGGGAAGGAAAACGAAGGACAATAAACACAAAGGAAGGACAAGGAAAGCAAAGGACAAGTACGGAAGGTTGGATCAAGAAGCTTCAACAAGAGGATTTTGCAGGTAATAGGTTGCATGTGTGATTTCTTAGCCGAAGTGTGGATACATGGTACATGCATTTGTTTGTTTGTTTCATTTGTTGTCATTGGAATGGGGTTTTCTTGGTTTGACAATGATTTCAACCTTGCCTTGCCATTTCCTGGGTAAGCATGGTGTGGTGGGATTATTTTCTGGTTGACCTTTGGATTGTCAAAAAATTTTGGAACCGAGTGACGTGGTATCAGGAAAAATCCCAAGGATTGGGTTTGGAGTGGTTTAATCTCTAGGAAGCCCTCAATAGGTGGGCGAAGATGAGAAAATTTTTCAAGGTAATGGTGAAGAAACTCTGAGGCATCCAATATTGTTTGGGTTTCGTGATCTTTTGACTGATTTCGGCGAGATCACAGTAGCTTGAGGGTGGAGGTGGTTTAATATTTGGGAAGCTCTGATGTTCTATGTATTGATATCCCACATTCATGCTTGGAATATGGCATGGGGGTGATTGGCTGAAATAAATATTTTGTTCAACCCATTCTATAGTTGGGTGGTACGTGGAAGTCCTTAACTTGGTTGGTTTTTGAATAAGTAATAAAGAGCTATTTTCCTATTGTAATCTATGAGAAATGATACTTGTTATTATGATGATTTGATGACTATTATATCATGGTTATAAGCATGGATTTTTAATGTGATCTAGCTATGACTTGTTCAAGATTTGATAAGTATATGAATGGTTGATGAATGCATGGAATAAAAAGTGTTATTACAACTAATAGGAGAGGGAATTATACCTTCTTTATGATTATCAGATGGACCACAAACTCTTAAGATAAGATATGAATTCATGACCTATAACTCACATGTTCACCATATGTTTGACGAAATGACTGTCATGTTTAGACTTGGTTAGGTCAAGTTCTTGTTCAAGTTTTGTACGAATAAATTTTTCATTATGTCACTTATAATTTTTATAAGTTACAGGAAGTTTTGGGTAGTGGTTTGGAAAAGTGACTCAAATCTCGGGACCACACCCTATGAACTAGATATTTTGGGCTACAACCACATGGAGGAAGTGTTGTGCATGCAGTTGGAGGGTCATAACTGCACCCTTGTAGGTTTGTACATGCAGTTGTGAGCCCAGGTTAGTGAAAAAGAAATCCAACTAAAGGATTTGGCACTTGGAGTGGTTCTTTGGCCCTTGGATATCCTGTAAGCCTAAGGGATGTCTGTGAGTTGTCAGTTGTCGGCCTCACTTCCATAACTGAAGCTTGGAGGCCAGGTATTGTCATAGCGGCACTCCACTTCACATTTACCTAGAGGGCTTACAAAAGTGGTAAATGTGGGGTGGAAGTGTTATAGATTGGTATCAGAGCGAGGTTGCAACATTGGACCTTGGGGTAAAAGTGATTTTCATGCATGAATGTCAGCGTATATGTGGTTTGTATGCATGCATGGTAGTGGATATGGTTAACATGCATATGGTCAGTGTTATAGTCTTGTGTTGTCATGTATGATGATTGATGAGCCAATGTCATTATGTATATATATTTTTCATGCTAATTTGGACTGATTTGTGCAGACGAGATAACCTCCCCCGAACTTCACTAAGTTAAGTTTGATTATTTTTATATTTATTTACCTGAAATGGTATGTTTGTAGGAAGAATAAGATCAGAGATGACTAGCAGAATGGTGGATTACATTTCACGTGAATCTCCTTATAAATCATATGAGAAGCCAAGAGATGAGTACTCTCCTGACATAACATATACCTTGAGAAGTCTAAAGGTAGGAATCATAAGTTTCAAGGAAGATAATCATAGGATAACTCAATCAAAAGAAATAATTTCCAGGGATCAGGAAAAGAAATTAGAAGTCAATGCAATTATCTTTTAGCGCTTATTAGATTTTCAAAGACAGGGACAACCATTGATCAATTATGGACATGAGGAAAGGACTTATGAGGGATATGATAACAGGTCTCATGGAGGGAACTGGTTGGAAAAGGATGATACAATCAGAGATGGTAGGTTCTTGGATACACCTGATAGGAGAGGCAGTGGTTATGGGTTTTATTATAGTTATGGTTGAGACATGTATCATGGTTATAATGGTTATCATCCTTACAGAAGGAGTGAGAAGAGATACTTTGATGGATGAGTTCAAGAAATCCAATCCTCATACATTCGATGGATAGTTGAAGAAATAAAAATATGCAGAGGCATGGTTGCTTGGGATGATGAAGTTCTTCGAGCTACATGAATACACAAAGAACATGAAAGCCAGGATATCTATTTTCAGTCTCAAAGGAAAAGCAGAAATTTGATGGGAAGATGTGAAGCGTGTCAAAGGCATAAGGACAAAGGAGTTTAGTTGACATGAGTTTAAAATACTCTTCAAGAAGGAGTACTTGTTAGAGAGATACTATGACGAGGATTTTTATGAGTTGAAGATGCGATCTATGGCAGACGAGTACACAAATAAATTTATGGAATTGTTGAGCTATGTGCCTTACCTCAAGGATGAGAAGACAAAGGTTCAAATATTTAACAATATAATTACATTAAAATTCAAGGATTGGATTGAGTATTAAGAGCCTCAATCACTGGAGGAATTCATTGAGAATTTGAAGCACTGTGATGAGAAATCAAAGCGTAAGTTTGAGCCTAAGGGAGATTGGAAGGGGAATGAAAAAACTAAAGGAAAGTGGCCAGAAAAGTGAGCAAGACCTCATGATGAAGGTGTTATCAAACCAACTCCAAAAATAGAAGAAAAGAGAGATCAATGCATTAGAAATAAGCCACTTCGAGGGGGAATCCTCCTTTAAATTACATAAATGAACAATTCTTGGATCATACAAATGAAAAAACCTCCTTTCTATATATAGAAGTCCGTGGGGTCACAATATAATCCTAGCCGACCTAACAATAATAATGTAAGGGCACAATAATAAAAATATGTGGGCTATAGGGGTACAACAATAACAATGAGGGGGCTACATTAACAACGATAAGGGGATACACTAGTATTATAGGGAATTAACATGCTCCTCTCCTTAAAACAAGTGTTTCCCTCAACGCTTGATTATTTTTGGATGCTTCTGTATAAAATTATCATCCTCCCATGTGGAATCTTCAACGGGTAAGTTATTTCACTTGCTGAGATACTCTAAAATTGATCGATTTGGTAGTTGTCGAGTTCTTGTTTCTGTGACTGCTTCAAAACTTCTTTCACTACAGTGTTGATCTTCCTGTTGTTTCATTTGATTCTGCACCAAAGTTAGGTTATCCTTTGAGAGTTGGATAACTTGTTGTTGATGCTCGATGTGATCTTTCACTATTTTATCATCCATATTAGCTTTCATTTGATCCTTCAAACTGTGCAACTTAGCCTCCATTTTTACTTTTAAACCATCTATGTCATCTTTGATTACTCGTTGTAAGATCAAAATTGTTGCACTTGGTACTGTAATTTTCATATCTCATACTGTAATTCTTCCCCTTCACGCGTCATAGTAGAGATTTTTGAGGGCTTAATGAGTGTGGAATTATTTTTTGGAGGCATTATAGAACCAAATACTGATAAAAATGCTTCAATATTCCCTTGGAATCACTTCAAACTTCTTTTTCAAACAAACGTTATGTAATTCTAAAACAAAATACACACCTTTTTCTTGCTTTTGAGGAGCTTGATATTGAAACTGAATTATCTCTGTGATTTCATATCTTCAATATTTTAAATTCAGTCCTATAGTAGCCCTCTGATACTTCTTTCGAATGCCATAGGTCTGACCTGATTTGGATTCTCCAAGTGAAAGTTATGCCCAATCTCCTAAAATGACCTAATTATGGCCTGTTTCAGTAGAGCGAAATTGTACGACATTCCACATGTCACTGTTTCCTCCTTCAGCTCTGAAATTGATAAACAAGAAACTGTAGTTATGATGATTTTCCCATGGTCACCTCTTTGAGATGAAATTCGAGAGCCTGAAAAAACCCCAACTTCCACAGATCATATCTCTGAAAATGCTACGAACCAAGATCTAAAATTTGTGCATGATATTTGTTAGGATTTCGGCTTCACATGAGAAAAATTTCAGGTTCTGAACCTTCGTAGAAAATAAGTTATTGCGAAAATTCCATGATGACCTATTTGGAGCAACGAAACCCTAGAATCCAAAGCTCTGATACCAAATGTTATGAAACCAGCTCCAAAAATGGAAGAAAAGAGAGATCAACGCCTTAAAAATAAGCCACTTCGAGGGGGAAACGTACATTAAATTACACAAATGAACAATTATTGGAACATACAAATGAAAAAACCTCCTTTCTATATATAGGAGTTCATGGGGTCATAATATAATCATAGCCAACCTAACAATAATAATGTAAGGGCACAATAATAAAAATATGTGGGCTATAGGGGTACAACAATAGCAATAAGGGAGATACTCTAACAACAATAAGGGAATACACTAGTATTATAGGGACCTAACAGAAGGTGAGAAGGAAAATTTTTCTCCTTACAATATGTTTAATGCGACATAGAAGTAACATGAACTTAATCTTGGAGAGAAACAAAATAAGATTAGTGGTAGAGAACCATTGCAGTGTTGGATTTGTGGCAAGGATCATCGCAAGAAGGATTTTACATTGTATTAGTGTGATATACCTCAGATATAAAGTTTTCAGGAGGCACAAACAGTTGGGGATGTGGGCTAGAGAATTCCTCAGATCTATGAAACATTTAATAACAAGAAGGCGGAACACCAGGCATCCATTATTGAGATGGAAGGTAAGATCTGTGATAAAGTTGTTGCCATTTTGATTGACCTTGGATATACTTATAGTTATGTTAATCCTGACCTGGTGGATAAGTGTGGTTTGAGAAAATAAGTGCATGCAGAGTCTTTGTTGGTGTAGTTGGCTACAAGTACCAAGAAAAGAGTTCACCATTGGGTGAGAGCCTATGCATTTGAGTTGAACAATATGTCTACATTAACGCATCTGAATGTGCTTCCTTTGGGTTCATACAATATGCTTCTAGGTATGAATTGGTTGTACCTTCACATGACTAAGGAAAATTGTTATGAGAAGGATATTAAGTGTTTGGATGATGACAAAGAGAAGAGAATACTGCAAGGTAAGAAGAATCCTATATAAGTGATAATGGTTACAACTATGCAAGCTAAGCACAGTTACAGGAAAGGGTGTTTATTGTTTGTAGTGCATATCAAAGGTAAGGATGTTGAGGATGCATAAGTGTTGAAGAGGTGTTCGAATTTGCAGTAGTTTTGGGATGTATTTGCAATAGATATTTCAGGGTTATTGCCTCATAGGGAAGAAATTTTTTCTATTGAGTTGGTACCAGGAGTAGCACCAATATCAAAGGCAATTTACAGGATGGAGATTCTAGAGTTAGTGGAACTGAAGCTGAATTTGAAGGAAATGCTTGACAAGGGATATATAAGGCCAAGTTCATCACGCTGGGGTGCACCAATGTTGTTTTTGAAGAAGAAGGATGACACTCTTAGGTTGTGCATTGATTATAGACAGCTAAACAAGGTGATGGTCAAGAACATGTATCTATTACAGAGGATCAATGATTTATTTGATTATTTGAAGGGAGAAGTAGTGTTCTCGAAGATTGATTTGAGATCATGATATCACCAGGTAAGCATCAAATAATAGGACATCTACAAAACCACATTTTGTACTAGGTATGGACATTATGAGCTTGTTGTGTTTCCTTTTGGTTTGACTAATTCTCCAACCACTTTCATGTGTTTGATGAATAGTGTGTTTCATCCTTGTCTGGATATGTTTGTGATAGTATTCATTGATGATATATTCTAAAAATGAGGAAGAGCATGCAAAAAACCTGGCATCAGTGTTAATATTGCTGAGAAAGCATCAGTTGTATGCCAAGCTTAGAATGTGAAGTTTATTTTAGAAAAAAGTTCATTACTTGGGACATGTTATTTCCAAGGAAGGTATAACATTGGATCCATAAAATATTAGAGCTATCATGGAGTGGGAAGCACCTAGGAATGTGGACGAGATTATATTTTTCTATGCTGTATCAATAACTTTAGCCAAAATTGCTTCTTCATAAACAATGTATCCAATTATTAGTAGTGTAATCAAACATAAAATGTAACTGAAGATAGAAAAATATATGCAGTGATAAAGAAGACAACAAATCAACCAAAAGAGACAAAAAATTAGTCCAAGACCAGGGGAGGGGAAAACCCCACAAGGGGGAAACCCTTTCAAATCTTCTTCTTCAATAGATCATCATAAAAAGTTTTCAGCAGAGAGAATAATGAGCCGAATTAATATGCATCAGAAATACACAAAACATATCTACAACTATGAAGATCTACAACATCAAGAAACACAGATCCAATAGATCTCTGAAGCCAACTGAAATCAACTGTAAAATCCTAGATCTTAATCTAGTATGCTATCAAAGAATTATCATGAGCATCTGTGACTGAGCGGATGATGTCTAGAATCACTACATGAGCAACTAGAGTTGATCTAACTCAGATCAGCTTAGAAACAACTTATCCACACCCTCAAGATGCTATGTTCGCAGCTATATCTCCATGGCCGTAGGCAAGACACTCTATGCTTGCAACTATGGCCCGGATTGGCTAGATTAGGACCTAAAGCCCTAACTACTACCTTGCCACTATGCCTGCGGATATGACACCCTCGCCGCTACCTTGCCACTCTTTTCCTATGGCTAGAGCCCAATTTCGCTAGTTCTGTGCCTGCAGAAAAAACATAAAACATTAATTTTTGCATGAGCTTTAGACCTGTGATTTCAAATCCTGTGTGAACTCTTTCGTCGAACCTGTGCGAGCCAAAACAAAATAGACATACCAAGACAACGAATGCAAGAATAAAATCACTTGAGAAAAAGTGTGAGAATGAGCTTGAGGTTGCTTCTATTTATAGCTTTGGTGAGGGTCCGCTTGGTGTTGAGGCTGAATTGACTAAATCCACATGTGCTTAGGCTGACCCATTCCATTACACTTTAATAAATAAAATAATTCAAAATTTTACTTCCGCTTAACCGATTAGGGTGATATATAGGACAGTTTTGGTCCTCTCGAAAAGAGGAATATAATGCAATTATAATCTTGGCCATATGATCTGTCCAAAGTGGAATTTTACCCTAGATGAAAAAATTAACACTCCCTCTTAAATAGGAAGAGTTCCACTTGATAACATCTGCTTGTAGATATTCACATCATGGCTTCTTCATTCTAAGACTGTCACTGCTCAACTCCATCTTCTAAAAATTTCTCGAATCTAGAAGAAGAAGAGTTAGGGATCAATAACTTCCACCCATATCAAGCACTAGGATAACACATCATATAAGGGAGAACATCTTCGACCCTAGATTCTCAAAAGGGAAGAGAATCTCAACCCATTCCTATTTCCTACTGATATTCCCATCAATGACTCTCAAGAGTCATGTGGTAGAACACCTGCATCATAATCGACTTGGATTTTACACCCCAAGTACACTCTCAACTCTTTGGAAAAACAAGGAGTGATATTCCCAACAAGCCTTGCTTGAGGGTATGATGCCAACTGGGGTATTCTCTGTAAAGACCAATTAGGGGAGAAAAATTCTTACACCCTATGAAGATAGGGGAGAAACATCTTCAACCCTATGGGTAACATATAGGGGAGTACCCTATTGTCAAGATATCCCTCAACCCCAAGAGCCCTTTATCTCAATTCCTCACCCCAGGAGCTCAAGCAGGGTAGGAAGAGTTTACTCAATGTCCTCGATTAGTGATGCCCCTTATCTGGAGGGGCTACATCCATGAGTCCAAGATGTTCTTTGAAGACCAAGAAATTTCCTTCTGGTAATGCCTTGGTGAGAATATCTTCTATCTGCTCATCAGTTGATATGTGATGGAGTCTAACAACTCAGATCTGCACCATGTCTCGAATAAAATGATATCGGATCTTGATGTGCTTGGGATTGTCATGAAAGATACGATTCTCTACCAAACAGATCCTGCTCTTGTTGTCAAAATATATCACTGCAGTGTCTAATACCTATTCAAATATCTCTTCAAAGAGCTTCCTTAACCAAATTGCCTCACAACTAGCCATGCTAGCGACAATGTATTCTGCTTCACTGGTGCTTAATGCCATAAAATTTTGTTTCCTGCTCATCCAGGATATCATAGAAGAACCAAGACTAAAGAAACATCAAAATTTACTCTTTATGTCAGTAACATTTCTTGCCGAGTCAGCATGAGTGTATCCATGAAGTTGAACGTCTCCGGCAGAATATCTCAGACCAAGTGTGATCAATCCATGTAAGTATCTCAATACATGTTTAGTAGTGATCCAATGCGCATGAAAGGGCTCAATCATGAATTGAATTAATTTGTTTACTGCATAGCATATATCTGGATGGGTGTTCACAAGGAACATCAGAGCCCCAATTAGTTATCTGTACTTGGATGGATTTTCCAGATCAATTCCAACTGATTTTCCACACAGCTTCTTGAAATTATTCTCCATTGGATTAGCCATGGATTTTCACTTAGTCATAACAAAGCTTTCCAACAACATCACAACATTCCCCTTGAGAGAAATATCTTGCCAGGGCTTTGCCACAACTCAAATCCAAAAAAGTAGTGCATAATTCCAAGGTATTTCATCTCTAATTCAAAGGATATCTTCCTCTTACATTCGATCATCAGAGGTTCGATTCCTATCAAGAATATATCGTCAACATATAGAACCAAAATTAGTGGCATACCTTGGACAACCTTAAATAGAGGTTGGGATCAACATTTATTTTTGTGAAGCCCGACTTCATTAAATAATTGTCAATGCATGCATACCAAGATCAATGAGCTTGTTTCAAACCATACAATGCATTCTTCAAACTGAAAACATGCATTTTACGATCTTTAACTTCAAATCCATGTGAGTGTTCAACATATACTTCTTCCTGTAGCATGCCATGAAGGAAAGAAGTCTCTACGTCCATCTGATGAAGGGTCCATCCTTGACTAGCAGCAAGGGCGACTATCGAATGGGTGGTTGTGTATCGAGCCATAGGAGCAAATATGTCATCACACTATTCTCCCTCTTTTTGAGAGAAGCCTCAAGCTACAAAAATTGCTTTGTATTTCTCAATGATGCCATTGATTCCATGTATGATATTGAATAGCCATTTTGAAGTCACAACATACTTCCCATATGGTCTCGGGACAACATCCCATACATCATTTTTCACAATATATTCATATTCTTTGGCCATAAAATCCTTCCAAACTTGTTCTTTGATTTCTTCTTCGAATGAGGATGGTTTGGCTTGAATCATAGTGCTCATGGCAGCTACATATTCCTGATACCTGCATGGTTGCTTGCTTTCTATGAATGATCTATGAACAAGAACATTTATTTCATTATCCTGTAGAGAGTCGTGAAGCCAAAGTGGTATCTTCCTTGTAGGAGGATTATTGGGAGGTGGATCTAAGGGATCCATAGGTTCCATGGGAACATCAATATCCTCTGACTCGGGCATAGAAGGGCCATCTAGAATATACCAATCATCATCTTCTTCCTTGGGAGGAGGAGGAAGGTCTCTTGCTTTACAAAGAGCTACATTTTCATTGAAAGTTATGTCCCTGCTAATTATGACCTTCCTTTTACTAGGAATATATATTCTGCATGCCTTAGAGTTTTCATAATAACCCACAAATATACCTTTTCTTCCTGCAGCTTCCAACTTGTTTCTTTTGTCCTTCAGCACATGAAAGTATACGAGGCATCCAAATATATGAAAATTTCTAATATCAGGCTTGGCACCTATGAATATTTCTTTGGGGGTTTTGTTTTCTAATTCTTGATGAGGCACCTAGTTTTGAACATATACAAAATAATGTTTGGCTTCAGCCCACAAAAACTTTGGTACCTTTTGATTGCAAAGCATGGCACAAGCAACTTCTAATATAGATCAGTTCTTCTTTTCAGCTAATCCATTATGTTAAGGTGTATATGGCACAACAATTTTCTTTTTGATCCCTTCTTTTCTTGCAGAATGATATGCATTTTTTTGACATGTATTCCCCTCCATTGTCGGGCTTGAATACTTTGATTCTTCTCTCTAATTGATTTTCAATCAAGGCTTTGAATTCCTGGAACTTTCCAAAGGCTTCACCCTTGTGCTTAAGGAAGCATATCCATGTATTTATTGAAAAGTCATAAAATAAGGTGATGCAGTAGAGATGACCACCAATAGACTTCATATGCATCAGACCACATGTATCTAAATGAATAAGATGGAGGATGTTAGTTGTCTTTTTCTTACTAGAGGGGAATGGTACTCTTGTTTTCTTTCCACTCGTACAACCTGGAAAAAATCCATCATGATGAGCTTGAAAATCGGGTATACCTGAAACCAATTTATTCAATTTCAGAAGAGCATAGTGTAAATTAGTTAGTCTGCAGTGCCACAATTCACTCAGATGATTGGTGTTATCAACCAATGCTAGAAGTGGCCTTCTGGTTACTTTATAGAGACCTTCAGATATCAGACCCAATGTGAATGCATATTTTATAAGTGCATAAACATGCCAGGTCAAAAAATTTCCATTGGTGAAGGCAACCCTCATCCATTTATATTTCAATGTGGATATAGATATCAAAATTTTCATTAGACCTAGCACATACATAACATCATGTAGCAATGAATTCAATTGAAATTTAACGAATCCAAATCCCTTTATGAGATGAGTGGAGTTATCTCCAAGAATGATTTTCAACTTAGTATACCCTCTCTACCATATTAGATAGGAATTCCTTGTATCCAGAGAAGTGATGAGTGGCCCCACTATCAACCAACCAATTATCCCACGACTTCGGTGGAGAAGAACTAGTAAGTGCAGAAATAAGAATATATTCAATTTTTTTCACAACATTACTTTCGTACCTATGAGCTCTTGAATTATTTTGAGGAGGATGTTCTTCTTCACGGTCGCTTGAAGAATCTCTTCTTCTGCTTTCATATCTTCTATCATGGTTGTTCCTTTTATTGTCTCTTCTTCTTTTAATATTGTTGTTGCTTCTGGTGTTGTATCGTGACCTCTTTCTCTTCCTAGGAAAATCACGTGAACAATGACCTTTCTTATGGTAGTTATAGCATTCCATATGGGATAACGATTTGTCATTCCTTCCTTTTGAACTTTGAGAAGGAGGGTTCTTTGAAGGACCTCCTTTTTCCCTCTTCCTTTTGTCATGAGTGATGTATGCAATGGGCTCTCCCTCTTCATTTTTCTGAATTATACCTCTTGCTATCATTCTTGATTCTTCTTGAGTAAGCTCCCAAAAAATTTATCAAATGAAGGGAGGACATTGCTATTGCTGATTGTAGTAATGAAGGTTTCGCAAACAAGAGGGAGACCTCTAAGAGTCACGACTACCAGTTCTCTATTAGGCAAATTCTCTCCAACCCTCTGTAGTTGATCTTTGAGACGAGATATCGTCATAATTTCCGATTGAACAACTTCTCCTTTGTTAATCTTCATTTCCTTGAGTTTATATTTCAAGGTGATTATTTCTTTCAGATTTTTGATTTCATACATGCCAACTATCTTGTTGTACATGTCTTTATACTTTCTTAAATTCCCAACATATGCAAGTAAATGATCTTGTAAACCATCAGCTATAATTTGTTTTGCTTTGGACTCAAATTTCTTGTAAATGTTATTTAGAGAAGTGGAAGCATTTTCTGGAGGCTCGGGAATCCTTCCTTGAATATATTACAACACATCATTGTTGTCATCTATGATCTTCAACATTACTTTCCATGCAAAAAAGTTTGATGCATCACCCAACTTTTCATGCTCCTTGAAGGTAGAAGAAGACATATTCACCTTGAATTGTTGATCTGCAAACTGATAATGAGGGATTGAATACTTGTATTCTTTTGGGCTTATTATTCACCTCAAATATGATACCATGTTAGCAATTTCAGATTTTTCTATGCTATATCAATTACTTTAGCCCAAATTACTTCTTCATAAACAATGTATCCAATTGTTAGCAACGTAATTAATCATACACTGTAACTAAATATAGAATAATATATGCAGTGATAAAGAAGACAACAACACAACCATAAGAGACAAAAAATTGGGTTAAGGCCAGGGAAAAACCCCACAAGGGGGAAACCCTTTCAAATGAGCCCAATACATATGCATCAGAAATACATTGAATGAATCTATATATCGGTGGATCTACAACATCAAGAAACATAGATCAAATAAATCACTGAAGCCAACTGAAATCAACTGTCAAATCCTATATCTGAATCCAGGATGCTATCAAATACTGATCGTGAGCATCTGTGACTGAGCAGATGCTATCTAGAAGGATTGTGTAATAAATTGGAGTTGATCTAGCTCACATCTGCTCAAAAAACCCTTAGTCACACCCTCAAGATGTTATGCCTGTGGCTATAGATCCTTGCTCGCAGGCAGGGCATTCTGTGCCTGCGGCTATGGCTCGGATCAACCCGATCAGGCCCTAAATCCCTAGCCAATACCTTGCCACACTGTGCCTGCAGCTATGGCACCCTTGAAGCTACCTTTCCACTCTGTGCCTGCTACTAGAGCCTGGTTTCACCAATTCTGTGCCTGCGACAATGGCACCCTGGAAGCTACCTTGCCACTCTGTGCCTGCGGCTAGAGCCCGGTTTTACCAGTTCTGTGCCTGTGGCCAGAATAGAAAAATATCATTTTTACATGAGCTTTAGACCTATGATTTCATACCCTACACGAAATCTTACGTCGAACCTGTGCGAGCCAAAAAAAATAAACGAACCAAGACAAAGAATGCAAGAAAAAAATCACTTGAGCAAAAGTGTAAGAATGAGCTTGAGGTAATTTCTATTTATATATTTTATGAGGGTCCACTTGGGGTTGAGGCCGACTTGAATAAATCCACATGTTCTTAGGCCAACTCATTCCATTACACTGTAATAAATAAAATAGTTCAAAATTTAACTTCCGCTTAATCAATTGGGGCGATCTATAGGTCGATTTTGGTCCTCTCGAAAAGAGGAATCTAATGCAATTATAATCTCTATGATCTAAGCTATCCAAAGTGGAATGCCTATAGTTTTAAAAATTAACATAGGGAAGTGGACTTTTCTATTGAGTTGGTACGAGGAGTAGCACCAATATCAAACAAACCTTACAGGATGAGCATTCGAGAATTAGTGGAAGTGAAGCTGCAGTTGAAGGAAATACTTGACAAGGGATATATAAGGCCAAGTGTGTCACCTTGGGGTGCACCAATGTTGTTTGTGAAGAAGAAGGATGATACTCTTAGGTTGTGCATTGATTATAGGCAGCTGAACAAGGTGATGATCGTTTGGAGGCTTCTGTGGTGTATATTTTGAGAAAAAAACTCGGTCTATCCACAGTCTTCATTTTTAGTCTACGTTTCAAGTCTAAAACAAGACTCATCACGAACATGTATCTGTTACCTAGGATCAATGATTTATTTGATTAGTTGAAGGGAGAAATAGTGTTCTCGAAGATTGATTTGAGATCATGATATAATTAGGTAAGCATCAAAGAATAGGACATCTCAAAACTAATTTTATGCTTACCTAATGATATCATGATCTCAAATCAATCTTCGAGAACAATATTTCTCCCTTCAACTAATCAAATAAATAATTGATCGTAGGTAACATATACAAGTTCGCGATGAGTCTTGTTTTATACTCAAAACGTAGAATAAAAATGAAGATTTGTAATTTGAAGTTTTCCATGACTTTATAGACTCAAAATTAACATAGGGAAGTGGGATTTTCTATTGAGTTAGTACCAGGAGTAGCACCAATATCAAAGGAACCTTACAGGATGATCATTCTAGAGTTGGTGGAAGTCAATCTGTAGTTGAAGGAAATACTTGACAAGGGATATATAAGGCCAAGTGTATCGCCTTGGGGTGCACCAATGTTGTTTGTGAAGAAGAAGGATGATACTCTTAGGTTGTGCATTGATTACATGCAGCTAAACAAGGTGATTATCATTTTTAGGCTTCTGTGGTGTAGATTTTCAGATAAAAAACTTAGACTATCCACAGTCTTAATTTTTAGTCTACGTTTCAGACTATCCCATTCGTCATCATGTTGTTTCTTAGGACCTTTATCCATTGGGATGTGATATGATTGAAAGATATCTAATCCTCAGGGCCCCCCTAAAAGGATGAACAACATGGGAATGAGAGCTAGAGGTAGTAGAGTCTTCCGCCAGTCCCTTAACCAAGTCAGAAATAACAATAAAGAAAACATGGGTTACAACAAGGGTACATGGGGGACAAGCTTGAGGAGGCATCTGTGAATATTCAACAACATTTCTCATCTTATCCAAAGAAAGGGTAGATTTGGAATTGCTAAAAGTAGGAAGCATAATATGATCAACAACTTTTACAGGGGAAGAATATGCATGAGAAGCAAAATGTGAAGATTCTTTAGCATTTCCCCAACCATTAGCTTTAGGAGGATTAAGATGAACCCCAACCATCAACTTTGATAGCAAGTGGTAGTTGGTCAAATTAAAAAAACATGATTGGATTCGTGTGCAATGGAATTAATTTCTTGGATGATTGAGTGAAGTATTAGTTTAGGAGGAAAAGGTAAAAGGGGAAGTTTTCCATCTAGTGAACCACCCAAGTACAAGTTCCATGTTTGGGTCAAATGAACAAACTTGGAATTTGTATCAAAATGAATGGAAAATCAAGATTCTTTCTCCCCACACCCCTCAAAATATTTTGGATGTTGGTTTGTATTTCTCTTCCTAAACCTAGTGAAAGAAAGATATCTTCCCCAAAAATTCATCTACTCACAAGCACGTAGACATAAATATCATGGCTACCTTATCATTTTATTAGTTGTTACAACCAAAATGAAAATACAATAAAATAAATTATGGAATAAATATAAGTGCAATACATTCAAGCAAGTACAAGTAATTAAATTAAAAAACTATAAAAGGTTGTGCAAGTTTAAGCAAAGCATGAGATAGAGAGGATCCAAGAGGCCTTGCTAGCACATAAGTGTTTGCATTTAACAATACATGACTTAATTTCAATTGTTCAAAAGTTTGTAAAGACTAGGTGATACACACCATTGTGTTAAATGAACATGTAATTATGTTGTAACAAATTTCAAATGAAACATAATTATTCCAAATATGCACCAAATAATTCAAGGATGACAACTTAATTACACTTCTGGAAATAAAATGAAATAAGTATATGTGTCTCAATTTTGGACTAAACAAGAATTAATTTCATGCTTAACAATCATCAATGAAACCAAACCAATATATATATATATATATATATATATATATAATGGACAATACAATGGGTGACATGATTAGGCATAGGGCCATATAAATTTAAGGCACGCATTGTTATTTAATCGAGTAAATAATATACATGATTGTAGAATGTCATATTAATCATGAATGAGAGAATAGCCAAAACACATGAATACAACCATCTCAATGTAGTGATGCTAGCAATATAACCAAGGAAATATACAAAATAAAGATCCATCACCATAATAATAAACAAATTTTAGTTAAGCATAGTAGTAGAGTGGTGATGAGTGAACCTTTTGCACATTGAAGGGTTCAACTTCAATAATGGTCATTCCAAAATAAAATCTAAGCACATCTAAATTAGGTTGAAACAAATGAGTGTTTACATGGCCAATATGGAGAGCCGTAGACAAGAATAAACATGGGTGCCTAGGTTAGACCACACACATATGCCACACAAAGAGTATTTTTCCAAGTAATAAGAGCTAGTATTGGTGGAAAAAACATCATGGCTAGAAATAAATATAACAATGAATAGACCACATAGCCAAGAGGTTGTAAAAACAATGTTCCAACCATGTCCATAATTCCAACAAGCATTTGAGCTAAGTTAATTTATCATGACTTTGAAGAACCCAAATTTTACAAAGCCCAAGTTATTAATAGAAAAATAAAACTTTAACCAAATACATAGTTAAGTAGCATGTTGGTAGTTCACAAACTTTAAGTAATGCATGGAGAAAAACATAGCAAGGTAGGACCAAATCTAGGTATTATATAATTAATGGTTGAGCTAGGAATTTAGAATTTCCTAAAGAGGAGCTAAAAAACAACAAAGGTGTGCCCAAAATAAAGAAGAGGCAAACTTGGAAAATGTTGAGGATAGTGTTAAATAAATTCATAACATAAAATACATAACAAGACAAGAGATACACAACCCCTATTTTACCACAACAATGACCCAAACCAAAGCCTATGCAACCAAGTGATCTCTGGCGCAAATGCATGATTTATTTGGGTGCCTACTAAAAACATTGACTCAAGAAAAAGACAATACAAACATGATCTCAAACTCCCAAACCCAAAAGTAGAAAACATTCAAATGAGATTTGTGAGTAGCAAGAACACAAGTAGTATTAAACCCATGGAAATAGTTACAACTAGGTTAAAAACCATGGACCCAACAAAAGGTTAACAAAACTGTATATGGTTGAGATTCTAGCCCCCTTAAACTAAATTCAAATACCGAGAAACACAAAGAGGGAGTATGTCATCACATGAATGCAAAGGAACCCCACGTTAGGATCCAAATAAATAAATGAGATGAAGTGCACTCACCCATTTATTCATGAAATAAAAACCAATTGAAATTACAAGTACATTTTCCTATAGGTGCTACAACCAACAACCAATGTTAAACTACATAATATTGAGAGTTAATGATGCCAACGACGACCAAATATCATAGTGCAAAAAAACTTCCAATAGTTTGCAATTGTTCATGGTCTAAAAAAAAATAGGCAAGGTAAAAAATAACCATGAAATAAATGAGAAGTGTCAATATCACTAACAAACCACCCTCCAATGCTTAGGTTAGTTTCCACACAACATATGGAGTAAGTATAACCAAAATTTGTGAATTGAGGATTTTGTGATTTAAATTGAGTTGAGTTTCTTCTTCTGAATCCATAACATTAAAATTTTGTGTGCCAATGTTTCAAACCAACAAGTGTGGTTCATATTTAGGATGAATAAATGACAATCACGCTAAAAAAATAAATAAGGGAAAATCCCTAAAATTTATTGGTCAAATAGTCGTTAGTAAAAAGTGAATGTAAGAACGGAGACCTAGCCGCCCTGCTACTCTGCGCCTGAGGCTCTGCCTCGGCCCTGCTCGTCGGGCCTGGCTTCCGATTTTGCTGTGCGGCATTCCTTCCGTGCCTCTTTTGGCAGGGCGCGGGGCTTTCGACCTTCTTTGGCATACTTCGGCGCTTCGTTGCCGTGCGGCCCCCATGTGCAGCGCCTCTGAGTGAGCTCGTCCTGTCGAGCTTTGTTGGTGCTGCATTGATGGAGCCTCCTCCTCCCTCTGACGCTGTGGCCTTCTCCAATCTGGTGGCATCCCTTCCAAAAAAGAAAGCTATAGAGACATCGAAGTTCGTGAAACGCCTTGATGACATTCCAGAGATTGCTCTCCCTCCGGAGGGCCCGATTCAGGTTGCTCTTTCTATGGCAGAGAGAGCTATGGTGGGTCAGTTCACTGGGCTTTGGCCCTCCCCCAAAACCACAGAAAGCTGGGTCACAAGGAACTGGGCGCCCCTGATCAAAGGCAGAGTTACATCGTATTTTCTAGGTAAGGGATTCTTCCTGTTTGAATTCACTGAAAAGGAAGACAAGGATCTGATCTTCCGTAATGGCCCCTATTTTATGGGCCCTCAAGGGCTGTATCTCAATAAGTGGACGCCTGATTTTGATCCTGCTGTGGACGTCCCCACAGCCGTCCCCGTATGGGTTAGGCTGCCCAATCTTCCTGTGCATTGCTGGAATGAGGAGTCTCTTCAACACATTGGAAATACTCTGGGCAAGTACATTGACCGTGCAAACAGTAAAGATCAGTATGACTGCGCTAGAATTTGTGTGGAAGTAGACCTCGAGGTGGGTTTGCCTGAGGCTATAAAGATAAGAGTCGGAAACTGGACACACATTCAAAAGCTGGACTATGAACAGCTTCCGTTCAAATGTCGGAAATGTCATGTCTACGGACACTTTGCTAGAGGATGCCCAAAGAACAGTGAAACGGAGAAAAGCAAAGAGGATGGCTGGACACAGGTGAAAAGAACTAAAACTGCACACAAACCCCCTAGATCTGGTAACATGAATGGTAAAGGGACTCAGGCAGGCATTGGAATCCAAACTCCTCGCTTGGAAGAACAAGGAAATAAATTTACCCAGTTAAGCACAGCAACAGAAGACACACAAGAAATAGAGATGCAGAAAGAAGGTCCGTCCCAAAAAGAGTCCTCTCTGGGACTAAAGCAAGCTGAAAGCAATGCAGATAGGTCAAAAGCGACACCCTCAGAGGAGGCTGAGGAAGTCCAAGGTTCGGAGGACTCTGAAGAAGAAGGCGAAATAGGGGACTCGCAATCTTCAGTTAGAAAATCAGCGAGAGGCCGAAAATCTGCTCGTGAAAAAAGAGAGCAGGAAACTTATAAAGACAAAGTTCAAGGGAGTCAACCAAACCTTGAGAAGCTCTTGGTTAAAACACTGAAGTCAAACAGAAATCAGCCTCTGAGCTCTAAAGGAGCTCCAATCTCCAGAAGCAAATGATGAAGATTGTCTCTTGGAATTGTAGGGGTATGGGGAGCACAATAAAAGAAGAAGCTGCCAAAAGCCTGATGAGATCTGAATCTCCTGACATACTCCTCATCCAGGAGACTAAAATGGAGGACAAGACCTTCCTCCAAGTCATTAAAAAACTATGGAAGAAAAGTGAAGGAGTAGCTGTCTCAGCTCGTGGTGCCTCAGGAGGCCTGGGCACACTCTGGAATCCACACAAATATTCAAGGATCAAAGAAATCGTGAACACCCACTGGCTGTTCACTAAACTTCATCACGTTGACTCTGATGAGACCCTTTGTCTCTTCAACATGTATGCTCCAGTCAGCGCTGGCGAGAAGAAGAACTGTTGGGATACCATAAGAAGATTGGCAGAATCGGAGGATTTAGCAAATATCATCATCGCAGGAGATTTAAATCTCACATTATCTTCTGCTGGAAAAAGGGGAGGAAGCATTGTCAGAGATCCGGCGAGAGAACAGGTTGAGGATCTGCTCCAGGAGTGGGACATGATCGACATCAAACCATCGTCGGGCAAATACACTTGGACCAATAAAAGACTCGGTCCGGGTCACATTGCTGCAAGGTTAGACCGCTTCTTCGTTCAAAGCTCTTTTCTGCTACTTGGATTAGAATCTAGAATGCATATCCTGCCTTGTACTGTTTCTGATCACAGACCTATAAAGCTCGATCTTCTGGCTCATTCGGACCAAGGTCCCATTCCCTTCAAATTCAGCCCCCTTTGGACCAAGGAACCCTCCTTCATGCAAATTGTAAAAGATAGCTGGAAGCTTCCTGTCAACGGCTCTGCCTTCTTTGTTTGGGAGGAAAAACTTAGAAGAGTAAAAGCTGCTCTGAAAAACTGGGTTAAAACTCTTCCTAATCCTGTAGTGGAAAGGAAAAAGATTCAAGAAAGTCTTGAGATACATCAACTATATTCTGAAAATGCAGAGATCACAAAGGATATTCTTGACAAAGAGACCGACCTCCAACAAAAGCTTCTCAAGGCGAGCCTAGCTGAGGAAGAATACTGGAGGATTAAATCCCGTAGGCTTTGGCTCAAGGCTGGAGATAGGAATTCATCCTTCTTCCACAAACAAGCTCAAGCCAGGAAAAGTTTCAATTCCATTTCCGAAATCAAGGAAGAAAATGTGAAGCACAGAGATATTCAAAGCATAAAAAATGCAGCCTATTTCCATTTCAAAAAGCTGTATAGTGAAGAAGAGGAGTTGGTGCTGATATCTAATTCCCTGACCGAGGTTCCCTCTCTGATATCCGCCAGAAAGAACCAGCATTTGGAAGCCGAGGTTTCCAATAAAGAAATAAAAGATGCCCTCTTTGCAATGGAGCCTGATAAAGCCCCGGGCCCGGATGGCTTTACTGCCAGATTTTTACAGAGCTGTTGGCAGATCGTGGAAAAAGACTTATGCAGAATGATCCGGAAATCTCAAACATGTCAGAAAATCGGGGGAAGTACCAATTCGGCCTTCTTGGCTCTCATACCCAAGGAAAAAGGTGCCAATTCCTTCTCCAGATTTCGCCCTATCTCCCTTTGCAACATAGGTTACAAGCTGATAACAAAAGTTATTGCCAATAGACTGAAAATCATCCTTCCAGCTATCATTCCCGAGAATCAGGGTGGTTTCATTCAAGGTAGACAGATCGTGGACAATTACATTCTGGTTCAAGAAGCGATCCACTCAAGAGTTACCCGGAAAGAGAAAGGTATGGTCATCAAATTAGACCTCGAAAGTGCTTTTGATAGGGTAAGGCATAGATTTTTGTGGGATGTGCTGCACAAATTTGGCTTTAGCCCCAAATTTGTTCATTGGATCAAGGCTTGTATCAGTGAGCCCTGGATTGCCCCATTGGTGAATGGAAGGGCCACTGATTTTTTCAAAGCCTCTAGAGGGCTGAGACAAGGGTGCCCCCTCTCACCCTTGCTTTTCGTCCTCCAAGCCTCCGTTTTCAGCTTCCTTTTGAACAAAAAGCAATCTACCCAAGAAATCATGGGCTTGAACATTGCAAGAGGTGTAAAAAATATCAACCATGCGCTCTTTGCCGATGATTCCCTCTTGATGGGCGCTGCCTCCTTGATCTCTGCTAAAAGAATTAAAGATGTGTTGGATGTCTATTGCGAAGACTCAGGCAGCAGCCTTAACAAAGGTAAATGCCACATCTATTGCTGGAATACTACTGCCAAAACGCTTCAAGACATCTCCAATTGCTTCGGCTTTGCAGCCTCCTCTTCATGGTCCTCCTTCAAGTACTTGGGGCTCCCTATTTTCCAAAAATGCGCCCTCAGTAAAGACTGGCTGCCTTTGCTTGACAAATTCAAGGCCAAAATTCTCTCCTGGGGCTTCAATTGGCTTAACCTCGCTGGTAAGACAGTGCTCATAAAAGATGTCTGGAACAGCCTTGCCATTTATCAATCTGCTGTTATGATGGCTCCTATTGGCATCATGAGGAAAATGGAGGACTACATCAGAAACTTCTTTTGGAAAGGTGGCAAAGACAATGAGAAGAAAATCCCTCTTATAAGCTGGGATACCATCTCTTTACCCAGAATGGAGGGTGGCCTGCATTTCAAGAATATCAGCAAACAAAACATCGCTTTGGGAGCAAAGCTGCTTTGGAGAATAATAGGCCCTAATCCGGGTTGGGCTCAGATGGCCTTATGGAAAAAATACTATCGTGGTCAGCGAACACATTGTCTGGACAACCCCATTCTTACCCCCGGAACGATGATCCATAAGCTGTGCTTAAAAGTTTCCATGCTTTTCAATCCCCATGTGCACTGGATTCCGGGAAATGGTAAACGTATAAAAATCTGGGAAGACCGTATTATGGGTTGTGAGCCCCTTGCTGATGATTGCTCCCTAGCCTTGTTAAAAGACTGGATGGACAGCGCTGGCCTCAAAACCCTGTGGGATATCTCTAAATGGGAAAATGGTACTTGGCAGAACTGGGAGAAGCTTGAGGTCCCTCAGAACCTCTCCAAAGATTTTGCAGACTTCCTTGCCCTTTTAAAAGGAAAATCCCCAATGAACAACAGGAAAAAAGACACTCGTGGATGGGGTCCGACCCCTGGGCATTATTCTGTGGCGCGAGGATACTGGCAGCTCTCTGTGCATCCACATGTTCCCCCAGATCCGAAACCTTGGCAGGGGATCTGGTCTCAGACATCTATCCCCAAAATTGATTCGTTCTGTTGGCTCCTTTGCCACCAAAGAATTCTGACGGACGACAGACTCCGGAAGAGAGGCTTTATGGGGCCTTCCCGCTGCTCACTCTGTGGGGCTGATGAAGAAAATGCCCCCCACCTGATGCTCTCCTGTAATTTTGCTGATGAAATCTGGAAGGAGGCCTTAGGCCCATGGAATACTGTCTTCGCCCTCCCTGCCAGATGCGCTGACCTGTTTTCTAACTGGAAATCAAAGTACCCTGGAGGCACTATAAAGAACGTCCACATCAAAAAAGCCTGGCTCGTTCTTCCCAAAATCATCTGCTGGCAATTATGGCTGGAAAGAAACCACAGGATTTTCAGAAACAAGAAAAATGATCCAAAGATTGTCTGGATTAAAATAAAATCTCAGCTTAAAGACTGTTTGGGTGATCAAGTCGATGGAGCAGATCTCAGTTCACAAGATACTGAGTGGGGCGCTTCTCTTGACATCCAATTCAAGAATATTGTCAAGCTACCCGCCCTGCTTTACCCCTGGCAAATTCGGCTTAATGAATCTGAATTCCACGAGCTGTGCACTAAAAATTCCAAATTCGCACTCTTTTTCGATGGGGCTGCCAAAGGAAACCCTGGCATGGCCGGGGCAGGTGGTGTTGTTAAGAGTGCGGAAGGCAAAATTATTTCTAGATTCGCCTGGGGTGTGGGCTTCAACACAAGTATCCAATCTGAAGCCCTGGCCCTCTTCCAGGGACTCAAACAGCTAATCTCTCTGGGTTTAAAGGACGTGCTGGTTTATGGCGATTCCCAGTCCATCATAAAAACCATCGTGGACAACTCTTCTCCTGTTGATTTAAGGCTGTCCAGGTTGCTGAGCAGAATCAGAACTCTGCTTCATTCCTTCCAGAGCATAGACTTTTTCCCTGTGTTGAGAAACAATAATAAGGAAGCGGATGCCGAAGCCAACACGGCGGTCCTCCTTCCCCTTGGAACCTTTCTAAAAGATGGAGCTGAGGCGTCTGATCCCATCCCATAATCATAATTTAATGTTTTACTGTCTTCTTATAAATCAGTTCGTCTGTATAAGCAAGTTAGGACAGATTGATAAGGTTGCGCACTCTACAGGCCGCTGTATATACAGGCGCATTAGAGGTGAGGTATTTTGGCAACTGGCCATGGAGACAGCCGTGCGCTGCCATCCTTCTGTAACCCGAAATGAGGCATTTGCCACCTGATAATTCAATATAATACCCGTTCCTGTCAAAAAAAAAAAAAGTGAATGTTAATAAAAAGTGAACAAAAATTGAGGAAGGGATTATATATATATATTTCCAATACTAATAAATAAATATAGAGAGGAGAATTGATATTAAGAGAAGTGAAGAATTAGGAATCTAAAGTATTAAAATACCAAAATTAAAAAGTAAATTTTTTTTTTTTTTTTTAATATTATAATATATGAAAATCAATATTCTTAATATATAATATTAAGGAATAATAATAATAATAATTACTATCAATAAAAATTAACATTCAAATTAAATATAATATCAATGATAAGGAGGTAGAAATAATAAGGTAAAATATAAAAATACTAATTATTACTATTGATATTAGTAATATTGATAATAATAGGGGTGGGGGGAGGGGGATGGGGAGGGGGAGGGGTGCTTTATGACCCAAAGGAAGTCAAAGTATAAAATTATTCATGGGCCTAGGTCAATTTAAGAACAACCAAACAAAGGCTTATATTCTCTATTAAGGTCTTCTACTAGTTAAGGAAAATCAAGTCACTTCTCTCATAGTTTTGGGAGATTCCCTTTTAATTATCTAGCATATGGTTAAAGGCTCTAGGGATAAAACCCTGGAAATTCTTCTGAGAAGAATTTATAAAGCGACAAAAGGAATCTCGTTGTATCTTTCTATCATATCCAAAGGGACCATAATAAAGAATAAGATCATAGAGCCAAGGAGGGGTGCAAATTGAGAACAAGTGAGCTACAAGTAAATGGCCAAATAAGTCCCTCTCTTTTACCTTAGAAGATGAAAATTATTACTTTTCAAAAAAAGAAGAAGATATTTTAATAAAAAAGAAAATGGGGGGACCTAGGAACAACATGGCAACCCTAATGATGTCTATGCATGCATACTATCCAAATATCATTTCTAATATCACTTCACAACTTGTGCAGTTTAGGATGATCATCCTTTCCAAGTTATCCATTACATAAGAATTCATTCCTCAGATCAAGCACCTATGGGCTGACTTAAATTTGCAATGACTTCTAATTATGGGTAGTTATGGTGATTTTATTGATTATGTGTGTGGGATTTTTTGGAGGGGATGCCCTGGGTTAATCCCAACACCATCTACCTCTGTGTATGAATGTTTCATGAAAATTAAGTTGATAGTGAAGATAGTTCAATGTAATGAAACAAGAAAGTGGAAAATTTCTCAATCAAACTGTGATTTTTGGTGGGAGAAAGGGAAATTTTTGTTCAACCCAGGAGCTAGAGACACCTTTTTCTAGTGGGTGAAAAGCACCATCCCACATCGTCACAATTTGGTCCAAGTTCAGTTTGGAAGGTGCATTTATCATGTTGGTGAATTGTCCTTATTTTGGTTTTCCAATTTTAATGCTCTGGGTGAAATCATAGGTGAATCACTAGTTTATTCTCTTTGTCACATCTTAGGTTCCCTTCTATGTGAAAGGAGGATAATACAATCTGTGTTTGTGACAACATTGTTGCAATTCTAGTAAAATTGGAATGGAACCTACTGAGAGGAAACTTTCTATGTACTCTATGGTGTAATGCATTTTTTATTTTTATTTTAAGGAGTAAAATTGCTATGGCCTTTTAAACATGAAATTACATGAAAATACTAAATTTTTAATAATAATTAGTCACTAGGAAAACCTAACCATATCAAAAAATGCACTCTCCTTAAAGAGACAAAATACATCAAGTTGCCTAGAAGTTCATAAAATAAGCTAAAATAAAAACCTTTGCAGCCATGAAAGCAATCTAAGTAAACATGGAATTTAGAAACTAGGATATAACACTAGGCTAAGAAGAGGGGTTTGAATTAGTAGTTGCAACTTGGATCATTTCCTTGTTGCCACATAGTGTGCTTCAACAAGGGGAGGGATGCTAAGTTGCTTTTCAATGTAGTCAATTCATTGATCTATGTCCATCAAGTGCTGATGTAAATGTTGCATGGAGAGGAGGAGGTCCTCTCTATGCTCATTTGGTTCTAGGAGAACCCTGCCCAAGAGTAATTTCATATGCCAATAAGAGTCCATCATGTGCATGTACTGATTGAAGTGCCCACCTGTGTGACTAATATCTAGCACCCAATCAAGTAGTTCAACCAATACATCGGTATTTTATAGGTGGTGTCTCTGGGAGGTCCCATCCCTCTCAGCACAAGTTAGTTCTTCCTGAATGGGCTATGAGGTAAGCTATTGAAACTGAGCAACTATTTCATCCAATATATGATGAGTACATGTATTACCATGGCTGGCCCGTTCCTGGTAATATTTTTCTCTCCTGCAGACCTGAGTTCGTTGGAACGACATAATGGATGCACAAGTATGGAGAAAAAGCCAATGAATAGGAGGATGTATGTTAGGAAGTGGATAGAGGCATACAATTGAAATTTCCAGGTGAGTGAGACAAATCCACGTATGTGGCCTAGACAGATGAATGAGGTTAGTGGAAATCTAGAGGGACGGTTGAAGGGATAACAAAGGAAAGTGCCTTCTTAGGGAAGCATTATAAGGTATTGGGAGCCACAAGGAGGAGGAGTATCCTAATGATATAAAGAGCTCAAATTTAACAAGAGTGATAAGAATAGATGACTACGAGGAGTGAAATACCAAACAAGAAAACCGTGAGAATAAAACTAAAGAAACAAATAGGAAGGGATAAGGATAACCTTCCCCAAGGGCGAACTTGCCTAACAAGTGCAAAGATATTCCACGATGATGGGTTGCATTGTCCATTATTGATATTTACCATAAACCTTCACACGGAGAACCCTTTTCTCGATAGAAATAGAGTTCTCAATAAGATTTAGAAGGAAATATGATAGCTTTGTAAATAAAATCTCTTTGGAAATCTAACCGTTCTTTCTTCAAAACCACTATAAAAGTTACAGGTGAGAAAATTCCATGAGTTGGGATCACGAGATTGAAAAAATGTCAACTACTCTTTGCCTACCAAGCTCTCATATTAGATAGGAAATTGAACCATCAAAATAACCAGGGTGCTTTTTACAATTATTGTTGTAGTGTTATGCCCATAAATTTGTTGTCCCCAATGAACGTAAATGTTATAACTTTGGAGTGTCATGAACGAGGTAGTAAATTTCATGCTTAGAGAATTCAGAGAGTGATCCTTTACATGAGAGAGACTCGAGAAAACAAGTTGGGAGATTATAGTGTAGTTGATGCAAATGTGACGTGAATGAAGGCTACAAAAACGGTGTTTAATGAGCATGGAACTTGATCACAAAATGGAAAATCACCTCTTGCCAAGAAAAACCTTTAATTACAAAATATGGGGGTGTGATACCATGTCCCATGGTTGCATGGACAGTTGGGACAAAAAAAACCTCCCCCCTACCTTCTCATGCACATAACATGTAAAGGATATTTAATTCATTTTGAACTATGGATAATTCCATATGCCTCTTATGGAATTTACAATGTAAGTGGTTTAGTGGTTAATTTTACTTGTGGTTGGAACTCCTCCATTGGGGTCATCTCCTTTTGGTCTACCACTGTCTTTAGACATCTCTACCACATAGATCAATGGAAGGCGCTAGGTCAAAACTGCATATCCCTAGAAGTTGAGAGATAGAGGTTGATTTTCCTATGAACTCTCTTAAAAAAAATAAAAAATGAAGACCTAACAATTAATTCATTTTCTCTCATATTTAAAAAATTGTTCAGTAATTACATAATTTTTCTCATGAGTTGTAACGATAAATTAGCCATAGCTTAGTTGGTAGAGAGATTGGACTCCCTAAAACTTGATGTATTTAATCTAAAATTGAAACAAAATGAAAAAATGGCTTCTACCTCTTTTGTAATGGATAATATGTAGGAAATGCAGTCCGAATTAGAGAAAATGATGATGAGGTTAATGGGTTCCAACAGATAGAAGAGCTCAAAAACATGATAAACAATCTTACCCTAAACCTAAATGATATGTCAAGTTCTAGCGCCTTAGCTCCAGTCAAATTTCCTAATCTAAATGAGCTTGCCCGGTTTTGGAAAGTTATTATCATGAGAGATTTCATTATAAATCAATAGTTGTATGGGTTGTAAATTTTATTTTTTGGTGGGGAAATTTTAGTACGTTTTCACCTATAAAATCCCCCCTTTGTAGCTCAATTTCATGTCCCTTTGAAAAATTTATTTTTGTTTTTAGATAGGAGGGAAAAATTGGAATATTTGATAACATTGCTATGTAGTTCCTGAGGTACTTGATACGACTAGGCATAGAACTTGATTATAAAAACAAAATTCTCATTCTATTTTAAAAAAATATTGATAATAATACTTATTATTAGTACTAATATAGAGCGTAGTCTAACTAACAAATAAAATGGCTTTTTTTTTCAGGAATTTTTTTGGTCAATTTTGCCAAAATCCGGTAGATGTTTTTAAGAATCATAAGTTTTAAGATATTTAATTTACAAAGTTCAAGTACCCCAGGGTTTTTCAAGGTGTCAAATCCATTTATTCATTCAAAAATGCATTTGAAACAACAAGAGATCATAATCTTTCACAAGATTGTATTTCCAGATTCCAAAGGAAAAAGGCCATTTTGTCTATTAATTAGACTACACCCTAATATAATAACTTAGGGTAGAGAATTAATGTAGATAACAATAGTATTATTTAGAACTAAACAAAAATAAGAAAAATTATTAAAATATCATTTGTATTAAACATCCCAATACTAGGAATTTAAAAAGCACAAATAAAAACATATAGAAATAAATCTAAATATTGATAGGGTTTACAATCATATTAAGGAAAAAATAATGTTAATAAGGGAGAATAATTACTAGTAATAGTAATTAATAATCCTCCTTTTAGAATAACTAATAAAATTTTTGCTAGAATAACCAATTACAAAGTAACAATTTTGTTAAAGGTTGAAAATAAAAATTAATTATTAATAATAAGTTTAATAGTTTTTTTAACCGGAAAGAGTATTTGTATTATATAATTCTACGTCTGGTTCCAAAAAATACATCAAGCATTACATATCTAATTCATCAAAATTTTCCAATTGTTTTCTCCTTTTGAATAGGAATAAACGATTTTCCTCTGGAGAATATATCTGACCAACAAAAGGAGGGGTTTTATAGGTGAATAACTTACAAAATTACCACAACAAAACACAAAATTTACAACACATAATACTACTAATTGATTATGAAAACTTTCAAGACTATGAACCTACTGTTTTCATGGAGAGGTTCATTTAAGTACATACATTTAATAGTTGTTGGAGTGCTTGAGATGGCTAAGTCACTTAAGCTAACAATCAAGTTCTTGATATGTTATTTAAGCTCCTAAATCATCCTTTTTAAAGCATCCATTTCATCTTCATGTCGACCTACCCTTGTATTCCATCCTTGAATATATTCCTGCCCATTGGAAATTGCGGACCATTGATTATTTTGTTTAAATCCGATTATCAAAAGGTCCAATTGAATAGAATCCACTTGTTGAGCAAGCCAAGTTAAAAGGAATTTTAATTTGTAACCCTTTTTCACTTTATGTGGCTATCCAATAGACATAATATGGTCCATTCTGAGGCCAAATAAATTATGATTTTGTATGCTAAAGGTCACAGGGGAAATGTGGAATACACCTCCTCAACAATGTTGAGATCAATCATAGAAAAATTTCAAACCTTATCTAGGCTCCACCATCCCCCATGGAAAACAATTCACTAGGAAAAATACCCCTTCCGACCACACAAACTACATTGTAGATGGAAATCCAAAAACTAGAGTTCATAGTAACAAAGATATTCTTTCATAATCTCGCAGGAAAGATAAAAAAAATTCCACCATCTGAACAAATACCCCTTCCAACCAAACAAATTACAATGTAGAAGGAAACCAAAAAACTAGAGGTGAGAGTAGTAGATGAATTCTTTCACAATCTCGTAGGAAGAATAAAAAGCATTCCATTATTTTAACAATTACCATAGCACATCGGTAGCATGCAATTTTTTAACTTCACCTGCGTTACTCCTTGGAACAACGTTATAAAAAGGTGATTCCCATTTTGAATTCTCACTAAAAATATCCCTTTAAACAATGTTTCTTGCAAGGAGAAGGTCAAAGAGGAGTCCCCTTCCAAAACCAAAAACACTACTGTCATCATAAACTTTCCAAGCCATTGAAGATTCCCAACTCCCATAGCTCAATTGAAAAATAAGGAAGATCGAGATGAAAGGCTCAAGGGAGGGTGGTGGTGAAAAATAACTATGAGAAAACTCCACAATGAAGTCCCACATTCAATGGGGCCCTATACACCATAACACTTCATAATTTCTTCCTCCTAGATCATTATAACGAAACAATGAAACTGTATCAATAAGGTTGGGTACGTTGTACTCTGAATGTCCATTTCCTTGATTGCCATGGTTAAAAAATATTATGGTATTTAAGGGTAGGCTTGTTTGCATGCATGCGTTTCCTCAAATTTGCCACAAAGTCACTTGGGCCCCCCAATTTTCCATCTTTATATTTTCTTGTATTAAGCAACTTAACTAATTTTTTTTTAATATACTTTATTTTCCATTAGGGAATTATATCACGCCTGATTTAGCCATTAATATTTATTTCATATATCTTTGATTTACACTCTTCATTAGCGTACTTGTATGCTTCTCTGTTGAAGTCTCTTAGGACATGGAAATATGCTTTGGATGAGATATCTTCCGCAATTTTCCTGATTCTTTTCTTGATGTTTTCCATAGATTTCTCCTTTGGGAGTTGTGTCCATGTGATGTTCTTTGGCTATCAAAAGTCCCTTGTAGAGACCATATATCTCTATTTGATTATTTTTCATATGACCAAGAACCCATGAGTACCTAAACACTTTTCCCTCATTAGGGCCATAAAGTACCCCTCCCCCTCATGCCACCCCTAAACAATTAATTATTACCATTAATAATAAAAATATCAATAAAATGATGATAGTATTAAAATTTCTAATATAAAATATTAAAGAATATTAATATTAATAATGTTTTTTCAATATCAAAAGAATAAGGTAAAAGATATTAATATTATTTATTAGTATTTATATTGCTAATATTGCTAATAATATTTATTATTACTATTAATATAGTAATATAGGGCAGAGAATTAATGCAAATAATACTAATATTGATATACAATTTAAAATATTAGAATAATCCAATTCTTTGGTCATTAAATAATTATTTTCTTTTTTCTGGATGCGGATGCTTAATGGGTTCGACGGGACATATGTCCCTGGCCACCTCCCAACGTGCTTCGCATGGGGTGGCCACATGGCCCCCCATGGTGCCATTAATATGGTCATCAATACGCATTGGCTCAGAGCAATTACGCCACAGTGCCGTCACCTTCTCCTTCTTGGTCCGAACAATCGACACAATATGGATGATAGCTCGAGCTCTCCAGAACATTCTGGACCGGTCAGTCGATCCTTGCAGCCCTTTCACAGTGTTTGCCCTTAGGATTGCGCAACGCCTTTTGCCCGCACAATCACTGGACGTCGTTGCTCGCTACTCAGTTGCATGGAAACTATCCCTGGATATCATTATTCGCATAGCAACTTCTGTCTTTCCAATTCCAATTTGCAGGTCTCTCCCAGTGCTCATGGTGGTTTAGCCCCTGTTCTAGTCGCGCCCTCCTGTCCGTTGCCTGTTCACGCTGTGGCGAATACCATGCCTAGGCTTAGGTAGTGTATGACTTGTCGACGAGGAGCCACTCGTGGCAGGTCTGCGAGTGATCGACCTCCTATCAGTTCTGGCGAAGATCCCTTCACTGAGAAAACTGAAAGGCGGCATGCTCAGGACCACATTGTCCCTCCTGGCCACACTCATGGCATCCATCCCTCTGCTCCTCCTCTGGCCGCGCCCCCGAGCCCTACTTTCTCTGTCCCTCATCAATCCGGTAGCCACATTCTGAGGCAAACCTCGCAAAGAGCCGAGCTTCGCTTTGACAGTGCCTTCAATCGCCCCACCATCACTGCCTATATTATTATAACCCTTCGTGAAGAATCCACCATTTATTCTCCTCCGGTGTCTGAACCTACGCCTTCTCCTCTCGACCCCATCCCCAACCCTGTTGCTATTCCCACTGCTGGTCCAAGCGACCCCCTTGTTACTGCTTCTCCCTCCCTGGAACATCTTCACATGCAGGTGGAAGCGAACATTTCAGGCAGAGAAGGAGCTCAGAGCGCTGATGAAGATCCTGAGGAACAATATGGCTGTCGCATTGAGGAGGAGGCGCCTGTTTCAACCCACATGCATTGACTCTGCTATGTATAGGCTCAGTATGGTTTCCTCACTTGAATTTTTTGCAAGAAACTCTGATTTTTTTGTTGTCTATAGCAGCAACAGTTGCATGCTAGTACTGTCTTTTTGTAGTTTTTTTATGTTGAATGTAATAGACTCTCCACCGGTTTCCCATATAAAGGGCGGTGTAACTACTTTTAAAGGAACTGGTTTCCCACTCTGGGCAGTTCGTCATATGGATAGAACTTGGACTTCAAGCCCGGTTTCAGGCTCCCACAGCTGAACCGTGGCAGTTTTGTAACTTTATGTTTATATAATAGAATTAGCACATTTTAGCAAAAAAAAAAATAAAAAAATAATAATTATTTTTCTTTTTTGTAAAGTAAAGCTATTATATTAGATCCTTAAATTTACATAGTGTACAAAAATGCATTTGTCATGAGAATGATTAAATGCTGATATAAAACTTGGTCTCCTTGAGGCTATTATAGACAAAGATACAACCCAAACAAGAGGGACACTAGACCAAATATGCCATACAAAATGTAACTCCGAGTCTTAAAAGATTGCATACCCACCCATCTTGTCGTTCAAAATTCTATATAAACATATATTGTAATGATAGTTTTCATAGACAAAAGAAAGACCTCCCATTTGATCTTCATGGGCCTCTCATTTTCACTTATCTTCCCTGGTCAGACTGCACCTACTCCCTAAAGCTCTTTTAGGCATGGATCTCATGTGGGGTGCCATGGAATTACTGTAGTAGAGAATCAGAAGAATCTAGAACTCAAGAAAACCCCAAACCTATGCAACTGTGTCCTATCGCTAATGCGTTTAGGCTTGAAGGTGTTTCAAGAATGACAAGGTTTGCGTGGGAGTTGCATGATATAAGGTGCAAGGTTGGATCACACCTGCCCCACACTCCCTCTCTCTCCTCATTAATACTCATTAACCTCTGGAATGGATGTGGCATGAGGTTGAACCATCCTGTCACCACCGTTTTTTGATTAAGCACCACATCCAAGTTGGTCATTAAGTAATTCAAACTAATAAATAAGAAAAATGATTAAAATACCAACACTATTAAACATCCCAATAATAAGAATCTAGAAAACAAAAATAAAAATATATAAAAGTAAATCTAAATATTAATAAGGCTAATAATAATATTTTTTTTCCTAAGAAAAGAAACCTGTACTTCCATTCAATAATATAAAGAAAATACATTTTTTATATACACACTAGGCGTGTGCATTCACCATGGATCTTCCCAGATCCATGAGTGGCATACATAGACAAAAGCATATGCCTAAAGAATATAAGAGAAATTCAAAAATGTCCTGGAAGAGAAACATAAACATAGAAGAGAAAAAACAAAAAATATAGTGTAATGGAGAAGATCAAGTAGTGTAGAAATCACTAATCTTCTCCTTCCTTTCTTTTCTGAACCTACTTCCAATCCCCTAGATTGGGGCCAACTAGAATCATGGCCAACACATTCATGGATGACTCTGGAGGATGATCTTTTTCCGAATCTGAGTTTTCTAATACATGGACACGTTTTGTGCTCACTGACCCTTCCTCCATGTGTGTTTCTTTAGTATGATGTTCAAAGTTTTAGTATCTACCTTATTCTGATTAAGAGAAGCATCAAAATGGGTCACAACGTCCCCTACTGTCTGTAAACCACGATGTATTTGAGAATACTCTTCTATTTGGACTGGTTGTATAACCAATATGTCCTCCTCTGGGCCTAATAGGAGAGGATTTGAATACTGCCATCCTTTTTGTTTATTTATCTGTTCTTTTTAGCCTGAGGGCACGTGTTCTGTAAGTGGCTATGACCTACTGTTGTCATTGAGAGGTTCATTTAAGTCCAGAAATTTAATAGTTTTTGGAGTGCTTGATATGGCTAAGTCACTTAAGCTAATAATAAAGTTCTTGATACGCTCTTTAAGCTCCTCAATCACCCTTCTTAAAGCATCCATTTCATCTTCATGTCAACTCGATCTTGTCTTCAATCCTTGAATATCTTCCTACCCATTGGAAATTGTGGCCCATTGATTATTTTGTTTAAATATGATTATCAAAAGGTCTAACTGAATAACATCCACTCGTTGAGCAAGCCAAGTTAAAAGGAATTTGAATTTATAACCCTTTTTCGCTTTATGTGGCTATCCAACATACATAATATGGTCCATTCTGAGGCCAAATAAATTATGATTTTGTAGGCTAAAGGTCACAGGGGAAATTTGGCATGCACCTCCTAAAAAATGTTGAGATCAATCATATACAAATTTTAAACCTTATCCAGGCTCCACCATCCCCCATGGAAAACAATTCACTGGGAAAAATACCCCTTCCAACCACACAAACTAAATTGTAGATGGAAATCCAAAAACTAGAGGTCATAGTAAGAGAGATATTCTTTCAGAATCTCACAGGAAAGATAAAAAACATTCCACCATCTGAACAAATGCCCCTTCCAACCAAACAAACTACAATGTGGATTGAAACCCAAAAAATAGAGGTGAGAGTAGCAGTGAATTCTTTCACAATCTCGTAGGAAGAATAAAAAATATTCCACCATTTGAACAATTCCCATAGCACATCGATGGCATGCAATTTTTGAACTTCACCTACGTTCCTCCTTAGAACAATTTTCTAACAGGGTGATTCCACTTTTGAATTCTCACTAAAAATATCCCTTTAAACAATGTTTCTTGCGAGGAGAAGGTCAAAGAGGAGTCCCCTTCCAAAACCAAAAAACACTATAGTCATCCGAAAATTTCCAAGCCATCGAAGATTCCCAACTTCCATAGCTCAATTGAAAAATAAGGAAGATCGAAATGTAAGGATCAAGGGAGGGTGGTGGTGCGAAATAACTGCGAGCTGACTCCAAAACGAAGTCCCACATTCAATGGGGCCCTATACACCATAACACTTCATAATTTCTCCCTCCTATATCATTATAATAGAACAATGCAACTGTATCGATAAGGTTGGGTACATTGTACTATGAATGTCCATTGTCTTGATTACCATGATTTATGAAATATTATGGGATTTAAGGGTTGGTTGTTTGCATGCATGTTCTTCCTTAGAGTTGCCAGAATGTCACTTGGCCGCCCCAATTTTCCATTTTTATATTTTCTTGTATCAAGCAACTTAACGAATTATTTTTTGATATACTTCATTTTCCATTAGGGAATTATATCAGGGCTGATTTAGCCATTAATATTTATTTCACATATCTTTGATTTACACTCCTCATTAACGTACTTGTATGCTTCTCTATTGAAGTCTCTTAGGACATGGTAGTATGTTTTGGATGAGATATCTTCCACAATTTTCCTAATTCTTTTCTTAATGCTTTTCATAGATTTCTCCTTTGGGAGATGTGCCCACCTGATGTTCTTTGGCTATCAAAATTCCCTTGTAGAGACTATATATCTCTATTTAATTATTTGTCATATGAACAAGAACCCATGAGTACTTGAACACTTTTTCCTCCATGGGGCCATAGAGTACCCCTCCCCCTCATGCCACCCCTTAACAATTAATTATTACCACTAGTAATAATAATATCAATAAAATGATGATAGTATTAATATTCCTAATATAAAATATTAAAGAATATTAATATGAATAATTGTTTTCAATATCAAAAGAATAAGGTAAAAAATATTAATATTATTTATTAGTATTTATATTACTAATATTGATAATAATATTTATTATTACTACTAATATAGTAATATAGGGTAGAGAATTAATGCAAATAATAATAATATTGATATACAATTTAAAATATTAAAATAATCCAATTCTTTGGTCATTAAATAATTATTTTTATTTTTTGTAAAGTAAAGCTATTATATTAGATCCTTAAATTTACTAGTGTACAAAAATGCATTCATCTTGAGAATGATTGAATGTTTATACAAAACTTGGTTTCCTCGAGGCTATGATAGACAAAGATACAACCAAAACAAGAGAGACACTAGACCAAATATGCCATACAAAATTGTAACCCTGAGTCTTAAAAGACTGCATACCCACCCAACTTGTCATTCAAAATGCTATATAAACATATATTGTAATGATAGTTTGCATAGAAAAAATAAAGACCTCCCATTTTATCTTCATGGGCCTCTCATTTCCCTTATATTCCCTGGTCGGACGACACCTGCTCCCTAAAGCTCTTCTAGGCATGGCTCTCATGTGGGGTGCCATGGAATTACTGTAGTAGAGAATTAGAAGAAGCTTGAACTCAAGAATAACCCCAAACCTCTGTGACTGTGTCCTATCGCTCATGCGTTTTGGGTCAAAGGTGTTTAAAGAATGACAAGGTTTGCGTGGGAGATGCATGGTATAGGGTGTAAGGTTGGATCACGCTTGCCCCACAATCCCTCTCTCTCCTCATTAATACTCATTAACCTCTGGAATGGATGTGGCATGAGGTTGAACCATCCTGCCACCACTGTTCGTCAATTAAGCACCACACCCAGGTTGGTCATTAAGTAATTCTTACTAATAAATAAGGAAAATGATTAAAATATCAATACTATTAAACATCCCAATAATAAGAATCTAGAGAACAAAAATAAAAATATATAAAAATAAATCTAAATATTAATAAGTTTAATAATAATATTTTTTTTCCTAAGAAAAGAAACCCGTACTTCCATTCAATAATAGAAAGAAAATACATTTTTTATATACACACTAGGCATGTGCATTCACCATGGATCTACTTGGATCCATGAGTGGCACACATAGACAAAAGAATATCCTAAAGCATATTAGAGAAATTCCAAAATGGCTTGGAAGAGAAACATAAACATAGAAGAGAAAAAACAAAAAATATAGTATAGTGGAGAAGATCAAGTAGTGTAGAAATCACTAATCTTCCCCTTCCTTTCTTTTTTTGAACCTACTTCCAATCCCCCAGATTGGGGCCAACTAGAATCATGGCCAACATATTCATGGATGACTCTTGAGGATGATATTTGTCTGAATCTGAGTTTTCTAATACATGGACACGTTTTGTGCCCACTGACCCTTTCTCAATGTGTCTTTCTTTAGTCCAATGTTCAAAGTTTCAATATCTACCCTATTCTTATTAAGAGAAGCATCAACATGGGTCGCAACATCCCCTACTGTCTGTAAGCCCTGATCTATTTGAGCATACTCTTCTATTTGGACTGGTTGTATCACCAACATGTCCTCCTTTGTGCCTAATAGGCGAGGATCTGAATACTGCCATAATTTTTGTTTATTTATCTGCCTGTTGGGGCCTTTGTTTTGGAAAGGAAACAATTTTGAGTTGCAGAGAACAAGTGGCGGAGTGCAACCACGGTAGACATGGAGCTATCACGGTTGCGAAGAGATGGAGAATAGGTGGCGCGACAGTTGCGGAAAACCAGCACAAATGGCAAAAATGGGCGACAAGGACAAGCAGCGGAACTCCCAGTGATCAGGAAAAAGAGGCAAACAACCAAGCAGGAAAAGAGGAAATACTGACAGTCATGTTGGCGAAGGAACAAATAGGCAATCAACTGGCGTAGACAAGAGGTTAGTCCAGTAGAGGGCTGATGAAGAGAGCCGTAGGAGAGCTATGTTCTGTCATTGTTGTAATTTGTCTCTCTGTAATAGACTATGCGGAGTAATGTAGTTGTTTGTTATTGATAATGAAATATACTTCTACCTGTGTTTGGTGTTCTGAGTTTCGTGTTAATCAGTTGGTTGCTGTGAATTTATGGCCCGATTTTAAATTTTAATTCTGCATCCTGAATATGCTTAATGAGTGGTATCTTGTGCAAAGTAGTAAGATCTGTTTGCTATTCCAAGTTCCTTCTGTTTTGCTTTATAGTTGTGATCAGTCGATACTTGATCTGTTCCTAACCTTACTAAGGTTACGATATGCCTCGGGTGAGACTCTCTGCTCTTCGGAGTAGGGTGAAAATGTCGTCGTTGTGCTAGAATAATGCGGAAACCTTGTTGGCCTCTCTTCTAAACCTGGGTCTTGCTCAGAGACCGCCTTTCTCGCCAACACTGCCTCTTTCTTTTTTTGGTTTCCTTTTAGCCCGAGGACACGTGTTCCGTAAGTGGCCAATTTGAAAAAATGTGCAGCATCTAAAGGTCGTGTTTTCATAATCTAAAACTTGGGTCCAATTGAATTCTTTATGTTTCATTTTTATATGGATAGGAAGACCTTTACTGAGGTCAATATCTATACATATTTTGGCAAATGTGAAGATACCTTTCTTTATCCTTTCATTGTCTATTTTCTTGAATTTTACAAGAGTATTCCTAATGTCCTCTATCAACTTGGGGTGCCAAAAGGGAAGGGGAAGATTTAGATGTCTCACCCATAATAACATAGTAGAAACCACCACAGTTTGTGGCATCTAATTATGGGAATCATGGCGTGATGAAAAGGCCAACATTACCCCAAAACCATGGCCCTTGATTCAACACTGTATCCATTTCTTTTTGTGTGTGAAATTGTACACTGAAAAAAAAAACTTTAGAGCGTGGATAAATGTCGCAGTTTGGCGTACAAAGGGTTAATATCCATTTATGTGGTGCTTTAGGTTTGGGCCAATAAACATTAATCCTACAAATGATAACCTTTGATTTGAGAGCAGAAAGGTGAGTGTTTACCTCTGTAAGGTTTAATTCCATGTCCGATACATTCTCCATTTGATAAAAAATGTAGGGACCACAATTATTTTGGATCTGAGGTCCAGAGATAGTTTGGGGTTGATTGGTAGGAAGAGAAGCCTTTCCCTTAGCTGCATCCTTGTAAGTAAATGATCCAATTTGTGTCCTAGATTTGTGAGCTACTCCATGCAACCACATATTCAGAATAATGGATGAAGTCCAAAAGATACCATTGTCTTTGATCTGCGTACAGTCTTGGAGCAATTTCCCTGCATATATGAGGTTTTGATATTCAACAAGAATGTACCACTTACTCTTAATACCTTATTTCAGAACATAAGTAGTATCTATGGAATTTGTCCAAAACAAGGATGACTTCCCATGTACACTTTTAATGAAAACCTGTAAGTATATGATTCCCCCCATTCTTGAGGGGTGTAAGGCACCATCTAGTGAGGACGTGTATCCTTTTTATGACGGTTAATATCCTTACAAAAGCCAGATCTTCCAAACTTCATCAACTATTGCACATCCAAATCAATTCCCACATGGAACTGAGAGGGATCATTTACATCCATTGACTGATCATCGACCAAAACATAGAAATGCATGCTGACAAGAGAGAGAAACAAAAGTAAAAATGCCTGTGCCATCCCACACTCCTAAATACACCAAAAAAAGTTCTTAGTAGATGCCCAAGATAACAGGAAAGTGTGTTCAACATTCAAATCAATGGCCTCCCTTGCTGCAACTGTGCCAAATTTTAAGAGAAGATGTTTAAGGGTTTTATTCATTTTAGAAAAAAATAACATCCATAGGTAGAGTCCTAATAGAAGGGAGTTTTCAAGAGCGAGATCCATTTCTTTCATCACATATCTTTGATGTACCACAATGTAGGGAAAACCAATACGCCTCATACGAAAGTCTGCGAGTTCCCCATCCATGGAATTGCGCAATAGTGGCCATAGCCTTGCCATGCCAAAGGTCGTTGATTGTGTTTGAAGTGTGAATGATATTGGCGGAGACACAACCCTTGTTCCCAAAAACAAAAAAAAAACCTTAGGTATCCTCTCCATCGCTCCTCCAGTTCTTGTTTTTTGACACGTTGGTTAATAATAATGTTAAGGAAAAACCAATATTAACAAGGGAGAATAATTACTAATAATAATATATTTTTAAGGGAATCATCCTCTCTCTCAGCTCCAGGGCAAGAGTGAGGATCAATACAATGATATTCATAGACACTTAGAAATTATAACAATATTTATTGTCATCATTTCACTCACAAGGAATTGAACATGGGTGGGGGAGATAACAACCATTTTTCCTAACCACCCAATTGAATATTACTAATAACAATAATTAATAATCCTACTTTTAGAATAAAATTGTTGCACATAATATTGTTATTGATGACAACAAGTGTCATTGATATCAAAAAGTACCTAAGAAAGTAACAATACCCTCTATATGCCTAGGAAGTACCTAAAAAACAACAATAAATACTCTATCAAATTGTATGACAGACGGGTCTCCTAACAGTGAAGTTAAAAGTCATTTGAGTTGTTAATACTATTATAATTCTCTAATAATATTATGGACAACATGATTCGAGAAGCCTAAAGAAGACCTTTCCAATGGTATATCATAGGTTGAAAACTACTCCCATATGAAAATTTATGGCTTCCAGAAAATTGTCAACAATAAAGGACCCACATATGGGTCAAAACACTAGTCACTATATACTTATTAAAAAGTGTGCATATTTATATTTTATGGAACCATGTCATGGTTACGGGCTTATGGAACCAACACATGGCACCATTGCATGCATTGTTGCGGGCTTATGGAACGAACACATGGAACCATTACATGACGGACCAAGTTATGGTATTGCAGAACCACCACATGCAATTCGGGCATGGTCAATGTCTCGTTAAAAGGCGTGCATGGTCATGGAACGAGCTTTAACACATCAAAATCTGTTAACCCTAGTATGACATGAGCTTTAACACTACAAACCAATCAAAATGTGGTCAACTCTCATGAGTTATCGGTCCATGCGACCAGCTATACATATGCATGAGATCGAAACCTCAAACACAAGAATCGAAAGTGAAGATACAAAGAAGATGGTTCGAGAATTCATATGGAGTTTTGAAATTCAGTTTGATTCATTTATTCTAGTTTGGATTGGCTTGAGATTCATTTTTACGGTGGTTTATTGAGAGATCGAAAGCTCACAATGAAAGCCCGAGAGCTCATAGTGATGGTATAGATTGAGAGCTCGAGAGCTCACAGTGATGATTGAAGCTCAGAGGGTCATCGTTATTACATAATGTTGAATTCATGTTGATAAATGTTTTCTACAAGGGACACATTCATTACACAGTGCCAAAGCCTAGAGGGCCATAGTTCATACACAATTGGTAACACAATGACAAATACTGATGTGTAATGTTGGCCACAACATTATGTGTGTGATGTAGTAAATATTGCAGTGTCTATTCATTTGGATAGGCTCGATGACATTTGCTCGAAGTATGGTGTAGCAGAGACCGTGGCATAAGCATATGGCACAAGAGATTTGTTGAGACTCAACGTATGGTGTAATAGTGACCGTGAAATTTGTTCTATGTATGATGTACCAATGATTGTGACGTTTGTTTGAGTTCAAAGCTCATTGTGGCATCGATATATGAAATAGTGGTGTTTGTGACATTTGAGTGAGACAACGATGTTTTGATACTTGAGATCAACATATAGAATAGTGTTTCCCGTGGAATTTGTTCATTGTAGAGATTGAAGGTTGGATTCCTACCTCTCACCACCAAAATATTTTATTTGATAGAATTGGGGATGGAGTCTCACCACTTTCCATGTTGGCTAGCACGACGATGGTAAGTTGAGTTTTTTGGTAAATTGGTTTGGGGTTTGATCCCAAACCGCTATTGATGGTTGATGGTTAACATATGGTTGAAACATTTGGCTTGAGAACCATCATGATTATTGGTTTAAGCCCTTGACTCGGTGGGCCATATTTTTATGGCTGAATGATTTATGTTATATATATTTTGTGATTTATGTTATATATATTTTTGTTGCATATGGTTTAAAACCATAAACCATATGACTTAAAACTTGTTTTAAGTCATTATATAAATCAATTGGTTAAGTATTTTGGCTTGGTGCTTAGAGGTTATTGGGTCAAACCTTGTCAGATTTGGAATTGTTTTTGGATTACCACAATTGGTTAACTATTTTGGCTTGGTGCTCAGAGGTTATTGGGTCAAATATTGTTAGACTTGGAATTGTTTTGGGATCATCATATTTGACCATTTTGTATGATGCATTCAAGAAATGTCATTTTGTAGAAAAATTACTTCTGTATTTGACATTCTATGATCATTCTGAAGCCAAATTCAATTATGGAAAAGACATTATGATCAGGGTCCATAGGTGGATGTTTTAATGATATACATTTGATGACCAAAAGCTTGATATGATGTATTGAGGGCTTATAAGTATATTGAAGCTAATTTAAGTTTGTAGCAGTGATTAGATTGAGGTACGGTTCTTGACAGTGTGTGTGATAGGACATTGACAGTGGTATGATAGCAAAATGATCATATTATCATTGAATACTTATATTAGTAGGTGGATCCAATTTGAAAATTAGATGAAATAGAGGTGCACAAGGAAGTTGAAGGAGGTGGGTTCCTCCACTGAGGTAGGAGCCTAGAGAAGGTTGGAGCCTACCCATTATTGAGGTTGGATCCTACTCATTCTTGAGTTTGGAGTCTCAATCAAGTTGTATCCTATAGTAAATAGTTGTTTGTATCTTTCAAGGTTGGTGCCTCAATCATGTTGTAGATTACCACAAGTGGCAACTTGAATTTCTTGGGGGTAGTTGCCTCCAGCAGGTCGGGGCTTGAAACTTGATGTAAGTAAATTGAAGATAAAGAAGAAGAAGATTGGTGGTTTTCTCCCATATGGGGTCTCCACCTAAAAATTTGTGTATATTTGTGATGTGATGGATTCTTATGTTTATTGATGGATTCTTATTATATTGCTTATATGATGGCACACTACTGTAAATGATGACGTAATATTTATGGTTAATTTGTATATGGATGTATGATTAAGATAAATTTTGAAATTAACCTCACTTATTCAGCCTCCCTCTCACTGTGACCTTTGGGCCAACAAGAATAACTAATAAAAAAGAAACAACATTATTAAAGGTTGAAAATAATAATTAATTATTAATAAAAGGATTAATAGTTAGTTATTATCATTAATAATAATAATATCAATAAAAATGATGACACTATTATATTACTAACATAATAATAAAGGATATAGTAATGTAGAAAAAATTAAAATAATAAAATAATAGGGACCAAAAGGAAAAAAGAGTAAAAAAGAAAGGGAAAGGACAAAAAGGGAAAGAGAAAGGTATCAAGGTGAGGAAACAAACCTAGAGGTAAGGGAAATAATCTACTTTTGTTAATTTTCCAACCATCATTCCTGTTTAGATTCTTGGTATGTTTTCCAATTTCAATGGCTTCTCAACTTTCTGTGATGGTAGTGACTAATTTTATCGAGGACATTATAATATTCAATACATATGTGATGTTTAGTTTTCTCAAAATGTTCAGCTAGGGCCAAAGAACACAAACAATTATGTTTGATGTTAGTAGAGTGCTTCTAAATTCTAAGCTTTATGGAACGACCAATTTCACGAATGTAAGGTTTTCCACACAAACATGAGATCAAGTAAACACCTTTCATGTTCGATGGGTCAATGGGATCCTTAGCTGAATTGAGGGAATTTCAAATAGTGTTAAGGGGTTTGAAGGTGGTAGAAATGCTATTCTTCCTCATAATGCACACAAGCTTGCATGTTGTTCCTTGGATAAAGGGAAGTTGAACGCTAGTGATAGATTGGTTGAACTTCTTCTTAGCTTTGGGTCCTTTAATGAATTTCTGGAAGGCCTTGGTGCTTCTTATAACCATTTCTTTCAAACAACTCCAAGATATGGAATTTCTCTACATCAAGGTTGTTATTATTATAAATTATTAAGGATTTGGTGGCTAAGGTGTTTAAAACACCAAGTTTTTGGGTTAGCTAATGATGGGAATTGGCATGGATATATTGTTTAGTGTGAGAATTTTATGGAATATCTGGTTGAAAATGGAACCATCATCATTCTTGGTGTTGAGGACATCAAGGAAGAGGATGTTGCCATCAACTTCAACTTCCATAGTGAATTTGAATAAATCAGATTGATTATTCATATGTTGCTTGAAAACCTCTAACTTGTCACAACCATGGGCCAAATGATAAAGATGTCAACAACGGACCTTTTCTAAAGTTTAAGGCATAAAGGGGAAGAAGCTAGGGCTTTAGTATCAATATCCTCCATAAAAAAATTTTCCACAATGGGGGAGAGGGGGGAGCCCATGGCCACTCCACAAGTTTTCACATAGATTTCATTTTGAAAGATAAAAAAAGTGGATTTTAGGCAAATTCTAATTAAGTCGGCAGTACTAGCATCAATGATGTTAAAAATATCAATAGTGTCATTAATGGGGATTATAGTAAAAAAAATAAACAACATTAAAACTAACCATAATATCATTTGAATCAATTTTAATATTTTGATTTCATTAACAAAGGATGTTGAATATTTGATGAAATAAATATTACCAACAAGGGGTTTAAGCTTTTGGGGTAAGTGATTGTCAAGAATTTAAGTAGGTCCCCCAATAGTTTTTACAATGGTCTAAGGGGATCCCTATTGTTGTGGATCTTGGGGATGCCATAGATTTTATGAGTGAGCGGATATATTTCAATAAGTTTCTTGCTAATAGTGAAACAATCACTATCAGAATAAATGGAGTTAGAGACTTCTCTAGAAATTTTCTTCAAAGTATTTTCGATCAGCTTCTTATAACTCCCATTGTTGTTAAGATGGTCTAACATCTTACTCATGAAATATTTTTTTTTTAATCTAAGATGACAAAAAATCCACCTTGTCGAATTTCAGAACAACATTGTTTTGGTTTCTATTAGGATGTTGAATCTACGACGAAAGAATCAATATTACCAATAAGGGGTTTAAACTTTTGGGCTATGTGCTTGGAAAGAAGATAAGTGGGTCCCCCAATATTAATATTTTTTGTTTTAGTTTTGGTATTTTAATCTTTTAGATTCCTAATCTTTCAATACTATTAAAGATTGATTCTCCTCTCTATATTTCTTTATTAGTACTAGGAACATTATTATATTAAGAATTATTATTATATATATATATATATATATATACACTTTATCCCTTCCTTGACTAATGTTCACTTTTTACTAACAATTATTTGATCCATAAAGTTGAGGGCCCTTTACTTATTTATTCCCCTAGAGTGATCATATTTCATCATTCACTCGTCTTGAAGATGACCCACACTTGTTGGTTCGAAACATTGGCACGCAAAATTTCAATGTGATTGGTTCAGAAGAAGAAACTCAACTATAACCAAATCACATAAATTCCAAACAAAATTCAATTGTCATGCATTTATTTTCCTAAAGTAATGCATGAAATAATACACACACACACACACACACACACATATACTTTATCCCTTCCTTGACTAATGTTCACTTTTTACTAACAGTTATTTGATCCATAAAGTTTAGGGTTCTTTACTTATTTATTCCCCTAGAGTGATCATATTTCATCATTCAGTCGTCTTGAAGATGACCCACACTTTTTGGTTCGAAACATTGGCACACAAAGTTTCAATGTGATTGATTTAGAAGAAGAAATCAACTATAACCAAAATCACAAACAAACCACATAAATGCCAAACAAAATTCAATCGTCATGCATTTATTTTCTTAAAGTAATACATGAAATAAAATACAATATGAATCTTATGCATCACCTGATATTTTAGAGGTACATCCGACCATAGCCACTGATGTTGAAATACCAAAATAAAATTCACACCCAAGACAACTATTGCACATTAATACAATAATGGTTTTTCATTCAAGTTAGCTAATTATTAGAGACATACTTATGAATTTGAACAAATTAATACTTTAATGCAATCGAAATTTAGGATGTGAAGTGTCCTAAGTTTTTGATATTTTCCTTTTTGTCTTTTCTTTCTTTTCAACTAACTTCATCATTGTGAGGTTTCCAATAAAACTACCATCATGAAGAACGCAACTTGAACCATTCCATCAACAACCATACTAACACCACGTGCAAACGCAAAAAATTATAGTCACATAATCCTCATTGCATAACAAAAGAAACATTATATAACACCAATACATATGACATCATCAATGTAAACATGCATCCATAGAGAATCAACAAGATCATTATAACATGGAGAGGGGAAATAACTATGTATAAATCACATCATTTCGTCCTCTAGCATAATCTAGAACACTACCTTATGCCTCCCAAGCAACCTAGATGTTGGGCACCCTTATGAGTCTTAGAACATAGAGTAAAGAGGAATTATCATGACATGGAAAGAGACAAGGAAAGCTCAAGTGAATAGGACTAGGCCCTTATGGGAGAAAAACTTGGATTTTGCAAAATATAAGAAATAATTCTCAATGATTTGAGATTGCAATATTGTTGACTCAATTATTAATCAACATATGGTATGAATTAATTCTTCTTGATCACTCCCACATCAATACTCCTCAAGATGCACACACAAAGGGAGTTGAGTGATTTTCAAGGCTTTAAACTTGGGTTTCAATCCCATCTAGCCTCTCACCTATCCCAAGAGAAAGATTGATAGTTGATGCTTGAGTGAGGTTATTTTGGGCACCAATAAGGGGTTAAATATTAGTGGATTAATATGTGATAGTTCATTGGGTATAGGGATAGGAATTATGAGTTAATGGGTTAGTGGTTGTTAGGTCATGCATTGGTAGCTCCCCGAATGAATTAATTTCATTAAGAGATAAAAATAATATATACAAGGAGAGGGAGACTATTGGAATTCATATTCCAATATATCTTAATCTTATTTATTCTCTCATTTACAATATTTACAATTTTCCTAATCCTAAATATCAGGTGTCAACAAACCCCCCCCCCCCTCTAATATGAAGGGGTGTTGGTGAGTCTAAGCATCATTTGAATCTTTCAAACTTTTCTCTTCCAAGCACTTGGTGAAGGCGTCTGCAATCTTCTCGTTTGTGGAATAATGGCATAGGTGAATAGTTTTGGCCTCAACATGATGTTGAATCAAATGATACTTTGTATTGATATGCTTGGTTTGATCATGGAACTTTGGGTTCTTGGCCAATTTTATTGCATAAGTTTTGTCAATCAAAAGAGGAGAATAATGCACTTTTTTCTCCTGCATATTCAAGAATCTCATTGAGCCACACAATTTCCTTCGTTGCTTATGTTGCTGCCACATATTCCTCCTATGTTTTGGAATCTTCTATAACTGATTGTTTGCATGACCTCCAATAGACAAATCCTGATCCAAGACTCATAACATAACCGGAAGTAGATACTTCATTTATTTATCTCCATCAAAATCTAAATCATAGTATCCAATCAAGTTGAAGTCATCCACTTGTGTATACTTGAGTCCAAAGTCTTGAGTTCCCTTCTGTTGGGTCCTTCATTTTTTGAAGAATTTTGAAGAATATGATTGAAGAGAAGTTGTGGAGAAGACTCTAGCTAGATTGGTTGGAAACGACCATCAGAAAGAAGGAAGTGAAATAGAAGTGAAGAATCAATTATGTTGGAATTTGCGAAGCTGTGAAAGAAGGAAGCATGAGCCATATTTTGAAAATATCAAAGTTTATAAGGAAAAAAGCATTAAAACTCATCAAAGTGGACCCAATTGAGATTGGGATCAAGAAAGTTGCATGTGAAACTAGATCAAGTGAGCGTGATCTATAAAAAGGGAAAAATATGGATAAATCTGGTTGTTGTTAGTTGTTGGTTGTTAGCTGATAGTTGTTAGATGTAGATTGAGATGGAGTTAGTGGAAGAGTAAAGTTAGATTAGCTCTTCACTGTGTAATAGCTCTTTAGAGTCTGAGTCTTTCCTTCTCTGAAGTTATGTTATGCTTCCGTAATGAGATGAAGTCCTTAATATTAATATCTTGCAATATGCATGAGTTTCTTGTGTAATGATTTTCCCAAGTAATAAAGAATTTGTTGTGGGAATGAATTGTGATTTGATGGTTAATGATTATGCGTCCCCTTTAAAATTTTAATTGACATTGTAGGATTATTTTACTGTCTTATTTATGTATGTTTAAATTTCATGTCAGATATGTTACATTGGTTAGTGGAATGTTTAGAATGCATGTATACTTTAATGAATAAAACTTCTTCACCATCGTTATATATCCCTTATCTCTTGTTGTTCTAGCACGCCTCAGGTGAGACACTCTTTTTTCTCCAAAAGGGGAGTAAAAATGTCGGAGATAAGCTAGACTACGACGACACTCTTTTTTGGAAACCTAAGGTTGAACCCTGGGCCTTTGATAATAAAATTTTATGCCAACAAATGGTTTTGTTTCCGTGGCTTGTGAAAATTTTAGAAGGGATATAGATCATGGTGTCGATGATTATTAGTGGAGACATTCAAGATTGGTTGTGTTAGCACTGCAAATTTTCAAAAAGAAATCAAGGTCTGGTCATCATTATAAGTTGTGTCTTTGATCCTCTCTTGTCTCCTAACCTATGTTTGAAAGCCCTAGAGGGTTAAAATGTACTAGTTTTTATCATTTTTAACCAAAACCCAAAATAATTTTGAGTCCAATAGTTTGTTTGTGTCATAGAGTTATTAGGGTAAATTCTCTTTTAATACGTCTTTTAACTGCTTTGAGTAGTTAAGGTCATGGGTTTAGCTTGAGAAGTCTTATTTATTCACCATGATATCTTCTATCCAAGGCTTAAGGGCAAAATATCAGAGTCATCAGTTGTTTTAGGAATTTTCCCTAATAGCTGCTTTTTACAGAAAATATGGTTTTACAAGCAAACCCAGTAAGTAGTTATTTCCATGAAATTGCATAAGGAGCTACAAGGAGCATTATTCGGAGAAAAGATCATTATCCTTTAAAATCAATTGAAGATCTTCTATATTATGAGATATTATTCTTTTTAAAAGGGTAATTATTTCTAAATTACAAGAAATATTATAAGGGAATGATTATATTGTTGGTGGAGCTAGCCTATAGCTATTCATTATAGCTGAAGCAAAAAATGAGGTACAAAGTATCAATTTATCAATGAAGCGGAGGAGTGATATATTTTATGGGGTGAATTGGTGCTCAGATTTAAAGCATTTAAAATCATGTTAATTAAACCACACCGTGATTAAAGGCGTGCAGACTCCGGAAGATTTCGTTTGATGTTTTCATGATCGAGTTCTCTAAGGAGGTTACAGATGACAAGGTTACATTTTCCAACAAACAGCTTGTCATCTCAAGCAAGAAATTAGGGTTGCGTGTAGGGTTTATGTCTCTATTTTGAACAACTATGCATAATAAGAGGTTAGGTGTTAAGAAGGATGGGTAAAGGTGGAAAGGTTAACCGCTCTGAGAAAGAAAATACCAAGTTTGTCGATGCTAGAGCAAAGCCCTAATTTCAAACAACAGGTTGGTATAAGTTTCTACATAAATTCTCAGGGGAAAAATTATTTGTCGCACAAGAATTTGCTGAAAGTTTTGACGGGGAGAAAGTCAAGCTCGGAAGAAAAACCTTCAAAATCACCGAGACCATTATAGCCAGGGCTACTTAGCTATTGGAGAATGTTGGTTCAAAAAGAAAATTCTACAAGCAAAAGTGAGGAAAACATAACCTCTTCCTCAAGGCATAAAGGCAAAAGGAAATTGATCCTATCAGAAGAAACTTCAGAGGAAGTCAACCCTAAAGTACCAATTCAACACTCTGTTCTAGAAATTGCAGAAGAGAAAGAAGAAAACAGTGACACCCCTTCAGTAGAAGAACCAACATTAGCTCAATTATTTTCTTCTCTTAAGACATCCAAGACATCTACCAGAATAAAGGACAAGAACATTATTCACTCCTATTTAACTTTTGGTTTATATTCAGTATTTTCGGATATAGCTTCCTTTTACAGAAAATATGTTTTTACAAATAACCCAACAGGTAGCTATTATTTCCTAAATTTTTGTATAAAGGATGTGGAGGGAGTTTTTGTTCAAATCTAGAAGGATGATATTGAGGGGTAATTACATACATGCAATATCAATAGAAGAAGTTGCTTCCAAGTGTCAATTAATCAAGTTCTCTTCCAGATTTTAGAATTTTGTTTTGGAATTTTTGGGGGAAAGAGCCAACTGTCATCTTCAGCTGTTAGTTGCACTTTTTGAGGAAGTGGTTCATACCAGAAAACATGAGCAGTTTTCCAGCAGTTCAACACATCACTCCAGCCACTTCGAACTATATGCCATCATGTTGTTTATATTTATTATGTTGCACTACTTTGTATTATGGTTAAGGATAAGCTTCACCTTATGTATAGGAATATAATAATTCCTCTAGAACATATTCACACTTTTTGTGGAAATATCAACATAATATATCTTCTATATATATGATGAAACTCAATAGAGAAAGGGTTTGTGGTTTGTGAATCTTATACTCATGTGATCATTGTACTTTTTCAGATAATGATATTGAAGAACACTTTTGAGGACTTATTACTATCTTGATATGTGTATTGTTGATCTTTCTTATGTATTTCCATATCTAAATTTCTTCTGTTCCAGTTTGTAATTTCAAATGCTGTTATATGTTTTTATGAGCCTCTTGATGTGTTTATGTACCTTATCAACGTTTATCAGTCTTACTTAGTAATATTTCTTGATGAGATGTGCATAGTAACTGGTTAAAGAGCATTCCTTATGAAAGTTACATTAAATTATATTCAATAATATTATTGTAAGTCTTATGATAACCTTCTGTTATTGATATATTATCAAACTGGTTCTTGTGTTATTTTTCTTCAAAGCAGTGGATTTCTGCCTTACAGACCCACTTCCCCTTCTATTATTCCACACTTTGTTCCTTCCATAGGCTACAAACTTATCTTTTGCTAACATATCAGGTCTAAATACCCTCATTGGTGTGACAGTGAATTTGTCTGAAACCATTTTCAGTGATTGAGAGCTTTAACCACCTACCAATTATATAATTCAAAACATTAAATTTCCGTAGAGCTTAGGATGTGACTGTTCAAGCACTTGAAGTAGTCCAAGTGTTGATTCCAGCACTAACAGGTGGCATGAGAATATTGATCACTTTATTTTGCAACAAGCTCAACTAAGGAAGGAGAATTTAGATTGGGTTAAGGAAGATATTTTGTACGTAGAACCTACTTGTGATTAATACAAAATATTATCATGCAAGTTTCATGAAGAACTGCAGAATTGGGTGAGGAGGAAACAAGTTAAATTAGAAGAAGTGAATCACCTTAGGCTTCACAGAGATTAGACTACAACTGATTTGGCTCAGTTTACCTGGATAGATGATAAAATAATAAGAGTTGTTTATTTTTGGGTTCATGCAACCCTAAATGGTTATGTTATTGAGTTTTTGGTTGAGAAGCATCAATATTTTTCTAAGGCTAAAGCAATATTTAAATATGGGCTGCGAAGAATATCATTGAAGGAAATTCCATTGTGGATCAAGATCTTGTTGGTTGAAGAAAATCTGTTGTCATTCCAAGAAAATAAGATGGCCAATTAAAACCCTTGGTGTTGGGGGTCAGATCTAAGGGGAGGAATGTTGCGCAATTACGAAACATGAGGGGTTGTTGCGATGGATGAAGAGGACTTGCGGAAATATCAACACTTTAGAACGATATGGAGGGAAAAAATATCTGACGAGTGGAGTGAGAGAAATTTGAAGGAAATTAGGGTTATAAGAAGGGAATTGTAGAGTATAGGAGAAACAATGACAAGTTCAACGTTGTGGAAAGAAGGAATGGATAGTCCAAAGTTACGAGGGAAATGAGAAAGTGAAGGAACTCCTTCTGGTGGAATAAGTGGAACCATTGGAAGTGTTGTAAGACGTGTGAATGGGCAATATGGATTCCACTTGGAGTCATGAGGACTTCATATGCCCAAACCAGTTAAAAAAATGATTACAATCACTGATGAGCATACTCTAGGAGATGATGACATGCATTTTGTATTGAGGATATTATTCTTTTAGGATGATTCGATCCATGTAAGTAACAGTTCGCAAGTTTTTAGCACAACAAATCCTCTCCCTAACCTTCCCCTGGCACTATATCAAGATCCTTGTAATTTATTTTCTAAATTGCGTAAGACTTTAAAATTTTAGAAAATTTACTTTAGAAACGCAATAGGAAGTTATAATGGAGCAAGTAGTTCTAGTAGCAGTTTTCACCTTTTGTTAAATCTTCTTGCCCATGAAGATGGATGAAGTGTTCACCCAAAATTTCGGGCTCTTCGAAAAAATCCACAGGATTCCAGAAGTTCTCATCAACATAGTAGTTTTCAGTTAGGATTAGGTAGTTATTCTCAGTCGGGTTCCCAAGGATTTGTTATAGTTCAGCCAGGGCAAACAACTATGGCCGGAAATATCGCAGGATCACTTAACCACTATCTATAGTTATCAGGATAGGGTGGTGAATATGTTGAACAACATTGATACTTGTGTGAAGTCGTTTGGCGGGCCAGGCAAACTCTTGACGCCACTAAGCTATTGAGTTTCAGATGATTTTGCGGGATCATGCTTTGAAATGGTTCATCAAATGGTACGATTTGAATCCAAACACCACCATGGAACAAGTTAAACACGATTTTATTCAAGAATTTAAACTCCCTCGGTCAAATCAGCAAGGTTTAGCATAAGTATTGGATATTAGACAAAGAGAAGGTAAATATTCTTGGAAATGTAGGCAACGATTTAAATATGCCATCAATAAATTATCTTATCCAATCGACCCCCATCATAAAAAAAATTATTTATTAAAGATTTGTTACCAATGACTAGGATTTCGTTGTCACAACAAAATATTGACAATTTGCAGGATGCATTAGAGAAAACAATGCAAATTGAAGCAATGGTGGGATACCCACAATACTATCGACCATGAAGTACTTCTAATGGCCCTGCTATTATGGGACTATAAAATCAAATTGCTACTTTGACAGGAAGACTAAAAGATCTTATGCATGCACGACCGATGAGACCTCACATCTGGTGTACCAATTTCCAATTTGAAGGACATCATGCCACAAAATGTCCACTATTAAGAGGTATGGGACCGAATGCTATGCCCATGGAACACCAACCACCACCACATAGTGCAGGGGTTGCATATATTTCTTCATCCATGCCATTCCAAGGGCACACTCAGTACTGGTAATTTCCATCTCCAAGGTATGTCCATGAATGAGTATTATGAAATTTTCATATCTTATGGCCATTCGCCATGTCTCTGTCCTATTTTGTAGAAAAATTCAAATGTGCCAAACAATCTATTTTTTGAATTTTGTGGATCTCATATGAACCACATAGATCAGTGTAGAAATTTATATGCTATGGCTGATTTCCTTGATTGTACAAAATTTAGAGTTAATGAAACTCCTCAGGGTTGAGGTGGTGGTGCTCCAAGGGGAGGGAGGATTGGAGGATGAGGTATGATCCAATGCTATAACTTTGATCAAGAGGGTCATGTTGCGAGATATTGTCTAATGCCAAGGAGGCCTTGTTGTTTGCACTGTCGAGTAAATATACGTTTCACTGAAGATTGTCCAGAACTCATTACTAGGTGGGAGGAGCGCAATTGCGTAAAAGGGGAAAATTTGATCAATGAATAACCACGAGAACTGAAGCCATCTATGTAGCCTCACACCAATATTGTTACAAAAGGAGTAAATATGGTTGGAGTTGATATTGGAACTTCCAAGAAACTTGTTGTTATAAAGTATGCATTACCTAAAAGGTATTATGGTCCCGATCAACAAAAATAATACTATAAGGATTGGGCCTTTGATAGTAAAATTTTATGACAACAAATGGTTTTGTTTCCGAGACTTGTGAAAATTTTAGAAGGGATATAGACCATGGTGTCGATGATTATTAGTGGAGACATTCAATATTGGTGGCATGAGAATATTGATCACTTTATTCTGCAACAAGATCAACTAAGGCGGGAGAATTTAGATTGGGTTAAGGAAGATATTTTTTACGTAGAACTTGCTTGCGATTAGTACAAAATATTCTGGTGCAAGTTCCCTAAATAACTGAAGAATTGGGTGAGGAGGATACAAGTTAAATTCAGAGAAGTGAATCGCCTTAGGCTTCACAGAGATTAGACTACAATTGATTTGGATTAGTTTCCCCGGTTAGATGCTGAATTAATAAGAGTTTTTTATTTTTGGGTTCATGCAACCCTAAAAGGTTATGTTATTGATTTTGTGGCTAAGAAGCATCAATTTTTTCTAAGGCTAAAGAAATATTTAAATATGTGTTGCAAAGAATATCGTTGAAGGAAATTCCATTGTGGATCAAGATCTTGTTGGTTGAATAAAGCCTGTTGTCGTTCCAAGAAAATAAGATGGCCACTTAAAACTCTCAGCGTTGGGGGTCAGATCTAGGGGGAGGAATGTTGTGCAATTACATAACATGAGGGGTTGTTGCAATGGATGAAGAGGACTTGCGAAAATATCAACACTTTATAACGATATGGAGGGAAAAAATATCTGACGAGTGGAGTGAGAGAAATTTGAGGGAAATTAGGGTTAGAAGAAGATAATTGTAGAGGATAGGAGAAACAATTATGAGTTCAACGTTGTAGAAAGAAGGAATGGATAATCCAAAGTTACGACGGAAAATATTCGGGTGCAAGTTCCCTGAAGAACTGCAGAATTGGGTGAGGAGGCTACAAGTTAAATTAAGAGAAGTGAATCGCCTTAGGCTTCACAGAGATTAGACAACAACTGATTTGGCTCAATTTCTCTGGTTAGATGTTGAAATAATAAGAGTTGTTTATATTTTTTTTGTTCATGCAACCCTAAAAGGTTATGTTATTGAGTTTGCGGCTAAGAAGCATCAATATTTTTCTAAGGCTGAAGAAATATTTAAATATGGGTTGCAAAGAAGATTGTTGAAGGAAATTCCATTATGGATCAAGATCTTGTTGGTTGAAGAAAACATGTTGTCGTTCCAAGAAAATAATATGGCCGCTTAAAACCCTCGGTGATGGGGGTCAGATATAGGGGGAGGAATGTTGTGCAATTGCATAACATGAGGGTTTGTTGCGATGTATGAAGAGTACTTGTGAAAATATCAACACTTTAGAATGATATGGAGGGAAAAAATGTCTGGCGAGTGGAGTGAGAGAAATTTGAGGGAAATTAGGTTGTAAAGCATCAATTGTATAGTAGAGAAACACCACAGTCTAACAAGTGAAAAGAAGGAATGGATATTCAAAGTTACGAGGGAAAATATTCTAGTGCAAGTTCCCTGAAGAACTGCAAAATTGGGTGAGGAGGCTACAAGTTAAATTCAGAGAAGTGAATCGCCTTAGGCTTCACAGAGATTAGACTACAACTGATTTGGCTAAGTTTCCCTGGTTAGATGTTGAACTAATAAGAGTTGTTTATTTTTTGGTTCATGCAACCCTAAAAGGTTATGTTATTGAGTTTGCGGCTGAGAAGCATCAATATGTTTCTAAGGTTGAAGAAATATTTAAATATGGGTTGCGAAGAAGATCGTTGAAGGAAATTCCATTGTGGATCAAGGTCTTGTTGGTTGAAGAAAACCTGTTCTCATTCAAAGAAAATAAGATGGCTACTTAAAACCCTCAGTGTTGGGGGTCAGATCTAGGGGGAGGAATGTTGTGCAATTGCAGAACATGAGGGGTTGTTGCGATAGATGAAGAGGACTTGCAAAAATATAAACACTTTAGAATGATATGGAGGGAAAAAAATATTTGACGAGTGGAGTGAGAGAAATTTGAGGGAAATTAGGGTTAGAAGAAGAGAATTGCAGAGGATAGGAGAAACAATTACGATTTCAATGTTGGGGAAAGAAGGAATGGATAGTCCAAAGTTACGAGGGAAAATATTCGGGTGCAATTTCCCTGAAGAACTGCAGAATTGGGTGAGGAGGCTACAAGATAAATTCAGAGAAGTGAATCACCTTAGGCTTCACAAATATTATACTACAACTGATTTGGCTCAGTTTCCCTGGTTAGATGCTGAACTAATAAGAGTTGTTTATTTTTGGGTTCATACAACCCTAAAAGGTTATGTTATTGAGTTTGCGGCTGAGAAGCATCAATATTTTTCTAAGGCTAAAGAAATATTTAAATATGGGTTGCGAAGAAGATTGTTGAAGGAAATTCCATTATGGATCAAGATCTTGTTGGTTGAAGAAAACTTGTTGTCATTCCAAGAAAATAAGATGGCCGCTTAAAAACCTCGGTGTTGGGGGTCAGATCTAGGGGGAGGAATGTTGTGCAATTGTAGAACACGAGGGGTTGTTGCAATGGATGAAGAGGAATTGTGAAAATATCAACACTTTAGAAAGATATGGAGGGAAAAAATATCTGACAAGTGGAGTGAGAGAAATTTTAGGGAAATTAGGGTTAGAAGAAGAGAATTGCAGAGGATAGGAGAAACAGTTACGAGTTCAACGTTGCGGAAAGAAGGAATGGATAGTCCAAAGTTACGAGGGAAATATTATGGTGCAAGTTCCATGAAGAATTTCAGAATTGGGTGAGGAGGCTACAAGTTAAATTCAGAGAAGTGAATCGCCTTAGGCTTCATAGAGATTAGACTACAACTGATTTGGCTCAATTTCCCTAGTTAGATGTTGAACTAATAAGAGTTATTTATTTTTGGGTTCATGCAACCCTAAAAGGTTATGTTATTGAGTTTGCGGCTGAGAAGCATCAATGATTTTCTAAGGCTGAAGAAATATTTAAATATGGGTTGCGAAGAAGATCGTTGAAGGAAATTCCATTGTGGATCAAGATCTTGTTGGTTGAAGAAAAACTATTTTCGTTCCAAGAAAATAAGATGGCTGCTTAAAACCCTAAGTACAATGATCTAGGGGGAGTGAATGTTCAAGAATTAAACCCAAACAGCATGGATGAAGAGATCATAAAAATAAATGCAATGACTTTAGAATGATATGGAGGGAAAAAATATCTAACGAGTGGAGTGAGAGAAATTTGAGGGAAATTAGGGTTAGAAGAAGAGAATTGCAGAGGATAGAAGAAACAATTACGAGTTCAACATTACAAAAAGAAGGAATGGATAGTCCAAAGTTACGAGGGAAATGAGAAAGTGAACAAACACCTTCTAGTGAAATAAGAGTCGCCAATGGAAGTGTTGCAAGAAGTGTGAATGCGAAAGATGGACTCCACCTGGATTCACGAGTATTTCATATGCCCAAACCAGTTAAACAGATAATTACAATCACTAATGAGAATACTCTAGTAGATGATGACATGAATTTTGTATTGAGGAGATTATTCTTTGAGGATGATTCAATACCTACAAGTAACAATTCACAAGTTATTGGCGTAACTAATCCTCTCCCTGACCTTCCCCTGGCACTGATCTGAATGAAAAGTGGCATACACCTATGGTATTCATCCACCCATCGTATTTATCCACCCATAGTATTGTAAGTGAAATTTATCTGTGATATTCATTCGCTCATGTTATTCATCCACACATGGAATTTACCCATGGTATTGTAAGTGGTATCTACCCATGGTATTTACCCATGGTATCCACCTATGGTATCTACCCATGGTATTATAACTAAAAAAAAGGCGATAAATAACAAGCCTCACTTTGTAAAAGGACAGATTGTCCACCACAATGTAGCTTCTACAGTTATTCTCCATTTTAATAAAAAGTTTCTTTGTGCTTTTATTTGTTGTGTGTTCTTCTTTATTTTTTTTTGGCATTGTAATTTTGCAGATCTTGTTAGATCCATTTCAATTTTTTATATCTTGGGGGCCTCCCCCAAAAATCTAGATCAATGGTATTAGATTCATGTTACGCCTCCATGGGAATGAGGGCTTGAAGCATATTTTAGTTTCATTGTTTTGCAACAATCTTCAGCAAACTCCATGAATTTTTTTTGGATGGAGAGTTTGCAGATTAGATCTGAATGTTTTGCTGAAAAATTTACAAAAAAAAAGACCAGATCTGGATTCCTTGTGAAAATATACCCAAATTCAAAAAGAAATCGGCTAAATTGGAGTTAGGATGAGGGAGATATCGCTGATTCAAAATCAACAATGTTGCAGAGATTATTCTGACGAAAATTTGTGGATGGCAACTCTCAGGTCATTTTTTTTGCAGTTTTCAGTGCGAAATTTCATAGAAATGGTTATATATCTGAGATCCCCTTGAAAAATCACCCGATTAAAAAAAAAAAATTGGTCGAATCGGAGTTCGGACGAGGGAATTATTGCTGATTTAAAATCAACTATTTTTTTCATAAATTTTATGACGACGAGACAATTCCAACGCGAATATGAGAGTCTAGAGTCTCCATATAGAAATTTGAAACATATGGGAAGATGAAGAATGATCATTCTATTTCCAAAAATAGGTTGTAATAAATATTCTGAGTTATATTGACCGATTTATGCCCATTTTAAATCTGGAGCAGCATTCGGAGCAGATTCCCTTTGGAGACGTGCCCTCCCACCCCGCTTTAGTAGGAACCTACTTCACATTCATCAGTTTCAACATAGCAGCGTTCGGCTTGGGTTATTTGGAGATGTGGCTTCCCACCCCAAGATATGTAGGCACTTGTTACTTCATCAACAATCAACATCACGATTATGAGTCAACCACACAAAATCCTTCTCATCGAAGTCCATTTGCTAGGCCGCACATTGTTAGTATCACAGTTGGTCACAAGCATTATAGGGTATCTCTATCCTCGAATATTCATTTGTCATGGTTTTGGGTCATCCACAAACCCACACTTCATCGAATTCCATTTTCTAGGTCGCACATTGTCAGTGTCATAGTTGGTCACAAACATTACAGGGTATCTCTATCCTCATATCTTCGTTCATCACTGTTATGGGTTAACCACACAAAACCCTTATCTTCAGTGGATCTTCATATTCAACAAGGGATTCTCAGGAGGGAACTTCACACAATGGAGACCATTGCTTCTTAAGGAGGGAGGAATGATATGAATGAAAAGTGGCATACACCCATGGTATTCATCCACCCATGGTATTTATCTGCCCATGGTATTGTAAGTGAAATTTAGCCATGATATCCATTCACTCATGGTATTCATCCACACTTGGAATTTATCCATGGTATTGTAAGTGGTATCTACCCATGGTATTGACCCATGGTATCGACCTATTGTATCTACCCATGGTATTATAAATTAAAAAAAAAGGCTATAAATAACAAGCCTCACTTTGTAAAAAGACAGATTGTCCACCACAATGTAGCTTCTACATTTATTCTCCATTTTAATAAAAGTTTCTTTGTGATTTTATTTGTTGTGTGTTATTCTCTCTTTTTTTCTGGCATTGTAATTTTGTAGATCTTGTTAGATCCATCTCAATTTTTAGATCTTGGGGGCCTCCCCCCAAAATCCGGATCAAGCACTATATCAAGATCCTGGTAATTTATTTTCTAAATTGCGTAAGACTTTAAAATTTCAGAAAATTTACTTTAGACATGCAATAGGAAGTTATAATGGAGCAAGTAGTTCTGATAGTAGTTTTCACCTTCCGTTAAAGCTTCTTGCCCATGAAGATGTGTGAAGTGTTCACCCAAAATTTCGAGCTCTTTGAACAAAATACACAGGATTCCAAAAGTTCTCATCAACATAATATTTTTAGTTAGGATCACGTAGTTATTCTCAACCAGGTTCCCAAGGATTTGTTATAGTTCAGCCAGGGCAAAAAACTATGGCCAGAAATATTGCAAGATCACTTAACCACTATCTATAGTTCTCAGGATAGGGTGGTGAATATGTTGAACAACATTGGTACATGTGTGAAGTCATATGGAGGGCCAGGAAAACTCCTGATGCCACTAAGATATTTGAGTTTCAGGAAATTTTGCGCAATCACGCTTTGAAATGGTACGATTTGAATCCAAACACCACCATGGACCAAGTTACACAAGATTTTCTTCAAGAATTTAAACTCCCTTAGTCAAGTTAGCAAGTTTTAGTAGAAGTATTGGATATTAGACAAAGAGAAGGTGAATCTGCTTGGAAATGTAGGCAACGATTTAAACATGGCATCAATAAATTATCTTATCCAATCGACCCCCATCATAAAAAATATTTATTTATTAAAGATTTGTTACCAATGACTAGGATTTCGTTGTCACTATAGAAGATTGACAATTTGCAAGATGCATTAGAGCAAACAATGCATAATTGAAGCAATGGTGGGATACCCACAAGACTATCGACCAGGAAGTACTTCTACTCACCCTACTGTTATGGGACTATAAAATAAATTTGCTACTTTGACAGAATTACTAAAAGATCTTATGCATGCACGACTAATGAGACCTCACGTCTGGTGTACCAATTTATAATTTGAAGGACATCATGCCACAAAATGTCCACGATTGAGAGGTATGGGGCTGACTACTATACCTGTGAAACACCCACTGCCACCTCATAGTGCAAGGGTTGAATATATTTCTTTAGCCATGAAATTCCAAGGGCACACTCAGTACTAGGAATTTCCGATTAGCAAGGTATGTCCATGAATGAGTATTATGAAATTTTCATATCTTATGGCCATATGCCATGTCTCTGTCCTGTTTTATAGAACAATTAAAATGTGCCAAACAATCTATTTTTTGAATTTTGTGGATCTCATATGCACCACATACATCATTGTAGATATTTATATGCTATGGATGATTGCCTTGATCGTACAACATTTAGAGTTAATGAAATTCCTCAGGGTCGAGGAGGAGGTGCTCTAAGGGGAGGGAGGATTGGAGGACGTGGTCTGATATGATGCTATAAATTTGATAAAGAGGGTCATGTTGTGAGAGATTGTCTGATGCCAAGGAGGACTTGGTGTTCACACTACCGAGTAAATATGCATGCCACTAAAGATTTTCCATAACTCATTACTAGGTGGGAGGAGTGCAATTGGGTAAAAGGGGAAAATCTGATTAATGAAGAACCACGAGAACTGAAGCCATCTATGCAGCCTCACATCAATATTGTTACACAAGGAGTAAAAAGGGTTGGAGCTGATACTGGAACTTCCAAGAAACCTATTGTTATAAAGTACGCATTACCTAAAAGGTATTATGACCCCGATCAACAAAAATAATACTACAAGTACTGGGCCTTTGATAATAAAATTTTACGCCAACAAATGGTTTTGCTTATGGGACTTGTGTGAAAATTTTAGAAGGGATATAGATCATGGTGTCGATGATTATTAGTGGAGACATTAAAGATTGGTGTTATGAGAATATTGATCACTTTATTCCGCAACAAGATAAACTATGGCAAGAGAATTTAGATTGGGTTAAGGAAGATATTTTGTATGTAGAACCTGCTTGTGATTAGTAAAAAATATTCTGGTGCAAGTTCCCTGAAGAACTACAGATTTTAGTGAGGAGGCTACAAGTTAAATTCGGAGAAGTGAATCACCTTAGCTTCACAAATATTATACTACAACTGATTTGGCTCAGTTTCCCTAGTTAGATGCTGAACTAATAAGAGTTTTTTTATTTTTGGGTTCATGCAACCCTAAAAGGTTATGTTATTAAGTTTACAGTTGAGAAGCATAAACATTTTTCTAAGGCTAAATAAATATTTAAATATGGGCTACGGAGAAGATCATTGAAGGAAATTCCGTTGTGGATCAAGATCTTGTTGGTTGAAGAAAACTTGTTGTCGTTCCAAGAAAATAAGATGGTCGCTTAGAACCCTTGGTTTTGGGGGTTAGATCTAGGGCGAGGAATGTTGTGCAATTGTGGAACATGAGGATTTTTTGCGATGGATGAAGAGGACTTGAAAAAATATCAACACTTTAGAACGATATGGAGGGAACAAATATATGATTAGTGGAGTGAGAGAAAGTTGAGGGAAATTAGGGTTAGAAGAAGAGAATCGTAGAGGATAGGAGAAAAAATGACGAGTTAAATGTTGCAGAAAGAAGGAATGGATAGTCCAAGGTTATGAGGGAAATGATAAAGTGAAGGAACTCCTTCTGGTGGAATAAGAAGTGCCAATGGAAGTTTTGCAAGAAGTGTGAATGGGAAATATGGACTCCACCTGGAGTCACGAGGATTTCATATGCCCAAACCATTTAAAGAGATGATTAGTATCACTAATGAGCATACTCTAGTAGATGATGACATGCATTTTGTATTGAGGATATTATTATTTGAGGATGGTTCGATCCCTTTAAGTAACAATTTGCAAGTTTTTGGTGCAACTAATCCTCTCCCTAACCTTCCCCTGGCACTATATCAAGATCGTGGTAATTTATTTTCTAAATTGCGTAAGACTTTAAAATTCCAGCAAATTTACTTTAGATACGCAATAGGCAGTTCTAATGGAGTAAGTAGTTATGGTAGTAGTTTTCACCTTTTGTTAAAGCTTCTTGCCCATGAAGATGAGTGAAGTGTTCACCCAAAATTTCGGGCTCTTTGAACAAAATACACAATATTCTAGAAGTTCTCATCAACATAGTATTTTTCAGTTAGGATCAGGTAGTTATTCTCAGACGGGTTCCCAAGGATTTGTTATAGTTATGCCAGGGAAAATATCGTCGGAAATATCGAAAGATCACTTAACCACTATCTATAGTTCTCAGGATAGGCTGGTGAATATGTTGAACAACATTTGTACTTGTGTGAAGTCGTTTGGAGGGCCAGGAAAAATCCTGTCACCATTAAGCTATTTGAGTTTCAAACGATTTTGTGGGATCACACTTTGCAATGGTTCATAAAATGGTACGGTTTGAATCCAAACACCACCATGGACCAAGTTAAACAATATTTTCTTCAAAAATTTAAACTCCCTTAGTCAAATCAACAAGGTTTAGCAGAAGTATTAGATATTAGACTAAGAGAAGGTGAATCTGCTTGGAAATGTAGGCAATGATTCAAATATGCCATCAATAAATTGTCCTATCCAATCGATCCCCATCATCAAAATTATTGATTTATGAAAGATTTGTTACCAATGACTAGGATTTCGTTGTCACAACAGAATATTTACAATTTGCAAGAGGCATTAGAGAAAAAAATGCAGATTGAAGCAATGGTGGGATACCCACAAGACTATCGACTAGGAAGTACTTCTACTGGCCCTGCTATTATGGGACTATAAAATCAAATTTCTACTTTGACAGAAAGACTAAAAGATTGTATGCATGCACGACCAATGATAACTCATGTATGGTGTACCAATTTCCAATTTGAAGGACATCATGCCACAAAATTCCCACGATTGAGAGGTATGGGACCGACTATTATGCATGTGGAACACCCACCGCCACTGCATAGTGCAGGGGTTGCATATATTTCTTTAGCCATGCCATTCGAAGGGCTGACTCAGTACCAGGAATTTCCTAATCACCAAGGTATGTCCATGAATGAGTATTATGAAATTTTCTTTTCTTATGGCCATTCGCCATGTCTGTGTCCCATTTTATAGAACAATTCAAATGTGCCAAACAATCTATTTTGTGAATTTTGTGGATTTCATATGCACCATATAGATCAGTATAGATATTTATATGCTATGGTTGATTTCCTTTATCATACAACATCTAGAGTTAATGAAACTCCTGAGGGTTGAGCAGGAGGTGCTCCAAGGGGAGGGAGGATTGGAGGACGAGTTCTAATCCAATGCTATATCTGTGATCAAGAGGGTCATGTCACGAGAGATTGTCCGATGCCAAGGAGGCTTTGGTGTTCGCACTGCCGAGTAAATACACATGCCACTGAAGATTTTCCATAACTCATTACTAGGTGGGAGGAGCACAATTGGGTAAAAGGGGAAAATTTGATCAATGAAGAACCGAAAGAACTGAAGCCATCTATGGAGCCTCACATCAATATTGTTACACAAGGAGTAAAAATGGTTTGAGATGATATTGGAATTTCCGAGAAACCTGATATTGTAAAGTATGCATTACCTAAAATGTATTATGATCCCGATCAACAAAAATAATACTACAAGGATGCAACTAAAATATTAATATAGTTGGTTTATTCTCACAGCTCTCGTGCAGAGCAACGGGAATGTGTGCAGGCTAAGAGTCCTAGATTTTCACATGAAACAACTCAAACTATTATAGATTGGCTCCAGTTATTCTTGTAGATTATGAATCATGAGCAGTTGACTGGCCAGTTGCGTAAGAAATTGAAGGAAATTGTGTAAGATTACCTATTCGTCAAGAAGACTATTTGTGCTAATCTACCCGAAAGACATTCTAGAAGATTTCAAAGAAATAAGAAAAGAGTATGAAGGGGATTCCGAGTGGGTGCCTAGATTGCAGGGTACCAAATTAAAGATTCTATGCTAGACCTTGGGTCACATGTGAATATTTTTCCAAGGAAAAATCGGGAGGTGTTGGGAAGGAAAAATCTAGGTTTTTCTCCAATCCAACTACGAATGCAAAACTAGTATTGGATCTTTCCTATTGGTCGATTGGAGGACATTGAATTTGATATTGCAGGTGTCAAAACATATGTCAAATTCAAGGTGATAGACGTTATGGGTGAAAAAGATCCATATCCATCCTTGTTGGGAATTCATTGAGTCTTTGAGAATCATGCACTTATTGACTTGAAGAAGGAAATGATGAATTTTTAAGTATATTTAGCTCACGTCATCCAACATTTAGACCCTTACCAAGGTTCGATATCTACAGAGCCTATGGACGATGTGGAGCAACCTAATTTACTGGACTAGTTGTATCAACATACTATTGGGAAGAGGGAAGAATACATCAATCTGACAATTGTTGGTTCTATTAGTTGGTGAAGCATTCAAAGTACTGAGGTTGGATCTGATGTCACGATGGATGATTCGAAACAAGGATATCATGACCTTCATTCTTGACACTACATAATTGTTCGATGTGTTTGTTGAATTGGTATGGAGGTATGATAATATCCTAATTTTAACGATACTAAATCTATTGTACATTTTATTAAATAATATGATTTTAAAATTGAAGAAGGTCAAAAGTTCCCTTTAATGAATTCTTCTTTGCAAGTGACCCCTGTGAGAGGGTGGGGAGCTCATGGTGACCACCTTCATGATTGGGAAACTGTTAAGTTTTCTATGATGTATAGATTTTCTGCTATCCTAAAATCATATACAAACTTGCAATTCTGTTTGGTCAAAACTTGGCTTATCAGTTGTGATGTGTACACACCAGTTCATCCATACATTGGGAAATTTTCTGTGAGACTGGTATTTGAAGGAGGGGATGAAGAGGCAGACGATGGATTGGAACATGTTGACAACTCAATTTTTTAGATATTTTTCATTCTAAGATATGGATGCAAGGCTCACTGAAGCCCTAAAAGCTATTAAAAGGGTGTTGTTCCATTTTGGAAAAGATGTTAAGGAGTGTAACAGGTATGTAGATTTTTTGCATCAACATGACTTGGGTTTTCATGAGGTTGTAGCTTGTGGTAAAATTGATAAAGAACTTGATGATGGCTTAGAGGATTTAAGGCATCTATATTTTAAAGAATTTGAGGGGGAGAGAGGGATAAAATAGGATCTTGTAAAGGATGCCCTTCATTTGAAACCACTCAAGCTACAAAAATTGAACATTGGGACTGATGAAAAGCCCAAAATCCCCCGAGAGTTTTAAATTGTTAAAAGAGTATGAATATATGTTCCTTGCATCAATCTCAGACCTCAAGGGGATTAAAGGAGACTTGGTTGAGATGAAGATAGTTCTAAAACATGATTCAAAGTTGATTAAGCATTAACCATATCGATTACATCCCCGAGTAAAATAAAAGGTGAAGAAAGAGATTGATAAGATGTTGGCCGCAGGACTCATATTTATGGTCGATGAATCAGAGTGGATTAGTCCCATTGTGATCCAGGATAAGAAAGGTTCGCAAGATATATGTGTCTATGTGGATTAACATATCCTTAACATCGCTTATGTCCATGATCCATTTTCTACTCATTTTAGTGATGAGGTCTTGGATAATTTTGCGCGTAATGAAGCTTATTCCTTCACTGATGGTTTCTTTGGATATCACCAAGTCCGCATTGAAGAAGAAGATAAGAAGAAAAATACCTTTATGGCAAAATAGGGTTCCTATGATTATAATTTTATGCACTTTGGCCCGAAGAATGCTCCTACTGTGTTTTCAAGGATGTGATTGTTGCATTCTGAGACTTTATTCATAAATTTATAGAAGTATATATGGATCTCTGACCTATCATGCATAATCACGTTGTTACTCTGTGGGCCTTAAATGCTTCAAGTTCAAATTCAATAAGTTCTTCAATCCTAATCCGCTGAACCTACTGCAAAGGCTACTAAGCAGTCTGTCAGAAAGGTCGCCAAATTTTTGGAAGGTTGTTTTTCATGCATATACCAGTTTCAAGGAGAATGTACTACGCAACATGCCAGAGTTGGTTCCATCATTTAAAGGATCACCAGCAACACAGACAGATGAAGCAGCAAGTGAAGAAATGAAAACAAAATTAGGATCAGATGCGCCAACGAAAAATTGACTCAAGGGAGAGTCAATATTTTATGGTTAGAGCTTGTTGGGTCCTTCATTTTTTGAAGAATTTTGAAGAATATGATTGAAGGGAAGTTACATAGAAGAAATGGCTATATTGGCTAGAAGAGGCCATTGGAAAGCGAGGATCGACAGAGAAGTGAAGAATGAGTTATTTTGGGATTTGCGAAGCCACGAAAGAAGGAAGCGTGGGCTGTATTTTGAAAATATCAAAGATGTTAAGGAAAAAAGAACCAAAACTCGTAAAAGTGAACCCAATCAAGTTTGGGATCAAGGAGGCCGCATGCGAGAGAAGATCAAGAAAACGTGGTCTATAAAAAGGGACAAAGATGGAAAAATCATATTGTTTTTATTTGTTGGATATTAGCTAATAGTTATTAGCTCTAAATTGAGTTGGAGTTAGCAGAAGAGTGAATTTATGTTAGCTCTTCGTTGTGTAATAGCTCATTAGAGTCCGATTCTTTCATTCTCTAAATTTATGTTATTATTTTGTAATGAGATGTAGTTCTCAGTATTAATATCTCGCAGTACGCACGAGTTTCTGGTGTAATGATTTTCACAAGGAATATAAGAGTTGTTGTGGGAATGAATCATGATTTTATGGTCAATGATTATGCATCCCCTTTAAATTTTTAATTATCATTGTATTCTATTTTACTATCTTATTTATGTATGTTTAAATTTCATGTCGGCTATGTTGCATTCGTTAATGGAATGTTCATAATTCATGTATACTTTAATGAATAAAAATTCTTCGCCATCATTCTAGATCCCTTATCTCTTGCTATTTCAGAACGCCTTGGGTGAGACACTCCTTTTTCTCAAAAAAGGGAGTGAAAATGTTGGTGATAAGCTAGGCTACGATGACACTTTTTGTTGGAAACCTAAGGTTGGACCTTGTGTATTTGATAATATAATTTTATGCCAACACCATCAAGTACCTTATAACTCTTTTTGAAGTAGACCAATGACCCTCACAAGGCTTTTGCATAAACCTGGAGAGGATTCTAACAACAAATGAAATGTCCATTCTGGTAGTGGTCAAGTAGTTAAGACTTCCCATGAGTTGTATATACTTTGTTTCATCCTCAAATTCATTTCCTTCTATTGATGTGAGATTTAACCTTTTTTCCATTGGAGTGGTCAAAGGATTGCACTCAACCATGCCAAATTTTTTTAGCCAATCTCCAATGTATATCCTTTGAGAGAGGAATATAAACTTCGAATGTTGGGTTACTTCAATACCCAGATAATAGTGAACATATCACAAATTTGTCATTTTAAAACCTTTCCTCAATTATTTCTTTATGGATGAAATATAATTTTCATTGTTCCCTATCATCAATATATCATCTAAATACACCACAAGATATACAACAATTTCTCCAACTTTATTGAGAAACAAAGTTGCATCATCAAGATTATAGTGTTTGAAATTTAGGTCCAGAAGATGCTCAGTCAATTTCTCGTACTAGGCTCATGATTCTTATTTAAGGCCATACAAGGATTTGAAAAGCTTACATAGTTTGTGCTCCTATCCCTTCACAACAAATCCTTCTGGTTGAGACATAACAAAATTATATTTTAGATCTACATTCAAGAAAGTAGTTTTTACATCCATTTGATGTACTTTCAAACTGTTCTGAGCTACCAAGTCAAAGAGAGTATAGATTTGTGGGGGGGAAATATCCTCACAATCAAACCCTTCTTTCTATGCAAATTTTTTTTCCACAAACCTAGATTTATGCTTTTCAAGTGATCCTTCTGGTTCATACTTATTCTTGAAGACCCACTTGCAGCCAATCTGTTTGGTTCCCAATGGAGGGTCCACCAACTTCCAGGTTCCATTCTTTATCAAAGCATCATACTATTTATACATTATTTCTTTACATTCATCATGAGAATCAAATTATTGGAAGGAATTTGGTTCAAAATATGTAGAGAAATTTAATTCACAATCATAATAAGCATCCATATCAACAACTAAATCAAAATCGTCTACATCACCTCCATTTTGTCTAGTAGAGATCCCTGTTATTGTCCTTCCAAACTCATCAGGATGAACACTTTTAAGTGTCTTAAGGAGCTATTTTTTAGGAAATTTCTGAGTTGGCCTAGTTTGTTCGATTGACTGATATGGGGTTGAAACAAGATTTAGCCTTCCAATTCTCTCAATCACATCACTCAAAGTGTCTTCTTGATAAATGGTTAGAGCTTCATGAGGGGGAGATAGTTCTTTATAAGGTGACTCCATAGATTGATCCACGATAGGGAACCCCCCTTCAAGATGTGGAATCCCATTATCAAATTCTTGAAAATATTTTTCATGCTCAGATTTATCCAAGCGATTAAGATGTCACTCAACAACATTGTCAGTCTTTGAAGATTCAAGAAAGATCACATCTCTAGATATATAAACTTCTTATTTTCTTCATCATAGAGACGGTATGCTTTTGAGGTATCTAAGTACCCCATGGATACACATTTTTGACTCCTTGCACCAAGTGTGTTTCTCTATTCCTTAGGTATCAAAGCATAATAGGTGGAACCAAAAACCATGAGATGCCTCATCGAAGGAATGTGGCCATATCACATTTCATAGGGAGTATTGTTTTTAAGAGCATGAGATGGAAACCCGTTTAGTAATATACATTGCACATAGAACTGCATCAGCCAAGAACATCAAATTTACATTTTAAAAAAAAAACCATTGAACGTAGCATGTTTAAGATTGTCATGTTCATTATTTTGGCTACACCATTTTGTTGAGGAGTATAAGGCACAATTTTTTGATGTTGGATCCCATGTTGGCGAAGATAATTTTCAAATTAATTTGAAGTATATTATTTTCCATTATTAGTACGAATATATCCAATATGATATTGTGTATTATTTTAAATCCATGCATGAAAGTTTTGGAAGTTTCAAAAGCTTTAGATTTTCTTTTCAATAGATATACCCATCACATTTTGGTGTAGTCATCAATAAAAGTCATCATGTATTTATTTCCATTTGCAGAAGGAAAATGCATATGTCCACACAAGTCAAAATGTATTAGTTCAAGCTTTCTAGGTGCTTTGGAATGAGAATCATGAAAATATTGTTTGTTTTTTTTTCCTAAGATACAAGCATCATATTTCTTAAGTTTCCAAGGAATGGTTGGCAAACCAGTAACACCATTTCTCTTCAATTGATGCAGATTGTCATAGTTCATATATCCAAATCTAGCATGCCATAAGAGATTGGATGGTATTGTACCTTCATCAAATTGAGAACTATATGAAAATTTTTGTGCACGAGAAAAGGTTACTTATATCTTCGAGAATCTTTATTCTTCCATCCTAGTCATGAAAAGTGAGTTGTTTGATGCTTTTCTCACCTCAACCTTTCCATAAAACATGTGAATGGAGTGTCCTTACTAGTGGATGTGAACCAAGGACAATAAGTTTCTCCAAAATTCTGGGAGACAGAGAGCATCATGTAGAAGAAATTCATAGAGGCCAGGAAGTTTGAGCCTAATAGTGCTAAGCTCAGATGGCTTGAGTTTTGAATTATCTACAAAGTAGACTGCTCCATCTACATTGCCACTGAATTCTTCAAATAAATATCTTCAAAAATTCATATGGCGGGTTTCTCATGAATCAAGAAACCATGCATATTTCCACGAAGCAAGTGAAGCATTAAACGAGTCTTCAATCACTTCAATATTGCAATGTTCCACAATATAATGAGCGGATTTAGGTGCTTTACCTTTCCATGGATCTGGTGATTTTACTTTCTCTTCATTCCTTTATTGTCTAATTTTTTCCCAAGAGAGCTTTCATGTGGAGGCATCATGTCCATTTCTATTACAATGTATGCAATGAAGATCAAGTCTTCCTCCTTGGTAATTTATGCCCCATGCCTATGTTATTCTTCTTTCCACATCCTCTTCTGCCACCTCTTCCTCTAGAAGAATCTTGTGCCTGATTCTTCTCTTTCTATGCAAGGCACTAAACTTCTTTAGAAGAGTAAGAAAATTTCTTCTTCTTCCCAAAATATTTCTCTCTTTCAACAAACTTCTCCACAAGGGAGTCAAAGGAAATCTCCTTAATTTTTACACTAGCTTGTAATGACTCAAGATAATGAGAATAAGTAGGATATAGTGCCTTGATGAAAGTTGTGAGAGGAGTATTTGTTTTAACTCCGGTGGATTCTATGTCATGTATAATGGCTCTTATTTCAGAGGCTGGGGCAAGGGGATCATCATATTTTAATTCTAGACTAAACATTTTGATCATTAATTGGACTACTTCAAGCTCAAAGTGTGAGTCATATAAGTCTTTTAGATTCTTTAAAGCTTCAAAGGAATTTTTAAATAGTGCAATGTGACAGCTTACCTCTTCATTGCCACTTATGTTGAAATTAAGGCATAGGCCTTGTTGTTCTTGTTCTCCCATATGGTGAGCTCTTTGTCTGAAGTGGGTTTTTTCAAGAGGATCAGCAGCTTCTCCTTCACAAATTCCTTTCCACAAATCATTGAAAATGATGGTATGCTTTATCTTTCCAGACCATTAATGGTAGTTCTCTTTGCCATAGAGAACTAGTCCAACTATGGAGATGAGTGAATGCATTATGAAATTCTGATCTGGGCCCTAAATAGTCACAACACTTGCAACAATAATATGATATGTCTTTGCAATTGTATTTAAAAATAAATAAATAAACGTCAAATATGGACCAACAAGCATAATGAATCAATATTGGAGCATATGTAATCAACCAATGACAATGTATATGACATATAACACAGGCCACTACATATCTGAACCAATTCATATACCATACACATGACCTTCAAAAAAAATGAATATACCATACACATGACCTTCAAAAAAAATGAACAACATTCAATTCAACAAATCAACGCACCATTCAAAAACTCAACCATCACATATAACAATACAATGCATATATGTAGTTCAATGCCAACTTCAATGCACCAATGCATGAACCAATCTTCAACGTATGTCATATACTAATAAACCAATGCATGCACTTCAACATATGTCATATAACATTAACCACCGCGCACAATTCAACCAAAATATGTGACACACCAACATATAGTAAGAACCAACAAACACATACCAGTGCTGCTAACAAGATTTACACACAATAATCAAGGCAGAGTCATATAAAATAGATTTTTCACCAACGTGCATACCAGAATCAATGTAGTGTTTGAACACACTCAAACATTAGAGAAATTTTGAGGTCTAAAATGGGCCTCAAAACCAAAATGTACAACCAAAATAAAATTTATAAGAACCAATAGGATTCAAGATGATGATGTCAACCATGGGGGATGATTCACCATTTTTGGAGTAAAAAAAATAAAAAAATAAAAAAAAACAAATTTTTCAACTCGTATTTTCAACTAATATCCCTAATATTTTACTGAAATTTCGAGCAGGAGCACTCGTTGGATGAAAAATCTAATTCCTCATCCAAGGAGTACCCATTTTGCATACTTTTGATGGACCCTACTATAGGAAAATGGGAAATACATGAAAAATGGGATTGCAAACATGTTTATCATGTATTTCTCATTTTTCGTGTAGTAGGGTCCATAGAAATTATGCAACATGGGTACTCCTTGAATGAGGTATTAAATTATGCATCCAAAGAGTGCTCTCACTCAAAATTTGAGTGAAATTGTAGGAAGATAAGTTGAAAATACGAGTTGAAAATCAATTTTTTCTTTTTTCCCTCTAAAATTTGATGATGCAATGTAATCTTATTTTATTATTTTCAATATTATTTTATAATATTCCTTAGTAGTCCCATTTTATACCTCAAAATTTCTCTAATTCTTTCATTTCTAGTCAACGACGCTCCATTCCCATGCTTTAATGCACATGGATCCATTCCAACGCATACACAAAGAAACTGATGAACCAGCTTGCACTACCTTCAAAACTTATACAGAGCCACCAATTCTCGTCCGCGTTCAACAAATTTTAGAACCAACATATTCTTTCAACTTTCAATGCTTCAAATAATGATTCAATGCATCATTCTTTCATTCACAACTAGCACACATATAAACTCATGCTTCATCGCATTCCAATGCACAAACTTGGAATTAAGACAAAACTTAAACACAAAGGGGAAAAATAACACTAGTGACATATCAGGGACAAATTTGAGGAAAATAGCAGGAGTTACTGGGGCAAAGAAAAAATTTAAGACTTGTGTCTCTGATACCATGTCAGGCCAAACATAGGTATCTCCATGAAGGAATGAATTTAATTAAGAAAGATCAATAATATATACAAGGAGAGGAAGAATATTGGAATTCATATTCTAATGTCTCTTTGTCTTCTTTATTCTCTTATTTACATTATTTAAATTTTTCTCAATCCCAAAGATTAGGGGTCAACAATGGTTATTCACTTACTAGGTTAGGGGTTATTGGTTCATGGTTAGTGGCCTAGGAATTAATGGATTATTGGTTAACAATTAGTTGATTAAGGGGTTGGTGGGATAAATTATTAGTGGGTTATTGAATTAGTGGTGAGTGGAATAGTGATTAATGTGTTAGTGGGTCAATGAGGTCAATGATTAGCGTGTTAGATAGTTAGTGAGTTATATGGTAGTGTATTGGTGGCATATATGGTAAGTATGTTTTCGGAATAGTGGGTTAGTAATTACTGGTTATAGCTTAGTGGGTTAGGGTTATGGGATAGGGGAGGGGACAAGACAAGCTGAGGTGATTAAGGAAATGTTGGAACATATTCCCCATGGAGAGATAGAGGGAACTACAAGGAAAATACCCTCTAGCAGATGTTTTTGAGGAATCCCTTATAAAAATAGCCCAAATATCCATTTGTAGTGGAGGTCACTAGAGGAGGTTAGTGGGTGGAGGTTTTTGTGGATGTTTTTTTGCGGTACATTTCTAATCATAACACGCACCGATGTGTACTATCAAATGGCACACCAAGAAACTGTGCTCTCCATACAAACCAACCTAGTGCGTCTTAGTAATCGAGCGCACTAGTGCGTACTATCAAATGGCACATTGAGACACTGTGCTCTTTGTACAAACTGACTCGATGCGTATCAGTAATCCAACGCACCGTAAATAAGTGCGGTGTGCCATTGATAAAACCGCTCGATGTGTCTCATAATTGAGTGCACTGAAAAAGGGTTAATTTAAAAAAATATACCGGTCGTAAAAAACTTCATGTTTACATGTTTAATGGTCTAGAGCTCTCAATCACCGGTGTGAGTTTTTCTTCTCAGAGGTTCCCTGCCATCGGTGCTCCCATTGTCTGCATTACTTCCATCCACTTCTCACTGTGTGGAGTTCAAATTTTCGAAAACGGTGGGCAACTTTGTTTTTTAGTATTCCTCAGAAAAGATGCCTCCTCGACGCGCAAATGTGCAGGTAATATTCTTTTTTCTCATTCACTTAATATTTTAGTGGATTAATTTCTCAAATTCACTTAAATTTACCGTTTAAAAAAAAAAATTATGTGTGGTGCGTTCGATCCATTCGTCTCACATCGTTCATGGCGTTCCCTGTAAATTTACAGGCCGCACCATGAACGGTGTTAATGGAAACCGCACTAGGTTCTGGTGCGATACCGAGAAAACGCGAACCGCTGTAACACTAAAATAGTGTTGTGTGTGTCAGTTGATGGCCACACTGACCATATAAAATTTTAAAAATAACACACTATGTACAACTGTACGGAGGTGCGGTCATTTATCTGACTGCACCGGGAATTATGTACGATTTTTGGGTGGTACGTTGACCAAACTAACCGCCCCGGGGCGAATAGTTTGGTCAACGCACTACACAAAAAATATTTTCTGTTTGTGCGAAGCATGATAAACAGGTACGCACCGGTAGCGGTGCGTGACTGTTGTTTTGGGCTCATTGAGTGTTTTTTTTTCAATAAAAATTATATACATATATTTGTAAATACATTTCTCATTTAATAAAAAAATGTATTTAATATTTGAATCATTCAGCGACGTCCACAGAGAGAGAAAAGGGAACAACAAGAGCATATGGAGGATCGTTATAACATGATTAAGGAGTGGGAGGCATGAAAGAGGGAGAGACTTTTGTACCCTCGCCCTATTACGATGCTCACCAAGTTTCTCTTAAGGGAGGTGGGCCTCCTTAAGTTCTACGAGGAGGATACATCCATGAAGGGGCACAGTGGGTTATTGGGACAACTGATCTACAGGTGGGATGCCCACCAATCGTCTTTTCAAGTCAACTTGGCCAGTGGTACGAGCCCACTAAGCAGGAAATTTTTTTATTACTGGCCTACCTAGGAGAGGGTAGGATTTTCCCCAGTTTCTAGATTTCCTCATCGGTTATGCAACAGGGAGTCAATTGGTGTACTCACAGAGTTACATTAGGGACGATATACTTTCTCCTGCAGATTTTCAGGTGTTCGGTGCTCAGTAATGCATTTCTTCATTTGGTCAAGAGGAGGTGATGTGCATCTCACTATTACTAATGACCATTACACACTATACTAGTGACGAACATCGCATTAGTTGCCTGCTTTTTTTTATGTTGATTCTTTATTCCAGATGCCATGAATTGTGAGATAGTCTGCCATTTTTTTGGGGAAATTTTTTATAGCATTAGATAGATGTCGTTCGCAAGCACATGGGAGGTTGACCTTCCTTTTTATTTAGAGTTATTTTGTTTATTTTTTGAGAGGTTTTCGGAGACGAGGCCTAATTTTGTCAGATAGCCTCGTAGGTCGATGTTACATGTATGGATATAGATGTGGGGCTAGATGATGCCGAAGAGGGGCTTGTCCGACTATCCGGATAGGATATCTAGTGATGCACTAGAGCTACTAGACAGTGTTGATGATCACATGTTCGTGATGGTATTGTGTTCTTATGCGGGTTTGGATTGGTGAGGGTGTACCAATATCCTCTTCACATAGGATGAGCCACTCGATGCTAGAGGTAATATTAGTGTTTTCTTTAAATTAATATAGTTTCATTTTATTGTCTTAATTAATTAATTAGAATAAAATTTATTCTAACACGTTATTTAACTTGTTTTATTAAATTGTTTAATGAAATTGTCTAATTATTGTTGTGTACTATATATTTTGTAGATATTGGACCATTCGTTGTGGACATGATTCCACCCCAACTGGATGATCATGTAGATCATGACGAGGAGATGGCGTAGGCCATGGATCAGGGTGACAAACCTGATCCTCAGGTGCAGATACCGTGGCAATGCGGCGTAGGGCAGACATCCGATTCAGGATGGATTTGGGCGACCGAATGTGTCGAATCCTGGTTGATGTGGGAGTCCGTCGTGCTATGATCAAAGAGATCCAAGTTGATCGTAGGCTCACAGAGCTCTGGAGAGACATGCCTCGTGATATGATGACCCTTATGCATCATATCGTTGGAGCTTCCAAGGTACTGACGGCTAGAGGGATAGGCGCTGTGGAGATGCACGATAGAGCAGCTCATTGGATGATCACGATCACAAGGGGAATGATCATCATTCTATTACTTCACCTCCTCCTCCTTCACCTCGCACCAGATATGAGCAACCAACATTGAATCTTGATCAACAGACATCTTCTGAGCAGACATAATCTTAGCAAGCACCTGGTCCCGAGCAGACATGACCATCGACTGAGCAGGCACCTAATCTTGAGCAGGCAAGTCCATCTGAGCAGGCGCCATCCACTGAGTAGGCTGCACCGTCGACTCATTAGCAAGCACCTACTAAGCAGACTGCGCCATCTAATCAGCAGGCACGTCATCCATCTGATCATGAGGCTGCACCATCGATTGAGATGGCCTCGAGTTAGTTATAATATTGATGTAGTACCACCAGATATTTGAAATTTGTATTCAGTTCTATTACAGTTGTATATTTTTAACATTATATATACATATGGTGCATGTATTTTATGTTCATGTTGATGTACTTAATTTACATTTTGGTGTTCATCATGATGTGTATATTCTTAGGTCATGTTAGATATGTTCATTTAATGTGCTTGCAAATAGATGTGTATCTTATATAAATTATTTGACATGAGATGTATATTCGATGTTTGTTTTGTGATGATGTTATATAATGCTTGTGTTTTTTTAGATGATCCTGATCATGACGATTAGATGATGTTAGCAAATTTGAATGTGTATTTTAGAATATGATGTTTGTAAGATGGTTTTCATGATCGTGATGTTTATTTTTAATATTAAATCATGATATTTATTAAATATTATGTATTGCTAAATATCAAATTGTGTAATTGTAATTGTATGCATCGTGATTGTAATTTTAATTTTAATTGTAATTGTATGTTAAATTTTAATTGTAATTTTAATTGAAATTTTAATTGTAATTGTATGTAAAATTGTAATTGTAATTCTATGTAAAATATTTGTAAAATTGTAATTGTATTGCGAAATTGTAAAATTATAATTTGAATTGTATGTATTATCATGATTCAATTTTATTAAAATTGTAAAATTTGTAAAATTTTAAAATTGTAATTGTAATTGTATGTAAAAAATTTGTAAAATTGTAATTGTAATTGTAATTGTATTGTGAAATGATTGTAATTTTAATTTTAATTGTAATTGTATGTAAAATTGTAATTTTATTTTTAATTGTAATTGTATGTAAAATATTTGTAAAATTGTAAATTGATTGTCAATTTTGAACCATAACTACCATAAGTAAAATGTATACCGTACATATTGTTAAATTACCATAATTGTAAATTTGTAAATTTGTATGAATATAAATAATTGTAAAATAATAAATCTAGAATAATATGAATTTTTGTAACATAATAAAGTTTAGAAAATAATGCAAATAAATTCATGTTTAGAATTATCATTATTTTATTATGATCTTACATACCAAAAATAACAATATACATTAATACATTTTTAAAATTTTTAAATATATCACACATACACACATATATAGAGTGCATTTATTTAAGTAATGATATAGTGAAAAACCATTTAAAGCATTCAAGTAGTTGTATTATTTTAGGAATTGGCATAAAAAAAAGAACTTGATACGGTGCATTGTTTTCAAGATCAACATAATTAAAAATTATCAAGTGAAATGATTTTAAAATTAACACAATGCAAACCAATTAATTAAAAATACATATTATAATGTTTCGAAAAAAAGAGTCTTAGTTATAAGGTTAAGTGCACTTCTTTATAAAAAACCCATCTTAAATAGTATAAATGATGAAATAACACATGTACCATATCACTCTTTGTTCTCATGATCACCCTCGTTATCTTCTAGCTCGCTTGGCATGATAACACTATTGTTCTCAAAAACATGTTTTGATCTAGGGTCACATCTCAATATGAACCACCAGTCCCTATCCAACACATCTGGGTAAAAAAACACCTAGTCACAATGTTTGGGGAAAACATAAGGCTCCCTAGCTTCATCCCACATATTTCTAGAGTTGATACATATCATCCTACTATCGTGATATTCATTTAGATTATTCTGAGCAAAGGTGTCCCACCACTTACACCTAAAAATAACACATTGGAAAGAAGAGAAGTCCACTTCAATGACCTCTTGTATCTTTCCGACGTAACCTAACGTCCCTCGTACTGGGTTTTGATCACGGTGGGTAGCTCGACTAGATTGATCGAACTCGACTTCCACTCCACAGTCTTGTGTCATGTGTCCACCATCGACATTTTCTGTGTGAAAATGGTGTCCATATGCCCACATAAATGGGAACAAATGCACCTATAAAAAGGTTAAAAAATCATAGTTTCATGTGTCTAATAACCCAATTGTTAAAATATAAAATATAGATGCTACATTTCAAAGGTGCATTATTAAGTTTAAAATGTACATAAATATATTATTACCGAGTTGTTGCACCCAATCCCTACGTTTAGTGCATCCTCTTCAGTGCTCGGGTAACGACTGGTTGCACCATATTTCTCTTTGACTTGGTCAGCAACCCAACTATTGGGGCATATAATTGGCATATTTTATTTTAAATGATCGGGATAAGGCATGCTTCTACCATTCAACTGTCTTAATTCTTTCCTGTCACTATCCCATTTCATCCTCTTTTCTTCATACAACGCGACCCACGGTTGTGTCACTTTGGAATTGTAAAGAAAAAATTTATTGATTGCTTCAAGTTCTGCATTCGCTGATGAAATCAAACCGACATATAGTACATATGATATCAAAATATACATTATATCAAAGTTCAACATGAATATTTACTTTGTGTAAATTTGAAAAATTATAAGTTGCTTACTCTTTATCAAGCGCCTTTTTCCATTCGTTTGGAGAAACTCCCCTTCTCTTTTGTCTTCATCCCTTTCATCATCCCAAATCACTCCACTTGGTCTGTTGTATAGCTTCTTGATGTACTCACTATCATAATATAAAGACTCATACGATATGTAACCCTCTGCCATAGGCCCCTCAGGTTTTTCCCTTTGTCGAACAAAACCTTTCAATTTATTCATGTACCTCTCTAAGAAGAGCATCCAATGACAAGAAACCACCCCAACTAATTCATCCTCATCTACTAGGTGGATTAGAAGATGAACCTGCAAGTCCATGAAACTCGTCGACAGTTCCTTCTCAAACATATAAAAAATCTCAACTATCTCTTAATGCCACCATGGAATGCTAGCTACGTGAATCTCCTTTAATGCGATCTAGCATACAAATGAAGATAATTTATATATGGCATGTCCTAGGTCTTCGGGGGAGTCATGTTTCACACACCCATGCACGAACAAAGGATAATGACACTGCAAAGTTATAAACACATGTAATAATATGCAAAGTTATAAACACATGTAATAATATGCAAAATTAGTTATGTTTTATGATCCCTGCATGGGATAAAATTTATTAATATAACAAATAATAAAATCATGCTTTTGACATTATACTCTTAGAAGATTCAAATGGTCATGTGATTTCAACCCCAACAAATGGTCTTACATGGTGAAGCAGCGTCGTAGTGAAGACCCATATGAATATGGCACCCTCACACCCATTATAACTTCCTTTGCCAAAGAAAGATCATCTCTTTTTAAAATCCATGGGACATCACCTTCTTTGAAATACCAATTAGAGGGACCAACCTCTAATCCTGTACTTTATAATCATCTTGGCCAATGTTTATTTTTAGTTTTTGAAGTAATAATATATTTCCTAACAGCCAATGTGTCACTTTGTTTCGATGATATGTGCCTCCATAAAGAAGATGAAACATTTTTAAATATATGCATGGGATCTAATAAGTGGGTAATCTTAAGATTTTCCCAATATGGGAGGTTATAAAAGATAGATTTCCTTTTCATCCCAATGGGAAATTTCTCAACATAGCTATCGCATAATTTTGGATCATCGAACCTAGGCTCCCCATTTGAATCGAACATTTCTATGAAATCCTTATCCTTCTCTCTCTCAATGCTCTAAGCCATTCAACTGGTGTCGTTATTGCAAGCCTTTGGGTTCTCTCGCATTTACCATTGAAAGTGGATGTCGCTTTTCTGTAAGGGTGTTCTTCTGGGAGGAATACCCTGGAGCATTCATACACTGGCTTTCGTAGGTCGTTGGACCATCTAGCTTTCAAAGAAGGTCCACAACATTTACATCCATACTACTCTTTTGTTACAAGACCTGCAAATTTATTGTATACAATATGCATGGCATGTTAATGAATATCATGAAGATCAGAACAATTACAATGGATTAAATAATTAATATGTGTAAGAATATTGTTACGCATATAAACAAATCAATAAACATGTAATTTACCAGAGAAAACTCCTAAGCATGGATAATGATGTGTCATGTAAGAACATATGCCATACAATGTAAAAATCCTCTCTGCTGCGATGGGTCTTGATACATCGTATACATTTATCCCATCCCATAATTTCTTCAATTCATCTACCAGTGTTTGTAAGTAGACATCCATATTCTTCACTTGTATTCGATCAGGGACTATGAGAGCCAACATAAGATGTTCATTATTCACGAACAACCATGGGAGGATATTTTTATTGATCCCTACTATAGGCCAAATAGAATAGTTGGTGTTCTGGAGGGAATACGGGTTGACGCCATCCATGGATATGCTAAGTCGTAGACTTCGTACTTCATCCTTGAATTTTTCGGGCCATGTATCCTCTATATGCTTCATGGATATTGAATCTATTTGGATTCGCGTAACTCCCAACTCACTTGTATGTGACGCATGACATACTTGCAATATAGATAATTCTTTACAACGAAAAATCATTTGAATCCTTGGGATTATAGGCATGTGCCTCAATATCTTAAAAGGAGGACCACATGATTTACCCTTATTTTTTTTATTTATCATACCCGTCATGCCTACATTTCGGACATATATCTTTGTCTTCATATTCTCCTCTATATATAATACAATCATTTGGACATGCATGATATGATATGTACTCAACACCCAACATTTTCAACAATTTCTTTGCCTCTTCACAGCTACCGGGAAAGACATTATCACTCGGAAGAACCTTATCTTTGAATAACCTGTAGTTGGTCGTGGACAATATTAAATGTACACTAATTCCAATAATTATTAATGTTCATAAAATTGACCATTTGTATTGTTGATTATGTGACAATATTTCTCAAAATATAAGAGACTTGATGGTCAATTACATCAAAATTTCCGAGAAACATGCATTTGACAAGCCAAACTTTGCTTTCAAGTTGTACAGTAACATCGTTGTCCCCAACTGGGTAGAATTTGACTGACCACCAGGTCCAAAGAGAGGGGTGGTGGAAGAAAATTTAAGGCTTTCGAAAAAGGTATCAGTGATATGAGCATCATCCCCTAGCTAATCATCATTCTGGAATGCATCTAACAACATTGTCTCCATGGCGATCGTATCCCTTAATTAATCATCCAGATTCCATACCAACCACTATTTGATTGCGTACACTGCTAGCTTGTGAATAACTACTATTGTTGTAGTCATTCCTAATTGGTGAATTTGGACGTAGTGGGAATGGAATAGGTGGTTGATTCAACCATTCTTGGTATCGTTCCTCTCCAATTTATTCTCTTAATTCAGCCTTCTCTCGATTTTACATTGTCGTGGGGTGCAACGAAATATGGTAGGTAGGTTGGTCATAATCACTAGAATCCTAATAATTTCAAAAATTATATTTGAACATGATTAGTACAAAATCGATGATATCAATTAGTAAGCACGTCAATGCATGAATAATTGGTTTGACGTTTAAATAATTACATTATACCAAAAAATTATTATTACCATCATTATCCCAGGATTGTGACTAGAAGATGGCATGTTACAATTGACAGGGTGAAGGGGTTGGCCATTTTCATCTACCAACCACGCCTTGTGGTATGCTGCTCCTGATAAGAGCTTCCAATGTTTTGGAACTGTTTGAATGTTTTGTGCATCTGAACTCAATTCTGAATCTGCATGAACATGAAAATTTGTATACATTAGTTTTATTCAGCTGATTGACATGGATAAAAAAACAAATTCAATTAGATAATGAAAATATAAATAAAATCTGAAGTAATTACGTCTGGAGATGGATAGGGAGAACTATGCAATGGACTTTGATAAATATTATAGAATGAGTTGGATTTTGAAGAATTGACTATTTGGTATAATTATTATATTTCCTCCCTTCATTTGAGCAAAATCAACAATAAATTTTGGTGTACATACCTAAAAGTAATTTTGGTGCCTTAAAAAATAGTTATTGTTATTGGTGCTAATGTATTGTTAACCCCACAGGTGCAGTTTTATTATCGGAAGTATCGGTGTCGTTAGTTAACAAACGCACCAAATACCGGGAAAAAAAAGCGCAACTTTATTTTTTTGAAGTGAAAAAAGATGGTAAATTGAAAAATGAGCGGCAAATGATTTTCGAAAATTTAATGTCATAAAAAATTTCTTTAAATAGTAAAAGCTATTCATTATTTCATTATTTTTGCAAAAGGTTTCAGGGAGGGATTTGCACGAGAGACATGCTTGGAGCAAGAGAGCATGAGAGCATCGTGGAGCAACAAAATACTTTCGATCAATAACACTATTCAGAGAATCAGAATTTGAAACATATGGTGATTCACACAAAAACCCTGTAGTATAGTAAAATTGTTAAATTTTACCGTAATAAATTTTTTTTACAGTTTCTGTTAGATTTGATATATACATAGTAAAAAATTTAAATTTTACTGTGCATTTTACTAATAAAATAATTTACAATCTCTATTCCTATTTACATTTAATTAAAATTTAGAAAAAACAAAAAAATCCATTCTTACGTTAAACCCTTGCTTCTTCTTGTTTATGTTACTTCACAATTAGGGCTTTTCATTTTATATTTATGGGGTTTGTATTACTATATATATATATAAGTGTATGACATCTAACTTGCGGGACCACTTGCAGAGTCGAATCCCAATCCCTGTTGGCCCTTGTACGATTTTTTTAAAAACAACTTTTGTTAATCGATGCACACTGTTTAAAATAGCGCACTGGTGCATGATTGTAGTATAGCACACTGGGCACGTATTCACAAAAAAAATTGTTTAATAAAAATAATTTTTTATTAATTTATGTTTATGTTAATTGGCTCTCTGGTATTAATATAATGCACCGGGTCTCCTTGTTGAAAAGAGCACTGTACGGTGTTTCTACTCTATTGGTGGTGAGTTTATGGGAACCTACCACACCGCGTTCAGTGCGTAAGTTGCGAAAGTCACACCGTTTTCTTAATTTTTTTTAACCTGAAAAGTATGTGATTTTTTTATAAAATATATTAATGAATGGTATAGGTTTCATATTGATAAATAAATGGGTGACAAAATTTCAAGTAACAAAAATACTAATAACACATCCAGAAAAGCAAAAAAGGCAAGTTCTTTGTAAATTCTTTACAAAAATTATTCTTTTTGAACTATATGTAATTTTAAATAATATGTATTGTTTAGTGTGTATCATGTAGAGCCACAAAATGAAAAAGCTTGATAAGATTATTTATGATCTAAGATTAGAAGAGCGTAAAAGCTTGATGGAAAAATTGCAGAAGGATGAATCAGGTGAATGAAAAAATACTATTGATCCAATATGAGTTTTGTTAGGATATTCCGACACATAGGAAATATTTAAGCATAACTTGGTCTACCGTAGAGTTAGGTAAAGTGTGTTTCTTTACTATGTAAATTTGTAACTTATAATCTGACGGTCACGATATGTAGTGATCTAACGGTTCACTCTCTCCTCGGTATTACCGACACTTGATCCATGACTTAACACCCGATTGGTCCATGGTATCTATTTAAAGAGAATGGAGGGTCATTTTTCTGGTAACTGTTTATGAGAGAAGCTTATGAAAATTTCCTTTTTTTATTAATAAATTGCCTAAAGTGGTTGTGTTGGGTCAGGCCGTGGACTGTTTCGATATTTGAGGGTTTTAACCACGTCAAATACTGGTGTACTAATCTGAGATGTATTTGTGAGCGGTGACCTTTGTTGTTTGACCTAAAGAACTTACCTTGTAAATTTCTACATGGTATCAAAGCTATTTTGAGGGCTGCATCCGTTGTTGATCCAAATCCGAAGCTGGTTTGACTGCATGCGACTTTCGTTTTCTAGATCTACTATTTCTAAAAAAATTAGTGTTGGGAGAACCGCTCCATTGTGTCTAGGGCATCTATTACAGTGAGGAACCCCTTTCGTTTCATGCGAAAAGGTTTCCGGTTGCCTAAGTTATGTCATTTTAGATCTGGAGGTATAAAGCATTTTTTTTGCAGTTTTATTTATCACGCCCTTTGTTTATTTCCGGTTATATTTTTTAATTGTCGGATCTATTTTTAAATTTCTGGATCTATACCCTCTTCTCTGTGTATGCTCTTTGCTCTGCGCTGTGTGCGATCTCTACAAATCAGAAACAGGAAGACAGGGTTTTTCTGCTACGTATACTCTTTCCCCGCATCTTTGTGTGATCTTGGGAAATCAGAAATAGCGAAAAAAAAGATAGCTGTCAGTAAGGCTAACCAGAAATCTAAGGTTCTTTCGTAGGGGTTGTATTTTTTTTTTGCACAGATTTTATGTTTTTTTTGCAGGAAATAGCGCACACATCAAAGAGCAAAAAAAAAAAACCCTTCCTCCTTTCAAATAATTACAGAATCTTTTTACTAGCTCACTTGGTGTAAAGTTACTTTATGAGAATAGAGGTCATGGTTCAAGTCTCTTTGTCAAGTTTCTTTTTCTAAAAAAAAAAAAAATTGATAAGTTACTTTTTCTTAAAAATATTTTGGAAAATTCCTAGATTTAAAAAAGGAGGGTTTTATTTAAAAAGCACATGTAAAGTAAAATTGTAAAAGTAACTCTCACTTATTTATAAAAGTGGATCGCATAAAACAATTTTTTTTTTAAAGTGATCTTATTGTATTAAGTTTGGAAAAATGGTGGTGGGGGGAGGGGGTTAAATTAGAACTTCATCATCAACTCTCAACCTTTCACGTAACTATTCGGCATCAAGAACACATTTTGTTTTAAAAAAGGCATAACTTCTTCATCCGAAAGCCGTTTTCCAAGCCGTTGTTTTTTAACCAGCCTAATTTTTCGAGATCTTTCCATTTGAGCAGTTAGTTTCAGCCTTTTCAGCTTCAATTTTTTTTTAAATGGAAAGTGCATGTTCAGTTATTCTTAACAGCACCAATTATTTCCAATGGCTATCACACATGATAGACTTACTTAGAAGTAAAGGGCTTTATAGAATAGCCACATGACAAGAAACTAAACCTACCAATGGAGATAAAGCTGCTAAATGGGAAAATAAACAAGATTAAGCATGAGGATTGATAGGAATGTCCATTGCTCAAGATCTTAGATTTCATATCCAAAAAATTGACACCCCTGATGCATCTATGGAAAAGCTAAGTATTGTTTTTGACATTCAAAATGAAATCAGAGCCCACCAGCTTGAAAATGAGTTGCTTACTTTGGACCCCAATAATTTCTCCTCTATTGAAGATTTTTTGTCCAAATTCAAGACCCTTATATTTCTTATAGAAGGTTGTAATGTCAAAAAGAAAGATGGCAGCCTTATCTATTCCATTCTTGCTAAGCTTGGCCATGCATACTCTGTATTTGTTTCCAACTTCCATTCTACTAGAGAAGCCCTCGTTTATCAAGGAACAACCTACAAGTCCCCCTCTCTTGATTCCCTTTGCGATTCTTTGATAAGAGAACAAGAAAAACTCTTACACCTTGGTCTTATTAATATTGAAAACTCTTCTAAGAAAGCCTTAGAAGCCCAAAAAAAACCATATCAAAAGAATCTTTAGAAGCAGCATCCTAAAAATAATGGTCTGAAACCAAATAAGGGTCTTAAGAAATTTCAGCCACAAACATAAATAGCAACTCAACAAAATGATAAGGCAAATAAAAACAAATGGAAGAAGACAGATAGACATTTTAACTTCTATAATCGTGATGGCCATGTAGAGTCAAATTTTTTTAATAAGATGGAAGCCTTGGAAGCAGAAATGAAGAAGCACAATATCAATTTGGAGAACTCTTCAGCTACATCTTTAGGAATCTCACTTTCTTCTTGTGGTTGTCAAGCATCAAGATCTGGTTATGCTTTGAATTTTTCTTCTCCTTCTCATTCTCATGAGTGGCTCATTGATTTTGGAGCCTCTTACCACATGGCCAAAAATAAAGCCATGATTTCTTCTTTAAATTATTGTAACACCAAAAATATTTATGTTGGTGATGATAGATCTCTTAGTGTTGTAGGGTCTGGAACCATTCATCTAGATAATGGTCAATTTAGTGATGTATTATGTGTTCCTACCTTGTCATGCAATCTTCTATTTGTTTATCAGATAAATCATTCACATGAAGGGAAAAAATAGAATTCTCACATCATGATGTTATAATTAAGGACATCAAAGATCATAGACATGTTTTAACTACTGGCATTGTTGATGATTCCACAAGGTTGTATAAGTTTGACAACTTTGGGTCATCATGTCTTCCCTCCGTTTTTGTTGCTCATAACGATGAAGTGAGCAAATTTTGGCATGAGCGATCATTAGAGTAAATTTGAGGTCTAAAATGTGCCTCCTAAGGAAATTATAAATTAATAGTGGAAATAATAAAATAATATTAAATTACATCATCAAAATTTGGAGGGAAAAATGGAAAAACTACTTTTTCAACTCGTATTTTCAACTTATCTCCTTATGGGTTTACTAAAATTTTGAGCGAGAACACTCGTTGGATGCATAATTTGATTCCTCATCCAAGGAGTACCTATATTGGATACATTTGATGGATCCCGCTACACGAAAAATGAGAAATACATGAAAAACGTGATTACAATCACGCTTTTTCATGTATTTCTCATTTTTCGTGTGGCACAGTCCATCAAAAGTATGCAACATGGGTACTCCTTCGATGAGGAATTAAAATTTTCATCCAACGAGCACTCCCGCTCGAAATCTGAGTAAAACCTTAGGGAGATAGGTTGAAATACATGTTGAAAAAGTAGTTTTATTATTTTATTATTTTATTATTTTTTAATATTTTTACTTTTTTACCCCAAAAAATAGTGAATCATCCTCCATGGTTGACATCATCATATTGAATCCTATTGGTTCTTATAAAGTTTATTTTAGTTGTACATTTTTCTTAGGAGGCCCTTTTTAGACCTCAAAATTTCTCTAATGTTGGTCACTTAAACTATCGTTCTCTTCAAAATCTATGTAAATAAAATATCGTGATAGGTCTTCCGATGGTATATTGTCGAGATGGTGTTTATTTTGGATGTGTAATCAGAAAAAATCATCAGGATAGTTTTGACAAATGTGCCTCTTGGCACGCTTCAGCCCCTTTGCAGCTTGTGCACAGTGATTTATGTGGTCCACTTCATGTTGTTTCTTTCTCTGGTTGCAATTACTTCTTAACTTTCATTGATGATTATTCCAGGAGCACTTGGGTATACTTCTTAAAACTCAAGAGTGAATTTTTTAACATTTTCTTGGCCTTTAAGGCCTTTGTTGAGAAACAATCTAGACATTAAATTCTTAAGTTAAAATCAGACAATGGAGGAGAATATGTTAACAACAAATTTATCAACTTTTGCACTGAGCATGGAATTCAATTGCAACATAATGTTCCATATACCCCACAACAAAATGGTGTGGCTGAAAGGAAGAATCACACCTTATAAAGAAATGGATAATTGTATGCTTCAATCTAAAGAACTTAGTCTCAATTTTTGGGCAGAAGCTTTTAACTATGCAAATTATATAGTATACCACACTCCTAATAAGGTTTTAAGAAATATAACTCCACAAGAATCCTGGAGCTTAATCAAACTAGATGTAAGTCACCTTCGTGTTTTTGGAAGTGATGCTTGGGCCCATATTCTAGATGAAAAACATAAAGCCTTAGAACCTAAGAGTGAAAAAATGCATTTTTTTGGATATTATGAAGATGTCAAAGGATATAGACTTCTTAAACCAAAATCCAAAAATATAATCATTAGAAGAAATGTAAAATTTGATGAAAATATATTGGCTTGCGAGTCTAGTTCGATGGGTGTGCCACCTTTGGCCTACGAGCCTGATTCGGCATATATGCCACCTCTCTCTATCTCTTCTATTTTTAACACCATTTCTTCTAGTTCAGATAATTACAACGAGGATGAAAATCCTCCTCCACCTCCTCAAGATATTCCTTCAGCTCCACAGCTTCCAAGATGGGTTTGCTATACTCGGGATGCAACAGGTTCTCTTGTAGGTGACCTTGTAGATCGACATTGTACACATTCTCAGTTCGAAAAAGCCTCTTCCTTATTGGCTCAAGTTCTAGAAAATCCTGATCCAGACACCTTTGAAGAAGCTCCAAGTCATCCAAATTGGGAAGAAGCTATGAATGAATAATATCATTCCTTATTGGCAAATGATACTTGGGATATTGTTCCTATTCCAAAGGAGATAAAAACTCTCAGATGCAAATGGGTTTATAGAAAAAAGTTGGACCAGATGGAAAAGTGGATAAACATAAAGCTCATCTTGTTTCCAAAGGATTTTCACAAGTTGAAGGCATTGACTATATTGAAACCTTCTCCCCTGTTGCCAAAATGAATTTTGTCTGCCTTGTTCTTTCCCTTGCTGCCTCCTTTAAATGGGAAGTCCATCAAAATGATGTTAAATTCGCCTTCTTACATGGGGATTTTCATGAATAAATCTACATGGAACAACCACCTAGCTTTATCCAAGACGACTCTAGCCTTGTTTGTCACCTTCGGAAGTCTCTTTATGGTCTCAAACAAGCCACTCGGACTTGGTATGACAAAATGGATAGCTTTCTCTTAGATAATGGCTTCTTTAGATGTCATTCTGATAACACTGTCTACACCAAGAAAGTGGGTAAGTCCTTAATCATCCTTGTTCTTTATGTTGATGATCTTACCCTTAGTGGTAGTGATCCCAACCTTATAAACCATGTGAATTCTAGCCTTAAAAAGAAGTTTGAAATGACAAACTTAGGACACTTGCATTATTTCCTTGGTCTTCAAGTCTTGCAATCCAAATAAGGTATTACCCTTTCTCAGTCCAAGTATTCTTGTGATCTTCTACGCCATTTTCACATGGGAGACTGTAAGCCAACCCCTTCTCCCTTTAAGCCTAGAATAAAGCTTTCAGTCACTTGTACTTCCCCTAAAGTTGATGCTACCTTATATCGTCAACTTATTGGTAAACTTCTGTATCTAACCCATACCTATCCTGGCCTTTCCTTTGTCGTTGGTCTTGTTGCTCGGTTTATGCAACAACCTCATGAATGTCACTAGAAATCAGCTAAAATAATCCTTTGATATATTCGAGGTAAATTTCAGTTTTGGATTCATTACAGTGCAGACGCATCTCCATTGTTGATTGGTTTCACTGATCTGATTGGGCTGGTGACCCTAATGATTGAAAGTCTACTGTAGGTTATGTATTCACTCTTGGTTCAGGACCTATTGCATGGTCTTATGAGAAACAAAGTGCCATCTCTCTTTCTTCGGAAGAAGCAGAGTATTGTGGTGCAGTTGAAACCAGCAAGGAATCCATGTGGCTTTGTCGGATCCTGACCGAATTTGGTCTTCATCAACAGCATCCAAAATCTCTTTGGTGTGATAATCATATTTTTATTTAGCATCAGCATATGAAACACATTGAGCTTCACATACACTTCATCAGAAAGCTCATTCATGATCATGTTCTTGAAATTCAGTACTGTTCAGCCAATGATCAAGTTGTCGATATGTTTACAAAGGCTCTCACCGAAGTGAAGTTTCCCAAACTTCGATCTATGCTTGGATTTCAGGAAAGTCATCATTAAGCAAGGATAGGATCTAATGCATCCTTCCTTCTCCTATTGTTTCACCTTTGTAAATCCTTCAATCCTATCCCAAGTTGTTCTTAAGGGGGGATGTTAGGATAACTTTACACATAGGAAATAGTCTCCTATTGTGTCACCTTTGTAAATACTTCAATCCTATTCCAAGTTGTTCTTAAGGGGGGATGTTAGGATATTCTGACACATAGGAAATAGTTAAGTATAACTTGGTCTAGCATAGAGTTAGGTAAAGTGTGTTTATTTACTATGTACATTTGTAACTTATTATCTGACGGTCACGATATGTGGTGATCTGAAAATTCACTCTATCCTTGGTATTATCGACACTTGATCTGTGGCTCAACACCCGATTGGTTCATGATCTCTATTTAAAGAGCATGGGTGGTCATTTGTATAGTAATCGTTTATGAGATAAGCTTATGTAAATTTTATTTCTTTATTAATAAATTGCCTGAAGTGGCTGTGTTGGCTCAGGTCGTGGACTATTTCCCTCTTTGAGGGTTTTAACCATGTCAAATACTGGTGTATTGATCTGTGATCTATTTGTGAGCGGTGACCTTTGGTGTTTGATCTAAGTAACTTACCCTGTAAATTCCTACAAGTTTCTTTTTTGAATTTTCATTAATAATATACTTTAAAATATTAGATAACATGTTTCAAACAATCTATTAATTCAGAGATGTTTAATGTTATACAGGGACCAACAGCGAAGAAAATGAATTTTGTTCTAAGAAAAGAAAAAAAATAGAACATGAAAATGAAAATGAATTGCTCCTTAGCTCATCTAGAGTGGTGTTGGAGGTTAACGAAGGGGGAAAAACTTTTACAAAAATTTGAGGGATCTAGTGGAATGAATGTATAGACGTTCTTTCCACTTACAATACAAAAATAAATCCAATGATTCCAAGAACCAAATTTTATTTAAACTACAAGAATATTTTCCATAGAATTGGTCAACGACACATGTTAGACTTTTAATAGCAAAAACATACAACAACAAAAAAAAGGATTGAAAAAGTAATATTCCTTTAAATGTTTTTCTAGAATTACATGTATATATTACTACAAAGCAATCATTTATAAATATCACTTTTGTTATATTTAGTTTTCATATATCAATATAAAAATTAAATAGTTTATTTTCATGTTACATTTTCAGGAAGATTATGAAAATCTCAAAGGATGAACGAGCTGGTATCAGAAATATGACAATAGGAATGTCCAAAAATGTATGCAAGGAGATGGCCAAAAAAATGGACATAATTGCATCGCACGAGGAGCCATCTCAACAACAATGTGCTTCAAATGTAATATGTAATCATTGAATTTTTCGATTAGGTACAATAAATAAATAATTTAGCATTAAATATTAATTTTCAAGTATTTTGTTGCAGAAAAGAAAATAAAATGAAACCCATTTAACACATAAAACATGATGACAAGGAAGGTTGATATCTATGTTTGTGAGTAATTGTTACTTCCTTATAACAACTTAGCTAGATTTAATTTTTGTATATTTTAAGTTGTTTTACAGCAATCATCATTGAATGTCTTCAAATAGGTGCTAACATACAAAGAAGAACCATAAAAAAATTGATTGACATTGGGTTAATGATGGGTTGTCAGTATATGTTGGCATATCATAAATTAATTGTGGAATTTTTAAGCATCTATCTTGTTTTAAATAGCTCCATCTATAATTAATAGAACAAAATTTTTATATATATATTAAATCTATGATTTGTTATGGGGTATAAAACTTGTAGGAAACAAAGTATGGAACTGCGCCAACAAATGAATTGTTGAAAGATGGCATGAAATTTGGTTTTGAAAGAATGTGTATAGTTCACAAGTCAATTATTGCTATGGTACATTTCTTTTAGGTTTACATTGATGTATATTATTTAATATTGAAATTTTCATTATTCTCACCAATGTATATACACTCATTACACTTGATTTTTATGTTTGTAGATGGAACTTGAAGAAGAAGAAAACAATCAACACAATGAACAAAACATTCCTCCAAATAACCTAAGTCATGAAAGTATCTTGGGCAATGACAGTAGTTCCAACAAAGAATGATGATCAATATGTTTTGATATCAAAGCAAGGCATTATATTTTTTGAAATTTGTTTGTCAAATAAGACATTTTGTTTAATGTAATGGACATAGCATCCCAATTGAAAGACAAAGGGATACAAATAATTGTCCCATCTTGTATGACAAAGAGTGTCTTATATATATATATATATATATATATATATATATATATATATATATATATATATATATATATATATATATATATATATATATATATATTTTTTAATTTATTATATTGCGTTCTCCATTGTCGCTGTGAAATGTTACACCACTAATTAAATAAATGGATAATTAAATATTATAATGAAGAGATGCGAATTCTAATGATATGATATAACAAATGATACAAACATCACATTCAAATGCACTAATAAAAATTAAATTGATATGAATACTGTTATAATATATGTGTCGATTTTTGATGAATAATGAATTTTAAAAAATCACAATAATTGCATTGTCACAAGTCGATGTTAGTTACTATGAACCCGTGCGTTTGTATGATACTATGCACCGATGCGTTTCTACGACCTATGGTCACCGAACCAAATACCAATACCAATTAGAACACCTGGTGCGCTTTATCAACGACTACCACCTGCGCAGGTGGATAAGCAATGCATGCACCGGTATGTTTTGTCTTTAACGCGCCGATGTGTTTTTATAACTTAACGGCCCAATGTGTTTTAACACCTAAATGACTCGGTGCATTTTTACACCTTAACGGCGCCGGTGCATGCACCTTTTATCGGCCCAATGTGTCTTTGTGGGTGACACGCACCAGGACATTTCTAAATTCCCTGGGGCTTGTGAAATTTGTTGTTCATCCCGGTGCTTGGTATATTTACAGTATCAGTGAATTCACACATGATGCATGCACCGATGAGAAAAACATCCGTAAAAACCTCTGGCCGCCCAGTTTTTTTTATTTGTGTTGAAGTTCCGTTAGAAACTCTGTCAAAACCTCCATTACCAAAAATGGATGTTGTAGAAAATGTTTTTTTGACAATTTTGGGATTTTTTATAACACTAAAAACCTCCTTTATAACCTCTGCTAGAGGGTCTTTTCCTTGTATTGGGATGACAACTTAGTTTCAATGTGGCCAATTTCAGAGTGGGAAACTTGGAAGTTGATTTGTTCCTTTGATCCCAACAAGGTTTCCAGACCAGATGGATTCACTACTCATTTTTATCAAAAGTGATGGCATATAATCAAGGCTTATTTGTAAAGAATAATTGATTTTGTACATCAAACCACCGAAATATGAGGTGGAATCAACTTTGATTTTTTAACATTGGTTCCAAAGGAGGTAAATCCATCTTCCTTTATGAGATTTCATCCTATCTCATTATGTAATGTGTCATATAAATAATTTCAATGATTATAGATTCATGTTTAAAACCTTTTCTTCCAAATTTAATCTTCGAAAATCAAGGAGGATTTGTTGGGAAAAGGGAAATAGTGGACATTGTTATTCTTGTTCAAGAAAATATTAACTCCAAAAAATGCATGGGGAAAAGGTATGATAATAAAATTAGACATAGTGAATGAATTTAACAGGGTAAGGCACTCTTTTCTATTTCCTCCTCCTAAAAAATGTGGGTTCGAGGAAAATTTATTCAATGGATAATTGCTTGTATTGAGGACTCTTGGATCTCTACATTGGTAAATGGAAAATAAGCTAGTTTTTTTAAAATCCTTTAAGGGCTTAACAAAGGGTTTGCATTTCTCTATTATTTTGCATATTCTAATGGACAATGTTTTTTTCTTCATTGGGAAAATCCAGGTAGACTAACCTGAATGGATCTACCCGCTAGCCAAACAAGCAGGGTCTAACACCAAGGGCGTTGAGGAGATTTGACCCCATGACCTCCCAACTGGAAAGGTACTTAAGAAACGAGAACTCTACCAACTGAGCTAACCCTTGGGGCTTATTCTAATGGATGAATTATTAAGTAGAAAATTATATTACGAGAGACGCACAAAAACTCTCCTAGGAATACAATACTTGAGAGGAATTAAAATTTTGGTGTGTATGCTTCTATGAGATGATTAATTTAGATATAAGACTTTTGGATCCATCACATTCTATATTTGAGCCTACATTTCGATCCAACCAATGTGGCTCATCATTAGGACATTTTGAGGGTGAATATGACCAAATTCCAATAGATAAATGGGTGAGAGATGTGAGATAAAAAATTCCATAAGAATAAAAAAAACTAACAAAATATCAATAAACGTTGAGTAAATTGACGTTCATTTGACTCAATGTATATTAATATTTTTCTAGTTTTTTAAAACTTCTGGAATTTTTCATCTTGCATCTCTCACCTCTTTATCGATTGGAAGTTGGTCATATTTCTCATTAGAGTGTCATGATGATGTGCCACACTGGTTGGCTCAAAATGCTGACTAAAAAATAGAATGTGATAGATCAGGAATTAAAAATATCAATCATTCTCCATTCACAAATAACACACTTTTGTTAGGGGGGCTTCAACCATTATAGCCTCTCTATCCAAATATATTTTGGATAATTTGGTTTCTACCTTCAGAGGAATCATAATGTTGAGAAACAATAGTTATACACATGGAATACCAACAATTTGATCCAAGGTTTACTTCTTCAGATAATTGGGTTTCCATTAAAAAAAACTTGGTTATCCTAAAATCATTTCCCTCCCCGGATGCGGGTGGCAAGGTGTGAAGAGACGGCTATCAGCCTGTGGGACAGCGCGTGGCAAAGCCACATGGCCACCCACAGGCTTCAGTTAAGGCGCCCCTGAGCTTTTAATACTCTAGGCCGTCACCCTGTGTGGCATTTATGCCGTTGTGGGGGTCGAGGCCGCAAGCATTTCAAAATGCCGCTCTCAGGTTCATCGTCTTCGCTCTTCGTCACTGCGTCAAGGTTCCATGTTTTGCCTCGGACCCATCTGGTGGTTTCCATGCCGATTCTGTTTCCACCTTTTGGGTTCGGCTGCTCCCCGGAGGCTGAGATCCCCAGCTCTCGCACCTCCCTCGGCAGGTGTTGTCATCTGGGCTGTGTGTGGATTTTCTCCCTGGATTTCACTTCTCGCAAAGCCCTTTCTTCCCTCTGCAATTCGCCACCCCGCTCGAGCTCAATTCGCCTTCCCCCTTCTTTTCCCCTGTTGCCATTTCTGTCCATTCCCTTCGGCTTCGTGCTGACATGCCCCGACTATGGCACTGCTTGAGATGTCGACGGGGCAACACCAGAGCACGCCTCTCTGGTCGGCGTCGCTCCCCTCCACCAGCACTTCATCGTCTTCTCCTGAGCGCTTTCATGGTTGGTATCCCTCAACTCGCAGTGGGTGTGGGCGTGGGCGTAGGGTCACTTCCTCCCCCAGGCGCGTGGCCTCTACTTCTCTATCGCCCCCTCACTCCCGTCCCGCTGCTTCTGCCTCCTTATTCAGCCCATCCACTACCCATTTTCATTTCCAGTGTAACTCCAATCGCCCTCTGGTTATAGCAACCGTCACTATTTCTTTCAAAGAAATTCCGGAGGCAATTCCCGGCCCCTCCTCTCTCGCGCGCCCAAATAACATGCCTGACCCCTCTAATGTAGTGCATCCCCCTTAAGCAGTGGACAGAGGTGCTCCTCTCAAGACGGGCGATTGCAGCTTGAGCCTTCTTTAGGATAAAGACAAGTAGGAAGGCGGCAGGGAAGTAGGTTCAACAGCAGCTCGAAGATGCCCCGTTCCGGATGATGATGATGGATATTGGTGCAGGATTGAAGAAGAGCCCCCCTTGGATGATTATGGTCTCTAGTGCCGATGGCATTGTCCAAGTAATTCTATTCAGATATTTTTTCATTTTTGTTTTTCTGGGATGTACTAGTTTATGGTATGTTATAGCTAGTTTCCTCCATCGAGGCAGCTTACAAACTTTTCATGGGCTAGTTTCCCCATGCAGGCAGCCCAATTTTTGTTATTTTTCTGAACTTGTGAAGCCTCTGATGGCCTGCATTATTGAGGCCATGGACTAGATGTACTATATGTTTCATTAATAGATTTACTCTTACTTAGAAAAAAAAAAAATCATTTCTCCATTCTTCTTAGCTTCCCTCATCTGCAAATTTAAAGTCAAGTTCACTCAATGGGGAGCACATTGGTTAAATCTTGTTGGTCACTTGGTCTTGGTAAAACATGTCCTATATTCTCTTCCTCTATTTCACCTTCAGCTCTCTTGGCGCAACTTGGGATTCATTTGGTAATGGCTTAAGAAATCAATAATTTTTTTGGTAAGGTGGTAAATCCAATTCCAAAATGTTTCATCTAGTCAACTATGAAGTGGTGAGAATTCCAAAGAACCATAGTGGATTGAGAATCAAAGATCTATATCTAATGAATTTATCCCTTGGGACCAAAGTTCTATGGAGACTTATTCTTGAACAAAATTACTGGTGGACGTAGGGGGTTCATTGGAAATATTTTCCTCGAGATAGGAAACATTGTGTTGATTTTCCCTCTCTTAATAGAGGGGAATTCCAGATTTGGAGACTTTTTTATTTTGATATTCCCTTGTTCAAGTCTCAGTTGAACTGGATCCTAGGTAATGGGAACCAAATCAACATTATGTCTAATGGAATATTGGGTTTTTCTCCAACTGGAAGCCATCCTAGGCTCCTCCCTCTTCATGAATGAATTTTAGATCATTTAAAATAATTGATGTTCAATGTTTCTATGTGGTCTGCTGAGGGGTGGTGGAAAGGCTACAATATTTGGTTGGTGCCTCCCTCTTTGTATCTATGCAAATATTTTGAAAGCCCTTCTTTTGGGTTGTGCCACGAGCCATAAATGTTAGAGATATTCTAGGGTCTAGGTGTTTCAAATTATATTGTCAAATGGGATTATGATTATTTGCTTCTCCTTGAATGGTTTTCCCCCCAACATAGGACTTTGCGCTAGAATTTTGCATCCTGATGGTTTATGAAAGTCAACATTTTTTGTTAGACTCTAGCTCACAAAAAATTCATTTATGTAGAAAACTTAATAAAGAGAGGAATACATGGCCCATCAAGATGTATCCTATGTAAAAAATGTAGTGAAAACATCTTTCATTTGTCCTTGGAAAGTACCTTTTCAAAATTAGTTTGGGAAAATTTCTTATAAGAGTTAACCCCCAAACTAGCATGGTCAAATTGCATCTCAAAATTATTTGAAGCATAGGAGAAGTGTTACTGTGGAACCTTTTTTGGGAAATTGGTCTTCAAAAGAGTTTGGTTTGGTCTTTAAAAATTTCATCTGTTGAAAATTATGGTTGGCAAAAAATGATGTGATTTTCTTGGAAGAGTACTCAGTTCAAGGAGGTTGTTGGGAGGGTGGTCTCATTGCTCATAGAGAATATAAACTATAAATCCTTAAAACCTCTTCTGTTCTCAGTATCTGGATGTGTTGGAAGAAAAATGTGGTCAAGCCTTAATATGTAGATCCTTCCCCCTCAGCTTGCATCAAATTTAGTGAATTGGTAGTTGTGCGTGTCTCCAAAAGACTTTAAACAATGTGTTTTCTCACAAAACAAATATGTTATATGTTGGGGGTGGGGTGATCATTCACCTTGGTGAACAAGTTGAACCATCCTTCTCTTGGGGCCTAAGACAATCCACTGCTAAACAGGCATAGGCATATGTATATTTTCAAGGACTACTTCAAGCTTCAGTTCTCAATCTTCATAAACTAATTATAGTGGGGGGCTCTCAAATCATAATCCATCATCTCCATTTGGCTTCTTGATACAGAGTGGATCACTATATTATTTGTCATCTATCTCAATGTTTTTGGAGTGAAAAAATGGAGGAATGAACTTATAGGATGATTTTTATTGGCAGGAAATCCCTATAATTTTTCTATTATTAGAGGCATTTCCAACAGTGTAGGAAATACGTCAAATTGAGTCCATGTGCAAAAGTTATGCCACCTAGAATTTGACCTTTTTTTGTCCACCATGATTCAAAAGGATGCCATGTCAGCTCTTTTTATTCATTGGAAAGGGGCTATCCATGTGAAGACTATGAGGAAGAATCTACAAGGGTCAAATTTGTAACTCTAGTTGAAAGTTGGAGTCAAATTTAACTGCTAGTTGGCTATCAAGCTATGTTATAACCATGCCACTAGGAGGAAAATGAGTTCCATTCATTTTTTGTGGTACCTTTTTCCACATCAAAGTAGAACAACTTGGGAGTGGGAGTGAGAGAGAATAATAGAGGGGGTTTGTTTTTTGCAGTAGCCCATGGACCACAAGTGTTAGGTGACTCCTAGAGAGTCCTTTCACTTTGTACTTGAATTATTTCCATTCTAGAAAAAAAAAAGTAGAGAAGCCTCACCTTCCAAATGGGTTTTTGCCCAAAATGGTTTCCCAAATCATATCTTGGTGTTCATTATGATTGGTGTGTGTTTATATTTTCATCGTTCTCTATTTTTCACATTTTATCGATTTCATTCATAAACAAAAAAAAATAGTAACAACAGATCTAGAAAATAAAGGAATTATTCCTTCATAGTATAGATTTCATGTATTTTATTAGATCTATTGTGATGAACAATCCAAAAAAATATCCATAATAGTTTACAAATCAATTCCTCCCCAACTGATCTAAGTCTAAGAAATATTTTCAAAAGGATTTATTTTTTGTTAAAAAGGTTGTTCACATGATTTGTGATCCATTTTATTTTTCTAAACAACAACGAAGCAAATATTTTGGCTAATATGAGATCTTCCTTAGAACCTAGTACCCTACTTATCAATGAGTAAGTGGATTACGATATAATCCCTTAATTTATCAATGCAATTAATATTAAAGCAATGGAGGAATAAACAAATTCTAACAAGTTTTGGGGACCATGGGTAGCATGCATGAGCTAGAATTTATTAAAGTTTTGTGGAGTAATGTATACATGTGCCTCTGGAGGGTGGTCGGCTTGGCCATGGGTGGGAAAATATTATTGGGTTCAGTGCAATATTAGGTGGAATTTATGGTTCCAATATCCACTGCTGAGGATGGTGACGGAGTGTGCACATTACCTATGCCTCTGTTTCTTTTGGATGAAAACATTAGGGAATAGTCTATCCTATTTCATTTGAGGTGTGCGAGATACATTCTTCTATTTGTATTAATTATGGAAACTTTCATTATGAAAACCCTAGGATCTTCATGGGGAATTGACATGTTGGGAATGGAGATAATGGTTATGATGGGTGTGGATTGTGTAGTGTCTTTAGTAATTATTTCTCGTCAAGTGAGAAGTCTCTAACTGGGTGAGTAGAAAGACAATATGGAAATTTTAATGTCATGGATTTCCACTGTCATTCTGGCCAATAAGTGAAAGGGATTCAAATTTTGGTCAATGAACTGAGCATACTAAATTCATGGGTAGGAAAGTTACAATCTGGAAATTTAGTTGGTTTTCTTTTCTACATGGTTGCAATCTGAGTAGTTATTAGTTGGTACTAGAGTAGTTACAAGGAAGGAATTTGGATATGGGGTACATGGATTGGCTATACCACCTTAGTATATGTGTTAGACTTTGGTGCATGTAATGGACTATGTGACACTCATCTCAATCAAGGACATGATTAATTCTTGGTCCTGAGTATTGTTTTGAAACTGTTTAGAAGCAATCACTAGAGTAATATTGATAAGGAACTACAAATTCTGTAGGAGGAAATGTTATAGCTCCAAATTTGGTACAATAAATTGGCTGCTAGTCTAACTATAGTCGTTGAGATTTTAGTGGACCAAAAGACTCAATAAGCTGAAGATGAAATTTGTAGCCTTCAAATCCAAATTGAGGAGCTTCAACAAGGAAAATATCAAGAAAACCAACTTCCCTTTTCTTTAGTAAATTTTTTGGTCATGTTCAAGTTTTAATTCCAGATTTAAACAATGTAGCTCTATTTGTGGAGTCAGCGTCATTGCTCAGGGAAGAGGACCCCATTTTGAAAAACTAGTTTTCATGGTGTGTAAATTTTGTTGGATATTAGGCTTTTTTAGAGGTTTTACAAGTATAATAGTTATAAAATAGGACAAATTTTCAAAGAAATTTTGATAGATATAAGGATGGATGAAAACATGCATTTCATTTCCCTGGACCTTCCAAATTTTTTCCTCTTGATGTAATGTTGCATCTCCAAGTGCAAACTTTTAATACAAAATATTTCTTGTTATGGTTTTTTTTTTTTTAAAGGGTTATGGTTTAGTGGGTTAGTGATTAGTGGGTTAAGGGTTTAATGTGTTAGTGGGTTACAATTTATTCATGGGCCAATGCTTAGGTAAATAGAGGGCTAGTGGTAAGGGGTCAAGAGGTAGCGGTTAGTATGTTAGTAGTTATGTATTAGTGGGTTAATTATTTGTGTTGATGGGCTATTGGGAAATGTGTTAGTGGATCATTGAGTTATAGAGTTAGCAGATGGTACTTAAGGTTCAATGGGTCAGTGATTAGTGGGTTGTTGTGCTAGTGGATTAAATGGTTAGTCAATGAATGAGTCAATAGTTAGTGTGTTAGTGGGTTATAAGGTAGGGGTTAATGGGTTATAGGGCTAATTTGTTTTTTCTTTTTTAAACGAAACGATAATTTCTAGAGAATCGGTAACTTCAAAATATCGGCTACCATTATTACACCAGATACAACTATTTCATAAATGCCAAAAATGGGCCAGTTATAACATGTCCCGGAGACTTGAACCCACAAAGCTCGAGAAACACATTTTTCACCAAACCACTTGAGATAAGATCCTTTAACAGGTTAGGGGGATAATTTGTTACTAGTTATGGGGTTGAAGATTTGTGCACTAATGGTCAGTATATTAGTGGGATTTGGATTAATGTGTTGGGGAAATTTATTCACTCGAGTCCCTTTATGAGGGCCAAAATGGAGGGATGATCTACAAATTCTCCTCATGTCAGGTTGAATTATGTCTAAAATTTGTTTTTTTACTTAAAGAAAAATAATATTTTGGTTAAATATGTATGGAAAAATTATCTAGAAAACTTAGCACACTATCACGATAAAAATATTTGGTTAACATTGTCAAAATTTCAATCTCACCATTTTAATTATCATCACCTAACCTATAACATGTTGGGAAATTTTAACATCACCTATATGCAATCTTAATATAAGTGATGGGGATTTCAAAGTGCATAAAAGACCACTTGTGGAAAGGGTGGATGAAGGAAATTCAAGAGGTGGTAAAGTTTGGATAATGTGTTGTTTTTCCAACAAGTAATAATACAGTGTGAAAATTAAGATTTCTAATGTCAAAATGTCAAAATTATAGAACTTTGATGATTGAAATTTTGATAAATGAAAATGATTCATTGTTACTAATTGGAATGTTCTTTTATCTCCCTAATGTAGTATTTTTTATATCTTTAAAATTTTGAAGTTACATTTCTCACATCAAAACAACAACAAAAATATTAATTTTTATAATTGACATTTGCTTATCTAACATCTAGTTTTCATTTTCTCAAACTATTGTTATTTATAACTTATGTGACATTTTTAAAGCTACAATTTTTTCCTCTTAAGAATACAAAATATAAATTTTTGATAATTGAAATTTTGAAGATTAACATATCATTTCATTATTTTTTAAAAATATAAGTCTTAGATATGTACTTCCTTCTTTGGATTAGTTCAATTCCCATTCACCTTCCTTTCCATCTCAAAAACCTTTAAGAAACATTGCGCGCTCAAGCCACTGCTAATGAAGTTCTTTTCCCCCCTAACTTGTTTTTTTATAATTATTTTAATATAATTTTATGTTAAAAATATTTAAAAAATCTAGTTTGGAAAAAATCAATGACATAATTCCTTCTATGTAAAGTATAATTATTTTACACAATTGTGGACCTATTTGCAGGTCAAATTGTTGTCATTTATGTAGTATTATTAATTTTACAACAATTTTCAATGCTAATAGTAGGTCTTCAACAAGATTCTAATGCTCAAGGACATGACATTCAACAAATTTATTTGCTTATTTTACACTTTTGGTAGGTAAATTCCTTATTAAAAGGGATCATTTTCTTCAAATATTCCTTTCACTTCATTTTTTGCCATTATCGTACTATAATACTCTCCCAATATATCATAGAACATGGATTGTTGGATGGTTTGGACTCTAAAATTCATCCACAAACATCTCACCCCCCTTAAAGTAAACACATGGGAGCATGACACTACTAATTGTTTTCTTTGATAACTTCAAAATTTTGTCAATCATTGTATGTACACTTTGCTTAAAAGACTAAATCCACAAAAAATCCATAGTAATGTAACCTTCGTTATGCAACGATAATATAATTTCTCATTTATTACATGATTGAAGTGGCACAAATGTTTGATCTATCGCTTGTCCTCTTCAATATGCAACAACTTTTCTCCTTGAGAGAGAGAAAACAACTAGGCACGTAAAAATTGAATAGAAAAAGAAATACATCATTATTTATGTTCTCTTTTATAATGGTTTCCAATACTTCATATTGAAATTGCATATGGGGTTTTTAATACCAATTAAAATGCAACCTTACATATGATGGATGCTAACTCTTACAGTAAGTAAATGGAACAAAGTTTGCAAATAGATACAAGCAAACTTCATAAATCATGTCCATATAAGTGGCAAGGGCATAGTAACTTATAATATTCCATCATTTGTTTTCATAATGAGAAAAAATGCACTAAATGAGACTCACAAACACACCACAAAGTTAAAGTTCACAAACAAACAAAATATAAGTGGAGGTGGACAAAATAGATTTAATTATGAAATGGTATAAAGATAATGGATCAATTCAATTTCTATATCTTCTTTCTCATCATCATAATGAATTGGGAAAAGCACTTCTACATATTAGGATCATTCTATTCAGTATTCTCATTTATGTTGGTTTCCTTGTTCTTCTACATAAAGTTGTTTTTCATGTGTTTTCATGAATTTTTAGTACTTATACATCCTTTAGTAACAACGTGGTTCCCATAATAAATGTTATTATAACCTAACCAATATAACAATAGCACTAAGTGCAATCCATATCTAAACCAAAATTCATAAACAAAGAGGCTCTACACATGTTCATAGGTCTAATAGCAATGGGATGGAGCTAGGATTCTTTTTAGAGTTTTAAGTTTTATAATTTTCAATGGCTTCATGCATCATACAATATAACAAGGTATTAAACGCATTGGTTTAGGAAAAAAAAACATCAATTCTATAAAAAAATATCCATTTCTAGTTTGAGGCTATGAATTTGGATTAAAAAGGGTATGAAACTAATTATACTAGTTGGTTCTGATAACCTTTCCCACTATAGAGACTATGGCACTCGACTAATTCCCCTCCATTTCAAAATTTTAGAAGGTGCATTCATTTTAGTAATAGGTCATTTCTTCAGATATGCCCTACATTTCATTCTTTATACAAAACCTCTTCCAAGTGTAGCCACAAATCACAAACAATGTTTGTTTTGCACAATAGGAAATTAATTGTTGCATAGTCTCAACTTGTTTGAACGACTACTTACTAGTCCTTGTTTTGTAACAATTTCACATTTTTTCTCATTGTTTTCACACAATATTCTCACAAATTGCACAAAACATGTTCATATTAGCATTGCATTTTCCATGTAATATACAAATATTTGCTCGTCCTTTTTGGTCTAATAGTGAGCACATACAAATGTGGTGCAACTACTCAATCTCTCTCTCCCCTATTCCTCAATTGTGACATAAAACAAATTTTCCCTCCAACAATCCATAAACAAGGAAAAAACAAGTGGACTAGAAAGGTACATTAATGTTAACCTAATTCACACACACACATTTTAAAAAATAACAATTAGTGAATTATACATATAAAAATGAAATGCAGACATAAAGATTCATTTTTTTTTTCAAATTTAGAAAGTAAAACATTTACATGATGATAATAAAAATTCAACCATACATATAGTCTATACTTAGCACTTACTAGTACAACTTCGATGATGATCAAATGACAAACACATAAGAAATCAGTACCATATACTACATTTTTTCTCATTAAGCCATCAGAATCAAAATATATTAAATATATACTAAGTAACTAGTACTATAGGTGAGAATACCAATGTAAAATACCAAAATAGGGTAGATACTAGAACCATAGATAGCGGAATCCCATAGCTCATAACTATGAGTAATACTCCATGTCAAAATCATCAAAATCAACATCATTTCCGCTATTCACTCCTCCATCCTCCTTTATATTCAATCTAATAAATGCATATACTGATGTGGAAGATGACCCCTCAAGAGGGTCACTATCAACAAAAGTAAATAGCTCTAGCACTGATTCATTAAGATCCAAGTTGGCTAATTCTAATTTAACACTATTATCCAAACCCATATCATCATGAAACACATTGCACATCTTTGTCTTTCCCTTAAAACTCCCTCTAACTATAAATTAGATGGAGGTTGGTGTGCACATACACCATTATCTCTACCCTATATTGCTCGATCTTGTTTCTGTGCAAATTGTACAAATTCTTGGATGTGCTACAATTCCTCTCTCACTAAGAGGATGAAGTAAACTAAGAGAGGAGCCTTGTGGATAGCTGTTGTAGAAGAGAGAATGATGCTCCATGAGTTTCCCACCAATAATAGGGCTTCTTAGCCCCCCATCTCTAAGCACATCATGGCCTCCAAATCTCCCAATGCTAGTGGAAAACTCTACAAAGTTTCCTCCACTTCATCAAGAGATGCCTTATCATGATATGTCCTTTTAAATACATCCTTCCTCCCCTGTGAAATATCACCATCCATGTGAGAAGGGAATCTACATGAAGTCTCACCATTGAGCCAATCATTACGTAGTATTTGGGTATCAATGAGTGAACCAAACAATGCAAAGGTGTCAAATTCTTATCCCACCTGCTAACAAGAATATATTGTATGGTGGTGAAAAGGTCTTTTTTAATTTTCCATACTTAGAGAACTCATTATGTAAAATAATGGTCTTCACGGAATCAATCATGGAATCCCACCTTCATAAGCCTCTCTTAGGATGAGCTAGTCCATGTCTAAAAACTGCAACAAAGAGATGACAAGGTCCATAATATTAATTATAATATCTACCCTCTCCCACCAACCATCATCTAATATTGTATTGTTGAGACTTTTTGAAGAAGATTGATCTATCTTTCTGCAAAAATACCAAAATTCTAAAATACCCATGGAACCAAGAGAAATATTAACCTCCTTCATCCTCTTAAGCATGGTGAATGGGGAGGAAAATAATGTATATGCAATATTTGGCAATGATGGCTGTGTATACTCTATATATATTATGAAGACATTGGTATGGTTTTGTACAAAATTGTGGATATGGCATGTATCCTCAATAAGACTTCCCATCCATGTCACATCCAAAGCAATAGATTTAAGTGATAAATTCAAAGAATGAACAATGTAAGGTATATAAAATATTTGTAGATATTTAGCTTAAAAAGTCACGCCAATAGCTTTTCAAATGGGAGCATTATCTATGATAATTTACACAAGAATAAACACCTACATCTTCAGTAAATTTAATGAACAAATCACTCATATATTGTGAATATCCTTGTATTTTCCAAGCGCATCCACTGCTTTCAAGAAGACTAGTTCATTCAAGGAAGATATAATAAGTTGAAGAGAGGATAGTGTGTTGCATTTTTCCATCCATAAAAAATAATACTAAGCACCAGATGAGGGCCATGATGATTTAATAGGCTCTAGCATTTTATCCACCTCATTTTCCTTAACCAACAATGTTGTTCTAAGATTCTCTGAACCAGGAGGCATGCACCCTATTGGAGCCCCTTGAACTAGAGCTCAACACATCTCAATAAACATAGAGACCATACAACATTAAATGTAATGAAATTGTAGTAGGAAAAAAGAAAAAAAAAATGGTAATATCAACCTCATCTCATCTTTATTGCTGAAATATCTTGTCTACCAGACCAATTGTCTTGTTTTTTCTACTTGAAATGTACTCCCACATCCAAATGCGTAATTGCTACATGATTTCCTCACGAATGGAAGATGATGCCCATTATTTGTTTTCCTACACATTGTTTTCACCTTCCCCATGCTAACATTTCCCTCTCTTTCCAATTCTTTTTGTTTGGATGCACCCACTCCTACACATGATCCAAGTCCACAAGGTGTGCCCAAGAAATGGCCCTTAACTAGTAGTAGGTGCTCTTAAATTGAATATGGAAAAAATTACATGTCCAAAGAAAATTCCCTCTCCCATTTAACTGGCCTTGGGCCCTTGATGTCTTGTAACATGTCTCCATAAAGGATACTTTTGCAATTGAGCCTACTGGCTTGCTAAAAAATTCTTTTATCAACTTTTGAAGTTTCGCTCGCCACCCCACTTTTAGCAGATGGAACACTAGAAAAAGCTAATGAAATTGAAGGAGGGGGGGGACATCAATATGGGCATTCCTCCCTTTCCTTTGATCTTTTCCAGCTGCTCTTGCTAAAGGAGCCATGATTTTTGTGAAATGAGGAAGAAAAAGGACTATTTTAGCAAAAACTTGAAGATTGGTGAACAAATCAACTTTCCCAACACTTGGAGTTCTTTCAATGTTGCACTAAACCCCTTAGTTGCACTCCAAAACCCCTTAAATCTCCAACATGTTGAGTGAAATGAAGGAAAAAGAGGAATAGGTTGACGTTTTAAGAACGACGAGGTGATTTTCCAAGGACAAGTGTCCTACTCATAGGACACAATAAGAGCACGTGTTGGACATGACTTTGGCACATTCCTTGTGAATAAGACACATGCCAAGCTTGTTTTTAGCATGTGCCCTCACAAATCCATGTCCAACAAAATGGATTCGCGACACAAGTGTTAAGTTTTGCAGCTCAGGGACAAATTCTCTCCTTTAGAAAACCTTCCTCATTCAGACAAGACACTCTTTGTCCTTGGAAGAATTTAATTTGGTCAAGGAAAAATATATTTTTAATGTGAAGTATTTATAGAAGGATGAGGAGGTGAGATCTGATAAAAGATCTCCTAAGGTAATTAATACAGATTCAGGACTTCTTGGCCTTTTGAGGGGCTCGATGAAGAATTTTACAGGTGTTTCTCTGTATTAACTATTTTACAATTAATATCAAAGCTCGATGGGAGCTTTGTTGACTTTGAGGCTCTGCATAATGTGGAGTAATTCTGCAGATATTTGTTGCATTAGTTTCCTGTGGCAGAATTAACTTCTTGGCAGCGCTGGAGGCAGATATTTCTTTAAGCAATAACTTCGGCCTCTGTTTGAAAGGTTTGAGGCAACAAGTGGCTCTGTGGTAGCTGAGGAATCAATTCGCCTCAGAATGCAGCAGTGGCGGTCTTTTCTGCCTGTCAAACACTTATAATTTCTCCTGACTGTGTTTTAACTCTGGGAATTAGGCTTTTGATAAGAATGCTTAGCCATAATTCCCATATCTATCTTCAATCTTCTATTCTTCTGTGCTATGTCTTCAAAACTGATACTCTTTTAAATTGCGTTTAAAATGCAGTGTCTTGTCAATGTGCAGAGCCGCGCAGGGCTTTTAAAGGCATCAATGCCCCATAGAGCATCGACGAACAATGAAAATAGAGCCCAACGGAATGGTTCCCTTTAATAGTTCAAAGGTGTGGGAAATGTCTTTCCCGACCTTTGTCCCTTCTTCGTTAAACAGTGGGAAATCATAAAAACATCTGCAAAACACAAAATAGTTAGGAAATCCTGCGAAAATAGGTTAAACTGCTTCAGAAGGCGGGAGAGGAGCGTAGCCGTTGGATCGGGACACGTGGACGGTCCAGATCTAATTGGGGAATCGCAATCGATGGGAGGTGGAAAAGGGTGCGATGAGAAATCTCTGATGCGATTGCGCGATCGGGAGGGAAGAAGCGATTAGACGATGACCGTTGGATTTGAGGATCAGATCAACGGTGGAGAATGCATCGGGGAGTCACAATCGGAGGGGAAAACAAAACGCATGCGATTAAACCTTGCGATGCGATTGAAATCGCTGATGCGATGGAGCGCTGGCCGTTTGATCGACTGTCGATCAACGGCAGAGATGAACTGGGAGCAAACCTTTGTAATATATGAAAAAACAAAGGTTTTTTCGGCTTCGGGAGCGAAAAAAGTGCATAGAATGAATAAGCGCCCGACTGCGGGGCCTTTAATTATATGGAGGATAATATGCCTAGGGCGTATTTGAAACAAGGGCCAATCGCAATCGGAGTTCGGACCGGGTCTTTCAATCAACCCATTTGAAATATTTGTGATGCGATTAGCACCCGGGATCCTTAACACTTGGTCCCGGGGAAAAGTTATATGGAAATAAAATAAAAGGGGCGGGGTTTATAATACATAAGACCCAATCGCATCGGAACTTTGGATGCGGGTCTCTCCAATCAACCCATTGTGAATTCTCTGGTTGCGATTGCACGATCGGGTCTTTTTAATCAACCCATTGAAATATTTCAACATGTGACTTAGAGTTTTTAAGTTAAAACTTTGGAAAAGTGGGTTTTCCGACTTTACAAAGGAAAAGGGTGATCAAGGAAGAAATATTATAAGGTTTTAAGCGCCAAGGTGGGCCCACAGGATATGTATAAAATAATGATGCGATCGGAGGATAGGGTTTAATCGCAATCGGAACTTCGGAGGACATCAAAACAAACGGTGCGCTAAGTTTTTGCGATGCGATTTGGGATTTTAAACACAAAAAGGCTATCGCATCAGAACTTTTGAATGATGGCAAAAGACTTGCGCACTTTGAATATGTGCGATGCGATTAGCGCCAAAAAGCTTTGGCGTTTGGTTTTGACGCATGGGCATGTGGGGGGAAGTGGGACTTAGCCCAAGGGGATTAGGTCCATAGTAATAAAACTTGTTTTTTATGAAAAAATTTCAAGGTTTTAAATGGATTTGGGGGTCTTGGCACAGTTCAAAAAGAAGTTTTAAACCATGTAAGGAGGATTTTCATGAATGGAAGGAGAAACTTATGAAAAGTAGAGGAAATAATATGGAGAAAAGGGGAAGCAAATGAAGGTTAGTTATGAGTGGGAGAAGGGGGAAAAATGATGGTTTTTTCAGCAGTTTCTTACATGAAATCAGCAGAATTAATGGGAACAGCAATGAGGATTTTGGACAGAGGCATGAGGCCTATAAGGAGTCTCTAAGAGCCAACAATTTTTAGTTATAAAATTTGTTCTTTGGAGGCTCAAAAATTCTTAGCCACCTTTTGGTATAACAATTATTATAGGTGGCTAACAGTGGCTCCACTTGGGGATGGTGCCTTGTCGAAGGCATCAAGAATTTCAGACCTTGCATTTTCTGGGAGGCTGATCAATTGCCTCATCCATTGGGTTGCCTTTCTTTGATTGAATGATCTTCTTTGGCTCTGGAAATGCTAACAGCCATGGAAAACAATGGATTTTTCATCAACAAGATATCTACCTACCCAATCCTACTGATCTAACATTTTTTCTTTCTAGAATGCATTTGGATTGGCAAACTCTCCTTCAAAATTTTATTCTTTTTGAAAGCAAAAAATCTAATCTAGTTCTACTTCTTATTTCTCCATGGATTTGGATTAAACAGTTGAATCCATATAATTCTCTACCTAATCTACTATCTGTTTGGGATTAAACTGTCCAATCAGATTTTATTCTCTAAATTCTACAATAGAAATTTAAAAAACATCCAAGTCAAGATTAAGCTGTTTGACTTGCTGTGATCTATGGCATAAGAACAAGCTGCACATAGAAATTAATTTGCAGAAAATTAAATCAAAATTGGAAGGCTCAAGATCTGAAAATTCAAGCACTCCCTTCACTCTTTTACAGCCCTGTTTTGACTCAGAATTTTGAAACAGATTTGAGTCATCTCTCTTTTGGAAACTTAGGTTCAGATTTTGATCATGTTTGAACCTTTAATTTCTATCCTAATCTACCTACTGATAAGCCAAGATTAAACAGTTTGGCAAATCAATTTCATTATCCTATCAGTAGGAAAATTTAAAGCTAATTAGTCAAGATTGAACAATTTGACTAACTAGAAGTGTGTTTTGAGGAGTGGCATTTTAAGCTTGCACACTTTCAGAATTTATTTTCTTTTTTGGCATGGGGCTGTGCCTTTCTTGTTTTCACAATCCGCCCTCTTTTCTTTCTTTTGTATGTTTTTGTATTTTTGGTTTTTCTTTTAAATGCAATGGTTAGATTATGATATTTACAATGAAAAAATAAAATGCTTTGAAACTTAAGATTCTTGGCAGAAGTAATGCTTGAGCATCCTGCCATTGACAGGACCTCCATACAGATCTTCTCCATTCAATTCTTTCAAGAAAAATGTATTGTGACCCCTCTCGGCATGAATAATATAGGGCCCTTTCCACAAGTTCTCAAACTTGCCATGTTTTCCCTTCTATTCTCTTCTTGATCCCATTTAAGAATAACATTTCCAACTTGGAAATTGTTTGCCTTAGTCCTTTTATCAAATTGCTTCTTCATATTCTCTTGGACTAACTGTGTTCTTTCATAGACTTCCTCCTTGGTTTACTGTAAATGGATTTTCTGGTTGATTCTTCTCTGCATATCATTGTCTTCAATCTGCACTTCTTGAAGGAGTTTCATGACTGGCACTCCTAATGAGGTTGGAAAGACTGCATCCATGCCATAAACTAACTAATAGGGGGACATGTTTATTGATTTCTTTGTGGTCAACCTATCAGCCCATAAGGCATGAACCAGTTTAATGTGCCATGATTTCTGATTTTGCTCCAACAGCTTTTTAATGATATTGATGAGGCTTTTGTTGGAGGATTCAGCTAATTTGTTCCCTTGGGGATAGTAAGCAGTGGAATGGCCCAAGGTTATGTGGTATTTGTGACAGAAATCAACCATCTTCTTAGATTTAAAAGCAGCAGCATTGTCTGTTATGATTTTTCTGGGACAACCAAATCTGGATAGGATATTTGTTTCAAGGAACTTGATAATGACAGATTCATTAGCATTCCTGGATGGTATAGCTTCTATCCATTTGGTAAAGAATTCAGTAGCAGTGAGGATCCATTTATGCTGAGCTGAGAAGGATGGGTGAATTTCCCCAATGAAGTCTAAACCCCATTGTTGAAAAGGTGCCTCAACTCTGATAGGATGTAAAGGTAAGGGAAGGAGTTTTCTCTTGCCATCAAAGATTTGACATTTATGGCAAGACATGACGAGCTTTTGAGTGTCTGGGAAAAGGGTAGGCCAATAGTAACCAGATCTAAGAATTTTGTTTGCTGTGGCCTTCCAGTAGAGGTGTCCTCCACATTCTCCATCATGCATTTCATGCATGATTTTTCCTACATCATCTTCAAGTAAAAATTTAAGCAAAATTCCAATAGCATTTTTCCAATATAATACTCCATCTAATATGCAAAAACTCAAATCTTTTTGTTTTAGAAATCTAGCTTTAGTTTTAGACAAAGAAGGAGGGGCATTTAAATACAAAAGCACATAAATAATGTCAGCATACCAAGGAGAATTTAGAAATGTTTCTTCAATAAGAGGAGCATCAGATTCTTCTATTTCTTCCAACACGTCTACCATATTCATGTCTAGTGCTTGGAAGTTAGATTCAACCATAAGTTTTGCTAATCCTTGCCCTTTAACTAGTTTGGTGGGCCTAATTTCTAAGTCATATTCAAGAATAGTTGCAATCCATTTTCCCCTTTCACCATCAGGGTCTTGACTTAGAATGTCCTTGACAATAGTATGTGGAACAAAAGCAATTATGTGAGAGTGTAAAATATAGACCCTAAAGTCTTTCAATGCTTTCACTAATGCTAAGGCTTGCTTCTCCATGATGTTGTATTTGAGAGGAGCATCTCTTAAGGCCCTACTAAAGAAAGATATTGGTTGTTCTTGCCCCAAATCATTCTTTTGAAGTAAAACTGCAGCTATTGTATGTTCAGATGCAAAGGAAAAGATGTAAAAATCTTTGGTAAAATCCGGACTAATCAGGATTGGTGTTTGGGTAAGAGCTTGTTTGACTAGTTCGAACGATTGTTTAGCGGGTAAAGTCCATTTTACACCCACATCTTTTTTAAGCATGTTTGTAATGTTTTTAAATAGCTCGGCAAGGTTGGGGATGAATCTCCTTAGAAAATTAATCTTTCCAATGAAATATTGTAATTCTTTGAGGCTTCTTGGATGACTGATCTGCAATATGCCATCTATCCTTGTAGGGTCTATTTTGATTCCCTCTTCCGAAATTATGTGGCCAAGAAGTTTACCTTCTTGGAGACCAAAGAGTGTTTTCTTGGGATTCAAGGACAAGCCAAATTTCCTACATTTCTCAAAAACTTTTCTTAAGTGAATAAGATGTTCTTCATCAGTTTTTGAAAAAACGGTTATGTCGTCAAGGTAAATAATTATGAAATAGCCAATATCTTCAGAAAAGGCTATGTCCATGGCCCTTTGAAAAGTGGCCCCTGCATTCATTAACCCGGAAGGCATTTTGACATACATAAAGGTGCCCCAAGGTGTGGTAAAAGCAGTTTTGATTTGATCACTTGGGAGCACTAACACCTGGTTGTAACCTGAGAACCTATCTAAGAGCGATATCCTTTTAGACCCAACTACCTTCTGAAGTATATGGTCCATCTTAGGCAAAGGGTAGTTGTCTTTTAGGGATGCTTTGTTTAAGTTTCTGAAGTTAATACAGAGCCTGATCTCCCCTGTCTTTTTCCTAACAGAAACTAAGTTTGATACCCATTCTGAAAACCTAACAGGTACTATAATGCCAGCATCATGCATCTTTTCAATTTCAGCTTTAACTAATGGTAATAAAAGTGGGTTTATTCTCCTTAGTTTTTGTTTGAAGGGCTTTTGATTTTCCTTCAGGGGAATCTTGTGCTGAATGATGCTGGTATCATAAGATCTCAGATCTGTGTATACCCAGGCAAAAACATCTTTAAACTCCTTAAATAGGTCAATGTCTCGAGATTTCATATGAGTTGAAAGAGTGCTAGACAATTTAATCATTTTGGGTTCTGTTAGGGAACCTATGTTGTGTTCTTCTACGTTTGTTTCTACAAACTCCATTTTTGGTTCTTTGGCTACATCATTAAAGTCGAAAAGGTGTTCTAAAGGTGAGAGACCTCTTGGAATTGAACCGTTCTTACATTCTAAAACTTCCAGGTCTTTTGGGTCCACGTCGTCAATTAACTCTGCTTCAAACGGACTCTCGTAATGATTTATATCAACAAAGTGTGTTATTTCAGCTTCTGGGATTTCTTCGATATATAAATAGTTTTCCTTATGGCTAGTTTCTGATATTGGTATACTAAAATCATTTTATGATTTCAAGAAATCATCTATGTGTTTTTCAGAGTCAAACACCTGCCAGTGATCTTTGTTATCAAGTACAGCAGGCCTATGCTTTACTTTTACGGTAAGTTGTTCATTTATTTTAGGTGTTTGACAGTTACTGGCATTGAAAGCGAGTTCATTTGCCAAATGATTAAACGCTCTAGGAATGAAAATAAGTTCGTATTTTTCAAAGGTTTTCAATAAATCGAGGGCAGCGTTCCGATATTCCCTAAGCCTCGGATTTCTGGCTGAGTATTCTCCTTTGATTTGTTTTATGATAAGTTCAGAATCTCCTTAGATTGATATCTTCTGGGCTTGTAGCTGTTTAAGTAATTGTAAGCCTGGGAGAAGTGCTTCATACTCGGTGATATTATTAGTGCATGGGAAATCCAATTTATATGAAAAACTCTGATTTGTATTTTGAATCCACACACCTGCCCCTGCACTTGTCTTATTACAAGATCCGTCAAAGTTTATCGTCCAAAGTATGTCATTCCTATTTTCATTTTCTTGTCGTTGTTGATTTGTAGTGTTTCGAATTTGATTGAGGGGAAGATTGGACTGTTCTTGTGAACTGATTGGGTCTATGTTCTCTTTATCTTGTTGAGTAATTTTATCTTCGTTACATAAGATAAAGGAATCTAAACTTAACTGAATGGAGTATATTGGAGAGTTGTTTGGTTTGTCTATGTTGCTCACCATGTACTTCATGTGAGATTCCCTGTATAGCCTCCTTTTTTGGTTAAAAACAGGGATGGTGGCATAAGACATGTCCATTTGAAGGCTTCCCTGAAGTTTGGCTCCCCAAGATCTTGATAAGAGCATGCCATACTTAGGGGGAATGTCAGCTACAACTATATCCATAACTAGACTCTTAGCAGGAATTTGAGCTAAAGTAACACACAAATCTTTGATTAAACCCAAAAATTTGACTCGGCTTGAGTCGAAAGAATACAAATCTTTGTATGGTTTAGTAATCTCTAAGCCTAAGCTCTCCATTACCACCTTGGGCATCAGATTGTGCGAAGCTCCCAAATCTAACATGGCATTGTGTAAGATTTTCTCATGTATGTTCAAGCTAACATAGAAGGGAGGGACAGCCCCTTCTTGATATTTTCCTTCAACTTTTGGACCAAACAACAACTCAGGTTTGTCATCTGTCAAGTTTAAAGTGTCTGTATCACTTCCTAAGTTCAAAGCTTTCAAAACTTGGTTTTTGTACACCTCTTGGGTTACTAGTTCAGCTAGGGGGATGGTGATTTTTATTTTGGCAATTTCTCCCTCAAGGCTGAAAGGAATAATTGACTTGTTTGTATTTACATATGTTTTTTCAATTGAATTCTTTTCAGCAACTTTGATTTGTTGAATCTTGTTTGGAATGGTAATTGGGATAGTTTTATTAGTACCACTAGCTGAAGTGCTAGGGGTACTTTGTTCAACATTTGGCTGGACACCTTTGTCTTTGTCTTTGGCTTGACCCTTGCTCCTAAGGTCATATTGTTTATGTACCTCCATGATTTCATTTTCAAACCCCAATCTATAGTCATCAGAATCTTCATGGGTGTTTGTACTTTGATCAGAGAAGAAACCTTGTTCTTCCTCTGTGAGGAAAACATCATCCCCACTGTCTGATCCAATCAAGTTTACATGAGCTCCTTCCAACCTTTCCAACTCCCTATCTTCCTCATATTGATCTACGTAATTTTGTTGGAAGGGAGGTCTAATCTGTTGGTCACTTTCGTTCTCTTTGTCTTGATTGTTTTCTCTTCTATAATTTTGATTTCTATTTCGAGGAGAAGTTTGATTTTGATTTGCTTGTGCTTTCTTAATTATGCTCATCTCCTTCATCATTTCTTCCAACATCCTCTCCATTTTCAAGCTTGAAGTAGAAGGAGTGGACTCTTCTCTAAAAGACACTCTCTTCTCAGTTTTCATTCTTGCTCTCTTCTCCATTAAGTTGACTTCCACAGAAAGAGCACCCCTTTGCATATCTTCAAGAGTTGTAAAATCTCTCTCTCTTAGCGAATAGGTCATGTTAGAGTCAAAACCTTCAGGGAACTTGTTTAAAGTTGAGCTCTGTGGAGGTTTTAGTTCTAGGGAAAGGGCATTATACACACTATTAAATGTAGTGCAATAAGCTTGCACACTTTCCCCTGGGTTTCTATGGAGATTTTTGTAATCGGAAAGGACTTGGAGAGGATTCTTCTTCACTTCCCATTTGTTTAAGAATGTTTGATGAAAGCCTTGGAGATCATTAATGCTATGAGGGGCTAAACCTTTAAACCATTTTCTTACTTCTCCCCCTAAGCTCTGAGAAAATAACCTAAGCTTGACAGAATCATCATCAATTTCGTTTCTGTCAAAGTAGTCATTCATTTTATCTACATGTTGTGATGCAGTTGTAGCATTGTTAGCATCATATAATGGAATTTTGGACTGATAGTCTTGTGGAAGATTGACTAGTGGCATAGGAAGGACCAAGGGAGCATACCATGCTGCCATGATATGTGGTGGGGGTGGACTCACAAGAGGGGGAGTGGGTTGAAGTGGAGTGGTTTGGACAGTAGATGTTGGATGGACAGATGTGGATGTACCGGGGATAGATTGTTGAGCTGACCTTGGATGAGAGACACCTAAATTTAGAAGGAAATGTAAATCAGGTGGTGTGGTTTCTCTACTACTAGGTTGTTCACTTTGTTCTGGGGATGAAAGTGAAGACTCAGAGTCTATCTGAATTATATCATCAAGTGACCTAGTTCTAAAAGGATTCCTTAAGTTGACTTGTGATTGGTGTAGAGCTGCAAGATTTTCAGGGACTGAATTTGCTCTCAAGGGTGGTCTGAAAACAGTTGAAAATTTAATCTTAGGGGACTCCTTAATTATACTTTCAGGGTTATCAACTACTTCCGGTGGGTTTGGGTCAGGGTGGGCTCTAGTATGAATCTTTCTAGGAGCCACTATGCTATGTTTTTCAGACCTAGTTTAAAAGAAAAGTTTAACCAAATATGACAATCTTTAAGAGGCTAACTGATCTTTTTAAAAGAAGGAAACCTTAATATTAAAGTCTCCTAACCGAATTTTTATGATGTTTATAAAGACTTGAGATCTTCCCAGTGGAGTCTTAAGGTCTGTTTTCAGGATTGTGGAGTCGCCAGGTGGAAATTTTTAGCTCTTTTGGAGGTAAAAGGTTTTATGGTCCACCACCAGGTTTATTATGAAGCCAAACTGAAATGTTTTCTGGGTTTTTCTGAGTTATTTTGTTCTTATAGGTTAAGAGAGTGTTCTAAGTCTGATTTCGCACTTAGCTAAGGTGTTCAAACAAACAGAGTTGCTCTTATGGCTTGGTAACTGGTTCCTTCAAGGTTTGATAAGGTTTAATGAGAATCCTAAGGGTTAATTAGTTTGTCACTGATTCAAAAGATCCTATCATGATTACCATTTCTTGGTAGTGCTTGAAAAAGGTTACTTATGTTATACTTAGACAGTGAGTGTTTTGTTTTACAGATTTTACTCAGTGTCCCACCGTGATCGCCATTATGTTGGTGTCCCGTTTTTTTATAGTTTGGCAAATCAAAAGACAAGGCAACATCAGAACCAATATTTATAGTTATAGGATCTAGTCCTCTTGTTCTCAGAGAGGGATCTCTCAAATTTTTGTTTGCAAAATTTTATCTTGTGTGCTTTGAGTATTGATTTTAGACTAGTTATTAAGTGCAGGTGTTTATTTGTTTGATTGTTTGGTTGGAATGATACAGCAGAACATGAAGGGCCTAGGAAAGATATATAGGACAGCAAAATATTTGTTTCATTGGGCAAATGGAGTCAAAAAAGGTCATAACACACTTATCAAAGGATATGGGATATCAAAGGGCAAATCTAACTTGGCCACAGGATCCTTTTGTTTTTGGAATGGGATGAACATTAATGATTTGGAAAGAGAAATTGAATTCTCGACAAAGGGAATTTGAAAGCATAATTTGAAACAATAAAGGGTTCTTTGATAGACAGGGCTAACCATAAATTCTACAAATCACACCTTTAAGCAAACAATGATTTCAAAACAACTTTCAAAGTAAAATCTAAGATTCGGGGAACACCCTATTTCCTCAAAGATTTTATTCTGAAGGAATTTAGAAAACATATAAGATTTATTGATAATCACAGTCATAGAAGAGGGAACACCTAAAAACATCTATGATCATAATTATAACGACCTTTAAGCCAACTGTTTAAGTGAGAACAAAGGGCGAGATCAAAACAGACCTCTCTGACTCACTGTAAGCAAATAACTTCAAAGGGAGACTTCAATAACAGTTTTTAAGTGGCAGCAGACAAGCAGGGAGAACCATAAATCATGTTGAAACCAACTGTTCAAACTATTAAGGAAATAAACAAGCATGAAGACTAAAGAGAAAGATTAAAGCCTCTAAACTACTTCAGCAGCATAAAACATTAAACAGTGAAGGGTGAACAGGTCTAAGGTGCTTCCAAGAGTCATTTCTTAGCCTAAAACTTTCAGCCTATTGTAGTAAGAAATCATGGAACATAATGAAAATAGGGGAAAAAAACATAAAACAGTTCAGAATACTTCACCAACAGCCAAGCTCATGGATCCAATGATAGAGCCTTCTCAAGAACAAGCATGCAACAACATCATCAAGACTTCAAAGACTCCAGTTTCTTCTTCAACTTCAACGGACTATGTATTTATTTCAGAGGGTTTCAGTATTACAACTTGTGATCAAACAACAACCAATCAACCAACAAACTTCTCATCTTCTACAAAAGTATTTATAGAAGGATGAGGAGTTGAGATCTGATAAAAGATCTCCTAAGGTAATTAATACATATTTAGGACTTCTTGGCCTTTTGAGGGGCTCGATGAAGAATTTTACAGGTGTTTCTCTGTATTAACTGTTTTACAATTAATATCAAAGCTCGATGGGAGCTTTGTTGACTTTGAGGTTTTGCATAATGTGGAGTAATTCTGCAGATATTTGTTGCATTAGTTTCCTGTGGCAGAATTAACTTCTTGGCAACGCTGGAGGCAGATATTTCTTTAAGCAATAACTTCGGCCTCTGTTTGAAAGGTTTGAGGCAACAGGTGGCTCTGTGGTAGCTGAGGAATCAATTCGCCTCAGAATGCAGTGGTGGCGGTCTTTTCTACCTGTCAAACACTTATAATTTCTCCTGACTGTGTTTTAACTCTGGGAATTAGGCTTTTGATAAGCATTCTTAGCCGTAATTCCCATATCTGTCTTCAATATTCTGTTCTTCTGTGCTGTGTCTTCAAAACTGATACTCTTTTAAATTGCGTTTAAAATGCAATGTCTTGTCAATGTGCAGAGCCGCGCAGGGCTTTTAAAGGCATCAATGCCCCATAGAGCATCAACGAACAATGAAAATAGAGCCCGGCGGAATGGTTCCCTTTAATAGTTCAAAGGTGTGGGAAACGTCTTTCCCGACCTTCAGCCCTTCTTCGTTAAACAGTGGGATATCATAAAAACATCTGCAAAACACAAAATAGTTAAGAAATCCTATGAAAATAGGTTAAACTACTTCAAAAGGCGGGAGAGGATCGTAGTCGTTGGATCGGGACACGTGGACAGTCCAAATCTAATCGGGGAATCGCAATCGGCGGGAGGTGGAAAAGGGTGCGATGAGAAATCTCTAATGCGATTTCGTGATCGGGAGGGCAGAAGCGATTAGATGATGACCGTTGGATCTGAGGATCATATCAACGGTGGAGAATGCATCGGGGAGTCGCAATCGAAGGGGCAAACAAAACGCATGCGATTAAACTTTGCGATGCGATTGAAATCGTCGATGCGATGGAGCACTGGTCGTTTGATCGGCTGTCGATCAACGGCAGAGATGAACCGGGAGAAAACCTTTGTAATATATGAAAAAACAAAGGTTTGAAACAAAACAAAGGTTTTTTCGGCTTCGGGGGCGGAAAAAGTGCATAGATGAATAGGCGCCCGACTGCGGGGCCTTTAATTATATGGAGGATAATATGCCCGGGGCGTATTTGAAACAAGGGCCAATCGCAATCGAAGTTCGGACCGGGTCTTTCAATCAACCCATTTGAAATATTTGCGATGCGATTAGCACCCGGGATCCTTAACACTTGGTCCCGGGGAAAAGTTATATGGAAAGAAAATAAAAGGGGTGGGGTTTATAATACATAAGACCCAATCGCATCAGAACTTTGGATGCGGGTCTCTCCGATCAACCCATTGTGAATTCTTCGATTGCGATTGTGCGATGGGGTCTTTTTAATCAACCCATTGAAATATGTCAACATGTGACTTAGAGTTTTTAAGTTAAAACTTTGGAAAAGTGGGTTTTCCGACTTTACAAAGGAAAAGGGTGATCGGGGAAGAAATATTATAAGGTTTTAAGCGCCAAGGCGGGCCCATAGGATATGTATAAAATAATGATGTGATCGGAGGATAGGGTTTAATCGCAATCGAAACTTCGGAGGACATCAAAACAAACGGTGCGCTGAGTTTTTGCGATGCGATTTGGGATTTTAAACACAAAAAGGCTATCGCATCGGAACTTTTGAATGATGGCAAAAGACTTGCGCACTTTGAATCTGTGCGATGCGATTAGCGTCGAAAGGCTTTGGCGTTTGGTTTTGACGCATGGGCATGTGGGGGGAAGTGGTTAGGACTTAGCCCAAGGGGCTTAGGTCCAAAGTAATAAAACTTGTTTTTTATGAAAAATTTTCAAGGTTTTAAATGGATTTGGGGGTCTCGGCACAGTTCAAAAAGAAGTTTTAAACCATGTAAGGAGGATTCTGATGAATGGAAGGAGAAACTTATGAAAAGTAGAGGAAATAATATGGAGAAAAGGGGAAGCAAATGAAGGTTAGTTATGAGTGGGAGAAGGGGGAAAAATGATGGTTTTTTCAGCAGTTTCTTACATGAAATCAACAGAATTAATGGGAACAACAATGAGGATTTTGGACAGAGGCATGAGGCCTATAAGGAGTCTCTAAGAGCCAACAATTTTTAGTGATAAAATTTGTTCTTTGGAGGCTCAAAAATTCTTAGCCACCTTTTGGTGTAACAATTATTATAGGTGGCTAACAGGGTCAAGATGTCTACCTCTTACTTCAAGGATTCTGAGAAGTTGGGAGACTCATATAATTTTGCATCTTAGAAGATAGGTTTGGAAGTGATATTGGATGAAAATGATGTCTTGGAATACATGGAAGGAAAAGTTCTTGTGCCTCCGGAGAATGCTCCTACTTATGCCTAGTCCAAGTACAAGGTGAGCTCAAAGCCAAGAAAAATCTCATTGGCGGTTTGCAAGATCATTTACTTTTTTATGTTGTAAGCTTGAAGAATTCTAAGGATATTTATGACAAGTTGGCTGGGATGTATGAGATCGACAACTTGAATCATATCCTCTCCTTGAAAAATCAAATGAAAGATATAAAGATGAACAACGGGGATTCCGTGCAATCTTATATCATGAGGGTGTCATGCCGAAGGGATCAATTGAAATATGTTGGTAAACAAATATCTAACAGAGAGCTCGTGGTGGTGACTCTTCAAGGTCTTCCTCCTATTTGGTAAACCTTCATTACTACTCTAATCAACAATAATGTTCTTCTAACATTTGATGAGCTCGTTGGTAAATGCACTCAAGAGGAGGCCAAGATGATTTCTAGGGGGAGGATTCAAAAGCATCAAGAAGGAGTGCCCTTTGCATTTGTTGCTCAAGACAAAAAAAGAAAAGGAAGAGGAAGACCATTTGGTTCAAGAAGGCCTCCTCCTGATTCCAGGGACTCCAATAGAATTTTCAAAAGGGAATTATCAAAAGTTGAGTGCTACAACTCCACAAGCATGGTAAATATGGTCGATAAATCCGGGAAAAGAGGAATGCTCCAAGGTCCAACCATGACTTCAACAACAACAAGTTCAATGATAGAAAACAAGGATATGATCGAAGAAGAGGGGATGATATAATATGAAAGGATGATAGAAGAAGAAGAGATGCTCCAAATGATTTTGAAGAAGGCCATTGTCCTCAAAAGAGATCAAGGTGGTAATTTTGGCAACTCGGTGACAAATTCGAACCATGGGACTAGATTACTCTTTTCTAGAGGACCAATTTTGACTATCGGAGCACCTAATTTGGACAAGGGAAGGTGTATTTATGAAGCAAATCCCACATATGCACATTTGAACAGGTCAGCCCTAATAGGAATTTGGTCACCCTTGGAAGCCTATAAATATAAGTGACCTCAAGCTCATTTTGAAATCACCAAGAATCTTCTTCTTCTCTTATTCATTGATTGGTTTGCATAGAACTAAGGTTGGTTTGAAAAAAGAAGTTTGCACAGGTCAGATATTATAGGGTCGGAAGCTCACGCATATTTCTAGGGTTTTGGGTCACAGTCACAGGCTTGTCAAAGGAGAATTTCAACTACATTCACAAGCATCACAGGCTCAAGGGAGTGATTGGAAGCTCTCAGTATCACACATGAACACTTGCTCCATGCAACCAAAAAGTAGGGAAATATTTGACAGTTGACCATGGTTGACCGAAGGCAAGAAAATTTTCTCTGATATATATTGATGATGAGAACATATTTATGAATGTTATTGGGTTAATTTTTCTAGACAATTTTGTATTGGGCTCATTGTATGAGTCTCTATTTAACATTTTATGACAATCTAATAAAAGAAGAAATTTTAAAGGGTTTTCTCCCTAGTGGGTTTTTCCCTGGTCTTTGACCAAATCTAGTGTATCTTGTTGATGTGTTGATTGTCTCATTTATCATTGCATTTACAGTTCGATCTTAAATTATTGTTGATGATTGAAAAGATTAATTGCTATTGAAAATATTTCTAGTTGAAGTATTGAATTGGGCTAAAGTAATTGAAACAACATAGAGAAATCTGAAAATTAACATGGTATCAGAGCTAAGGTGAAGGAAAAGCATAAAATGAGACAAGCATTGAAGCAATCATCTTAGGAAAACTGAAGGAGTCAATCTATTCAAGTCAATATGTCTTCCTTCTTCAAGGAAAATGAGAAGTTGGCTGACTCATCTAATTTTGCTGCATGGAAAGTCAGGTTGGAGAGCATAACTGATAACAATGATGTTTTAGACTACATTCAAGGAAAAGTACCCGAGCCTCTGGAGAATGCTTCCGTTGTTGTCAATAACAAGCACAAGAAAGGTGAGTTAAACGCAAAGCAAATTATAGTTGATGGTTTACAAGATAACCTACTTGCATATGTTAGAAATTTGAGAAGGTCTAAAGATATATATGATAAGATAGCTAACATGTATGAAGTCAAAAATTTGAATGAAATCATCTCCTTGAAAGATCAACTCAAATACACGAAGACAAATACAGGAGAGTCTGTGAAATCCTACATTATGAGGATATATCGCCTTAGAGATCAATTGTAAAGAGTTGGGGAAATTGTTCCTGATAGGGAATTTGTGATCGTAACTCTTAGAGGTCTACCTCTTGTTTGGGAAACCTTCATCAGTAGCATAAGCCAACAATTCCCTCTCATCATTTGATGAGATTGTTGGAAAGCTCACTCAAGAATAATCAAGGATGATATCAAGAGGAAGGATTCAAAAGCATGAAGAGGGAGAGCCTGTTGCATTCATCACTCATGATAAGAAGAAGAAATGAAAAGGAGGTCCACAAATTCAAGAAAGCTTCCTCCTCGAAATTCAAATAGAAGGAAGGAATTATTGCACATTGAAAGCTACAATTGTCATAAGAGAGGCCATTATGCTCAAGATTGCCCCGAGAAGAAAAAGTGTCCACACTACAACACTAGAAGCAACAACAGCAGGTTTGATGATCGAAGAAGAAGAGACGACTGAAGGAATGGTCGAAATGGAAGATATGAAAGAAGAAGAGATGCTCCAAGTAATCATAAAGAAGATCACCGTCCTCAAAATAAGTCAAGGTACTTTAGGTATGAAATTAATGTTGGAAAACAATACAAATATAATATATTCTTATTTCTGCCTTTACTAGTTCCTCTCCTCTAGATTCATGAGATAGTTGGTTGGTTGATAGTGGGGCTACTCATCATTTCTCCAGGTATAAAAAATTTCTCTCTAATTTGGTAGAGAGGGAGTCAAATTTGAAAATTATTCTTGGAGACAACTCCACTCACCCGTGAAAGTCTTTGGGTCCGTCAAATTTCATTTGGAGTCTGGGGAATTTTTTATGCTCCATAATGTGATGTATGTGTCAAGATTAAAGAAGAATTTTGTGTGCATATTTTCTTTGGAAGATAAAGGGATAAGGGTTGCCTTCATCATGGGAAAGGTTCTTACTTGGCCTATTGGATCACCTATTAGAGATGAATTTACATTGCGATCAAGATTAGAAGGACTCTACAGGGTTACTAGAAGACCTCTCCTAGCATTGGTCAATGATACAAATCATCTAAGTGAACTATGGCATCGAATATTGGCCCACTTACATTATGATGCTCTTCTGAAATTGAAGAAATTAGTCTCTGTTATTCCCGATGTTCAAGCCCAACATGATGGATTATGTATAGGCTGTGCCAATGGGAATATGACAAGGGGACCATTCCCCTCCAGCGAGAAAAATACAAATAACATCCTCCATATCATTCATTCCGACGTGGTTTGATGCACGTACATTCTATTGGTGGTCATCTCTATTGCATCACCTTCATTGATGACTTGTCAAGAAAAACTTGGATATATTATTTGAAGCACAAGGATTAAGCCTTTGAAATGTTTAATGAGTTCAAAGCCTTCATCAAAAATCAGATGTGGAAGAAAATCAATATTTTCAGGTCTGACAATGGTGGAGAGTACACTTCGAATGAGTTCATTTATTTTTGTAAGAAGGAAGGTATCAAGAAGGAGACGATTTTTCCCTATACTCCCGAACAAAATGGAGTAGTTGAAAGAAACAATAGGACTATTGCAAAAGTCGCTCGTACCATGCTCCATGATCAAAATTTTCCAAAGTTCCTTTGGGGAGAAGCAACGAATGTTGTTGTATATGTTCAAATCAGGGTGCATCATCAAGCATTTGACAAGAAGACCCCTGAAGAAGTGTTCATAGGTGTCAAGCCCGATGTTATCCATCTCTGTATCTTTGTTTGGCCCGTATATTTCCATGTACTGAAGGAAAAAAGAAACAAGCTGGAAGAAAATGTATGTTTGTTGGATATTGTGAAAATTCTAAGGCATTTACAATATATATTCCTGGTCAAAGGAAGGTTGAAATTAACAGGCATGTAACATTTGATGAAGATGTTGCCCTTGGAAAAGTAAGGGACCTTCCTCTGCCTTCTCCACTTAAGAAGAAGAATTATGATATGGATATTTTAGATGGTCCATTCTTTCCTGAATCCGAGACAAATATTGTTGATTATCCCATGGAGTCTATGGACCCCTTAGATCCTCCTCCATGTGATCCTCCTGCTAGGAAGAGGCCACTTTGGCTCAGTGACACATTACAGGATGATGAGAGACGAGTTCTCATTCAAAGGTCATTAAGAGAAATTAAGAAGCCATGCAGGTACCAAGGATATGTTGCATCCATGAACATTATGATTGAAGTTGAACCTCCCACCTTTGAATAAGTCGTGAACGAATAATTTCGGAAGGATTTTATGGTCGAATAATATGAATCAATAATGAAGAATAATATATGGGATGTTGCGTCGAGACCGAAGGGAAAATCTGTGGTGGCTTAAAAATGCTTATTCAAGATCAAACATGGAGCTTATGGTAGCATTGAGAAATATAAAGCAAGGTTCGTGGCCCAAGGATTCTCCCAAAAAGAGGGAGAAGATTATGACGAAATATTCGCACCTGTAGCTCAATATACAACCATTCATTCGATAGTTTCCCTTACTGCAAGTCAAGGATGGACTCTTCATCAAATGGACATAAAGACAACATTCCTCCATGGTATATTACATGAAGAAGTATACGTTGAGCAGCAACAGGGATTTGAAGTAGAGGATCGAAATACACGTGTTTGAAGGTTGAAGAAGGCATTATATGGTTTGAAGCAAGCCCCTAGAGCATGGTATGCATGCATAGACAATTATTTGGTGAAGTTGGGATTCACAAGAAGTAATTTCGATCCCAACCTCTACTTCAAAGTAGTCCAAGGTATGTCATTGATTTTTATTTTATATGTTGAAAATCTATTCTTGACACGTGGTGAGCCCCTAATTATTGAGTGTAAGAGGGAGCTAGCCTCTAAATTCGAGATGAACGACCTTGGACTCATGTACTACTTTCTAGGCCTTGAGGTGTGGCAAATCCCCAGTGAGATTTTCCTTTCACAAGGAAAATATGTCATGAAATTGCTGGAGAGATTTGGAATGACAATGCAAGTCCTTGGCTACACCAATGGAAATGAATTGTAGGAGTTTACAGGGTAAGTTCCTTAGATAAAAAACCAAAGGTCACCGCTCAAAACATATCACAAATCAGTACACCAGTATATCACGTGGTTAAAACCCTCGAAGAGGGAAATAGTCCACAGCCTGAGCCAACACGGCCACTTCAGGCAATTTATTAATATAAAAAGAAAGATTACATATGTTTCTCTCATAAAAGGTTACCGGAAAAATGACCCTCCATGCTCTTTAAATAGAGATCATGGACCAATCGGGTGTTAAGCCACGGATCAAGTGTCGTTAATACCGAGGAGAAAGTGAACCGTCGGATCACTACAAATAGTGACCGTCGAATTATAAGTTACAAATGTACATAGTAAAGAAACACACTTTACCTAACTCTACACTAGACTAAGTTATTCTTAACTATTTCCTATGTGTCAGAATATCCTAACATCCCCCCTTAAGAACAACTTAGGATAGGATTGTGATGCAGCCAATACTGCACAAATCTGAATATAGCGCGGGAAAAAAAAAAGATCTCACACACTCTTTTAACACAACACCATCAGTTTTCAAACTCGTCAATATAACCCACTGTTCAAAACACAATATGTATCGCAGACTAATACAGCAATTTATATATTCAAACCAAGACCATATGCACAGAATTCCTCTTTATGGGTTCAACATCAAAACAGAGCAATTACTGTCAAATCACACTTACAAATTGTTCCTTTTGCTCTATTCTCGTATTACATTCATGGTTCTCAAGTCTTAGCGCTGCCACCAACCTGGAGTATTGCAATTTTGATGGAGTGCTATGCAACCACATGATTCCACCGGTTCACATCGCAGCTATATGAGGTTTGGGTGTGAATTCTGGTTGAGTTGTTTGCATCCATTCGTGATCTGCAATTTTGTATTCCACTTCACGCTGACTCCACTTCAACACTTCCCATAGCAGTCAAAATATGTGATGAGTTAAGACTCAAAATTAAACCAGTGCAAAGAGCGATCACAACTGGATGTAATAGCAACCTTCCATCGTGGTATGTTTGAGATCTACGCCCCATTTTGAATTGATTATGAGCATGCCGCCTTGCACCTGAAACTCGGTGGTAATATCTACTGTATAATTTAAGATATACGCAGTGTAACAGAGCTTTAAGCAAACAATCAACAGAGAGTGAATAAAAAAAATGATTACATAAAAAATAGAAATAAATTTCAATGTCACTCTCTTCTTTGGTAAATATTACATTTTTTTGCCCTCTCGGCTATCGCCTTTACATACACTGTCACACCACTTCTACTCTACGCTCTCTCTTTTTTTCCTCTTCCCTATTCCATCCTCTATATATATTATCCATCCTCATACGAAGCTCATATTTATACATAGTTGTGGATTAATTTGAATCCATGATTTCCTCCATAAATGACTCAACCAAATCCTAAAATAGCTTATCCCTCCTTTGACTCAACTAATTTCTATTTGAGTTCATAATCCCTAAGATATCTAAACAACCCAACTCCTCTCATATTCTTAATTATAAGAGAATATTTACAATAAACCTCACACTCAGATTTTCCTCTTAATTTATTTAAAATGTACATAATTTTATAAAATAATTAAAAAAAACATCACCCACTAAATCACCCAAATAAATAATGGCATTTGAGCAGGATGCTCCTGCATCAAACTCCCCATGTAGAAAAGTTTCCATAGACTCTTGTCTATGAGGTCTATCACTTTTCTGTAATAATGCGACAGCCACAAGTCTCAATGACTTGCTACCTCGAGGATTCCAAACTATGTCTTGCCGCTGGTCTTTTAAAGTATCAACTCCATTTTGTAATTTTTCACAGAATTCCCATAATAGTATTTTCATAACACTATTGAATGTAACTCTCATTTTTCCATACCACGCCATCTTTATTTCTAGAAATACAAACTTGCGTAGAAACGTCGATACCCATTCTTCTAGTCTCCAGCATTTGAAAGAATCTTAAACTGGCTTTACATCAGCATTCATAGGTTTATTAGCTGACTCGGTAATGTTGAATTTAATAAGAGCTAAATCAAAAAGCTCACCATCACCAACATCACTCACTCTGTCAACCGGATTTCATCGGTCTTTACAACAATTACTTTCGCCAATTCCTCGAAGTAATTCCTCTTTGTCAATTACATCAATACAATTGATGTTTTCTGTAGTGTATTCTTCTCTTTCTGTTACAATGTCTCTGGTCTTATCTTCTTCGGCCTCTGGCTCTTTGTCTGCTACTTCCTTCTCCAATTGCGCTGAACACTCAACTTTGTGAAATGAAGAATAATCAAGGACTTCTCCTTGATCACAACTATAGTCATTGACTGTCCCTATAGTAACAAATTTATCATCTAGTGGTGTACCTGCATTCACCAACAAACTATTAGTTTTAAAAATACAAGACCTTTCGGCCTCTTTTGATGCTTCAAGCACCAATCTCCCATCATAGACTTTCTGGATTTCAGTAAATCCTCTTTGTTATGACTCCATTCCTTTGAGTCTTTCCTTCTTTAACAAATCAATATGAATTTGTTCAAGTTCTCTGAACTCGTTCATCAGCTTGCCATAACACTTCTGTTGCAATAGCTTCCATTTAACCCGTTTCTTCATTCTCCATTTGTATCTTCAGTATTCATTTGTCTTTCTTTGTAGCCACTTCGTTAATATATCCATTTCTGCTCTCATTACTGCCAGACTAATCTCACACTCTTCATTCTGCTGCCAATTTCTATACTCCGCAATCTAATGCCTTCTTCAAATTTACTTTCCTGTTGCTGATCATTTATTTTAAATTGCTGGCTGCTTTCATCTTTATCCTGTATGGTAACTGCAATCTCTTCGGTATCAGGTTTTTCAAACTTCATTTCTCCTTCAGGTTCATTGAGCCATCTTTCCAAGAACTCTATTTCCATGTGAAATCTTTCCAGCATTTCATCACAACCTTTATTCTCAGTTTCATTCTTCTTCTGGAAATCCTCCTGAGTTATCCTATTTTCTGTATCATCACATTGTAAAATTATTTCATCAATTTCATTAAACAAATTCATTTTTTTACCTCCTTGGAATATTACTACGGCATTTTGATTATGCTTCTGCTCCATAACAGCTTCAATTGGTTGTCTTACACCAAAATAGAAATTCATCTATGAACTCTTTCTGCTGCAATAAATCAATACCTTCCTCCTCCAAAAGGAATTCTCCATCATACTTCACCTCAAGAGCTTTATTCATCTTTTTGAAAGTTTCACCAAGTTTTCCATCATCTTCTTCACATCCTGCAAATACACACAAACTATGAGATTTAAAAACACAAGGCCCCATAGCCTCATTTGTGTCCCTTGTTAGCATATCTTCGAATTTCTCTAGACTATTCCAATAGCCCATGGAATCTTTCTCATTATCCTCTTCACCCAGAATTTCACCCTGTTCTGGTTTACAAATGGAAACTTCCATTTATGACTCTACTTCTCTAATTTTTTCTACCAACCGCTTCACTTGTCCCTGTCATAGCCTTCTCTATAACTTAGACCACTTCACTGTCTTTTTCTTCAAGACCCAACCTTGTCTTTGGTTTTCCCTTAGCAGCATAGTTAACTCATTGATTTCTTTTCTTATCTCAGCCAACTCCTTTTCAAGTTCCTCTTGACTCATCCGGTTCTTGTGGATTATTTTAGCACCCCTTTCCTTCATCGCGTAGCCTTCTTCTGAACCTTCCCTATGACTTTCCATAGCCATATTCGCTTCTATGTGAGCTTCTACACTTGCAACCAATTAACCTCTTCCTAAGTTGATCTTCTCACCAAACTTCTCCTTTATCTGGTTTCCAAGTCCTATTTCCTTAGAACTTGCACTGAGAAATATTGCTCTCTTACTGGTTGCTACACCTACTTCTCTTAAGGACTCCTTTGTCCCTATCTATTCTGAGCCTCAGCTGGAATAAGGTTCTGCTACAATCTCTAAGAACTTCCAAAAGTTCTTCCTGCAGTTTTACTATTGTAGTCTTGTGCCATAATTTTCCATTCATTCAACTGTTGCAAACTTTCATACCTTTGTAATCAATTTATGTCTCGACTGGTTGTCTCCTGCAAACATGAAAATTTTTCACTCCCTTGATCTGTTTCAATCTATAAAATATCATTAATTAATAAAAAATTATGTATACCATCTTCCCAACATCACATATCTTTAGGATCTCTTTATTTGTTGGTCTTTACTATTCTTGAAAATCTGGTTCTACAGTTCTGTCTCTGATCTCCATGCTTCCACTGTGCATTTTTTAACATACAGTTGTTGTCACAACAATCAATCCTGAACAGAGCTTCTCCATATCTCGAACAAGACTTCAAACCACATCAATTTGGATCTCATTCCTAGAATGATCAAAATGTGTCCTTGTCTTTGAATAATGCTTTGAATATGAACCTCAACAAATTAGAGTTTACACAGAACTTAATTTTCTTTCTAAGCATCTATTTCACCAGCAATATCCAATCATAACACAGTTCATAATTTTGTGTTAATGGTTTGAATTTCAACAATATAATATCCTACCAACATAATAAGTCATCTCTTTCTCATGCAATCTGCATAAAATTCCTTGAGCAACGGACAACGCAAGTCTATGAATCCCAATACTGTAACCCTAAACAATAAGGCTACACTTTTAGTCTCAACAGAGAGACTCAATCCTTCATATTCTATATATTTTTTTTAAAATGTGCTCATTTCAATCCAAATAAAGAATTCAATAATGTACAACCAAATCAAAAACAACTACAGCTCGATCAAAATCACTTTTAAAAAAAACAACACAGAGCTTCTATTCTCTCTCTGTTCCTTTAGATCCCTCCCAATATTAAAGTATATTATCAACTATCTCTTGAATCCCAACACCATGCTTTTACCTGTGCACAATCAAAGGTTCCTCTATCATGCATACAAAGTGAATCCTACTCCATAACTTTCAAGTCAGTTCCAACTGCTTGTGCAAGATCAGTCTTGTTAATGACAAGAAGGTCTGCCTGGGTACAAGAATCTTCTGTGGTAAAAATATCGTTTGTAACTGCTGCAATGCCATACTTGTCTCATAGGGCTTGACATAGTGAAAGCATCAAAGCAGTTTTCCTAGAGCTGGCTCAACCACCAATGCCAATGGTAAAAGCATGTTTTTTAAAATTTCTGTTTGTATGGAAGAAGAACCTCTGTTGTATGAGTTATCAAAATTCCACACTCTACGTTACACAGGTCACCAAACAGAGTATCGCAGGTTTCATGCTCCAATTTGCAGTTTCTTCACGCACACCAGCAGATTCAACACTGATGATTCACACCTTAACATTTCTCTAGCTCATGACCCTCATTAATACAAGTAACTCCTTATCCAAATTCGCCAGCAAAGTCAAAATCACTTGATCTCAAATAATACTTAGCCTTCTCCACACATTCTAAGGAAAGCGCAACATTACATCACAAAACGCAATGTCACAAGGAAAAGCACCATTCTACAAAGAAAAGTGTAGCATGTGGAAGGAATTTGATCTCGCTAGTTTTTTTCACTAGTTGTTGAGGCGCGATTAGTGGTGGATATTGAGAATACTTTGCCCAATTCTCCGGGTAGGGCTGAATACTCTACAACCTTTCTCTGACACAGATCTGGAGTAGTACGCACATAAATGCTGAGGTACTTCGTTCTCTTTGAGTTGAACTCGCACTTCACTTTCCGAAGTAATTTCCACCTAGGTAGTAAACATTAAGCATATCCAGACTATGGCCACGATGCTCGTGAAAATTCGAGCAGGTTCATAACTTCATTCAGGACTTAAAATGCAAGGCTCTGATACCAAATGATGCAGTGTTTACTACACAAGTTTGAATATAGCGTGGGAAAAAAAAAAGTAGATCTCACACACTCTTTTAACACAACACCATCAGTTTGAAAACTCGTCAATATAACCCACTGTTCAAAACACAATATGTATCACAAACTAATACAACAATTTATATATTCAAACCAAGACCATATGCACAGAATTCCTCTTTACAGGTTCAACATCAAAATGGAGCAATTACCATAGAATCACACTTACAAATTGTTCCTTCTGCTCTATTCTCGTATTACATTCATGGTTCTCAAGTCTTAGCGCTACCACCAACCTGGAGTACTGCAATTTCTATGGAGTGTTATGCGACCACATGATTCCACCGGTTCACATCGCAGCTAGACGAGGTTTGGGTGTGAATTCCAGTTGAGTTGTTTGTGTCCATTCATGATCTGCAATTCCGTCCTCCACTTCACGCCGACTCCACTTCAACACTTCCCATAGCAGTCAAAATATGTGATGAGTTAAGACTCAAAATTAAACCAATGCGAAGAGCGATCACAACTAGATGTAATAGCAACCTCCCACCATGGTATGTTTGAGATCTACACCCCGTTTTGAATTGATTCTGAGCATGCTGCCTTGAACCTACAACTCGGTGGTAATATCTACTGTATAATTTAAGATATACGCAGTGTAATAGAGGTTTAAGCAAATAATCAATAGAGAGTGAATAAAACAAATGATTACATAAACAAAAGCAATAATTTTTAGTGTCACACTCTTCTTTGGTCAATATTATATTTGTTTGCCCTCTCGGTTATCGCCTTTACATACACTGTCACACCACTCCTACTCTACACTCTCTCTTTTTTTCCTCTGTCCTATTCCATCCTCTATATCTATTCTACATCCTCATACGAGGCTCATATTTATACATAGTTGTGGATTAATTTGAATCCATGATTTCCTCCACAAATGACTCAACCAAATCCTAAAATAGCTTATCCCTCCTTTGACTCAACTAATTTCTATTTAAGGAGTTCATAATCCCTAATATATCTATACAACCCAACTCCTCTCATATTCTTCATTATAAGAGAATATTTAAAATAAACCTCACACTAAGATTTTCCTCTTGATTTATTTAAAATGTACATAATTTTATAAAATAATTAAAAAAAACGTCACCCCCTAAATCACCCAAATAAATAATGGAATTTGAGCAGGATTCTCCTGCATCATATTGAAGGATTTACAAAGGTGACACAAAAGGATCCTATTTCCTATGTGTTGAAATATCCTAACATTCCCCCTTAAGAACAAATTGGGATAGGATTAAAGGATTTACAAAGGTGACACAATAGGAGAAGGAAGGAGGCATTAGAGCCTATCCCCCCTTAATGATAACTTTCCGGAACTCCAAGCATGGATCGAAGTTTGGTAAACTTCTCTTTTGTGAGAGCCTTTGTAAATATATCAGCTACTTGATCATTGGTTGGAAAATACTGCACTTCAAGAACAAGATCATGAATGAGCTTTCTGATGAAGTGTATGTGGAGCTCAATGTGTTTCATAGGCTGATGCTGAACTAGATCTTTACATAGCACAATGGAACTCTAATTATCACACCAAAGTGTAGTTCGATGTTGCCGATGAAGACCAAATTCAAACAGGATTTGATGAAGCCACATGGCTTCCTTGTTGGCTTCAACTGCACCACGATACTCTACTTCTCCTGAAGAAAGAGATATGGTACTTTGTTTCTTACAAGACCATGCAATAGGTCCTGAACCAAGAGTGAATACATATCCTGCAGTAGACTTTCGATCATCAGGGTCACCAGCCCAATCAGAATCAATGAAACCAATCAACAATGGAGATGCTCCTGCACTGTAATGAATCCTGAACTAAACTATACCTCGAATATATTGAAGTATTCTTTTAGCTTCTTTCCAGTGAAATTCATGAGGTTGGTGCATAAACCGAGCGACAAGACCAACGGCAAAGGAAAGGTCAGGATGGGTATGGGTTAGATACAGAAGTTTACCAACAAGTTGATGGTATAAGGTAGCATCAACTTCAGGGGTAGTACAAGTTTCTAAAAGCTTGACTCCAGACTGCAAGGGAGAAGGGGCTGGCTTATAGTCTTCCATGTGAAAGTGGTGTAGAATATCGCAAGCATACTTGGACTGAGAGGGTAATACCTTCTTTGGATTGCAAGAATTGAAGACCAAGGAAATAATGCAAGTGTCCTAAGTCTGTCATTTCAAATTTCTTTTTGAGGCTAGACTTCACATGGTTTATATGGTTGGGATCACTACCAGTAAGGATAAGATCATCAACATAAAGAACAAGGATGGTGAAGGACTTACCCAGTTTCTTGGTGTAGACAGTGTTGTTAGAATGACACCTAAAAAATCCATTATCTAATAGAAATCTATCCATTTTGGCATACCAAGCCCGAGGAGCTTGTTTGAGACCATAGAGAGAGTTCCTAAGATGACAAACAAGGCTAGAGTTGTTTTGTAAAAAGCCAGGGGGTTTTTCCATGTATATTTCTTCATGCAAATCTCCATGTAAGAAGGGGGATTTAAAATCCATCTGATGGACTTCCCATTTAAAGGAGGCAGCAAGGGAAAGAACAAGGCGGACAGAATTCATTTTGGCAACAGGGGAGAAGGTTTTAATATATTCAATGCCTTCAACTTGTGAAAATCCTTTAGCAACAAGATGAGCTTTATGTCTATCCATTTTTCCATCTGGTCTAAACGTTGTTTTGTAAACCCATCTGCATCTGACAAGTTTTCTTCCTTTTGGAAGAGGAACAAGATCCCAAGTATCGTTTTCCAATAAGGAACAATATTCTTCATTCATAGCTTCATCCCAATCTGGATGACCGGAAGCTTCTTCAAAGGTGTCTGGATCAGGATTTTCTGGAACTTGAGCCAATAAGGAAGAGGCTCTTTCGAACTTAGAACATGTACGTCGTCAATCTGCAGGGTCACCGGCAAGAGAACCTGCTGCATCCCGAGTAGAGCGGACCCATCTTGGAAGCTATGGAGCTGAAGTAATATCTTCAAGAGGTGTAGGAGGATTGGCATCCTCGCTTTCATCATCTGAACTAGAAGGAATGCTATCAAAAATAGAAGAGATAGAGAGAGGTGGCACAATGTGCTTTAATCAAAGCTTGTGTGCTAAAGGTGGCACACCTGCCGAACTAGGCTCGTAGGTTGATATATTTTCATTAAATTTTACATCTCTTCTAAGGATTATATTTTTTGATTTTGGTTGAAGAAGTCTATATCCTTTGACATATTCATAATATCCAACAAAAATGCATTTTTCACTCTTAGGTTCTAAGGCTTTATGTTTCGCATCTGGAATATGGGCTCAAACATCACTTCCAAAAACACGAAATTGACTTACATCTGTTTTGATTGAGCTCCAGGCTTCTTCTAGAGATACATTCCTTAAAACCTTAATAGGAGTGTGATTTACTATGTAATTTGCACAATTAATTACTTCTGCCCAAAATTTGAGACTAAGTCCTTTACATTGAAGCATTCAATTAGCCATTTCTTTTAAGGTGCGATTCTTCCTTTTAGCTACACCATTTTGTTGTGGAGTATATGGAACAATTTGTTGCAATTGAATGCCATGCTCAAGAAAATTTGATAAATTTGTTGTTAACCTATTCTCCTTCATTATCATTCTTCATTATCCGATCTTAACTTAAGAATGTGATGTCCAGATTATTTCTTAACAAAGGCCTTAAAGGTCAAGAACATGTTAAAAACTTCACTCTTGAGTTTTAATAAGTATACCCAAGTGCATCTAGAAATATCATCAATGAAAGTTAAGAAGCACTTGCAGCCAGATAAAGAAACAAAAGGAAGTGGACCACATAAATCACTGTGCACAAGCTACAAAGGGGCTGAAGCATGCCAAGAGGCACGATTGTCAAAACTATCCCAATGATGTTTTTTGAGTACACATCTGGAACAAACACCATCTCGGTAAGATACCATAGGAAGACCTGTCACCATATTTTCTTTACAAAGAGTTTGAAAAGAGCGATAGTTTAAGTGACCAAATCGCTCATGCCAAAGTTTTCTCACTTCATCATTATGAGCAACAAAAATGGAGGGAAGACGTGATGACCCAACGTTGTCAAACTTATACAAATTTGTGGAATCATCAACAATGCCAATAGCTAAAATATGTCTAGGATCTTTGAGGTCCTTAATTACAACATCATGAGGTGAGAATTCTATTGTTTTCCCCTCACCTGAATGAGTTATCTGATAAAAAGATAGAAGGTTGCATGACAAGGTAGGAACACATAGGACATCATTAAACCCACCATTATCTGCATGAATGGTTCCATGAATGGTTCCGTATCCTACAACACTAAGAGATCTATCATCACCAACATAAATATGTTTGGTGTTACAATCATTTAAAGAAGAAAACATGGCTTTACTTTTGGCCATGTGGTAAGAAGCTCCAGAATCAATGAGCCACTCATGAGAATGAGAAGAAGAAGATACATTTAATGCATAACCAGATGCTTGAAAACCACAAGAAGAAACTTGTGCCATTCCTGAAGATGAAGTTGAAGAGGTCTCCAAATTGATGTGGTGCTTCTTCATTGCTGCTTCCAAGGCTTCCATATTTTTAAAACATTTGGACTCTACATGGCCATCACAATTACAAAAGTTGCAATGTCTATCTGTTTTATTCCCTTTGTTTTTAGTTGCCTTATCAGTTTGGTGAGTTTCTTTTTCAGTTTGTGGCTGAAATTGCTTAGGACCCTTGTTTGGTTTAGGACCATATTTTTTAGGATACTGCTTCTTGGGATTCTTTTGATATGGTTATTTTTGGGTTGCTAAGGCTTTTTAGAAGCGTTTCCAGAAGTGATAAGACCAAGGTGTAAGATTTTTTCTTGTTCTCATATCAAAGAATCACAAAAGGCATCAAAAGAGGGGTTCTTGTAGGCAGTTCCTGAAGAAATGATGGCTTCTCTAGTGGAATGGAAAGTGGAAACAAATACAGAGTATGCAGGGCCAAGCTTAGCAAGAATGGAATAGATGAGGCTACCATCTTCCTTTTTGACCTTACAACCTTCTAAAAGAAGTCTAAGGGTCTTGAATTTGGACAAAAAATCTTCAATAGAGGAGAAATTATTTGGGTCCAAAGTAAGCAACTCATTTTCAAGTTGGTGGGGCCCGATTTGATTTTGAATGCCAAAAACAGTGTTTAGCTTTTTCAGGGCTTCATCAGGGGTGTCAATGTCAAGGATATGAAATCGAAGATCTTGAGAAATGGACATTCCTATCAACCCTCATGCTTGATCTTGTTTATTTTCCCATTTAGCAGCTTTATCATCATCATAAGTTTTAGTTTCTTTTCGTGTGGCTATTTTATAAAGCCCTTTACTTCTAATTGAATCTACCATGTGAGGTAGCCATTGGAAATAATTGGTGTTGTTAAGAATAACCAGGCATGCACTTTCATTTTTTTTTTTTTTTTAACTGAAGCTGAAAAGCGCTGAAACTAACTGCTCCAATGGAAATATCTCAAAAAATTAGGCCGATTAAAAAAAAACAGCTCGAAAAACGTGTTATGAAACCAGCTCCAAAAATAGAAGAAAAGAGAGATCAACGCCTTAGAAATTAGCCAGTTTGAGGGGGAAACCTCTAATACATTACATAAATGAACAATTCTTGGATGATACAAATGACAAAACCTCCTCTCTATATATAGGAGTCCATGGGGCCACAATGTAATCCTAGCCGACCTAACAATGATAATGTAAGGGCACAATAATAACAATATGGGGGTTACATGGGTACAACAATAACAATAAGGGGGTTACACTAACAACAATAAGGGACTATACTAGTAATATAAGGACCTAACATGCTCCTCTCCTTCAAAAAAGTGTTGTCCTCAACGCTTGAGTAGCTCCGGGTGCTTCTATATAAAATTATCATCCTCCCATGTAGAATCTTCAATGGGTAAGTTCTTCCATTTGATGAGATAGTCTGAAATTGATCGATTTCGTAGCTGTCGAGTTCTTGTTTCCGTGACTACTTCAGGTTCAAATATGGTTTTTCCTTCTTCATCAAATCCTGGTAATATTGTTTGAACTGGAAGTTTGTCCCCTATAACATTTTTTAAGCATGAAACATGGAAAATTGGATGCACTCGCGAAGAAGTAGGAAGTTTCAATTTGTATGCCATAGTACTAATCTTTTGCAACACCTTGTAAGGACCATAGTACTTTGGTGATAATTTTTTATCCTTCTTAACTTGCTTGAGGGAAATTTGTTTGTACGGTTGTAGCCATAAAAATACCCAGTCTCCCACATCAAAACTTCTCTCACTGCGATGTTGATCTGCTTGTTGTTTCATTCGATTTTGTGCCAAACTTAGGTTATCCTTTAAGAGTTGGAGAAGTTCTTGTTGATGCTCGATGTGATCCTCCACTGCTTGAACCCTAGAATTTTCCCTTAAAGAAGATGTGATGGATGGTGGATGATATCCATAAAGTGCCATAAATGGGGTCATTTTTGCTGCAGTATGGAAGGAAGTTTTATACCACCATTCAGCGAGAGGTAACCACTTGACCCATTTTGCTTGCTTATCAGATACAAAACAACGAAGATATCCTTCCAAACATTTATTTACTATCTTTGTTTGACCATCAGATTGAGGATGATAAGATGAGCTATGAGCTAGTTGAGTACCCAAACAAGAAAATAATTCCGTCCAAACATTTCTTGTAAAAATGGGATCTCTGTCACTTACAATAATATTCAAGTTTCCATGTAGCTTTTGAATTGTTTCCATAAATTCAATAGCAATTGTACTTGCTTTAAATGGGTGAGATAATGCACAAAAGTGTGCATACTTGGTAATTCTATCAACTACCACCATGATGACACTCCTTCCTTCAGACTTAGGTAAGCTTGTGATAAAATCCATTGAAATCTCCTCCCAACGTTGACTTGGAATGGATAAAGGTTGTAGAAGACCCGGGGTCTTAATTGTCTCAACTTTATTTTGCTGGCAAACTAAACATTCCACCACAAACTTTTGAATGTCAGATTTAAGGCCATCCCAAAAAAATTCTTTCTTCACCCTGTGGTAAGTTTTTAAAAATCCCAAGTGTCCTCCTAAAGGAGAAGTGTGCAATTCCAAAAGAATATTTTATTTTAGTTGGGAATTATTGCAAATATATAAGATATCTTTGTACCATAAGGAATCATTTTTCCAACTAAATGTATCAGATGTATGAGGATCTTGCTGCAACTTTTAAATGAGTGTCCAAAATTCTTCGTCCTTCTTCCATTCATCCCTTGCTTCGGTTATCCAATTTGGTTGGATAATAGAAATGGCACAAAGCAATGCTTCCACCTCTTCATCCTTTCTTGAGAGTGCATATGCAACAACATTTAGCTTCCCATTTTTATAGATGATTTCAAATTCATAACCCAACATCTTTGTGACCCATTTTTGTTGCTCTTCCGAAGATAGTCTTTGTTCCAAAAAGTGTTTAAGACTATCATGATCAGTTTTTACCTTGAAGTGTCTTCCCATTAGGTAAGGTCTCCATTTCTTTAGTGCATGTAGTATTTCCAACATTTCCTTCTCATAAATAGCCTTTTGTAAATACTTTCCTTTGATTGAACGACTTTCAAAAGCAATGGGTCTTCCTTCTTGCATTGAAACAATGCCAATTCCATTTCATGAGGCATCTCATTCCACAATAAAGGTTTTTGTGAATTCTGACGTAGCTAAGACTGGAGCTAGGCACATTTCCTCTTTAAGATGTTCAAATGCCTTAGTTGTTTCAGGAGTCCATGAAAATGCATCTTTCTTCAATAATGTTGTTAGAGGTGCTACTATTCTCCCATAATCCTTAACAAACTTGCGATAATACCATCTTAACCCAAGAAATCCACGGAACTACTTTATGGTTGTGGGGACTTTCCATTCCTTAATGGCTTTAATTTTGTTAGGGTCTACCTTAACACCCTCATGAGATACAATATGACCCGGATATTCCACCTCTTGTACTCCAAAGAAACATTTGGATGTTTTTGCATATAATTGTTTCTCCTCCATATTTGAGCACCCCGTCAACATGTTGAACATGATCCTTCCAAGACCCGTTGTAGATTAGTATATCATCAAAAAATACTAGCATAAATTTTCTAAGGAAGGGTTTGAAAATGGAATTCATCAACCCCTGAAATGTAGAAGGTGCATTGGTAAGGCCAAAAGGCATGACCAAAAAATCATAACGACCCTAATGAGTTTGAAATGTTGTTTTCGGAATATCTTCAGTCTTCATTCCAATTTGATGATATCCTGAACAAAGATCCAACTTGGTAAAATAAATTGCTCCATGTAATTCATCCAAAAATTAATCAATCATAGGAATGGGAAATTTATCTTTAGTGGTGAGCTTATTGAGCTCCCTATAATCCGGACACATGCGCCATGATCCTTTGTTCTTGTGTACCAATACTACAGGGGAAGAGAAAGAACTTTGACTAAGTTGAATTATACCCGCCTCTAACATTTCCGCAATCATACGTTCAATTTCGCTCTTTTGGACATAAGGATATTTATAAGGCCTGATGTTTGGAGGAACACTTCCTGGAATCAAATGAATAGCATGATCATGATCATGAATAGGTGGGAGTCATTTGGGAGTATCAAACACCTTTGGAATGATTGTCCAAGACTTTGAGGGGACTCTGTAGAAATAGATGATTTTGATGTTGGAACTTTTAGTGAACATAATTGTGCAATTACACCTCGTTGTTCTTCTTTCGAAGCTTTGACATGACATTAGAGCTTATTATATTTCCGGGCTTCCCGTGATACCCCGTAATTCGATTTCCTTTCCTTCCGAAAAAAAAATTCAAGAAAAGTTCTTGAAAATTAAAAGCTACCATCCCCAAAGATTGTAACCATTGTACTCCTAGTACAACATCAGCACCTCCCATTGGGATGGAAAGCATTGGACTATTCAATACATATTCCCCCATGGCTAGCTTGATATTATGGAATTTTCCAGAGCAATTTATAGTTCCTCCATTCGCAACCATCACTTGATTCTCGTCTCGGTATAGGAACAATTCAATTCTCAGGCTACCTTTACATTGAATAAAATTACTATGGGTACTACCCGAATCAATCAACACTATTACCTTTTTCTTCTTGGGATATGTCCTTATCTTGGAGTTTGAGGAGTGGTAATTCTCACCAATGCATTACATGATATCGTCGACTCATTTTTCTTCTTCTAGGGTTGCTTCCCGGTGTATATCCCTTCTTTTGAAGTTTCTGTTCATTTTCCTCCTCTTCACAATCTATGTAAAATAATTTCTTCTCAACGCACTTATGACCTTTAGTTTATATTCTATCACAACTGTAGAAAATCCTTTTTGCTCTTTTTTCCTCCAATTGTTGTGGTGTCAACCTTGTAGGTTGTGGAAGTCCAGGAGTAGCAACACTTCCATCTTTGTAGATGTGAGTGGTAGGATTCATCGTCGCCATAATTTTACATTCAATTTTTCTTTCCAACTTGAATGCCTTCTCCAATGAATAAGGTTCCCAAAGTCGAACCTCATGTTGGATGTTATCCTTTAAAATCCCTATGAAGACATCAATCATGTGTTCCTCTGGAATATCATTTACCCTTATATTCAATTTTTGGAAGTCCTCATTGTGCTCCACCATTAAACCCTTTTGTTTGAGATTTTTCAATTGTCTAAAGAAGGTGTTTCTCTTTGTATCCTCATAATTTTCTATCATTTCCTCCGTAAAAATTGACCAAGTGACAATTTTTTTACGGGAGCAAAGCCATCGATACCATACAAATGTATTTTGTTCTAAATGTAAAGTTTCAATATGTACCATTTGTGTGTTTTGCACATTATTGGGATCAAAATATTTCTCCATATGTAGTATCCATATTATGAGATCCTTGCCATCAAACTTCCTCATATCCATCTTTGGAATATGGTGGTTCTTCCATCCAACATTAGAGTTTAAGAAATCACGATTAACATTTATTTTTTTCTCATCATGAGTTTGCTCTACTATATTTTTTCCATTAGGAAACATTTCTTGTATCAACTTTGTCAAACCTCCCATGTCCTCTTTTAGATCATTCTACATGTTTTCCATTTTTTCATCGATCTTAACCTCCACATGTCATCCATCTTAGCTTCCATGCCAACTTCCATGCCATCCATCTTAGCTTCCAAACCATTCATCTTAGCTTCCACGCATTTCTTCAAACCATCCATATTAGTTTCCATGCATTTCTTCAAAACTTCCATTTCATTTTTTGTTTCTCTTTGCGATAGCGAAATTTGGTGCACTTGCTCTTGGAATTTTGATATCTCATGTTGCATTTCTTCATCTTCATGAGTCATAGTAGAGCCTTCTGAAGGCTTAATGGGTGTTGAATTTTTTTTAGGAGGCTTTTTAGAACCCAATACTAATATCTATGCTCAATAGGCCTTTGGAATCACCTAGAACTGATTTTTCAAACAAGACTTATGCAATTTGAAAAAAATACACACCTTTTTCTTGATTTTGAGGATCTTGATATTGAAACTGAATTATCTTTGTGATTTCAGAACTTCAATATCTAAAATTCAGCCCTGACGTAGCCCTCTGAATCTTCTTTCGAATGCCACAGGTCTGACCCGATTTGGATTCTTGAAAACAAAGTTATGCCCAATCTCCTACGATGACCTAATTATGGACTGGTTCAGTAGAGCGAACTTGTACGACTTGCCACGTGTCATTGTTTCTTCCTTCGACTCTAAAATTGATATAGAAAAAACTACAGTCCGTGTACGTGCGGCAATTTTTTACAGAATCCCAATCTAATGCTCAGAGAGAGAGTTATGATGTTTTTCCCACGGTCCCATCTTTGATATGAAATTCAGGAGCCTGAAACAATCCTAACTTCCATAGATCATATCTTCAAAAATATTGTGAACCAAGATCTGAAATTTTTACAGGAGGTTCCTCAAGCTTTCAGCTCTGCTCTATGAAAATCTCAGCTTTTGAACCCTCGCAGAAAATAAATAAATAAATAAATAAAAATAAAAAATAAAAAATTTATAGCAAAAATTCCGCGATGACTTGTTTAGGTTAAATTGAGGAGCCTGCAAAAAGCCCTAAATTCCACAGATCATATCTCCGAAAATATTTTGAACCAAGCTCTGAAATTTTGTGACGATGTTCCTCAGGATTTGTGCTTTTCACTCTAAAAATTTTATCTTCTGAACCTTCGTAGAAAAAAAGTTATAGCGAAAATGCCACGATGACCTGTTTGGAGCAGCGAAACCCTAAAATCCAAAGCTTTGATACCAAATGTTATGAAACTAGCTCCCAAAATAGAAGAAAAGAGAGATCAACGCCTTAGAAATCAGCCACTTCAAGGGGGAAACCTCCAATACATTACATAAATGAACAATTCTTAGATGATACAAATGACAAAACCTCCTCTCTATATATAGGAGTCTATGGGGCCACAATGTAATCCTAGCCGACCTAACAATAATAATGTAAGGGCACAATAACAACAATATGGGGGTTATAGGGGTACAACAATAACAATAAGGGGGTTACACTAACAAAAATAAGGGACTATACTAGTAATATAAGGACCTAACAAAACGGCTTCCAGATGAAGAAGTTATGTCTTTTTGAAAAAACTAGTTGTAGATGCCGAATAGTTACGGGAACGGTTGAAATTTGATGATGAAGTTCAACTTTTTTTTTTAAATCCCGCCCCTTTAACAAAAAAAATTTTACAAAATAAGCTTGAGAAAGAGACTTGAACCCAAGACCTCTATTCTCATAAACTAATTTCTCACCAAGTGAGGTAGTAAAAGGATTCTGTAATTGTTTGAAAGGAGGAAGGTTTTTGTTTTTGTTTTTTTGTTTTTTTGTTTTTTTTTTTTTTTTGGTGTGCGTGCTTTTTCCTGCACAAAAAACACAAAAATTCGAGCAACAAGAAAATGAAATGCAAGCCTTACGGCAGAACATTTTATTTTCGGTTAGCCTTACCAGTAACTATCTATTTCTTTGGGTTTTCACGCTGTGTCGGTTTAAGTTTTGTTAGGGCGCGGCAGGGATGGGGTTTGATAGTGAATCTCTTGAGCTTGAGCCTGCACCATAGGACCTTTTGACATGCTGGGGCCACGAGGTCTCTTCCAAAAACCTTGATTTGTTCTTCCCAAAGAATATAGACATCCAGGGTCCCAGTAAAGAGGCGATTGCGGGAAGCTCACAATATGGGGTAAGCCGACGAGACGTGAACCTCCTGAGCCCCTGGAATGGTGTTTGGCGGGCGGGCGCTACTCCTGTGGAGAACCAAGAGTAGCTGCGAGCAGTAGAAGATCGGGCGGAATTTTTGAAGCATTTCTCTCGCATTATCTCTTCGAACAAGGACCAAGGTAACACTTCACGACCTAAGCTTTCTGGTGGCTTGGAAGATATCGTAGGAAGTTATGGTTTGCAAGGCTTTTCAAGTTCTAAATCCATAGGAGAAGTGGCTCTTGTCGGTGGAGTCCCGCAAGGTCAAGCCTGCCCCTGGCAAGGTTTTCCCCTGCTTTTCGCACCCCAGGGTCAAGAAGCCTCACAAGGTGGCGGAGGACCTTCTTTAAGCTTCCCTCAGGCCGCTGTATGTATAAATCGACTGCCCTGGGCCACATCTTGTGGAGGGGTTGATAGAAACCCTAGGGCCTCGACTTCTACATTGATCCCTCAGGTTGTTTCTTGCGCAAAGGAGGTTGGGACTGCTGAAGGAAACCAGCAGAGGTCGTCGGAGGAAGTAGAAGTACCTTATGTGCTTGAAGGAGAGGGTCAAGGGCCGCCATTTTCGGTTGCGCCGGATGCTCCTGTTCCAAATGCTGAGGGAACGAACGGGGACTTCAAGGAAGTCGTGGGGGAAAAGAGACAGAAACCGAAGTCCATCAAGAAGAAAGAGCTTCGCCCGTGTTGTCTATTGGGGGCAGATATCAGCATAGAACAAACAATGGACGCAACTGAGACTATTATGGTTGGCCGTGTAAGAGGAAGGAAGTACTCGGCCGAATACATAGCGGATTGGGTCCATTCTGAGTGGAAAGAAGCCCCAGGCAAGCCTTCAGAGATTATTGTCTTGGAAAGGGGTTGGTTCAGTATTCACTTTGACAGCAAATCACATGTGGACTGGGTCTTTGAACGGAACTGGAGTTTTGGGAAGCGTCCCATTCTTTTTCGCAGATGGACTCCATTATTTGATGCGCAGAAGGAGAAACTGGCGGAGTCCCCTGTCTGGGTAAAGTTCCCTGGACTCCCCTTACAATTCTGGATGGAATCAGTTTTTGTTTTCATTGGTAATACCTTGGGTAAATTTATGGATTATGATAACTCTTACATCATAACCAAGGACAGGAGTATGGCTCGAGTGCTCGTAAGCCTAAATCCAAGGGAGGGTTTGGTGGACGCAATGACATTAAAATACAGGGACCTTGAATTCCTTCAAATCCTGGACTATGAAAACCTCCCTTTCCGCTGTCTTCGGTGTCATAAGTGTGGTCATCTTGCGAAGGAATGTCCATTGGGACATCGTCATCGTCGCCGTCAGATGAAACCCTTCCGACCTCAGGGGGTTCCTGCACAGGAAGCTGGGGGGGCTCAGCATAAGGTTTCAGTGCACTCAGTAGAACAGTCGAGGGCTCCAGAAATAATCGACTTAATGGAGCAGGATCATCACTTGGATGGTAAAATCGCATTTGCCGCTCAGATTACTCCGCCGGCCACCCTGGCTCCCTTACCTGATGAGCTTGCTGGGGCGTCCACGGCGGGTACGTCTTCTTTTCCTCCCTTTTGTGATTGTTCTTCAGTAATCTCTTTACAGTCTCTCTCAGAAAGGCCTGGTCCCTCCAGGCAGATTTTAAATGATTTCTCTGCACTGAATTTATCTAAAGCCTCCTCTGATAGTCTTATTATCTCGGTCTCTCTTCCTTCTGTTGATGCTCTACCTACCTCTGAGATTGCTTTCACTCCTGCTGAATCCTGTGAGATTGCTATTACTGCTGCTGATTCCTGTGTTCATACCTTGGATAACCCACCTTATAATCTCCACCCTTTGGCCAATAGAAAGGGTAAGGGACAGGCTGTAGGAGGCATTGCCTTGGACCCAGTTGTAATTGGGCCAAGGAAGTTAAGGGGAAGAAAATCTTTTCTCTCAAAAGCCCAGTTTAAAGCTTTCATTGACATTGCCGACGGGAAGCAGAAAACTTTTCCTGGGGTGCTTAGAGCGGAGCCACCACCCCCCCTGTTCCCTGATGATCCTTCTTTCTTTCAACTGCAGAGGCTTAGCTAGCCAGCCGAAAAAGCTAGCCTTCAAAAACCTTGTGCACTCCTATAACCCTGATGTTATTCTCCTCCAAGAAACAATGGGGAAAAGTGACGATGTTATCTGTTCTCTTCAAAAGTTTTTGCCTGGGTGGGCCTTCTCAGCTCTCGACGCTGCAAGCAGGTCGGGGGGTGTAGCTACAGGTTACAATATGAGGAAGCTCAAGGAAGTCTCCTCTTGGGGTTCTGAAAACTGTTTGGCAATGGAACTCTATTCTGGAGAGTTGTGTATATCCTTCCTTATTTTGAATATCTATGGGCCCTGTTTGGAGAGGGAACGGTTCTGGAACTCTTTTTTCAGCCTCTCTTGTCTCTCCCATCCTTACCTCATCATTGGAGGTGACCTGAATTTCTCTTTGGGGGATTCGGAATCTTGGGGTGCTAATGCCCACTCGGACCCCCTCTCTGTTTTTTTCAGAAATAAAATTGCTTCCTCCCACCTGGTGGATGCCCCTTTGATCAAATTGCGCCCTACCTGGAGAAACAGACGCCTTGGAGTCGATTGGGTGGGCAAAAGACTAGACCGCTTCCTTCTCTGTGAGCCTCTGGTGGATTTTCTTTCAGTCTTTAGACACTGGGTCGGGGAAGGGGGTCACTCTGATCATTTCCCGGTCCTCCTGGAATTGAAAGGAGATGCAAAAAAACCTGGAACCCCGTTTAAATTCAACTCATCCTGGTTGAAGGATGTTTCTTTCGAATCTCTTTTCCATGATACATGGAGAAAGGACAATCATAATGAAGAGGGAAGTAGCAGCACCCACTTTTCGAACAATCTTAAGAGAATGAAGCAAGCGACAAAAGAATGGGCGCATTAGAAGAAATTGAAGGATGAAGAGGAGCTCAAAAGTATAAACTTCGAGTTAGATCTGTTGGAAAATTCGGATGGAACTGGTTATGAGTCCTTGGATTCAAGAAACAGAATTAAAGAATTGGAAGCATCTCGGAGAAAACTTCTCCAGGTAAGGGAAGAAAGCTGGAGATTGAAAAGTAGAGCCATTTGGCTGCAAGCGGGAGACGAAAACTCTAAGTTCTTCCAGAATTATGCAAAGGGCCGAAAGATTGCTAATACAATTTGGGAGTTGAAAAAAAGGATGGGGAAATGGAAAAATCCTTTGAAGATTTGGCTTCTCTAGGTGTAAACCACTTCAATAATCTTTTCAAAGCCCCGGAGGAAGTATCCATAGCGGAGGTCATCAGAGTTGCTCAATTCTTTCCAAGATATGTTGAGGAAGAAGACAATGACTCTATCATGGAAGCTGTCTCTAAACAGGAAGTGGAGGACATCCTCAAGGATATGCAAAAGGACAAAAGTCCTGGGCCAGATGGGTGGACAGTGGAATTTTTCCTTCATTTCTTTGAATTCCTGGGGGATGATCTGGTTGTGGTGGTGGATGAATCGAGATCCTCTGGATCTATCTATCAACCCTTCAATTCAACCTTTCTGGCTCTAATCCCCAAATCTGATCAGCCAGCCTCTTTCGATGACTTTCGGCCTATTTCCCTATGCACCTATGTCTATAAAATTATTGCCAAAATCATTGCTTCCAGGTTGAAACCCTTCTTATCTAGGCACATCTCTCCAGAGCAGTTCGAATTCCTGGATGGAAGGCAGATTCATGAAGCAGTGGGAATTGCTCAAGAAACCCTGCATAGCTTAAAGAGGAATGGTAAGAAAGGGGCAATTGTTAAAATTGATTTATCAAAGGCCTACGACAGAATAATTTGGATGTACTTGCGCCTACTGTTGACTCACCTTGGTTTCAGATTCGATTTTGTAAGATGGATTATGAGCTGCATTACTTCATCTTCTATCTCCTTATTAATCAACGGAGCAGCTTCAAATTTTTTCAATCCGGAGAGAGGGCTGAGACAAGGATGCCCTTTGTCCCCCCTACTTTTCTTGTTGGCTGCTGAGGGGATTAGTCTGATGATTAGTAGGGAAAAAAGACAAGGAGAGATCCGAGGAATTGAAGTGGCTGTAAATATGTGGGTAACCCATCTGCTCTTTGTAGATGACATCATTTTATTCAGCAATGGAAGTGTCGAGGACTGTAGAGCTCTAAAGAACATTCTGGACCTTTTTCTTAAAGCTACAGGTCTTAAAATCAATGAGCGGAAATCAACCCTTACAATTTCAGGAATGTCTTTGGAGGAGAGTGGCAGAGTAGGGGCTCTTCTTCCATTTGAAATCAAAACTCTGCAGGAAAGCTTTAAATATTTGGGATTCTTGTTGAAACCTGACACTTACCGGGTACAGGATTGGAAATGGCTCCTGATAAAAATAGAAAAGAAACTCAATTTGTGGAGTCATAAATGGTTGTCTAGAGCAGGGAGGCTGGTCCTAATAAAGTCAGTTCTGATGGCAATTCCTGTTTACTGGGCCAGTCTCATGTGGGTACCTAAAGGTATATTAGCCTCCATAGATAAACTGTGTAGCAGATTCTTATGGGCTAGATCTAAAGTTGAACATGTGACTCCTTGGGTTGCATGGGATAAGATTTCGAGACCGAAAGAATGGGGAGGATGGGGAATTAAGCATTTTTTTTTTTCAAAATCCTTAGCAGCCACGCTGGCATGGAGATTTATATCGACCGATTCTCTATGGTCTACTGTTACAAAAAGAAAGTACATAGCTCCGGCCACTGCTATTGAATGGGTCCGCAATCCTGTAAAGTCCTCCAAAAATGCCTCGGTGGTCTGGAAGGCAGTAGTTGCTTCGGCTCACATTATTGAACAAGGACTTGCATGGAAAGTGGGGGATGGTACTCGGGTGAGGATTGGATGTGACCCCTGGGTTGGGTGCTCGAAAAGATATGCCTTATCACATGATCTGAAATTAATTTTAACTGAACGGGGATATCTTTTTCTGAACCAGGTGGCCAATCCTAGGACTACTACCATCTGGAGACAAGGGTGGTTGACAGAAGCTGATCTTCATTTGGAGGAGAGATGGAGGGAGGAATGGAGCCTCTTTGTGTTGGACCTCCAAAACTCCTCTGTCCAGATTTCAGAAGCAAGGGATGAGCTAGTTTGGGTCCATGCACAGACAGGAAGTTACTCACCTAAGATGGGCTACAAATGGTTGATGTCCCAACAAGGTTGGGAAGACCCTGCATGGTGGTCAAAACTTCTCTGGAAGTTGAAATGCCCTGCAAAAACCAGACTTTTCTTCTAGTGCATCCTTCAAAAAAAAGTGCCAACATGGGATTTCTTGCAGAAAAGGGGGAAAATAGGCCCAGGATGGTGCTCTCTTTGTAAAGCAAATGAGGAATCAACAATGCATTTATTTCTCACATGCCCTTTCAATGTCAGCCTTTGGGCTGAATCCTTGAGACTCATTAATTCTCCTCTCAGGTGGGAAGGAGATAGTATCCAGCAAGCATGGTTCTGGTGGTGGCAGGAGGCCTCTGATGACAAAGTCCGCTCCATCCCTCTTCTGATAGCCTGGGGCACTTGGCTAGCAAGGAACCAAGTAATTTTCAAAGACCTTCCTTTCCCTATTGGAAAATTGGCTGTGGAAGGGGCAACAATATACGACAGCATTCCATCCTCATCTGGACATTCCATCCACCGCTCTATTCAGACTGAATTTATTAGGGAATTTGTTCCGTGGGCCTACTTTGACGGGGCTACAGACTTAAATGGACGATGCGGAGCAGGTTTGGTCATTCATGTTACTCCTGAAAAATCTTTTCGAGCCTCAATTGGCCTTGGGCAGGGGACTAATAACTTTGTTGAGCTCAAGGCCTTACATCACCTTCTATGCTGGCTATCCTTGAAACAGTTGAGACAGGTTCAGATCTTCGGTGACTCAAAGAATGTTGTGAATTGGTTCAACAGGACTCAACATTGCAGAAATTATATTTTGCTTCCTTTGCTTAATGAGATTTTGCATATCAAAAGCTGTTTTAATGATATCACTGTTTGCCACATTTATAGGGAAAGAAACCAGGAGGCAGATAACTTATCTAAAACAGGTGTACAACAAGTTTTGGGGACCTGGTCAGTAACAGAGATGGACAAGGGGGTGATCATTCCTATTGATCAGCCAGTCTTTGGATGACATTGTTCTGCTTTGATGTTCTACTTAATATCATGCTGCTGTTGTTATTTTAATTTTATTTCGAACTTCATATATTCTGTTATGTCTATCTTCAAAAAATATGGAACAGAACTTTCATTTTAACTTTCCTGTGGGTTGTTTTCCTCTTCCGAGGAGGCCTGTTGACACAGTTTTCACAAAAAACATTTTCGTTTTTGTTTTTTTCAAGAAACATTGAGACCGGAATAGTGCCTACTGCCGGTCTCTACAGGTATTTATTTTTGATATGTCTGGTTTTACTTCAGATGTTGAAGGCATGCTTCTGTCTCTTCTCTTATCTTTGTTTCGGTGATATGCCGGGAGATACGAAAGATTGGAAGTGCTTTCTTTTTGTCAAGAATTTCTTTCTGCTTTGGCAGCCTTAGGGATACTCATGGGTGCCCAAGGAAGCCGTGACTGCTTTTCTCCCTCACCTGAAGGAGATTGGGAGTTGATTTGTAATGCAATGCATATGCTCTGTGACTCTCTAATATATATAGAAAGTCCAATTTTTTTTCCATGGAAAAAAAAACTATCTATTTCTTTACTATTTCTTATTTCTCGAGATCACACAAAGACGCGGGGAAAGAGCATACGTAGCAAAAAAAATCTCGTCTTCTTGATTCTGATTTGCCAAGATCGCACGCAGCACAAAGCAAAGAGCATACACAGAGAAGAGGGTGTAGATCTGGTAATAAAAAATATAAACCGAAATAAACACAGGGAACCGAAAAAAACAAAATGATTAATAAATATAGATGCAAAACAGATACTTTATACCTCCAGATCTAAAATGACATAACTTGGGCAACCAGAAACCTTTTCGCATGAAAGGAAAGGGGTTCCTCACTATAAAAAATGCTCTGGACACAACAAAGAAGTTTTTCAGGCCTGAAAATGTTCAGAAGTAGTAGATCTAGAAAACGGCACTCGCATGTAGTCAAACCAGCTTTGGATTTGGATCAACAATGGATGTCGCCCTCAAAATAGCTCTGATACCATGTAGGAACTTACAGGTTAAGTTCCTTAGATCAAAAACCAAAGGTCACCACTCACAAACAGATCACAAATCAGTACACCAGTATATCACGTGGTTAAAACCCTCGAAGAGGGAAACATTCCACGACTTGAGCCAACGCGGCCACTTCAGGCAATTTATTAATATAAAAATAAAGATTACATATGTTTCTCTCATAAACGGTGATCGGAAAAATGACCCTCCATGCTCTTTAAATAGATATCATGGACCAATCGAGTGTTTAAGCCACGAATCAAGTGTCATTAATACCGAGGAGAGAGTGAACCGTCGGATCACTACAAATTATGACCGTCAGATTATAAGTTACAAATGTACATAGTAAAGAAACACACTTTACCTAACTCTACACTAGACTAAGTTATTCTTAACTATTTCCTATGTGTCGTAATATCCTAACATGAACTTCAGAAGTTATGTGGAGAATTTGCAGGACCTGATTTGGAGAATCCATCGAAGTATAGACAATTGATTGGGGCTCTGATGTTCTTAGTGAACACATGTCCAAACATATGCTATGCAGTGAACACATTGAGTCAATTCATGACCGAGCCTCTCCATGCACATTGGGTCGCTGCCAAACACATTCTGAGATATTTGCATGGAATGGTCACCCTTGGTTTGAGATATACTACCGTAGATATTCAACTTCATGGATATACTGATGCATACTAGGCAAGAAATGTTATCGACATGAAGAGTACGTCTAGATGTTGTTTTAGTCTTGGATCTGCCACGATATCTTGGATGAGTAGGAAGAAGTCTGTAGAAGGAAGTACCGTCGAGAAAGAGTTTATTTTCACTATCATGGCTAGCTACGAAGTAGTTTGATTGAGGAATTTATTTGGATAGTTATTTGCGCAAGTCTTAAACACTACAATGATATATCATGACAACAAGAGTGGGATCCGTCTATCAGAGAATCTTGTATTTCATGAAAATTTCAAGCACATATATATCTGATATCACTTCATTCGAGACATGGTGCAGAGAGGAGTTGTTAGACTCCATCATATATCGATAGATGAGCATATTGCGGATATTCTCACCAAGGATTTACTGAAAGGGAATTTCTTGATCTTTAGAGATCAACTTGGACTGATAAATATGACCCTTATTGATAAGGGGCATCACTGATCGAGGACACGGAGCCAACTCTTCCCCCCTGTCTGATCTCCCATGGTGAGGAATTGAGATAGAGGGCTCCTAGGGTTGAGGGATCTCTAGACAATAGGGTATCACCCCTATCTGTTACCCATAGTGTTGGAGATGTTGCTCCCCTATCTTGGTCTTTGAATAGTATACCCTATTTTGTATCATACACACGAGGCAGGCTTGTTGGGATTGTCCCTTCCCGTCTGGCCAACGAGTTGAGGAGGCTCGGGGGCATGTGATCCTTACCTTTTGATAAGTCAGGTATCTCACCCAAGCTAGGAATATGATGCAAGTGTTCTACTACATGACCCATGAAGGACATTGATGGGAAGATTGGTAGGCAATAGGATGGGTTGAGATGTGCTCCCCTATATCACCTATTGCTTGATATGGGGTCGAAGATGTTCAACTCTCCCATGAGATTTTGGGTTCAGATGTGTTCCCTGATATTGTTTTCGAATTGAGATATGATCTCTAACGTTATAGAGGGTGGAATATAATGCTCCTTGATTCTTCTTTATATTCAAGAACGTTTCAACAGAGAGAGTTGAGCAGAGATGGGACATGATATAATGACAATATATACATGACATGATACAATTGGAATTTCTCTCTAGCTGAGAGGGAATGTTAATTTTGGCAGCTCAATGAAAAATTCCAACCATGGGACTAGATTCATCTTTTCGAGAGGGCCAATTTTGACTATTGGAGCACCTAATTTAGACAAGGAAAAGTGTACTTATGAAGAAAATCCTGCATGTGCACATTTGAACAGTTCAGCCCTAACATGAAATTGGTCACTCTTGGAAGCCTATAAATATAAGTGACCTCAAGCTCATTTGGACATCACCAAGAATCTTCTTCTTCTCTTATTCATTGATTGGTTCGCACAGGACTAAGTTTGGGTCAACGAAATAAGTTCGCACAGGTCCGAGATTACAAGGTCTGAAGCTCGCACGTGTTTCTAGGGTTTTGGGTCACAATCAAAGGCTTGCCAGAGGAGAATTTCGAATACAGTCACAGGCAGCACAGGCTCAAGGGAGAAACTAGAAACTCTCAGTCGCACACATGAACACTTCCTCCATGCGACCAGAAACTAGGGCAAAATTTGACAGTTGACCACAGCTGACCGCAGTTGATCAAAGACAGGGAAAGTTGTCTCTGATATATATTCATGATGAGAACATATTTCTGAATATTATTGGGTTAATTTTTCTAGATGATTTTGTATTGGGCTCATTGTACTCTCTCTTGAACATGTTAGGACAATCTAATAGAAGAAGAATTTTTAAAGGGTTTTTCCACTAGTGTGGTTTTTGCCTGGTCTTTGACAAAATATGGTGTTTCTTGTTGATGTTTTGATTGTATCATTTATCATTACATTTAGAGTTTTATCTTCAATTATTGTTTATGATTGGAAAGATTAATTGCTATTGAAAATATTTCTAATTGAAGTATTGAATTGGGCTAAAGTAATTGAAACAACATAGAGCGGTATGAAAATTAACACAAGGAACTCCAGATACGAAATTAATGCAGATGCTAGTAAATCTGAATATATTATCATTTATACTCTTCTATTTTTTCCCTGTTGGATTCGTATGATAGTTGGTTGATAGATAGTGGGGATTCTAGACATTTCTTTGGATATCGGTAAGTCCTCTCAAACCTGGTTGAGAGGGAGACAAATTTGAAAATCATCCTTGGATACAACATTACTCATCCTGTGAAGGGTTTTAGTTCTGTCAAATTTCATTTGGACTCTGGTGAATTCATTCTTCATGATGTGATGTATTTTTCAGGACTAAATAATAACTTGGTATCTATATCTGCCTTGAAAGGCAAAGGGATGAGAGTAGCCTACATAAGAGGAAAAGTTCTCGCCCAGCCTATGGAATCTTGCATGAGAGATGCTTTTACTTTGGGATCTCGAATTGAAGGACTCTATAGAGTTAATGGAATACCTTTGCTACCAATGGTCCACGACATCAATCATAAAAGTGAGCTATGGCACTGAAGGTCGACACATCTGCATTATAAAGCCTTGACGAAATTAAAGAAGTTGGATTCTGGGATGCTCAATGTTCAAGTTAGGCATGATGGAGTATGTCCAAGATGTACCAATGGAAATAAGACAAGGGGACCATTCCCCTCTAGCAAGAACAAGGCTAGTGATATTCTTTAACTCACTCATTCTGACCTATGTGGACCTCTTATCACTCTGCCAGATTCCTAAGGCTGAAGAAGGAACCCCAACAGAGGTAACCGTTGGCCAACCTTTTAACTTGGTAGAGGGCTCTCTCCAAAAAACATAGCCTAGGAGGATGAATGGATTAGGATTTTAGGCTAGGTGTAAGTTCAGGGGTTTTGATAATTGATTTTGGTCGGGTTTTTGGATGAAAGTATGGTCAAGGGAGCCAGGTCAGGGAAAATGAGATAGAGTTGCAGAGATTCAATGGGGCAAGATAGGCATAAGGCTTATCACTTTAAGATGGTTGTGATGAGATGGATTTAAGACTGATGAGGAGCTAGGAAGAGCATGGGAGATGTATTCTTCCTAAACAAAGGAAAATAGAAAAATTATGATAACTTTCCCTAAACAGAGACGAGAAAGCATGTATTCTACCTATAAACTTGAAATAGATCATACAGTAGAGATGTAATGAACATGAAGACAACACATTCTAACATATGAAATTGAAGGAAAAACAATGATAAACATCTTACCACATGTATCCCAAAAAATAGCTACAACTCTTCTTTATTAACTAGCCAAACTGAGTACAATAGTAATTGATCAATGAACTAGCATCCAAAGTGATTCCAACCCTTACTAAGAGTGAATAAAGGGACTAAATAAACATCAAAACAACATTCACTCATCCTTATGGGTCGAATCCATGAGGTGAGGAAGAGACCCACAAAAATCTGAACTGAAAGCTAGAGTGTAGGGAGTTCTAAGTGACTCCTCCCTAATTACATTGAAACTGATTCATTTGACTTTGTTGATCTTCATTTTGGCATATGACTTTGAGTTGGCAGCTTGGAACAATACTTATTACATATAATGAGCATAAAATTACATAAAAAAATAAAAATAAATTACATCTCTATTTTGAATAAAATCACACGTTGGTATGAAAATCATAGTTTAAAACCATAATTACAACCTTTAAAAATCATATTTACATGCTGACAATTTTTCTTCGAATGATAAAGAAGTATTATTCAATCACTTTCACACTTTTACTGACCTTATTGAGAGGAAATGGAGTATTATTGGACCTTGGAAAATGAAACCTAGTGACTTAAATGGACCTTGAATGACTAGACTCCGTGTTGACTTTGACTGGAATAATGACATAGTGAAATGAGCTTTCAAGACTGATTTATGCTCAACAAGACATTAAGGTGGGCCAGCAAATGTGAATTTTTGAGGGACAGTGAGGTTTTATGACTAGGGATACCATCAGTGAGTGATTGTTTTGCATAACCTAGTGGAATGATATAAAAAATTATGAGTGGGACCCCTAAAATGAATATGAAAAGAGTGATTTTGATCACTGATGGCAGAATGAAAATTCTGACACTAACAGGTTACTTTACGTTCAGTTTTGAGTTTTGACTTCTTAATCAAGAGGTTGGCCTCAACACTAACGGAATTTCGGATCATTTCTTCTAGAGTAGTCGGATTTCTCTCTCTCAATGAGTAGGCCATGTATGGGTCAAAATCATCAGGATAACGCAAGAGGGCCAAACCAGGAGGTAGTTTCATTTCATTTGGGATGGAGTTATAGATTCTGAGGTATCAAGCATTATACTCAGGAACATATTCATTAGGATTTCGCCTCAGGGAGTCATACTCAACAAGGATTTGTAAGGGGTTTTTCTTCTCATCCCACCTGGCTAAGAAAACATCAGTTAGTTCAGTGGCAGTCCTAATAGAATTAGCTTCTAGGGCACGGAACCAAGTTTTAACTTCACCGGAAAAACTTTGCGCGATAATTTGCATCTTGGAATCATATGCATCTAAATCCTCAAGATATATTAGGGTTGTGATTTTGGCCATGTGCTGACGGGCAGTGATTTTAGAGTTTTCATCGAAAAGGGGAATTCTTTGGCCATATCCTTGTGGTAAATAAAAAAGCTGACCAGGGAGAACTAAAGGTCTGAATCGAGCCATAATTATTGTTGAATGTGGTGGAGGGGGAGGAACGAAGGGCATATTGGTCTGAGGAGGTTCTTGAGGGGGAAGTTGAGGTGATGATGAAGCAGTAGTTGTTGGGAAGCTTCGGGAATGTGAAGGGTTTCTTGTTGTTATTGAATGAGGGCTTTTTCAGCAGTGTCATGTAAGGCGTTGGATAATTTTTCGAGCTTGTGATATTGTCTCCAAATTTTGACATGAATCTCATTTGCAGCCTCAATGAATGATGGGTTTAACTCTAATCTCCAAAGTTCAGGGACTATTGTATTCAAGTCAGTCTCGGATTTGGTTCTAAATAGTGACAACTCAAATTTGGTATCAAAAACTAAATCTTGAATAGCTACCAAATCACAAGGTAATGAGAAGGATCTTACCAAATCTCGAGGAGGAGAATCCAAAGAACTTGAAGCTGGTTGAGATCTTTGCCTCCTTAGGATTATTTCAGGATCTTCGACAGGAGAAGCCGGATTTGGAACAGGGATGGACCTGGTATACTTTCTTCGAGAAGCCATATCTTCTAGGGAGGCACTAAAATTACGAAATCAACCTTATGAAACTCAATCCTATCATCCAAAGGACCAATTTCCAATAAATATTTGTTGTACACCAAGGGAAAATTTCTCTTTTCGCTCCCCGGAAACGACGCCACTATGCTATCACTCCTCCAGATTCCTAAGGCTGAAGAGGGAACCCCAATAGAGGTAATCGCGAGCCAACCTTTTAACTTGGTAACTAGCCCTACCAAGTCAGAGAGGGCTCTCTCTACAAAACATAGCCTAGGAGGCTGAATGGATTGGGATTTTAGGCAAGGTGTAATTTCAGGGGTTTTGATAATTGATTTTGGTCGGACTGCTAGATGAAAGTATGGTCAAGGGAGCTAGGTCAGGGAAAATGAGATAGGGTTGCAGAGATTCAATGGGGCAAGGTAGGCATAAGGATTAGCACTTTAATATGATTGTGATGAGATGGTTTTAAGACTGATGAGGAGCTAGGAAAAGCAAGGGAGATGTATTCTTCCTAAACAGAGGAAAATGGACAAATTATGATAACTTTCCCTAAACAGAGCATGAGCAAGCATGTATTATGCCTATCAACTTGAAATAGATCATACAATAGAGATGTAATGAACATGAATACAACACATTCTAACATATGAAACTGAAGGAAAAACAATGACAAACATCAAGCCATATGTGTCCCAAAAAATAGCTGCAACTCTTCTTTATTAACTGGCCAAACTGAGTAAAATAGTCCTTGATCAATGAACTAGCATCCAAAGTGATTCCAACCCTTACTAAGACCGAAGAAAGGGACTTAATAAACATCAAAACAACATTCACTCATCCTCATGGATTTGACCCCTGAGGATGAGTGAATGTTGTTTTGATGTTTATTTAGTCCCTTTCTTCACTCTTAGTAAGGGTTGGAATCAGTTTGGATGCTAGTTCATTGATCAAGGACTACTGTACTCAGTTTGTCATGTTAATAAAGAAGAGTTGTAGCTATTTTTTGGGATACATGTGGTATGATGTTTATCATTGTTTTTCCTTCAGTTTCATATGTTAGAATGTTTTGTCTTCATGTTCATTACATCTCTGTTGTATGGTCTCTTTCAAGTTAATAGGAAGAATACATTCTTGCTCATGTTCTATTTAGGGAAAGTTATCATAATTTGTCCATTTTCCTTTGTTTAGGAAGAATACATTTCCCATGCTCTTCCTAGCTCCTCATTAGTCTTAAAACCATCTCATCACAATCATCTTAAATTTTTAAGCCATATGTGTACCTTGCCCCATTGAATCTCTGTAACCCTATCTCATTTGCCCTGACCTAGCTCCCTTGGCCATACTTTCATCCAGCAGCCCGACCAAAATCAATTATCAAAACCCCTAAAATCACATTTGGCCTAAAATCTTAATCCATTCAGCCTCATAGGCTGTGTTTTGTGGAGAGAGCCTTCTCTGACTGGTAGGGTTAGCTACCAAGTTAAAAGGTTGGTCTGCGGTTACCTATTTTGGGGTTCCTTCTTCAGCCTTGGGAATCTGGCGGAGTGATAACAGGACCCATGCTAATGCACTCTATTGGTGGACTCCTATACTACATAATATTTATTGATGGCTTCTTCAGGAAGACATGGATATTTTACTTAAAGCATAAGGATGAGGCTTTCGATATGTTCAAGGAGTTAAAGGCGCTAATAAAAAATCAAACAAGGAAGAAGATCAAAGTCTTCAGGTCTGACAATGGTGGAGAACATACGTCAAATGAGTTTTTTGACTTTTGCAAGAAGGTTGGAATCAAGAAGGAAACTATCATACCTTATAATCGCGAGAAAAATGGTGTGGTTGAAAGAAAGAACGGGTCCATCATGGAAGTTTCCCGAGCTATGTTTCATGATGAAAAGTTGTCGAAGTTCCTCTAGGGAGAAGCTACAAATACAACGGTCTATGTACAAAGTAGGGTTCCTCATCAAGCTTTGGATAACAAGACTCCCAAAGAAGTATTTACAGGTGTGAAGCCTAACATTGGAAATCTTAAGATATTTGGTTGCCTCATATATTTCCATGTGTTGAAGGACAAGAGGATTAAGCTGGAAGCCACCGAAAAGAAAGGTACATTTGTTGGATATTGTGAAAACTCTAAATATTTTTTAATATATATATTTAGTCAAAGAAATATTGATTTTAGCAAGGATATAACTTTTGATGAAGATGTGTCCCTTGAAAAAGCAAGGGACCTTTCTCCATCTCCTCTTGAGAAGAAAGATGATAACATGGACTTAATTGATGGCCCCTTTGTGCTCGACCCCAAGAAAGATTATGATGATGATCCCATGGAGCCTATGGACCCCTTGTATCCTCCTCCATGTGATCCCTCTGCCAGGAAGAGACCACTTTGGTTTTCTGATACATTACAGGATGTTGAGAGACATGTTCCTACCAAAGGGACCTTTTAAGAAAGCAAGAAGCCATGTCGGTACCAAGAATATGTTGTAGCTATGAGCTCCATCATATAGGTTGAACCTCCCTCTTTTCAAGAAACAATGAAAGAGAAAGTTTGGAAGGATGACATGGCCGAAGATTATGAATCAATTACGAAGAATAATGTATGGGATGTTGTTCTGAGACCTAAAGGAAAATTTGTTGTAACTTTGAAGTGGCTATACAAGATCAAGAACGGAGCTGTAGAAGCCTTGAGAAGTATAAAGTGAGGCTTGTGGCTTGAGGTTTCTCCTAGAAAGAGGGATAATACTATGATGACATCTTTGCATTTTTTGCCCACTACAACACCATTAGATCAATTGTTTCCCTTGTTGCTAATCAAGGATGGACTCTTCACTAAATGGATATAAATATGACATTTCTTCATGACATACTATATGAAGAAGTATATGTTGAGAAAACTTATTTATTTGAAGTGAAGGACAGGAAAACTCACGTTTTTCGATTGAAGAAAGCACTATATGGTTTGAAGCAAGTCCCCAGAGCCTGGTATGCCTGCACTGACAGTTAATTGGTGAAGCTTGGATTCACGAGAAGCAGTGTTGATTTGAACCTCTACATCAAAGTGGTCTAAGGCATGCCTTTTATTTTGGTTTTATATGTTGACGATCTATTCTTGACAAGTAGTGAGCCTCTGATGCTCAAATGCAAGAGGGAGTTGGCCTCCGATTTCAAGGTGAAAGATCTTGGTTTTAATGCATTACTTCCTGGGACTAGAGGTGTGTCAAAGACCTAGTGAGATTTCCCTTTCCCAAGGAAAATATGTCGTGAATTTGTTGGAAATATTTGGAATGGTAGAATGGAAATACCTAGCCACACTTATGGAGATAAACTTCTAGAATTTATGTGGAGATATTGTTGGACCTAACTTGGAGAACCCCTCCGAGTACCGACAGTTGATTGGGGCATTGATGTTCCTCGTGAAAACTCATCCAGACATATATTTTGCAGCAAACACTTTTATTCAATTCATGACTAAGCCCATTCACGCACACTCGGTTGTTGCTAATCATGTACTAAGATATTTGCATGGGGCGATCAATCTTGGTCTGAGATATACTATCGTAGATGTGAGACTACATGGATACACTAATGTTGACTAGAATGGAAATTTTATTGACAGGAAGAGCACATTTGGGTGATTCTTTAGCTTGGGGTTTGCGATGATATATTAGATGATTAGGAAACAAAAGTTCGTAGCTTTAAGCACAACCGAGGGAGAGAACATTGCTACTAGCAAGGCTAGTTGTGAGGAATTCTAGTTGAGGAAGCTCTTTGGAGAGTTGTTTGAGTGGGTCCCGAAAACGACTGTGATATATTGCGACAAAAAGAGTGGGATCTGATTGGAAGAGAATCTCGCATTTCATGATAAGTCCAATCATATTGAGATCAGGTTTCATTATATACGAGACATGTTAGATATAGGAGTAGTGAGACTCCATCATATATTGATTGATGAGCAAATAGTGGACATACTCACCAAGGCTTTGCCGAAAGGGAAGTTCTTGGTCTTTAGAGAGAAACTTGGACTGATGGATGTGACCCTCCCAGGTAAGGGTCTCGACTGACCGATAATACTAAGCGTGTTCTTCCCCCATGTTGAGTTCCCAAGGTGAGGAATGGAGCAGTAAGGGCTCCTGGGGTTGAGAGAACTTTGGAAAATAAGATAGATGTGATCCTTAACTCATGGTAAGTAGTATCATGCCTATTATCTGGAAATAGGATAGCTAAGATCCTTACCACATGGTAAGTAGCATCCTACCTATTGTCACCTTTGAGACTTGACAGAGTATACCCCAGTCGGCATCCTACCCACAAATTGGGATTGTTGGGATTGTTCCTCCCCATTTGTCCAATGGGTTGAGAGGTGACTTGGGATAACTGTGATCCTTACCATTTATGGTAAGTAGTATCATGCCCAAGTGAGAGGATGCAGTTGTTCCACCACTGAATCTTAAGGGTCAAGTTGGGAAGATTAGCAGACAATAGGATAATTGTGATCCTTACCTCATGGTAAGTCGTATTATGCCTATTGTCATGACAATACAATAGTTGTGATCCTTACCTCACAGTAAGTCGTATCCTACCTATCGTCCTTGTATAGAAGGTGGTAGCTTGAGCTTCCCTATGATGTTAAATTCTTCTTCTTTTAGATTCGCTAGTATTCAACGGATATGATCAGAGATGACATTTTATTTTATGATCACGAGAAATTTGAGATGGTACATATGATGTAGTCAGAAATTTCTCCCAAGCTAAGAGGGAGTGTTAATTTTTGTAGCTCAGGGACAAATTCCCTCCTTTGGACAACCTTCCTCATTCAAAGAAGACCCTTTTTTCCCTTGGAATAGTTTAGTTTGGTCAAGGAAAAATATAATTTTAATGTGAAAACCCAAAAGTGCACAAAAGATCAGGTCGGATTTAAAGACAAATTTGGTCTCCTCCAACGCTGATAAATACAACTCATTAGCACCTCATTTGGACACACATCTCATACATTCATTTCTTCTTCTCTTTTAGGTTTGAACATCTGAAAATTTTCAAGTCTCTTTCACACGTGCGAGGAGAGAGGATATTTTGATTGGGCCGAAAATTTGTCTTTGACCAACATTGACTTTTTGAGATTGGGCATAGTTTGTCTTGATTTGACTTGGCATTTTGGAATCTTTTTGGAGGCTGAATTATTTGGCACAAAGACCGATATTTTCTGGGCATTTTGACTGCAGTTGACCGCGAACTTTGACCACAAATTTGACAGTTGATTTTCTCTCTTTTTTTACCAGGTTTGATTGAGTTCTTTGGGATTGTTTTCACCTCATTTTGACCAGCATTCTAGGCCACATTTTTGGGTTGTTGATCGAGCTCCTTTGGAGGTGTTTGATCATTGAGTTATGACTGGTTAGGGCATCATTTGTTGTTGTTGAGTGCTGTTGAATTTTTCCATAATTAACAGTTTGACCATATTTGACTTTTGGGCTCATCTCTTGAAGTTTTAGATATTGATTTTTGGAAATTCAAAGTTGTTAACCTTTGACTCTTGAATGGTGAATAGAATCATTGTACTTTCTCAATTGAAAATTTTCTGACAATCTAATAAGAAGAAAATTTTAAAAAGGTTTTCCCCATTCTGGGTTTTTCCCTGGTCTTTGACCAAATCCTTGTATCTCTTATTGCTCTTGATTGCCCTCTATTGTCATTTCATTTATTGTTCTATCTACAATTCCTATGTTTTACTGGAAAGGTTAAATTGATTTCAAAGTGATTGCTAATTGAAGACAAGATTGGGCTAAAGTGATTGTAACGACATAGAATAGTGGAAAATTAACATGGTATCAGAGCCAATTTGAAGACAAGCCCAAGGAGGCAAGAGATAAGAAAAATAGTCTTTGAAAGAAGTTGAAGGATCCTATTTGAATGGGTCAAGATGTCTACCTCTTACTTCAAGGACTATGAGACACTGGGAGACTCATCTAATTTTGCAGTTTGGAAGATTAGGTTGGAAATGATATTGGATGAAAATGATGTCTTGGAATATGTGAAATTAAAATTTCATGTGCCTCCACAGAATGATCATGTTGCTATCAAGTCCAAGTACAAGAAAGGTGAGCTCAAAGCTAAGAAAATTATCATTGATGGTTTGCAAGATCATTTACTTGTTTATGTTGGAAGCTTGAAGAAGTCTAAGGATATTTATGACAAGTTGGTTGGGATGAATGAGGCCAACAACTTGAATCATATCCTCTCCTTGAAAAATAAACTCAAAGAGATGAAGATGAACAAGGGGAAATCCATGCAATCCTATATCATGAGGGTGTCCTGCCTAAGGGATCAATTGAAATCTGTTGGTGAAAAAATATGTGACAGTGTCATGCCTAAGGGATCAATTGAAATTTGTTGGTGAAAAAATATGTGACAAGGAGCTGGTGGTGGTGACTCTTCAATATTTTCTTCCTATTTTTGAAACCTCCATTACTACTCTAAACAAAAATAATGTTATTCATTTTGATGAGCTTATTGGTAAATGCACTCAAGAAGAGATGTTATGAAACCAGCTCCAAAAATAGAAGAAAAGAGAGATCAATGCCTTAGAAATAAGGCACTTCGAGGGGGAAACCTTTTTTATATTACATAAATGAACAATTCTTGGATGATACAAATGAAAAAACCTCATTCTATATATAGGAGTCCATGGGGTCACAATATAATCCTAGCCGACCTAACAATAATATCATAAGGGCACAATAATAACAATATGGAGGTTACATGGGTACAACAATAACAATAAGGGGGCTACACTAGTAATATAGATACCTAACATGCTCCTCTCCTTCAAAAAAGTTTTGTCCTCAACGCTTGAGTAGCTCTGGATGATTTTGTATAAAATTCTCATCCTCCCATGTAGAATATTCAATGGGTAAGTTCTTCCACTTGATGAGATACTCTGAAATTGATCGATTTCATAGCTGTCGAGTTCTTGTTTCCATGATTGCTTCAGTTCCAATATGATTTTTCCTTCCTCATCAAGTTCTGGCAATATTGTTTGAACTGGAATTTTGTCACCTATAACCTTCTTTAAGCATGAAACATGGAAAACTGGAAGCACTCGCAAAGACACAGGAAGCTCCAATTTGTATGCCATAGTAAAAATATTTTGAAACACCTTGTAAGGACTATAGTACTTTGGCGATAATTTATGATCCTTCTTATCTTGCTTGAGGGACATTTGTTTGTATGGTTGTAGCCGTAAAAATACCCAGTCTCCTACATCAAAACTTCTATCGCTGCGATGTTGATCTTCCTGTTGTTTTATTCGATTTTGTGCCAAATTTAGGTTACCCTTTAATAGTTGGAGAACTTGTTGTTGATGCTCGATGTGATCTTCTGCTTGAACCTTAGAATTTTCTCTTAAATATGATGTGATGGACGGTGGATGATATCCATAAAATGACATAAATGGGGTCATTTTTGCTGCAGTATGAAATGAAGTGTTATCCCAGCATTCAACCAGAGGTAACCACTTGATGCATTGCGTTTGTTTATCAGATACAAAACAACGAATATATCCTTCCAAACATTTGTTCACTATCTCAGTTTGACCATCAGATTGAGGATGATAAGATGAAATATGAGCTAGTTGAATACCCAAACAAGAAAATAATTTTGTCCAAAAATTTCTAGTAAAAATGGAATCTCTGTCGCTTACAATAATATTTGGGTCTCCATGTAGCTTTTGAATTATTTCTATAAATGCAGTATAAATTGTACTTGCTTTAAATGGATGAGATAATGCACAAAAGTGTGCATACTTGCTAAGTATATCAACTACCACCATGATGACACTCTTTCCTTTAGACTTAGGTAAGCTTGTGATAAAATCCATTGAAATCTCCTCCCAACATTGACTTGGAATGGATAAAGGCTATGGAAGACCCGGGGTCTTAATTGTCTCAGCTTTATTTTGCTGGCAAACAAAACATTCCGCCGCAAACTTTTGAATATCATATTTAAGGCCATCCCAAAAAATTATTTCTTCACCATGTGGTAAGTTTTTAAAAATCCTGAGTGTCCTCATAAATGAGAAGTGTGCAATTCCAAAAGAATCTTTTGTTTTAGTTGGGAATTCTTACAAAGATATAAGCAATATTTGTACCATAATGAATCATTTTTCCAACTAAATGTATCAGATGTACTAGGATCTTGCTGCAACTTTTGAACGAGTGTCCACACTTATTCATCCTTCTTCCATTCATCCCTTGCTTTGGTTATCCAATCTAGTTGGATAATAGAAATGGCACAAAGCAATGCTTCCACCTCTTCATCCTTTCTTGAGAGTACATCTGCAACAACATTTAGCTTCCCTTTTTTGCAGATGATTTCAAAGTCATAACCCAACATCTTTGTGACCCATTTTTGTTGCTCTTCTGAAGATAGTCTTTGTTCCAAAAAGTGTTTAAGACTATCATAATCAGATTTTACCTTGAAGTGTCTTCCCATTAGGTAAGGTCGCCATTTCTTTAGTGCATGTAGTATTGCCAACATTTCCTTCTCATAAATAGCTTTCTGTAAATACTTTCCTTTGATTGGACTATTTTCAAAAGAAATGGGTCTTCCTTCTTGCATTAAAACAACACCAATTCCATTTCCTAAGGCATCACATTCCACAATAAAGGTTTTTGTGAAGTCTGGTGTAGCTAAGGTCGATGCTAGGCACATTGCCTCTTTAAGATGTTCAAAGGCCTTAGTTGCTTCAAGAGTCCATGAAAATGCATCTTTCTTCAATAATGTTGTTAGAGGTGTTGCTATTCTCCCATAATTCTTAACAAACTTGCGATAATACCCTGTTAACCCTAAAAATCCTCGCAACTGCTTTATGGTTGTGGGGACTTTCCATTCCTTAATGGATTTAATTTTGTTCGGGTCTACCTTAACACCCTTGTGAGATACAATACGACCCAGATATTCCACCTCTCGTACTCCAAAGAAACATTTAGAGGTTTTTGCATATAATTGTTTCTCCTCCAATAGTTTGAGCACCCTTTCAACATGTTGAACATGATCCTTCCAAGACCTGCTGTAGATTAGTATATCATCAAAAAATACTAACACAAATTTTCTAAGGAAGGGTTTGAAAATGGAATTCATCAATCCTTGAAATGTAGAAGGTGCATTGGTAAGGCCAAAAGGCCTGGCCAAAAATTCATAATGACCCTCATGAGTTCGAAATGTTGTTTTCGGAATATCTTCAGTCTTCATTCTAATTTGATGATATCCTAAATGAAGATCCAACTTGGTAAAATAAATTGCTCCATGTAATTCATTCAATAATTCATCAATCACAAGAATGGGAATTTTATCTTTAATAGTGATCTTATTGAGCTCCCTATAATTCGAACACATGCACCATGATCCATCCTTCTTGTGCACCAATGCTACTAGAGAAGAGAAAGAACTTTGACTAGGTTGAATTATACCAACTCTAACATTTCTGCAATCATACGTTCAATTTCGCTCTTTTGGACATAAGGATATTTGTAAGGCCTAATGTTTAGAGGAACACTTCTTAGAATCAAATGAATAGCATGATCATGATCACGAATATGTGGGAGTCCTTTGGGAGTTTCAAACACCTTGGAATGATTGTCCAAGACTTTTTGGAGATCTGGAGAAATAGATGATTTTGATGTTGGAACTTCTAGTGAGCATAATTAGCAATTACGCCTCGTTGTTATTTCTTCTGCTTGTTTATTACTTGTTTATTATCTTTCCTGACTTCCCTGCGATGCCCCGTAATTCGACTTCCTTTCCTTCCGAAAAAAATTCAAGAAAAGTTTTTGAAAATTAAAAGCTATTGTCCCCAAAGATTGTAACCATTGTACTCCTAGTACAACATCAACACCTCCCATTGGAATGGAAATCATTGGACTATTCAATACATATTCTCCCATGGTTAGCTTGATATTATGGCATTTTCTAGAGAAATTTATAGCTCCTCCATTTGCAACCATCACTTGACATTCTGGTACTGGGTATAGGAAGCAATTCAATTCCTTGGCTACCTTACAATGAATAAAATTATGGGTACTACCCAAATCAATCAACATTATTACATTTTTTTTCTTGATATTTCCTTCTATCTTGAGAGTTTGAAGAGTGGTAATTCCTGCCAATGCATTACACGATAGGGTCGGACTCATTTCTTCTTTCTATAGGGTTGGTTATGTTGTAAAATGTAACTAGGTCGGTCTTCATGTTGACTATGTAAATATGAAAAGAAGGAGACAAAGATAATAAAATGTATTTTTGTTGTACTTGCTTCATGGGGTTCATGAGCAAGATTTTATTATATAGATAGACTTCTTGATGTCTATTAGGTTCTTGTCTTCTAGGTATAAATAGGATTAAGTGTCAATATCATGAAGGATCCAATTCAGATGAATATGCTCCAAGACCGTGTAAATAAGCTCTCAAACAGCTCTCCTGAAGTGTTGGAAGACAAGCTCCTAAAATAGAAAAAACAACCTACAACTATATTGGAATATATGCTGGAAAAATAAGCTACCAAGTCGACCTAATTACCTATAGTATGGTCGGCCCAATAGCTGGACAAGTCATATATATATATATATGTGTGTGTGTGTGTGTGTGTGTGTGTGTTCTGCGGCTCATTTGGAGAACAAGAATTGCGGACAAGTCTGAGATTTGATAGCATTTAAGGGAGCAGATCTAAAGGACAGAATTGAATGCAGATTCATCTGTAATAAGAGGTACAGGATTGCGGAAGATACAGAGGGTGAAAGGTGCAGATTGCGGAAGAAACAAAAGAGTACAGATTGCGGAAATGACTGAAGGTACAATGTGCGGATAGATGAAATAAGGTATAGAATTGGTGCAGTTGAGTTTGTCAAAGTCAAGATAGTGATCTACAAGTGGTAGAAAGTAAGGAAGGTAAATCAGAGATTTACCTTCCTAACTACCTGTCAAGAAATTCAGTTGCAAGTGAAAATAATTTTGTCTCTATACATTTGACTGAGTAATTTGATAATTGACTTGATGAAAGATTAAAGAAGAATATACATAAGCAAGATCACAAGTAATTATCAAGAAGAGAATTTTTGTATTACTCTCAAGCCCTACAAATTCTTAACATGGTATCAGAGCTATGGCAAAAGAAGATCACCTTATTGGCAATAAGATTTTGGAATTAGAGAAAAGTTACTGTCTGAAATCAAATTCAGAGAGAAGAAGTTTGGTGCTTTTACAAAGAAGAAGTTGGGTGCTATTGCAGATATACAAGCTCGGTGGTATTGATACAAGTTCGATTCAATTTCAGTGATACAAATTCTCAACAACTTCAACATCGTGCATCACAGTAATTGGGTCTAGGAAATCTAAGGGTCATCTCTGTCTATACTTTAGATAGGCCGAGGACTTCTTTAGTAATATACAGATCTACCATACAGTGCAGACAAGGGTGATTGAAAGGTTGCAAGGTGTGCTAAAGATCTCGGTCTTGAGCTAGCAGATTTTAGAGAACTTAGAGAAGAACTAAAGATATACATCAAATCAAGAAAGATCTTTGTATTGAGATCAAGGATAAGAAGACTGTAAGAAGTCGGGGCTAGAAGTGCAGAAAAAGGAGTTTAATACGAATCAAGCTTTCCTAGGACTGGTGCAGAAGAATGCAGAAAAGAAGGCTTTATCATCATTACAACAAAGATCTAATCCTTACCCTTGAAGAAGATCATGCAAAGAGAAAGCACTAACACATCTTTTCTCCAGCGCCATCGAAGAAATCAAGCTGAAGACTTTATCTTCACTTATCAAGTATCTTTCATTCTATAATAAAATTTGGTTAAATGACTTTGTTTTTGCAGGGAGATCTATACGCTGGTTGGGTTACCAAGAATCCTTGCATGAGGAGAATAGTCACAGTCCTCGAAGAAAGTAAAGTCATGAAAAGCCTATGAAGGATTGAAAACATCAAGAGAATATAAGATAAACTGAAAGAACTATTCTATGCAGTAAATAAGGTTATATCACTTAGACCAGATTTACACAAAATTGAGGTATCAAAGAATGAAGAGATATCTTCATAAGATCTCAACTATGAGATATGGAAAAGACGATAAGATGGACAACGTAACAAATAGACAAGAAAATTACCTCATTCAACTAGTGGTCTCTATACTAGATGGAAAAAGACAAATCAAGGGAAAAAATGTTGAAGGATAAAAGAATCAAACATTTGCAAAAGGAAAAAGGGAAGTTGAGGAAATTACAAGAAAGATGGTCCTAAAGGGACAATATCAATAGGAGATAGAAAATAAGATTCAAGGAAAATCACACAAACTTATGAATAAGGAATTGATTTCTATTGTTTATATGATAGGAAGCAATGTAGCATCCTGATCTAGGCATGGCAGGAACTCCTGGTGAGTCGGCTCCGGGAAAACCTCTTTGAAAAACCTTAATAAAGAAGTCATCAAGAGCAAGGGTCATCATAGAAACATACTTCTGGGATGTGATGACATATTGATGAAACAAGCTAAGGGAATGAAGCTATTCATTCCTAAAAATTGCTACAAGATGACTCAAGGGAAAAAGGTATGAGGTATGTATGCTGACATTGGATGTTGTGATGTCATATGGTTGCAGATAATGAACTTATGTACTTAGAAGTATGAAATATAAAAGAGTATCTCTCAGTGCATGGACAGATGAAATCAACATAATATGTCCTCATGGTATATGAGTTGTTTGTTGAAAGTTCCTGGAAATGGAAAATGTGCAGAAAGGAAGAGATCATGAAATGCAACCATGCCTTGAGGCAGGTATCATTCAGAGGCCAAGTAGATGTGACTAGAAAATATCCTGGGAAGATATGTAGACTCTGACGAAAGTCTGGAAACCCTTAGCAAAAACATATCATTAGGAGATGTGTCAATATGTATGAAGGATACCGATGCCTACAGGAAGATATCAAGGTGAAAGATCATCACTAAGGTAACTTTCGTCTAAATTTTAATATGAATATGTTTATCTAGATGAATTTGTGTAGGGTTGCTAATCATCAGAAATAATGTATGATCCTTGGAAATTATTCGAAGGAAAGTAGCATGGCATAACAAGGGACCAGATAAAGGAAGTCTGATGAATCACTCTGATAGCTGACATGACTCAGAATGGAAGTGATGGATGATCTATGCCCTATGAAGCTAAAAGTTGGAGATTCCTCAATATCGAAATTCATGACATCGAGAACAGGAAGTCTTCATAAGTAGTTGGGTGTCTTACCATTGTTGCTAGAGGTCCCTGGTTAAGAGAGAGTCTGATGGTAAGTTTCTTACTTGGAAGAAACTTGGTAATTCCTAAGGATGAGCTTAGGTACATTATTTGTATAAGAATGAGTACATTCCCTTGTGGAATAAGGTCCTCCCTAGTTGAGAGGGAAAGATAAACACATCATTTTGGTCTTGGGAAGACAGAATGGAGGATTCGGTAATCATCTGACATTCGATACTCTTTGAGAATGTGATATGGCATTCAAGATAAGAGTAGTTAGGGACCGATATTCTTTGAGGGCTAGCTACCCAAGAGAAGAATATTCCAGGATGGTCATACTTTGGGAACACCTGGGTGGAGTATGTACCTTGGAGAGACAATGACGAAGGTGTCTATAAGTCATGTGTCTCGCCAGCATTGAAGCCCATTGTCTCGTTGAAGAGATGGGGTTGTTAGTCAAGGCCTTGCACTAGTACAATTCTGGTTGATATGATGCTATACAGATGCGATTACCAATCTGATTTTTCTTATGAGATTCTTTAAGTTTGAAAGTGATTATGTAACTATGTGAATACCTCCCTAGTTAAGAGGGATTGTCGTAAAATGTAACTAGGTCGGTCTTCATGTTAACTATGTAAATATGAAAAGAAGGAGACAAAGATAATAAAATGTGTTTGTGTTGTACTTGCTTCATGGGTTTCATAAGTAATGTTTTATTATATAGATAGACTTCTTCTTGATGTCTATTAGGTTCTTGTCTTCTAGGTATAAATAGCATTAAGTGTCAATATCATGAAGGATCCAGTTCAGATGAATATGCTCCAAGACCGTGTAAAGAAGCTCTCAAACAACCCTCCTAAAGTGTTGGAAGACAAGCTCCTAAAATAGCGAAAACAACCTACAACTATATTGGAATATATGCTGGAGAAAATAAGCTAGCAAGTCGACCTAATTACCTATAGTATGGTCGGCCCAATAGCTGGACAAGTCATATATATATATATATATGATTGTTATGTGGCTCATTTGGAGAACAAGAATTGCAGACAAGTCTGAGATTTGATAGTGTTTCAGGGAGCAAATCTAAAGGACAGAATTGAATGCGGATTCATCGGTAACAAGAGGTACAGGATTGCGGAAGATACAGAGGGTGCAAGGTGCAGATTGCGGAGGAAACAAAAGATTACAAATTGCAGAAATGACTGAAGGTACAATGTGCGGATAGATGAAATAAGGTACAGAATTGGTGCAACTGAGTTTGTCAAAGTCAAGACAGTGATCTACAAGTGGTAGAAAGTAAGGAAGGTAAATCAGAGATTTACGTTCCTAACTACTTGTCAAGAAATTCAGTTGCAAGTGAAAATAATTTTTTCTCTATATATTTGACTGAGTAATTTGATAATTGACTTGATGAAAGATTAAAGAAGAATATACATGAGCAAGATCACACGTAATTATCAAGAAGAGAATTTTTGTATTACTCTCAAGCCCTACAAATTCTCAACAGGTTCCTGGTGTATATCCTCTTCTTTTGAAGTTTCTTATTCATTTTCTTCCTCCTCTTCACAATCTATGTAAAATAATTTCTTCTCAACACACTTAAGACTTTTAGTGTATTTGCTATCACAACTGTAGCAAATCCCTTTTGCTCTTTTTTCTTCCAATTGTTGTGGTGTCAACCTTGTAGGTTGTGGAAGTCTAGGAGTAGCAACACTTCCATCTTTATAGATGTGAGTGGTAGTCTTCCTTGTCGCCGTAATTTTACATTCAATTTTTCTTGCCAACCTGAATGCCTTCTCCAATGAATCAGGTTCCCAAAGGTGAACCTCATGTTAGATGTTATCATTTAAAGTCCCTATGAAGACATCAATCATGTGTTTCTCTAGAATATCAGTTGCCCTTATATTCAATTTTTGGAAGTCTTCAATGTGCTCCACCACTGAACCCTTTTGTTTGAGATTTATCAATTGGCTAAAGAAAGTGTTGTTCTTTGTATCATCATAATGTGCTATCATTTCCTCCATAAAAATTGACCAAGTGATAATTTTTTTACGAGAGAAAAACCATCAATACCATACAGATGTATTTTGTTCTAAATATAAATTTGCAATGCGTACATTTTGTGTGTTTTGCACATTATTGAGATCAAAATATTGTTCCATCTGTAGTATCCATGTTATGGGATCCTTTCCATCAAACTTCCTCATATCGATCTTTGGAAAATGGTGGGTCCTCCATCCAACATTCGAGTTTATGAAATCATAATTAACATTTATTTTGTGCTCATCATGAGTTTCCTCTACTATCTTTTCGCCATTAGGAATCATTTCTTGTATCAACTTTGTCAAACCTTGCTTCAAACCTTCTATGTCTTCCTTCAAACCTCCCATTTTTTCTTCCATGTCTTCCATGCCATTATTCAAACAATCCATCTTAGCTTAAATGCCTTTCTTCAAACCATCCATCTTATCTTCCACGTCTTTATTCAAAACTTCCATTTCATTTTTTGTTGCTCTTTGCGAGAGCGAAATTCGATGCACTTGCTCTTGTAATTTTGATATATCATGTTGCACTTCTTCCTCTTCATGAGTCATAGTAGAGTATTATGAGGGCTTAGTGGGTGTTGAATTCTTTTTAAGGGGAATTTTAGAACCCACTACTGATATCTATGCTTCAATATGCCCTTGGAATCACTTCAATTGATTTCTCAAACAAGACTTATACAATTCGAAAAAAAAATACACACATTTTTCTTGATTTTGAGGAGCTCGATATTGAAACTGATGTATTTTTATAATTTTGGATCCCTAAGATTTTATCTTTGGTCTTGTAGTAACCCTCTAAATTTTCTTTTCAATGCCACAGGTCTAACCTGATTTGGATTCTTCAAGAAAAAGTTATGACCAATCTCCCACAATGACCTAATTATGGACTGGTTCAGTGTAGTTAATTGTACAGTGTGCCACGTGTCAATGTTTCATCCTTTGGCTTTGAAATTGATACACACGAAACTACAGTCTGTGTACCTGCGACCACATTTTACAGTCCAATCTGATGCTCAGAGAGAGAGTTATGATGATTTTCCCAAGGTCACCTCTTTTAGATGAAATTCAGGAGCCTGGAAAAACCCTAACTTCCACAGATCATATCTCCGAAAATATTTCGAACCAAGATTTGAAATTTTTACATGAAGTTCCTCAGGCTTTCGTCTTCGTGTCATAAACATTTCAACTTATGAACCTTCGTAGAAAAAAATTTATAGCAAACATTCCACGATAACTGAAGCAACGAAACCATAGAATCCAAAGCTCTAATACCAAATGTTATGAAACCAACTCCAAAAATAGAAGAAAAGAGAGATCAACGCCTTAGAAATAAGCCACTTCGAGGGGGAAACCTCCTTTACATTAAATAAACAAACAATTCTTGGATGATACAAATGACAAAACCTCCTTCTATATATAGGAGTCCATGGGTCACAATATAATCCTAGCCGACCTAACAATAATAATGTAAGGGCACAATAATAACAATATGGAAGTTACAGGGATACAACAATAACAATAAGGGAGCTACACTAACAACAATAAGAGACTACACTAGTAATATAGGGACCTAACAAGAGACCAGGATGGTTTCTAGAGGGAGGATTCAAAAGCATGAAGGAGGAGTGCCCTCTGCATTTATTGCTCAAGACAAGAAGAGAAATGGAAGAGGAATACCACCTGGTTCAAGAAGGCTTCCTCCTAATTCCAGGGACTCCAATAGAAGATTCAAAATGGAATTATCAAAATTTGAGTGCTACAATTGTCACAAGCATGGTCACTATGTCCTAGAATGCCTAGAAAAGAGGAATGCTCAAAGGTCCAACTGTGACTTCAACAACAAGATGTTCAATGATAGAAAAAGAGGATATGATCGAAGAAGAGGGGGTGATAGAAGAAGAAGAGATGCTCCAGAAATTTGAGCATAAGGGTGGCCTCCTAAAGAAAAATAATAAAATAAGAATTATGAATTTTGGAGGGAAAAAATGAAAACTATTTTTTTTTATTGTATCTTTGGCTATCTCCTTATGAGTTTACTCAAATTTCAAGTGTAGACACTCGTTGGATGCGGAATTAAACTTCACATCTGACGAGTATCCATTATGCATACTTTTGAAAAGACCCACATTGATCAAAATTGAAGATACATTAACAAAGAGTGATTTTTTTATGTATCTTCAATTTTGATCAATGTGGGTCTTCTCAAAACTATGCATAATGAGTACTAGTTGGATGTGGAATTTAAATCTGCATCCAACAAGAGTCTACACTTGAAATTTGAGTAAATTTATAAGGAGATAAGCCAAAAATGCAATTAGAAAAAATAGTTTTTCTTATTTTCCCTCCAAAATATTTACATGTACATCTTTTTAAATTTTAAAAGATTTTGATTAGTTTACGTATTATGACATGGAAATTACATGAAAATTTCATGGGCACTTTTAGGCTAAAATTTCTTCTAATGTGATCGTGAAGAAGTCCATCGTCCTCAAAAGAGATCAAGGAACTCCATGTATGAAAATAATGCAACTGCTAGTCAATCTGAATATATTCTCATTTATGTTCTTTCTAGTTCCTCCCCTTCGGATTCGTGTGATAGTTGGTTCGTAGATAATGGGGCTTCTAAACATTCCTCTAGTTACCGGAAAGGGAGACAAAATTGAAAATCATCCTTGAAGACAACACTAGTCATCCTGTGAAGGGTTTTCGTTATGTCAAATTTCATTTGGATTTTGGTGAATATGTTCTTCTTCATGATGTGATGTATGTTCCAAGCCTAAAGAAGAATTGGATATCTATATGTGTCTTGGAAGACAAAGGGATGAGAGTAGCCTTCATAAGAGGAATAGTTCTCACCTAGTCTATGTAATATTGCAAAGAGATGCTTTTAATTTGGGATCTCGAATTGAAGGACTCTATAGATTCAATGGAATACCTCTGCTAGCAATGGTCCACATCAATCATCAAAGTGAGTTATGGCACTAAAGGTTGGCACATCTACATTATGAAGCCCTATCAAAATTAAAGAAGTTGGTTTCTGGAATGTCTGATGTTCAAGCTAGTCATGGTGGAGTATGTCCAAGATGTGCTAGTGGAAAGAAAACAAGGTGACCATTCCCCTCCAACAAGAACAAGACTAGTGATATTCTTCAACTCATTCATTATGACCTATGTGGACCCATGCCAATTCACTCTATTGTTGGACATCTCTACTACATAATTTTTTATTGATGACTTCTCCAAAAAGACATGGATATTTTACTTGAAGCATAAGGATAAGGTTTTTGATACGTTCATGGAGTTCAAGGCGCTAATACAAAATCAAACAAGGCAGAGGATCAAAGTCTTCAGGTCTGACAATGGTGGAGAATATATGTCAAGTGAGTTCGTTGACTTTTGCAAGCAGGCCGGAATCAAGAAGAAACTAGTGTGCCTTATAATCCCAAGTAGTATGGTGTGGCTAAGAGAAAGAACATGTCCATCATGGAAGCTGCCCAAGCTGTGCTTCATGAAAGTTGCAAAATTTTCTCTGGGGAGAAGCTACAAATATAGTGGTCTATGTACAAAACAAGGTTCCTCGTCAAGCTCTGGATAACAAGACTCTCGAAGAAATATTCACAAGTGTGAAGCCCGACATTGGACATCTTAGGATATTTGGTTGCCTCGTATATTTCCATGTGTTGAAGGACAAGAGGAACAAGTTGGAAACCACCAGAAAGAAATGTACATTTGTTGGATATTGTGAAAACTCTAAAGCATTTAGAATATATATATTTGATCAAAGAAAGATAGAATTTAGCAAGGATGTAACTTTCGATGAAGATTTTTCCCTTGGAAAAGAAAGGTACCTTCCTTTGCCTCCTCCTGAGAAGAAAGATGATAACATGGACATACTTGATGGCCCTTTTGTGCTCGAGCTTGAGAAAGATTATGATGATGATCCCACGGAGCCTATGGACCCTTTGGATCCTCCTCCATATGATCCCCCTGCCAGGAAGATACCACTTTGGCTTCATGATACATTACAGGATGTTGAGAGACATGTTCCTGCTAAAGGGACCTTTAGATAAAGCAAGAAGCCATGTCAGTACTAGGGATACGTTGTAGCTATGAGCTCCACCATACACGTTAAACCTCCCATTTTTCAAGAAGCAATGAAAGAGCAGGTTTAGAAGGATGCCATGGTCGAAAAGTATAAATTGATTATGAAGAATGATGTATGGGATGTTGCTTTGAGACTTAAAGGAAAATATGTTTTAACTTCGAAGTGGTTATACAAGATCAAGCATGGATTTGATGGAAGCATTGAGAAGTATAAAGTGAGATTCGTGGCTCAAGGTTTCTCACAAAAAGAGGGAGAAGACTATGATGACATCTTTGCACTTGTTGCCCACTACACCACCATTAGTTCGATTGTTGCCCTTGCTGCTAATCAAGGATGGAACCTTCACCAGATGGATGTAAAGACGACATTTCTTCATGGCATACTATAGGAAGAAGTATGTGTTGAGTAGCCTCGAGGATTTGAAGTGAGGGACAGGAAGACTTGCGTTTGTCGATTGAAGAAAGCTCTATATGGTTTGAAGCAAGCCCCCAAAGCCTAGTATGCCTGCATTGACAGGTATGAGGTGAATCTCAGAGTCACGAGAAGCAGTGTTGATCTGAACCTCTACTTCAAAGTGGTCCAACGTACGCCTTTGTTTTTGGTTTTATATGTTGACGATCTATTCTTGATAGGTAGTGAGCCTTTAATGCTCAAATGCAAGAGGGAGATGGCCTCCGAGTTCAAGATGAAATATCTTGGTTTGATGCATTACTTCCTGGGACTAGAGGCGTGGCAAAGACCCAATGAGATTTTTCTTTCCCAAGGAAAATATGTCGTGAAGCTGTTGGAAAGATTTGGAATGGTAGAATGCAAGTCCCTAGCCACACAGATGGATACGAACTTCAAAAAGTTATTTGGAGATGTTGTTGGACTTGACTTGACGAACCCCTCTGAGTACCGACAGTTGATTGGGGCATTGATGTTCCTCGCGAACACTCATCCAAACATATGTTTTGCATTCAACACTTTGAGTCAATTCATGACTAAGCCCCTTCATGCATACTCCATTGCGGTCAAGCAGGCACTGAGATATTTGCATGGGACAATCAATCTTGGTTTGAGATATACAATCAGAGATGTGAGACTGCATAGATACATTGATGTTGATTGGGCTGGAAATGTTATTGACAAGAAGAGCACATCAAGGTGTTTCTTTAGCTTGGGGTTTGCGATGATATCTTAGATGAGTAGGAAACAAAATTTTGTAGCTTTAAGCACAACCGAGGGAGAGTACATTGCTACTAGCATGGCTAGTTGTGAGGCAGTCTGGTTGAGGTGGCTCTTTTGAGAGTTGTTTGAGCAGGTCCTAGATATGACCGTGATATATTGCAACAAGAAGATTGGGATCCGATTGGCAGAGAATCTTGTATTTCATGACAATTCCAAGCATATTGAGATCAGGTATCATTATATACGAGACACGATGCAAAAAGAAGCAATGAGACTCCATCATATATCGACTGATGAGCAGATAACATACATACTCACCAAGGCTTTTCCGAAAGGAAAGTTCTTGGTCTTCATAGAGAAGCTTGCCCTGATGGATGTGACCCTCCCAGGTAAGGGTCCTGATTGATCGAGAACACTGAGCATGCTCTTCCCCCCATGTTGAGATCCCAGGGTGACGAATGGAGCAGTAAGGGCTCCTGGGGTTGAAGGAACTCTGGACAATACAATAGTTCTGGTTCTGACCTCACGGTAAGTAGTATCCTCCCTGTTGTCTAACAATAGGATAGTTGAGATCCTTATCACATGGTAAGTAGCATCCTGCTTATTGTCATCTTTGAGACTTGAAAAAGTATACCCCAGTTGGCATCCTACATAAAAGTTGGGCTTGTTGGGATTGTTCCTCCCCATCTGGCCAATGGGTTGAGAGATGACTTGGGATAACTGTGATCCTTACCATTTATGGTAAGTAGTATCCTGCCCAAGTGAAAGGATGCAGGTGTTCCACCACTGACTCTTGAGGGTCAAGTTGAGAATATCAGTGAACAATATGATAGTTGTGATCCTTACCTCATGGTAAGTCGTATCCTGACGATAAGACAATTGTGATCCTTACCTCATGTAAGTCATATCCTACCTATTGTCCTTAGATAGAAGGTGGTAGCTTGAGCTCCCTTATGAAGTCAAATTCTTCTTTTAGATTCGAGAGTGTTCAACAGAGATGAGCAAAGACAACAATCAATTTGATGATGATGAGAAATTTGAGATGGGGGATATGATGCAATCGGAAATTTCTACAGAGCTAAGAGGGTGTAACTTTTTGCAGCTCAGAGACAAATTCCCTCCTTTGGAGAACCTTCCTCATTCAGAGAAGACCCTCTTTTCCATTGAAAGAATTTAATTTGGTCGAGGAAAAATATATTTTTTAAGTGAAAACCCAAAATTGCACAAAAGTTCAGGTCGACTTTAAAGATAAATTGGGTCTCCTCCAATGCCTATAAATATAGCTCATTAGCACCTCATTTGGACACACATCTCACACATTCATTTTTCTTGTCCTGGAGGTTCGTACATCTAAAAAATTGCAGGTCTCTTTCACACATGTGAGGAGGAGAGAGGAGATTTTGATTGGGCCAAAAATCTATCTTTGGTTAGCACTTTGACCAACATTGACTTTTTGAGATTGGGCATAGTTTGTCTTGATTTGACTTGGCATTTTGGACTTTTTTTGGAGGCCGAATTCTTTGACACAAACTGAGATTTTTTGGGCACTTTGATTGCAGTTGATCGCAGACTTTGACAATTGATTTTCTCTCTTAGTTGACCAAGTTTGACTGAGTTGTTTGGGAGCGTTTTGACCTCATTTTGACCATATTTCTAGGCCACATTTTTGGGTTGTTGATTGAGCTCCTTTGAGGTGTTTGGCCGTTGGCTTATGACTGGTCAGGGCATCCTTTGTTGTTGTTGATTGTTGTTGACTTTGACCAGATTTGACTTTTGGATTCACCTCTTGAAGTTTTGGATATTCATTGTTGGAAAGTCAAAGTTATTGACCTTTGACTCTTGGATGGTGAATTGAATCATTGTACTCTCTATGTTGGACATTTTATGACAATCTAATAAGAAGAATAATTTGAAAGGGTTTTCCCTGTTGTGGGTTTTTCCTTGGTCTTTGACCAAATCCTTGTGTCCCTTATTGCTCTTGATTGTAATCTATTGCCATTGCATTTATTGTTCTATCTACAATTGCTATTTGTTATTAGAAAGATTAAATTGTTTTGAAAGTGATTGCTAATTGAAGATAAGATTGGGCTAAAGTGATTGTAACAACAACATAGAACAGTGGAAAATTAACAAGAAGACCCCCTAGGAGCATGCCATGTAACTTAGATGTTCACTTTTACAATGATTTATATTTCTTTATCTTGATCATAGGGAGCATCTATTACCACATAATATGCAACCTTGCATTCATTGCGGTGGGGAAATTTTTAAAGCAAGAAAATGATTAGAAAGATACCAAAGTCATCAAAATCAAGACATTGACAACTTCTAAAAGACATTTTTTTATGTGCTAGAAGCCAGATGATTTATACTACCATGCTACAAGATTTCCAAGAGCTAACATTGTATCCAATTAGGTGCCACACTACAAAGTTCACGGACCATATGCAAGCTGAGGTGGTTCACATAAATTTGACATCAAGAATGGTATAAATAGGGGATCACTTCCTCATTTTTTTTTACCATCCATCTCATATCATTATCATCAACTTGTAAAAACACTATACTTCTTTTCCCTTCTATACACAAGTACAGTCAAAATAAAATGAGCATCCCTTGCAAAAGAAAGATCAATATTCTTCAATCACTCCAGCTTTTCATCAAAGGAGAACTCTCAATCAAAGGGCGACTACCCATCTTTGAACAAGGACAGAAGAAAGAAAGCAACTTGTCACCATTATGGTACCCGGCTCATAATGCACATGTGAGCTGTAGCCTTCATTCTTCAAAGGTACATGAGCTCCGTTGCATATTATTTTTACTTTCTTCGTTTACATTTCCATTGTTCCTCGCACTCTTTGTTTGATTTTTTGTCTGTTTACTAAATTTCTTATATTCCCAATATTGCGTTGTTACACAATCCAGCTTTGGATTGCATAATATTTAGTAACTTGAATTGATAATTAGTTTAATTAGAAATTTCCACTTTAACAGGAAAATAAAAATTCCATGTATTATATGATTACAATAACTTTTGAAACACTTAAAATCCCATATACCCATTGTATAAACAAGATGAAACATCTATCTGATCTGTTTCAAAATAAGACATTGATTTTATATGTCATGCAATCTCAGTTCTTGCTTTCAGGGATTCCTAAAACTTTATATGATCTGTTTATGGTAAATAAATTAGGTCACATGTTCATTTAAATGGAAATTGTCAACTAGTTTGATTTTTTAAAGTAAATGGATGGCATTTCTAGGAGGAGCATGCCACAAGAAAAGTCCCAAATATTTCTAGGAACTTGACATTCCCTATACACAATAATTTGAATACTAAACCTACTAAATTAGTAACTCTCACCACAGACATTGTGTGCACAATACACAATTAATTTTAGAGTTAGGAAGACGTGTGCCCTTGCCCCTTAAAACCTGGAAAAGGATATAATCCAAGAAAAGATGTGTCTATATGTCAATTTGTAAATATCTCTAGCATCACCAGTAGGAAAGGCGCAGAAATGCTAACTATTTTGCTTGTAAGAAAGTCAAATATAAATACATTTCTTTGGTAAAATACCTTTGAGAAAGAAATAATCTTATCGTTTCCATGCATAGTTGTAAAGTGGTCAAGATTATCATATAATTATAATATACAATTAAACCTAACAAGTCACAATCCAAACCTCAAGACACACTCAAAACGTTGTTTCTAGTATCTACCCACCCAATAAGACAAATGGCCAAAATTTACAAACAAGCTCATTCTGTTGTAAAATAATGGTAAATTAATTAAAGCAGGCTCACTTTACCTTCCAACATGGATGCATTTCACCACTTCTGAACACAGGAAATTTAATGGAAAGAACTGAACAAGGCTTACAGTATTGCTTACTATTTGAAAAAATACAAATGATTGCATACATGCTTTGCTGATTCATTTTACAGGAAAGAAAATAAATGAAATACTAAATCTGGAAGGAATCTACCATAGTTCTCAGTATGTTTTCAGACTTTGGCCACTGCTTATCATTGGCACTAACCACAAACAATATAACTGTATTTCCTTTTGCTGTAGCTTTTGCAAGATTGTGTGTGCCAGTCAAAGCATATGGGGTTTCCAATGCATAGCTGTAGTACTGGAGAGGGGAAAACAACATAGTCAGAGAATGGACTAAATGTAGTTATTGTGAAGAGAAAAATCAAAATACGTCTTTGAATATCATTTGTGTGGCATTGAATGATAAAGAGCAACTTTTTTTGAAATGTTACCACCAAAGAAGTTTAGTTTCAAAATTCAGATAAGGTGATAACCAGGTTAATTCCCAGGAAGTTCCAAGAGAGCACTTTCATGTACACATACCGTTTGGTCATCATGCATTTCCACATTGCTTTCAACAAGCTCATCCGGGTCATAGCTGTTCCCAGTTACGAAGGGACCCAATGAAGCAATCAACTTCTCTGGACTTCCAATGTCCTCAATTTGAGCATTTGGCTTGTTTGTAAGGCGGATCAAAGGAGATGCAATTACCAGCACAGTTCCTTGTTTTTCATCTTCAAACTTTACTTCCACCCAAGGCTCAGCACACTTAGGCTGACAATAGTTACCTGATAGTATGTTAGCAACTCGGACCTGTTTCCAGGTAGGAGGAAGAATAAACTGATATGGTTCCACATTGCCTGTCAAATAACAAATCATGAGTTAAAAGGCGTTGATCTTTAGAACACAAATGGTGCATAATTTATTAAAAAAGAATGAAAAGTACTGCTTTTGTTCAAGCCAGAGTGATGAGCTCTTAATAGAATCATAAATAATATACTGTTTGAAGCTGTAAATAAGTTAGTCAAGCTTGTGTGTTAAAACTGTCTGCAAGAATCTCAGCAACGACCAACTCTACAAAGTGGTAAAGATGCCACACCTTGGTTGTTATAACAAAGTCAAATTAGAGTCTACAGCTACAGAAGAAGCAGCAGGAGTACAACCAAAATTGGAGTCAAGAGGATAGAGTGACCATGACAAATAGATGCACAAGTCCTCAGCAATCATTTAGAGTAATCTTTTCCTGCTTGACTTCCATTTCTTAAAAAAAGTGTATGTTATATTATTATACTACATTCAATTGTCAATATACTTAGATCAGAGGGCTAACAGCCGTTATTTTGGCTCTCTCCCTACATAAACAAGAAGGCCCATCATGTCAATCTTAGAGTCAATTTCAAGAGACACAGCATCTTCCCTAGAGAAACGAATTCTTATATATCGATTTTATTTTGTGCTTATTTTCATATTAACCAAACATACATATACCAAAACTTCATTAGATATAGGATAATTATTTTTCAATTTTGATCAGTTACAGTATATCTAAAATCCCATTTCAATGTCTCTCAGGATTGCATACTTGTAAACATTACATAACAACATGAGTAGTTTTGAAGCCAAGATCAAACTTAAAGGAAGTTAAAAAAAATATTGTAACATGATGTGAACCATGATACAAGCACACAAGACAAGGTAAATTTGTGAGAAGAAAGAGCGTAAGTAGTCTTAACCATAGATAAATTGTACAGTACACTACTTTTCATGTCACACAACAATAGATATGTACAAATTTATAGTACAAGGTGGTACTGTAAAGTGACATTGAGGATAAAGATAATCCCTAACATAAAAATGTTCTTCAAGATAAGCTTTGGAGATAAAGCACACCTTCAACTCCTGAAATCAAGTTAGTTTCTTAATATGATATTCCTAGCATGATGATGCTGAAAATACATGAGGGCCAATGTGCACAAATTACAAAATAATTACGAAATGCTATTTTGGACTGATTATGGCACATTGATGAATGGCTTAATTGCATTTTCTCCATGATTATTTTCTGGGATACTCTTAATTGATTCCAGCACTGGAGAAGATACTATAAAGTGACATTCAGGATAAAGATTATCCTCAAATTGTGTTAGATGTTGCTTTCCTGCCAAATTTTGTTATTCCCAGAGGAGATTATCCCAGTTATTATTGCTGGAATTACTCTTACAAAATACATGTAACAGTGATTCCAGCCATCAAATCAACCCATAATACAATAGAATCTCACTCTTACAAACATCTGGCAATTAACCCAGTTATCAATTTTGGACTTTGCACATCATCCATCAAGTCAGTTGCCTTGGGATTCACACCTGTCGATTGGTTGCATACATCTTGTGGACCACTTGCTATTTTGGGATGGTTGTTTAATAGTTATGGAACATTCTCCTAGGAGGATTATTATATTGTTTTCTCACTCGTGTATCTTGGAGGGCACACTTAGTGAGCTCTTCCAGGTGGACATTGAGGCACATCTCCCAATGTTAAAGATATTTTATTATGTTTTGCATACATGCATCTTGGAGGGCGCTATCTATGTGGACCTATAACATCTTGACTTGGTTATGATGCCTATTTTAGGCAGTGCACCCTCCCTTGGAGATATGAAATGTGTTTTTACTCCTATTTTTGGATGAGGGAAAGCTCTGTTGGAGGCTAGTGTCCACGTACCTTGACTTGGTCAACCATTCATTGAGTGATCTAACAACTCCATTTTAATATTATTTGTTTGAATTGTCATGGAGTTAGAGAATAAAAAAAATTTGTTTTAAAAGAGAAGAATCTCTTTCTAGAAAGAGGAGCTTTCTCTCCATTTGATAGTTGTTGGGGATTTGGCCATTGAGGAGTTCTCCCCTTGGGCTACATGATACATCATTTTTGGCGAGCTTAATGGAAGATTGGAGGCATAACATCTATCTATGTGAGGGATTTTTATGTTTGCAACTCCTTCACATGTTGAATTTTGTTGCAGGAAACCCTTGTAGCATGTTTTGAAGGCCTTGTAATGAATTATGTGTCATTTGGATAGTGTAACACTGTAATGCAAGGATTTAATCCTTATTTTATATGTATATATAGTTGTTGTGTCAAGCTTACGTCTAATAAACCTAATTTTTGTTAGAGTAACATAACCTCACTTTGATAGAAAATGATTAAGAATGGCACCCCAAGCCTTCCAAGGTAATTTTCTGCTATAATTATAATTTTTCAGCAAGCTTTTTTTGTGTGGTTCACGGTGTTGGAAAATCAGAAAGACAGAAAGATTTTCTTTACTATGATAATTACTTGTGATTTTCTTATGTTCTTATTAACTTTCTTGTGTTCTTTATCTTAATTCATCAAGCAATTACCAAACCATAGCACGAAGATCAAAGACACCAGATGTAGGTGGACAGCCAGGGAAAAACCCCAATCTAGGCGAAAACCCAGTCAACAACTCTTCCTTCAATAATTTCACGAGATAATCCAAGACTCCTTGACCTAGACATAGACTTCCCTTAATCACCAAGTCAGCCCTTTCCTTCTTCTGCGAATGATAACCTTCCAGCAACAAATTCGATCTAGAATTGTAGCAGCGACAGTAGCAGCAGAAACTTCGATCTTGTAGCAACAACAACTTCGACCTAGCAGTGAATGGTAGCAGCAATTGAACTTCGACCTAGGTGCAGCACTTCGACCTTGAAGCAGTACTTTGACCTTGAAGCAGCACTTCGACCTCTGCAACTTCGATCCTGGCAACTACAGAACTTTGATCTCTGCAACTGCAAAACTTCAATCCACGCAACTGCCCAGTAACTTGGTAGAAAAGAGAGAGAGAGAGAGAGAGATAGCCCAAAACTTCGATCCTGCAATTTTCCTTCCTCTACTGCAATTTCGTACCCTTCTGCAGCTTCTTCTTGGATATTGAACTTTTGTGAGAGTGTGTACTCCAAATGAATTGAACTGCACTGTATATATACCCTTTTTTGGAGTTCGAATTACCTTCTTGTAGGCCGACTTGAACAGGTAAGGGCCGACTTGGTGTGGAGGTGACAAATTACATATTTGACTCAAAAATAATTATTTTTACGTGTTTCAAAAGCCCAAGTAGGGTCTCATTAAATGTACAATGACCCTAATGACTCAATATAAATCCTAGAAGTCCTCAATGGGGACTTTTGCCTAAAACATGATGACCCAAGCATGAAACCCATGCTTTAATAAGTCATAATAATAATAAAATTTTCTTTTTCATTCTTTTGATAAATAAATTTCATTATGACTCAAATACAGTTATGAAGACCGAACCTATTTACATTCTTCAACACTCCCTCTTAACTAGGGAGGTATTCATAATGATACATACATATACAAGTACAAGGAAGATCTCAAAACACATGAACCATGAAGAGTTTAGGCACCACGATGCCATGGACTAGATTCTTGACTAGGGAAATCTATCTAGGTCCTTCAACAGTTTCGGCACTCACAGTGCCACAGACTAGATTCATGACCAGGGCAATCTATCTGGGTGGGACTAAGATGGACTAAAGCTTTCAACCTCTCTAGGTACCATCAGGCTTACTTGCTGACCATCAACCCAGGGATCCAAGTACATAATACAAGGTCAAAGTTTTATGACCAACGCCACCATACCTACTTCGGGGTCCAGACATCAACACATAGTGTCGCCCATATGTCCTCTCAGGCAATGTGTATCACACACAAAGCCTCAACACTCTCGATTTTTCAATCCTCCCTGATCAAACATATTGGTAACAACCAATCTCTCTCGATCAAATTGATCGATAACAACAAGCATGTAAAACATGCTATCAAACCTCCGAGAGATTTACTTGTACAAAGACAACCCCAATCAGTAACAAACTTTCAAATACACATAAGTAAACACAAACCTACGGGGTCTACAAACATCTTGATGTTGCTTCTCAATTTGTCATAGTAGGACTTAGAGGCTTCCCAAACAAATCTTGACAGAATTTTCCTCAATCATACAACTTCCTTTCCTACTTCACATACAACAACATATTCTACAACCAGATCTTGTTTTCCTTCTTTCAACAACACCTCTGTTATGCAACCAACTCACAAAATTATCCATTTCAAGGGGGAAACCTCCTTTACATTATATAAATGAACAATTCTTGAATGATTCAAATGGAAAAACCTACTTTCTATATATAAGAGTCCAAAGGGTCACAATATAATCAGAGCCGACAAAACAATAAAAATGCAAGGGCACAACAATAACAATAGCGGGCTTCTCTGGGGCACAACAATAGCAATATGGGGGCTACATGGGCACAAGAATAACAATAAGGGGGCTACACTAATAATATCAATAAGGGGATACACTAGTATTATAGGGACCTAACATGCCCATCTCCTTCAAAAGAGTGTTGTCCTCAACGCTTGAGTAGTTCTGGATGCTACTGTATAAAATTCTCATCCTCCCATATCTAATCTTCAGCGGGTAAGTTCTTCCACTTGATGAGATACTCTGAAATTGATCGATTTCGTAGTTGTCTAGTTCTTGTTTCCATGACTACTTCAGGTTTCAATATGATTTTTCCTTCCTCGTCAAGTTTTGGCAATATTGTTTGAACTGGAAGCTTGTCACCTATAACCTTCTTTAAGTATGAAACATGGAAAACTGGGTGCACTCGGGAAGATGCGGGAAGCTCCAATTTGTATTCCATAGTGCCAATATTTTTCAACACCTTGTAAGTACCATAGTACTTTGGTGATAATTTATTATCCTTCTTAGCTTTCTTGAGGGACATTTGTTTGTATGGTTGTAGTCGTAAAAATACCCAGTCGCCTACATCAAAACTTCTTTCGCTGCGATGTTGATCTGCCTGTTGTTTGATTTGATTTTGCACCAAAGTGAGGTTATCCTTTAATAGTTGGAGAACTTGTTGTTGATGCTCGATGTGATCTTCCACTACTTGAACCTTAGAATTTTATCTTAAAGACGATGTGATGGAAGGTGGATGATATCCATAAAGTGCCATAAATGGGGTCATTTTTGCTGCAGTATGGAAGGAAGTGTTATACCACCATTCCACTAGAGGTAACCACTTGACCCATTGTGTTTGTTTATCAGATACAAAGAAACGAAGATATCCTTCCAAACATTTATTCACTATCTCAGTTTTCCCATCAAATTGAGGATGATAAGATGAGCTATGAGCTTATTGAGTACCCAGAGAAGAAAATAATTTCGTCCAAAAATTTCCTGTAAAAATGGGATCTTTGTCGCTTACAATAATCTTTGGATTTTCGTGTAGCTTTTGAATTGTTTCCATAAATGCAGTAGCAACTGTGATGGATTTAAATGGATGAAATAATGCACAAAATAGTGCATACTTGGTAAGTCTATCAACTATCACCATGATGACATTTTTTCCTTCGGACTTGAGTAAACCTGTGATAAAATCCATCGAAACCTCCTCCCAACATTGACTTGGAATGAATAGAGGTTGTAAAAAATCCGGGTTCTTAATTGTCTCAACTTTATTTTGTTGGCAAACCAAACATTCGGCCACAAACTTTTGAATATCCGATATAAGGCCATCCCAAAAAAATTCTTTCTTGACCCTGTGGTAAGTTTTAAAAAATCCTGAGTGCCCTTCTAAGGGAGAGGTGTCCAATTCCAACAAAATATTTTGTTTGATTTAGGAATTCTTACAAAGATATAAGCGATCTTTGTACCATAATGAATCAGTTTTCCACCTAAATGTATCTGATGTACTGGGATCTTGCTGCAACTTTTGAATGAGTGTACACACTTTGTCAACGACCCCATAGCAGTACACCCCCATTTTTTCAAATGGGACTTATCATGTTCGAGACTCATGTCATCCAAATTTCATCGCCAGTCGACAGTTTTGCAAATGATGTAAACCCATTCTGCATGTTATGATGTAAATGATCTAAGTAAGACCGTCAATGTATGTAACAACCTAGGTAAGCCTAGTATGTTGTTGATGATCTCTATCCTAGGAGGTTTTTTGTCTCACTGATTCACGAAAGTGATCGGCAGAGTTTTTCCCTCCAGCCTCACCCCAAAGCTAGGGTGGAATTTGTCATCAGCATGCTAAGTGAGTCCTAGTGTTTTTTATCGAGTCCTTGTAAAAGTAGTTTGAACTACTTGGTCTACTAGATCATATGTTGAGTCGCAGAACTGGGTATTTATTTGAGGGTCTATGCAAATGGGTTTTCCCCCTTCATGTATGTAAATGTATTATCTCATGTAAAAGAGGGTTGGAAAAATAATTATAATCCCCTCTTAGTCAATTAATTAAATTTTTTGGTCAATTAATTAATAAAATCCTAAACCAGAAATTTAATTAATTTAGGGTCCTAAATTAGGATTAAATCTTTAAAAGCAAAATTTGTGGGTCCTTGGAAAATGATTTTGACAGCCCCAGGCCAAGGGAATATTGAGAATTTTAAGAAATATTGGACCCTTGGGCCTTGGTGGTTAAGTCAAGGTCAAAATTTTGGGGTAATTAACTCAAAAATAATATTTTTGAGTTAATTAAAATTGAATTAAGTGATAAATTCGTTTTTTCCCCGAAATTTTAATTTCAACGCTCCGGATTAAAAGATAATTAAATCTTTTGGACGGTTGAGATTATTTTGATGAGGATCATCCAAACTAGCCATTAGAGATCTTGTCCTTTAAATTTAGAGGTCTTTCTCATTCTTGAGTCATCCGATCCGATCTCAGGATCGTGCACTTGCTCTTAGAAGCTCTTGTAAACTTTTTGAGGAATAAAGCATAAATACTTTGGGGTTACAAATCTTGATGTTCCTTCTCAAATTTATGTGGTGAATTGTCTCTAAACTCTGCTACTTGGTTTCTTGCATTTTATGGTTGATGGCCTACATGGATTAATCTGCATACAGGTCTCTTGTGCGGTTTTCTGGGTTTATAAAATAACATTCTGATTTTTCTGAAAAGGTCTCATGTTGTTTTCTTAAATCTCTATCGATCTAAGATTCAGATCTAAGTGTGCAGGGAAATTTTTTTTAAGATTGGGCGTCTGGGGAAGTCTTCGGTTGGACCAGCCGACTCCCAATAAACATAAATCTGATAAGCTCTTTATTTGTTAAATTCCGGGTCTATCTTACGATATTTGTGATTTTGCAGGGTTTCAAAGGCTTTTGCCTTTCATCTAAAACTTTAAATCTCTGAAAATTGTGCTAAAATGGATTTTAAATCTGACCTTGAGGGTTTTAAATCTGTAAACTAGTTGTAAATTTGTAAATTTTATTTGACTGTAAGGGTTTAATCATTTATTGGTGTGTGTATCTTTCAAGATCCGGCTGGTTTCTTACAGGTTCAGGGTTCAAATCGATTTTTTTTAAAGATCTGAGACAGATCTAGCTTCCAAAGGCCAGATCTGGCCTCAAATCACCATTGTGGACGAATCTGGACATTGTTTCGATTTAAGGAGCAAGAGATCTGAGCTTAAATGAAGAAATTTTAATGTTTCTGGGCGGAATTTGTGCATACTGGGTTTTAATCACGAGACATTTTCTTCTGCCCTCCTTTCGACTTTCATTTCTCTGCCAATCGGATCCTCCTTTCCCTCCCTCAAAAGCGCTGTCCGCTGCCTTCATATTTCCCTCGATCTGCTCTCACCGTCCAGCTGCCTTCCTTCACCATTGATCTGCAAATAAAAAAAAGATACGCATCTCTGCAAGTCTTCATCGCTGCATTTTCCCCGCGTCCATTTCCTTTCCTGCTTTCAATCCGCCCAAACTTCTAACACCATCTCTGCCTGCCGTCCTCAGACCCGTCACCTCTTCTACGTCTTTCGTCGTGCCCCATTTCATTGACCCTACCGTCCCAGCTCCTCCTCCATTCGAGCCACGCTTCATCCATCTCTGTCCGTCGACCCATTTCTCCTGCCGTCGCGTCAAGCTCGACCTGCAACTCAAACAATCAACAACGCACGCATAAAACTTCAAAACCCCTTACGATTTGTTTCAACGCGGATTCATTTTTTTTATTTTGTATATAGTTCACGGTTTAGATTTTTGTTTTAAATATTTTTTAGAGTTTTTCTAATGATTAGAGTTAGGGTGTAATTTCGAATCCGATTTTTTAACTTTTTTTTTAGAGCGTCAGTTTGGACATAGATTTCGATTTTTTGTGGTGTTAGTTTTAGCTTAAGGTTAATTTTTGTTTTCGTTTATTTAGATGTAATTTTAAATAGATTTTTGTTTTAAATTTGTTTTATTTTAGATATAGATTAGATTTAATTTAGTTTAGTCTAATTTTAACTTTAGTTTTAGATTTTAGATTTTAATTTATTCTTAGTTTAGTTTTAACTTAGATTTAGATTTTTTAATTCAAAAAATAATAAAAAAATATAAAAATATAAAATCCTAAAAAATTTAGAAAATACGAAACTTAAAATTTTTTTCGAATTTTCTATGGTCAACTGAGCCTTAAAATTTTTATCTAAATTTGACTGTGGATCATTTTGATTTTTGAGCTGCGTTATAATTGGAATATTTTTATTTTCGGAAATCTTTCAAGTATCTGGCATTCTCATAATATTGTTATTCATGGTTGTGGCATTCTCAAGAAAATATCATTGTGATCAATCGTGGTTTAATAAGCAGCAGTTAATCGTCACTTACTTGTTTATAATTGCATAACGGGATTCTGTTTGACTCCATAAGGCACTGGTCTTAAACGTAATATCTAATCTAGATCTGTGGAATCTCGTTCATTTTATAAGTATTTGATGTTTTAGCTGTGTCTCCTAGATTTGTCATCCTCATTTCTAGAAGGGTCTACCTCCCTTGGCCTGCAAGGAGACAGCTTAAATAGAGAGATTGGGGATAAAGGTGACAGCCCCCAATCTGAGCCGTTGTCGCGGTGCCTGGACAATTTGTGCGACAACATTTTTTGGCGCCGTTGCCGGGGATAGAGTTTTTCTGTCCTTGGTCTTAACGACATTTTATAATCTTCAAATCTTCTTTCGCCATTCATTAGCCTGTCGCAAGGGATCACATTTTCTGGCGACTTTTCATCTCTTCATATTTTCATCGTCTTATCTTTCGTCATATCACTAATCATTTCATCATCGTATCTTTAGCACCTGGACATTTCGGTTGGCTTCTTGTTTGGGTGGCGACTCCACTTATTCATCTTTTTACTCCCAGACAAGAATCCCCCGCTGATATCCATCTGCTATCTCTCGATTATTTCTCCTGTTTTAGAATTAGTTTCATGTTCAAGTGGCGACTCCAATTCTTTCATTTTTTACAAGAGTTCCTGCTAAGAAGTTCGCTTCTTGAGGACCTTTTGACTATTCTTGAACACGGATCTATTTCTAAAATCCTAAAAACGATATCATGGATGTTTTTGCCCCATGTAATTTTGCTAATATTCAAGGTTATCCCCATGATCTCCCTCAAATGGATAAATTACCTATCTTTCAAGGAAATGATGCAGTTAGTGTTAAATCTCATTTGTTTGCTTTCACTCACTGGTGGAATAGATTTGCAGTTACAAATAATAATTTCGATGATGTGAAGATGAAAACTTTTGTTCTTACTTTTGGTGAGGATGTTGCTGAATGGTTCATGGAAAAACCTGATAATTCATTTGATACTTTTGAATCAATTGTAGCTGCCTTTAAAGAAAAATATGGTGATAAAAGGGAAGATAGGCATTTGGTAAGAGAAATCATTACCATAAAAAAGAAAGAAAATGAAACGACTGAAGAATTTAACAGGAGATTTAATGGTATTCTTAGAGAAATATCTCAAACTCATAAACCTCCTGATGGATCTCTTCTGAATTTTTACATTGACGCTTTTGATTCTGATACTTCATATGAGTTAAGGCAGGCTAAAACTGCAAATTATAAGGCTTGTCAATCTTTAGCTGAGGAGATTGAAAAGGATAAGAAAGCATCTGGAATATCCGAAACTCTAGATTTTGATAGGTCTGTGACAGATTCTAAGGAAAAAGAAATTGAAAAAGATGATGATGACCCTATGAAAAGGTTAATGCAAAAGCTTGAAAGCATGGAGCTTAATCAAGCGAAATTGATCTCGGAACATGCTAAGGAAATAAGTGTCTTACAGGCTAGGTTGGTCCAAATGGAAAGGGCTCAAACGCGGAATTCCCAACTTAGAAATAATAATGCTTTGCAAGAAAGAGGCCTATCTAATGAGCAGAGACTGACAAATCAACTCGAGTCTACTAACCTGGTTGATGAAGCTCCTCCTTATTGTAGAGTTTGTGATGCTCTTCATGAAGAGGCTACTTGTCCCATTGTCAAAAGAATCATAGCTAGTAGAATGGCAGGGTCAAGCCATCAAATTAATGTTGTTGGTAAGGACTATCACATGCATATAGAAGATCATGAAAGTCAGGTTAAGGAACTAGCTCAGATGATTAAGGATGTGCAACCCAATCATACGCAAATGATTCAAAACATGGAAGCTAACCAAATCAATCTTCAAAATAAGATAACTTCCATGGAAGCAAGTCATGCACAGGAAATAAATGTCATGGAAAACAGGTTAAAGATCATGGAATTTAATCACTCCAATCAAATAATCGCCATGGAAGAAAAACATGTGAAGGAAATAAATGTCATGGAAAACAAGTTAAAGATAATGGAAGTTAATCATTCTAATCAGATGTCCATCATGGAAGCAAGACACACCCAGGAAATGAATGCCATGAAGGAAAATCACTTGTTGGAGATGAGTTCCATACAGAAAAGGTCGGAAAATATGGAAAAACTACATATACAAAAGTTTCAGCCGAAATTTGATTATGAACATTCATCAACAGATCATAAGACTTCTTGTCTGCTAAAGCCATTCCCATCTCATCACACGGAGGATTTAACTATGGTTTCAAAGGATGTTGAGAAAGACCAAGCTTATGTGTCACCATTGACAGAGTATATCCAGAATAATACTGGTCACGCTCCAGGTTCTTCCGATATTTTGTACAAACATCTTCAAGATGAGGACAAGGAGTTTACAGTGGTCTCATTGCTGACATCACAACCCACTCAGAAGAAGAGAAAGAAGCAAAAAAGAAGTAAGTGGTTTGATTCGTTCGATGGTCGAGAGCAGCTTGACAATCAGATAAGACAGAGTCCTACAATTAGCAAGATTGGACATGGCACATTTGAAAAGCAGCCTATAGACTTGCCTAAAAGTAGGCAAATGCTCAGCATACACTATATTGAGCACATCTGATGCCACAGGGCATCCTCTGTATTGTATCTCTAACCTTACACCTTGTTATTTCAGCATTTCATTTTGCAGTTAGAGTAGATTTACTTTTCATGTTAAGCAGAATAATAAATAAAAGAAGAGCTTCTATTTTTCATGAGCTTAATGTTATATAATGATATTTGGATGGACGCTACTCATGTGATCCTCTGTATTGCTTGGATGCAGATTCTGGATTCTCACATTCCTTCGATGAAACAACGTGTCCCCAAGTAGAGCCAGATGTTGACCACACTTTGTCAACGACCCCATAGCAGTACACCCCCATTTTTTCAAATGGGACTTATCATGTTCGAGGCTCGTGTCATCCAAATTTCATCGCCAATCGACAGTTTTGCAAATGATGTAAACCCATTCTGCATGTTATGATGTAAATGATCTAAGTAAGACAGTCAATGTATGTAACAACCTAGGTAAGTCTAGTATGTTGTTGATGATCTCTATCCTAGGAGGTTTTTTGTCTCACTGATTCACGAAAGTGATCGGCAGAGTTTTTCCCTCCAGCCTCACCCCAAAGCTAGGGTGGAATTTGTCATCAGCATGCTAAGTGAGTCCTAGTGTTTTTTATCGAGTCCTTGTAAAAGTAGCTTGAGCTACTTGGTCTACTAGATCATATTTTGAGTCGCAGAATTGAGTATTTATTTGAGGGTCTATACAAATGGGTTTTCCCCTTTCATGTATGTAAATGTATTATCTCATGTAAAAGAGGGTTGGAAAAATAATTATAATCCCCTCTTAGTCAATTAATTAAATTTTCTGGTCAATTAATTAATAAAATCCTAAACCAGAAATTTAATTAATTTAGGGTCCTAAGTTGGGATTAAATCTTTAAAGGCAAAATTTGTGGGTCCTTGGAAAATGATTTTGATAGCCCCAGGCCAAGGGAATATTGAGAATTTTAAGAAATATTGGACCTCTGGGCCTTGGTGGTTAAGTCAAGGTCAAAATTTTGGGGTAATTAACTCAAAAATAACATTTTTGAGTTAATTAAAATTGAATTAAGTGATAAATTCGTTTTTTCCCAAAATTTTAATTTCAACGCTCCGGATTAAAAGATAATTAAATCTTTTGAACGGTTGAGATTATTTTGACAAGGATCATCCAAACTAGCCGTTAGAGATCTTGTCCTATAAATTTAGAGGTCTTTCTCATTCTTGAGTCATCCGATCTCAGGATCGTGCACTTGCTCTTAGAAGCTCTTGTAAACTTTTTGAGGAATAAAGCATAAAGACTTTGGGGTTACAAATCTGGATGTTCCTTCTCAGATCTATGTGGTGAATTGTCTCTAAACTCTGCTACTTGGTTTCTTGCATTTTATGGTTGACGGCCTTCATGGATTAATTTGCATATAGGTATCTTATGCAGTTTTCTGGGTTTATAAAATAACACTCTGATTTTTCTGCAAAGGTCTCATGTTGTTTTCTTAAATCTCTATCGATCTAAGATCCGGATCTAAGTGTGCAGGGAATTTTTCCTTAAGATTGGGCGTCTGGGGAAGTCTTCGGTTGGACCAGCGGATTCCCAATAAACATAAATCTGATAAGCTCTTTATTTGTTAAATTCCAGGTCTATCTTACAATTTTTGTGATTTTGCAGGGTTTCAAAGGCTTGTGCCTCTCATTAAAACTTTAAATCTCTGAAAATTGTGCTAAAACGGATTTAAATCTGACCATGGGGGTTTTAAATTTGTAAACTAGTTGTAAATTTGTAAATCTTTTTTTAGGATTGTGAGGGTTTAATCATTTCTTAATGTGTATCTTCAGATCTCACTGATTATTGCAAGTTACATGTTCAAATCGGATTAATAAAAATTAGATCTGCTGCGCATCTAGCCTCCAAAGGCCGTATCTGTCTCGAACCCCCACGGGCAACTTACATGGTCAGTTTTGTACCCAAATTTTGGGAAGAATTGAAGTTGTTGGGACGTTCTTTTTATTGAATCAGTCTACATCTTCCTTGCTGCTGTCAGCATCTCCCTCAGATCCATCTGTATGCTTGCCGTCCTCCCTTTCTGCATCTTCAAAATCGAGCTTCTGCCCATCGATCCACTCGAGTCTACTGTCCCATTCATTCTCTGTTCTGCATTCCGTCCTTACGCTTCTCCATACCGTCAACCAATAAATCTGCATCGATTTCCCACATCTCTGCGTGACCTCGTCCTCATTTGTTCGCTGCTCCTTCACTCAATCCGTTTTTCTCACGCTTTTGTCCCCTCGCGTCCAAGTCTGCATGCTCTGCGTTGTCACCCGTTTCCTACATCGTCTCAATCGTCGTCCAGCCTCTGCCCATTCGGTCACTGCCCTCAGCTCTCCGTCCAAGCTTCAATCTTTACACCGTCGATGCTCCTGTCATTCACCTACAACTCAAACAATCAAAAACACACGCATAAAACTTCAAAACCCCTTACGATTTGTTTCAACGCGGATTCATTTTTTTTAATTTTGTATATAGTTCACGGTTTAGATTTTCGTTTTAAATTTTTTTTAGAGTTTTTCTAATGATTAGAGTTAGGGTGTAATTTCGAATTCGATTTTTAACTTTTTTTTAGAGCGTCAGTTTGGACATAGATTTCGATTTTTTATGGTGTTAGTTTTAGCTTAAGGTTAATTTTTGTTTTCATTTAGTTTAGATGTAATTTTAAATAGATTTTTGTTTTAAATTTGTTTTATTTTAGATATAGATTAGATTTAATTTAGTTTAGTCTAATTTTAACTTTAGTTTTAGATTTTAAATTTTAATTTATTCTTAGTTTAGATTTAACTTAGATTTAGATTTTTTAATTCAAAAAATAATAAAAAATATAAAAATTTTAAAATCCTAAAAAAATTTAGAAAATACAAAACTTAAAAAAAAATTTCGAATTTTCTATGGTCAACTGAGCCTTAAAATTTTTATCTAAGTTTCACTGTGGATCATTTTGATTTTCGAGCTGCATTATAATTGGAATATTTTTATTTTCGGAAATCTTTCAAGTATCTGGCATTCTCATAATATTGTTATTCATGGTTGTGGCATTCTCAAGAAAATATCATTGTGATCAATCGTGGTTTAATAAGCAGCAGTTAAGCGTTACTTACTCGTTTATAATTGCATAACGGGATTTTGTTTGACTCCATAAGGCACTGGTCTTAAACGTAATATCTAATCTAGATCTGTGGAATCTCGTTCATTTTATAAGTATTTGATGTTTTAGCTGTGTCTCCTGGATTTGTCATTCTCATTTATAATAGGGTCTACCTCTCTTAGCCTGCAAGGAGACAACTTAAATAGAGAGATTGGGGATAAAGGTGACAGCCCCCAATCTGAGCCGTTGTCGCGGTGCCTGGACAATTTGTGCGACAACACACACTTCTTAGTCATTCTTCCATTCATCCCTTGCTTCGGTTATCCAATCTAGTTGGATAATAGAAATGGCACAAAGCAATGCTTCCACATCCTCATCCTTTCTTGAGGGTGCATCTACAACAACATTTTGCTTCCCTTTTTTGTAGATGATTTCAAAATCATAACCTAACATCTTTGTGACCCATTTTCGCTGCTCTTATGAAGATAATCTTTGTTCCAAAAAGTATTTAAGACTATCATGATCTGTTTTTACCTCGAAGTGTCTTTTAATTAGGTAAGGTCGCCATTGCTTTAGTGCATGTAGTATTGGCAACATTTCCTTCTCATAAATAGCTTTGTGTAAATACTTTCCTTTGATTGGACGACTTTCAAAACAATGTGTCTTCCTTCTTGCATTAAAACGGCACCAATTCCATTTCCTGAGGCATCACATTCCACAATAAAGGTTTTTGTGAAGTCTGGCGTAGCTAAGACTGGTGCATGACACATTGCTTCTTTAAGATTGTCAAAGGTCGTAGTTGCTTCTAGAGTCCAAGCAAATGCATCTTTCTTCAGTAATGTTGCTAGAGGTGTTGCTATTCTCCCATAATTCTTAACAAACTTGCGATAATACCCTGTCAGCCCGAGAAATCCTCGCAGATGTTTTATGGTTGTGGGGATTTTCCATTCCTTAATGGCTTTAATTTTTTTAGGGTCTACCTTAACACCCTCATGAGATACAATATGACCCAGATATTCCACCTCATGTACTCCAAAGAAACATTTGGATGTTTTTGCATATAATTGTTTCTCCTGCAATAGTTTGAGCACCCTGTCAACATGTTCAACATGATCCTTCCAATACCTGCTGTAGATTAGTATATCATCAAAAAATACTAGCACAAATTTTCAAGGAAGGTTTGAAAGTTGAACTATGAAACTTTGAATGAAGGTGCATCAAAATAAAGGCATGACCAAAACTTCATAATGACCCTCATGAGTTATAAAAGTTGTTTTCGGAACGTCTTCAATCTTCATTCTATTTTGATGATATCCTCAACAAAGATCCAACTTGGTGAAGTAAATTGCTCCATGTAATTCATCCAATAATTCATCAATAACAAGAATAAGAAATTTATCTTTAATAGTGAGCTTGTTGAGCTCCCTATAATCCAGACACATGTGCCATGATCCATCCTTCTTTTGCACCAATACTACTAGAGCAGAAAAAGAACTTTGACTAGATTGAATTATACCGCCCTCAAGCATTTCTGCAACCATACGTTCAATTTCACTCTTTTGGGAATAGGGATATCTGTAAGGCCTGATGTTTGGAGGAACACTTCCTGGAATCAAATGACTAGCATGATCATGATCACGAATAGGCGAGATGCCTTTGGGAGTCTCGAATAACTTAGAATGATTGTCCAAGACTTTTTGGAGATCTGGAGAAATAGATGATTTCAATGTTTGAACCCCTAGTGAGCATAATTGTGCAATTACGCCTAGTTGTTCTTTCTTTAGAAGCTTTGTCATGCCATTAGAGCTAATTATCTTTCCTTGTTTCCCTGCGATACCCCTTAATTCAACTTCCTTTCCTTCCCAAAAAAATTTCAAGAAAAGTTCTTGAAAATTAAAAGCTATCGTACCCAAAGATTGTAACCATTGGACTCCTAGTACAACATCAGCACCACCCATTGGAATGGAAAGCATTGGACTATTCAATACATTTTCCCCGATGGTTAGCTTGATATTATGGTACTTTCCAGAGAAATTTATAGTTCCTCCATTTGCAACCATCACTTGACACTATGGTGTTGGATATAGGAAGCAATTCAATTCCTTGGCTATCTTACAATGAGTAAAATTATGGCTACTACCAAAATAAATTAGCACTATTACCTTTTTCTTCTTGATATGTCTTACCTTGAGAGTTTGAGTGGTAATTCGTGCCAATGCATTACAAGATATGGTCGGATTCATTTCTTCTTTCTCAGGGTTGGTTCCTGGTGTATACCCTCTTCTTTTGAAGTTTCTTGTTCCTTTTCTTCCTCCTCTTCACAATCTCTGTAAAATAATTTCTTCTTAGCACATTTATGACCTTTAGTCTATTTGCTATCACAACTGTAGCAAAGCCCTTTTGCTATTTTTTATTCCAACTGTTGTGGTGTCAAACTTGTAGGTTGTGGAAGGCTAGGAGTAGAAACACTTCCATGTTTATAGTTGTGAGTGGTAAGCTTCCTTATCACCATAATTTTGCTTTCAATTTTCCTTGCCAACCTGAATGCCTTCTCTAATGAGTTGTTGAGATTTTGTGTATTTGGGGTAGCATCATTTGTGCTCTAAGTCCCAAACTTTGAGGAAGGACTAGAGTACACTTGATCTACAAGACCCAGAAATGGATTTAGGAAATTTCATCTGGTTTAGGAGATATTAAATTAATTAATTATTTTAATGTATTTCCTAAGTTAAAACTTGTGGAACTTAAATAATTAAAGTGAATTTAATTAAACATGTGATGAAATTGTCTTAAGTCACACGGATCAAGCTTTCTTTTAATCTTAGCCATTGATTAAAGATTTAATCTTGGTCGCTGGTTTTCCAACGAGAAAAGTATAAAGGAAAGGCTTGGGGCCATTTGTAAAGACACACAGAGGCAAAGCACTGAAGCTAAGTTGAGATTTTAGGGCAGGGTTTGCTAAGAATACTCAGAAGTGTTTCAGCTGCAGAGAGGGGAATTTAGGCCAAGGGGATGATTTGATCCCGGGCTCTAGAATACACAAGAGGCAGAGATCAACTCAAGGACAACGCAGAAGAGGAGAGCAACAGCGGTATCAAGGACAGCGTGATTTTTAGCAGGAAACCCTCAAGGGTTACACAGAGACCCTTTAGGGGCAGCATAGTGACTGCGTCACCAGTCTGGGGTAACACAGTCTCTTCCGGAGCAGCGCTGAGGATTTGAGGGGCTTCAGAGGCTGACGAAGAGGATTTCAAGGGCAGCGCTGGGGTTTCTAGGCCCTAATCTTGGCTGAGTTCTGTAAATCCCATTTGAGGGTGTGGATCAGTCACTATTTAGGCCCTAGATCAACCAGTGAGTTGTAGATCTAGTATTTTCTCTTTCAGGATTTCCAGATTTGGAACCCGGATTTGTGTATTCACAAATATTCTTAATAATAAGACCCTCCAGCAGCCAGAGACCAGTTTTCCCGCAATGGGTTTTTCCGGGGACTATTTATCTAGAAATAACTGTGTCACTTTGTCTATGTGTTCATGAACTTGTTCTAGATCTATATTGATAGAGATCTGTCATGTGTTTTGCTTCGATTTTAACTTGAATTTATTCAGTTAATAACTTGTCTAAGTAGGAGGACCATAACCAGATTAACAGTAATAATTTATGCATAAAGTGTAACGATTCAGAAATTTCTACATGGTATTAGAGGAATTGCAGATCGAGGAGGGTCACCAGCAGAAGAGACTGAAGGTTCTAGCTGCAGAAAGCAGCTGGAAAAGCAGCAGAAAAGCAGATATGAAGGGACAACACAGTTTTTAGAGGCATATTCACGCAAAAGGAAGGGTGACGCAGTCTAACGTTGTCTCCTAGCAAGCCCACGCAATTAATGGGCAGAGGCAGCTCAGAAACAGCGCTGGATTAGTCTGAAGCCTGCCAGTGTGATGCAAATCTGAATCTGTCAGATCCAGAAAAGACTGAAGAAAAGCTGCAGAAATTCAGAAGGTGCTGGTGGGGTTAAATTTCTGAAGTTTTCAAATTTTTAGCCTAAGCACTAGTGACAAAGAGCGGGAGGAGATCAACTTCTCAGAGAGTTTCTAGCAAAAAGAAACTTGCCGTTTGAACAGAGGATCAAAGAGAGTTGAATCAGTGTTGATTTGGCAGATTTCCAAGGAGGGAAATCATTTGTTAGAGGGAGCAGAGGGTGCCCAGTTCGTAAAGGACCCTAGATCCAGATCTCTAGTATAGAGGGGAGGAGCTCCGACAGATTTGTTGAGCAAATGGCAGAAGATGGGACAGCCATGAGTGCTCATGAACCACGGAGGTGGGTTGAAATGGATATGTAGAAGAGCTACATATAAGTAAGGTGGGATCCTTGAGCAGCTCATCTCTTGGATCACAAGCGAGCTACGGAAGCCTTAAGATAGTAGCGGGACAAGTGGAGCAGTGGGTGCATAGATCACAGATGAAGCAGAGGCAGAGGCAGATCTGAAGATTGGGAGGAGGAGCGCAGAGCAGAGCAGCAACAGCATAGAAGCAGTAGCAGCGTAGAGGCTGATGTGACTTTAGCAGCGCAGAGCAGAGCTGCTTACGCAGTGCAGAGCTGTAGCAGCACAGAAGGCTTCAGAGGGACAGCGCAGTGCAGCAGCAGCGTGAGAGATTTCAGCACAAGGGGTTGATGTGACTTCGCAGCGCAAGGAGCCCGCTACGCCAGCTGTGCGTAGCCGTAGGGGCCGACATCATCCTTCAGATGCTAGCACAGATCTGTAGCCTATGGAGCTTCAGTGATGAGGATGCAGCCCATCTGATTTGTCTGTCAAAGATTGGGCAGGAGATTCAGTTGTTTCTCTCAACAACTGAAATTGTAGTGCAACAGATCAGCAGTGGCAGTGCTATGAGCAACACAAATGCAACATATTGAGAGGGAGTTGCAGATTAAGATGCAAGGATGGGCAAGGGAATGGCAGCAAGAGAAATGGCAAAGAAGAATGTGAGTTACAGAATAAAGTGGCTGCTGAAATACGTAACTGGGGAGCTCTAAAGTCATGTAATGTATAGTGTGATACGTTAGAGCACACCCTTTGAGGCGAAGAGTAGTGTCAGATATTTCGTGTATTTTGGGTAGCATCACTATGCTCTAGGTCCCAAATTTTGTGGAGGGACTAGAGTATACTTGATCTACAAGACCCAGAAATTGATTTGGGAAATTTCATCTTGTTTAGGAGATATTAAATTAATTAATTATTTTAATGTATTTCCTAAGTTAAAACTTAGGAAACTTAAATAATTAAAGTGAATTTAATTAAACATGTGATGAAATTGTCTTAAGTCACATGGATCAAGCTTTCTTTTAATTTTAGCCATTGATTAAAGATTTAATCTTGGCCGTTGGTTTTCCAACGAGAAAAGTATAAAGGAAATTCTCGGGGTCATTTGTAAAGACACACAGAGGTAGAGCACTGAAGCTAAGTTGAGATTCTAGGGCAAGGTTTGCTAAGAATACTCAGAAGTGTTTCTGTTGCAGAGGGGAATTTAGGCCAAGGGGATGATCTGATCCCGGGCTCTAGAATACACAAGATGCAGAGATCAGCTCAAGGACAGCGCAAAAGAGGAGAGCAGCAGCAGCAGCAGCAAGGACAATGCAGTCCCTCCAAGGACAGCGTGATTTTCTGCAGGAAACCCTCAAGGTTTACGCAGAGACCCTTCAGGGGCAGCGTAGTGACTGCGTCATCCAGTCTGGGGTAACGCAGTCTCTTCCGGAGCAGCGCTGAGGATTTAAGGGGCTTCAGAGGCTAACACAAAGGCTTTCAGGGGCAGTGCTGGGGTTTCTAGGCCCTAATCTTGGCTGAGTTCTGTAAATCCCGTTTGAGGGGGTGGATCAGTCACTATTTAGGCCCTAGATCAACTAGTGAGTTGTAGATCTAGTATTTTCTCTGTCAAGATTTCCAGATCTGGAACCCGAATTTGTGTATTCACAAATATTCTTAATAATAAGACCCTCCAGCAGCCAGAGACTAGTTTTCCCGCATTGGGTTTTTCTGGGGACTATTTGTCCAGAAATAACTGTCACTTTGTCTATGTGTTCATGAACTTGTTCGAGATCTAGATTGGTAGAGATATGTTATGTGTTTTGCTTCGATTTTAACTTGAATTTATTCAGTTAATAACTTGTCTAAGTAAGAGGACCATAACCAGATTAACAGTAATAATTTCTGCATAAAGTGTAACGATTCAGAAATTTCTACATGAATCAAGTTCCCAAAGGCGAACCTCATGCCGGATGTCATCCTTTAAAGTCCCTATGAAGACATTGATCCTATGCTCCTCTGGAATATCATTTACCCTTATATTCAATTTTTGGAAGTCCTCAATGTGCTCCATCATTGAACCCTTTTGTTTGAGATTTATCAATTGGCTAAAGAAGGTGTTGATATTTGTATCATGATTCCTCATAAAGTGCTATCATTTCCTCCGTAAAAATTGACCAAGTGACAATTTTTTTATGAGAGAAAAGTCATAGATACCATACAAACTGATTGTGTTCTAAATATAAAGTTGCAATGCATACCTTTTGTGTGTTTTGCACATTATGGAGATCAAAATATTGCTCCATCTATAGTATCCATGTTACGAGATCCTTGCCATTAAACTTCCTCATATCGATCTTTGGAATATGGTGGGCCTTCAATCCAACGTTAGAGTCTATGAAATCATGATTAACATTTCTTTTGTTCTTATCATGAGTTTCCTCTACTACCTTTTCTCCATTAGGAAGCTTTTTTTGTAGCAACTTTGTCAAACCTTCCTTCAAGCCTTCAAGTTTTGCTTCTATACCATCGATCTTAGCTTCCATGCCATTCTTCAAACCATTCATCTTATCTTCCATGTCTTCTTTTAAACCATCCATGTCGCCTTTTAGTTCATATTTGGCTACTGTTAGCGAGAGGGAAATTTGTTGCATTTGGTTCTGTAATTTTGATATATCATGTTGCAATTATTCCTCTTCATGTGTCATAGTAGAGATTTCTAAGGGCTTAATGGGTGTGGATTCTTTTTGGGAGACATTTTAGAACCCAATACCGATATCTATGCTTCAATATGCCCTTGGAATCACTTCAAACTTATTTTTCAAACAAAAGTTATGCAATTTTAAAAAAATACACACATTTTTCTTGCTTTTGTGGAGCTCGGTATTGAACCTGATGTATTTCTATGATTTCGGATCCCCGAGATTTGAACTTCAGTCCTATAGTAGCCCTTTGAGTCTTCTTTCCAATGCCACAGGTCAGACCTAATTTGGATTCTTCAAGATAAAGTTAAGCCTGATCTCCCACAATGCCCTGATTATAGACTAGTTCAGTAGAGCGAACTTGTATGGAGTACCACATCTCCGCATTTCAACCTTCGGCCCTGAAATTGCTACACAAAAAACTACAGTCCATGCACTTTTTGCCACTTTTTACAGAATTCAAATCTGATGCCCAAAACGAAGGTTATGACGATTTTCTCTAGGTCACCTGTTTGAGACTAAATTTTGGAACCTGCAAAAACCCTAACTTCCCCTTATCATATCTTCGAAAATATAGCGAACCAAGATCTAAAATTCTGGCACAAAGTTCACCACGATTTCGGCTCTATGTGGTTGCAATTTCATATTCTGAAGCTTTGTAGAAAACATTTTATAGCGAAAATGCCATGATGTCCTGTTTGAAGCAACGAAACCCTAGAATCCAAAGCTCTAATACCAAATGTTATTCAACCAGCTCACAAAATAGAAGAAAATATAGATCAACGACTTAAAAATTATCCACTTCGAGGGGAAACCTCATTTACATTACATAGCTGAACAATTATTGGATGATTCAAATGACAAAACCTACTTTCTATATATAGGAGTCTAAGGGAACCATCAAAAACCCTAACTTCCCCTGATCATATCTCTGAAAATATAGCGAACCAAGGTCTGAAATTCTGGCACAAAGTTCACCACGATTTCGGCTCTATGTGGTCGCAATTTCATATTCTGAAGCTTCGTAGAAAAAAAGTTATAGTGAAAATGCCATGATGTCCTGTTTGAAACAACAAAAACCTAGAATCCAAAGCTCTGATACCAAATGTTATGCAACCAACTCACAAAATAGAAGAAAATATAGATCAACGACTTAAAAATTATCCACTTCGAGGGGAAAACCTCATTTACATTATATAAATGAACAATTCTTGTATGATTCAAATGACAAAACCTACTTTCTATATATAGGAGTCTAAGGGAACCTGCAAAAACCCTAACTTCCCCTGATCATATCTTTGAAAACATAGCGAACCAAGATTTGAAATTGTGGCACAAAGTTCTCCACGATTTCGGCTCTATGTGGTCGCAATTTCATATTCTGAAGTTTCGTAGAAAAAAAGTTATAGCGAAAATGCCATGATGTCCTATTTGAAGCAATGAAACCCTAGAATCCAAAGCTCTGATACCAAATGTTATGCAACCAGCTCACAAAATAGAAGAAAATATAGATCAACGACTTAAAAATTATCCACTTCGAGGGGGAAACCTCATTTACATTACATAAATGAACAATTCTTGGATGATTCAAATGACAAAACCTACTTTCTATATATAGGAGTCTAAGGAGTCACAATATAATCAAAGCCGACATAACGATAATAATGTAAGGGCACAACAATAACAATAGTGAGTTTCTATGGGGCACAACAATATCAATATGGGGGATACATGGGCACAAGAATAATAGTAAGGGGGATGCACTAATAATAACAATAAAGGGATACACTAGTATTATATAGGACTTAGAGGCTTTCCAAACAAATATTGACAGAAGTTTCCTCAAGCATACAATTTCCTTTCCTACTTCACATACAACAACATATTCTACAACCAAATCTTGTTTTCCTTCTTTCAACAACACCTCAAAAGGCATTCTCCAATTTCTTCTTTCAAGGTATTAATTAAGACTATAATATGCCCTCCCTCTTAACTAGGGAGATTTCTTTTATCCAGACTCCCGCTTAACTTAGGGAGATCAACTTCCTTTTAGGACATTAGATAGTTTTTCATGGCTTCCATCCTTCTTATCAAAGTTATCTTGATCATCTTCCTTTATCATGCTTATCAATCAAATCTTTACTCACGAACATCTTCACCATCTTGAAGATTATGTACCTGCACAACTTAGATAGCAAGTACAACCAAATCCATAGAGGCATGAAGTTAACTATATCATAATCATACTATAATGGAAGCATTAGATCAAATCAGGAAGAAACATACTTTTATACTTCAACTTCTTGCTCGGATTTTGTCATAAACCCTAGATCACATCATTAAAACTTATAGTAACTCAATCAAGATATCAGTCTCAATATATCTAGGGCTTTTAATATCACTTTCAAAGATACGACAAATTCTTCTATAACATATTGCAACCCTAGAAACAATTCAAACAAGTGAAATTTGACAATGCATCTAACAACCTTAGAATGTGTTAGACTTATACTAGGATTTAATGCAAACCCTGGATTCCATCTATGAGACACTAAGCCTCAACAATCAGAAACAATCACAACACAATCTCAGGTTTCAACAATATGACCAACCTTCTTCTAGGGATTGTTGTAAACCTTAGATTAATCATCAACACAATATCATCCTAGAATATCAAACTTCGACTGGAGCTTAGTTACAAACCCTAGAGTTTACACACTATGAGCACCGACACTTAGGTTAACACATATACATATCTAGGATTTCATAATCATGTACAAGCATATCAACATATATCCAAGGCACAAATATCAATACATTAAAGTTAGACATATAACAACCTTGATCAAACAGACAAACATATACCTAGGGTTTCATTCCTAGGAGCTCACTTTAGATAATATAAGGGTTTTGCTCATAAATCCTAATTTCCCAAAACCTCAAAGGTTTGGGATTTCAGACATCACCATCAAACCCTAAAAAGATTAGGGTTTCCATAACCATACCAAAACCCCAAACATGACATCATCAAAACTTCAAACATCAAAAATAACATTTTCTTAGACTTCACCAATGACCATAAGTAGGCTAGGGTTTCTCAGATTATCATCGACATACCCTTAAGTTAGGGTTTTACGAAGAACCTTTTTAGGGTTTTATTAGAATGATCAAATATAAGAGGGGGGTATATTTATCTAAAGAATAATCACCCGATCAAGAATCTTTATGATTCAAGAGTTAGACACAATAATGTTAGTAATGTAGAATAGATTATCAAAAAGAATGAATATACTTTTATCATGAAGAGAACAAATGTAATGACCCATTCCAATTTATAAGCAAAATAATATTAGCATGTACACGACGTATGCATATGATAGCTACACATGCATACATTGCATACACCACACTAGTATACATACCTACTAGTATTGAAAATAGCTAAGTAGGTTAATAATTCAATTATGAAAATAGATCCTTAACTCCCTTGATATAATAAGTATGTCGAATGAGACCTTTAATAAATATCGGGGTAATATTTGGGTTAGGGTAACGAATTGAATATCATACTGCATTTCTATTTCACCGAGATATAATGAAATATCAAGCTAGGTACTTAACACGTATACCACTCTTATATACATATGCATGGTAGAGCATTGATCAAAAAATAAAAATAAAAATATAATTAAGTACAAATTATATTTGAGTGAACAAATAAAATAATAATATAATTTGATTAAAATTATAAAGTTAATTTAATTAATTTAAAAACAAAATATAATAAAATTAATCTTAAAATAATTAATCAAAATAATATCTACATAAATGACTTAATAAATATCTACATAAATGACTCTATAAATATCTCCATAAATTACTTAAATAATATCTACATAAATGACTCTATAATATCTCCATAAATGACTTAGGAAATATCTACATAAATGACTATAATATCTACATAAATGGAGGTGAATCAAAGTTAAAAAGGGAGGAATATGAAGGAGGAAAAAGAGGTTTTTTCTTTGCCAATTTCTGCACTATTGTCTGAGGGAATAATGAGGGGTGTGAATATGTTTTGAAGCGAGTCTTCACTGTTCTTGGAATTCTGGGCACGGGGGCAGAAGAGATATCTTCTAGATCTAAGATTGCTTTGGAAAATCGTAGATTGGCTGGGAGGGAAAAATTGATTTGGTAACACGTCCGCAGCACCCACAGGAAGAGCCGCAACCCAGCAAATCACTAAATTTGTTCCAGGTATTCTTCTATGAATTAAAGTTGTTATTTATGTGAGTTAAATTTTACTGTTGGTCTCAATTCATTTCGATTCATGCTTAAATCTCTAAGTAAGAAAAATTTAGGATAAATGTCACTGTTTTGGGGTCTCTACACATGGTATCAGAGCACGGTGTCAGACTCTGTGGATCTTAGGGTCTCTTTTAACGATCTTTGTAGGTTTCTAAGCTTGTATTTCCTCCAGATACTAGAATGGACCAAAGGTTTCGTTTCTTTGCACAGTCGAAAAATGTTTCTGATTCTGGGCATTGCAAATGGATTATAAATAGAGGTTAATTAAGATTCTTTGGGTAAATTATTGAAATTATGACTTTGCGGCCGAACTGTCGACTTCTCAACACCTCCAATGGCCATATGCCCTAGCAAAAACGAAAGATAAACAATGGCCAATTTCTTTATTTTATCGACTCTACTCTTGAACTTAATATCAATTGTCGTGCTCACTCAATTGCCCCTTGGCGTTAGCCATATGACTTAATACTTGCAGAAATTTAAAACTTAGATTCCAATTCAAATCTAAATTTTAGTTGACACCAATATTTTTTTACAGATCCAAATTTTATTAAGTAACAAATTGCATAGACGTCTAAAATTCCGTTGACAGGACTCTTTCATTTAGAGGATTCTAAAATTCCATCGGGCCCGTTGGTTAAGACACTGGAAATAGGGCAGGGTTTAACCCCGCAGACGCAGCAGAACCCCATGAACTTTGTCATCATAATTTCTCCATCAATTTCTATAAACCAGATCGACTTCAAGTTTAGACTGCGTAGGTTTGAGTCTAACCTCTTGTCACCCTTTCTTCCAGTCCTTATGGCCGCCAAGAAGGGCGCAGTGGATGCGATAAAAGATAAACCTTGTTGTCAGGATCGATGCAAGGCGTGAAATAAACACCGATTTCTCTCACACCTCCGTCTTCCCCGAGTTGAGTAAATACAGGGGACATTGGCTCGTAATTCATTTTCACGTCCATGTCCATGTGTTTAACCTTCGTGACTTCTTCTGTCGCATCCTTCATAACAATCTCGCCGACCTCAGCATTCAATACCTGTTTGGGGGGGTGTTGGGGGCTCAGCGGGCTCAATCTCAAGCTTTGAAGGAACAGCGAGTCATCGAACACAACCCTGGGCTGTTTGAAGACATAGTATGCAGAGAAGCTATCAAATGAAGAAACGCCATCATTGCCTTCCTTCCTGGCGTCACCCATGGCTGCTGAAAACAATGTTGGGTCCTTCCGGGAATTGTTTAAACACTTGCAGGAAGAATCCAAACCAGGCTTGGCGAGAGCCGCACAAATTTTGTCGTAGCCCTCAGTCAAAACTCCATGGAAATTTCGCCCAAATTTCTAGAAGATTCCAAAGCCCACATGATTTCTAGTCATGCCCGATAACCACTCTGGCACGTCTAGAGGATTTCAGATACTCACTAAAATTTACTACGACGGCCCTTGCTCTTCTTAAATAAAGATGAGGTACTTAGATGCATCAGTCTTAGCATTAATATCAAACTTTAGAGTGAACTTCAAAACCTCTATTTCGTGCGAATTCTCAACATCGGCAGTGAAAGTGTTGGACGGACAGCTGGCCCTTGATTTCATTATAGTTAAGGTTAAAGCCTCTAAATGATGTTTATTAAATTAATATATTTTCTTTAAATTGAGATACTTGTTGAGGTTGGGTTTAGTGCATCATTAAACTCTATGCATTTTGAAAAAAATATATATATATTTAAAATCAGGGATACTTTTGCTTCTCAATGTAAGAATTGCTTCACTCATATTGGAACTTTAGTGAGGCCGGGTTAGTCTTAAAGTATATCATTTGAATGATAAGCTAGATAAGTCATCCATTGATGTCCTCGAGAAGAGTTTTGTCTCTTTCATTCAGTGCTCTACTAAAGTCATTATGAAAATAAATATATTTATAATTTACTATAAGGGATTCATTTATTATTATTATATTATAAATGAGGATTTTAAAAATTGTGGAAAATTTTATTAAAATTGTAATAAAAAAAAAGTAGTGGGGATTTAGTTAGAAGGATTCTATAGGAAAGGAGAGTTGAAGGTTATTATAAAGATATTATATGTAATAAGATATGGCTCGTTAGGGAAAAACTATTAAATATGTAAATACACAGCTGTAAATCGGAAATTAAGATTATAAAGATAATAAAAATATAACTCCTTCAATAACTGCATTTAGGACAAAAAGACTAGAAAATGTTAGGTAAATATTATAAAATAATATTATGACCTATCAAGACCTTTGCATTTCACTAAAGTATTATTACACATAGAATATCCTGCATTAGAACAAGGTGGTCGCGTTGCCACCCTCCTTGACCTCGGTACCAGTAAGACCTGCCTGCAAGTAAAATAGCAAAAGAACTATACCCATATGTAAGCTCAAATTTTACGAAAATTATATTTAGCTAGTCTAAAATTTACCCAATTCTCATAAATCTTATTATGTATCCAGGAAAAAGCCACGATGGTAAGAACGTATCAAAGGTGGCAACGCCAGCAAGATGCATCGCCATCTCTAACACTTCCACCAACGTCATCTCCAACGCCATCGCCATCGCCACCACCTAGATCGTCATTAGCACCAGTCGCTCCAACACCCGATCTAACTACTGTAATGTGCTCATTAGAAACCATTCTGGAAACATTAAAGAGGTCACAATTGGCCAGCAACAAAGAAGAACGACCTCATCTTAAGGAAAGACATTCAAAAAAGTCTAAAGATTATGATTATAAGCCACCTAGGGAAGATATTTCCAGGGAACTGCAAAAGATTAAACTCCCTGAATTCTTAGGAGGACGAGCTGGAGAACATGTCGAAGCATGGTTAGAAGGGATGATAAGATGCTTCGCACTAAGAGAATATTCTTCTACCTCTAAAACAAAGATCGTTATATTTCATCTCAAGAGAGAGTGCTCTGATTTGGTGGGGAAATCTAGAAAAGCAACTACATCTCACATCAGACATCGTTCCTTGGGAGTTGTTTGAGGACCGATTCCATGCAAAATACTTACCACCTTTCTTTCAAGAGCAGCGAGTCAAAGCCTTCCATACACTAATCCAGGGTAGTAAGACCGTGGAAGAATACGAGATAAGGTTCATGGAGCTTGTAAAATATGTTCCTTATCTAGATACAGATGAATGTCAAACCGAGTGTTTCATATATGGATTAAATCCTAGAATCAAGGCCATGGTAAGAATGTGGAAGCTATCAGCGGTGGCAGAGGCGGTTGAATGTGCACGCTATGCAGAAGAGCATCTAGGAGTAGGGATTAAAAGGAATTTCAGGCCAGCAGAACCATCACGGCAGGGATTTACAGGAAAGACTCCCCGAAATTTCTTCAGAGGAAGTAGCTCGAGACCACCTCCTTATGGTAACAGGTTTACCCCAAGAGGAGTAGGAGCAGGAGCTCCCATGATCGTCAATACCATAGCTGCCAAATCATCAAACATCAGTCCTTGGAAATCTTGAGGGACTATTAATAGGGGAAGGAATAGGAGAAGAAGTGGCACCAGGGGACAGAGCTCCTAGTCTAGAAATTCACAATCAGAATCAAGGGGGGCAACCCAGGTTGATTGTTGGGGATGTGGAGAACCTCATTTTCAGCGTGATTGTCCAAAGATCTCACAAAGGGCAGGAAAAGGACCATCATCAAATACCCAAGACAATCATAGAATCCATGTCGTCGTCAACAACAACCAAGCAGCACATCAGTCCACTGTAGTGGAATCTTCAGGTACAATCAACGAAATAAAACTCAAAATTTTATTTGACAGTGGTGCTACTGATAGTTTTATTTTATCATATACATTAAATAAATGTGGGTTGGAAGCTTGCAAAAAAAACAATTTCAGACAGGTAGAAATGGCTTCAGGGGAACTTCAACCAGTGGAATTAAGTGTTGAGGATTGCAAAGTTGATCTAGGAGTCTGTTCGGCCAAACTAAAAGTATATGTCACAGCCCTAGGAACTTACGACCTGGTGATAGGAATAGATTGGTTAGAATCTCATCAAGCATGGGTAGACTATTTCGGGAAAACAATACTTTGTATGAATGATGAGGGAGAGACAATCCAAATCCAAGGTGTTAAGAGGAAAGTATCCTTACGCTTCATCTCAGCAATACAAAGGAAACATTGCTTAAAGAAAGGTTGTCAGGTATATGCAGTTCAAGAAGTAAGTAAGGAGAAAGGACAATCCTTAGAACAATACCCGATTCTGTCAAAATTTTCGGATGTTTTTCCAAAGGAATTACCAGGACTGCCTCCTAAAAGAGAGCTAGACCTCACAATAAAATTGAAAACTAGTACGAAACCAATATCTAAAACACCTTCCAGAATGACAGCTCCTGAACTTCAATAATTACAAATACAGTTGAAAGAACTATTAGATATAGGGCACATCCGACCCAGTATTTCACCTTGGGGTGCTCCTGTAATCTTTGTCAAGAAGAAAGATGGTTCGTTACGACTGTGTGTGGACTATCGAGATTTAAATCGGGCTACTGTAAAGAATAGGTATCCAATGCCTCGTATTGACGACCTTTTTGACCAAATGAAAGGGGCTACAGTGTTTTCAAAGATTGGTCTGCGATGAAGTTATCATCAGCTAAGGATTAAAAAAAGTGATGTTTCTAAAACCGCATTCTGAAATCATTTCGGACATTATGAATTCATTGTAGTACCATTTGGGTTGACCAATGCACCTGCAGTATTCATGAACCTTATGAATAGTGTTCTCCGCAAATATCTCGATCAATTTGAGCAAGTCTTCCTGGATGATATTCTCATTTACTCTAAGGATGAAAAGGAGCATGAAGAGCATCTTCGGATAGTATCATCTTGCCTCGAAGAACACCAGTTATATGGAAAATTATTCAAATGTTCTTTCTTTCAAAGGGAAATTCGTTACTTAGGTCACATCATATCTAGTGAAGGGATCTTTGTAGATCCTGAAAAGGTAAATAAAATTAGGGACTGGCCGATACCTAAGAATGCACATGAAGTGCGTAGTTTTATGGGTTTAGCGGGTTACTATTGAAGGTTTGTAGAAGGATTCTCCAAAATTGCAAAGCCGATCACAACCCTCCAGCGCAAAGGTGTTAGGTATAAATGGACTGAGGAATGTGATAAAGCATTTTTCAAACTTAAAAGATTATTGACTAATGCACCAATTTTGCGAGTACCTGATATGGACAAAGATTTTACTGTGTGTACCGATGCATCTAAACAGAGGTTAGGTGCAGTATTAATGCAGGAAGGAGGCATAATAGCATATGTTTCAAGAAAATTAAAGCTCCATGAAGAAATTTATGCTACGCATGATTTAGAGTTAGCCGCAGTGTTTCTAGCTTTAAAGATATGGAGACATTACTTGGTAGGGAGAAAATGTGCTTAAAAGTGACCACCAAAGTTTACAGTATTTGTTCACCCAGAAAGACTTGAATGCTAGACAAAGACGATGAAGTGAATTCTTTAATGAATATGATTTTGAGATTTCATATATTAAAAGGAAGAAGAATGTAGTAGCAGATGCGTTAAGTAGAATACCTCTAATATTTTCCCTCATACCTATCAAGGTGGACTTAAGAGATCAAGTACTAGAGCATCTCGTGAGAGATAGTTGTTACTTAAAAATAAGGTCGGGGCTTGATAGCAACCATTCAAAGGAACCTAAATTTGAAGAATATGATCTAAAAGAGGACGGAATTTTACGATTTCATGGAAAGATGTATATACCAGATAGTGGAGATCTCCGAAACACCATCCTAAAAGAAGCCCACAGGGCAGTGTATTGTGCACATCCTGGTGTAAAGAAAATGTATGCTGACACAGAAAGACTCTTCTTCTGGACAGGCATGAAAAACGACATTGTCCAATTTGTCGCTAAGTGTCTTGAATGTCAGCAGGTAAAGGTTGATCATTGTCACCCAGCATGTCTCCTACAACCTCACGACATTCCTATGACCAAGTGGGAAATAATTTCTATGGATTTTATCGTTAGGTTGCCCCTTACACAACAAAAGCATAATGTCATTTTGGTTGTGGTAGATAAATTAACAAAAAGTGCCTATTTTATCCCTGTAAGAGATACTTACGAAGTTATTGATATAGCATTCATAAATGAAATTATTAGATTTCATGGAGTACCTAAAAAAATCATATCAGATAGAGATTATCGATTCACATCAAGATTTTGGACTTGTATGCAATCAACCTTAGGAACTCAGTTAAATTTAAGTATAGCTTATCATCTTGAGACTGACGGGCAAACAGAAAGGGTAAATCAAGTACTAGAAGATATGTTAATAATGTATGTTATGGACCAACAAACGCGCTAGGAAAAGTACTTACCCTTAGTGGAATTTGCATACAACAATAGTTATCACAGTTCAATCGAGATATTACCATTTGAAGCATTATATGGAAGACCCTGCAGAACACCGTTGAGTTGAGACAGGTTAGAAGACCGGGTAATAGTCAGGCCAGAATTGATCCAAGAGATGGAGGAACAGGTAAAGCTGATTAGGCAACGATTGAAAGAGGCACGAGATAGACAAAAAAGTTATGTTGATGCTCACAGGACAGATATAAACTATGTAGTAGGAGATCAGGTTTTCATCCGCATCAGGCCAAATAAGAGCACCATTCGGTTTAGGAAAGGGACAAAATTATCACCCCAATTTATTGGGCCGTTCGAAGTCTTGGAAAAAGTTGGAGCTATCGCCTATCGTCTTGCACTGCCACCCCACTTGCACAAAATTCATAATGTATTTCATGTATCTACCTTACGTCACTATATTGCTGACAAATCTCATAATCTTCAATGGAAGGAACTGCAGGTATTGGACAAGGGAACCATTACGGTCGAACCATTACATATACTAGAACGTAGGGTTCGACAGCTCAGGAACCGACTGATAGACCAAATTAAAGTCTAGTGGGACAAATATAGTCCTGGATCGGCGACTTGGGAAGATGCTGAGGCCATATGCCAAAAATACCCCAACTTATGCTAAATTTTGAGAAACTGGAAATCTTATTTGTATATGATTACTCTATTTTGATACTTGAGACCTTATTTTGAAATATCACGTAAAGACGAGTTTTACTTTGTTGGTACACGGATACCCATAAAGATATTGTTAGACACCTAATCCTCAACGGGTAGGTGTAGAAGCCGAACAGTCATAAAGGATTCCAAGTGACCTTGGAATGCGGAATCCAAGAGTCACACCTAATGTACTATAAAAGCACATCTATGGTTAATAATAATATATCTCATGCTTATCTTTTCCCTTGTGTGTTTACTTGCTTGTTTACCATGCGTGTGTTTAACATGGTATCAGAGCAGATTCTTTCCTGCCCTGCTGAAATTTGAATGTGTAGTTGAATGTGCAGAGATTCTAGCCGATTCTCTACCTTCGTCAGCGATTTATTGCCAGGTCTCTGCACTCTCTACATTCTCAAAATAGTGAAGAGTGCGCAGTCTCTCATACTCAACGTTAATCCCTGCGCTCTGCTTTGCTCTTGCTATTTTAAGCCTGTCATTCTGCCTGCTGCCCCTCTTCCATTCAAACAACAATGCATACCACTGCAATCGCGCCATATTAAGCAACTGTCACTTATGTCCTGTGCATATTTCAGAAATGTCACCTATGTCCTTTACTTTTATGGTTGTTCGTTACACACTGCAATTACGCTGGTCCGACCTGCCAGGACTGTCCCTTACACACTGACCACTAACAACGCCTTTGTCGTTGCAGTTTCCTGTGGGCTAGCTTGTGCCTATTGGAGCGGAGACCGAGACTTGTGTTGAACACAAGAAGCTTCAAGAGAAAATAGTCGGAATAATGTACAAGACGCTGCCTCTTACACAGTCACACGCCCTCATATCCACGCATTGGCCCTCTCGACGCGTTTACATACCATTGAATCCCTCTGTGGTAATAAAACTCTGGTGGTATCATAGTCTACCAGTTTCCATACGCTCGGCCCTTCGGGTGCATCCTCACACAACCTAGCCTCACACTATGGCTTGGCCTCCCCACAGTCGGCCCTCGACTCTTGGTGCTTGACCCTTCTGTGACTTGGCCCCTCGGCCCACATTACTCTGTGCTCCCTCTCGCCATCTCCTCCTATACATTGCCCTTTGCTCCACACCCTCATACACAATCGTTTTGACATCAAGCAGCTCCCACACAGTCCCGCTAGAGACAGATCATATGCTCCTCCCACAATGCATACGCAGTCCGCATAATACCTCCTATTACAGTGACATGCATCGGCCTTCTTCTGGTCTCTAGGCATAGTGACGCGCAGCGCGAGCGTAGTGGCCCTCCATACTCCTGCATATCATCTTGGCTTCGTATCATCGTGGCTCACTCCACCATGTGAACTCCATTGTAGCTCAACACCACTCCTCCAACACCGTGCTCCATGTTGCGTTTCCACCTATCCTCCATTTGGATATGCACTTTGTCTCCCCGGATCCTCGACATCCATCCTCTGTGCCTCTCCTACGACCTTTCGACTCCTACGCACAGTTGCAAGAAACACCACACAGGTTTCACACTATTTTGACATCGCTCCTCTCACTAGTTGCGTGGCGTAGCGTTAATGCATTGTGGCACCTCTCGGCACCTATCCACTGTCACTCTCCTCGAACCTTCCTCAACGTCGGCCTCGACTCCTTATCGTAGGCCTCCCTCACCGTGGCCAACCTCCCATAGTCCTCGACGCGTCTGGCCCTCTCCGACCTGCACTTGCAAGTTATTCAAAGCCTACCTATGTCATCACATCATCAGCTGTGAATATAATTGCGTCGAGTCCTCCAGCGAATTGCTTCATTCGTCCAACATTCAAATGTGCTTGCTTTGATGAAGAAATGGTGCAGAGGTATTAAAGTGGGAGGATGTGGAGGCACCTTTCCTAGAGGACTGAGTTGTCGTACTTATTTTTCAAAGACTGGTCGATGGACCGAATGGTATGTTGACTAAATTGCTCGATAATCCTTTTTTGAAGACTAGTTGATATATTGAATAACAGAGAGGAGGCTGTATACTTGTGTACATATGGAAAAAGGAAGCAATTCTTACCGAAACGCTTATGCCAGTGCACAGTGATATTGCCCATATCTTATAGATAAAGCTAATGAAGAACCCTTGATATAGTTAATGACGGAGAAGCGAACCTTGAACAAAGACAAACTTGTATAAGAGTAGTTTTCTTGCGTTATTTTTTTTCACCTTTTTACCTGTTTGTGCTCATCGAGGGATGCTAAAGTTGTTCATATCCATATTCATTTATGTTAGTGCTAGACACCATAGTGGATAATATTGCAGATGAGCACCATGTGCCTCTATCCATTGTGAGAGGAAGAACCTTTATTGTTTTCTTGTACTTGCTGGAAGTCATCCAACATTCTTAAAACTTTGTGTGATAAAGATATATGAGAGACACTATTATGTGATTCTTTGATTATTGAAGCGTGCGGTTAACAAGAATTTTTTGTTTAAATGGCTCATATTAACCCTTTGTTAGAGTTATTAAGAACTCTAATCACATCTAGTGCTAAAAGCACAGTTAAAATCAATAAGGATACTTTGTCTGATATTAGACTTTGTCTACATAATGCACAAGAAAAGATAAAAATTTTGCAGCTTGAATATCAGCTTCAACAAGAAGAATTACATCAGTGGAGTCATCATTATGAACTTGTTTTTGTTCAGAACACTGAGACAGACTCCCATCAGCAACAAGAAATTGCAGATGCAGTACCCATTTTAAGCGCAAATTTGCAGAAAGAAAAAAAAATTCAGCCTGCACTTCCCAAGCCCATCATCAGACCTTGGGAAGAGCTTGTTCACAACAAGCACAGAACTAATCTTGGATATGACAAGGAATTGTCCTTTCATATTCCGGACTACTCCAAGCCCATTCAATTTCAGAGTGCTGGATTTCTTCATGACAGTTCACCTTCAGTTGTTTCAGATCCTGCTCCTCTTCCAAATTAGAAACAACAAATTTTAAAATGCCAACACTGTGATCGAGTTGGGCATATGAAAGATCACTGTTTCGATCTTGATTCTTCACCCATGCAAGCACTGTGGTCGGCATACCCATTCTTCACACAGATGCTTCAGAAACAAGCCTCCTGCAAGAACAAAGATTCATCTTGGATGGATCGCTTCTTGGAAATGGGCATCAACAACCAAGAAGATGTTTAAGTCGCATGTCAGAACTTGTTCTAGAATATTGAACAATCTTGCAATTGAGTTTTCGCCATCATCTCACCTTGTACCTAACAGGGGGGAAAATGGTGGTCATCTACAAGCTTCAGAGCCAGAGACATAGCAGTTCAAGCAAGCCTGAGCCACAATCTCTCATTCCAGATTCAGAGTTGTAGCCAAAGACACAACAGTTCAAGCGAGCCTGAGCCACAACCTGTCATTCCAGATTCAGAGTTGTAGCCAGAGACACGGATGCCCATGAGCATGCCTTTGGTTGATGGACAACCTTAAACCATCTATGCGAGGTTCATATTCTTCCTCTTCAAAGAATTTGGAGCACTTCCTCTAGCAGAAGACTTCAGCTTCTTACCAGCATTGGTAGAGTTTCGGGAAATGCATCAAGCATTCCAAAGTTGGTGGTCATCCTTAAACCATCACAGGTTGTAGACCTCCCTTCTTCTAGGTTGAAGGTCTCCCTCTTCAAATATGAGGGACACTTCCTCTAGCAGAAGCCCTCAGCTTCTTGCCAGATCTGGAAGAGTACCGGGAACTACAATAAGCGTTGTGTTCCAGTGTTGGTGGTCATCCTTAAACCACCTCTTTATGCCAACATTTCAGAGAGTTGATTCAGCCTAAGTGTTGCCATGCATACTTTGCAGATTTGTATTACAACTCTCTTCTTGGACTCACACATACCCCTTCGGATTAAGGGGGGGGAAGTTGGACACCTAATCCTCAACGAGTAGGTGTGGAAACTGAATAGTCATAAAGGAGTCCAAGTGACCTTGGAATGCAGAATCCAAGAGTCACACCTAATGTACTATAAAAACACATCTATGGTTAATAATAATATATCTCACGCTTATCTTTTCCCTTGTGTGTTTACTTGTTTGTTTACCATGTGTGTGTTTAACAGATATGATGTTACTTAACTCTATTGATACATGATATATGTTATTTGTTTAACTTTACTAGTGCATGGATACCAATATGAAATATGTCATTTAAATTAACATTGCGAGAATATGAAATCTAGATCATAGATTATGTTATAAATAAGCCTATCTATCAATTTGTTTCATTTCTGCATCTCAATATGATTGAAGGAATAGAAATAGAAGAGTAACTACATTTTAAATATGAAAGCTAAACGTTTTAGTATATAGACTGAAAATGGCTAAATATATTGTATCATAGATGGCAACATGTATGAACTATATAGGAGTTGTTATCTAGCGAGAAATTGTACTGTATATATGGATGCATATGTTGTAATGTGTGTACAAATGTTTACTTTGCAGAACACATCGTTACCAAATCAATCACGTTATGACAGAATTCCAAGAACAATTGGGACTCCATGAGATTCCATGATAGGGTGTTGACCTCGGTCCTACTAGGAGGAGTGGAGGTGTTGCCCATCGTTTATCCTCCCTTAGATGTGTGATGATGACTGTCGGATGCCAATTGGTAAATCAGGTCGATGTAATCGACGCTGACACCCTTAAGGTCTATGAATGGTTGGATCAGTAACACTGATGCCATGGCATATTCTTGTAGAGGACGGATAGGATGGAAGCGGAAGAGATTAGGGAGGTTAGGATGATTCTAGAATGGCTTGGAGACTCGGTTGAGACGAAAAGTAACAATTAAATTACAAATACATACATATTCAAACAGAAATTCAATCTTAAAGTACAAACCTTACACAATCACCCTAATCTCTAAAGAAATTATTGATATGATTATATAAAATCCTAACTTCGGGACGAAGTTTTCCGAAGGTAGGAAGTATGTAATGACCCATTCCAATTTATGAAAAAAATAATATTAGCACGTACACAACGTATGCATATGATAGCTACACATGCATACATCACATACACCGCACTAGTATACATACTTGCTAGTATTGAAAATAGCTAAGTAGGTTAATAAGTCAATTATGAAAATAGATCCTTAACTCCCTTGATATAATAAATGTCGAATGAAACCTTTAATAAATATCGGGGTAATATCTGAGTTAGGGTAATGAATTGAATATCATAAGAAATTTATATCTCGCCGAGATATAATGAAATATCAAGCTAGGTACTTAACACGTATACCACTCTTATATATGTATGCATGGTAGAGCATAGATCAAAAAATAAAAATAAAAATTTAATTAAGTAAAAATTATATTTGAGTGAACAAATAAAATAATAATATAATTTGATTAAAATTATAAAGTTAATTTAATTAATTTAAAAACAAAATATAATAAAACTAATCTTAAAATAATTAATCAAAATAATATCTACATAAATGACTTAATAAATATCTACATAAATGACTCTATAAATATCTCCATAAATGACTTAAATAATATCTACATAAATGACTCTATAATATCTCCATAAATGACTTAGGAAATATCTACATGAATGACTATAATATCTACATAAATGAAGGAGGTGAATCAAAGTTATAAAAGGAGAGGAAAATGAAGGAGGAAAATGAGGTTTTTTCTTTGCTAATTTTTGCACTATTGTCTGAGGGAATAGTGAGTAGTGTGAATATGTTTTGAAGCGAATCTTCATCGTTCTTGGAATTCTAGGCACGGGGCAGAAGAGATGTCTTTTAGATCTAGAATTGCTTTGGAAAATCCTAGATTGGCTGGGAGGAAAAGATTGATTTGGTAACACGTCCGCGGCACCCACGGGAAGAGCCACAACCCAGCAAATTACCAAATTCGTTCCAGGTATTCTTCTATGAATTAAATTTGTTATTTATGTGAGTTAAATTTTACTACTAGTCTCAATTCATTTGGATTTATGCTTAAATCTCTAAGTAAGAAAAATTTAGGATAAATGTCACTGTTCTGGGGTCTCTACAACAAAGCTTATAGTCTAAGGCACACCTTTGTTTCTTAACAAACCTAGTAATTCCAATGCTTTGTCTTGTGAAGTCTCTTTCATAATCCTTGAGCAAATTAGCAGGCCTTGTAAGACATCAATTCCAATGCTTTGTCTTGTGAGGTCTTATTTATAACCCTTGAGCATTCAGCAAGCCTTTCCTAAACAAGGAAAAATATAGAAGAAATGTTATTAGCATACAAATACATCTAGATAAGAAAATGAAACCAAATATAAAAAGACAATACAAGGAGTGAGATACTTATCTTTGGAAAATGGTGAGGGCTCCCTCTCAATCCAATCTCGACGAATACCTATAGCTTTATCAAAAAATTCAAAATTGTTTTCCAAAGCATGATAAACCTAGAAATCAAAACATAAAGGAAAGCAATTCAAAACTTAGAGTAGAAGGATATGCAAGGGATAGAGTCCCTAAGAGTTCCTAGCAAATAGGTCTTTGACTTTGGATCCTTCCATCTTGTTCTTCTTTGGTGAAACTTCTTCAGCAAAGTTTGCTTGATCCTTATCCCTCTTTTATTCCTAGGATTATTAGGACAATCACTTCTATAGTGACCCATCTTGTGACAATTGTAGCATTCTATCTTGAATAGGTCTACCTTCCTTCTTGGTCCTTTAGACTTCTTGATTCCTCTCTAGACTTCTTCACTTTTTCTTTGACTAGATCCAAGACTTTATTCTTTTCGAGGATGAGATCTATCCTCTTCTTCCAAGCCCTATAATTGGATGCTCCTAAATTGTTCTCTCCCTTTATTGTGTTAGACATGGTTCTTGAAGATAGTAAGCTTCTTTCCTTATATGATCCCTTTTGATGACCCTTATTCAACTTCTTGAGATTCCTTATTCTCCTTTCAATAGATCTTCAGGCTGCCTTTTTCCTCCTTCACCATAGCTCTGATACCATATTGGAAAATCATAAAGGAAGAAAGGTTTTCTTTACTATGATAATTACTTGTGATTTTCTTATGTTCTTATTAACTTTCTTGTGTTCTTCTTCATCTTAATTCATTAAGCAATTACCAAACCATAGCACGAAGATCAAAGACACCAAAAGTAGGTGGACAGCCAGGGAAAAACCCCAATCTAGGGGAAAACCCATTCAACAACTCTTCCTTCAATAGTTTCACGAGATAATGCAAGACTCCTTGATCTAGACACATACTTCCCCCAATCACCAAGTCAGCCCTTTCCTTCTTCTGCAGATGATAACCTTCCAGCAACAACTTCGATCTACAGCAGTAGAAACAACACTTCGATGCAGTGGAAACTTAGAATATTGTAGCAGCAACAACACTTCGATGCAGCAGAAACTTCGATCTTGTAGCAGCAACAACTTCTACCTAGCAGCAACTGAACTTCAACCTTGAAGCAGTACTTCGACCTTGAAGCAACAATTCGACCTCTGCAACTTTGATCCCTGCAATTGCCTAGTAACTTCGTAGAAAAGAGATTGAGAGATAGCCCAAAACTTCGATCCTGCAATTTTCCTTCCTCTACTGCAATTTCGTACCCTTCTGCAGCTTCTTCTTGGATATCGAACTTTTGTGAGACTGTGTGCTCCAAATGAATTGAATTGCACTGTATAAATACCCTTTTTCTTTAGTTCGAATTACCTTCTTGTAGGTTGACTTGGTGTGGAAGTGACAAATTACATATTTGACTCAAAAATAATTCTTTTTACATGTTTCAAAAGCCCAAGTAGGGTCTCATTAAATGTACAATGACTCTAATGACTCAATATAAATCCTAGAAGTCCTCAATTGGGACTTTGACCTAAAACATGATGACCCAAGCATGAAATCCATGCTTTAATAAGTCATAATAATAATAAAAAAATATTTTTCATTCTTTTGATAAATACATTTCATTATGACTCAAATATAGTTATGAAGACCAAACCTAGTTACATTCTTCAACACACGGTCCCAGGAGATTAGTGACCACTACGTCCACGGAATATTTGTACCAAAAATCTACCCGAAAGGATCACTTCCCACTGGATCAACCACAGAGCATGACCCCAAGAGTGTCGAGAATTGAACCTGTGACCTCTCAATAGAAGAGATGCTTTCACGACAGGGACTCAACCAACTGAGTTGACCTTGGGGGATAATTTTCCAACAAGCTAAAGTTTGTTTGTGGAAACTAGATCAACTCACATTTACCTTACATGTTCATGCACTTACACTCTTAGATCTATGTTTCTTTGACTAAATTTTGCCCACAATGTGATTAGGCACTAATCTTATGGATTCACCTCAATCTCAATTTCCTTAGTCCATTCACTTTTCCACCATTGCTACAACATTTGTTTTGCTAGGGCTTATGTTGAAATTGGGTAGCTTGGGTGGTACTCCTGATAGCCTTGGGTGCTAGGTTTGTGAGGAGACGACCCACAAAAGAATGATTTTGTGGGAAAAGTACCCAAGTTTGGGGGTTTTGACCCAAAGGAGTGGGCTTGGAACCCAAGGAAACTAATTTACTATTCTAATTAACTGTTGAGTGGTGTAGTGGGGTCTCTTGAAGGAAAAAGAGGGCTCCTAAGTCACTTAATGGAAAAGTATAAATATGAAGCCAAAGGAGAGGCAAATCACAAGTGGAGAAGGACATTCATCTTGTGGAGAAAGGAATCTAAAGTGACCTAGCAGAAGCCAAGCAAGATGAGTCGCAGCCAAGAGAGAAAGGTTGAGTTAGGACTCGGGAATTCTATTCAAGAAGTCTATTTGGAGAAGGACGACTGGATTTTCCTAGAGGAGGCTGAGGTTTTTGTGGTTAAAGCAAGGGCTAATTTGTGTTTTATTGTGCATGCCGCAATGATAGAAGGCCTTGTAAGGCCGTCCACAAGCAAGATAGGGGGTTTGTGCTATGTTTTCCAAGGCAATTGAAGGCAAGGACGCTGGCCACAGCCTGCCTCAACCCTATGAGCAAGGTCGTAGGGTAAACAAGTAGCCCAAGGACCTCAAAAACAGTCAACAAGTGGGGTCGAAGGGTTAAAGGGCCCCTTGAAGGTGAGTCATAGTTATGATAGAGGCTGTTGAAGCAGGTCGAGTTGAAGAAGAAGGGTCTGTGTTGGACAACAAAGGGATTGTTGGCCTAGGAGAGCTAAAGAAGTTTGGATAGTGATGACTGTGGAGGAGATTAAGGTACAACAAGAATTTTGTGGGCTAAAGGGATAACCCTAGGCTTAAGAAGTTGTCAGTGGAGCTGCCAGGTGGACAAAGGTTGATTGTGAGCTTAAAGGAGTTAGTTGAGCAGTTTGAGGAGGGAAAGAAGTGCCATGTGTGGTACAACAAATAGCTGGGAGTTTGGTGGCAAAGGACAACCAAGATCAAGGGTAGATGAGGGCTAAAAGGACTTAGCCTTGGCCCATGTACTATTGAATTTTGGTAGCATCGAATGTGCTCTAAGCCTCAAAATTTGCAGGGAGGCTTAGGCACATGTATTCCAAAGAACCCAAACAGGATTTTGGAAAATTCCACTCAGATTATGTTTTATGGAAATAATTAATTATTTTTAATGGGATCCTAACTGTAAACTTAAGAAATTAAAATAATTAAAGGATATTAATTAAAACAAAGTGTGAATCTTCTAGAAAAGACAGAAATCAAGTCAAGTTAATCTTAGCCGTTGATTGACATTTAATCTCGGTCGTTGAAGTCTCAATGAGAAGATTATAAGGACTTGATGGGGCATTTGGAAACGGTATCAAATACACCGAGAAACAGAGTCTAGAGATCGATTTTCTCAAGTGAGCAGTGCTAAGAAGAAGTTAGACCGAGAAGAATCTTGCAGAGAGGGGCAATGATAGATCCGATTGGAGATTTTCCTGAGCTGGGAAAACATCGTAGAGTAGACAAAGAGCAGTACGCAGAGAGGCAGCGTAGCAGCTACACAGAGCCAACAGAGGCAGCGCTACAGCCTTGAGGAGATCCGTGATTCAGCTGAAGATCAATCAGATCTAGTACTGGAGTGTCGAGGTGTGAGACCGGAGGGGCCAGAGATCAGTATCCAGCAAGCAGAAGAGCCATCAAGGATAGGTGACGCAGTCCCCACGCAAAGTAACACAGAGCCTACGCAGAGGCAGCGTAGGGATCATCAGCTCAATGTTTGGCAGTTCAGATTTTCCAGTGTCATTGTGAGGTAATCTTCACAAGCTCTTTGTTAGTCAGATTCTCTCTGTGGATGGCCAGTAAGGCATCACATATTGTATTCAGATCTTCTGCATAATAAAACAAACCTTCAATTGCTACACCAGTTTTCCAGCATTAGGTTTTTTCGGGGCCATTAGTCAAAAAATAACGGTGTTGTGTGTCTACTATTTACTCTTGCTCAGATCTTGTTTCCGCACTTATTTATTTTCCGTTGCTTAATTTTGTGAAGGTTGTAGTGTATGGGTTTCAATATTTACTGTATAAAACAGTAAATAACCTATTCAAGTAATTAATAAATAGAAGAATTCTCATCAGTTGTTGTTGTAGGATTCTAGGTAGCAGAATTCTCACATGGTATCAAAGCTTGCTTAGCAATGCAAGAGGAGCAAGAGAGCAGACCAAAAAGGATCCAGCATTGAAGAAGAAGCAGGAGATCGAAGAGTTGCGTAAGCAGCAAATCAATTTCCCCAGTGATTGCGTGGTCCAAGCCAAGAGGGCTAGATCTGCAAGGAAATCTCTCTCTGAGTGAGCCGACAGAGAGGTAGGATTTTCCAGTTTGCGGTTTGTCAAAGGCAAAGGGAGTAGCGTAACAAATTCAGCGCAGATCAGCAACTGGTGGGACGCAATTTTCTTGTAGCAGCAGTTGCTAGTGCAGAAAGCGTCATAAGAGAATAGCAGAAGACATTTTGGGGGAATTCTGACCTCAGAGAGTTTCTTGCCCAGAAATTCTAATTTCTCATGCAGAAGCAGTGAGTTTGTGACTTATTTGGCTTACTCCAGAAGGGAGTGCGTAGAGCCAACTGCACATAGGGTTAGAGGCAGTAGTTTGACAGTGATTGGGTGAGATGGCAGTCAGTGGGTTGCATGACCAGGATCAGTTGGAGGGTGCCTCCAACTATGTAATTTGGAAGGCAAGGATCTCCTTCCTTCTGGATGAGCATGACCTCAAGACCTTCATCGACAATACATTGGCTAAATCGATAGATGCCGCACCATTAAGAGCCTTCAAGAAGAACATTGCAAAAGCCAAACGGTTGATCCTCGACGGGGTGAAGGATCCTATTGTTTCACACATTTCTAGGAAAGGGATAGCCAAGGAAATGTGGGATGTGTTGGCCACGCTATATCAAGGGTCTTCCGAGCAGCGGAAGATGTTTTTGGAGGAAAAGATGCAGACTACTAGGACGCAGAAGGGAGAACACGTTGATCCGTTCCTTGCAAAACTTCAGGAGGTCTGAGATCAGCTAGCAGTTGTGGGAGCAGCTCCTCAAGCCACATAGATGGTCAGACTTGCCTTGAATTCTGTGTCCGAAGACTATCAGGTCTTTGTCCAGAGCATCTAGGGCAGAGAGAAGTTGTCGTACTGGGAAGGAATGTGGGCAACTCTTTAACAGGAAGAGATGAGGAGAGATTTACTCAAGTGCAAACTTGATGGCAACAGCAGTAGTGGGATGAATCCCAAGGAGGAGGAGGAGAAGGCAGACCTTGCATCAAAGGGGTAGCGAGAGCAATAGACACGAAAGAAGTACGTCTCAAAGATCAAGTGCTTCCTGTGTGGCGAGATGGGACATTACACTACACAGTGTCCTCTCAAGAAGGACAAAGATGAGAAGCATGATCTGTAGGCTGCAGCTGCGAAGATCGAGGAGGAGGAATTTGCCATGATTGTCGTGTTGGGGTGACCTGGAGTTGTAGTTTAGCAGAACTGCAGATTGGGCAGGATCCTTGAGGAGTCCACCTCTCGAATCATCACCTTGCTACGGGAGCCCAAATCAGAAGTAGCAGGATGGACAAGTATCAGTTGGTTTAGAGAAGTGCAGAAGTGATAGCGCAGTAGCTAGTGAGCGCCCGAGTCTGAGCAGCGCAAAGCAAAGTTGGCAGCAGTGCAGGGAAGCACAGTGCAGTGTCAGTAGCAGCGTGGCAGCTTCAAAGGGACAGTGCAGAGACTAGCAGTAGTCAGATCATCAATACGAGATGCATCCTACTGAACACTTAGTTCAGATTTTGGATGTTTTTCTGTTGCAGTGAGCAACAGAGTTGCAGTGCAATGGCAATTGGCAGCAGTATGTGGAGTCAGTAGCAGCAGGGATGCAGCAGCGCTGTGTTGGAGGGCAATAGTGTCAGACATTAGCAGCGCATAGGGAGATGTTGCAGAATCAAAGCAGTACTTTAGTTGGATGTATTGCTAGAGCACATTCCTCGCTAAGAGAGAGTGTTGATTTCTGGTAGCATCAGAGGTTCTCCAAGTCCTAAAATTTGCAGGGAGGCTTCGGCACATGTATTCCAAAGAACCCAGAAAGGATTTTGGAAAATTTCACTCAGATTATGTTTTATGGAAATAATTAATTATTTTTAATGGGACCCTAAGTCTAAACTTAGGAAATTAAAATAATTAAAGGATATTAATTAGAACAAAGTGTGAATCTTCTAGAAAAGATAGAGATCAACTCAAGTTAAACTTAGTCGTTTATTAACTATTTAATCTCGGTCGTTGAAGTCTCAACGAGAAGATTATAAGAAGGACTTGATGGGGCATTTGGAAAATACATTGAATACACCGAGAGACAGTCTAGAGATCGAATTTCTCAAGTGAGAAGTGCTCAGGAGAAGTTAGATCGAGAATAATCTTGTAGAGAGGGGTAGTGATAGATTCGGTTGGAGATTTTCCTAAGCCGGGAATACATCATAAAGGAAACAGAGAGCCAGCGTAGCAACTACGCAAAGCCAACACAAAGCCAGCAGAGGCAGCGCCACAGCCTTGAGGAGATCTGTGATTCAGCTGAGGATCAGTCAGATCTAGTGCTGGAGTGTCGGGGTGTGAGACCGGAGGGGCCAGAGATCAGTATCCAGCTAGCAGAAGAGCCATCAAGGAGAGGTGACGCAGTCCCCACGCAGAGTGACACAGAGATTGCACAATGGCAGCATAGGGATCATCAGCTCAATGTTTGGCCAATTCAGATTTTCCAGTGTCAGTGTGAGGTAATCCTCAAAAGCTATTTTTCAATCAGATTCTCTATGTGGATGGTCGGTAAGGCATCACAAATTGTATTCAGATCTTCTGCATAATAAAACAAACCCTCAGCTGTTGCATGAGTTTTCTCGCATTGGGTTTTTCCAGGGACATTAGTCCAAAAATAACGATGTTGTGTGTCTATTGTTTATTCTTGCTCAGATCTTATTTCCGCATGCACTTATTTTCCACAGTTTAATTTTGTGAAGGTTGTAGTGTATGGGTTTCAATTTTTACCGTAGAAAACAATAAATAACTTGTTCAAGTAATTAACAGGTGGAAAAATTCTCATCAGTTGCTACAGTAGGATTCCGAGTAGCAGAATTCTCACATGTACGTTGTACTATATTTGGCATTTGTACAGGGATTGTAAAGGGCCATGATCCCTAGTACAGGAGCCCTATGATTTTCTTATTGATGGACTGATAAGGAATGTGTTTCGGTCATAAATCTCGTGTACTTTGTTGATTTCTCTACTATTGTATTCGGTTGTGAAAAGTGCTTTATAGTTGAGCATCTCTAGTGTGTTTATGTGCTTAGCTAAGTCATATACAAGACCTAGGGTGTGTGGAAATTCCAACAACTTACTCTTCAATAATCACCTTGTACCTCCATTCCATAGCCTTAACAATCCTAATTAAGGAAGCCCCCTTTGATTTGGAGAAGAGCCAACCAAAAGTGAGAGGAAGAGCCATTGATGTGATAGTGCTTAGCTTTCCTGAGTTGCACAAGACTACTTCCTTGATGTTTGGTAATTTACATCATATAGGGTGTTATTTTGTTGTAACAAGTTCTATGCACCTATAACATAACACTACCTCTCCCTTCGAAAAGCTTTGTCCTCAAAGCACTCTCGAAAATGTAGGTTTTGGATGATTCCCTTTCTAAAGTGTCCTTCTTGGTATTTTTGTCATTGGTTTGAATACTTCAAAGGTTTGTTGTAACTTGATTATAATGCTTCCAAGTTCATATATTTCATTTCTTAATACGGTTTTTCAGTGATCGCTTGTATGATGCTTGCTTTGACATGTATATGGTTTTTCCTTGACATTTTCTTCCTTTGTTGCTTGTGACTTTACTGCATTATTACAAAAAGTTTCCAATCCATATAGCTTGTAATGTTTTCCATGGTAATTGAATTCCATGGGTTGCTCTTCGAGGTTTGTGGCGTAAGTACCCAAATATATCAACCATTTAGCACTTAATACCATATTCACTCCATCAAGTGGCATAACGTAAAACCTTGTTTTCAATATTTGCAATTTTACAAAAAAATTATGGCATATTCCCACTTTTTTTATTAGTTATCCATCAACAATATTAAGATTAACTATGAGATCCTTGGTAGGATATGCAAAAAGGTTTAATTTCTTAGATAAATTGATGTCTTTGTAGTTATGTGTGTTGCTATAATCTACTAGTATCATTATATTCCTATTTTTTATGACTCCTCTCAATTTTGAAGTCTTCGATTTCAAATTTCTTATTGTGGATGCAAGGAGAATTACAGTTTTGTTTTCCTCTTTTCTTAGAGCCATAGTCTTTTCGACATTCCTTAGGTGCGGTCACATATATTTTACACTAGGTTCGATAGTTTTTGGAAGCAAGAATTGTCCTTCCCTTCAAGATTACCTAGTGCATGTAATGGTAGCTAATGGTATTTCAGGCTTGATTCCATCATTGTCAAATTTTAACATGTGCCCAATAGTGATTTCATTTTACAAGTTTGGGATGACTACTTCCTTCTCAATCATTATTTTGTAATATTGTAGTGACTTTTCTACATGTCTCAAAACCATTTTTGACCAAATTGTGACAATCATTTTCCTTATCTTGTCCCTTGTGGTAGAATTTATTTTCATTGTATTGGTTTTGCGGATTATAGTCAATTATCTTCTCTAGTGGTTCAAAAGATATCTTTTCTTGACCAAGGGTTTTTCTGTTGATTTACATTGTTGCACTTCTAGCCTCATACACATTTTGAGGTTTCTACAGTGTCAACCTCATTTTGGTAATGGGTAAACCTAGTGAATTTCAGTTTCCTCACTAGCCCTTGTATTTTGGATAGTTGGGGCACTTGTTTTCATGGATATTGATGAGATAGAGGGTTTGGTGACATTTGGATGGACCATATGATGTGGCATGATACTTCTTGGGAATTTGGCTTCATACTGAGTTTTGGTCATCTTCACAATTCCCAAGGCAATTCACATGTCTCACAGTGGTAAGAAAATAGTTTGGAGCTATTTTCTTATGCCAGGGTTTCTCATAACAAGACACGTTCTAGAATTTGGAGTTTTTTCCTTGTTCATTCATTTTGAAGCATATGACACATCACTTGTGGGGGTGGCCACATTGGAGATAACATGAACATTGAAGGCTCCCTAGGCCTTGCATTACACAGTTGATGAGGGTTTTTTCACTTTGTAGATTTCACACTTGACTTTTGGGGCTGATTTTGAGGGGCCTCTCTGTTTGAAGGGTTTTTGTTAATGATTTTGAGGACATTTCATGTAGAAAATCCACGAAATTCTCATATGCTAATATGAACAATCTGAAATATAATTTATTTTCATATAAACATAGAATTTCTCTACTAAACTTTGCAGTGGAATAGGAACAAAAATAAATCACAGTCACACAATAGCAAAACGCAATATTTTTTCTAGGGAACCCAACTAGCAAAACCCTTTGCTTGATTATTGATAGAAACTGAGCATTAGATCTCTTACAAATACAACTTGTTTCAATCTGAAAACAACCTTGTTTTCCTGCCTTGAACCATGCTTGAAACCATTGCAAGATTGTTGATCCCTATCTACTCTCTATCAAACTCACACAAGCCTCAACACACAAGCACCAACTTATGCTCACAAGACAATGATCAAATTGTGTCTTCGTTCCTCCTTATAAGAATTTCGATTAGGCTATTACTGGCAAGTTCTATTTGAGGAAATTCAAACTATTGATTGACTAGTTAACAAAAGCTCACAAGTTGTGTTAACTTGTCCTTTACCCAAAATAACTCGCACTAGAAGACAATAAACTCGGCCTTCCACTAATTAGCACTAGTCAACTGCTTCTTGCAGTGGTAACTTTTAGAAATTTGCCCTAAATTTTAGGAACTCGTGCATGCTCAAGAAGAAACTCGTTGTGGTTCCTTTGATTAAGGCACAAATCAAGGAACCCTTTCTTGTTATTATTTTCAACATTTCAGCTTGGAAGCCCATACGTCCATTTTGGAGGAAACCTAGGAGGGTTGACTTACACACTATGAGGAGTTGTTTGAGTCTCTACACACTTTAGGGCCTTTGGAGGCTAGACATTGCACCTTGGAGCCACTTCCTTCCTTCTTTAGTGGGGACGTCCCTCTCTTTAGGTGTTGTTTCACCTTGATCATTGTACATGTGGCTTGACCACTTTATATTTATAGTAATTTTGACTAGATAGTTGTAGGAAATTTGATTTTTACTTTCCTTTAGCTTAGATCTAAGGATCTCACATCAAATAATATTATCTTATTGTAATGGAATATGTGCACCACTCTATAAAAGGAGATGCCCTTCCTCATTTGTACCCATGGTTGGATTTTTTGGAGCTTTTACTCCTTGGAGCTTAATTGAAATATCTTTCTTGGAGCATATGGTTGTGTAAAGGGTTCTTTCTTTGTAGGTGATTGTTGTCAATTCTTGAAGCTTCTTTATCTTGGTTATTATTTGGTGCATAAGGAGTAACGGTGAAATGCTTAGGTCTTCTAAAAGCTTTCAAGATTGATCCATTTGAGGGGTAAGTCTACCACTTAGAAGGAAGATGTTGTAGGGTTTTTCCTTCTTCCTTTGTTGGTTTGGCGATTATTGGTGCCATGCTTTTTTCTTGCTTGTGGATCCTTAGTAAAAAAAATTAAGTAAATTCAGCAAATCATAGTTGATCTTGTTAGTGAAGGTTTTTCCATTAAGGTTACATCTTTGTAGACCTTGATATTCATTGTTGATCTTGATTAGGTGAGGGATCATCAGTATCATCTGGATTGGATCATTATATTATTTATCATCCATGTTGATGCTTTTAGAGTGGAAAAATTGGATGAATCAACTCACAAGACCAGTTTTACAGACGGATCCCAGTTTGGCGAATTGGGGTTCAAGACCTTCCAGAGGAATTTTGAGACATTTAATGAAGTTTTTTGGGGTCGAAAAACTCTCACTTGTGTCAAACCCCCTGGTCAATTACCTTTCCATTAGTGCAATAAAGACCTCAAACGAAGTATGTATGCAAAAGTTACGCCGCCCAAAAGTTGACCATCCTGTTTTTTCCACCATGATTCAAGAGGATGCCACATAAGCCCCGTTACTCATGAGAAAGGGGCTAGCCACATGCCCATCATGAAGAAGACTCTAGAAGATTCGAGTTGTAATTCATATTGAGGGTTGAATGGGTCAAATTTAGCCCTAATTTGGCTATCGAACTATGTTATAACTGTGAAATTTTCAAATCTGAAAATTATTACTGCAATGATTGGTTTATTTCTCCTACTTATGAGATAAGTTATTTACAGATGCTTCAGTAAATTTTGAAATAAACACAATTGCAGTACTTCACTCTAATCAAAAGCATAAGAACAAAAATTACATAAGTAGCACAATAGAAACAACCACATGAACATAGTTATTTTTGGAGAATTATCGCCGGAAAAACCCAATGTGGGAAAACCGGTGCAGCAGATGAGGGTTTTGTATTTATCTTCAGTAATGAAAAGTTCATTTACAAGAGTCCTTATGAGCAAAGTAAAATTAGCACACACCTGACTGAATTTTTTGTAACCTTCAGAAATGTTTCTAACCCTCGGGGTGATCTCCTACACCCTTTGCGTCATCCAGTGTGTGAGCTATGCGCAGTCCCTCTCTGGGTTGCGTAACTCTGCGTGCAAGGGTTCTTGCTGCCAATCATCTCACCCTTCCCTACACCCTCTTGCCTTCTGCTTCTCCGTTACTGAATCCTCCCTCCTCCTTCTACTTCTGCAATCCTGCCTCTATAGACTCACCCACTGAAATCGAATTCTCTTGCTTCATAATTGATTTCCTTCAGGTGTTGAGAATGTCCCCGGCTTAATTTCCAAATGACCCTCAAGCCTCTTCTTATAGTCTTCTCGTTGATGAATCAACGACCTAGATTATATCGTTAATAAATGGCTCAGATTACAAGATGACTTTAACTTCGTTTTCTAGAAGATTCACACTCTACTTTATTAATACCCTTTAATTATTTAATTTCCCTAAGTTTAGACTTAGGGTCTACATTAAAATAATTAATTATTTTAATAAAGCAAGATCCAAGTGGAATTTCCACAAACGATTTCTGGGTTCTCTGGATAACTATTGTCCAAGCCTCTCCACCAGATTTGAGACTTGGAACACTTCCCAATGCTATAAAATCAACACTCCCTCTTAGTGAGGAAAGTGTTCAAGCAAGATACCATTGTACTGCTCTGACTCTAGAACATCTGTTGCGCTGATGATGTCCTGGTTGTTGCCCCTCATCTTTGCATTGCTTCCCTCTGTATTGCTACTTATGAAACTGTCTCTGCCACTGCCTCATCCGTACTGCAGCTCCCTCTATTTCTGTAGACCACCTGTTCCTCTAATGGAAGGGGTTCTCGACCATCCCCATCTTCTCTCTGAAGTAAGTGAACTTCTTACTCAGAACCTTGGTGAGGATATCTGCCACTTGTTCCCCTGTAGGATTGTACCTCAATTTCACTGCTCCCCGTTGGACATAGTCCCTATTGAAGTGGCACCAAATTTCAATGTGTTTCGACCGGTCATGAAACACAAGATTCTCAGAGAGCTTAATGCAACTCTGATTATCACACATAATCCCGGTCGGTTCCATCCTCTTCTCGAGTAGGTTCAAAAGAAGTTTACGAAGCCATATGGCCTCGCACGAAGCTGTGCTTGCTGCCATGTACTCTGCCACGGCTGAACTTAACGCTACAGACTTATGTTTTTTGTTGCACCAGGAGGTCATTCCTGGTCCGAGACTGAAATAGTACCCACTGGTACTCTTCCGATCCACTGTGCTTCCAGCCCAATCTGCATCTGTAAACCCACTCAACTGACCCTCATTGCCCTTGGTGTACTTCAATCCATACTCGATTGTCCCCTTCAGATATCTGAGAACATGTTTGGCAGCTGCCCAGTGAGCCCTCCTTGGTTCCACCATGAACTAACTGAGGGTATTCACTGCATAACAGATGTCTGGTCTAGTATTGACCAGATACATCAATGATCCGATGAGCTACATGTACAAGGTGGGATCAGCCTCATCATCCTTCGTTGTGTCTATCTTCTTCCAGTTAGTAATCATTGGCGTGGCCATGGGTCTACAGGCTTCCATCTGAAATCTCTTCAAGATGTCTGTAGTGTATCTTCCTTGCCCCAGGAAGATTTCCCCCTTCTGCTACCAGACTTCTAATCCAAGAAAATAGTGCATCTGCCCCAGATCCTTCATGTCGAATTTCGTAGCCAGATTCTCCTTGCAGTCCTTGATGAGCTTAGATGATCCAGTAAGAAACATATCGTCCACATATAATACCAGAATTAACGACTCATTCCCTACTCTCAAGTAGTAGAGATTGGGATCTACATCACTCTTGACGAACCCCATCTTCTTCAAGTAGCTATCAATTCGCCCATACCATGCCCTGGGGGCTTGTTTTAAACCATACAAGGCTTTCTTAAGCCTGCAAACATGATTCTTCTGCTCATGTGTCTCAAAGCCCTCTGGTTGTTCTATGTACACTTCCTCCTCTATCACCCCGTTCAAGAACGTTGTCTTGACATCCATCTAATGAATCTCCCATCCCATCTGCGCTGCTAGAGAGATGACGGATCTGATAGAAGTGTAGCGAGCTACAAGGGCGAAGGTTTCCTCATAATTGATCCCTTCCTTTTGTGCACACCCCTTAGCTACAAATTTGGCCTTGAACTTCTCTATGTTGTCATCTGCAGCATACTTGATCTTGTAGATCCACCTGGATCCTACAACTGATTTGTCTTGTCGTCTAAGGACTACTTCCAAGACGTCGTTTGTCATTATGGAGCTATACTCATCCACCCGCACTTGATGCTGAGCTGCTTCCTGAAAGCTGGAAGGTTCTCCAACCTGAGCTACCAGGGCCTGGTATCTGTCAGGTTGCCTCCGTACCCTCTTCCCGTCTCTAGGGTCTCCAACAAATTCTTCTGCATCCTTCAAAATTTGTTGAAGTTCTCTGCTCGGTCTCCCACTGGTGGTGGGCAATCTCACTTGCTCTCCTTCCTACTCTTCTTCAGAGGAACTCTCCTCAAAATCCTTGTGCCGTGGAGAGGCACTTGACCCATCCTATGTAGGTCGTTGAGGCTGTACTAGTGGATCCTCCTCAATCTGCGTATCTGTAGCCATTTCCTGGGATTTCTTGAAGGCTCTCTCCTCCATGAATTTCACATCCCTCCTTACTACGATTTTCCTGCTCTCTGGAATATAGATGTGATATGCTTTCGCATTTTCACTATAGCCCACAAGAAAACCCTTTTCCGCAGTCTGATCGAACTTCTTCCTCTTCTCTTCTGGAACGTGGCAGTATACCATGCTGCCAAATATCCTAATGTGGCTCACCTTCGGCTCGCTGCCTGTGAACACACTCTCAGGAGTTAGCTTTCCCAATGCTCTATGGGGAACTCTGTTTTGCACATATACCATTGTATTGCAGGCTTCTGCCCACAAAAATTTGGGCATATCTTGGTCATATAGCATTGCCCTTGCAACCTCTACTATGGTTCGGTTCTTCCTTTCTGCAACTCCATTTTGCTCTGGATTGTATGGAGTTGTCCATTCTCTCTTGATGCCTTCCCTTGCACAGAAATTTGTGAATTCCTTATCGATATATTCTCCACCGTTATCTGATCACAGCTTCTTGATCTTCTTTCCTGTTAAATTTTCTACCAATGCTTTGAATTCTTTGAACCGATCAAAGACTTCATCTTTGGTTTTGAGAAAATAGATCCAAGTCTTCCTGGAATGATCATCAATAAAGGTAGCAACATACTTTGCACCACTAAGAGGACCACAAATATCCGAGTGTATTAATTCCAATACACTCTTGGCCCTGTTGCTGCTTCTTGGAAACGCTGCTTTAGCATATCTCCCTAGTACGCATCCCCTGCAGACTTCATCTCTCCTCGTGCTGAGTTTGGGAGCTCCTATGACAGTATTCTTGAGAATCCTCAAGGCTCCATGATGTAGATGCCCCATCCTTCTGTGCCATAATTCATTCAGATCCCTGTTGTCCGTACTGCCAATCAGGGCCAGCGGGGATTCAAGCTGGAGTTTATATAGTTTATGACTCCTTGCGCCAATTTGTGCCTTCTTGCTCCAGCTAGGATGTTTGACATACATCTTATTTCCAATAAAGTATACGGCATATCCCTTGTTTTGAAGCTGAGACACTGAGAGTAAATTCATCCCCAACCCTAGTACATGCAGAACATTCGTGGCCCAAATCTTGTTGCCAGCTTCTGTCTGAAATGTTATGGTGCCTCTTCCAACTAGGGTACATTTGGCCTTGTTTCCCATAGTTATCTGGAAATTCATTCGTTCTTCTTAGTAGCTCAGAAAACATTCTCGAACCCCCGTCATGTGAGCAGATGCTCTACTGTCAATATACCAAACACTTGGAGGAGTTGTGCTCGACACACAAGCAAGATCCTCCTCTAGTCTGGATGCCAGCACTTTCATGTCATGTTCTCTCTACATTTCTATGTACTCTCGAGGTCTGCGTGAGCCCTTCCGGATGTCAGATCTTTGGTCCATACAGATCCTCCCTTTTTGTCTTTAGCCTTTTACTCTGATACCATGTGAAATTTTCAAATGTGAAAATTATTACTGCAATGATTGGTTTATTTCTCCTACTTATGAGATAAGCTATTTACAGATACTTCAGTAAATTCTGAAATAAACACATTTGCAGTACTTCACTCTAATCAAAAGCATAAGAACAAAAATTACACAAGTAGCACAATAGAAACAATCATATGAACACAGTTATTTTTGGACAATTGTCCCCGGAAAAACCCAATGTGGGAAAATCGATGCAACAAATGAGGGTTTTTTATTTATCTTCAGTAATGAAAAGTTCATTTACAAGAGTCTTGATGAGCAAAGTAAAATTAGCATACACCTAGCTGAATTTTTTGTAACCTTCAGAAATGTTTCCGACCCTCGGGGTGATCTCCTACACTCTCTGCATCATCCAGCATGTGAGCTCTGTGCAGTCCCTCTCTGGACTGTGTAACTCTGCGTGGAGGGGTTCTTGTTGTCGATCAGCTCAACCTTCCCTACACCCTCTTGCCTTTTGCTTCTTTGTTATTGAATCCTCCCCCCTCCTTCTGCTTCTGCAATCCCGCCTCTACAGACTCACCCACTAAAATAGAATTCTCTTGCTTCATAATCGATTTCCTTCGGGTACTGAGAATGTCCCCAGCTTAATTTCCAAATGACCCTCAAGCCTCTTCTTATAGTCTTCTCGCTAATGAATCAATGGTCAAGATTATATCATTAATCAATGGCTCAGATTAAAAGATGACTTGATCTTCATTTTCTAGAAAAGATTCACAATCTGCTTTATTAATAGCCTTTAATTATTTAATTTCCCTAAGTTTAGACTTAGGGTCTGCATTAAATAATTAAATATTTTAATAAAGCAAGATCCGAGTGGAATTCCCACAAACGATTTCTGGGTTCTCTGGATAACGATTGTCCAAGCCTCTCCACTAGATTTGAGACTTGGAACACTTCCCGATGCTATAAAATCCACAATAACTGGGCCACTAGGAGGAAAAGGGGTTCAATTCTATTCTAGTGCATTTTGTTCCATAGTCGCACAGAGTAGATGAGAGTGGATAGAGAATGGGTAGAATAGAGAGGGTTTGTGTTTTGTAGTAGCCCATGGGCCACTAGTCTCACTCCTTTCTATTTGCACTATTTCCATTCAGAGAAAGAGAGAGCGGAGTCGCCTCACCTTCCATCTAGGTTCTCTCCCAAAAGGGTTTCCCAAGTCATATCTTTCATTATTGTGGTTTTATGAGTGATTGTTCTATTTGTTCTCTATTTTCCACATTTTATATATTACATGCATAAGCAGAAACAATAATTTAATAAATCTAGAAAGTCTAAGACAAACTAACCCTCCTAGCATAGATTTTGGATTTTCAGTGTCTTTTTTATTAGATATGTTGTGACAAACTCTTTAGGGGAATATCCACAATGGTTTGTAGATCATGGAAGGAAGATTTTGTAGGGCTTTTCCTTCTTTCTTTGTTGGTTTGGTGATTATTTGGTGCCATGCTTTGTTCTTGCTTGTGGATCCCTAGTAATAGTATTAAGTAAATTCATCAAATCATAGTTGATCTTGTTAGTGAAGGTTTTTCCATTAAGGTTAACTTCTTGTAGACCTTGATATTCACTATTAATCTTGATTGGGAGGGGGATTACTCATCCTCTTGGTTCTAATCTCTAAGCCATAATCCTTGAAAGAAATAAACCAATTCTTAAGAGGGTTTCTTCTTGACCTCATAAGCCATTTGATTCACCTTGATTCCATTCCCCTTATTGGATTTTTCATTTTGGAATATCTCTCTGTTTCCTTCATTCACTTATTTCAAAACCTTAAAAACCCCTAAACTCTGTTTTAGTAAGGCTACTCTCAACTTCACCTTGTGTCTCATTTCTTGGTCATAGTAATCCTACTAGGGATATCCCCCTTGAGCCAAAGGAGAACCAACCTAAAGTGCAAAGTATTGATAGTAACTGAGGTGAAGGTGGTGACCATCCTAATAGTTACCCCTTGAGTTGTACCTTGTGGATTAGGACTTTTATCATCAAGTACAATTTGAGTGGTAACACATAGTTTTAGTTCATTGCGAATGTTATGCTTCAATCCTACGATGTACATTTTCAATAGTTGGGTATTTGTGAGCCTAGGATTTCTCATAGCAAGTATTTCCCATTCAAGAGTATATTTGATCATCGTTCCTTTTTTGTGTTAGCAGGTAAGCCTACTACCTAGTATAACTATCATCTTCTTCTTCTTCGTGAAACCCCTTCCAAAAATTGTTCATGGACATTTTCCAATTATCAAGACCCCACCGCAATTTTGATACCACCATAAGAACCAATCATAATCATCTCTTTCTAAATAATGTGAGGTTGTCATAATCATTTCCTTCTACCAAATAGTGGATTTGATACCAAGATCTGTTCCATTTTATTACCCCAAATGACGGCCCTCTATTGTCCTTTCCATCATATTTCTCTAATACATATTAACCCCAAATTTTCCTACATAGAATTTAGGTTTTATGTCCCAGCATATGTTCAAGGATGTTATAAAGGGTGTGTTGAGAATTTGGAGGGCTGGTACATTAATACAAATTCTCTTCTTGATAATTACTTGTGAGCTTACTTGGGATACTTATATCTTTAATTCTTTATCTTATTTAGTCTTTCATCAAGTCAATTACCAAATTACAAGAGACACAAAATTAGGCTCCTAGAGCTCGAGCAAAACCTCTCACTCTTGGAGAGGAAAACCCATAAGAAATTCTTCTTATAGGTCTTCAAATGGCAAGTACCATGACCAAGACTTAGACCCTTGACTTATGAATGTCTCCAAGACCTTGATATTGTTCTTGGTCCTTCTTTTCTTCATTGACCTGAACTGACCTTTCTTCTATGAACTATGAGAGAAGGTAAATCATACATTTACCTTCCTCTCTTTTCTTATCCAGCAATGATTCTTAACTTTCGCATCCATTTTAGGCCTTCATATTATAGAATTGTAGGTACATATCCGAATCTCATCTTTACACTAGACAACAACATACATCATAGTGATTCATCATGGTGATCCGCACCATAGGCATCATAATAATCCGCATTATAGACATTATAGTAATATGCATTTATATCGGACTTAACCATATCTCAAATTCATCTGCATCACTTCTCAAATAGATACTCAACTTGACATAATTCAACGTTGCCTGAACTTCACATTTAAAACAGACTTTATCCTGACAGAGATATCCACTCTTGACCGAAGTTGACTCCTTCCTTAGAACACAGATATGTCCGCACTGTTTTTCTTATCTCAGATCTGTTGTTTCTTAGTCTCTAAAATCCGCACTGGCTTGCACAGGACAGCCCGAATACAACCATTGTTATCTCCTAAAGAAATTCGCATTTTATACCCTATAACAACTTCAGGAAAATCCGCATTTTATACTCTGTTATAACTTCAGGAAGTACGCATTGTATACTCCGTAATCACTTCAGTAAATCCGCATTGTTTTTCAATTAGAGAATCTGCAATCAGCTACAGGTATTCCGCACTTCTACCTCCAAGAGATCCGCATAAAACTTGATCAAAGTGATCCGCACTTGTTCAGAGTGATCCTCACTTCGTTGCTTTGCAAATGAAGTGTAGGACTGTCATATATATATGAGTTGCCTCACTATCTTTGGGCCGACCTTCCAGCAAGATAGTAGGCTCACTTCATAGTTGAATATAGGCCGACATGAAGGGCAGTTAATCCAACGTTTATATGGGTATCTTCTTGCATCATTCAGGAGCCATTACTTCACGGTATTTTGCCAAGATCTTGGAGCATATTTTGTTGACTAGACTCTTCATGAACATGACACTTAAATGCATTTATATCTAGAAGACAAATCCTAATAGACATCAAGAAGAAGTCTATATACCTATAATAAAATCTTTCTCATGAAACCCATGACGCAAGTAAAACAAAAAATATATTTTATTATCTTTGTCTTCTATTTTACATAAATTCACAATTGCATAGTCAATATGAAGACCAACCTAGTTACACTTTTCAACACTCCCTCTTAACTAGGGAGGTATTCATACAGGTACATGGTCACTTTCATACTGAAGAATCTCATAAGAAGAATCGGATTGGTAATCGCATCTGTATAGCATCATATCAACCATCATTGTCCTAGTGTAAGGTGTTGACTAACAGCCCCATCTCTCACCGAGACAATGGGCTACAATGCTGGCGAGACACATGACTTATAGACACCATAGTCATTGTCTCTCCAAGGTACATACTCCACCCAGGTGTTCCCAAAGTATGACCTTCTTGGACTATTCTTCTCTTGGGTAGCCAGCCCTCAAAGAATATCGGTCCTCGACTACTCTTATCTTGAATGCCCTATCTCATTCTCAAAGAGTATTGAATGCCAGATGATTACCCAATCCTCCATTTTGTTTTCCAGGTGAAGACCAGAATGATGTGTCTATCCATTCTCTCCACATGGCCTTCACTAAGACTTACGATTGCTAGTCCTGGTCTAGTGCATCACACATGTATTAGGGAATCACATACGTCACTCCCTTCTTAACTCAGGAAGGACATACTACAAGTTTCTTCCAAGTAAGAAACTTACCACCAAGCTCCCTCTCAACCAGGGTCCTGCAGCAGCAATGGTGAGACATCTAGCTGCTCATGAAGAATTCCTCCCCTCGATGTCATGGAATTCGATATTGAGGAATCTTCAATTTTTGGCTTCATAAGGCATAGATCATCCATCACTTTCAGTCACGAGTCATGTCCACTATCAAAAAGTGATTCATCAGTCTTTCTCATTTGGTCCATTGCTATGCCATGCTGCTTTCCTTCAAATCATATTCAAGGATCATACATCCTTTCTCATGATTAGCATCCCTACACAAATTCATTCAGATAAACATATACGAACTTTTAAAACAAAAGTTACCTTAGTGATGATCTTTCACCATGACATCTTCCTGTAAGCATCGACATCCTTTATTCAGATTGACACATCTCCTAATGATATGATTTGTCAAGGGTCTTCTTCTTTACCAGACTTCTGTCAGAGTCTACATATCCACCCAGGAGATCTCCTAGTCACATCTTCTTGGCTTCCGGATGATAATTGCCTCTTGACATGGTTGCATTTCATGATCTCTCCCTTTCTACACATTATTCAATCCCAAGGACTTGTAAATTTTTCAGTTCCTTGTTCATATACAACCACCTCATATTTCATGAGGATATATTATGTTGATTTCACCTATCAATGTACCGAGAGATACTCCTCCATAAATCATAATTGTAAATACATAAGTCCATTACCTGCAACCATATGACATGACTTCACAGTGTCCAGAGTCAGCATATAAATATATACGTACCTCATATCTTTTTCCTTGAGTCATCCTGTAGCAGTTTTTCTAGAATGAAGAGCTTCATTCCCTTGACTTCTTCCATCAGTATGTCATCACATCCCAGAATTTTGTTTCCCTGATGACCCTTGATCTTGATGACTACCTTCTATTAGTAATGTTATCAGAGAGGTTTTCCCGAAGTTGTTTCACCAGGAGCTCCTACCATGCTTCAATCAGGATGCTACACTACCTCATATCATACAACCAACAGAAAACACTTAAAGGAAAAGATGATCTCAATCATAGTGGAGATCCCCCGCTTCTTTCTTGGATTTCTTTGCATCAGGCTCTTCCCTCATTTCAGAGACATGGGTTTCTTCCATATTTCTCTTGTCCTTTTTCAGATTAAGGACAATTTATATTATAATACCCAAGTTCATCATATCCAAAGCATCGTGCTTTGTCCATATTTCTTCTTCTACTCTGAGGACCAAACTTACCGAATCTTCCTTTCTTCCTGGACATGGCTACAAAGGCTTGATTCCCTTCACTTGATCCTGTATGAGCTTTGGCTTTCAATATTGTTTCCTCTATTTTACATAGAGACCATAAATCATGGAATGGTGTGGCTTCTATCTTCCCGTATAAACTTGAAGTGAAGTTCCCCATTCTTCTGGCAGAGCATTCAGCACCACTGTAGTCATCTCAGTGTTAGATATTACTTCTCCCAGTTCCTGCAGTTGATCTCAAAGAGATTGCTTTTCCTACAGTACTCACAAAGAACAGCTCCACCAATTTCTCATATATTCCTTTTAGATTTGGAGATGAGAGAATCTTTTTATGGATTCTGTAAGAATCCTTTGGGCTCTTATATCTCCCTTCATGTTTTTGACATGACTTCATTGTCCTTGCCTTCCATGCAGAAAAGTTTGAAACCCTAACCAGTTTGTTGCTTTATTTGCAAAGAAGACATTTTCATACGAAGTCATAAAGATACTTACTTGAGAAGATGCTTTTCTTCTTCTATCAGCTTCCTTGGTGAAGATGATGGCAGGAACTCCTTCTTAGATTGACTTCCAAGTAGGTGATCTTGGATCCTTGATGATCAAGGATTACTTCAGAATGAAGGTGTCTTCAATAGTGATGGGTGTTGCTTAATGATGTGTCTTCCAACAATGTCTTCAATATCAAGAATCTTTGATGTCAAAGATTACCTCCTTGATGTGTGGATTCTTTCAGTAAGGTTGAAAATCTTCTTGAGATGGCTCAAGGATTTCCTTGCAAACTGATTTCACTTTTCACTGTAGACTTTGACTTTTGCTTTGATGCTTTCTAGAAAACTAAATTTTTGATCTTTGAGTGGCTTCTTGTCAAGTAGCCCTTTGTATTTAGCACCTTAGCTCTGAAACCATGTTGAGAATTTGGAGGGCTGGTACATTAATACAAATTCTCTTCTTGATAATTACTTGTGAGCTTACTTTAGATACTTATGTCTTTTCTTCTTTATCTTATTTAGTCTTTCATCAAGTCAATTATTAAATTACAAGAGACACAAAATTAGGCTCCTAGAGCCAGGGCAAAACCTCTCCCTCTTGGAGAGGAAAACCCACAAGAAATTCTTCTTATAGATCTTCCAATGACAAGTAACATGACCAAGACTCAGACCCTTGACCTATGAATGTCTCCAAGACCTTGATACTATTGTTGGTCCTTCTTTTGTTCATTGACCTGAACTGACCTTTCTTCTATGAACTATGAGATAAGGTAAATCATAGATTTACCTTCCCTTCCTCTCTTTTCTTATCCATTAATGATTCTTAACTTTCGCATCCATTTTAGGCCTTCATATTATAGACTTGTAGGTACATATCCGAATCTCATCTTTACACTAGATAGTAGCATACATCATAGTAATTCATCATGGTGATCCGCACCATAGGCATCATAATAATCCGCATTATAGACATTATAGTAATACGCATTTATATCAGACTTAACCATATCTCAGATTCATCCGCATCACTTCTCAAATAGATACTTAACTTGACATACTTCAACGTTGCCTGAACTTCACATTTAAAACAGACTTTATCCTGACAGAGATATCTGCTCTTGACCGAAGTTGACTCCTTCCTTAGAACACAAATATGTCCACACTATTTTTCTTATCTCAGATCCGTTGTTTCTTAGTCTCTAAAATCCGCACTAGCTTGCACAGGACAACCCGAATACAACCATTGTTATCTCCTAAAGAAATTAGCATTTTATACCCTATAACAACTTCATGAAAATCCGCATTTTATACTCTGTTATAACTTCAGGAAGTACACATTGTATACTCCGTAATCACTTCAGTAAATCCGCACTATTTTTCAATTAGAGAATCTGCAATCAGCTACAAGTATTCCGCACTTCTACCTCCGAGAGATCCGCATAAAACTTGATCAGAGTGATCCGCACTTGTTCAGAGTGATCCTCACTTCGTTGCTTTGCAAATGAAGTGTAGGACTGTCATATATATATGAGTTGCCTCATTGTCTTTGGGCCGACCTTCCAGCAAGATAGTAGGCTAACTTCATAGCTGAATATAGGCCGACATGAAGGGCAGTTAATCCAACGTTTATACAGGTATCTTCTTGCATCATTCAAGAGCCATTTCTTCACGGTATTTTGCCAAGATCTTGGAGCATATTTTGTTGACTAGACTCTTCATGAACATGACACTTAAATACATTTATATCTAGAAGACAAATCCTAATAGACATCAAGAAGAAGTCTATAGACCTATAATAAAATCTTTCTCATGAAACCCATGACGCAGGTAAAACAAAAAATATATTTTATTATCTTTGTCTTCTATTTTACATAAATTCACAATTGCATAGTCAATATGAAGACCAACCTAGTTACACTTTTCAACACTCCCTCTTAACTAGGGAGGTATTCATACAGGTACATGGTCACTTTCATACTGAAGAATCTCATGAGAAGAATCGGATTGGTAATCGCATCTGTATAGCATCATATCAACCAACATTGTCCTAGTGCAAGGCGTTGACAAACAGCACCATCTCTCACTGAGACAATGGGCTACAATGCTGGCGAGACACATGACTTATAGACACCATAGTCATTGTCTCTCCAAGGTACATACTCCACCCAGGTGTTCCCAAAGTATGACCTTCTTGGACTATTCTTCTCTTGGGTAGCCAACCCTCAAAGAATATCGGTCCTCGACTACTCTTATCTTGAATGCCCTTTCTCATTCTCAAAGAGTATCGAATGCCAGATGATTACCCAATCCTCCATTTTGTCTTCCAGGTGAAGACCAGAATGATGTGTCTATCCATTCTCTCCACATGGCCTTCACTAAGACTTACGATTGTTAGTCCTGGTCTAGTGCATCACACATGTATTAGGGAATCACATACGTCACTCCCTTCTTAACTCAAGAAGGACATACTACAAGTTTCTTCCAAGTAAGAAACTTACCACCAGGCTCCCTCTCAACCAGGGTCCTGCAGCAGCAATGGTGAGACATCTGGCTGCTCATGAAGAATTCCTCCCCTCGATGTCATGGAATTCGATATTGAGGAATCTTCAATTTTTGGCTTCATAAGGCATAGATCATCCATCACTTTCAGTCATGAGTCATGTCCACTATCAAAAAGTGATTCATCAGTCTTTCTCATTTGGTCCATTGTTATGCCATGCTGCTTTCCTTCAAATCATATTCAAGGATCATACATCCTTTCTCATGATTAGCATCCCTGCACAAATTCATCCAGATAAACATATATGAACTTTTAAAACAAAAGTTACCTCAATGATGATCTTTCACCATGACATCTTCCTATAAACATCGACATCCTTTATTCAAATTGACACATCTCCTAATGATATGTTTTTTCAAGGGTCTTCTTCTTTACCAGACTTCTGTCAGAGTCTACATATCCTCCCAAGAGATCTCCTAGTCACATCTTCTTGGCTTCCGGATGATAACTGCCTCTTAACATGGTTGCATTTCATGATCTCTCCCTTTCTGCACATTCTTCAATCCCAGGAACTTGCAAATTTTCCAGTTCCTCGTTCATATACAACCACCTCATATTTCATGAGGATATATTATGTTGATTTCGTCTGTCAATGTACCGAGAGATACTCCTCCATAGATCATACTTCTAAATACAGAAGTCCATTACCTGCAACCATATGACATGACTTCACAGTATCTAGAGTCAGCATATAAATATATACATACCTCATATCTTTTTCCTTGAGTCATCCTGTAGCAGTTTTTTTAGAATGAAGAGCTTCATTCCCTTGACTTCTTCCATCAGTATGTCATCACATCCCAGAATTTTGTTTCCATGATGACCCTTGATCTTGATGACTACCTTCTATTAGTAATGTTATCAGAGAGGTTTTCCCGAAGTTGTTTCACCAGGAGCTCCTACCATGCTTCGATCAGGATGCTACACTGCCTCATATCATACAACCAACAGAAAACACTTAAAGGAGAAGATGATCTCAATCATAGTGGAGATCCCCCGCTTCTTCTTTCTTGGATTTCTTTGCATCAGGTTCTTCCCTCATTTCAGAGACATGGGCTTCTTCCCTATTTCTCTTATCCTTTTTTAGATTAAGGACAATTTATATTATAATACCCAAGTTCATCATATCCAAAGCATCGTGTTTTGTCCATATTTCTTCTTCTACTCTGAGGACCAAACTTACCGAATCTTCCTTTCTTCCTGGACAAGGCTACAAAGGCTTGATTCCCTTCACTTGATCCTGTATGAGCTTTGGATTTCAATATTGTTTCCTCTATTTTACATAGAGACCATAAATCATGGAATGGTGTGGCTTCTTTCTTCCTGTATAAACTTGAAGTGAAGTTCCCCATTCTTCTGGCAGAGCATTCAGCACCACTGTAGTCATCTCAGTGTTAGATATTACTTCTCCCAGTTCCTGCAGTTAATCTCAGAGAGATTTCTTTTCCTACAGTACTCATAGAGAATAGCTCCACCAATTTCTCATATATTCCTTTTAGATTTGGAGATGAGAGAATATTTTTATGGATTCTGTAAGAATCCTTTGGGCTCTTATATCTCCCTTCATGTATTTGACATGACTTCATTGTCCTTGTCTTCCATGCAGAAAAGTTTGAAACCCTAACCAGTTTGTTGCTTTCTTTGCAAAGAAGACATTTTCATATGAAGTCATAAAAATACTTACTTGAGAAGATGATTTTCTTCTTCTATCAGCTTCCTTGGTGAAGATGATGGCAGGAACTCCCTCTTAGATTGACTTCCAAGTAGGTGATCTTGGATCCTTGATGATCAAGGATTACTTCAGAATGAAGGTGTCTTCAATAGTGATGGGTGTTGCTTAATGATGTGTCTTCCAACAATGTCTTCAATATCAAGAATCTTTGATGTCAAAGATCACCTCCTTGATGTGTGGATTCTTTGAGTAAGGTTGAAAATCTTCTTAAGATGGCTCGAGGATTTCCCTGCAAACTGATTTGACTTTTCACTGTAGACTTTGACTTTTGCTTTGATGCTTTCTAGAAAACTAAATTTTTGATCTTTGAGTGTCTTCTTGTCAAATAGCCCTTTGTCTTTAGCACCTTAGCTCTGAAACCATGTTAAGAATTTGGAGGGCTGGTACATTAATACAAATTCTCTTCTTGATAATTACTTGTGAGCTTACTTTAGATACTTATGTCTTTTCTTCTTTATCTTATTTAGTCTTTCATCAAGTCAATTATCAAATTACAAGAGACACAAAATTAGGCTCCTAGAGCCAGGGCAAAACCTCTCCCTCTTGGAGAGGAAAACCCACGAGAAATTCTTCTTATAGATCTTCAAATGACAAGTAACATGACCAAGACTCAGACCCTTGACCTATGAATGTCTCCAAGACCTTGATACTGTTGCTGGTCCTTTTCTTCATTGACCTGAACTGACCTTTCTTCTATGAACTATGAGAAAAGGTAAATCATAGATATACCTTCCCTTCCTCTCTTTTCTTATCCATTAATGATTCTTAACTTTCGCATCCATTTTAGGCCTTCATATTATAGACTTGTAGGTACATATCCGAATCTCTTCTTTACACTAGATAGCAGCATACATCATAGTAATTCATCATGGTGATTCGCGCCATAGGCATCATAATAATCCGCATTATAGACATTATAGTAATACGCATTTATATTAGACTTAACCATATCTCAGATTCATCTGCATCACTTCTCAAATAGATACTCAACTTGACATACTTCAACGTTGCCTGAACTTCACATTTAAAACAGACTTTATCCTGACAGAGATATCCGCTCTTGACTGAAGTTGACTCCTTCCTTAGAACACAGATATGTCCGCACTGTTTTTCTTATCTCAGATCCGTTGTTTCTTAGTCTCTAAAATCCGCACTGGCTTGCATAGGACAATCTGAATACAACCATTGTTATCTCCTAAATAAATTCGCATTTTATACCCTGTAACAAATTCAGGAAAATCCGCATTTTATACTCTGTTATAACTTTAGGAAGTACACATTGTATACTTCGTAATCACTTCAGTAAATCTGCATTGTTTTTCAATTAGAGAATCCGCAATCAGCTTCAGGTATTCCACACTTCTACCTCTGAGAGATCTGCATAAAACTTGATCAGAGTGATCCGCTCTTGTTCAGAGTGATCCTCACTTCGTTGCTTTGCAAATGAGTCGTAGGACAGTCATATATATATGAGTTGCCTCACTGTCTTTGGGCCGACCTTCCAGCAAGATAGTAGGCTGACTTCATAGTTGAATATAGGCCAACATGAATGTCAGTTAATCCAACATTTATATGGGTATCTTCTTGCATCATTCAGGAGCCATTTCTTCACGGTATTTTGCCAAGATCTTAGAGCATATTTTGTTGACTAGACTCTTCATGAACATGACTCTTAAATACATTTATATCTAGAAGACAAATCCTAATAGACATCAAGAAGAAGTCTATAGACCTATAATAAAATCTTGCTCATGAAACCCATGACGCAAGTAAAACAAAAAATACATTCTATTATCTTTGTCTTTTATTTTACATAAATTCACAATTACATAGTCAATATGAAGACCGACCTAGTTACAGTTTTCAACGAGGTGGACTCAACATTATGACAATGACAATTCCTCAGTACCTTCGCCACATGGGTACCTTGTGCAAAGCTTTATTCCAATTCAACTTTGTTCCAAAGTTGCAATGTATAAGTTTTGGAGATTATTCTTAGATCAATATTCTATAAGGACAACACGTGTTATTTTTAGCATGGTTCTAGTTCAAGCTTATAGAGGTCTATTTGAGAAATTTTTCCACGTGCATCATATTTGCATGCAGGCCTTAGAGGATGGATGGTGGCAGTGATAAAAATCAAACCCTTCCAAGGGGTTCAAACCTATCCTAGAAGGGTAACTCAAAAATCAACCTTCAACAAAAATGAAAAGTTTTGAATTCATTTGTCATTTTTGAAGGACAACAATTATTATAAAATTTCAAAAGAAGGTGACATTTACAACAACCCATTAGAGTCTTGATTCCCATCTCTTGGGTCCTCAATGATCATTATAGCTTCAACATTATAAGATGATGGAAGTGAATCATGGTCAAGACTTAGGATTCTACACCCACTATTTTTTTTTTTCATATAAAGAATAAAATCATCTATGTTCTAGTTGGCTCTCATTTATTTCTAATACAATGTACCCTTACACAACATTAAATGCATCAAATAATTCACATTCACATAATCCTACCACCCTATTTGTGTGTCTGCCATTTCAAGTGTCATATAATCAAAATTTCCCTCTCAAGAGTTAGTGTACTCCCCATCAAAGTGGACAATAACCCATGAGGCATCATAATGGAACAAGGTGGAAGGAGGAAGGGGAGTGGGAGAACTATGAAGAGAGAAGGTAACGAGAATGTGATCATCTAGATAAGGGGGGAGATTGATAGGTGTTGGATGTTAGGGAGCAGGGCATAGTAGACCAAACTAGTGCTACCACTGCAAAGAAACAAGTGAAGCTTATAGAATCAAGTTACCAAAAGAAGTCTTCAAGGAGTAGTAGGCCATGAGATTTACCAAGCTAGAGGAGATGTCACTCATATGTTATAAGGGATCCCACACTATCACGTGGAACCTTGTGAAAATCAACCATATCAAGGTTGAAATCCAGAAGAGAAAGGATGGCCATTGACCTATGATGAAATAGTATGTATAAAGAGCCACTACAGAGTGTTGAAATCACCCAAGAGCATAATGTCACCCAATGTCAAGCACTGAAAAATGTTGGGGTAAAGATCTAGTAAAGGATCTCCATCAAACTCAAAGTGAACTGCACGGCTCCATGAAGTTCGAGTGAATTGGTAAACTACAATGAAAATGTCCTAGAAGAGAAGAGTATTCCCTTGGACTCAAATCCACATGAATCTAGAATGCTCGTTGAAGGTGACCATTGAAACTTTGCCCTGAAGGGAATCATGGATAAAGCATGCCACATCCCCAAAACCTTGGTGTCCTCTAAGTAATGAATCTCTCATCTAGAGGCAGAGATCCAACAATTACCTATAATAGGATGGAGCTGAGTATGTGACACAAAAGCTCCATCACTTAGAGGAGGTAAAAGCTTTTGTGCCAATTACCTAGGAGGTATTCAAACCTAACCTCCTAGGTCACCTTAAGAAAGTGGGGTTGTCCAAATTCCTCCTCCGTCAACCACCTTAAAACTGATTTCTAAGGCCACCGTCATCTTTTTCTCATCAAGAGCTTTCTAATGATATAAATTTCATCTCATTATAGGCTTTGAGGACAAAGTTATACACATTTGAAATTTTGGCCTCCAAATACTACATCAACATCCTTCCATGCTACATGGAAAACACATGGCATCCTTGTCCACGTGTCATCACTTCATAGGGCCACATCCTTAGTCGTACCACACCAACTTCCACCTTAGGATTGTTGCACACTCTCATCCACGTCATTCCATACCACATTTTCTTCCCACAATGCCCTGCCACTCGGCATGCCACGTCAAAACCTTATTGGGTTCTATCAATATTAGGAAGAAGCCCTAGTGAACTGTATCCTGACCTTTTGATAACCAATCAACTGATATCCTAAAGGCCGATACCCGATAGCATATAAACCATAGTTAGTTGACAGGGAATTCTTCGTTATTGGAATCTATTAGTATCAGGAGTCTATGTGATACCATGCACATCATGGTCTCCTAAGGCCCTAATGCCCAATCTCTCGATGAACCAATCCTGTCACTTGGAAGTTCCCAAACTTTCCATCTACTGACGTTTCAAGGTTTGTCAGTATCGGGGTTGCATTGACTTAGTTGATGTCCCATTTTCTTGTCATCTGACCCCTTGATCGCCTAAAAGTCGATAGTGTAATAAGTCAAAGTTTCGCAACTGATGACGTAACTTTTCCCAGCAGTTAACAAATGTTATTGAGGTCTGTCAACAACGGAAGTTTGTGTTGGTAACTACTAGCAATGTCACCCAACACCTAATACTCAGTAATCCCATAGCTCGATAGCTTGAGGTCTCAATGGCCGAAAGGCCAATATACCATAGATTGATGATAAGAAATTCCCTGTTATTTAATAGCCATTGTCGAGATTGTTAGAAAATCGGAAAGGCAGAAATATTTTCATGTGTTGATAATTATTTGTGATAACGTATGTTCATATTAACTCCTTTATGTTCTTCTTTTATCTTCTTCTCATCAAGTGATTATCAAAGCAAAAACATGAAGATCATGGACACCAGATGTAGGCACTTAGCCAGGGCTAAAACCCCTTTATAGGGGAAAACCCAGTTAGAACTCTTCCTTCAATAGATTCAATTTAGATAGACCAAGACCCTGGACCCAAAGACCTTCCTCCTCCACCAAGTCAACCCTTAAACAGTTCTTCCAACCTCCAAAGATCAACTGCAACAATACTGCATCAACACTGCATCAAAGACAAAATTTCGGCCCTCTTGTTTCAGAACTTCATCCTAGCTTCAAGTCTGCAATTGCGGCCCTCCTATAGCTTTAGAATTTCGATCCTTCAATTAATTTAGAAATTTCGGCCCCCATCTTCAGTCCAGAAACCCTAGCAGACTTCTCATGTGTGAGAGAGGTGCCCAGAAAACTTTGATCTTCTTTTTTCTTCTTCTCCTGCACTTCGCTCTTCTTTTTCATCCTCTTTCTCTATGAAGATCAAACTTTTGTGAGTCTCCAAATGAATCGAGCTCCCTTTATTTATATTGCTTTCATGAGGTTGAAATCCCTTGACGAGGCAGACTTGGTGGAGGAGGCCTAATTGACCTATTTTACATTAAAATAATTTTATTTCTTGACAAATAGAGCCCAAGAAGGGTCTTTTACATTATGACATGGACAAGGATACTTGACATAAACCCTAGAATCTTGCAATGGAGGGTTTGACCTAAAAACATTTGACCCAAGCATGAAACCCATTCTTTAATAAGCCAATTTCTTTTGATAATAAATTACCTTTTTCTTTCTTTTGACTAATACATTTCATCATGACTCAAATATAATTAAGAAGACCGACACTAGTTACATTCTTCAACACTCCCTCTTAACTAGGAAGGTATACATAATTACAGTTATATAGAGGTAAATGGAAGATCTCAAAATGAAATACAAAGAGTTCTAGCACACTCAATGTTGCGGACTAGATACTTGACCAGGGTGTACTATCCGGGTGGGACTAAGATGGACTCAAGCTTTCAACCACTCTAGGTACCATCAGGCTTACTTGCTAACAATCGACCCAGGGATCTAGGTGCGTATCCAAGGTCGGAGCTCCATGACCAACGCCACCCTCCCTCTTCAAAATCTAGACATCAACACACAGGTCAGCCAGATGTCCTCCTAAGCATCTTGCCATTAGATGCTTCACCTCTCCTTATAAATTGAACCAGATATATCCATTTTTCCGAGCATGCTTCCAAAGTGTTCAACCTTTTTATGGAGAGATTTACCTGTATAAACACAAACCCCAATCAGCAAAAAACTTTCAAATATAAGTAAATACAAACCTTCAGGGTCATCAATCATTTCGATGCTACTTTCATCATCAAGTTATCCATATATAATTTGTCGAAAGCTTTCTTCTTCTTTCATTTCTTCAACAACACCACATACATCCTCAGATCTTCTCAAGTCTTTTGTTTGCAACTTCATGAAAAAACATCTATAGTACTTTTGCTTACTTCAAAGTATTCACTATCATAATATGCCCTCCCTCTCAACTAGGGAGATATACCCTTTCTTCTATCCAGGCTCCCTCTCAACTTAGGGATATAAACCACTTCATTTTTCTATAACATTAGAGAGCCTTTCATGGCTCCATTCCTTCTTATGGCCTCAAGGTCATCTTGATCATCATAACTTCCTTCATCATGCTTATTATTATCATACGAACATCTTCATCATCCTGAAGATTATGTACCTACAAAACTTTAATAGCAAGTACAACCAAACATACAGAGGCATGAAGTTAACTATATCAAAATCATGTTACTATAATGGAAGCATTTAGACTTTAGATATCAAACACCTAAACTTAGTTAGGTTCATAAGAGACACATACCAGACTACAACTTCTTGCTAGGGTTTTGTGATAAACCCTAGACTTCATCTTCAAGACACAAAGCCTTAGATATCAACAATTCAATCAAATAACAATCCTACTATACATCTAAGGTTTCAACAATATGTTTTTACATGTCAGACTTCTACTAGGGTTTGTAGTAATCCCTAGATTTTATCAAAACTAAATTATATCAAAAACAATATCATCATATCCTAGAAAATCAATCTTCTACTAAGGTTTTGTTACAAACCCTAGAATTTCAAACTAAAAACATGAGTATCAACAATTAGGTTAGCATACTCGCATATACACTTATAGGATTTCATAATCATGGCTTCGCATTTCACAACATTATCTACTAGGTAAACTCAAGACATAAACATCAATACATCAAAGTTAAACATACAACAATTTTATTCAGATATTACTATAGATATTATAACGATTTTTCTCATAAACCCTAATTCACCAAACCCTAAATATCTAGGGTTTCAATATATAACTTAGACATTAACAACAAACCCTAAAAGATTAGGGTTTCAATATATAACTTAGACATTAACAACAAACCCTAAAAGGTTAGGGTTTCTATCCTAACAATATCAAAACCCTGAACATCAAAAGAATTGGATTTCTAGGTTTCATCAACAACCTTAAGTAGACTAGGGTTTCATAATCAATATTGACATACCCTTAGCAACAAGAAGTTAGGTTTTTGTAGTGAACCCTAAAGGTTAGGGTTACACAAGAATGATTAAATAATATCATGAGGCTAGATTCAATCTAATGATTAATCACCCTAACAAGAATCTTTGTGGTTCAAATCCCTAGACATAATGATGTCACTAATGTAAAGCAAATTTCAAAAGAAGAATGAACATACCTTTTTTATGAAGAGAACCTAATAACAAAGCTTATAGTATAAGACATACCTTGAGTTGTTCCTTAACAAACCTTGTAGGACATCAATTCTTGAAGGACAAAACTTCTTCAATGCTTTAGGTCTATCCTTTGAAGTCTCCTCCATAACCTTTGAGCATTCAACAAGCATTCCTAGCCAAGGAAAATATAAAGAGAAAGGTTATTAGCATACAATATAAACAAGTCTTGATGTGAGGAGGAAACCAAACATGAAAAGATGAAACAAAGAACCAGTATACTTATATTTTTGGTAAAATGGTGGAGGCTCCCTCTTAATCCAATTTTGAGGGATACTAACAACTTTATCCAAATAATTCAAAAATGTTATAACAGGACATGTTATACCTATAAACTCTAGAAATAAAAACATAAAGGAAAAACAATACAAAGCTAAGAAGGATATGTAAGAGAGGACTTAGTAGTATACATCCTTGACTTCTGATTCTTTAGTCTTGTTCTTCTTAGGTGGAGCTTCTGTAGAAATTTCTGAATCTTAATTCTTATGCAGAAATTATTTCTGTTAACCCAGTTAAGCTTCTCCAACTTATACAAGTTATCAACTGAATAAATTCAAGTTAACATCAAAGCAAAACACATAACAAATCTCTACCAATTCAGATCTAGAATAAGCACATGCACACATAGACAAAGTGACACAGTTATTTCTGGACAAACTATCCCCAGAAAAACCCAATGTGGGAAAACCGGTCTCTAGCTGCTGGAGGGCTCTATTATTAAGAATATTTCTGAATACACAACTTTGGCTTCCAGATCTGGAAAACCCTACAGAGAAAACTCTAGATTTGCAACACATGGCTGATCTAAGACCAATAGTACTGGCTGATCCACACCCTCAAACGGGATTTACAGAACTCAGCTAGATCTAGGCCTAGAAACCCCAGATCTGCCCCTGAAAGACATTCGTCAGCCTTTGAAGGCCTCCAAATGCTCAGCCTTGCCACTGGAAGGGAGTGCGTTACCCCAAACTAGGTGATGCAGTCAGTACGCTGCCCCTAAGGGTCTCTGCATAACCCCTGAAGGGCTTCCTGAAAAATCACTTTGTCCTTGTTGCTGTTGCTGTTGCTGTCGTCTGCTGCTGCTGCTGTCTGTTGTTGCTGCTACTGCCTTCCTCTGCGTTGTCTTTCCTGATCTCTTCTCTACTTCTTGTGTATTCTAGACCCCGGGATCAGATCATCCCCTTGGTCTAAATTCCCCTCTCTGCAACTGAAACACTTGAGAATTCTTAGCAACCTCGCCCTAGAATCTCAGCTGAGCTTCAGTGCTCTACCTCTGTGTATCTTTACAAATGACCCCAAGCCTTTCCTTTATACTTTTCTCGTTGAAAAATCAACGGCCATGAACAAATCTTGAATCAATGGCTAAGATTAAAAGAAATATTGATCTGTGTGACTTACGACAATTTCATCACATGTTTGACTTAGGAAATACATTAAAATAATTATTTAATTTAATATCTCCTAAACCAAATGAAATTTCCCAAATCCATTTCTGGGTCTTGTAGATCAAGGGTACTCTAGTCCTTCCTCAAAATTTGGGACCTAAAGCACAACTGATGCTACCCCAAATACACAAAATCTCAACAGCTTCATCGGTAATATTTGCTTGTTCCCCATCTCTCTTATTATTCCTTGGATTCTCAGGGCATTGATTCTTGTAATGACCCATCTTATGACAGTTGTAACATTCAATTTTGGATAGGTCAACTTTCTTCTTGGTCCTTTGAACTTCTAGAAGGTTCCCTTCTTCTTGTGATGAGAAGAATAGGCATTAGAGGTATTTTCTTCTTCATCTTCTTTCTTGTTGTTTACTAATGGCATTCAGGCTTCTTCTTGACTGCATGCATTCCACATTTTACAAATGTTGGAGTATCCTTCCAACTGTTAATTCCTTATGCAAAAGCACTCCAATATTTTGGTAGTCCTAGAAGAGCAGTAATTACGAGCTCTTTTTTCTGGTACAACTTCATCTATTGCTTGGAGTCCATTTCTGATTCTAGATATCCTTATAAAGTAGGATGATACAATATCATATTTTGTCATCTTAATAGTTCTTAATTCATTCCTGAGGCTTGTTATTTGACCAATGTTCTTGATGGTGAATAATTTAGAGAGAGCCTCATACATTTCTTGAGTGGAATCTATGTTGGATATGTATGGAATTAGGTTGTCCTTAACTCCATCCACTATTACGTTCATGGCCAAGATTTTGATTTCTATGAACTTATCCTTATCTGCTTCATCAATAGGCTTCTTGACTTTTCCTTGAACAAGATTCAAAACTTTGTGCTTTTCGAGGATAAGATCTATCCTCTTTTTCCATGCCCTGTAGTTGGAGGCTCCTTCTAGCTTGTTTTCTCCCTTCATTGAAATTGACACAGTTCCTGAAGATAGTAAGCTACTCTTCTTATATAATCCTTTTCCTTAATGACCTTTGTCTGATCCCCTTTTCTTCAATAGATCTTCAGTCTGCCTTTTTCCCTCTTCACCTTGATGTCAATATGTCATTATTGGAGATGGAAAATATTATTGTGATACATGAACCTTATGCAAACCCTAGGTGCTAAGGATGTAAGTAATGAAGTAAAACCTAGGTGCTAAGGTTGCCCTTACATTATAAAGATGTCAAGCCATTAATGAAGAAGTCTAAGATTCCCATGATGCCCTAAACACGAAGATTGATGTATAATCCCTAAGTGCCAATTATGTGCCTAATATACAAGCCCTTGCCCTAATAATATGATGTCCTTGCTCTTGATGAATCTCTAGCCCTCATCTATATGACGACAAGCCCTCCTTGATTGATGCTCATAGCGACCTGGCTTTTAATGAAATAGGGATGCCTATCCTAATGGAGAACTCAAGTGAAGAAGCCCTAAACTTTGTCCTAGACATTTAACAATATGATGACATGACTAGCTCTATTGAAGAACACTTCCCCTAGGACCAAATGTGAGCTCATGAGTCATTACACTTGATGACATGGATTGATGACCACACTTGGAGCTCCAATGAAGATGCCTTGACCCTTATCCTTGTCCCATTGACCTTATATATGAAAAATTCAAATATTCCCAAGGTCTGTACTACATTTCTTGAACAATCATAAAGAAAATTGTTTTAGATCATTTTGAAGACATCATTTCACAATGACTCCTTCCCCAGCATGTAGAGGACTTTTTTACCTTTCTAATGAGCCCTCACTTGCCCTCAAACTCCCTGTAGTTTAGGAGAAAATGATTTTTTAAGGTAATATATATTCTATTTTTTCCTAGCCAACCTATGCTCAGTTACTCATGTTGGCCTCCCTCCATAAGACATGTCCCTTCATTCTAAAGCCAAAATTCGTATATATAGAAGCTCGGACTGTCCAGTTTCATAATCAATATGGTCAAGGATAATTCAGAGATAAAGACAAGTTCACAACTCGTGAACTGAAGGAAGCAGAAGATTAAAATTGAAGACTCGTTTTTGGGTTAAAATTCTGTGACAAGGACTGCTGAAAGATAGGCTCGGATCTGTGTTCTATAGCCTCAGAAATATCCTTAATACGTGGACAGTCAGTTGGAGATTGGAGCTCGGATTTGCAAGTTTGCTGTGGTTCAGACCTATTTGTGGACAGATTTTTGTGGAGCCCAGATTTGTGGGAGGCTAGGAGCTACAGCAATTTGGTGGAGATCTCGCATTGTGAACAATTACCTCTTTGGAAGCTCGACCTGAAATCAATTAACCAGCAGAAGGCTTGGACAGACCTTGGATCATCATACCTTGATTTGTGAGACTTATCACCATTATAGTTCAGTATGTGGACAGTCTTCCTGTGGTAGCTCGTTTTTAAAAAGCTCAGATTTGCGTGCTAAGGATCTGTAATAACTCAAATCTATTGCAGAAGCTTGGACCTGTGATCCGAAGCTTGTTAAAATCTATAACATCCTGTCATTGAACCTGTGAGCTCGGATCTGTGAGAACTAAATCTAGGGCCTGTAATTTGGCCTCTTGTGCTCTGCTACTAGGGCACTTCTGTGGATATATTCAACTCTCTTATTAGGCTTCTCTGGTGCACAGTTCGGTCTTGTGATCTCAGATTGATTTGTAGCAAACACTGAGCTACTTTTTAATGAAACTTGGAGGTACTCTTGTCACAATCCTTTGGAGAAGTCCTGATGATTTTTTGAAGTCTCTTTAGAGCATCTATTGAAAGACCTTTAGAGGAACCTTTTTAAAGCCCTTCTGAAGCAAATTTGATGCAGAAACTAAAGCAGACTTTGAGAGACATATGGAGTTGTCTTGAAGGAACACATGAACAGAGTTGAAGAAAGCAATCTTGAAGACACCTCTTAGAGTAGATTTGAAAATCCTTGGAGCTGAAGTTTGGAGAAGACTTCAAAACACTTGGTTGCAGAATTTGAAGAGGTTTTGGAGTAGCTATTGAAGAAGGTCGTGGAGAAGCCTTAGAAGATAATTTTAGGAACATCTTAAAGTCTATTCGAAGAGATATTGTACCAGTCCTTGAAGTATAAAGAAGTGCATATTGGAGCAGATCTTTGACCAGATCTTGAAGCAGTGAAGACACCTTGTAGTATCAGACCTTGAAGTTGATCTTGGAGGCACCCTTGGAGACCATGATGCACTGAAGTCATCATGAGGTGACTTTGGAGAAAGTGTTTGGGTAACATGAAGAGTAGTGGAGACACCTTCATGAGTAGTCAAAGTTGTCATTGACCTTGGAGATCGTTTGAGGGCAGTGTTGAAGGTGAAGATATTGTCAAGGTTGGTTGCAGAAGATATTGGGAGCCTTGAAGAATTACTAAACTTATCTTGACGAATTGGAGCAGTGGGTTGGAGCCCTAGAGGATAGGAGTCCTCAAGTAGACTGGGTTGGTGCCTATACCAGAGACAAGGTTGGAGCCTTGTAAAGTCCAAGTCAGTGCTGGGAAAAGTACAGGTTGGAGCCTGGTGGATTGGAGATTGGTGTCTCCATCTTGGGTTGGAGCCCTAAACTATATTGTATTGGATTTATTGTAAAGAAGAGATTAATAAAAGTATTTATTCTTATTGTTCATTTTTGTGTTCTAATTATAAGTGATCTAGCTGGTAAAAATAACAATTGAACCCTCTCAGTATTTCCAACAATGACACCAGAATATATAGCAACAAGGACTGTATCAAGATATTTGAGGTCTAATGAAGCATTGGTACATGAAGCAGTCTCGATTTTTATATTAGAAGAATGGATCTCACCATAAAATCCAACCTGTTTGATTTTGAGAATCATAGAACTTTGGATAGACATTTTTGTGGTTCGTATCATAGGACGAAGAACTGAGATCTATATTCAACCCTTTTAAGACTATATGAGACCTGAAGTATGTGGACAAAATTGAATGAAGTGTGAGTAGCGTAGTACAATACTCAAAGGACATAATGAAGAACGGGTAAAGTTAAGAGAAGGAAGGACGGATTTGGTGCCTATCTTTTTTGTGCTTGAAGGCAGAGTTTAGGAAGAGGTGGCCAAGTGGATAAGGAGTTTTGCGCAACTTGGACGGATGTTTTCTCTATGTACAGGGGGTCGCATTCACTATATAACTTCAGGTAGGCAAAGCCCTAGTACTGTTGCTGGATAAAGCATCTGTGGAGCAAAGATTGAGCAGTGTATCGAGGCCAGGTCACTTGATGAAAAATGCAGGGATAGAAGCCTTCTAGTTGCGGATCAGCGCAGCTATAGCGGAAGTTTTGGACCAAAATTTGGGGATTGTTTGTGTACCCTGTTACCACTCAAACTAGCAGGGGCTCTAAAGAGGGCTCCATGGAGAGCTACTACTAGATCATGGGCAACAAATGGCGCAATAGCCCACTGTCACCTCAACTAAGGCTCCCTACTCTTTACGGACTTTCACCGATGGGAGGAGACTCGATATGATAAGGACCACAAACGGGTAGGAAATGACAGGGTGAGGGGTGATCCTAGTGGCCTATTCACAAGAGAGGCTCAGATATACAGCTTGCTTTCTTTAGAAGGCAAGGTTGAAGGCTCTCAAGGAAGGGCTCAAGGGGAATTTCAAGGTTAAGGTTTAGGGAATGTATCTTAAAATGGAGACTCTTAAACCCTAAAATTCTTATAGAGGCTTGGATTCCATGTGATCCTTGAAGAATTACTCTTAATGGCTTGTGGGACCACACGGGACCACGTGGACCCAGAGGGTAGGTCAAGGGAGTAGGGTCTAGCAACCAATGATGTACTTGACCTATTCCAAAGGAGAAAGGGATCAAAGAATGAATTTTTCAACACAAAACAAGGTGAGGATCCCTATGAGGTCTTTGGCCTAAGGAAACCAAGGGCAAGAATTGATCTTGAGGCTAGGGCTCGAGGTATCTCACAATCTAACCGTCGAAATTGCTTCAAAATTTGACGATGCCTAGGAGAAACCCCGGCACAGATGATGCCAAGAGATCAAACTTTTCCTATAGATGGTTTGCAAGATAAATGATGCCCTAGGAGACCTGTGAGGCTAGACCTTGAAAAGAAAAGGTGAAGGAAGAGAATAATATGGATTGATCACATTTATGGTGGGCCAGTGCCTAGTCCTTTGGGGAGATTTCGAAGTCACGAGTTATAATGACCATGGACATTCAATTTTCTATGTCAAGGAGGCCTTAAAGACAACTCCGCAGACCATTAGGGCAGCAACAAAAGCAGCTTCAAGAAATTTATACTTTGTTTTGCAAAATTAATGGCTTATCAAGATGAAATTCAGTAAAGAAGCATCTCTAGGAATATTCTTTCATAATACATGGCCCATACATGATGCATCACTATCTAGAAACCCAATTTCCACAACTTCGAAATAATGGATGCAACAAATTAGCCCTAGTATAGCGAAAATTCAGCAACAATGTATGGGACAGAATAAAGAAGAAAAATATTAAATGTACTTACATGTATTAATAGTATATCCAACCATTAACAATTTTCCAAGTAAGAGGCTCCAAGACAAAACGAAAATAATCCAAACATCAAAATTCATTCCATGCTCCAAAAATTTGTCCTCTAAGAAGGATAACAAAGTTCTCTAAAGAGACACAAGTCCAACCAAGTGATGATGCTAAAATGAATCCTCGTCACTTGTATTTATACACTCCTAAGGAGTTCGATTTAGCTAATTAGGCCTACATAAGCCCCTAAAATAAAATAATGTGAAAAATAACTAACTTTTGGTGACAAGCCCACCAAACTAGCTTATAAACAAAAGAATAAGCCTCTCAAGAGGTCGAATGATGAATAATACATGTCTTTGGACCTCCTAAGAAGCCTGATGAAGTCCATAGGTGCCATAATGATGAATAGGACTCTCAAAAGTAGTGGACAAGGGGTTGGCCCCTTGTTCTCCAAACAATAAACCTGTGGTGCTCTCATTGGGTGTGGAGGCACACAAATAACCTCATGGGTCTCCCAGTAGGCCGAAGATGCCTATAGACCACCTGCAAGGGCTCATATGATGGTGTAAGTGATGCCACATCAGCATACAAGTACTGGGTCATCTACCAATTGCATGGTACAACTGTGGGGCCGGTTGGGCATGGTGAACCAGGTGCATCTTCCTCGTCCAATAGCTGAATCTCGAGAAATCTATGAACATCTTTGGGGATCCATGGAGTGTTGTCTACTGTTGTGGAGGCCCATGGCTCTCTACACACACCCTAATGTGCTAATGTAGGCCTCTGGAAAGTTAGGACCCTGTATAGGGAGACCAAACTCAAGATGGAAACCATCTGCAATCCTGCATAAGATCCAATGCGTCCCCTATCCCTCCGGCACAACAAGTCATTTAAAGTAATCGAGTTAAAGAGCTTACGAACAATGGACAACAGGTGGGTACTTCATAATGGTCTACCCTTCCATAGTGGGCTTTGGCATGTGCTAATGTCTCCAAGCTCCAAAGGGGGGTTAACCAAGTACTTTATTAGATGGTTTCTACCTTTAGAGGGTATAGTATGTCCAAGGTACATCCTTCAAATGGTGGTGGCATGTGATAAAGAGGTGAATGGAATAGGGAATGAAAGGTACGATCTTGGGCCACATATCAGGGTACAAGGGTAGCTAGTAAAAGGGAAGCCCACACTTGGGTATATAATGTATAGGAGAGAGCAATAGTGGTACATGAGGTGCCTCGGCCTTGATTTTTCCACCCTTCTTTATATGTCTTTTTCCTTTTATGATTTTTCTTTGTTTAACTGCTCGAGGCTCAAAGGATAAGAGAATGATGTGTAAGATATAGCAGTGGATATCCCTTTTAAGGTAGGGCGGTTCATTGCCCACTAGGGGTTGGGACAATCACGAGTTCCTGAATGATAAAGGAGGCTCATCTAGGGCCTATGGAACCAGGGTGATGACCAAGGGTATGGAGTAAAGCTCATGCATTGGCTTTTGCCCACGTGCTAAATATGTTTGTCCCAACCATCTTTTGCATATTGTGGTACGTTTCAACTACTTCAACCTTCGAGGCATCGTTCCAAGCCTGACCCAAGGTGTGGGCAAGGGGAGGGGAGGCTTACCCTATGTGGACCCGTTGTAGAAATGTGGACCTAGGTGGGAAAATGATGGATGGGGTTATAATAAATGGAATGGGAGTGATATATTCAGATGGGGAAGCGAGACCACGCAACCAAAATCGAGGTTTCCCATGTATTACCACCCTAAAACCCAATGGTCAGTAAAGGAGATCCCATGAGACTAAGACCCAAGGGTAACATCCAAAAGAGGTTTAGGGGACAGAAGCATAGACCTAGCCCACTCTTTCTGTTGGATCCCCCCATTAATCCATCCCCAGAAGTGTCCATGATAAGCAAACTTATGACAGATGGGTGAAGGACCACATGGTTGGCTCAGGTGGCGGAGAGATGGCACAACGAGCTAGTTGGTGGTTGCAAGGGGTTTTGGTTGTCGGCTGAGGACCATCTTGGAGAAAAAATTTCTCCTAGGGATATCACCCATGAAGTGGTGGGTAACATGCCCTAACCAGGCCGAAATCTCAAAAGTATATGCACAGGAATGTGACCTAGAGGTGGGCAGAAGAAGTCGGCTAAGAGGTATGTTTTTTTCTTCCGATCTTGATGTATTGCTTGTCTACTGGCCAGCATCCCACTACGTCACCCTGCCTGGTAATGCGCTACCCTAGCTGGGCCTGTGTCACCTTGGTTGGTGTTGCGCTGCCCCTGCGCTGCGCTGGTTGGGTCTGCGTCACCCTGGTTGGGCTTACACAGCCTCTGCGCAGAATTCTGCGTGGTGCTGGTTGAACTGTGTCCCTCTGGCTGGCCCTGCTCTGCCTGGTACAAGCTGCCCTCTCTGCTGCTATATTCTCGGCCTCGGATCAGATCATCCCTTTCCGTTCTCTGCCCCTCACTGCACTGCAAACTCAGTTCGAATTCCTCAGCAAACCCCGCCCCAAAAATTCAACTTAGCTTCAGTGCTCCGCAATGTTTGTGTTTTCTCCAACTGACCCCAAGCCCTTCTCTTATACTTTTCTCGTTGGCAAACCAACGGTCATGATCTAATCTCTAATTGACGGCTCATATTTAAAGACTGTTTGATCCACGTCACTTAGAACATTTCATCACATGTGTAAATTAATTCACTTTAATTTTTCTAATTCCCTAAGTTAGACTTAGAGTCCTCATTAAAAAAATTAATTATTTGAATAACTCATACACCGGATGAAATTTCTCCAAACGCTTTCTAGGTCGTGGAGATCTCGTGTATCTTAGCCCTTCAACAAAATTTCGGAGCTAGAGCACACCCGATGCTACCCCAAAATCTCAACAACTGCAAGGGGTTGTTGGCTGTCGACTAAGGACCATCTTGGAGAAAAAATTTCTCCTAGGGATATCACCCATGAAGTGGTGGGTAACATGCCCTAACCAGGCCAAAATCTCAAAAGTATATGCATAGGAATGTGACCTAGAGGTGGGCAAGAGAAGTCGGCTAAGAGGTATGTTTTTGTCTTCCGAGCTTGATGTATTGTTGGGTGTTTGGTGATCCAGTTTGGGAAAAAGATTGGCAATTAGTGTACAAGAAAGGAGTATAAGGGTTGTTAGTGAGCAGAGTTGAAGCTCTAAGGGTTGGTTCTTTGAAGGACAAAAGAAGGCAACCAAAGGGGCTAGTGAACAAGCCATAGTTCACTGTGTTGCAGGGGGTTGTTTCAGTGAGAAGAAGGGCAACCTCCATTGCCCCAGGGTTGGGACAATCACGGATCAGGGTTCTTGAATGATAAAGGAGGCTCATCTAAGGCCTATGGAACCAGGGTGATGGCCAAGGGTATGGGGTAAAGCTCATGCATTGGCTTTTGCCCACGTGTTAAATATGTTTGTCCTGGCCATCTTTTGCATCTTGTGGTACATTTCAACTGCTTCAACCTCCAGGGCATCTTTCCAAGCCTGACCCAAGGTGTGGGCAAGGGGAGGGGAGGCTTACCCTATGTGGACCTGGTGTAGAAATGTGGACCTAAGTGGGAAAAATGATGGATAGGGTTATAATTAACGGAAGTGGAGTGATATATGCAGATGGGGAAGCGGGACCACGCAACCAAAATCGAAGTTTCCCATGTAGTACCACACTAAAACCCAATGGTCAATAAAGGAGATCCCACGAGACTAAGATCCAAGGGTAACATCCAAAATCCATGCCCATAAGTGTCCATGATAAGCAAACTCAATATTCAATTACCAAATGACAAGGCATGCCTTTAGGTTCGGGAGGCCCACCTTCAAACATACGATCATGACAGATGGGTGAGGGACCACATGGCTGGCTCAGGTGGCCGAGAGATGGAACAACGAGCTAGTTTGTGGTTATTGTGAAAGTTTCAAAACAAAAACCCTACTACAGTGTCTTGATCTACTTCACCTACTTGTTTGATTAATTTACAAGTTATTAATCTGAAATATTCAGAAAAAAACATTAAAGCAAATACAAATTGCAGTCTACACATCTACAGATCAATTACAGAACAACTCGCACATGTGACAAAATCACGCATAGATTTTTCAGACAAATGTCCCCGGAAAAACCCAATGCAGGAAAATCGGTGCAACAGCGCTAGAGGGTTTTATTATTATGCAAAATCTGAATATAGTTATATAGGCTCCAGAAACGGTCTGCCTTACAGAGAAATTACATGGCAGATGTACCTTTCACTCGGAGACAAAATATGGCTAATCCAACACTCTCTGGGGAATTACGAATTCGAGCCCTTTTTGGCCCACTGGAAAACTCAGCGCTGCCTTTGCAGCCTTTGCGTCAACCTCTACTAGCCAGTGTCCCCACTCTGTCGCCCTGACTGGTGTTGCGCTGCCTCTACGCTGCCCTAGCTGGGCCTGCGTCACCCTGGCTGGTGTTGCGCTGCCCCTGGCTAGGTCTGCGTCACCCTGGTTGGGCTTACGCAACCTTTGTGCAGTCTTCTGCATGGTGCTTGTTGAAATGCGTCCCTCTGGTTGGCCTCTGCGCTGCCTGGTACAACCTGCCTCTCTGCTGTTGTATTCTCAGCCTCGGATCAAATCATCCCTTGCCGATCTCTGCCCCTCACTTCACTACAAACTCACTTCGAATTCCTCAGCAAACCCCGCCCCAAAAATTCAACTTAGCTTTAGTGCTCTGCAATGTGTGTGCTTTCTCCAACTGACCCCAAGGCCTTCTCTTATACCTTTCTCATTGGCAAACCAACGGTCGTGATCTAATCTCTAATCGATGGCTCAAATTAAAAGATTACTTGATCCACGTCACTTAGAACATTTTATCACATGTGTAAATTAATTCACTTTAATTTTTCTAATTCCCCAAGTTAGACTTAGGGTCCTGATTAAAAAAATTAATTATATGAATAACTCATACACCAGATGAAATTTCTCCAAACCCTTTCTGGGTCTTAGAGATCTCGTGTGTCTTAGCCCTTCCACAAAATTTCAGAGCTAGAGCACACCCGATGCTACCCCAAAATATCAACACTCCCTCTTAGTGAAGAGTGTGCTCTAGCAATACTTCCACACTGAAGCATTGCCCTAATCTCGGCATAAGTGTCTACACTGCTAATGCTTGGCCTGTTGCCCTCCATCCACTGCGCTGCTGCCACTGTACTGTTGCCCATGTCACTACCACTGACACTGCTGCATTCGTATTGCAGCTCCCTCTCAAATTGCTGCATCGTGCTGCCAACTGCTACACTGCAACTCAGTTGCTGAGAAGTAAGCAATTGAAGGACCACTACCCAATCACTGACAGACAAGTCAGTCGGGCTGCATCTCATCACTAAAGCTCCCTCGACTGTTGCGCCGCGTTGTCTCTCTAAAGCCACTGCGTTGTTGTTTCTCTGCACTACGTAAGCATTGCCCCTCTGTGCTGCTGAAGTCCCATCAGCCTCTGCGCTGCTGCTTCTACACTGCTACTGCCTCTGCATTGCGTTGTTCCTCTCTACAACATCCCAGCTCTACCCTCTGCTTCACTGTGATCTTCTGCACCCACTGCTCCAGTTATCCCGCTACTGTCTTAAGGCTCCCGTAGCATGTATGTGATCCAAAAGTCTGGGCACCTCAAGGATCCTGCCTCCCATCTGTAGCTGCTCTACAGATCGATGTCATCCCACCTCTTCTCTCGAGGTACATGAGCACTCATAGCCACATCATCCTCACTACCACTGTCGCCTCTAGCTGTTGCTGCCTTGGAATCTAAAGGTTCCTTGTCCTTCCTCTTAGGACAAGTGTTAGCGAAGTGTCCAAGTTTGCCATATTTGAAGCACAAGACCTTAGATAGGTCCCTCTTCTTCTTCCCTTGTTGTCGCCGTTCCTTTGATGCAAGGGTTGTGTCCTCTTCCTCCTTCACTTTGCTGCTTCTGGTGTTGAATTTCCTTTTGGTCATCCGCCAAATCTCCTCCTGTGGAAGGATGGCCCACATGTCACTGTAATTGGGGAGTTGTGCTCTGCCCAAAATGCTTTAGACAAACGTCTCCCACTCATCAGTGACAGCATTCAGGGTTGTCCTTACTAATAGCAGTGTTACACGGGGACGCGCCCCCCCCCCTAGGGGACTAGAATCCTCGCCCCCCCGCGATTCGGGGTCTTGGGGACGTCTAGGGGACGTTTCCCGACGTCCCTGATTTTCGAAAATTTGGATGGGACGCCAAGGGGGACGTTTCCCCATCTGGAGGGGTCGAGGGGACGGGAGGGGGCGTGAAGGGGGCGTGAGGGGACAGGAGGCGGCGTGAGGGGACGGGAGGGGACGGCTGGGCCCACATGTAAAAAAAAAAAATTAATGAAAAAAATATTAATAAAATCAATTTTTTTATTTTAATTTTAAATTTAATTAACAATAAAATTTTAATTATAAATTAAATTGAATTAGAATATAATAATAAAATTTTAATTATAAATTAAATTGAATTAGAATATAATAATAAAATTTTAATTATAAATTAAATTGAAATTATTAAATAAATTAAATTTTAATTATAATTTATAAAATCGTAGGTTTAATATTTATTATTTATGTCATAAGTTATAAGTTTATATTATATAACATATAAATATTAAAAAGTTAAATAATAAAACGTATAAGTTATAACATATAACATATAACATACGGTTTACCGTTTATGTGACAGTCATATAAGTTATAACATTAAACATTACGGTTTAAACATTATGACAAATATATTAAATTTTAACCATATAACTATTAAGTTTTAACATTATAAGTTTATAACATTATAACACATATATATAAACATTATAATTTATAACATATAAACATTATACGCACGCCCGCCCACGGCATATGATATATCATTTCATTTGTAAACCCGCCCGCAGTGACCCCATGAACCCGTGAACACTTGTCTATCTAAAATTTGTTTCAGTTAGATGATTCATGATTCATTATTCATCAATTTATAATTTTTAAATTTTATCATTTATCTTTCATGATGTAAGTATATCAGTATGATCATTGATGGTTGTTACCTGTATATACATTCCTTGCAAAAATGAAAAATAATATTAATAATTATATTATTCAATGATATATCATATATAATATATTAATATTATAATATTAATATATATTTTTATTTTTTATAATTTTTTAATTTTATGACCCCGACGTCCCCCCACGTTTCCTAAAATCGGTAGGGAGCTTTTGTATAGGCCGCTCCCGCGCTCCCTCGCTCCCACCTCCAAGGGACTTGGTGGAACATTGACTAATAGTCCTTCATCCGGAGTTGATCCCATGGCAATTAGTTGATCCCGAATAGTCTGCAACCTGGAAAGGAATGGATCGATCTCTTCCCCTTTGTGCATCTGGAACATCCTCATTTGGTTCTCCAAAAGCATCTTACATTGGACGGAGCTCCCTTGATACAACGTGGTCAAAGTTGTCCACACTTCATTTGTCGTCTTCTTCTTGGCAATGAGTGGGACCACGTGATCCTCCAACCCATCAATGATCAAGCACTTTTCCCGCGCCTGATTCTTGTTAAACTTCGGAAGAGCGTTTGCATCATCCGGCATAGCTACGACATTTTCTGCGTGTTCCCTGATGCCTTACTCCTCCAAGATTGACAAGATTTGGCCTTCCAAATCGCGAAATTAGACACACCGTCCAACCTATCCTGATCACGCAGATCGTACGGGGCCATCTAGCTCCAATCTGTCGAAACAGGTACTCCTTTCCCTCTTCTTGCTGCAACACTCAACAGGAAACTGGATCTGGGTTTCTTGGTGATAGAAACCCTCTAGAGTAGTTGCTCCCTCTGACAACTGATTTCCCTCCCAAAAATCCTCCGCCAAATCACCTGAATTAGTCCTCTATGATCACCCTCCTGATCGATTCTCAGATTTGTTTGGCACAAACCTGTTGAGCGATTGTTCTCCTCCCGCTTTTGTCACCTTTGCTAGGCACTGTTCTGCACTGACAGAACCTGTGCCACACTAGCAACTACTGAAGATCCAAAGCTGCACTTCTAGTCTTTGGCAAACTACACAACAATTCTCCACACAGACTGCGTCCCTCTAGCTGGCCTCTGCGTGATCAAACTCGCTTAGCACAGCGACTGCGCAGCGTAGGCTTCCCTTGCGTCACTCTGGAAGGCTCTACAGTGCCTCTGCGTCAACCTCGCTGGGTTGCGTCACTCAAACGGCTTTGCGTCAGCCTCGCTGGGCTGCGTCTCTCCTGGTGTTGTGCTGCCCTCTTCTAGATCTTTGTTGCTTCAGCTGCCCTTCCTACACCAATTATCTTCAGCCGCTCTGCTGGTGGATCAACTTGATATGCAATGCTCTGATACCATGTGAAAGTTTCAAAACAGAAACCCTACTGCAGTGTCCTGATCTACTTCACCTACTTGTTTGATTAATTTACAGGTTATTAATTTGAAATATTCAGAAAAAACATGAAAGCAAATACAAATTGCAGTGTACACATATACATATCAATTACTAAATAGCTCACACATGTGACAAAATTATACATATTTTTTTGGACAAATGTCCCCAGAAAAACCCAATGCGGGAAAATCGGTGCAGCAGCTCTAGAGGGTTTTATTATTATGCAGAATCTGAATACAGTTATATAGGCACCAAAAACGGTCTGTCTTACAGAGAAATTACATGGCAGATGTACCTTTCACTCAGAGACAGAAAATATGGTTGATCCAACCCTCCGGGGAATTACGAATTCGAACCCTTTTTGGCCAACTGGAACCCTCAGCACTGCCTCTGCGTCAGCCTCTACTAGCCAGCGTCACCCTGACTGGTGTTGCACTGCCTTAGCTGGGCCTGCGTCACCCTGGCTGGTGTTACGCTGCCCCTGCGCTGGTTGGCTCTACGTCACCCTGGCTGGGCTTACGCAGTCTTCTGCATGGTGTTGGTTGAACTGTGTCCCTCTGGTTGGCCTCTGCGCGGCCTGGTACAAGTTGGCTCTCTATTGTTGTATTCTCAGCCTCGGATCAAATCACCCTTGTCGATCTCTGCCCCTCACTGCACTACAAACTCACTTCGAATTCCTCAGCCAACCCTGCCCCAAAAATTCAACTTAGCTTCAGTGCTCTGCAATCTTTGTTTTCTCCAACTGACCCCAAGCCCTTCTCTTATAATTTTCTCGTTAGCAAACCAACAGTCGTGAACTAATCCCTAATCGACGGCTCAGATTAAAATACTGCTTGATCCACGTCAGTTAGAACATTTCATCACATGTGTAAATTAATTCACTTTAATTTTTCTATTTCCCTAAGTTAGACTTAGGATCCTCATTAAAAAAATTAATTATTTGAATAACTCATACACCGATTGAAATTTCTCCAAACGCTTTCTAGGTCTTGGAGATCTCGTGTATGTTAGCCTTTCCAAAAAATTTCAAAGCTAGAGCACACCCGATGCTACCCCAAAATCTCAACAGCTGCAAGGGGTTGTTGGCTGTCAACTAAGCACCATCTTGGAGAAAAAAATTCTCCTAGGGATATCACCCTTGAAGTGGTGGGCAACATGCCCTAACCAGGCCGAAATCTCAAAAGTATATGCATAGGAATGTGACCTAGAGGTGGGCAAGAGAAGTCGACTAAGAGGTATGTTTTTGTCTTCCGAGCTTGATGTATTGCTAGGTGTGTGGTGGTCCAGTTTGGGACAAATATTGGAAATTAGTGTACAGGAAGGAGTATAGTGGTTGTTAGTGAGCAGACTTGAAGCTCTAAGGGTTGGTTCTTTGAAGGACGAAAGAAGGCAACCAAAGGGGCTAGTGAACAAGCCCTAGTTCACTGTGTTGCAGGGGGTTGTTTCAGTGAGAAGAAGGGCAGCGTCCATTTCCCTAGACTTGTCGTCTTGATGCAACAGTGTGACAAAAGTGGGCAACATTATAGAAGACCCTATGTGTTGACATCCTTAATGGGCTAAGAAGTAGCTAGAGGGCAGAATTGTTTGAGCCTATGGAGTTTTGTTGACTGATAAAAGCAGATTGAAGAGTTGTAGATTGGAGGCAAAGGACAATCAATTGTGTTCAAGGTTGATTGATCATTGGACAGTGTGTTGGCTACCCTAGTACAAGGTTGATTGATCATTGGACAGTGTGTTGGCTACCCTAGTACAGTGATGATTAAGGAAGCAACATATGTAAGCCTTAGATCAGTCAGTTGGTGGATTGTATGAGGACAGATCTAGGAACAACATTCTGGAGCAGCTAGTACATTGACTAGAGGATGCCTAGAAGACATCATCTACAGTGATTCGTTGAAGGTGTCAATGGACAATTAGGAAACAGTGTCTTGTGCCCTAGTTCAGTGGGTTGCATAGGGCAAACTCAATGATAAGAAGGTTGATTGAGGAAGCCAAATGTAAAGCTACAACAGATCTCCATAGTAAAACAAGTAGTTGATGTAAGGGAAGTATGAGTATTACCAACACACGCTTAGGCTTGTTGATGTACTCTCCATGTTTGAGAGGGACTGAGTAATGGATTTCTCATTTCAGGTTGAGAGGGAGTTAGGTTGGACACATGGTTCTCCTTGTGCCATGTATTGTGACAGATTAGGATTAACATTCTAATTCAAGTACATGGACATGGATAAGGAGAATGGTGGATTGAATAAGCATCTTGGACAGACATTCTTGAGTCATGTACTGTGGCAGATTAGGATTGACATCCTAAGTCAAGTACACGGACTTGGATAAAGAATGGTCCAATGGACAGACATTTCCTTGAGGGAAATGGCCCGATGGTGGACATACTCCAGTAATCCTAGGTGGAGTATGTGTCTCGGAGAGGCGGTGTGGTGTCCTATGGAATGCCTCCCAGCATTGTGCTCTAATATAGTGGAGAGATAGAGCGGACTTGTCAAGGCCTTGGTAGTTGGACAATGTTGGTTATGATGATGCTATCATCATTGATGCTTATCAATCTCGATCCTTTCTTATATGAATATTTCAATTTGAGAGTATCCTCGTATCCTATTGTGTCATTATGAATACCTCCGTAGTTAAGAGGGAGTGTTGGAAAAGTAACTAGGTTCAGTCTTCATAATTATCAGTGTACTTGTATCGATATGTATTTTATGCAAAAGCAAAAAGAAGAAAAAGAAATTTTTTATTATTATTATTTTTCTAGTGAAAGCATGTTCTTCATGCTTGTAGGATCAATTGAGTCAAAAAGAAAATTTATTATGAGTCATTGAGTCAAAGTCCCATTTGGACTTTTTGAAAGAAAAGAAAAGAAATTTGTTTTTGAGTCAATGTGTATTCACAAGACCAAGTCGGCCCTCCAGATGGACAAGTCGACCAACCCATAAGTTGTCTCTTCATATGGTCGAACAATTATATATTGGTACTTGTGCTCCACATTTGGACATCACATCGATTTCTATGCAAGAAAGAAGAAGGAAACCAACGAAGTCAAAGGAAAGAAAGGAGAAAAAAAAGTCTTGTTTTTTGTCCTAATCTATCCACACGTGCAAGTATTCTCTGTGATTTTTCAGAGTTGTTATAGGGTTGAAATTTCAGGACCCGAAATTTTAGAGGTTGAATTTTCATGGGATGACCAGAATGCAAAAATTTGACCAACCTTGATTTTGTTGACTTTCAATTGGTGAAGAAGACTTGGAGAAGGGATGAATTGGGTTCATTGTGACAGCCTTGGTCTTGGTCTTGAGTCTTGGATATCTCACTTTGATCTGATTCTATAAGAACAGGATTTTCTTGTGTTTTCCCCCTTGTGGGGTTTTGACCTGGTTTGGAGCCTTATTTTCTGTGTTCTTTGTCTCTTTTGATCTTCATGTTTTATGTTTTGATAATTGTTTGATAAAGAAGAACATAATAAAAGAATAAGAAGCCAACAAAATACTCACAAGCAATTATCAAGTAAGGGAAGTCAACCTTAATTGTTGGCCTATTGGTTTCGCAACAGCAAGCTCCCCCACTCCCCACCCATCAAGGACTGGGATCCAAACGCGACTGAAACAAAACCTCTAAATTAGGAAGATAATCAGGCTCCACACACAATATGATGAGAATCAAGATGTTGTAACTTGTGGACCTGTGGTTGATGAAGATTATAGCTACTAGATTATTGATGTTATATAGTTTAATCCATGTTTTTATGCTTTTTATAGCTAATTCATCATTCTACATGCTATTATTGACATATATGCATCAAAATACATAAAAATATATATTATATAAAAATCGCTCGCAAAATCATTCCCGGCCCGGAAGCTTCTAAAAATTGTCGCTCCCTACTCCCACTTCCAAGCAGCCTTGCTTTAGACCTTTTCGTCCCAACCAATTCAAGAGTTCTTTATTGAACTCTATAACACTTTGCCCCAAATGTTCTGAGAAAACTCCTTTCATCTAAGTCCTCACCTTGTAGTTCAGGTTGTTGCTCTTGTTTCAAGGTCCATAACACTAACAAGGCCTTTTATTCACCACAACAGAATCAAAGCTTCTCTAGCCTGTCTAAAGCAGACCAAGTTCCATGATTAACACTCACCAAGAGTCTTTCACAAGCAACCAGCCATCTTGGCTATCTAATAGGTTGAGTGATTAACCTCACCTATATTCTTAGCCATATCATCCTACTTGGTAGAGGCCCATAACAACCTTAAGCATTAACAATAACCCGAACCAAAAACCATCAATCATATTCTCTTGAAAGCACATCATAAGAGCACATTAAAGATCATCAAGTAGGTATATGAATATTACACAGTCATCACAGCCCAACTTTACCAATTCATGACATGATCATGTATCACATAAGCCAAGTTTGATCAGCAGGAAGACATAAATATGCACAACTTATAAACATCATTTCTATTTCCTTGAGCATGATTTACATTATATAGTTGAAGTCCACAAGGTTACTTATTTGATCAAGATCATTAGTTGCATGCAACTGATGAAGGGAGAGCCACGTTCCACCCCACCATAGACTTAGCTACACTACAGTCTTTCTTGCAATTGGCCACCCTGAGCTAGACTAAGAAGCCACAAGGGAAGTTCTCACTCAACATTATAGGGTGGAGTCATGAAGGCCATTCTCCTTTATCAAATCACATTCATCAATTTCTCTTGAAATCGCGCTAAGCCTAAAGTCTGCCCAACTATTGTAGGTGGTTTCTCAACTGCTTTGCATTGCAAGCACCCAAAGAGCAATTTCTCTGCCACGCTGCCACGCTATTAGTGGTGTAAGGATGAAGGCCATTCTCCTTCGTCCACACATAAATCAATATGATATCTTTCAACCTATTGAGCCAGGGCATATTCTCATTTACAGTGTGGCCATAATGAGCCTGAGCAACAAAAAGGGAGCCCTTCTCTAAGTCAATAATTCTTTGATGCTTCCACTTTTGTACTTTTTGTAGGTAGTTCAACAAGCTTTCTCAGTAATTGGCCACATTGAGCCTGCACAGCATGAAGGGAGCCCTTCATTAAGTCAATAGTCCCTCGATGCATCCCTTCTTTAGAGCTTTTATACAGTATTCAAACAAATTCCTTAGCAACCCTCTAGGTCATGTTAAAGACTCCACTACTAACTTCGCTCACTAAACTAGGTGAACTAACATCATGCATAGGTTGTTGCATCATGCACAAGGTTTCTAGTTCACACAAGAGCCTCTTCCTTGTCTCTCTGCTCAATTCTCCCCAGTGCTTGTTCCCCCTACGCACATACTGCCAGTATGAGAAAATCAAGTCTTGTTTCTTAGGCTACGTGGTCAATATATATTATCGAGAATGGGTACATGGCCCATACCCTGGAACAATTCAGTACCACTTTCCCCCATTCTTCTCATAACTACCAGTAATTGGGGAGTTCAACTACCTGTGAAAATTCCAAAAACTGGAATCCTATTACAGCAACTGGAAAATATTCACCTAATTGTTAATATTTACTAAACAATTTATTTGCAGTTATCTACGACAAACAATGAATATGTCACACTGCAGCCTACACCAATATTAAATTGTTGCAGAAACAAAATACAGTGCAGGAAAGAAATAAACACACAATCGACACCGTTATTTTTGGACAATGTCCCCGGAAAAATCCAATGCGGGAAAACCGATGCAGCAGTTGAGGATTTGTATTATTATGTAGCAGTTTCTGAATACAAATCTTTGGATGCCTTACTGGCTATCCGATACAAAGAATATAACTGGCAGAAATGAAGTGAGAATTAACCTCACACTATCACTGGTGATCCAACATTGATCCAGCCTCTTAATGGCTAGCCCCAAGCTGCCTCTGCGCAGTCACTGCATTGCCTCTGCGTCACAACTCGTAGGGATTGTGTCACTCCTCTGGCGGATCGATCTGCTAGATGGATGCTCAGATCTCTGACCCTTTGGTCTCACACCTCGTCTCTCGGTACTAGATTTGGATTGCTCCGCGGCAAATCTGTGAATCTCCTCAGAGGCTCTGCGCTGCCTCAACGTAGCTCTGCACTGCCCAGCGTGGCACTGTGCAGCCTCTTCTGGATCTCTCTCTGCCTCCTCTGCAATGTATTCACTAGATCAGGAATACTTCCTCCAGCCAACTATCCCTACCCCTCATTGCAAGAAATCTCTTTGATCTTCCTCCGGCAACTGTTGCGCTGCTCTCTTGAGAAATAGGTCTCTTGATCGCTTACTAGACGTATTTTTCAATTCCCCATCAAGCTCCTTATAATTTCTTGTTGACAAATCAACGGCCAAGAAAAACATAATCAAAGGCTAAGATTAACTGGGAGTTGATCAGTGTCTTTATCTAGAAGATTCACACCCGATCTAATTAATACAATTTAATTAATCACATTTCCTAAGTTTAGACTTGGGAATATATTAAAAATGATTAATTATTTTAATTAAATCCTTTCCGAGTGGAATTTCCCAAAACGCTTTCTAGGTATTGTGGAATGCATGTGTCTTAGCCTCTCTGCAAAAATCTCGATGCTAGAGCACATCTAATGCTACAAAAATCAACACTCCCTTTTAGCGGGGAATGTGCTCAAGTGTTGCAACCTCCTGAAGCATCACTCTGACTTCTGCACCATCTCAGTTGCGCTGCTGATGTCTGGTTGTTGTTTCTCACCAACTACTGCGCTGCATCTGTGTTGTTGTTGACTCTGCACATTGTTGTCAACTGCATCCGCACTGCAACTCTATTGTTGCTGCTACTGCAACATCCACAACTCCCTCTCATATGTTGCTGCTGCAATTGAGAGATGTCCATCAACTGAACCAACTGTGTTCAGATTGATGCATTTGTCCACCAAATTCTGACTGCTGCTAGCCTCTGCATTGTCACTGAAGCCTCTGCGCTACTGTTGACTCTGCACTATGCCAACTGCACTGCTGCCAACTCTACTCTGAGTTTCCCAGTTCCCTGCGCTGCTAACTACTATATCTGCCACTCTGGCACCCGACTGCACCATCTATCATTGGTCCATCCTGCTACTACTATTATGGGCTCGCGTAGAAAGGTAATGATCCAAGAGGTAGACTCCTCAAGGATCCTGCCCATCCTGTAGCTCTCTAAGGCTATAAAATCATATCACTTCACCTCTCCCCTGGAGGTATATGGGCAATCAGAGCAAATTCCTCCTCCAATCTGGAGGACAGCCTATCAATTTTTTCGGTAACAGCTTGTTGATACTGCTCCTTCTCCTTGTCCTTCTTTCGAAGAGGACACTGAGAGCTATAGTGGCCCATCTCACCAAATCAGAAACATTTGATCTTTGAAATGTCCTTTTTTCGCCTACGCTGCTCCTGTTGTCCCTTCGATGGGAGGGTTTCATTTTCCTCCTCCTTCTTGATCTTCGCCCCACTGTTGTTGTTGCCACTTATGGTTCTCTTCACCAAATCACGCCTCATTTCCTCTTGTTGTAGATCAGCCCAAACTCTCTCCCAATCAGGCAACTTCTCTTTGCCTAGGATGCTATGGACAAAGACTTGCCACTCCTCGGAAACGTTGTTAAGGGCCAGTCGTACAAATTCAGTTCCTTGAGGCGTTGCTCCCACAGCAACCAGCTAATCTCGGGAATCCTGAAGTTTCACTAGGAAGGGGTATATGCGCTGCCCCTTCTGCATCCTCGTGCATCTCATCTTCTCCTCCAAGTACATCTTCCGTTGCTCGGAAGACCCCTGATATAATGCGGCCAATGCATCCCACATCTCTTTGACAGTGTCTTTGCCTACTATGTGAGACACAATGTGATCTCTCACTTAGTCGAGGATCAGCCTCTTGGCCTTCGCCATTTCCTTCTTGTAGGTCTTAAGTTGATCTGCATCTGTGGGCTCAGTGACCACATTAGTGATATAAGTCTTGATATCATGCTCGTCTAGAAGGAAAGAAGCCCTTGCCTTCCAGATAACATAGTTCGAGGCACCCTCCAACTGATCTTGATCTCGCAACCTAGCTGATGCCATCGCACCCAAAAACAATGTCGAAGTCTGCCTCTAACCCTCTGCGCAGCTGCTGACTGGCTCTACACACTCCCTGCTGGAGTGAGCAAAACTTCTCTCGGCTACTGCTGCTTCTGCGTGGGAAATTAGAATTTCTGGGCAAGAAATTCTCTAAGGTCAAAATTCCCTCAGTGTGCTCTTCTTCCCTTTTAACGCTTTTCTGTCCCAGCAACTGCTGCAAAAAATCTGCGTCATAGCTGAAGATCTGCTCTGCGTTGCTCCCTCCGTCACTGACAAATATCGATCTGGAAAATCTTCTTCTCTATCGACTCACTTAGAGAAGGATTTTTCCACGAAAATCTTTTCCTCCTGGCACTGGACTGTGCAGCCCTTCTGGGGATTCGATCTGCTGCCTACGTAGCTCTTCGAGCTCCCTCTTCAGCTCTGCTTCTGAGCTCTTCTCTGCTTCACCTGCGCTCTGATACCATGTGAAAATTCCTAAAACTGGAATCCTATTGCGGCAACTAGAAAATATTCACCAAATTGTTAATATTTACTAAACAATTTATTTGCAGTTATCTACGGCAAAAACTGAATACATCACACTGCAAGCTACACCAATATAAAAATGTTGCGGAAACAAAATACAGTGCAAGAAACAAATAAGCACACAATCGACACCGTTATTTTTGGACAATGTCCCCGGAAAAACCCAATGCGGGAAAACCAGTGCAGCAGCTGAGGATTTATATTATTATGCAGTAGTTTCTGAATACAAATCTTTGGATGCCTTACTGGCTATCCGATACAGAGAATATAATTGGCAGAAATGAAGTGATAATTAACCTCACACTATCACTGGCGATCCGACACTAATCCAGCCTCTGAATGGCTAGCCCCAAGCTGCCTATGTGTAGCCTCTGCGTAGTCACTGCGTTGCCTCTGTGTCACAACTCGTAAGGACTGCGTCATTCCTCTGGCTGATCGATCTGCTGGCTGGATGCTCAGATCTCTGACCTTCAGGTCTCACACCTCGACTCCCGGCACTAGATCTGCACTGCTCCTCAGTAGATCTATGAATCTCCTCAGAGGATCTGCGCTGCCTCAACATAGCTCTGCGCTGCCCAACGTAGCACTGCACAACCTCTTTTAGATCTCTCTCTGCCTCTGCAATGTATTTACTGGATCGGGAATACTTCCTCTGGCCAACTATCCCTGCCCCTCATTGCAAGAAATCACTTTGATCTTCCTCTAGCAACTGTTGCGCTGCTCTCTTGAGAAATCGATTTCTTGATCTCTTACTCGATGTATTTTCCAAATGCCCATCAAGCTATGTCTTATAATCTCTCGTTGACAAATCAACGGTCAAGATTAAAACATAATAAAAGGATAAGATTAACTGGGAGTTGATCCCTGTCTTTATCTATAAAATTCACACCCGATCTAATTAATACAATTTAATTAATCACATTTCCTAAGTTTAGACTTGGGAATACATTAAAAATGATTAATTATTTTAATTAAATCATTTCCGGGTGGAATTTCCCAAAACACTTTCTTGGTATTGTGGAATGCATGTGTCTTAGCCTCTCTGCAAAAATATCGAGGCTAGAGCACATCCGATGCTACAAAAAACAACACTACCAACTCAAAAATATGGACAACAAATTCATGTTAAGATGGGGAACCTCCCCAAATCCCCCATAGAGCTTCCTTCCTCCTCATGGTTTCTCATGGTCCATATCAAAGCTCCACCTCTTCATCAATTGTTATTAAAATAAAATTACAAATGTTCCGGATCATTTAACCCATTTACATTTACTTGCCATTACAGGCATCATAAACATAATTAATTACAATTACAATATCTATGGGGAATTAAAGGCTGAGATGTTATATTTCGCTCAAAACTCTCATAGGTCTTTGAGAGGAAAAGGAGGTCATGAGGCACATACACATCTTAGAAGGTGCTAGGAGAAAACCAAACTAAGTTATTGCAATTCCCACAAGCAATGGAGATGGAGGATGGTCCAACCCATGCCAATGAGGGCATGATTTGGAACAAGGCTAATCAAGGGATGGAGGGGAGTTTTGAATCACTGCTTCAAGGTCACAAATAATGACTCATTTGCCTTCCTTCCTTCCTGTCATAACCTGCTTTCTGGCTTACTTGAAACAGAATAAACATGAAGAGCAAGAGAGTAGCTTGATTTGTTGTATACTGATGTCTACAGTCCAATGCAATAGATTTAATAAGAGGATCCAAAGATCTTCTAAGCTTCGTAAATAATCTGATAAGGAATGGTGGAGCTTGTTTTCTCTAAAACAAATCATAGATTTCAGTTCATTTGTTGAATTCAAAAAAACATTTAAAAAGCAAAGTGGCAAGAAAATTAAGGTTCTAAGAACTAATAGAAGAGGAAAATTCAGCTCAAATGAATTTCATCACTATTGTAATGTCCGTGGCATAAAGGCATCAGGCTACACACCTAAACAAAACTGTGTTGTGGAAAGGAAAAATAGGCACATAATGTAGATGGCCAAGCGCATGATCCATGCCAAAGGGTTGGACTATTCTTACCAGGCAGAGGCAGTGAAGACAGCTGTATATTTAATGAACCAACCCTACAAAGGCGGTCACTTCATTACACCTAAGTGTGAAGTGGAAGACAGCCTTAAGTAAACATTTCAGAGGTTTTAGTTGTAATAGTTATGTTCATGCTCCTAATAAAAAGGACATAAGCTGGAAAATAAATGTGAAAAGTGTATTTTTATAGGCTATAGGAAAGATTCCAGTCTATAGGTTGTACACTATATTACTCCTAGAACCAAGAAACTCATTATTAGCAGAGATGTTGTCTTTCTTAAGTCTATCTCTAGAACAGAATGGGGTTGCAGAATTTGATGGGGAGCAACTTTAAGTGTTGAAGAAGCCAAATCTGAAGAAAAATTGGAAAGAAATATGTCTGATGCAGGTTTAGGTGCACTGTAAAACGCTGATGAGTCTGGTAACAGGATATTGAAGAAACCCAAAAGGTACCATGATATTATAAAGGAAACAAAGGAGGATTTTCTGAAATTAGTGAACAACAAAAATAAAGTCACCACCATGACCATGAGATATTTTGGAAATGAACTTAACCATGAAATATAATTTCTGCTTCTTTTATTCTTTGTACACCAACAACTTTGTCCATCTAGAAGTTGGCTTTCAGGTGCAAGTCCCTCTACTGATATCATAGCATCTTCCATTACTCAAGGACAAACATCACAAACAATGTTGGTGTCATACCTTATGGGTCCTCTTTTGCTTGTGATTGTTATCTATGTGATGTCCATAATAATTGCAAGTCTTACTACTATAGTGGCATGTCTATAAGTTGGGATTGTTGAGAAAACAAGTGTAGTGTAGTTTAATGCTTGATTCCTCTGCTTGATAATTACTTGTGAATATTAGATGTCTTCTTATTGCTTCTTATGTCTTCTTCATCAAGCAATTATACAAAGGTTCAAAACATAAAGATCACAATGAGACAAAGGACACCAGAAATTAGGCCAGAGACCAGGGCAAGACCCACAATGGGAAAACCCAACAATCCTTCTCTTATAGAATCAGATCAAAATGTGAAATATCCAATACCAAGACCAAGACCAAACTGCCACAAAGATACCAAGTCAAACTGTCCTCCAAGTCTCCTCCAATAGTCAAAGTCAATGCTGGTCAAACTTCCTCAAAATGTGTCAAACTCAGAATTTCGGCCTTGCAGTAGAGGCTGAATTTTGGCCTGCAATTACCTCAGAAATTCAACCCTGTTCCAGAGAAAAATTCATCACACGTGCGAACTGTAGTATGGTAGAAACTTCGATTTTCTTCTTGTGTTTTGACTGCCTTCTCTCTTCTTGGACTTCGGCCTTCTTCTTTGTTTAGGTGCAGAAGATACTTGATGTGATGGATGAATGAGCTTTCCAAGAGGTTGAATTGTCTCTTATATATAGCTGTCCAGGAGAGTTGAATAGGTGCCACTAGGCCGACTTGGTCATTGTTACCCACCACTTCGTGGGTGATATCCCTAGGAGAATTTTTTTTCTCCATGATGGACCTCAACCAGCAGCCCCTTGCAGCCCTCAACTAGATCGTTGTGCCATTTCTCCGTCACCTAAGCTAGCCATGTGGTCAGTCACCCATCTGTATTGATCATATGTTTGAAGGTGGGCCTCCCGAATCTAAAGGTATGTCTTGTCATTTAGTAATTGAGTATTGGGTTTACTTATCATGGACACTTATGGGCATGGATTGATGGGGGGATTCGGCGGAAAGAGTGGGCTTAGTTTGTGCTCATGTCCACTCGATCTCTTTTGGATGCTACTCTTAGATCTTAGTCCCGTGGGATCTCCTTATTGACCATTTGGTTCTAGGGTGGTACTACTTGGGAAACCCCGACTTTGGTTGCGTGGTCCCGCTCCTTTATCCGCATATATTACTCCCTTTCCACTCACTATACCCTCATTCATCATTTCTCCCACTTGGGCCCACATTGCCTCTCTGGGTCCACATAGGGTCGGCCTCCCTATCCCCTTGCCCCCACCTTGGGTCAGGCCTGAAATGATGCCCTGGAGATTGAAGCAGCTAAAAGAAAAAGTAAAAGCATAAATGGTCACATTCAATAGGAAATTGTACCACAAAATGCAAAGGATGGTCGAGACAAAAATAATTAGCACGTGGGCAAAAGCCAATACATGAGCTCTACCCCATACCCATGGTCATCACCCTGGTTCCATAGGCCCTAGATGAGCCTCCTTTATCATTCAGGAACGCACAATTTTCCCAACCCCTGAAGGGCAATGAACCACCCTACCTAAAAGGGGGTAATCACTGCTATATCTTACACATTGTGCTCTTGTCCATTGAGCCCCGAGCAGTTACTTAAAGAAAATTCATAAAATACAAAAGCCATATAAAGAAGGGTGGAAAAATCAAGGTCGGGGCACCTCATGTACCACAATTGCTCCCTCCTACACATTATACACCCAAGTGTGGGCTTGCCTTTCTCTAGCTAACCTTGTGCCCCGATATGTGGCCAAGGACTGCCCCTCTCATTCCCTACTCCATTTCAGTTCTTTGTCACATGCCACCACCATTAGAGGGATGTACCTTGGACATACTATCCCCTCTAAGGGTAGAAACCACCTAATAAGGTACCTGGCTAACCCCCTTTGGAGCTTGGAGACTTTAGCACATGCCAAAGCCCACAATGGAAGGGCATGCCATTATGAAATGCCCGCTTGTTGTCCATGGTTTGTAAGTTTTTTTACACGATTACTCTAATGACTTGTTGTGCAGGAAGGCTAGGGGGCGCATTGGCACTTATGCAGGATTGCAGATGGTATCCATTTGAGTTTAGTCTACCTATATGGGGTCCTAACCTCCCATAGGGCTACATTGGCACATATAGGGTGTGTGTAGAGAGCCATGGGCCTCAACAGCAACAAACAACACTCCATGGATCCCCACCGAAGTCCAAAGATTACTAGAGATCCACTTTTGGGACGAGGATGATGCACTTGGTACACTGTGTCTAGTTGGCCCCACAAGAGCACCACACACTTGGCAGGTGTCCCAGGAATTGTACGATGGCATGGCAGTGTTCATTCCATCATCTAAGCCCTTACAGATGATCTACAAGCATCTTCGACTCATATGGAGACCCATGGGGTCATTGGTGTGCCCCCACACACACTGGGAGCACCACAGGTCTACTACTTGGACAGCAAGGGGCCACCCCCTTGTCCATCACCTTTTGAGGGTTTTATTCATCATCATGGCTCATATGGACCTCATTAGGCATCTTGGAGGGCCCCACGACATGCATGGATTATTATTCGACCTCCTGAGCAGCTTATTATTTCATTTATGAGCTAGTTTGGTGGGCTTGTCACCAAAAGTTAGGTTATTTGCACATTATTTTATGTTTAGGGATTAATGTAGGCCCATTAGCTAAATCGAACTCCTAATTGGTGTATAAATAGGAATTAGTTGTATTTATTTGTATCATCACTTGACTTGGGATCTCTCTATCTTTAGAGAACTTCGCATTTTTCCTTGGAGGATTATTTTTGGATGATGGATGAATTTTGATGTATGGATTTGGGTTATTTCTATCTTGGAGCTTCTTATTTGCAAATGTGATGTTGGTTGGATATACTGTCTAACATTGTAAGTGAAAATTTAACGTTTTTTTTCTTATTGCTGGATACATTTGAACTTCGCTATGATTAGGGCTAATTGTTGCATGTGTGAAATGTGGAATTATGTGTCTATTTAGCTTATTCTTTGTATGAGCCATTGTTAGATGAATGAAATGTCCTAGAGATCATGTTATCTTGATAAGGTTGCACCATTTGTATGAAGTATAAATCCTTGAAAGTCACTTTTCTTCTCTTGCCTCTAACATTGGATGAAGTTGACTTTTGGAGCCTCCCTGAACAAGAAACTAAATGCTTATTCATTATTATCCTTGACTCCATATCTCCAAGTGAATCAGGCACTGGTCCCTCGAAAAAGGTGATAATTTTAACCCTCTTTTTTCCTTTTTTCCCTTTTCTCCTAGCTCTAGCCCCATTAGGTCACCTAGGGCATCAATTTCCTGGGAAACTAGCCACATGAAAACTCTGATCTCCTAGATACAACTGCGCTGGTAGGTCCCCTTACTCTCCTACGAAATTGAAGCAATTCTGACAGTGGAATCTCCGGATACCACAAGCCGTAGCTCTAGGATCAAGTTTTGTCTAGGTGCTCCCAAGGCTAGAACCTAGTACGATCAATTTGACATCTTTGGAAGAAAATTATTGTTTGATCCTTTCCCCTCACCTTGGCCAGGTTAAAAACATCATTGTTTGCCAAAATCCATCCCCTAACTTGGGTTGTGTCCACTTGGCCTCGTGTGGTCCCACTCTTCACCAAAGTCTATTTATCAAGGACCACTCAAGAATCGAATTTCTCAAAGGGATTTTAGGGATTGAGAACCTCCTTTATAGGCCTTATCCTTCTACCTCAACCCTCCAATCCTCATCCCCTCTCCCTAGAAGATCAAGGCACTTGATTAAAAGGAAAGCAAGTTCCACTCTTCATTCTATCCTAGGGAAAGGGTTTCTAAGGTCACTTCACACCTCTTCATTGATCTATACTTTATAAGTGATTTCCTAACTACCGAGTCTCCTCCCATCGGTGAAAGTTCGTAAAGAGCAGGGAGTCTTAGTTGTGGTGACAGTGGGCTAAGTCTCCATCGTTGCCCTTGACCTAGCAATTGCCCTCATAGGAACCCCTTTTAGGTCCCCTGCTGGTTTGAGTGGTAACATTTTTGGCGTTGTTACCAGAGACGAGACGTGTGTCTTGTTCTCCATATGATAGTATTGATATATCATTCTTGGCGACTTCATTGGAAGAACGAATCCCTAATTCTTCATTGATCCCTAAGGTCAATGCTTGTAGGGTGAAGCAAGCATTTGCCAAGGCAATTTCATTCACCCTGGCGACTCCCATGTCATTAAGGACCCAGCAACATGTTGACCACATATATTCCCGCCATAGATATGACAGGGATCCTGAGATATCCCTCATATAAATTCATGAAGAATATGCCAACGTTTGATGGGGATCCACATTCCGCAGCCAATCACGTGGTAAGGTTCATGAGGTATCTTTCAAAGCAAAATATAACTCAACCTTGTGACCAAATGGAATTGTTTGTCCTATCCATTGCCCCCAATACCGATTGGCTTGAGTCATGTAAACCTAAAAGCATTCCTTCTCTTCCAATGTTGGCTACGCACTTCTTGTTGCATGAAGGGTCGGGTTTCCAATCTCATGAAGACATATGCCAAATGTTGGATGTGGCCCTTCAAGAGGAGGAAATTATTAAATATGGTTTTTTGCTTGAGGAAGAATATCTTGATCCTTCTCCAAATCATCATGATCATGTGATTGATGCGAACCTCGAGGATAGAGCCGAAAAAGAGACTCATGAATTGGAAAGCATGTCCTCTAAGGATAACGATAACGAAGATCTGGATCCCGAGAGCCCTCCAATGTTACAGTAATGGATGATGGAATATGAGAAATCTTGCAGACAGTTGATGGCCACATATAACGCCCAAGAGACTTTCTCATACTATTATGAGCAATCGGAAAGACTCTGTAACATGAAGTATGAATACAAAAGGAGTCCTACCGATGACTTCTTCTTGAAGCATTCCATCAAAATCATTTAGTAAATACCTTGGATGTCATTCTTCGAGAACGGATGAAAGGGGAAAAGTCTTCCATGTCTAAAGAAGAGAATGAATGGCATCCTACCCAACACCAAATATGTAGTGAAGAATGGGATGATTCTAAGGAAGATCATGATAGTCAAATAAACGAAGAATCTATGAATGACTTTTGGGTTGTTGATTGGGGAATTGGGTATGACTATAAAAATGGAGACCCCGTAGTCTCTCAAATCCATAAGAATGAACTCAGGAAAGAAGAAGATACTCCGCCCGTTCGTAGCAATAGTGTTGGCCCTTATGAACCCCTCCCTAGTGATTGGAAGGGTCTCTTCTTTATGTTCCAAGATGATTCAATCAAAGAAGAGCCTTCTGAAATTGTGGGTAATTCTGATGACTCTAATGTAAAGGAAACTGAGGAAGAAGCTTCATTGAGCCATGCCATCGATACGGGGTTTTTCTTCATGTTTGAGCATTCCTCCCCTTGTTATGTCCCTGCCCCGGAGATGGATATTTGTAATGAGGTTTGTTCCCCTAGTTTTGATGAAGAGTTTGTTTCCCTTACGAAAAAACATGAATCATGGTTTTTCCCCAAATATAATGATAAGTCCACCTCTTGTTTTCCCAATGACCAAAATACTATAATCCTAAATAGAGTCATTACTCCTTCTTACCCTAAGGATGATAGGCACAAGATAGTTCTTCATCAAGGATTCATATACTTGGTCGTTGACATTTCCATCCCCAAGTTGGAGGATAAAATTAAATCGTCTTGACTGATGTCTATTCCTTCTTCCAGTTTTCCTTTCTATGGCATATGGGTCTCTTGTCTTTCCACCTCCCGCCCTCGCAGCCCCTCATATCATCATTCCCATTTGTATTGTCAGGTTCATTGCAAAGATAATCATAGAAGCATGTGTTATTATATTGATCAATTGACATGATGGTTGCATTGGGCCTATGACTATACCTAGAACCTGACATTGCACCATATGCATGTTAGAGTAGGATGCATCGCATGATGATTATATTTCTCATGATAGATTAGCTACATTTAGATTAAGAATTGCATATTTTTATTACTTGTTGATTTTATGGGCTGACATTAAGCATGGGTGATCATAAGACACTGTGAAAAACATGATGCCCCATGGTTTTGGTCGTTGATATGTGCAAATAACAGGTCTACAGTGACCAAAAGATCGTTGGGGTTCTCGTGACCTCCCGTTCGAGTAGTCTTGCCCACCTCTTCAAGGGATCACGTCTTAGGTGGAGCCAGATGTTACCCACCACTTCGTGGGTGATATCCCTAGGAGAATTTTTTTCTCCATGATGGACCTCAGCCGACAGCGCCTTGCAGCCCTCAACTAGCTTGTTATGCCATTTCTCTGTCACCCGAGCCAGCCATGTGGCCCCTCACCCATCTGTATTGATAATATGTTTGAAGGTGGGTCTCCTAAATCTAAAGGTATGTCTTGTCATTTAGTAATTGAATATTGGGTTTACTTATCATGGACACTTTTGGGCACAGATTGATGGGGGGATTCGGCGGAAAGAGTGGGCCCCTCGATCTCTTTTGGATGTTATCCTTGGATCCTAGTCCTGTGTGATCTCCTTTATTGACCATTTGGTTCAAGGGTGGTACTACTTCAGAAACCCCGACTTTGGTTGCCTGGTCATGCTCCTTTATACGCATATATTATTCCCTTTCCACTCACTATACCCCCATTCAACATTTCTCCCACTTGGGTCCACATTGCCTCTCTAGGTCCACATAGGGTCGGCCTCCCTATCCCCTTTCCCCCACCTTGGGTCAGACCTAGAACGATGCCCTGGAGGTTGAAGTAGCTAAAAAAAAAAGTAAAGCATAAATATTTGCATTAAACGGGAAGTGCTTTCCTAAATGCAAAAGATGGTCGAGACAAAAATAATTAGCACGTGGACAAAAGCCAATACATGAGCTCTACCCCATACCCAATTCCATAGGCCCTCCTAGATAAGCCTCCTTTATCATTCAAGAACCCATGATTTTCCTGTTGATTTTTGGTAGTATCGGATGTGCTCTAAGTCTTAAACTTTGTGGAGAGGCTTAGACACATGCATTACAAATAACCCATAAATCGTTTTGGGAAATTCCACCCAGAAACAGTTTTATAAGAAAAATTAATTATTTTTAATGAGAACCCTAAGTCTAACTTAGGAAATTAAAATAATTAATCAGTATTAATGTAAACTGTGGGTGAATCTTCTAGATAAAGCAGATCAAGTCTAATATAATCTTAGTCGTTGATTGGAGATCTAATCTTAGTTGTTGATTTGTCAACGAGAAGGTTATAAAGGAAGACTTGAGAGTCATTTGTAAATTACACCGAGTGGATCTAGAGATCTAATTTTTCTAACGGAGTAGTGCCCGGACGAAAATCAAATCTAAGTGATTCTTGATTACAATTGAGGGGCAAAGTAATTCTGGTTGGAAATTTTCTTGAGCTGGGAATACATCACAAAGAAGACCAGAGCAGATCAACAAAGGCAGTGCATATCAGGGTGTGAGACTGGATCCAGCACCGAAAAGCCGGGGTGTGAGACTGGAAGGGGCCAGAGGTTCAGATCCAGCTGGCAGAAGACCAACAGCGCAGAAGCCACATAGTCCCCACGCATAGTGACACATAGACTGCGCAGTGGAGGGCTTGCCATCCAGGGTTTGTTGGTTAGTCGGGCTTCTAGTATCAGTGTGAGATTTCTCTCACTAACTCTTTATCAGTCATATTCTCTACAGGGATAGCTAGAAAGGCATCCCAGATTGTATTCAGAAAATTACTACATAATATATAAACCCTCAAATCTATTGCACCAGTTTTCCCACATTGGGTTTTTCCGAGGACGTTTGTCCAAAAACAATGATGTCCTGTGTGTGCATTATTTTTCTGGCTCAGTTTCTGTTTTCACAAATGTATTTTAATAGGTGAAGGTTGCTTCAATAACTGCTTCGATATTTTAAGAAGAAATCTTTTAATAACTTGTTAAATCAAATTTACAAGTAGGAGTAGTTCAGCTTGTTGCAGTAGGGATTCTAGATCTAGATCTTAGAATTTTCACAATTCCCAACCCCTGGAGGGCAATAAACCGCCCCACCTAAAAGGGGGTAATCATTGTTATATCTTACACATCATGCTCTTTTCCTTTGAGCCTTGAGCAGTTCATTAAAGAAAATTCACAAAAGGCAAAAGGTGTATAAAGAAGGGTGGAAAATCAAGGTCGAGGCAGCTCATGTACCACGATTGCTCCCTCCTACACATTAGACACCCAGGTATGGGCTTCCCTTTCTCTAGCTGCCCTTGTGCCTCAATATGTGGCCCAAGACTGCCCCTCTCATTCCCTACTCCATTTCACTCTTGTGTCACGTGCGACCACCATTGGAGGGATGTACCTTGTACATATTATCCCCTCAAAGGGTAGAAACCACCTAATAAGGTACTTGGCAAACCCCCTTTGGAGCTTGGAGACATTAGCACATGCCAAAGCACACTACAGGAGGGCATGCCATTATGAAGTACCCGCTTGTTGTCCATGTTTTGTAAGCTTTTTTACATGATTACTCTAATGAATTGTTGTACTGGAAGGCTAGGGGACGCATTAGATCTTATGCAGGATTACAGATGGTGTCCATTTGGGTTTGGTCTCCCTATACGGGGTCCTAACCTCCCAGAGGGCTACATTGGCACATATAGGGTATGTGTAGAGAGCCACGGGCCTCCACAGCAGCAGACAGCACTCCACGGATCCCCACCAAAGTCCAGAGATTACTAGAGATCCACCTTTGGGACGAGGATGATGCACTTGGTACATTGTGTCCAGCTAGCCCCACAGACGCACCACACACTTGGATGTGTCCCAGGACTTATACAATGAGATGGCAGTGTTCATTCCATCATCTGAGCCCTTACAGATGATCTACAGGCATCTTAGACTCATATGGAGACCCATGGGGTCATTGGTGTGTGCCCCACACCCACTGGGAGCACCACAAGTCTACTACTTGGAGAACAAGGGGCCACCCCCTTGTCCATCACCTTTTGAGAATTTTATTCATCATCATGGCATATATGGACCTCATCAGGCCTCTTGGAGGGCCCCAGGACATGCATGGATTATTATTTGACCTCCTAAGAGGCTTATTATTTCATTTATGAGCTAGTTTGGTGGGCTTGTCACCAAAAGTTAAGTTATTTGCACATTATTTTATGTTTAGGGGCTAATGTAGGCCCATTAGGTAAATCGAACTCCTAATTGGTGTATAAATAGGAGTTAGTTGTATTTATTTGTATCATCACTTGACTTGGGATCTCTCTATCTTTAGAGAACTTCGCATTTTTCCTTGGAGGATTATTTTTGTATGAAGGATGAATTTTGATGTATGGATTTAGGTTATTTCTATCCTGGAGCTTCTTATTTTCAAATGTGATGTTGCTTGGATATACTCTCTAACATTGAAATTGCAAATTTAACGCTATTTTTCTTGTTGCTGCATACATTTGAACTTCGTTATGATTAGGGTTAATTGTTGCATGTATGAAATGTGGAATTATGTGTCTATTTAGCTTATTCTTTGTATGAGCCATTGTTAGATGAATGAAATGTCCTAGAGATCATGTTATCTTGATAAGGTTGCACCATTTGTATGAAGTATAAATGCTTGAAATTCACTTTTCTTCTCTTTCCTCTAACATTGGACAAAGTTGACTTTTGGAGCCTCCTTGAACAAGAAACTAAATCCTTCTTCATTATTATCCTTGACTCCATATCCCCAAGTGAATCGGGCACTGGTCCCTCAAAAAGGGTGATCATTTTATCCCTTTTTTTTTCCTTTTTTCCCTTTTTTCCTAGGTCTAGCCCCATTAGGTCACTTAGGGCATCAATTTCCTGGGAAACAAGTCACAAGAAAACTTTGATCTCCTAGATACAACTACGTTGGTGGGTCCCCTTACCCTCCTCCAAATTTGAAGCAATTCTGACAGTGGAATCTCTAGATACCCCAAGCCCTAGCTCTAGGATCAAGTTTTGCCTAGGTGTTCCCAAGGCTAGAACCTAGTAGGATCAATTTGACATCTTTGGAAGAACATTATTGTTTGATCTTTTCCCCTCACCTTGGCCAGGTTAAGAACATCATTGTTTGCCAAAATCCATCCCCTAAACTAGGTTGCGTCCACTTGGCCTCGTGTGGTACCATTCTTCACCAAAGCCTATTTATCAAGGACTACTCAAGAATCCAAGTTCTCAAAGGGATTTTAGGGATTTAGGACCTCCTTTGTAGGCCTTATCCTTCTACCTCAACCCTCCAATCCTCATCCCCTCTCCCTAGAAGATCAAGACCCTTGCTTAAAAGGCAAGCAAGTTCCACTCTTCATTCTATCCTAGGGAAAGGGTTTCTAAGGTCACTTCACACCTCTTCATTGATCTATACTTTATAAGTGATTTCCTAACTAACGGGTCTCCTTCCATCGGTGAAAGTCCATAAAGAGTAGGGAGTCTTAGCTGTGGTGACAGTGGGCTAAGTCTCCATCGTTGCCCTTGACCTAGCAGTTGCCCTCATAGGAACCCCTTTTAGGTCCCCTGCTGGTTTGAGTGGTAATAGTCATCTTGTGGGCTTATGACTCAAAAATAAAATTTAAATTCCTTTCCTTATAAATGTCCAAATGGGACATGACTAAAATAAAATTTCTTTTGACTCAAAAATAAATTCTTTCGACTTTTTTTTTACTCTAAGCATGAAGAACATGCTTTGACAAAATAAATATAATAAATATATCAATGATAAATTAATATCATGAAGACCAAACCTAGTTACAACTTCAACACTCCCTCCTAACTAGGGAGGTATTCATGACTCAATAGGGTAAATCATAATCTCAATTTGAAATATTCATATAAGAAAGGATCTAGATTGATAAGCATCTTCATAAACATCATCACGACCAGCATTGTCAAACTACCAAGGCCTTGACAAATAAGCTCTATCTCTCCACTAGATTAGAGCACAATGTTGGGAGGCCTTCAATAGGACACCACCGCCTCTCCGAGGCACATACTCCATCTAGGTTCATGATCCGGATTGGATCATTATATTGTTTGTCATCCATCTTGATGCATTTGGAGTGGAACAAGTGGAGGAATCAGCTCACGGGACCGTTTTTACCGGCAGGGCCCAATTTGGCAAAACGGGGTCTGAAACCTTCCGGGAGCATTTTGAGGCATCAAACGACGTTTTTTGGTGGTAAAACTTTGCCGCTGAAATGTTGCACCACTTCATGTTATTCTACACACATAGACGTTTCCAACGACGCAAGAAGCGCATCAATCATAGTCCATATGCAAAATTTATGCCACTCAGAAGTTGACTTTCTTGTTTTCACACCTATAGTTCGAGAGGATGTCGCGTCAGCCCCCATTATTCATGGAAAAAGGGCTAGCCACGTGATTATGATGTAAAAGACTCTAGAAGAGTCTATATTGTAACTCTAGTAAAGAGTTGATATAGTCAAAATTAACCACTAGTAGGCTATCGGGCTGTGTTATAACTGGGCCACTAGGAGGAAGAGCCATTCTATTCTTTCGAGAGCATTTTGTTCCATAGTTGAGTAAATATAGCCAGGAGAGATAGGAAGTAGAGCACACACAGAGGATTTGTGCACTGTAGCAGCCCACGGGCCACAGGAATTACTTCTTTGTACTTGCAGCCATATTTCCAGACAGAGAAAGAGAGCGAAGCGGCCTCATCTTCCAGTTGGGTTTTCTCCCGAAAGGGTTTCCCAAAGAACATATCTTGTGTCTTATGTGTATGTGTGAGCTTATTTTGTCATTCTCTACTTTTCTGCATAATTTCCATTTGCATGCATGCACTAATTACAGTTAAATCTACAAATCTAGAATTTTAATAAAACTATAATAGTGTAAAATTTTAGTATTTTAGTATATTATTATCAGATTTGTTGTGACGAACTGTCCACTGGAATATCCACGGTAGTTTACGGATCATTTGGTGTCATAGCAAGTTTCTTTGGGTATTTTGTAGAGATTGCAGGGATGTAGATCAGCGGGGCCGAAAATCGTAAAACCGTAATCATGGGCGACGAATCTGTAATCGAACCTTGTGATCCTGCAGAGGTGAGGTTTACGCGGCTGGAACAAGAAGTTGCAGATATCAACCGCAATGTAAACCTCCTCATGGCGGCCTTGAATAGCAAACTAGGGATACTTGAACAAGATGGGGGTTCGAAGGTAGAGGACAAATCAGAATGGGGACCAAAAGATCGGGGAGAAATGGAGAACCAGTCGAAGAGAGGACCCGAAAAAGATCAACCCAGTTCGAGTGTCGTGAACCAATCACAGTCGCTGTTTAAAATGGAAGCAAAAGTCGATATCAAGCTTTACGACGGCAAGATCGACGCTCTGAAGCTGAACCACTAGTTGCAGCAACTGGAAGTTTATTTCAGTGTCCATCAGATCGAGGAAGGGTAAAAGATCTCATTCGCGCGGCTGAAATTAGAGGGCCATGCACTGACTTGGTTGGAGAGCCACACGGAAACCCTGAGGTTGGAAGGAGAACCTCCAGTGACTAAGTGGGAGGAATCCATTTTAGTGGCCTGATGAGGAGACTAGACCTCGGCCTCCCCAAAAGAGCAATTTGATTAGCCAAGAATGGTTACTATTTACCCACCCACCCCAATCCCCGATGCGAAAGCATGCTCGACTACGGAGGATGGAGGATACCCCGAGGCTTTTTTCTGGTAGCCGATCAAAGTAGCCCAGCTCGAGTATCCAAGTAAAGTAACTAATCTAATCCACTCATGTAAATGATTGATTTTCCTTCTATTCATCTACTGGTGTAAATGATTGATTTTCCTTCTATTGGTGGTATTCATACTTGCCCCTTGGAGAGTAAGCAAAGCTAACTATTGACCATGATGCATCGGTCGGTGAATCTACCGTCACACACATGCTCTTCCGTTACTTCAATTAGCAGGAGATCATACTAGCACCTTACCTCAATATCGATACTTCAAGAACGAATGGACAGGGAGAAATCTACTTTTTGAAAAAATGAGAAAGAAAAGAAAATAGAATCTGAGAAAGAAAAGAGAATGGGGCCTGGAAAAGCTTTCCTGTCACGAAGTATACTTATTTACTTACAGTTTTATCCCATTGGTTACATGGAGGACCAGTGGATCCAATGGCATTACTTCAGGCAAAAGTTGGGCCAAAGCATGCAAGAGTACACCACGGAATTTAGAAAGATCGTTATAATGTTGGGTATCTCTCCAAAGGACCCAAATATACTCCTCAAGTATTTGGGGGGTCTGCGTCGCCATCTGAGGGAGCAAGATGTTGTTGAAGCCCAAATAGGTGGACGAGGCTTGTGTAAAAGCGCAATACCTGGAAAACATAGTGCCTAAAGAGAGCGCAATCAAGTGGATCGAAGCAAAAGGAGCAACGGGATGCTTCTAAGGAGGGAAAGAAGAAGCAAAAAGGGGGAAAAGACAAAAAGACGACAGCCATAGCGCACCAGTGTAAATATCCTAGCAACCACTGCAGCATTGATGGCCATACAGAGGAGAAGTTCTGGAAGTTGCATCCAAAGCTAAACCCGAAGAACAAGAAGAAAGATAACAAGAAGAGGAATCTCATGGCCACTAATTCGAGCAACCAAGTTGAAAGCAGCTCGGATATGGATGAGAAGATCGTTTGTACGTCAGTACAGAAGGAGGTTAATCTGAGTAGCCTTCAACAACAAGAAGAGAAAGAAATGACCAAACTCTTCCATATAAAGATACAGGTCAAGAAGACAAATATTGATGCTCTGTTTGACTCAAGATCGCAAGTGAATCTCATTGCAAAAAAGTTGGTCAAGAAGTTGGGGCTGGAAGTTCGTGATCATCCAAACCCATATCCATTGGGATGGGTAAATAAGGATGCAGAGTTGAAGGTAACAAAATAGTGTAAAATTAGATTTTCTATCAGTGTGGATTTTATTGATGAAATAGATCTAGACGTGATTCCCCTTGATGTATGTGGAGTCGTGTTTGGGAGTCCATACATGTACATGCGTGATGCAATAGACCTAACCAATACCGGCTCGTCAAGGATGGAAAATCATTCATCATCAACGCGCACAAAGGAAAGTAAAAAATTTCACTGGTAAGTGCCAACCAAGCCAAGAAATTGATCAGTTCCAGCAAGAAGTATGTTTTATTGTTTTTAAGAGAAAGTCAGTTTGTAGAGGAGCCAATAAGAGGCAAGGCATCCCTGGAGGGGTGTACTACGAAACAAAAACAACAATTGGAGGAGTTGTTATAGGCATACAGGGATGTGTTCTAAGAGCCTAAAGAGTTACCACCTAAGAGAGAAGTGAAGCATGAGATCCAGCTATTGCCAAACTCCCCATTGCCAAATATTGGGTTGTACAGGCAATCTATTATAGAAGCGAGGTGAAGAAACAGTTGCAGCAGCTTCTGGAACAGGGTGTCATTCGACTGAGTACATCATTTGGGTCACCCATCATCATTGTGCCGAAGAAGGATGGGACTTGGCGGATGTGTATAGATTACAAGGCATTGAACAAAATCACGCTCAAGAACAGATACACCTTGCCCAGGATAGATGATTTGTTGGATCAGTTGCAGCAAGCAAAATACTTCACCAAGCTAGACTTGAAGTCTGGATATCACGAAGTTCAAGTCAAAGAAGAAGATACCTGGAAAACCGCCTTCAAAACCAGGCAAGGTTTGTATGAGTGGTTAGTCATGCCATTTGGCCTATGTAATGCACTAGCTACGTTTATGAGATTAATGAATGATGTCTTGCGCCCTTTTATAGATTCATTTGTTATTGTCTATATGGATGATATATTGGTATACAGTGCTACCTAGGAGGAGCATATGTCACAATTGATGCAATTGCTAGAAACATTGAAGAAGCACCAACTGCTGGAAAATCTCAAGAAGTGCGAGTTGGCGCAGCAGTCTTTGGTGCATATGGGGTATATGATCGGTGGAGGAGAGTTGAAGATAGATCCTTCCAAGATGGCCTCTCGGTGCCTACTAATGTTTCTGAGGTCAAGAGTTTCATTAGGGCAACACAATACCTGAGGAAATTCATAGCCTCGTTTTCAGCGGTAGCAGCACAGCTCCATGCCATAACAACAAGTGGTAAGAGTTTCCAGTGAGGAAAATGTCAGCATAAGGCTTTCAAGGAGCTAAAGAAGAAGATCAGCCAAGCACCAGTTATGGCATTACCAAACTTGCAACGACCCTTTGAAGTGGAGACAAATACGAGTGGGTATGCTATGGGAGTTGTCTTGATGCAAGGAGGAAGGATTATATGCTACCATTTTCAAGTATTTCATGGGGCAATCCTTAACTACAAGGAGCTCTTGCCATGGTGCAAGCTGTGAAGAAGTGGAAGCACTATCTAATGGGAAAGGAGATAGTGTTCCACAGAGATCACCAACCATTTCAATACTTGCAGGCCCAGAGTAAGTTACAATAAACCAGGCAATACAAGTGGATGGGGTTTTTGTTGATTTTTTGTGTAGCTTAGGAGGTACTCCAAGCCAATGATCAAAGGTTGGAGGTCAAAGCACCACAAATGAGCTTGTGGGCTTGAGATCCAAGCTTGGGGGTTTTGTACCCATCGTGATTTGGGTTGAAACCGTGATGGATTTCGACATGTGATGGATGAGGATGATATTGCTCAACGATACGATTCCAACGCAATGAGAAACATACGATTTTGAGTTGTCGTTAGAGAGAAACAAGTTTTTGAAGTTGACTAATTAATTATTGGTTGTCAAGTCATGTCAGCTAGGTGTAAATAAGCCCAATACTCTTCATTAATTCGGTGAAGCCCCTCCTTAGGCTATAAAAGGAGGGTGATATGGTATTGCTTGAGCATCCATTTGTGTGGCAATACATCTCAAGTGAGCTCTGAAATTTAGAGGCCAGTTGCGGCAAGAAGAGGGCTAAGGACAACGTGGGGACAAGTCTGAGTAGGAGGCCAAGGAGACAATGTGGAGAGGTATATTTGGAGGTCGAGCTACAGCAGGGAAGTGCGGACTTGGTTGAGGACTCTTTCGAGGTTGAAATAAGTTCAAGGTAGGGTTGTTCTAGATCCGAGGTGCTGGGCAAGTTGGCCAAGGAGCATAGAAGCAACACGCTATTGTTTTGAGGTGTGTTTGGGCATGTGTTAGGGGTTGACTCATAATTCAGTGGTGTTGTGCTAGGCCGCAGGCCTTAGCACACAACTGAAGTTGCGTAGAGGGCTATCAAGGTGGACTAGCCCCTCTAGAAGGCAGCGTAGGCAAGGAGGAGGCTTCCCAAGGAAGGCCACGTCCCTTAGAGGGCTAGTTTGTGGACTATCATAAGGGCTTAGGGTTGCAGCACGTGCCCTAACCAGGGTTGTCACAAACGGAGAGGCAAACACCAGTTCAGTAGTGTTTTGGAGGGTATTGGAACCTAGTTTAGTATCAGATTTGGATCGTGATAGGGCAGCCTGTGGAAGTCAGTGAGGAGAGGGCAGATCTCATGGTTAGATGCCCTAGACCAGTGATAGTTTCCACAATGATTGGGCATCAAACTTTAAGCAAGAGTTTATCATGAATTGGGTCTAAGTGTTGACTATTGCGTGGATCAGTTGATGGGCAGCTTGAGGAGGCCTTTAGGAGTTGTTTGGAGGAGCCCATGTGTATTGTTGGGAGGCCTACCAAGCAACCAAGGTGACAACAAGCATATTAGATCAGAAGGCAAGACGACAGCAGCAAGGTGTGTTGCAGATGGACCCGTGTATGATGGATTGATGGTGTCCTAGGCGAGGACACAATGATGTGCCTAGATTTGCGCAATAGCTCCTCTATCACGTGTATTGTTGGGAGGCCTACCAAGCAGCCAAGGTGACAACAGACACATTAGATTGGAAGGCAAGAGGACAGTAGCAAGGTGTGTTGCAGATGGACCTGTGTATGATGGATTGATGGTGTCCTAAGCGAGGACACATTGAGGCGCCGAGATTTGCGCAATAACTCCTCTATTGCAGGGCAAAGGGCAGATTGGTGAAGTCTATGGGCAACCATGTGTAAAGGTCTCCCAGGTGTGGGGATGCCCTAATAGGTGCAGATGCTAGAGTGTGGACTTCGTCTCTCGTGGATTGTTGGAGGGCAACGTGAGAGAGGACCAAGTGTGGACGAGATTGGGCACTTATGGTCTGTTGGAGGACAGTGTGATAGTGTCCATGTTGGAGCCGAAGTGCAGCACCTTGATGGACAAAGGTGACTGCTAGCCTGGCAGTTGTTGGAGGTCAAGGGTCTGATCAACCAGGAGCAGGATTGTGGAGCCCGAGACTTGTGTGTGGAGGACTTCTACAGCAGATGATGGGAAGTCCTCCTAACCTATGTTCATTGTAGGATATGGACATCTTACAGTGATAGGTGGCAGCCCCCCGTGCCCTATGTTGGTCATCATCATTGCAGCGTAGGAAGACCATAGTGGGTTGCAGTCCCTGAGTAGCTAAGGAGCAACAGTGGGCAGATTGAGAGTTGTTCACAAGAGGAGCTGTGAACAACTCGACAGGTGTCTCGATGTGTTGTGCCCTCGATGGATGAAGGGACAACTAGAGAACAGATTGGACAGCCGAGATTCAGTGACCAAATGGACGTGGAGCATTGATAGAGGCAGGAGTTGCAGATCGGGTATCCGAAGGCCTGGGCAGGTACAGGCCCCAGGGTACGACCGAGAGGGTTGAGAGATTGCACTACAGCTAGATGGTCAGGGTATCTTGTTTGTATCTTGTACTAATGGATGTATGAGGGCCAAAATCCCTAGTACGGGAGCCCCAAACTGTTGTATTATATGTTGTTACTGTAACAAAGTTGGGTTGAAAAATTAAAAAGTTATCTATATTCTGTGCATGTGTGATTTACTTCTTTATATTTCCACTGTGCAAAGTAATTCTATTGAGATTCTTGGTTTGGTAGCTTCAGAGATTTTAAGACTCTAACCTAGACCCAAGGTCGTGGAAATTCAACATGGTAGCAGAGCGTGTCTAAGCTACTTTGGAAGCCAGTGAATCAGATTTTGCACAGTGAAGCAATTGTGGATGTCTAGATCATGGAGCAGAGGATTCAGCTGAAGACATGGTTATGTGGTCTTGACAGGTTACATGGCGAGATGGGTTGGGAGTTCTGGTGGATTGGCGGTGAGCCTGGTGAACAACAATTTGTTGTAGGACAGATTGTTGATCATGGATTATCGTTTATGTGCCATGGATGGTTGGGACAGCTCGAGGATTTCTTTGGCATGAACGAGATCAAGTTGATCGAGATGGTTTCATGTGATGGACTACAGGTTGGCAGGCTAGAGTCTTCATCGAATCCTGGTGTTGCATATTTGAGATTGGTGGGATTTGCACAAGTGGTATTTGATCCAGGAGGATGAGTGCTTGCAGAACTAAGCCAGTGGAGATCATGTAGGCTCAGAGAAAGTCTAGCCTCAAAGGGAGCAGCCCTATGGAGGATCGGGATCTCAAAGTTCAGATGTGATGAGGCAGAGGAACTACCAAGATTGTCGGAGTCATCTACAGAGTATGTTGTAGTGATGGATGCCAGATGGGCTAGTGTCGTCGTCGAATGATGATTATTGCTTCCTAGTCTTGGAAGTACCTCTGTCGCTAAGAGGGAGTGTTGAATTTTTGTGTAGCTTGGGAGGTACTCCAAGCCATTATGATCAAAGGTTGGAGGTCAAAGCGCCACAAATGGGCTTGTGGGCTTGAGATCCAAGCTTAGGGATTTTATACCCATCGTGATTTGGGCCGAAACCGTGATGCATTTATGACATGTGATGGATGAGGATGATAGTGCTCAGCGATACGATTCCAACGCAACGAGAATCATCTGATTCCGATTTGTCGTTAGAGAGAAATTAATTTTTGAAATTGACTAATTAATTATTGGTTGTCAAGTCTTTTCGGCTTGGTGTAAATAAGCCCAATAGAAGGGTCTCTTCATTAATTCAGTGAAGCCCCTCCTTGGGCTATAAAAGGAGGGTGATATGGTATTGCTTGAGCATCCATTTGTGTGGGCAATAAATCTCAAGTGAGATTTGCAATTTAGAGGCCAGTCGCAGCAAGAAGAGAGCTAAGGACGGCGTGGGGACAAGTCTAAGTAGGAGGCCGAGGAGACAACGTGGAGAGGTCCGTTTGGAGGCCAAGCTACAACAGGGAAGTGCGGACTTGGTTGAGGATTGTTTCATGGTTGAAATAAGTCTGAGGTAGGGTTGTTCTAGGGCCAAGGTGTTGGGTAGGTTGGCCGAGGAGCAGAGAAGCAACACGCTGCTATTTTGAGGTGTGTTTGGGCATGTGTTCGGGGTTGACTCATGATTCAGTGTTGTTGTGCTAGGTCGCAGGCCTTAGCACACAACTGAAGCTGCGTAGAGGGCTATCAAGGTGGACTAGCCCCTCTAGAAGGCAGCGTGGGCAAGGAGGAGGCTTTCCAAGGAAGGTTGCAACCCTTAGAGGTTGGTTTGTGGAGTGTCATAAGGGCTTAGGGCTACAGCATGTGCCCTAACCAGGGTTGTCACAAACGTAGAAGCAAACGCCAGTTCAACAATGTTTTGGAGGGGTATTGGATCCTAGTTTAGGATCAGATTTGGATCGTGATAGGGCAGCCTGTGGAAGTCAATGAGGAGAGGGCAGATCTCATGGTTAAATGCCCTAGTCCAGTGATAGTTTCCACAGTGATTGGGCAACAAACTTGAAGCAATATTTTATCATGTATTGGGTTAAAGTGTTGACTATTGCATGGATCAGTTGATGGGCAGCTTGAGGAGGCCTTAGGAGTTGTTTGGAGGAGCCCACGTGTATTGTTGGGAGGCCTACCAAGCAACTAAGGTGACAATAGGCACATTAGATTGGAAGGCAAGAGGACAGCAGCAAGGTGTGTTGCAGATGGACCCGTGTATGATGGATTGATGGTGTCCTTGGCGAGGACACATTGAGGTGCCTAGATTTGCGCAATAGCTCCTCTATTGCAAGGCAAAAGGCGGATTGGTAAAGTCTATGGGCAGCGATGTGTAAAGGTCTCCCAGGTGTGGGGTTGCCCTAACTAGGTGCAGATGCTACAGAGTGGACTTGGTCTCTCGTGGATTGTTGGAGTGCAGTGTGAGAGGACCAAGTGTGGACGAGATTGGGCACTTATGGTCTACTGGAGGACAGCGTGATAGTGTCCATGTTGGAGCCGAAGTGCAGCACCTTGATGGACAAAGGTGACTACTAGCCTAGAAGTTGTTGGAGCTCAAGGGTTTGATCAACTAGGAGCAGGATTGTGGAGCCCGAGACTTGTGTGTGGAGAAGGACTTCTACAGCAGATGATGGGCAGTCCTCCTAGCCCGTGTTCATTGTAGGAGATGGACATCTTACAGTGATAGGTGGCAGCCCTCTGTGCCCTATGTTGGTCTTCATCATTGCTGCGTAGGAAGACCATAGTGGGTTGAAGTCCCTGAGTAGCTAAGGAGCAGCAGTGGGAAGATTGAGAGTTGTTCACAGGTGGAGTTGTGAACAACTCAACAGGAGTCTCGATGTGTTGTGCCCTCGATGGACAAAGGGACAGCTAAAGAGCGATTGGACCGTCGAGATTCAGTGACCAGATGGACGTGGAGCATTGATAGAGGCAGGAGCTGCAGATCGGGAGTCCAAGGACCGAGTAGGTACAAGGTACAACCGAGAGGGCTGAGAGATTGCACTACAGCCAAATGGTCATAGTATCTTGTTTGTATCTTGTACTAGTGGATGTACGAGGGCCATTATCCCTGGTACATAAGCCCTAGACTGTTGTAGTATATGTTGTTAATATAATGAAGTTGGGTTGAAAAATTAAAAAGTTGTCTATATTCTATGCATGTGTGATTTACTGCTTTATATTTCTGCTGTGCGGAGTAATTCTATTGAGATTCTTGGTTTGGTAGCATCAAAGATTTTAAGACTCTAACCTAGACCCAAGGTCGTGGAAATTCAACAGTTTTTATAGCAATTTCATTTGGTGATCAAGTATAAAAAGGGAAGCACAAACAAGTTGGCCGACATGCTTTCAAGGCCACCCACATCAAAGATTACAGCTTTGGAGACTCTTATGCACATGGAGCCATTCACCCATGATGCATGCAGAGAGGCATATTCTGAGGATGAGGACTTCAAGGAGGTGTATCAGCAGTTGCAGAGTCAGAGTCATGTGCACGATGGCGACAACACTGTTGACTACCATCTCCAGGACGGGTTACTCTACAGACTGGATCGACTATGTGTTCCTAAAGGTGGGCAATTGCAACTGATTAGAGGGGCTCACACCTCCAAAGTTGTAGGGCACTTTGGTGTAGGGAAGATCGTGGCTAACTTGCAGAGGTATGTGTATTGGCCAAGATGCAAGAGCAGGTAGCTAGGTTCATAAGAGGATGCATGCTTTGTTGTACCAGCAAGCCTAACAACATGAAACATGGTCTATATCATCCCTTACCTGTACCTACTCGTTCTTGGGAAAGAATTTACATGGACTTTGTAGGAGGTTTACCAACAACTGGGAAGGGACATGGCTACCTGTTCATGGTAGTTGACAGGTTCAACAAGATGTGAGTTCTGATGCCCTGTAAATAGACCATCAGTGGGCAAGAAGCAACAAACTTGTCCTATGGATAGGTCTGGGTGCACTTTGGGATACCAAGGAGCATCATTTCAGACAGGGATACAAGATTTCTCAGTGCATTCTGGGCTACAATGTGGGAGAATATGGACATGAAGTTGAAGAGATTTACAACATTCCATCCACAAACAGATGGGCAGACAAAAGTAGTCAACGGGACTTTGGTGCAACTTCTAAGGGGATACAGCTAGAAGCATCCGAAGACTTGGGATGAAAATCTGGTATATATACAACATTTTTATAACAAAGCAGTCCACACTTCTACAGGAAAGTCCCCATTTGAAACTTGTTTTGGATATTTTCCACCTTCACCTTTGGATATTGCATATTGGCAGCAAGGAGGAGTGAGGGAAGATCTTACAAGAGATGTTTAGGGGCTCAAATTTTTCTAAAGAAGAATAGGAAGATCCCTCTATAGGTACAAGAAACATAGTAGAAGTCGCAGGAGATGTATAAGTTCAGGCATGATCAGCACAAAACAGAGAAGTCATTCAAGATGGGAGATAGAGTATGGTTACAGTTGAACAAGAAGAGGCTGCAGGGGCCTGATAAGAAAATCAAGGCTCCATGGTATGGTCTCTTTGAGATATTGGAAAAGGTGGGTGATAATTCCTATCAACTCAGTTTACCACCATATATGCGCATTTACTCACTTGTGAATGTAGAGAATTTGAAACTCTATGAGCCTTCCATGCTAGATCAGGAAGAGGAACAGGTCCTACCTTCTGTGGAGGATTTGGCACTAGATGCTCAGGTAGAGTTGATAGAAGATACAGTTTTGCAGAAGAGGTCTAGAACTACAAGACAAAGTAAGCATGACCTTTGGAAGATTGGATTGAAGGGACAACTTCCAGGCAAAGCTAAATGGTACACCAAAGAGAAGATGGAGGAAAATTTTCCTCACCTCATTCAATAGAAGCTTTTGGGGACCAAAAGCCTCCCAAAATGGAGAGGTGTGATCTAGATTGGATCATTATATTGTTTTTCATCCATCTCGATGCATTTGGAGCAAAAAAAATGGAGGAATCAGCTCATGTGACCATTTTTACCGGCGGGGCCCAGTTTGGCAAAACGGGGTTTGAAACCTTCTGAAAGCATTTTGAGGCATCAAATTACGTTTTTTGGGTGTAAAAATTGTCATTTTAGCGTAGCACCATTTCATGCTATTCTACAAACAGAGATCTTTCCAACGACACAAGAAGCGCATCAATCAGAGTCTGTATGCAAAAGTTATGCCACTCAGAAGTTGACCTTCCTGTTTTCGCACATATAGTTCGGGAGGATGTCGCGTCAGCCCCCATTATTCATGGAAAAAGGGCTAGCCACGTGATTATGATGTAAAAGACTCTAGAAGAGTTAATATTGTAACTCTAGTTAAGAGTTGATGTAGTCAAAATTAACCACTAGTAGGCTATCAGGTTGTGTTATAACTGGGTCACTAAGAGGAAGAGGCATTCCATTCTTTCGAGAGTATTTTGTTCCATAGTTGAGCAAAGGTAGCCAGGAGAGATAGGAGATAGAGCACACAGAGAGGATCTGTGCACTGTAGCAGCCCATGGGCCACGGGCATTACTCTTTATACCTGCAATCATATTTCCAAACAGAGAAAGAGAGCAAAGCAGCCTCACCTTCCATCTAGGTTTTCTCACGAAAGGGTTTCCCAAAGAGCATATCTTGTGTCTTATGAGTGTGTGTGATCTTATTTTGTCGTTCTCTACTTTTCTACATAATTTCCATTCGCATGCACGCACAAGTTACAATTAAATCTACAAATCTAGAATTTTAATAAAACTGTAATAGTGTAAAATTTCAGTATTTTAATATATTATTATCAAATTTGTTGTGGCAAACTGTCCAGTGGAATATCCATGACAGTTTACGGATCAGTTCACCAAAGTATGTCCTCACAGGACCATTTCCTAATCCATTGTCACAATACTTGACATAAGGAAATAATGGTCCTTTGGACCATTCTTATACCAGATCAATGTACTTGACTTACAGTTGTTAGTCGTGGTCATAGTACATCTCTCAAGAATGTCAGTCTGTGATGCTTATCCAATCTACCATTCTCCCTATTCGTGTTCATGTACTAGACTTACAACTGTTAGTCCTTGCCATAGTACATGACACATGGAGAACAAGGTGTCCATCCTCACTCCCTCTCAATCTAGGAGGAGATATCCACAAGCCCAAGCTCGTCTTAAAAAAATTCAAGCTTTCCCTTATGGAGGGACTTCGTCAATACATCGGCTACCTATTCGTCAATGGAGATATATTGTAGCTTCACGGTTCCATCTTGCACCAAGCTTCGAATATAGTAATACTTATTCATAATGTTCTTTGATCTCACATGAAAGACTGGGTTCTCTGACAACTTTATGCAGCTTCGATTATCACAACATATTATGGTCAAATCCAATACACCTTCAAACAAATCAGCAAGCAATTTGCGGAGCCAAACTACTTCACGACTAACTTCACCGGTTGCCATATATTCAGCTTCAACAATACTTAGTGCAATTGAATCATGTTTTTTGCTCATCCAAGAAACCATAGCGGATCCCAAACAAAAACAACCACCAATAGTACTTCTCCCATCATCAACACTGCCTACCCAATCAGAATCAATGTAACCTAATAATCAAATCTCATTTCCTGCAACATATCTCAAACAATGATGTATGGTTCCACGAAGATATCTCAAGATCTGCTTCGTTGTTATCCAATGATCATGTCTCGGCTCCATCTGAAACTAGCTTAGAGTATTCACAGCAAAGTATATATCTGGTCGGTTGTTTACTAAATACATCAAAGAACCAATTAGTTGTCAGTATGATTATGGATCAACAAGATCTGAATCTGAACTTCTCAGCTTCTTCAAATTGGTGATCATTGCTATTGCCATAGGTTTACAATCCATCATCCCAAATTTCTGTAGAATCTCGATCACATATTTTCCTTGACCAAGAAAGATTTCGTTGAGTTTCTGCCAAACTTCAAGTTCCGGGTAATAGTGCATTAATCCAAGATCCTTGTCGAATTCAGTAGCTAGTTCCTTCTTGCATTGATGAATAAGATGCTCCACACTTGTTATTAATAAGTCATCCATATATAGCAATATGATCAATGGTTCATTCTTTACTACCTTGATGTAGAGATTCGGATCTACAGTGCTTTTGACGAAACCAAGAGTTAATAATAGGCATCGATACGAGCATACCATGCTCTTAGGGCTTATTTTAAGCCATATAGCGCTTTCTTTAATTTGCAAACATGGGATTCCTTCCCATGGACTTCAAATCCTTGCAATTGTTAAAAGTAAACTTCTTTATCAATTGTGACATGGAGAAAAACAGTCTTCACGTCCATTTCATGTGTAATCCATCCCATTGAAGTTGCAATAGAGATAAGAGTTCTAATTGTTGTGTATTTGGCTATAGGAGCAAAAATTTTGTCATAGTCAACTCCCTCTTGTTGAGAGAATCCTCTAGCCACAAATCTTGCATTATATTTGTCGATGCTCCCATCAGCTACATGATTAATTTTATAAACCCACTTGGAAGTTACAACAGCTTTATCCTTTGGTTTAGGAGCAATTTCCCAAATATCATTCTTCATTATTGATTGATATTCTTCCATCATTGCATTCTTCCATACTTGTTGTTCAATAACCTTTTCATAAGTAGAAGGTTTTGGTTCAATGAGTTTGATCATAAATGTTGCATAGCCAAAGTACCTTTTGGGTCTCTTGCTTTCTCTGAATGTTCCTCTTGGGGATGCATGTCCTTCAGCTTCTTGCAAGGTTGTTCTAAGCCAAGCAGGTCTCTTTCTGGTTTCTGGAATGATGATAGGTTCTACAGGTTCGCTTGGTCCTTTTGGTTCTTCATGATGATCAACTGAGGAATCTAGAGAATTAATTTGTCTTGGACTATCTTCATTAAGAAAGACAAGTCCTTCTTCTTCATCAGAGTCAATGGGAATATCTTTGGACTTCTTGTATGCAATGCTTTCGTCAAATGTGACATTTCTGCTTACTTCAATACGACGTTGTTCTTTGATGTAGATTATGTATACTTTAGATAAGTTGTTGTAGCCAACAAAAATTCCTTTCATGCATGCACGATCATACTTCTTTCTCTTGTCCTTGGGAGTATGACTGTAGACCGAACATCCAAAGATTTTGAGGTGATCAACATTAGGCTTCTTTCTAGTAAAAGCTTCTTCCGAAGTTATGTCACCAAGAATTTTGTGAGGGCTTCTATTTTGAATGTATACTGCAGTAATGGAGGCTTCTCCCCATAGGAATTTGGAAATATCTTGATCATGTATCATGGCTCTTATGCATTCTTCGATAGATCGATTCTTTGTTTCGGCTACACCATTTTGTTGGGGATTATAGGAAACTATCAAGTCCCTCTTAATCCCAGCTTCTTTGCAAAAGGCTACAAGTTCTTTAGATGTATATTCACCTTCATTATCAGATCTCAAGGTCTTGATCTTCTTTTCTATCATATTCTCAACATTGGCTTTGAACTCTTGGAACTTGTCAAACACTTCATCCTTAGACTTCAAGAATAGATCCAAATCTTTCTAGAATAGTCATCAATAAATGTTACATAGTATAAATGACCACCAAGTTATTTTTCAAACAATGGGCCACACACATCAGAGTGGATTAGGTCCAAGTTTTCCTTGGATCTTGAGTCACTGCTAGGAAATGGCTTTTTCACATTTTTGTCAAGAGCACACCCTTTATAATCTCCTTCATGTTCTTCTTTCAATTGTGGCATACACGTAACCATTTGACTCAAGGATGGCAATATCTTGTAATGGAGATGGCCATATCTTCTATGCCACAATTCACATGGATTGATGTCAATGTGTACTAAAGCTTGAGGAGGAGGATTTAGAAGTCTATACAACCTCCCCTCACAAATCCCAATAGTTCTAGCACTATCTATACTAGACCCCTTAGCCCAAACGACCACCTTGCCATCAATAAATGTTATATTGTCTCCTTTATCTTCTAAACAAGAAATAGAAAGTAAATTATTTTTCAAACCTGGAACATAGTGGATGTTGTTGAGATGAATGTTTCCACCAGATTCCATCTTGATGGAGGTAGATCCAATCCCTTTAACTGGATAGTTATTTTTGTCTCCAAATTCGACCTGTGAGAGGAGCTTCCTTTAGATAAAGTGTTGAGAGTCCACGTTCACTTGGCATACGCCTTGAAGCTCCACTATCAACTACCCATGTGTTGTCATCTTCAATTGACCCTGAAAGAGCAAAGTAGAGATTTCCATCCTTGACTTCCTTAGATAGTTTTGAAACAAAGGTGGTGATGTATCCTTTGATGGATTCAAGGAGAATCCTTGGAGCCTTGAGACCTTCCTTCATGTACTTGGTTATTGGAAGAGTGAGAGAGCTGCTACAAAGATGTCTTCAATCAAGAGCACCAACAATTTTGTGATCTTCAAGATTCCTTCCTTCACCTTAGCTCTGATACCATGTTGAGAAACCAAGTGTAGTGTAGTTTAATGCTTGATTCCTCTTCTTGATAATTACTTGTGAATATTAGATTTCTCTTATTACCTCTTATGTCTTCTTCATCAAGCAATTATGCAAATGTTCAAAACATAAAGATCACAATGAGACAAAGGACACTAGAAATTAGGCCAGAGGCCAGGGCAAAACCCACAAGGGGAAAACCCAACAATCCTTCTCTTATATAATCGGATCAAATGAGAGATATCCAAGACAAAGACCAAGACCAAACTGCCACAAATTTACCAAGTCAAACCCTCCTCCAAGTCTCCTACAATAGTCAAAGTCAATGCTGGTCAAACTCCGAATTTCGGCCCTGTAGTAGAGGCCGAATTTCGGCCTGCAATTACCATAGAAAATCAGCCTTGTTCCACAGAAAAATTCAACACACGTGCAGGCTGTAGTAGGGTAGAAACTTCGATTTTCATCTTGTGCTTTGACTACCTTCTCTCTCCTTTGACTTCAGCCTTCTTTGTCTTTGTTTAGGTGCAAAATATACTTGATGATGTGATGGATGAATGAGCTTTCCAAGAGGTCGAATTGTCTCTTATATATAGTTGTCCAGGGGGGTCGAATAGGTGCCACTAGGCCGACTTGTCCAAGGAGGGTCGACTTGGTCATCTTATGGGCTTATGACTCAAAAATAAAATTTAAATTCATTTTCTTACAAATGTCCAAATGGGGCATGACTCGAATAAATTTTCTTTTGACTCAAAATAAATTCTTTTGACTCCAATCATGAAGAACATGCTTTAACAAAATAAATATAATAAATATATCAATGATAAATTGATCCGGACTTATGTAGGAACACAATAAAATAGAGAAATACACATAAACGCAGAGATGCAGCAAAAATAAGACTTCATTTCATTAATATCACATAACTGAAATATGCTTACAAACAGAATGGAAATAAACTAGCTAGGGCACTGGTAGCTTATCTCTGAGAGAGATGTGGCGGCCACAGTCCTTTGAATTGTGTTACAATGAAGCTCGAAGGCCTCTTTATTATTGAGAAACAATGGAAAACCCTAAACATCCAAAAACCTAACCCTAGGAGATGAAACACCAAACTATGGGCCCCGTTGAGGTGAATTGGTACATCAATTTCCCGGGGTCGTAACTTTGGCATACGATCTTCGTTTGACGCACATGATACCTCATTGGAAAGATCTATCCAAGGACTACAACTGTTGATAGTGAATATCGAGTCAAAAACTGTTGTTAGCTTGAAGGTGATTTTCCAAAAAAACGTCGTTTAGGGCCTCAAAACGGGCTCCAAAAGTTCAGGACCTGAAAAACTACCAAAAATAGTAAATTGTGCTACAATTAAGGAAACTAAAAAACTAAAAGAAACAATGGTGGGGGTCCAAGTGGAATAGGTGGGTGGCCACCAATATCCACCTGGATCATAAATTTACATTATGAAGACCAAACCTAGTTACAACTTCAAGAAGGATTTACTCTCCTTATAATTGTGTATGTGTTATTATGTGTGTTGTGAATAATCCTACATGCATACAATTCTAAGACAGATATGGTTTACAAAGCATTAACTACACCAAAACCTTTCCCAATCTGGATGTTGGCTTTCGGGTTGATGCGATAGGATCCTCCCGCATTCTAGTATTAGCATACCTTATAGTTTCTCTGCCATGCCTTGTGGGACCTCTTTGGTTTAGGGCGGTTATTTATGTGATGTCCATAATGATTTCAAGTCTGACTAATTTTGAATCCAATAAAAAGCCATTTTGCAGAGGCTGATATTTTGAATTAAGTTAAACTAACATAGCAAGAAGAGAATAAATTAGTCTTTACAGGCCATTTCACACTACGATAAAATAAAATAAACAGATAAATTTGGTTTAGCTTCATCTCACACACGAGCATGTTAGAGATTCTGTTAAGGATAACTTTCACTAAACTCCAATAAACTCTCTTATTTTTTCGCTGATTCTCAGAATACATTGGAAGGTACTCAAAGAATTTCTTGTGTGTATGTTAACATGTTTCAGATATTTTATCTTTCCTATTCTAAAACACTGACTTGTGAAATGGTCATAAGGCTAACTAAATTTCTTGAAGTGCCTCAATGCTTAAAATATTGTCAAACTTCAACTTGACATTAGTACACAGGAACTCATGCAGTGCAAAATGACTAGTTTCTGTTAAGCAACTAATTACAATTCACCTAGTGCGAAATACCCAGACTCTGTCTAAAAACTTATTTAGGCTAACAAGCGATTGGAAACCCCTAAAACCGTTGTCTACACTAAGTGCAAACTTGAGTTCAGAACACTAAATTTAACTGAAAACTAGGCAAATTTCCAATGACTTCTTTTCTACCAAACAATATAATCATCGATGGGTATAACTGACTAAACAAATAAAACCATTGATGGATACTGAAGCACAATCTAACAAAAATTCCCCCTTCAATTGAGCTTTTGGCAGCACATAAACCCCAAGGGGCCAACTTAAATTGGGCACTAATTTCCTAAATTTCATTTGAGTAAAATGTATTTTGAGTACCTGCGCGCAGAGCAGGGGTGTCTTTGTTGGTAGCCTTGAACTGAACAAAGTCTGCATTGGATGATGCAGGGGGGAGGTACGAGCCCACCTGTATTTCCTTGGCTTGAGACTCCTCTGATCCAATTAATAACATCCAAAGAGCAGCTGCTGCACCGCTTCCCATGCACACCCGCCTTCTGCTCATGGCGGGAGTAAATGATTGTTCATCTTCTTGATGATGATGCAGCAATTGGCAGCGGGCACCATGGATTGGCCTCTTGCGTGCATGCCTCTCCTTCGTTTTTTTCTTCACATGTATTAGCAGCCCAACAGTATTGTAAGTGTATGGTGGAATGGATGAACCTTTGAACAGAGCAGAAGCTGTCGTGGCTGTCTGCATCCTCCCAATCTCTCCTTACCCACAATTCTATCGTTGGGCTTTTACATATATCAGCTCCGCTTCGATTTTGGAAGTTTTTCATTTTCAAAAATCCTTTTTAACTAACTCGTTTTTACCACGTTTCTTTGCACCTCAGCAATGCAACCTGAAACCATTGGATTTGGTCCGAGATCTTTCTAGTGAAGTGTTATAACGAAATCGAGATTAATTTTGTTTGGATAATTAACTGAAACCATTTATAAAATGTACAAATAACTTTCTTCCTCTCGTTAACGGTGGAATGAAAAAATTCCTAAAATCTTAGTTTATATAAACGACGATCCCAAACATCCTATTGAGGTTCAATTTACATAATATATTATATTGGTTTAACTAGCAATTGCATTATATGTTGCAAAAGAAACGTCATAAGGCAATAGCATAGGAAAGAGTAGCCTATAAGAAATAAGAAGAAAAGAGCATAGGAAAGAGTAGCCTAGAAGAAATAAGATGTTGCAGATAACAAGTCATCGTAAAGGAATGAAAGGAAAATTTTGCTTCCATGGAAGCAAGTCGTGGAAGTTTCAAAGATATTGATGATAAGAATTATCAACCAAAAAATTTTGTTATAGATTTTGAAATAGGCAATTGGGGGTGAAAACGTATATGTAAACCAACATAATATGTTCACATATATACAAATTTTGTTATAGATATTGAAATAGGAAATTGGGGGTGAAAATCCTTTGGTGATTAATAATCCAGCACATAACTCAAATAAGATATTTTAAATACATTCAAGTACAATATATCTAACATAGATGTAAATAAAGAGATTTTTTACTAACAAAAATAGAGTTTACTTCAAGTTCATCTACATATCTAGGAGCCAATTGCATGCTTATCAGAAATTGTATATGAAAAACAATAGTCTTGGTATACAAGAAAGTGAATGTCATTTTAATATGGAGACATTTTTTGAAGGAGATATTGTTATTTATGTTATGGTTCATTTTCTTAACTCCAAACTTGGTTTATTCTTTCTCTATATACATAAGAAAAAAAATACAAAGTAAATTCACAAATTTAAGTTATAGTTTTATTTTCATTATTACAAATCTAGTTTCTTATTAAAATATTTTACACATCCTAGGTTATTCTAAATTGATCAAGAGTATAGAATTATTAGGGTGGTGTTCTATGTGCACTAAAATTCCCATGAGGTCCATCACAATGTATGGGGTTTATTGCAACCTTGGATATATTCTGTGAATTGTTGTGATTTTTTGTTTGTGGCTACAACTTAGTTTTGGTTTTCACCTAGTTATCATGATTCAAAACTTTGTTATCATCTTAGATCCTTATAGAATTATATATACTATGTGAGCTAATTTGATGTTTTGTTTGTCACAATGATTCAAAAATCAGTGATAATACCACAATATTGACTTTCTTATTGTCTGTTTTGTTTATGAACCCCTTAAAAAAAACCAGAGGAACATTAGATTTTACAGTGTGATCTCCCCAGCATGGGTGGGGGTCTCAAAAATTGGAGAGTAAATTGAGTGGTTATTATTAGAAATTGTTGTATAAGATGGAAATTTGGATGGTTTGTAGACAATATGGATGTCATAACGTATATCTTTTTTGAATTTTCTAGTGTCTCTAGCCACCAAGCATCTAATAGGATCCATTTCAACTAAGAACATCAATACATCACTGTGTGAATGATAACTTGCGACATCCCTAGCCATTTTCTTTTATTATGGATCAAGTTATAAACTAATAACTTGTGAAATCCCTAGCCATTTTCTTTGATTGTGGATCAAGTTATAAACTAAAATATACTCTCTCTTTAGAAGACTCTACATTATATATTGGATGGAGGGAAAGGTTATGATAAAAATTGTACAAAAAAAACCCCTTAAGTTTGTCTCAACTTACTCGATTGTTAATCATAGTGTCAATTTTGTAAAACTATAATTTACAATAAAGACTGAGTGGGCTTTTTCTTTTGTACGTTTTGTTTGGAATTGAAAAATAAATAAATAAATTATAAAAGCTAAAATTATGTAGTGGGAAACATTGTTTAAAATTTCAGAATAAAAAGTTGAGTAAGTTTGACATCATATAATATGAAAATTGTTTATGATTATTGATCAGGAGCTCAGGACCAAGTGTCGTAAAATGGTCAAAAATGAAGTTGCTCAGAATTGCTCCGAAATAGATCGACCGGATAGAGCTCGTCTTCCTGATTCCGGCACCGCGAACGGTTCGAAAAACGGTCGCCGTATGCAGAAGTTATTCAAGTTTGAAGATTTCTCAATTTTCATAAAAAAATGCCAAATTTGACTTTGGGAAAATTTTTATTAAAAAAAAAATATTCCACAGAATATTCTGGGAATATTCCGTGGAATATTCCGCAGAATATTTTGGGGAATATTCCTTGGCAGCCAATCAGGAGGCGCCACGTGGCTAGCCCGGAGGCCGCCACGTGGGCCCCAAAGGTCGAGTTGAAATGGCGTTTAAAACTTTTGTATGGCTCGGACAGTTTCGAACCCCCGACCGCATGTATGTTAACCAAACGTCTTAACCAACGGGCCACAGCTTTGTTCGTTGTTATATGTGCGGACGGAGTAATATTTATCGTGTGTATTTGTTTTGGGCGGGGCCCGAAAGGGGGCCAGCCCCCTCTGCATACAACCTTGGCCCAAGAACCCAGGCTAATCCATCGGCGCGCATTCAAACCGGCGGTAACAAACGTTGTTATTGTTATATGGTTAACACATTGTTATATGACATTGTTATATATTAAATGAAATCCGTTGCAAAGACCTCCGACGCATATGAACGCGGAGTGTATTAACCGTTACATTTATTGTTGAGGTTTAACCGTCCGCCAATTTTAGCGCGCGCCCGTTATATTTGGAGTTGCTGCCACTTTTAACTGGAGTTAACTCCAGTTCTCCACATTTAGTGGAGATTTTTTAGCCCAAACCGGCAGTTTAGTAAAGAGGCCATAACTTCTGCTAGGAGAGGCCTTTGAAGACGAATTTTTTTTTTATTTTGGGTGTAGAGAGCATTCTGGAGCTGTTGGAGGTGTCTGCAGAGCCATCAGGGCATTCTATCTGCGAATTTTACAGCACTTTTGACAGTGACTCCATCAGAGCTAAGGGGAAAGATTGCTGCATTGGGCTACCTTCCTCCAATGGAGGTGAATTTGTAGTCTATTTATACTGATTTGGATCTTCTGAGTCTGTTTTAGCAGTCTATTTTCTCATTAGAGGAGTTTATACAGATGTAATCTCATTTGAAGCCATTAATCAAAAGAGAACTGAGCCTAATTAGAGGCTTTTGGACCAGCGGAGGTAGCCCAAGAGAGGGGTGAACCGCTTAAACAAATATCTGCTGTTCATCTGTGTGTTTTGGCTGTTTATTTCCAGATTTTGATAGTTTAAACAGTAAAATTTCATAAGCATGTTTTCCAAAAACAAGTTTATACAGGAATCAAAACTTGTTGTTTTAACATCAAACCTCTACACTCCAATTGCAGAACATATGCTCTTGCTTATTCACACTCAAAACAGATCAATGAACACTTTGAATTTAAAAACAAAAGACTTTCATTGATCTTGTTATTTGTGCTTATATTTGATTTCCTTAGACAGAGTCTGTAGAGGGCCAGGTAGCCTCTGGAACTCATCCTCTCTTTAGAGGTGACATGTCCAGTGAATGCCCCTACAGTCCATCTCTGTATGGGAAATAGTTTATTCTCACATTAGCAAGAGGTCACTTGGAGTATAGCAGTCAATTTGAAATTTTGGAAAATGGATACCTTGCACCCTTAAACAAGTACATTCCATTTTTAGATCAATTATAAAGTAAAATAGCTAAAATTAGGGAATTAAAGATATGTATATAGTTTGTTTTTAGCGGAAAAAAGAGTATGTCTGTAGTTACAAACTGTTATGTAGTTACAAACTATTACAATTAAGTAATTAAAGGTAAATTTAGTGTTATTTAAGAAATCAGAATTATGAACATTCATCATTGTTGCTCAAGATAAATCATGTGGTGTGAAATAATTTGGAAATTTAAAAAGAGCACATATTTTTAAAAATTTCATTATTAATTTAATTTTTTATATATTAAGAAATATTACTCATGAATAATAAAACAATTGTAACATAAATAATATATAACAAAAAAAACCATGTATTTTTGGAATAATAAAATAGTTGTAACAAAAATAATATAGAACAAGAAAAACTATGTATATTTGGATGTATGAAAATTTAGATACATTTTATTAAGTGAAATTTTAAAAGAATAATGGTTATAAACATTTTAAAATAATTTTATTAAATAATTAGTTGGATCAATGAGGTTTGCATATCAAGACATTTGATCCCTCTTGACTCTTGGTAGATGCAGAGTTAGGCCATCTTAATTTCCCCCTTTAGATAAACCACATTCCACATGAATACCATGAGTCAATACCATGGGTTGTTTTTATAGTTTAGTAAATAATTTTATTAAATAATTAGTTTAGATCTAGTTGGATCAATGAGGTTTGCATATCAAGACATTTGATCCCTCTTGGCTCTTGGTAGATCCAGAGTTAGGCCATCTTAATTTCCCCCTTTACATAAACCACATTCCACATGAATACCATGAGTCAATACCATGGGTTGTTTTTATAGTTTAGTATTATTTTTATTTTTTATTTGACCTAGTTAAAATTTTCATAACAATGTGTCAATTTTTTTATTTAATTTACTTTTATTTTTATTTTTGTGTAATTTGACAAAGTCACCAAAACGTAAATTCAATCACTTATTAAAAAAAAACTAACATTATAAAAAACATATATAAAACTTGTATTTGTAAATCTAATGGCCTAAAACATTTCAATCATCTAACATTTGATCCAATGGCTCAGACATTGACACAGTGACATCTAGGAGAGTTGTTTTCAAGAGGAGTGTTTTTTTTTGTCCAATGGAATTCATAAACAAGTATGTCAACATCTTTTAATTTTTAAGTCTAGTGATAATTATATTTTGACCATATTTTTTTCTCTTTCTATTTATATGTTTCTCAACTACCATCTCTAGCTTGTATACACCATTAAATGTTTGTGCATTTGTTGCATACCAATGTAGTTCAACTTCTATAACTTCCTTAAGTTTGAAAAAAAAACTACTATAATTTCTTCATGTTATTTATCGACCTTTATAACTTTTACAATCCAAAATGGATAACCATATGGATCTTAGTTGTTAACTCTTTAATCATGCAACTCTCCTTAAGTATCCTATATCAAGCCCATTTGAAGGTCTTCAATGGCTTCATGGTGTGCATGTGATCCTCTTCAACCTACATACATTTATATTTCCTCTATGCATGAAGACTTAATGACCCTTTGAGATCCATGTTATTTAACAATATTTATTTTCTTATGTTCATGTGGTATACTTTGTGGCCAACTAAATAGAGTCTTCAAAAATGTATCTCCATTTGTTGAGCTTGAAATTATGTCACTTTGATCATTGAAAAAGACTCCCACCAAATGAAAACAACAACATCAAGTACTCATATTTATATCTAATAGAATTTTTATTTTTCCTCTAAACATTCAAAAAAATCTACATCTCTATTATGCCTTTGTCCATTATAGATTTCCACATTTGATTGCAATAACAATAACTTTGATGCAAACATTGGATGATTTGAAATGAACTTCAAAAATGATTAACCCCATGAATACCCCCATTTTGCACTAGTTGAGTACTTCTTGCCCTATATAAGTGTTTTCTCATCAATATTTTTGATATAGAATTGATGTTGGAAGTTAATGTCACTAAGTTGCTCGATGTCACTTTCTTCACCATGTGATTCCTAAATAAATCTCTACCATGTCAATAGTTTATTTATGAAAAAACAAGATCTAGAAATTATGATTTCTTAATAGTTTTAATTAATGATAGCAAGCTACCAAACACTCTTCATCTTTAATGTTGTTGCAAAATGACAGAACATTTGATTAATATGGTTATGCATGTACCCAGCGTGAAGGAAACCAACTTTCATCTTTTGAAAATTTCTTAGTTTAACAAACACGTTCAGATATCTAAACATGGTCTTATTTTTGTTTTCATAGTTAATGTTGTCTAAGTGTAGATACAAAGCTTGAGGAAGATTATTGGACTAATAAGTAAGCACATGATGAATTATGGTGATGGTCATATTTGCATAATTGTGAATATTTGGAACTATGGATATATTTGTCCATTAAAAGCTATATAACCAACCAAGTGAAATTGAATAGAATTATCCTCTCTTAAATTCTTAAGTGTATAGACAAAATATAGTTGAAGCGTTTCTTTGTTTAATCCATGCTATCAATTATCAAACATATATATTTATATGGAACATCACAACACTTCTTTTGATGTTTGTACAACTCTTTTTGATCATTTAATTGTTGAGTGAGATGTTCTTGAGTTGTTTTAACAATGAAATTTGCACATAAAATAAAAATATTGATAACAAGTTTTCAAAATTAATAACCACCCAACTCTTGCAACTAATTTTGTAGAGACATACCTCTCCCAACCCCTTTAGATTTAGCCCTTATTGATTAAAGAGAAGCACATGTATTGCAGACCCTTATCTTTAACTTCTTAGGGATATGGACACCATTTAATTTGTTTTCATATTCTTGTGAAATATGCATATCTAATGAAATTATCATTTCCTTTAGCACATTTAACAATTTTTTCCCCTAGAAATATATTTATATTTTGTATGAAAGATATACATGTTTAAGTCTTCAAGGGACCACTTTGACTCAAAAAAAAGGCTCCAAGTCATTGCAACATAGATTGTCATGTCACTTGTGGGAATTGAACCTAGGCGAGGAGAATAGCAATCATTCCTGCCAACCACCTCAGATAATCCCAATTAATAGCACCTTCAATATACTATTTCTATAAGTTGTAGATTTTCCATCTGAAGAAATTACATGGAACATGTACTATCTCAATTTGGCATACAAACTCTATCCCTAGAAAATAAATCTCGCATCTATGACATTCTAGTGTTTATCAATGGTTCACTCTCTTGTCCATGATGTGATTTTGAATAAAATGTAAGATCCTTTTCCAATCTTGTCTCCATTTTTTATAGATAAAGATTACCAATTAAGTGAATTATTTTGATGCATTTTTGCAAAGCAATAATTGTAACCAATCTTTGTACATTTTCCATGCTTTTATTCATGACAAGTGTGACTTCCTTTTCTCCAAGGCATACCTATAGTTTACACCTTTCAAAAAATTATTTTGACAGCGTTCACTTGAAATCAAATCAGTGATAGAGGAGTGGTAAAAGGGGGAGGGGTGCTCTATGGCCTTGATGAAGTTAAAGTTGCAGAGTATTCATGGGGCTTAAGATGCATGAAAAACAGCTAAGTTGAAGCTTATGCCCTCTACCAAGGGATTCAGTTAGCCATAGAAAAACATGAAACTTCTCTCACTGTTCTGGGAGACTCCCTCCTTATTAAACATTTGGTAAGGGATTCTATCTGAGGGACAAAACATTAGAAATTCCTATGAAAAGAATTAGGAAAGCAACAAAAGTGTTCTCTTCAATAGCACATTTCCATGTTCTTCAAGATCTAAATATATATGAGACTTAAATGTGCTAATGAAAGCGTGTGAATTAAGATTTGGAGACTTTGAAAATCCTATTCCTTAGAGCTAAATGAATTGGCATTACACAATTATAAAGGATTGCATTATCAATCAATTATAGTACGACATGTAAATTGTGTTTTTTGTTGGTCAGTTTTGTAACTTGGTATATACCTATAAAAACCCTTTTTTTGTTATCCAGTTTGGAGTCCCTTTGGAAAAATCTGTAGTTTTGTTGGATAAGAAGGCTAAGGAAATTTCTTTGAAGATATAGATATTTACTACCTAATGTATTTGTTGCAATCCAGGTGCAGACTTGCATGCAAATACAAAATTATCATTATAGTTTAAAAATAAAATAAAAATCAAATCACTGATAGAACTTGTGCGAAATTCTTTACTTAACATTGTATATCCAGAATGATTGGATTAATATAAAGATATCTAGTCCTATTCATGGTCTTGGACATAGAGGCGAAGCTTCTTTTTATTTTCCTCATTATGGTTATGGAAATCACATCATGTTCACAAGAACGAGTATCCTCATCACTAGGAATAATCAACATTTCCATAATCATACTCAACATTGTTGAGAAACCCAGCAAGAATTTTGACTACCTTGAATTTTTGCACTTAAATGACTTAGAACGTGATCTTATTCCTAGGCCATTTATCATTTTAATTTTTAATTTCATCACTAAGAGGAATATCAAATTCTGTAGGAAAATGATTACCATCCTCACCAATGCCATTGGATTTTTAATGAAGGTATTTACTTGAAGTAAAAACAACATCATCTTGACAACTATTAGTGCCATTAAATCGTCCACTTGGAAGAATGTCTTCATCATCAATAACATCGCAATCAGTGCCTTTAAAATCCATGGCTGGAGGAAAACTCATCATTGATGCCTTTAAATTTCCCACTTTGAGGTAAGTCTCTGCCACCATCATAATCATTTTAATTACTTTTAAAATCCCCACTTGGAGGAAAATCTTCATCATCCTCACTGGTGCCTTTAAAATCCCCAATTTGAAGAAAATCTTCATTGATGCCTTTAAAATCTCCATTTGGAGGAAATATTCATAGCTATTAATGTCATCATCATTTGAAACATCCTCATATTTCTCCTGTGCATTAATTCTACCACTGAATATCCATTGTTGCTTCCATTAAAGCCATCGCGAGGATGAAAGTGATCATCATGATCATTTAAACTATCATCAAAATCATCACTTGAAAGTAGATTTTGAGAATTGTCCACATCATTAATGCTATCATTAAAGTGTTATAAATAAATATAATCATCGTATTCTTCCACTTCATTAGTATTTCCTTGAAATTCTTCAAATTGAGGAATTTCTTCATCAACATACTCAATCTCATTTTTTGCACTATAATCAAACTCCTTATTGGGTGAACAATATAACTCTTCATTATATTAGAGGAATTTGTCTAATTTTCCTTATAATATGTACTAAAGACTTCTCACTTAAAACATAGACTAGTACAAATGTCCACCCTCCAAATAATAATAGTATAACTTGGAGAATGAAATTAGTGGGTAGAATTGTTTTGCACAATTTTCCCCTCCAAATTTTGGAAAAATTACAAATAAAGATTAGTTTTTCTTTTATGGAACCCATTTAAAACTAAATAAAACTTCTTGCTCATTTTTATGGATATTTTTATGCATTTATTATAAAAGCACAAACTACTTTTTCAACTTATCTTTTAAGTGTGATTTTATCTTTAAAGTGCATTGATGCATAAATGTAAATAAATGTGCACTTCTAAAACATTTTATTGAAAAAATAGAAATGTAAAATTTTACAATAAAAAATTTGTGGAGTTTTTCCACTTTGTAGATGTTCAAGCAAAGGGCATTATTCAATGCTCTCCATTAATGCACGCATCAATCCATTTATTTTACTAAGAAGCTCTCGGGCACTAAAACATTATTTGGCACACCAAAATGTTTTATATGCCAATTGAAATTATGTTTCAATTATATTATTTGGTTTTTGTCAATATTGATGATGGGTTTGGCTCAAATATAGGGGAAAAAAATGTTACATATAAAATGGCTAATTCTTCAAATTTCATCTCATTTCATAACATTGCTAGTCTTTCAAGTTCTCTACCACCGATTAAAGTAATTCTATATGTTATTTACGATTCATTTATATAATTGAATTTATTTTTTTCTTTTTATTTTTTTTATGTGGTTCATAGTCCTCAGAGATTAGTGGCCATTATATCCACATAATATTTGTACCGAGAAGATCTACCCGAAAGGATTACTTCCTGTCGACTCAACCACAAAGCCTAACCCCGAGAGTGTCGAGAGAATTGAACATGTGACCTCTCAATAGAAAAGGTGATTTAATGATAGGGACTCAACGAATTGAGCTAACCCTCATGAATGTAATTGAATTTATGTTATTTATGCATGTGCATTTGAATAATTGTTTATTGAATTTTGTAGGAAAATATTCAATATTGGATTCATATGTGCATGATATTCTGCTAGTCCCAAAATGCCACAAACTCTTATGAAGAGAAAGATATGTACACAATTATTTGATGAAAATGGACAACTACTTTACCCTACCAATTGTAAAATGTCGTCTTCTAGTAACTAACCTGAGACAATGATACTACATTGTGACTTGGATCTCTTTTATGACACCCTAATAGCATGTTCACTATTGCGAGAAAAGAAAAAATCCATGCTGATAATAAATGTTTAGTTTAATATTTGTGCATATTAAATGCATTGTGTTACTATTATTATCTATGTAATGTTCAATATGTTTACAATCAAGATTTTAATGACAAGTGGCTTGCCTACCATCTATTGTTGCACCCCACTACAATGTTAAAAACAGAGAAACAAATGAAATGAGCACAACTCAAAGAGGAAGCATAACAAGAATTGTTGAATCAACTATTTGTTCAATTCCCATTAGGTCTCAAGTCACCAATTCAAAACCTCGATAGTAATACTAGCTCTTCACACGTTGGGAACAGAACCAATGATATATAAGTTTGATATGTATAATTTCTTACGAGATATGCATGCCATAGAGAGTATGTTACTACATGCATTGCAACAAAATGAACTAGGGGATGGTTTTGATAGCATTGATACCTTCTTTGAAAGCCTAAATTCCACTTCCACAAGCCCACTCTTTGGACATGGGCCGACAAGGTGTACCCAACTAGGGACAACAATGTTACTATACAACTTCAAAGCAATGAATGGTATGTCAAATGTGTGTTTCTTGACACTTTTGAGGTAATCATATAACACAAATAGTTTGAAAATGGTTTATTTTGTGCATGCTTAATGACAATGTACATTTCTATTGTCCTCTAACTATATATTGTTCAAAGATAATGTACTTCCAAGTGATAATGTCTTTGTCGACAGTTATGTGGAGGCAAAGAAAATGTTGACATCGTTGGGTGTTGAGTGCATATCATACCACACATGTCCCAATGATTATATAATATACAAAGATGAATATGTGAACAAATACACACGTCCAAAATGTGGGCATGACAGATATCAAAAATAAAATAAAAACAAGAGTAATGCACATGTCGTCCTTATAAGATATTGAGGCGCATGCCAATAATTCCAGGAATTTAAAGGTTCTTTCATTGCAAATAATTAGTTGAGTTGTAGAGGTGCCATGTTGTTTATTTTTGTAGCTTGGGAGGTACTCCAAGCCTTGAGGATCAAGGGTTTGGAGGAAGGAGCTCCATAAGTGGCCTTGTGGGCTTGAAACCCAATCTTGGGTTTTGAACCCAAAGTTGTTGGTCCAAAACCATGAGGATATTTCTACATGTGATGTATGGAGATGATAGAGGACGTCGAGACAAAATGGACACAATGAAAATCGTCAAAATCCAAGTTGTAGAAGTTGAGATATGAATTTTTGAATGTCATGTGTGGGCTTGTCTATGAAAGAGTCAAGTCAGCCTAGTCGCTAGAGGCCTAGTGACAGTTTTATAAGCCCACCAAGGGCATGCGTTGGAGCCCTTGAGAATCCTATATAAGGAGGCATTGTGTGAGGTTATTTTAGATATCCTTAAGCATAAAAAAGTAGCTTGCATTAGGTGGATGATATTTATATTTGGTCGTAGATTAGAGGCAGAACCCAGCAAAGGAAGAAGAAGGTTGTTGGAGCACCTCTTAGTGATTGTTTGGGGGGCAATATGATCAGATGCAGGGGCTAAGTTTTTTAAGGGTGGATTTGGGCTCATTTAGTGCATGTTTCCTTCATAAACAAGAAGTTGAAGTCTCTGTTGATTGTAGGTAGGGACTGAGGTCTGAGGTGGCATGTTTTGGTAGGCCAAGGGCTAGTTTGCACACTCGTTCAAGCTGCCACATGTCCAGATAAGGGACCGAGATTCAAGGAAGGCTAGACAACCTGTTAGGAAGGGACAACAAGAAATTTAGAAGGTTGTTGTAGAAGCACAAGATGCCCTAACCAAGCCAAGACTTGAGGGACAAGTTGAGGATTGTTTGTGCATGGATTTGAGGGAAAAATCCATGTTTTGAGGGGATGAGTTCTCCATGTGCATACTAAATAAATTCTAGGCATATTGATGTGGAAAATGTGTGTGGATAGCCTCATAAGAGGAGTTTTTGACCTGTAGGTTTCCTTGGAGAAGGGTAGAGTGGGTTAGAGAGGGCACCAAGGCCTAAAATATGGCTAATCTCCTCCTAGAATGGCAGTATATGGTAGTATAATTTTAAAGAAGGTAGGCTACAGTTGAAAGGAAGTTCTTGGAGCTTGTAGGAAAGGTTGACGTGGACTTTCAATAGCCCTAATAATCAACATAACCCTACAACAGTGACACATTATCCTAGAGGTATGCTTTAAGTTGGGTTGTTTATAATATGGATGGACAAATTTGGAGGACATTAGGAGCCAAGAGGCAGGGTTGATGTGGCATGTTAAAAACCATAACCAGTGGGCATATTCTATAGTAGTACATCCTAAGGACCAGCCACGTCAGCAGCTTATGTGTCATCTCAAGAGGAGCAACAGAAGGTTGCATAACATGTATGGTTGTCCTCTTGAGTTGGTGTGACTTGCAGGTTAATGGGTGTCATAGGAGAAGTCTATTGGCAGCCAAAAGGAAGGACATCATAGGTTTTGGATGCCCTAACTAGGATCAAATTCTACAACAAGGATTGGTTACTCGTGATCTGTTGGAGGGAAGTGTGAGAGTGGACCAAGTGTGGATAGTGGATTGGGAATTTATGGTTTGTTGGAGGATAACATGATAGTGCCCAAGTTGGACCTCTGTGTGCATCACTTTTATGAAAAAAAGTAGTTGCTAGAGTGGTATTTGTTAACCTCAAGGTTTGATTAGTTAGAGGAGAAGTTGTGTAGCCCTATACTTTCCATGTGGATAAGGACATATATAGAAGATGATGGGTAGTCATCCTAGCCCACATTCATTGTGAGAGATGGGAATCTTGCAGTGATAGGTGGAAGCGCTCTATGCCCTATGTTATTATTCATTGGAGCAGCATAGGAATACTATAGTGGGCTAAAGTCCCTGAGTAGCTAAGGAGAAGGAGTGGGAAGTTGTGACTTGTTCACAAACGTAGTTGTGAATAGCTGAATAGGAGTCTCGATGTGTTGATGTGTTGATGGATGAATGATAAACATGAGAGAAAATTGGATAGTTGAGGTTTAGTGGCCAAATGGACTTTGATCATTGATAGAGGCGGTGTTGTAGAATGGGAGTTGAAGGATCGGGTAGGTACAAGGTATGATCGAGGGGAGTTGTGAAGTCGACTACATCAGCCAGATGGTCAGAGTATCTTATTGAGGGTAGATTGCTTTTCAATGGACTGACACCAAGACCCAATTTTTTATTTTTGTATCAGTGGATATATGAAAGCCATTATCCCTGGTATGGGAGCCCTATATTTTTGTATTATTTAGTTGGATTAATATAACAAATTTGGGTTATTGTAGAATATTTTGTAAAAGGTTGTGTATATTTTGTGCACTAGTAGATTTACTATTGTTTATATTTCATTGTGCAAAGTAGCTTCGTTGTGATTCTTGGTTTAGTAGCGTCAGTGATTTAAGATTCTATCTTGGACACCGGGATCGTGGAAAAACAAAATGGTATAAGAGGATGTATTAGCTACTTTGAGGGGCAGTGAATTAGAGTGTGCACAACGAAGAAACTCAAAGGGAGTTGTGGGTGTCTAGATCATGGAGTAGAGGGTTTAGTCAAATATAAGGAGATGTGGTCTCGATAGGTTACATAGTGAGATGGATTGGGAGTTATGGTGGATGAGTGGTGAACCTAGTGAACTTCAATATGTTGTGTGGCAGTTTGCATATCATAGAATTCATGTGTCTTGTCATGGATGGTTGGGACAGCTCGAGGACTTCTTTAGCATGGACGAGGTTAGTATGATCGAGATGTATTCATGTGATGGACTGGAGATTGGTAGGCTAGAGTCTTCATCAGATCGTGATGTTGCATATTCGAGATTGGAGGAATTTTCACGATTTGTATTTGATCCGGGAGGATGAGTGCTTGCGGGACTAAGCTAGTGAAGATCGTGTAGGCTCAGAGGGAGTCTAGCCTTAGAGGGACGATCCCTATGGATCTTTGGGACTTTCAGGTTTAGATATGATGAGGCAGAGGCACTACCGAGATTGTTGGGTTCACTCTATATAGCATGCTGCAGCGATGGATGTCAGATGGGCTACTGTCGCTAGATGATGATGGTTACTTCCTAGTCTTGGAAGTACGTCCCTTGCTAAGAGGGAGTGTTGATTTTTGTAGCTTGGTAGGTACTCCAAGCATTGAGGATCAAGGGTTTGGAGGAAGGAGCTCCACAAGTGGCCTTGTGATCTTAAAACCCAAGCTTGGGGTTTTGCACCTAAATTCATTGGGCCAAAACCATACGGATATTTCTACATGTGATGGATGGAGATGATACACGACGTCGAGACAAACCGGATGCAAAAAACATTATCGAAATATGAGTTGTAGACGCTAAGATATGAATTTTTGAATGTTGTGTGTGTGCTTGTCTATGAAAGAATCAATTCAACCTAGATATTAGAGGCATAATGAAAGTTTTATAAGCCCGCCAAGGGCATCCGTTGGAGCCCTCGAGAATCCTATATAAGGAGGAATTGTGTGAGGTTATTTTAGATATCCTTGAGCATCAAAAAGGAGCTCGCATTAGGTGGAGGATAACTTTGTTTGGCCATAGATTAGAGGAAAACCCCAACAAAGGAACAAGAGGGTTGTTGGAGCACCTCTTGTTGACTGTTTGGGGTCCGAGATGATCAGATGCAGGGGTTGAGTTTTTTAAGGGTGGATTTGGGATTTTTTAGTGTAGGTTTCCTTCACAAACAAAGAGCCAAAGTCTCTTTTGATTTCAAATAGGGATCGAGGTATAAGGTGGCATGTTTTGGGAGAGAAAGGGCTAGTTTTCAGGCCTATTCAAGATGCCACATGTCCAAACAAGGGACCAAGATTCAAGGAAGGCTAAACAGCCTGTTAGGAAGGGACACCAAGCAAGTTAGAGAGTTGTTGTAGTAGCACAATATGCCCTAACTAGGCTGGGACTTGAGGGACAATTTGAGGACTCTTTGTGCATAGATTTGAGGGGAAAATCTATGTTTTGATTGGCCACATTATCCATGTGCATACTGAAGAATATTTTGGCATATTGATGTGGAAAATGTGTGTGGAAAACCTCATAAGAGGAGTTGAAGACCTATGGGTTTCCTTGGAGAAGGGTCGAGTGGGTTAGAAAGGGTTGCAAGGCCTAAACCATGGCTAATCTCCTCCTAAAATGGCATCGTATGTTAGTATAATTCTAAAGAAGGTAGGTCGCAGTTGATAGGAGGTTCTTGGATATTGGAGGAAGGGCCGATGTGGATTTTCGGTAGCATTGATCAATAGCAAAACGCTACAATAGTGACACAACAGCCTAGAGGTATGCTTTAAGTTAGTTTATTTATCAGATGGATGGACAGATTTGGAGGATTGTAGGCGCCAAGAAGTAGGGATGATGTGGCATATTAGAAGCCCTAACCAGTGTGAAAACTCTACATTAGTACATCCTAAGGAGAATGTAAAAATTCCTAGATCTAAATAGATCTATTGAATCCTACTACAACCAACCGAATTACTTCTTCCATTATGTAATTTACTTTACATAATGATTTATGAATCATACATGAAATAATGAAGCAATCATTGAAGCAACCCACACTACAATACTCAAGATTTTGAAACAAGGAAATTGAACAAGAAAATTATTCACACATATGACACCTTTATTTTGGACTAAGTACCTGGAAAAACCCAATGTGGGAAAACCGATGCAAAAGATATGAGGTTTTATTATTAAGCAATAGCAATGTATGAATACATCTCCAAATACCCGTAGGGTTATTCAATTACAAATAGAAATATTGGCAGAAGAATTTGTGAGTATTTACCTCACCCAATCACTAAATTTCTGATTGATCCGGATGAAGAAAAACTTGCCCAAGGGAGGCTTTGCGCAGTCCCAGCACTGCAACTTGCAACCTCTGCATCACCCCCTTCCAAGCTCACCATTTAGCCCCATCCAAGTCGTTTCACCTCTGTGGACCCTGAGGAACAACCTCCTAGTGTCACTTTCCGGATTCCGACCTCCACCAGCAAAATTCTGAAAACCCTTCCTCTGCCTCTGCGCTACTTCTGCGTGAGCCCTACACAGTCACTAAATAAGCCCTTCTTCCTTTAGCATTGGCTCGGTTAGATATCTTTTGCCTCTCTCTAACTGATGCTTCTCCGGTTGAGAAATTATCCTCCTCTCTAGATGTTATCTCTGCCCCTCACTGCTCAAATCTCTAGATTGAATTTCTTAGCAAACCACACCCCAGAAATTTCGAACTCTTGATCAATTCAGTGTCTCAGTGTATCTTCCAAATGCCCATCAAGATCCTTCTTATAATCTCTCATTGACATATCAATAGCCAAGGTTAAAACATAATCAAAGGTTAAGAATAACTGGGATTTTATATGTGTCTTTATCTATAAGTTTCACACCCAATCTAATTAATGCACTTTAATTAATCAAATTTCCTAAGTTTAGACTTAGGAATACATTAAAAATGATTAATTGTTTTAATTAAATACTTTCCAGGTGGAATTTCCCAAAACAGTTTTTGGGTATTGTGGAATGAATGTGTCTTAGCCTCTCTGAAAAATATTGAGGCTAGAGCACATCCGATGCTACAAAAAACAACACTCCCTCTTAGCAATGAAAGTGCTCTAGCAATTATGACTGATGCATACTGCTCTATCCCTGAAGCATCCTCTGTGTTGTTCAAGTCCATCAGTCTCTACGCTACTTCTGCCACTATACTGCTGCTCATGATACTACCACTATCACTATTGCATCTATATTACAACTCCCTCTCGAGTGTAGCATCTGCTATGCTGCTAACATTGCATCTCCACTACAACTTAGCTGCTGAGACAAACAACTGAACTCATCCAGAACTGAACAAGTGTTCAGTGGTTGCTCCTTGGTGCGAAATACTATGACATCTGATAACAACTGCGATGTTCCTTTGATGCACTGCGCTGCACCACTGTGCACTGTGTTGATGGTGCTACGTTGCTGCTGTGTTGCTCTAGAAATAAATGTTGTTATCTACTGCACTATCATCTCCATCACTCCTCGGCTCCATATGAATCTCCTCCATCTCGCTACTACTGATCATGGGCTCCCATACGAAGGTATTGATCCATGAAGTGGGATCCTCAAGGATCCTGCCCAACTGAAGTCCAAGAGAACTACACTCCACATCGCCCCACTTCTTATCACTAGAAGCATGAGAACTCATAGCGAACTCATCATGCTCTATCTTTGTGGTTGCAACCTTTAGGTCATGCTTCTCATCTTTGTCCTTTTTATTCATAGGATAATGAGATGCATAGTGGCCCATCTCTCCACATCTGAAGCACTTGACCTTAGAAGCATCACGCTTCGATTTTTGTTGCACATGTTGTCCCTTCGATGCAAGGGTTGCACTCTCCTCTTCCTCCACAAATTTCGATCTGCTTCCACTGTTGCCATCAATTTTTGACTTGACGAGGTCTCTCCTCAGCTCTTCCTCCTGAAAATATGACCATAACTGCTCCCAGCTAAGTAACGTTGCCCGACCTAGGATGCTCTCGACAAACACTTGCCACTCCTTTGTGACATTATTAAGGGTCATCATACCATGGTTGCAGCTGTAGGTGTAGCACCTACTGCTGATAGTTGATCTCGAACCTCCTAAAACTACATTAGGTATGAAGCCACGCACTCCCTTTTCTACATTTGGATCATATGGAGATTCCTCTCTAAGTACAACTTTCCTTGCTTGGAAGATTCCTCATATAGGTCATGTAAAGCTACCCACATCTCTCTGGCAGTACCCTTACTAGCCACATGTGAGAGGATGTGATCCTTGACACCATCAAGGAGCAACCTCTTTGCCTTAGCCATATCTTCCTTGTACTTCTTGAGCTAATTCACATCCATAGGAACAACTGCCATGTTATCCATGAACTCCTTCATATCATGTTCATCCAGAAGAAACTTAGTCCATTCCTTCCAGATCATATAGTTGGAGGAGCTCTCCAACCGATCCTGACCACGAAATCCATGAGATGTCTTCTCAGCTGAAATCTGTCAAATTTTCTCCCTCTTTCTCCCTATTGCGCAATGCCTAGTAGGCTTACACACTCCCTGATGGAGTTGTAAGTTCTGTTGCTCCTATACTACTCTGCAACTGAGAAATGTTGACTTCCTCGACTAGGAAATCACTCAGGAAGAATTCCCTCAACATGTTCTCTTGACTCCTTCTAATGCTTTTCTTCCCAGCAATAGCTTCAAAAAACTATGTCCCTTTACCTTCTGCGTGGAGGCTCTGTGTTGCTCCCTCTGCCACAGCAACATCTCTAAGTTGGAAGCCCCTTCTCTCTGTCAACTCACTTAGAGAGAGATCGCCATGAATCTTAGCCCTCATGGCTAGAACTGCGCAATCCTTCAATGGATCGTTCTGTTGCACTGCAACAAAAATGGCCTTCACTTCAGAAATCAGATCTGTCCTTCTTGTTTCACGTCAATGCTCTGATACGATGTGAAAATTCATAGATCTAAACAGATCTAATGAATCCTACTTCAACAAATCGAATTACTTCTTCTATTATGTAATTCACTTTACACAATTATTTTTGAATCATACATGAAATATTGAAGCAGCCTACACTACGATACTCATGGTTATGAAACAAGGAAATTGAAAAGGAAAATCATTCACACATATGACACCTTTATTTTGGACCAAGTTCTCGGAAAAACCCAATGCGAGAAAATCGGTGCAGCAGATCTGATGGTTTTATTATTAAGCAGTAGAAATTTTTGAATACATCTCTGAATAGCCCTGGGGTTATGCAATTATAGAGAGAAATATTAGCAGAATAATTTGTGAGGATTTACCTCACCCAATTACTAAATTTCTGGCTGATCCAGATGAAGAAAAACCTCCCCTGGGGAGGCTTTGCACAGTCCCAACGCTGCAACTTGCAGCCTCTGCATCACCCCCTTCCAGACTCAATGTTCAGCCCCAACCAAGTCATTTTTCCTTTGTGGACCTGAGGAATAGCCTCTGGTGTCACTTTCCGGATTCCGTCCTCCAGCACCAAAATTCTGAAAACCCTTCCTCTGTCTCTGCATTGCTTGTGTGTGAGCCCTACGCAATCACTGTGTAAGCCCTTCTTCCTTTAGTGTTGGCTTGGTTAGATCTCATTTTCCTCTCTCTGACTGATGCTTCTCTGGCTGAGAAAATATCCTCCTCTCCAGATGTTATCTCTGCCCCTCACTGCTCAAATCTCTAGTTCGAATTTCTCAGCAAACCATGCCCCAAAAATTTAAAACTCTTGATCAATTCAGTGTCTCAGTGTATCTTCCAAATTCCCATCAAGCTCCTTCTTATAATATCTCGGTGACATATCAATGACCAAGATTAAAACATAATAAAAGGCTAAGATTAATTGGGAGTTGATCAGTGTCTTTATCTAGAAGTTTCACACCTGATCTAGTTAACACACTTTAATTAATCACATTTCCTAAGTTTAGACTTAGGAATACATTTAAAACGATTAATTATTTTAATTAAATACTTTTCGGGTGGAATTTCCTAAAATGCTTTCTGGGCATTGTGGAATGCATGTGTCTTAGCCTCTCTGCAAAATCTTGAGGCTAAAGCACATCTGATGCTATAAAAAACAACATAGAAGTCACATCATCAGTTTATGTGTCATGTTAAGAGGAGATGTAGAAGGTTGCAAAATAGGTATGGTTGTCCTCTTGATTTGATGTGACTTTGAAGTGAATGGGTGTCCTAGGAGAAGTCTATTGAAGACCAAAAGGAAGGGTTTCATAGGTGTTGTATGCCCTAACTAGGAGCAGATGCTACAATAAGGATTGGCCACCCATGGTCTGTTGAAGTGAGCGTGAGAGTGGATTAAGTATGGAGGGTGGATTGGGAATTTATGGTATGTTGTAGGGCAGCATGATAGTTCCCAAGTTGGAGCCCGATGTGTAACACTTCGATGGACAAAATTAGTTTCTAGAATGATAGTTTTTGAGCTTAAGTTTTGATCAGCTAGAGGAGTAGTTGTGCAACCCAACAATTTCCATGTGGAGAAGGACATCTACAACAGATGATGGGCAGTCCTCCTAGCCCATATTCATTATGAGAGATGGGCATCTTTTAGTGATAGGTGGCAGCCCTTGTTGCCCTATGTTAGTATTCATTAGAGCAGCATAGGAATACTATAGTGGGCTGAAGTCCTTAAGTAGCTAAGGAGCAACAATGTGCAGTTGTGAGTTGTTCACAAACGGAGTTGTGAACAACTCAACAGGCGTTTTGATGTGTTGATGCGTTGATGGATGAACGATCAACATGAGAGAAGATTTGATAGCCAAGTTTTAGTGGCTAGATGGACTTATATCGTTGCTAGAGGCATTGTTGCAGAATGAGAGTTGAAGGACCAGGAAGGTACAAGGTACGACTGAGGCGAGCTGTGAAGTCGACTACATCAGCCAGATGGTCATAGTATCTTGTTTAGGGTAGATTGGTTGTCGATGGACTGACACCAATCCCCAGTTTTGTATTCTTGTATCAGTGGATGTATGGGGGTCATTATCCCTGGTACGGGAGCCCTAGACTGTTGTATTATTCAGTTGGATTAATACAACAAATTTGGGTTATTATACAATATTTTGTAAAAAAATGTTTATATTTTGTGCACTATTAGATTTACTGTTGTTTATATTCTGTTGTGCAAGGTGGCTTCATTGTGATTCTTGGTTTGGTAGCATCAGTGATTTGAGATTTTATCCTAGACACCAGGATCGTGGAAAAACAACACATGCCTCTCATAGAAATGGGTCGGGAGTTATACAAATCCTAGGAGATTCAATAACCATGAAACATATAGAGGAAACATGGCTCGATAAATTCAAGGATGAAGTACAAAGGCTCCAATTGTGAATAGACATGGATGGATTTTATCTATATTCCCTCCAAAACACCAACTATTTTTTTAGCTATTAGTAGTGATCAATAGAAACCATGGTTGTTGGTGAAGAATGAACATTTTGTGTTTTTTTTTTTACAGTCTTAGGTAGAAGGCAAGTGAATAATATGGATGTCTACATGCAACCATTGATTGATGAATTTAAGAAATTATGGGAAGGGATACATGTTTTTATTAATGTTGGGGTTATTAAAGGTATTATATTGTCCTTTGTTCATATGCTCTTCAAGTGCATTTATTCCCATAAGTGTGAGCATGTGAACATTTTCACATTGAGGATGCTAATGATGTACATCTATCACAAGATTGTGGACTAGAGGTTGATTTCATCGAAGCTATTCGTGCTAGCCTGTTTGATCGAAACATAGTTTAGGGAAGTTAGGTTATGTTTGAAATATGGACTTCTCACATTTTGAATGTATTATTTTTATTTGCAAGTGGTGGGATACCTTCAACCAGAGTAATGTAAAGAAAAATCATGAGAGTGGGATAATAAGTATCGACTCTGAAAAAATGTTGGTTGAAACCAAGGAGCCTTATGTCTTCCAAAAACACTACAACCAATTTTTTTTTTAACCCAAATGTGTTAGATAAGGAGTGGTGGTTCGTACCGAGACATGATTCGAGATCAAAATATATATTTTTATAACAATAATGGTATAATGCAAAGTGAAGAAGATAATCAAGGTGATGGTTTTTTTGTTTTGACATTTATAATGTGGATATATCATTTTACTATGGGCATCTATAACTGACCAAATATATTTTGTTTCTTTATTTTATATTGTTGGATATTAATAGTTAACAACCTACATTTATAACCATCATATTGACAATATATTAAATAATACAAGCATAAAAATGTGGTTTATCTCAATTATATACCAAATTTTAACTTAATATTAATCTATCTCAATCATATAGAAACTTTTTAAAATATTGATATTAATTTATTTTACTTTATTTTCATATTTGTTATGAAAATTGGGTCATTTTTTTTATATAAAAATAAAATTTTCAATTACATAAATAACACATAATAAAATATTTATGAATAACTTGCCCACAGGGTATAGCTCAATTGGAGATCGCCTTATTATGAAGTCATATGTAAAGCAAGAGATTCAAAGTTCAAATCCTCGTGGGTTAGACGGACTATATGTGTGTGTGTGTGTGTGTGTGTGTATGTGTGTGTGTGTGTGTGAATAACTTAAAATAATATATAATTGTTTTATTTTGTTGATAAAGTATGATTATGGATTAATATGGGATCTGAGCTCTAAGGGTTTGGAAGTTGCGGTGACTGAAATCATGTGAACAAGGGTTTAGCTTTTGTTAGGCGATGGGTCTAGCATTCCCTTGAATACTTTGGCTAAAAATGGACACAGAGTTAATAGACTATTCTAAGGATCCTTCCGAAGGCCTCCAATTTGGACTAACCCTTGTTTTCCTTCCCCTCTAACTCCTCTGGCATATTGGGGAATTTTTCATGTCATGTCATGCCCCCTCTTAATATGGTTCCCTCTACATCCTCCAAATCGTTGGCTCCTCTCCTGATAGTGGCCTCCTACTCCCTCAATCAACCCCCTTCTCCTCCATTAGCGGACCCCCTTTAAACCCCCGCCACTCCAGATCTATATCTTCAGGGGTTTGTCCTGGCATGCCTCTGAATACTCTGGCTCAGAAATGGACATGGAGTTAATAGACTATTCAAAGTACCTTACAAGTACCTCCAAATTTGGACTAACCGTTGTTTTCCTTCCCCTCTAACTCCTCTAACACCTTGGGAGTTGTCCATTTCATGTCAGGGCCCCCCTCTTGGTACGGTTCCCTCTACATCCTCCACATTGTTGGATCGTCTCTTGATATTTCCCTCCTACTCCATAAATCAACCCCCTTCTCCTCCATCACCTCCTGCATTAAAAGACCCCCTCTAAACTCTTGTCGGATCTATATCTTCCTAAAACCTTTGCAACAACAATTTTTGGTTATCAACATTTACCTTTATCTCTACGTATTGTTTTAGGGGATTTGGTTTCTCTTGTACTAGTAAAGGGCCCCTATCTGTTGGAAATATGATGCAACGTGTTGTCCTTGATGGCAACCTACTTGATGAAGTTGTCCTTGATGGAAACCTACTTGATGAGTTGCCTTTTGATAAGCAACCTATGTGTTAAAGATGTAAAAATGATGTTTCTACAGGTCAATTCAGATGTGATAGAGAAAGGAATTCTAGTAAGTGCCAGAAAAATGAAACAGGAAATATTTCTCAATGTATACGCTACTTTTATGAAGGCAACCCGTGTGTACATCTAGAATTAGTATATACATAGTTTTTATGAAGAGAAGTCACATATATACACAGATAAGTATGATCCAAGTTGTGTATGCATTTTGTGCTCTAAAATTATGATACCAAGGGGCATTACCATGGTATTAGCCCACAATATTGAGTGTTGTGTCATCTATTTGATTCCGTCCAAGAATACCATCGACAGTTGTGTGGTTTTGACTCATGGTATTGGTAATGGCTAAATCTATATAAGGAGAAGAAGATCATAGTGCAAAGTGTGCATGTGTAAGGGTTGTTACTGAATACTTTTTCTCTGATGTATGTCTGCATGGGACGAACCCTGCTTAATTGATAGATCTGAATCTATGATGCACCCATGGATACAATGATGGTTCAGGATCTCCAAATCTGAAATAACTATGCTCTAGTATGATCCACTTAAGAGATTATTAGATCCTTGATCTGGCGCATGCTTGGTGAAGTAAAGTGAAGAAATCTGGGTAAGTTCTATAGATCTGAAACAATCTGCAAATTTATTATTCACAGATATATATGCTAGTTCGTTTTGGTAAAAGCATGAATATACAAGACTTTGTCTCAAAAAAGGTGCGTATGGAAGTCAGGGTTTTCTGAAGCTTATAGCAGAGGTTATTTGCTTATTCCTGTTGTATTTTTGTTGTCTGTCAATGAATTATTCATGTAGTTCTGGGTTGCCTGAATACCGTACATGCTGCTAAATTGAATATGTAAAAATCTGATCAATGAGTGAATAAACATGGTTAATGATGACTGACTGATTAAGGGTTATGAATTTCTGTAAAGATGTCTGACTGAAAGCCCAAGATCTAGATCTGAGACTGATCACATTCTACAAAAACAGTATTTACAGATCTATATGTAGGTTGGCGTGGAGGAAAGCATGTATACACACGGGTTCAGTGAAGCAAAATAGTGTATGCATATTAAGATAATGAATGTTCAAGGTTGAGTCTGATTCTGCATACGGTTTCTGAAGTCTGGGTTTGCTACTGAATTATGGTTACAGTGATTTCACTGATCCAACTGAAGTATTGGGTGAAAGGTTATTATTGTTGTTCGTATGAAGAGTTGTGTTGAAGCTGTTTGATCCAGTGTGAAAATTGATGAAACATGGTCTGTAGTGTTTCTGAGGGTTGAAGCCTCAGTGGGGAAGAAGAAGCTTCTTGCCAGTAGAAGCTGGTGTTTTGATCAGGGGGTTGAAGCTCCCTTCCAGTAGTGACTGGTAAACGAGATTAGGGGGTTGTAGCTCCCTTCCAGTAGCAACTGGAGAACGAGAGAAGGTAGCAGCCTTCTGCAGGTAGATGCCTGCATACTGATATAAGTTTGCATCAGTATAATATTGTAAGAAGTTTTCCATATAATAAATATTGAAGAGAGAGATGACAACAACGGTGGTTTTCTCCTGAATTGGGTTTCCACCTTAAATATTGGTGTTCATGTGTGATTCTCTTGTGATGATTTATTTGATGTTACTGCACATATTTACTGCTTAACTAACAGGTGCATAAACTGATAAGCTAAGTTAAAGTTGTTTCTGAAAGTGTTCTAACAATAAAATCATATCAGTATACACAAGTTTCTTTTGGTATATGCACGTGTATACACGAGTTGGGTTCATTAAAGTCGCGTATGGAATTCAACAAAGAAAAAGAAAAAAGTTATCAATGAACTCTAAATAATGACTGTCTCTCCCCCCCCTTGTAACATTTTCCAACAATTGGTATCAGAGCAGGTGCTTCTGAAGAAGCTTAATTGCTAGAAGGAAGATCAGCTAAGGTGAGCAATCAAGATGGGATTGCATCTATCAGGCCTCCTCTCTTCAACGAAAACAATTTAATCTTCTGGAAGACAAGGACAACATCCTATCTTCAGTCTCTTGGAGCAGATGTATGGGCTATAGTTGAAGGAGGTTATCAATATCCAACATCATTTCCAATAGATGTTGCAGCAAGAAAGAACTATGAAACCAATGCAAAGGCGGTCAATGCATTATTGCGAAGTCTAACTGAATCAGAATTTGTCAAAGTCATGTAGTTGAATACAGCAAAGGAGATATGGACAAAATAATTCTAAGCTATGAAGGTGATACTAAGGTAAAAAGTGCTAAACTCCAAATTCTCATAATTCAATATGAAAATATCAGGATGCATAATGAGGAAAGCATTGCCAGTTTATTTTTACATCTAGATGATATTGTAAATCTTATGAGAAATCTAGGTGATACCATAACTGACACTACTTTGGTAGAAAAGGTTTTAAGATATCTAACTTCCGAATTTGAGTCAAAATTGTCTACTATTGAAGAGAAGCAGGATCTTCAAACTCTTACTATTGTTCAACTTCGTGGTATTTTGACTGCTTGTGAAATGAGAAAAGGAGGTCCATCTGAAGTCAAAGAAAATGTCTTTAGAGTTGCTGCAAAAGGAAAAGAAGTAGAAGAAAAAGAAGGATCAAGGTATGTTTCAGAATAAGATGAGGTAAATTTTGTAAAGAAGCTACAACTTGGCACTGGAAGGTTCAGAGGTAAGCTTCCTTTTAAATGTTTTGCTTGTGGAAGAGTTGGTCATTATGCTGCTAAGTGTCCTCGTAGAGAAAATCATGAAAAACGAAAGGAAGTGGCAAAAGGAAATAAGAATCGATTTATCAATGGAAAAATTTATTATACTCGTGAAGATAGTGATGAGCTGTCAAATAGTGAAGAAGGAGAATCTGATCAAGATGTTAGAATTCTCATGGCTTTTGAAAAAAACTCTAGTGAGGCTAAAGATACCTTTATGGATGCTCTAAAAGAAAATGATTTTCTTGAAGAAATAAATCAGCTCAAAATATGTTTGGAAGAAAACAAAATTGCCATAGATACTCTAAAGAATCAGCTTATAGAAAAGGAGAAGCACAATGAGAAATTAGAATGTGAAATAGTAAGTTTAAGAAAGGAAATTGAGAAAGAGAAAACTTTAAATCTTAGATTTGCTAAAGGAACTAAAACCTTAGATGAAATTATCAAGGTTCAACGCTCTCCTCTTGTAAAGATAGGTCTTGGATATAACGGTGAATCCTCTCAGTCTTCAGCACCAAGCTATCTAAATACCACCAAAGCCAGTCTGCAACATTTTGACACTCATCAAAAGAACAAAGAGACTACACAGGTAAAGCATGACCACTTCAATACAAGGAAGAACAATAACAGAAATATCAATCAGCAGGTATACCCAAATATAAGGTTTCATGATCGCAGAAATTTCTTTAATGGACAATGTTTCTCATGTCATAATTTTGGTCATAAAGCTGCTCAATGTGTTGCATACAAAACTATTATGACTAGAGAAGCAAGAAGGCAAGGAATTGAGACTGGAATAAAGAATAATAATTATAACAACTTTTCTCCTCTTCAAAATGAAATTGAATGTTCTTATTGCAATAACTTTGGACATGAAGAATATGAATGTAGGAGCAAACTTCAACCAAAAGAGCATATACCTTCAAATTCCAAGGTATGGAGAAAGAAGGACTTACAATTTGAAAGCTATTAGCTTTATTTGCTGAAGGGGAAGAAAATCATTGGTACATTGATAATGGACGTTCAAAACACATGAGAGGTGATAAAAATAAACTCCTTTCATACATTTCTCTAGAAAAAGAAAAGAATGTTACCTTTTGAAATGATACTCCTGATGTCATTAAAGGAAAAGGTTTTGTTTTTCTAAAAGAAAAAGTAAAAGCTAACAATGTTATGTATGTGGATGGATTAAAACATAACCTGTTAAGTGTGAGTCAAATGTGTGATCAAGGAAATGAAGTTGTCTTTAGTTCAAAATAATGTGTGGTATGTGAACTTGACATAGGAAAAACGGTAATAAAAGGAACTAGAACACCAAGCAATCTGTATGTATTGAAAGGTTGCAAAGAACAATGTTACTTGGGTAAATCTTCAGAAAATTGGTTATGGCACAGAATATTGGGGCATTTGAGTTTCTCTCAAATCAGCAAATCTAGCAGACTCAAAGTTGTTCGTGATCTTCCCAGCATCACTCTGCCTGAAAGTACCATATGCAAATCTTGCCAATTTAGTAAGAAAACCAGAGTGCAATTCAATGCCAAAGAAGGATCAGAAAGTAAACCATTTGAACTCATACATACTGATTTATGTGGACCTCTGAGGAAAAAGTCCCCCCCTGGAGAACAATATTATATTCTATTTATTGATGACTTCTCTCGAATGTGTTGGATTGGTCTACTAAAACACAAAGATGAAGCATTTGAAAATTTTTAGATCTTCAAAGCCCTGGTTGAAAATGAATTAGATCTAAAAATCAAATGTCTTAGATCTAACCGAGGAGGGGAATATATATCAAATGAATTATTTGATTTCTGTGAACAACATGGCATAAAAAGACAGTTTTCTGTAGCTGGAACCCCACAAGAAAATGGCGTGGCAGAAAGGATGAATAGAACTGTTTAACAAATGGCTCAGGCTATGCTTGATGAATCTGGAACTCCCGATACCTTTTGGGGAGACGCTGCTCATACTGCAGTAAACATTATAAACAAGGCTCATGTTTGGGTAAACAATGATAAAACTCCCTATGAACTCTAGTATGACAATCTTCCCACCATAAAGCATTTTAGAGTTTTCGAACGCAAATGTTTTATCGAGAACAATGATGAGAAACTTGGTAAGTTTGAACCTAGAGCAGATGAAGGAATATTTCTTGGTTACTCTTCTAGAATTACAACATGTAAATGTTACAATAAAAGACTTCAGAAGATTGTTGAATGCATTGATGTTGTAATTAATGAGTCTCTCTCAAATCCTAAAAGGGAAATACCAACAACAAATGAAGATGGTGATGATGTATATCTTCCTACATCAAATAGCAACAACATGGAAGGGGAACCCAATGAAGCAACATAAGATGATCTATCTGAAAAAGCTCCATCCATGTATGTTCAGAAGAATCATCTAGAATCTCAAATCTTGGGAGAAAAGGGGTCAGGTGTCCAAACAAGAAGAACTCTTGTAGGATCTCCTAGCTATCTGGCATTCCTATCCACTATTGAACCACATAATTTCAATCAAGCTAGTAAAGATGAATGTTGGATTCAAGCTATGAATGAAGAACTTGATCAAATTGAAAAGAATCATACTTGGGAATTGGTTCCAAGACCTCATGATAAAAATGTGATTGGAACAAAACGGATATTCAAAAACAAGTTAAATTAAAATGGAGATGTTATTAGAAACAAAGCTAGACTTGTTTGTAAAGGGTATGCTTAACAAGAAGGTACAGACTTTGAAGAAACATTTGCTCCTGTAGCTAGACTTGAAGCCATAAGAATGTTTCTTGCTTTTTCCAGTTTTCAACAATTCAAAGTTTATAAAATGGATGTTAAATCTGCTTTCCTCATCGGTGATCTAGAAAAATTAGTATATATAGAACAACCAGAAGGATTCATTATGGGAAATGACGAAAAAATTGTTTACAAACTTAAAAACGCTTTATATGGTCTCAAACAAGCTCTTCGAGCATGGTATTATCGTCTTGACAAATATCTTCATCAAGAAGGTTTTACAAAGGGATCTGCTGATAGTAACTTATACACAAAAATTGAGAATGATAAACTGTTGATTGTAGTTGTATATGTTGATGACATCATTTTTTGAAGCAATGAAGAATCCATGAGTCAGAAATTTGCTTCTGTTATGAAACAAGAATTTGAAATGTCTTTACATGGGAAACTAACATTTTTTCTTGGCTTACAAGTACAACAAGCAACAGATGGCATATTTTTATCACAAGCAAAATATCTTAAGCAAATTCTGAAGAAGTATGGGATGGAATACTGCAAACCTATGAGCACGCCAATGGTAATTGGATGTAACCTTAGTTCTCATGATGATTCTCCTACGGTAAATCAACCATAATATAGATCCATGATTGGAAGTCTATTGTATCTCACCGAGACAAGACCAAACATTATGCATGCAGTTGGGATTTTTGGACGATTCCAAACTAATCCAAGAGAGTCTCACCTCCAGGCTGTAAAAAGAATATTCAAATATCTACAAGGGACTCAAGACTTTAGTCAATGGTATCCAAATAATGTTGATCTCACCCTTCATTCTTACACAGATGCAAATTGGGCTGGAAATGTTGATGATTGAAAAAGCACTAGTGGAGGTGCATTCTATATGGGACCCCGATTAGTATCTTGGTTTAGCAAGAAACAAAGTTCTATTGCCTTATCTACAGCAGAAGCAAAATATGTGGCTGTTGCATCTTGTTGCACACAACTTCTTTGGATGATGCAGACTCTACAAGACATTCAAATCAAATGTTCACCTCCTATTTCCATTTTATGTGATAATACAAGTGCCATTAGTATCTTAAAGAATCCTATTATGCATTCCAAGACCAAGCACATTCCTATCAAGTATCACTTCCTACGTGAGCAGGTGCTTGAACAAAAGGTTAAATTAGAGTATGTTCCCTCCAAAGAACAAGTTGCTAATATATTTACCAAACCTCTTCCTAGGGAAGCATTCGAATATCTCAGACAGAAGTTGGGAGTTTTCTCTGCCTCGCTGATCAAATCTGCTTGATTTCAGAAGTTTAAATTCGATACGCCGGTTTCATAAAGAAGAATCGCGTATATACGCGAGTTTCTGTGCATAAAACTACATATGGGTTTTGCTGAAAGAAATTCTCTGGGTCAGCATTCAGAACAGTTGTGGTGATGTTGGGTAATCTTTTTTGTTGTTCTAGTATTCATATTTCTATATCATTCTCTGATATTTGTCTTCTTGATGAAGATGCTTTGATGAATTGGTTGTTGAAGGTGTTCAAGATGCACAAACTTAGGGGGAGCACCTGCCTTGTGGAAAAGGATGCATCGTTGGCATTTTGATTGGTTGTTGTGTTATGATCTCATGTTTGAGATTCTTTGGTTTTGGTTATAAATAGTAATATCTGTAATTTGATGAAAAGGTCATGTTGCGACCTATGATGTAAAATTGTTATATTCAGTCATGTAAGGACTTGTTCAATTTTGTAAACCCACTTGGTTGGGAAGTTTAGTCAAATATGTAATTCCACTTGGTTGGATCGTTGATGTATGTATGAGTCCTTGGTGATAGGAAAGATCATACTCGGTTGAGTTATAGAGTCATGTACTTCATTGAAAAATATGTCTGAAGATTCAGCATGAACTCAGGGGGAGCACAAGGAAAGAGAAACCTTGTTTTGGTATTGATCCGTCCTTTTCCCTTGATGTCAAAGGGGGAGAGTATTTTGGTGTTGGAATAATGGTTATGATTAATGTATTTATCTGTTGAGGTGATCAAACACAATCATCGTTGCCATCAAGTCCAAAGGGGGAGATTGTTGGCAATATGATGCAATATTTTGTCCTTAATGGCAACCTACTTGATGAAGTTGTCCTTGATGGAAACCTACTTGATGAGTTGCCTTTTGATAAGCAACCTATGTGTTAAAGATGTAAAAATGATGTTTCTACAGGTCAGTTCGGATGTGACAGAGAAAGAAATTCCAGTAAGTGCCAGAAAAATGAAACAGGAAATATTTCTCAATGTACACGCTACTTTTATGAAGGCAACTCGCGTATACAACCAAAATTAGTATATATGCAGTTTTTATGAAGAGAAGTCACGTATATATGCAGATAAGTACGATCCAAGTTGCATATGCATTTCACGCTCTAAAATTACGATACCAAGGGGCATTACCATGGTATTAGCCCATAGTATTGAGTATTGTGTCATCTATTTGATTCCGTCCAAAAATACCATCAGCAGTTGTGTGGTTTTGACTCATGGTATTGGTAATGGCTAAATCTATATAAGGAGAAGAAGATCATAGTGCAAAGTGTGCATGTGTAAGGGTTGTTGCTGAATTCTTTTCTCTGATGTATGTCTGCATGGGATGAACTCTGCTTAATTGATAGATCTGAATCTATGATGCACCCATAAATACAATGATGGTTCAGGATCTCTAGATCTGAAATAACTATGCGCTTGTATGATCCACTTAAGAGATGATTAGATCCTTGATCTGGCGCATGCTTGGTGAAGTAAAGTGAAGAAATCTGGGTAAGTTCTATAGATCTGAAACAATCTGCAAATTTATTATTCACAGATCTATACGCTAGTTCATCTTGGTAAAAGCGCGTATATACCCGGCTTTTTCTCAGAAAAGGCATGTCTGGAAGTCAGGGTTTTCTGAAGCTTATTGCAGAGGTTAACTGTTTATTCATGTTGTATTTTTGTCGTCTATCAATGAAGTCTTCATGTAGATCTGAGTTGCCTAAATACTGTACATGCTGCTGAATTGAATATGTACAAATCTGATTAATGAGTGAATAAACATGGTTAATGATGACTGACTGATTAAGGGTTATGCATTTCTGTAAATATTTCTGACTGAAAGCCTCAGATTTGGATCTAAGACTGATCACATTCTACAAAAACAGTGTTTACAGATCTATACACAGGTTGGCGTGGAGGAAAGCACGTATACACGTGGGTTCAGTGAAGCAAAATAGAGTATGCATATTAAGATAATGAATGTTCAAGGTTGAGTCTGATTCTGCATACTGTTTCTAAAGTCTGGGTTTGCTACTGAATTTTGGTTACAGTGATTTCACTGATCCGACTAAAGTATTGGGTGAAAGGTTATTATTGTTGTTCATATGAAGAGTTGTGTTGAAGCTATTTGATCCAATGTGAAAATTGATGAAATGTGGGTTGAAGCCTTTAGTGGGGAAGAAGAAGCTTCCTGCCAGTAGAAGCTGGTGTTCTGATTAGGGGGTTTAAGCTCCCTTTAGTAGTGATTGGTAAACGAGATTAGGGGTTTGTAGCTCCCTTCCAGTAGCAGCTGGAGAACGAGAGAAGGTAGCAGCCTTCTGCAGGTAGATGCTTGTGTATTGATATAAGTTTGTATTAGTACAATATTGTAAGTAGTTTTCCTATAATAAATATTGAAGACAGAGACGACAACAGAAGTCGTTTTCTCCCAAATTGGGTTTCCACCTTAAATCTTGGTGTTCATGTGTGATGTTCTTGTGATGATTTATTTTGCTGTTACTGCACATATTTACTGCTTAACTAACAGAGGCATAAAATGATAAGCTAAGTTAAAGTTGTTTCTGAAAGTGTTCTAACAATAAAATCATATCAGTATACACAAGTTTCTTTTGGTATATGCACGTGTATATGCGAGTTGGGTTCATTAAAGTTGCGTATGGAATTCAGAAAAGAAAAAGAAAAAGTTCAGTGAACTCTAAATACTGATTCACCCCCCCCCCCTCTCTTAGTATTTTTCCAACACGATCTACTTATTGCCTCTTATAGTTTCCTTTACGACCTCCTTAGCGAGGTTACTTCCTTGAATAGTCGGTCACCTTCCCTCCTGTTAGCGTCAAAGCATGCCTGCAAAAAGAGTAAAAAAAAGGTGCGGAAATGAAGGCTAAAGATCCAAACCTAGTATTGGGGTGAAATTAATCAATTACCTCAAGCTCAAGTTCAAAATGCAAATCCACAACTCTTTACCATTTGCACAAAAACCAAACCAATTACCCGTTCAACCACTTCCAAATCCAAATAATAAATTTGTTTACAACATGGAAGGGAATAATTCTCAAACTTATATAATAACTCCACTAGATCTAAATAATGTTCAATTAAGATTTGGTAGAGTATTAGAACAGAAGAAACCCTCTGTTGTTATTCAGGAAATAAAGAAAATTCTCGAAAAAATAATAATAAACCTAAAGAAGAAGAGATTTCTCTTCCTCAAAAAGAAATTGATCAAACATAAAATATTCCCATAATTTATGATGATACTCCTATTATAAAACAACCTTTTGTATTTATTACAAGACCACCTTTTCCTAAAAGGTTGAAAAATGATAAAGGAGTAGAAAAACAAATCACATTGCCTCATTATGATATGATGGATGAATTGAAAAATATTTGTATAAAAAATCCTTTATTGCAAGCTATAAAAGAAATACCATTTTTTGCAAAAAACAATTAAGGAATTGAGTACTCAAAGAAAAAATAAAAGACATAAAAAGAATCCAATTAGTTGGGAGAATTGCAGACATCATGATGGGGAAGGTAACAATGCAGAAATATTTAGATCCAGGAAGCCCCATTGTGAAAATTCACATCAATGGAATTGAAATACCAAACACACTAATTGATGGGGCAGCCATAAACATAATGAGTAAATAAATTATGGATCAACTTCAATACACACCAACATTATTACAATTAGCAGACAGGTCTGTAATTAAACCTGATGGTGTGTTAGAAGATATTTTTGTATCCTTAGATTCTTGGGAATATCCTGTTGATTTCATGGTTTTAACACCCAAGAATAATTTAAGAGGACATCCATTAATTTTAGGAAGACCTTGGTTAGCTAAAACTGATGCTTTCATTAGTTGTAGATCAGGAGACATGTTTATCTCATATGGCGGCTCCATAAAGAAATTTACATTATATATGTCTGCAAAAACAACAATAGATATAGAAAGTGAAGAATGGATAGATGATGATAACGATATACAACCTATTTTCACTATTGTACAAACAAATGAGGAGGACCAAATTTTAATTCAATAGAAAGTAATGAACCCTCCTTAGATCATGACAATAGTAAAACTTTTAAAGAACAACGTAATATCGAATATTATCATCTAGATAAATGTCTTTACATTCTATGGAAAAATTTTGTAATTCTTCGATAGAAATATTTCCAAAAAAACAAAAAACAAAAAACAAAAAACATTGAATATTAATGAAAATATGGAAGAATTACAAAAAAATAAATTGGTAGGGACCTTGCAAAAACACTCTTCTACTTGTGCATGGGAATATATAGATATGAAAGGAATTAATCCCAAAGATTGTATGCATCATATATATATATTGAAGAGAATGCTAGACCAGTTAGACAACCTCAAAGGAGAATGAACCCAAACTTAAAATACATTGTTAAGGAAGAGCTCCAAAAACTATTTAATGTAAATTTTATCTACCCAATATGAGACAGACAATGGGTTTCACCCCTAGTGATCGTTCCTAAGAAAAAAGGAAAATGTAGGGTATGCATCGACTACAAGGAATTGAATAAAGCAACATTGAAGGACCATTTTCCACTTCCTTTCATAGATCAAGTCTTAGACACATTCGCATGGAAAAAGTATTTTTCATTTCTGGATGGTTTTAGTGGGTATAATCAAATTCATGTAGCACCTAAAGATCAAGACAAAACCACATTTACCTGTCCATGGGGAACTTATGCTTACCAAGTACTTCCTTTTGGATTTTGCAATGCTCCAGCAACATTCCAAAGAGAAGTTCTCAGAATTTTCTCTGATCTTATTCATGGCTGTGTGGAAGTGTATATGGATGATTTCACAGTTTATGGTAATTATTTTGAAGAAGCACTAGAAAATTTAGAAAAAGTTCTAATAATATGCAAAGAAGCAAATCTTTCATTAAGTCATGAAAAATGTTTAATGACGTTTAATGAGGGAATTGTTTTAGGTCACCATATTTCAGGAAATGGGATAAAGGTAGACTCATCTAAAGTAGAGGTTATTTCCAAATTATCAATGCCAAATTGTCAATGAGATTTTAGGAGTTTTCTTGGTTTTACTTGATATTATAGAAGATTTATAGAAAACTTCACAAAATTAGCATCTCTACTCTTCAAATTACTTACCAAAGATTGTGAATTCAGTTGCGACTCTAATTGTCAAAATGCCTTTAAAACTTTGAAAAAGAAAGTCTCTCAAGCACCTATTTTAAAAGGACCTAATTGGAAATTGCCTTTCCACATATCTACTGATGCTTCAAATACAACCTCAGGAGCAGTGTCGGGACAAAAAGATCTTACTCCTTATCCCATTTACTATACCAATACAAATTTAACTCCAATAGAGCTAAATTATATTGTAACTGAAAAAGAGCTTTTAGCTGTAGTGCATGTCATTAAGAAGTTCAGACATTACATCACTGGCTATGAAAATTTTATTCACACACACCATTATAGCATCAAATATTTAATGAACAAACCAGTCACTAATGGCAAAATAACCAGATGGCCGTTACTATTACAAGAGTTTAACATCTCCATTCTAGATTAACCAGGAAAACAAAATACAATTTTTGAATTTTTATCTAAGATTAAAAATGATAATAATTATATGACTTTAGAGGATAAATTTCCAAATGAATATATTTTTGCAGTATCTACTAAATCAACTTGGTATGCAGATATTGCTAATTATTTGGCTACAAGAAAATTACCATCTCATTTGTTTCCCAGAGAAAAGAGGAAAATAATCCAAACAAGTGCTTCTTACTCATGGATCAATGAAGAATTATATAAAACATGACCAGATCTCATCATCAGAAGGTGTGTATGAGAAGATGGGATACCAGAGATACTTAAATATTTCCATGATGAACCATGTGGAGACCATTTCTCTGGCAAAATAACTACCTATAAAATCCTTCTCTTAGGATATTATTAGCCTTCCCACTTCAAGGATGCCAAAGTATATGTTAAGAGATGTGACAGTTGCCAAAGGATGGGGAAACCTATTCTTTCAAGTGATATCCCACTACAACCTCAGATACTCACTAAACCTTTTGAGAAATGGGCCTTGGATTTTGTTGGTCCAATTAATCCACCTTCCAAACAAAAGAGGTATATTTGGTTATGTATTGATTATGTTACTGAATGGGTAGAATCTAAATCACTTTCTTTTACTACTGAGAATGATGTCGTTTCATTTCTTTTTTAGGATATCTTTACTCATTTTGATGTCTCAAGCGAAATTGTAACAGATCAGGGAACACAATTCACATCCAGAGCAGTACAGAAGATGGTGGAAGAATATAAAATCAAACACCGAAAGTCCACTCCATACCATCACCAAGCAAATGGGCAATTTGAATCAACAAACAAGGTGATTGAAGCCATTCTCACCAAGACTGTACACTTGCACATAAGGGACTGGGCATAAAAGCTTCCATAAGATTTATGGACCTATAGAACTACATGGAGGAGCACTACAAGACATACTCCCTACGAACTTGTTTATGGAAAGCAAGTCTTATTTCCGATAAAGTTCCAGATCCAGACCTATAAAACAACAGTTAAGTTGGGACTTGACTTATCAGAAGCACAAAAGGAAAGGATGGGACAACTCAATGAGTTTGATGATATTATACAAGATGCTATCCAAAAGACTAGCTTGGTTCAGCAACAAAGAGCTAGATGGTATGACAAATACATCAAGGAAAAGAAATTTCATCCAGGAGACTGGGCACTACTCTTCGACTCAAAATTCAATAATTTTCAAGGGAAGCTCCAAACTCACTGGCTTGGACCTTATGAGATCGAAGACGTTTTTGACAATGGAGCAGTAAGAATCAAGACTATTGATGAAGAGAAAATTCATCTATTCGTAAATGGAAACCGACTCAAGATCTATCAAAAGCCAATGACAAGAGAAGAATTTGTCGAGATTTTCCAAAGCAAATCTGATTTAAAGTTGGTTGAGAAGAATTCTTCTTCTCAACCTTAAAAGTTTATTTTCTTTATATTATCTTTAAAAAAATAAAAACATAAATAATAATAATAATAATAAATTTTGTATAAACATGAAAACCAATAGATTGTTGGCATGTTTTATACAGAAAATTCAAGGTGAAAACCAAAATTATTTTGGCACCTTAAATTTTCTCTTACCCATTTTTTCTATAAAAAAAAAAAAAATCCATTCTTCTAGCATCCCTTTCTTAAAAAGAATAATTAAGCTACATAATTGATGATGTTCTATAACTTTGATAGATTTATGCAGCCTTGACAGTTTTTGCAGCCAATTGACAGGAACATTTGATGATCAAATAAAGGAAGAAGTGATTGACTCGTTATGATACAGAGCAACTACAAGATGACAAACAAAGGTTAGCAAGCAAATAAATCAAAGGTATGTAATATTTTAATTTAAAAATATGGGTCAACATATTACATGTATGAATTAAATGGACATAACATCACTGAACAAATTGAAATCATTATTGTGAAAAGTGATAGTGTCATGAAAAATCCCTCATAATTCGCCATTTCTATTTCACCATCATAACACGATTCAAAGTCTCGATTCATTGATTTGATCTTCGCCTCAATCATAATTGTGAATGACTAACTGGTAATTCACTCACTTATACCTTCATCTCATTGATCAGAATCACGATCAGGGGCAAAAAATTACCTCAAAAATGAAAGTGATCATAATTACACCAAACCAAAACGACAGCAACCGACCTGTTGCAAGGAATCCAACGCAACTTGTTTCGTCGAAAACAGAGTTCGGATGAGGAAGTTATAGTTTGTCGATCGTCGTTTAGAACAAGCGAATTAAAAAATAATAATAATAATAATAATAAATTAAAAATAAAAATTAAAAAATAAAAATATTGAAGAATAGGTACAACTGATGATATGGTGGTTCAGTCAGCATGCAGAGAATCTTCTTCAGTTTTTGTCCAATAGGATTGTGACAAGTAGCACAATTAGATTTACTAGTTTGGTTTGTGAAGATAAAAATTACCCAATGTCCTCTAAAATTGAATTTGGATTCATAATAATTTTTATGTGGGAAATTATTTTTTAATATATTAAAGTTGGAATATATATATATATATATGAATTTAAAATATCATATATTATATTTTTATATATATTAATATTATGTTTCTAAAACCTTATATATCTATTAATTTCCGCATATTCTATAAAACCAAGGTCCGATGGCATTTATTAAATGGTGGCAATGTTGGTTTATTAAATGGTGGCATATAAACTATGGGTTGTAGTTTTATTGAAAAGTATGATCCAAACACATTTCATTAAAACATTACAGAGCGCATATATTATAATATAGCCAAAGTGCGTTGGATTTATATATATAGTGTATATTATATGGTTTATCAACGGTTCGGTTGGAAATTATATATGGGCGCGTTATATATGGTTTCAACGTTGCAAAAGACATTACAGAGCCCATATATTATAATATATCCAAAGTCCGTTGGATTTATATATATATAGTGTATATTATATGGTTTATCAATGGTTCGGTTGGAAATATTATATGAGCGTGTTATATATGGTTTCAACGTTGCAAAACACATTGCAGAGCCCATATGAGGGGCAAGGTCGGGGTTCGACCTCGAAACCTTCACCTCTTCAGTCTTGGCTTATACCAACTTGCCACAACTCTCAAACTTGGAAAACCAATCCGCAGACTTTTTATTTGAAGGATCATTAATTTCGGGCGGTGGGGCGGAGGGGGCCAGCCCGGCGGGCCAGCGTGCCTCCTCCACATGACCCTTTCATAAAACCTCAGTACAAGCGCTCCACTAAGTGCGGATTCGCGCAGTTAAGTCACTAGTTAAGCAGGCTTATCCATTAATTAATCTACAGATAAGATGGCGGAAATTTTGGTGGAATCTCCAAATCCGGTGCCATTTCCAAATTTGGTCGAGCTAACTGGCAGTGTTCCAGCTCTAAAGGCATAATCTAGGGGAAACTTTAATGAGGTCTATCTTGAGAAATTTTTGACCAATTTGGGCTCATGAATAGTCATTCCTAGCAGATTGGCATGCTCTGAATCCATTGGAACAACTTCCAGAGGCAATGGAGAAAATTTATGGGTGTTTTTGGTAACTTGAAGAATTTTGAAGCTTAGGGCCACCAGGAGGGAAGGCCAAGCCCAAATAAGCTGAATGCGAAATGGAGTGAATGAATAGTCAATTTTTTATGTATTTAATTATATGAAAACAATAGTACAATTTTCAGAGATGTTAGAGTACATCTGAAGGTGCTTTTGTCACTTTGGAGATTAAACAAGCATATGGCCACCAGGATTGGAGATCAAGCCTAGAGGTGCTGGAAACCAAATTCAGAGGTTGAATAGTCATTTTTAGGGTATTTGAGTGTTATGAAGCCAATGGTATGGTTAGAAAATCCATTGAAATAATATTTGTTCTTGTAATCAGACATTTGACTCACAATCCCAAGAGGGCCTAGCTAGTTAAAGCATGTCCATGGAGATGTAGCCCAGGAGAGGTGAACTCCATTATCATCCATTGTGTTATGTGATTGTTGTGAGTTATTTTTTTCATTTCATTTGTTGTATATGAGTTTTTAAAATATAACTAACTCAGCATTTGATCATAAAAAACACATGAAACTACACACATAAACCCCTTCACAAATGGTTAACATGAGATGATCCTTAAACGCATTTTTAATACTGATAAGAGAGCTTGCATAGAAATAACAAGTTTTCCCATATTCAGATCAAGTTGGTATCAGACAAAATTTTAGCTCATTTTAGCCAAGGTTATCTAATTCTTCTATAGCTATTGGTTTTTGAATTTGTGCAAGGGGAATTTAACCATGTGCAAATTTATGTGGGAAGAAGAACAAGTTTATGTGTGAAGGAGAAGGTCAAAATTGAGATCTGAAGTCTCAAATCATATCAAATAAGATTTGTATTCATTTCATGTGTGATGAGAACTTCATTAATTGATGTTTCAAGTCAATCTTCCTTACAAATTTTTTTTGATAAAAAGATGTTGCAGAAAATCTACATCATGATTGATAGGATGCAAGAGAAGTATGAAGATAAGAGGGAGACCATTAAACTTCAAGAGTATTTGATTGCCGTGAAGGAGGAGAAGTAAGAGGTTCTTGAAAATATGCATGAGATGGAGACTCAGCTCCATATTTCCAAGTAAGCCTTAGCTATGTATGTACACGAAAAATAGGTATGCAATTCAATTTTATCTTCAATTTCCTCTCAAAATGAATGTGTAGGTTATTTTGAAAGAAACACTAGAGGAATAGGGTCCAAATTATTGATGAAGATGGGCTATGAAGGTAAATAATTGGGCAAACATGCACAAGGCATAGTTGAGCCAATTGTTGTTGAGGAAAGGCTTAAGTATTTGGGTCTTGGTTATGGACAACATGATGGAGAAAGATCTAAAGCCAAGGAGGCACATGAAGGTGTTCCAAGAAGGAATTTCATTTCATGTTCATTACCTCAAGCTTGTGAAGATTGTGTTCATGAGGAATGAAAAAATTTTACACCCACTTTGCAAGAAGGTGCTCATAAGCATGCAACTAATGAGAATGACGAACAAGACGATGCTAAAATCTCTACAATTATTGAATGCATTGTTGGTATTTCGAAGAGAGTCGCTACCTCATCAAGTTCACCTCCTCAACAAGGTGACAAAGGTGAATGTTAAAGGTATAAATATGATTTTAATCAAATTTCTTTTGATTATGATAAACATTTAAAATTCTCACATAAGATTTGGAGAAATTTTGCATGTTCCTTTTGTGGTTTGGATAACCATAATGTTTCAAGATGTTGGAAGAAGATAGCGATGCACAGGAAACTTTTGAAGCAAAGGAGGTAGGAAGCCAAAGGTTCATTGAATAAAGCAAACCATGTTGAAAAAAAGAGGAAATTGTTTTGCACTCATTTCCATAAGCAAGGTCATATTGTAGACAAGTGTTGGACTTTGTATCTAGCAAGTCATCCACAACATTTGAAGAAGGTGGAGAAAGAGAATGGCAAGAATGGAAAAGAATATTCCATAATCGATGTGGGTCAAGATTATTCACATGATGATGATGTGCAACTGAAAGAAGCACCATTGAAATGGTGAGATGGTTAGATTTCTTATCCAATTAAGGCTTTGCATGTCTTTTTGATGTTGATGCATTCTTTGCCAATGGAATGCATGTTGTATGTTTACGCCAAGAAGGTGATTGAAAGTGGAGTATGTTGACTCACTTTATTGCAGAAAATTTTGTTCATTTCAACTTTAAGTACATGTACACACGAATGGAGTTCTTGTACTTATGAATCTACTTGTGAGAGAGTTTAAGAATTGTATACATGCATGAGATTTTTTGTGTGTGAACAATGGAATTTTTATGGTTTCATTGTGCTTGAACATGCATGAGTAATTGACTTGTGTTGGTTGATTGCTTTGTTTAACATGTATGTTGTCAACTTGAGAGTGTTGATCATTTGCACATACATGATTGTTGACATGTGTTGGTCGATTGTGTGTTGCATGCATTTCATATCGACTTGGAAGTGTTGATTTTGTCTCCAAAGATGAAAAGGAGATGTTGACGAAGTGTTTCATGAGATGTGAAACTCTTTTTTGTTTTGGGAAAAGAATCATCAAGTTGTTATACATGATTATGCTTGACTTGAGAGTCATTTGTTTGAAGAGGCATGTTTCATTGACTTGTGTTTGGTCGATGACTTTCGACTCCGATACGTGAGAGTACATGGCGATGTTCACATGATGTGATATTTTTTGCTTTGAAGGAGCAAGAGGATATGTCGTTAAGTTATGTTTCTTGCATGTGTGTTTGGTGTGATAAGATGTCAAGAAAGTTTGCAGCCATTATAGACCATGTTATGTGTTGACGCCAAGAAGAGAAGGAGATGGCGAATGCACTCTTCCATATGTGGAACCTAGAACCGTGGAGGTAAAATAATGGTCATTTATTTTCTTATTATTACAGATGTTGGAACTCATTGTTGTGGTTCACTCATTGTGCAAAGGAGTAACATGATTCTCAATGGGAAGGAACTGATGAATCTATTTGGTACAACAAAAGTGTTATATCATCCAACAAGTGTTGGATTGGGTCAGCATCAAAAGGAGAACAGTGGTTGAAGAGCCAAGCCATTTGCAAGGAAAGGCAAGGCATGTCAGTGACCAAGTGGTTGTCATGGAAATTTCTCCAAGTACAATCAAGATGATAGAACTTGGGAAACAAAACAGTATTCAGTACTCATGAGATAACCGGCTTTTGTGGGTCCAAAAACATGTCAGTGGGAAGGTATGATCGGAATCTGGATCAGGGGAAAAAAATTAGCTCAAAATTGAAGTGCTTAGAATTGCACCAAACTAGAACGACATCGACTGACCCATCACAAGGAATCCAATGCAAATCATTTCGTCGAAAACTAATTTCGGATGAGGAAGTTATAGTGATGCAGATAAGCTGCAATATTATCAGAATACGTGCAAAACCCACAAATTGTTACTTTAAAACAGGTCGCACATAAACCCAAATCACTTACATACACACGGAACTTCTTTTTGGAGTGCCCCACCACAGTATAAACCAATCAGAACTCAATCACAGTTCGCAACTTGTAAGATTTACCTTCCCCGCAACTTTGCACACTTTACAATTTAACTTAATGGTTAAACCTCATTCCTTGTGATCTGCGATATTGTGTCATGCCAACACGTGTCCCTTCTCCACTTCGCATTGCATACAAAATAACTTACCATGCAACGCCTTAACACTAAACTCTAAAAGTTGCGATTTGTGAAATCGCTCCCGGTGCGCTTCGATCTTCGTCGTTTGTCTTTGTTGGATCCGATGGTCCACGCTAGGTCTTTGCCGATCTACTTCTCATCCCAAGTTAAATAACTTAGCTTGTGAAGTCTTAACCATAAACACTAAATCCTACGATGTGTGATGTTTTCACTGTTGCAATGTGATTGACCACCGTTGATTTGCGCAAGATCTACAGTCCTCGTTGTTGCTTGCAAATCTGATTGGCCTTTGATCCTCGTTGTTGCTTGCAAATTCAATTGCCTTCTGTTGTGCGCTCAATTAAATATTCAATTCAACAAATAAATAAAACTGACAGTTTAAAACAAAAAGCCCAATTAAAATACAAAAACTTGGAATTAAATTAGAAATGAATTACACAAAGCCAAACCCTTGGTTGGTTGGTTTTTACATTTATTTCTGCTCTCTATTCACTCCTTTCTCACTCTTCTTTCGCACCTATTTCACACTTGTTCTACTCTCTCTCTCTCTCTCTCTCTCTCTCTCTCTCTCTATATATATATATATATATATATATACCTGAAGCAGTTCGCTTTGTCTTTTATTAGCTTTCTACTGAACCACTCTAACAAACAATTTCCATCCTATCAAAATGCTCTAACCTACTTGGCTTAATCTCCTCGCAGGGAGAAACCAATTGCTATTTTATTCCTACCTAAGTTAGGAAATCAAAACAAACTAACTTCTCTCATTTAAAACTAAGAAAAATATTAATAACCAATGTTTATCCACCTCATGTTAGCCACAACATGTGAACACACAATCACATTGATGGCTAAATTCGGATGCTCCTGCATCAGACTCACGGGGAAGAAGAGATTGATCCATTAATGTTTCAGGATCTACATGAAACTTTTGTAACTTTTCTAATGTCATCCAACTGGCATCTTCCACTGGGTGTCCTTTCCATTTGACTATATACTGATAATAGGTTTGTCCCCTGGTCTTCTTTGTTGCTCTTTTCTCCAGAATGACTTCCACTTCTTTCTTTACTGTCTTTGGCATCTGTTCCTTCCAATTCAAAGTTTGGTCCTCCTCTTCTATAGATTATTCTTCTAGTTCTTCCTATGTTCCTTTGTATGGGTACAAATCTGCAACATTAAAGATGGGTGATTTTCCAATTCCTGTTGGTAATTAAATCTCATATGCATTTGAAGAAAACTTCCTCAAAATTCTACATGGCCCTATCTTTTTCATTTTTAGTTTGTTATAAGTCCCGACTGGAAACCTTTCCTTCCTTAGATAAACCATGACTAAATCATCTACTTGAAACTCCCTCTCAGTCATTTCCATATCAGCTCTTTATTTATACTTTTGGGTGTTTTTCTATAAGCTATGCTTGACATCTTCCTGCAACTTTTGTATCTATTCTACAAATTCTTCAGCTTTTGCACTCCTTGTCTCTTGTTTGCTCAAATCTCTAAGTTCATACACCCCTCTTGGATGCATCCCAAAAACAATCTGAAATTGACTCATTCCAGTACTCCGATTAGGAGTATCATTATAGGCAAATTCAGCTTGAGCAAGTGCTAAGTCCCATTGCTTTGGAATTTTGTAAACCAAAATCCTTAATATATTTCCCAGACTCCTATTCACCACTTCAATTTCTCCATCCATATGAGGATGATAGGTTGAATTGAAACTGAGGTTTGTACCTAGCTTCTTCCATAGAGTCCTTCAGGAGTGTCCTACGAACTTTGTATCCATGTTTGAAACAATACTCACAGGAAATCCATGAAATATTATAACTTCATAGAAAAACAAATTAGCAATGTGAGTTGCATCACTAGTTTTCTTACAAAAAGTAAAATGTGCCATTTTATAAAATATATCTACAATAACATAGATAGAATCATATCCTCTTTGAGTCTTCGGCAATCCTAAAAAAAAATCCATGCTGACAACATCCCAAGGTCTATTGGGTACTGGCAATGGTTGATATAACCCAGTGTTTTGGATTATTTCTTTGGCATGTTGACAAATCCTGCACTTCTCAACAAAAATTTTGATATCAGTTTGCATTTTTGGCCAATAATAAAAATCACTTACTTGAGTAAATGTTTTATCATGTCCAAAGTGTCCAGACAATCCTCCACTGTGTTTTTCCTTAATCAGATTTTCCCTCATGGAGCACTTAGGTATACACAGTTTATTATCCTTGAACAACAATCCTCCTTGAATCAAGTAATCTAACCATCGGCTTCTATTATGAATCACTGGATTCTTAACAGTTGCATATATTTCTTTGAAATTCGTGTCTTCCTCATACATGTTAATCATCTCTTCAAACCCCAAAATGCCAATCTTCAATTCATGCATAATCAAATTTACTTTGCTTAAAGCATCAACAACTTTGTTTGACTTACCACTTGTGTGTTTGATTACAAATGCAAAACTATACAAAAACTCCACCCACTTTGCATGCTTTTGGTTCAACTTCGGCTGATTATTTATGAACCATAGTGCATGGTTATCTGAATATAGCACAAATTCCTCATTTTCTTCAAAGCCTGCACAATAGCATAGAAATCCTTGTGATAGGATGAATACTTCTTCTTGGCCTCTTTTAACTTTTCACTGAAATAAGATACCGGTCTCTACTCTTGACTCAAGACAGCTCCAATTGCTATCCCACTGGCATCAGTCTCAACTTGGAATATTTTATCAAAATTTGGCAAAGCCAAAACAAGTCTTTCAATGATCTTCTTTTTCAATAACTTGAAATTTTGATCTGCTACTTCTGTCCATTTAAATAGTTGGTTGGTCTCTTTTATTGTTTCAATTATTGGTGCACAAATCTGACTAAAACCTCTTATAAACTTTTTGTAAAAACTTGCAAGACCATGAAAACTTCTTACCTCAAATACACTTCTCGGAGTTGGCCAATCCAGTATTACCTGAATCTTTTATGGGTGCATATTCAAGCCTTCATCTGAGATTATAAATCCCAAGTAAATGAGCTCCTTCTTCATGAAACTACACTTCTTCAAAATTGTGAGCAACTTATCCTTTTGCAAAGTACTTAACACCAGCTTGAAATGCTCCAAATGCTCCTCCTTACTCTGACTGAAAATCAAAATGTCATCAAGATAGAATATCACAAAATTTCTTGCACACTCTTTCAAAACCTCGTTCATTAGTCTCATAAATGTTCTTGGTGCATTAGTGAGCCCAAAAGGCATCACTAACCACTCATACAATCCACTGTTGGTCTTAAAATCAATCTTCCATTCATCTCCTTCTTTGATCCTTATTTGATGGTATCCACTCTTCAGATATGTTTTAGTAATATACTCTAACCCACTTAAACAATCCATCAAATCATCTATGCGTGGCAATGGAAATCTATACCCGACAGTGATCTTGTTTATGGATCAAGAATCATTACACATGCGCCACTCACCTCCTTTCTTCAAACTAAGCACGACTAGTATTGCACATGGACTAAGACTTTATTTGATTAGTCCTTTATCTAACAGCTCTCATACCTGTCTTCCAACTTATTCATTCTCTCGAGGGATCATTCTATATGCTGCTTTGTTTGGTAAACTTACACCAGGTATTAAATCTATGTGATGACTGATACTTCTGATTGGTGGCAATTTACTTGGTAATTAATCAACAACTATATCAGCATAATCATCTAACAGATTTTTAATTTCCATAGGAAGATTATCTAAATTAGTAGAATTCAGAATTACCTTGGGTTTAACCACAACAACAAAATGCATTTCTTTCTCCTTCTTGACTTCTTGCAGCAACTCCTTTCCACTAATCAGCATAACATTTTTCTCAGTTGTTCCTTTATCTGCTTCATCCTTCAAAGGTAGAAATGTGTGCTTATTTCCATCCTTCTCTATGGTGTAGGTATTCCTTTTGCCATCATGAATGGATTTTCTGTCAAATTGCCAAGGTCTTCCCAACAATACATGGCACACGTCCATTGGCATCACATCACGCAATATGACATCCTTATATGTATCGATCTGTATCTCTAATTTGCACTTCTCTATCACCAAAATATGATGTCCCTTCTGTAGCCACGACACTATGTAAGGGGTAGGGTGTACCATCTTACTCAACCCCAATTTCTCAACCATATCTGTGGAAACAAGATTAACAGTGCTTCCACTGTCAATCACAACTTTGCAGCACTTTTCTTTACACTTGCATACAGTCTTCAATAGACTCTTCCTCTACGCTGGCTCATTTGATTCATTCTCTGCCTTAAGCAATACTATTTTGTGCAAATATAGACTCTCTTGCCTCAGGTGGTTCTTCTTTTCCCGTGACCTGAGGATTTTCTTTCTTTGCTTTAGCTACATTCACATTCCATTGATTTGTTGGTTTGTTATGAAGACAATCCATGATCTGTGTCCCTAGTCTCCACGTGTAGCACCGAATTTATCTTCCTTAGCCTTTGCCTCTAGGTGAAAATCTCCCTCTACCAAAGTCTCCGCTCTGTGGCGGTCTGCTACTCGAACCTCGTGTTTCATTCTGAAAGTGTTGAAATCTTGATCTAAACATTCCTCATCCTCTTGTTGGACTTTTACCTCTATTCCTCTGACTTTTCTTCCTCAACATTTTCTCCTTTGCCTTCAAATATTCTTGCTAGGCATCATCAATTGTCTTCAAACTCAACAAATTGATTTCATCATGTATGTCATACCTTAAGCCATTGATGTATCTGGCTACTTTCTCCATATCATCTTTAACATGTCTTGCTCTAATGCTCAGCTTGTAAAACTCCTCTGTATACTCTTTGACAGTCATTCCTTTCTGCCTCAAATTTTGCAATTACTTGAAAATATTCAATTGATAGTCCTTTGGCAAAAACTTATTCTTCAACTTCCTTATCATTTTATCCCACTACTTGATCTTAGGCTTTCCTTTTCTAACTCTGGATGTCTGTAGTTCATCCCACTAGATAGATGCATGATCCTTCAACTTGGTAGCTGCATACTTTACCTTCTTCTTATCTTCGATCTCTTCCAAATCGAAATACTTATCCATTAAACTTATCCAAGCCATCAGCTCATCCACATTAATGTTCCCCTCGTGTGAAGGAATCTCCATTCTCGGTTCCCCACTAACCTTTGCTAATATCTTGAAAACTTTAGCTGCCTCCTCTTCTACCGCTTCTTCTTCCTCAAAATTTTCCTCTGCTACACTGACATCTCCTTCATCAGGTGCTCTCCTTTGAGCAATTTCTATTGTCTCCATTCACGTTCGAAGATGTCGAATCTCGTATAGAAAAATTGCATTAGCTTCTGGCCTTCCCCGAACTATGCCGGCTCCTCTCTTGGGTGGCATATTTTCTCCAACCTTCAAGAACACAACTCAACGTCTGCTCTGATACCAAATGATGCATACAAGCTACAATATTATCAGAATAAGCGCAAAACCAACAAATTGTTACTTTAAAACAGGTCGCACATAAAACCAAAATCACTTACATACACGTGGAACTTCTTTCTGGAGGGCCCCACCACATTATAAGCCAATCAGAACTCAACCACACTTTGCAACTTATAAGATTTACCTTCCTTGCAACTTCGCACTTTAAACAATTTAACAAACTTGTGATTTCGCAAATTCGCACACTTTACAATTTAACTTAATGGTTAAACCTTATTCCTTGCGATTTGCGATATTGCACCATGCCAACACATGTCCCTTCTCCACTTTGCATCACATACAAAATAAATTACCATGCGATGCCTTAACACTAAACTCTAAAAGTTGCAATTTGCGAAATCGTTCCCGGTGCTCTTCGATCTCTGTCGTTTGTCTTTGTTGGATCCGACGGTCCACGTTGGGTCTTTGCCGATCTACTTCTCATCGCAAGTTAAATAACCTAGCTTGCGAAGTCTTAACCATAAACACTAAATCCCGCGATGTGCGATGTCTTCGCAGTTGCGATGAGATTGCCCACCGTTAATCTATGCAAGATCTACGGTCCTCGCTGCTTCTTGAAAATTTGATTGGCCTTCGATCCTTGTTGTTGCTTGCACATAAAATTTCCTTCTGTTGTGCACTTAATGCAATATTCAATTCAACAGAGAAATAAAACAGAAAGTTTAAAACAGAAAGCCCGATTAAAATACAAAACACTTGGAATTAAATTAGAAATGAATTACACAGAGCCAAGCCCTTGGTTGGTTGGTTTTTACATTTATTTCTGCTCTATGTTCACTCCTCTCTCACTCTTCTCTCGCACCTATTCCACACTTGTTTCACTCTTGTTCTACACTACTCTCTCTCTCTCTCTCTCACACACACACACACACATATATACCTGAAGCAGTTCGCTTTGTCTTTTATTAGCTTTCTGCTCAACCACTTTAACTAATAATTTCCATCCTATCTAAATGCTCTAACCTACTTGGCTTAATCTCCTCGCAGGGAGAAACCAATTGCTATTTTATTCCTACTTAAGTGTTGAGATTCAACAAGATGATGATCCTAGTGAAAATTAAGCACCTACACTAGGTGGGGCCCATAGGCTATTTTTAGGTGCATGTTTATTTTTAGAATGGTAAGCATATTCTATTTATGGCGGGAGTCTATTTATAGATGGTTGAGAAAATTATATTTATAGATGAGTTTCTATTTTTAGATATATGGGTGAAGTCTATTTATAGATCGCATGTCTAAAAATAGAATGCATGTTGATTATTATTAGCCCTTAATAATAATTAGACAATAAACAATAATCTATTCTCTTGAAGCAATTGATTTCAGTTAACTGATGTGGAAAACTAGTTCATTGAAGGAATTACGAGTTCTAAGGTTGGTTGGTGGGACATGAAAAGTGGACTTCATTGTAACTGAGTGATACAAGTTGTAACAGAGTTGGATGTGTAGTTATGTGAGTTGTTATTTAGTTTAACTCAGTTAAGTGAGTTAAACTCAGTTGTGCTAGTTGTAACTAATGATACACTAGTGAAAGATCAGTGAATTAATTATTCAATTAATTCACAAGCAGTCGTCTCACATGCAACTGAAGAAATACTGTTGTTAACTACATGCATGTCAAATCCAATGGAGACACAGTGGAGAGATAGGTGAAAGGGTCTGGTTGACTATCAGTTGTGACTATAGTGGTGCATTCAATGCAACTACACACACATTGGAGATGCCAATGAGGATTGCGCACTCAAGGCAAGGCAAGATCGAATTCATTCAGGGATCTTCTTCATCAGGCATTGCGCAGTGGAGTCAGGGTATCAGGAGGCAGTAAATTGGTGCATGTTTATGCCAATTTTTTATATGACAGTGTGAGACGATTGTATATTGTACTGAGAGCTCTTGGAGTAGAGTTTTGTATGAGATTGTTTCATGATCCATTATATACATAATATATGATATTTGGGGTTTTTAGCTTTATGTTTTCCCAGTAAAAACATTTGTGTTATGTGTGATTGATTTTTCTTCATCTGTTTGCAATTGGCGATTAAATTTCCGAAAATATTTGTAGAAGGAATTTGTATTTAACAGTGGATATAATTGTTAGATCAGGAGAATCCAACAATACATAATTGTATTAAAATTTCTACAGTAAGTTAGGAAATCAAAACCAACTAACTTCTCTCATTTAAAACTAAGTAAAATATTGATAACCAATGTTTATCCACCTCATGTTAGCCACAACATGTGAACACACAATCACATTGTTGACTAAATCCGGATGCTCCTGCATCATATAGTTTTTTGATTATCGTTCAAAACAAGCAAAAAAAATTTATAAAAAAAAAAATAAATTAAAAAAAAATTGCAGAACAGGTACAGTTGATGACATGGCAGTCCATTCAGCATGCAGAGAATCTTCTTCAATTTTTATCCAATGGGACTGTGACAAGTGGTACAATTGGATTCACCGGTTTGGTTTGTGAAGGTAAAAATTGCCCAATGTCCTCCATAGTTGAATTTGGGTTCATGATGATTTTTATGTGGGAAATTATATATATATATATATATATATATATATATATATATATATATAATCATATTTTATGTTATTTTAAAATACCATATATTATATTAATTATATTTTTATCTATATTAATATTATCGTTCTAAAACCTTATATATCTATTAATTTATGCATATTCTATAAATCCAAGGTCCGATGGCATTTATTAAACGGTGGCAATGTTGGTTTATTAAATGGTTGCATATAAACTATGGGTTATAGTTTTATTACAAACTTCGATCCAAACGCATTTCATTAAAACATTACGGAGCGCATATATTATAATATATCCAAGGTATATGGTTTATCAACGATTCGGTTAGCAATATTATATGGGCGCGTTATATATGGTTTCAACGTTGCAAAAGAATGCACATGAGGGAAGAGGTCGGGGTTTGACCCCAAGCCCTCCCCCTCTCCACTCTCACCTTATACCAACAGGACACCACCTTCAAACTTGAAAACCACCGTGCGGAATTTATATTTTAAGGATCATGTGTTTTGGGTGGCAGAACAGAGGGGGCCAACACACCTCCTCCACATGACCCTTTCATAAAACCTCAGCACAAGCGCTCCACTAAGTGTGGATTTGCGTAGTTAAGCCACCAGTTAAGCATGCTTATCCACTAATTAATCTACAAACAAGATGGCAGAAATTTTGGTGGAATATCCAAATTCGGTGCCACTTCCAAATTTAGCGGAGCTAACTGGCAGTTTTCCAGATTTAGAGGCTGAATCTAGGGGAAAATTTAATGAGGTCTATATTGAGCAATTTTTGAACAATTTGGTCTCAAGAATGGTAATTCCTAGAATATTGGCATGCTCTGAATCCATTGGAACAACTTGTAGAGGCAATGGAGCAAATATATAGGTGCTTTTGGTAACTTGAAGAATTTTGAAGCAAGGGGCCACTAGGAGGGAAGACCATGCCCAGATCAGTTGAAGGCCAAATGAAGTGAATGAATAGTCAATTTTTGATGTATTTGATGCTCTGAACACAATGGTATAGTTTGCAGAGGCATTGGAGAACATTTGAAGGTTATTTTGTCACTTTGGAGATTAAACAACACTGTGGCCACTGGGATTGGAGGTCAAACCTAGAGGAGCTGGAAACCAAATTGAGAGGTTGAATAGTAATTTTTGGGGTATTTTAGTGTTCTGAAGCAAATGGTACAGTCAGAAAATCCATTGAAACAATACTTGTTCTTATAATCAAACATTTGACTCATAATCCCCGGAGGGCCTAGCTAGTTAAAGCATGTCCATGGAGATGTAGCCAAGGAGGGGTGAACTCCATTATCATCCATTGTGTTATGTGATTGCTGTGATTTATGTTTTTGCATTTCATTTGTTGTATATGAGTTTCTAAAAGATAATTAACTCATAATTTTATCATAAAAAACACATGAAACTACACACATAAACCCCTTCACAAATGTCTAACATGAGACTATCCTTAAACACTTTTTTTATACTGATGAGGGAGCTTGCATAGCAATAACAAGTTTTCCCATATTCAGATCACTCATACCTGCCTCCCCTCTCATTTTTCCATCACCATACGTCGTTCTGCTCCGAAGAAAACCCTACCAAGCTCACTTCCGTGTATTTTATCACTAAGAAAAAATGAAGCATCATTTGACAAAGTCCTAGAGGTTCATGTGTCAAAGGTAGGGTCATTTTATTCATTTTTCATTACTTGGTCAAGTAAAAATTTTAATTTTTCTTATTTATCTGATCCTAAGGTCTAAACCCACCCTCATTCAAATCCTCTCATATCACATCAGTCATGATTTTTTGACATTTTCCATTTCCCAAGTTTATAGCACCGAAAGAGTCATTTTAGCCAAGAATCCACACTTTCGTAGCGAAATACATAGAGAAAATGCACTTTTCGCTACGAAATTGCCAATACTTTCATAGCGAAAATGCCTAGAAATACACTAGGTACGCTACGAAAGTAAGGATTCCTCTCTGTCTTGTCAAAATAGCTGTTAGGTGTCAGTAAATGATTAAAAGGGATAGGGTAGATGCCATTCGAGTCAGTTAGGGTAAAGATAAAGGTACATGGTCATGGATGAAGTCATCATCACCATTTTTAGCATGTATAAGTCATCATTATGCTATGAGTTGTCATCAAACTTCAAAATTTTTCCAAATTGAGTAATTCGTCATTCTCCATTCCCTCTTTGCGTGTTATTAAGCTCTGGAGAGTTATTCCACTGTGTGCAAATTGTGGTTGGTATTTTCAAAGATTTGCAAGTATCACTAATCAAGCGAGGCAGAGAAGACATTAAAGAACCATGGTTGAAAAGATAGAGACCAACAAAGGTAGCCACTGTCTCAGATATGAGCCATTGGACATGAACCTAATAACTGAAGACCCAACAACTGTAGAATTTTTCAGAAGAACAGGGTGTTTCAGTTTTGTCAAAGATTGCAAGGATGCCATGTTCAAGTTTCCAAATAATTTTCCCTAAACTTCAATGGAACAACTACAAAAGTGGGAATGTTGAATCTCACTATAACACCAGAGACCATTGCAACAGCAACAGGGATTTTAAGAGGACAAGAAAAATGGTTCAAAGGTTTCAAATTCAACATGGAGGAGTGTAAAGAAATTATCAAGCCAGAAAATAGTGAGGTTGACCTTACAAATTCCATTCCAAGGAGCTGCATGAAGGATAATTTCTCAAAGCTACTGCTTATCATTCAGAAATATTTCACTTGTGAAGGGAGATATCATAAAATCTATTCTTACCACTTCAAGCTTCTTCTACACTTTGTTGGTAAGATATCTCTTCATCTACCTTTTTATTTACACATAATATTAGAAAAAATGGAAGATAAAGGTCAAGCTAATATGAAGGAAGTGAAACCTCACTTTTTCACCATGGTTTAATTAAATTACTGGTTTTAGATGAGCTACAAAGACTAGGCAGAAACTGGTCTTCTTTTCTGTTTGTTAATGGTTTTGAAATGGATGCTATTACCCCTAAAAGAACTCCTAAACCTAGAGGTATACCATCAACTTTAGTGCCAGAACAAAACTAACCAGTAGGGGCAGAGCAAAGTGAACCAGTAATGATGGAAACAGAGCAATTGCAGAGACTTGATACACCTATTGTTTCATCTTCAAAACAAAAGTCAACAATGAGCAAATTTGCAAAACAAGACCCAACTGTGAGTAAACAAGGCAACAAAAGGATCACAAGGAGCCAAACAGTGGCTAAAAGCAATTTAGAAGACATATTACATGCTATTGATATTGAAGAGACTCTTATAGTCCAGGCTTGAAGCTAGGAAAATGCTACGAAACCACCTGTAGCTGTCTTTTTGTTTATAAAACTACTTCTGGTAGATTTCAAGGTGAGGAAGTGATAGGGAGGATGTTTCAGGTGATGATGAACACCATGTAAGAGAAAAGAAGTAGAAATTTTGATTGCAAAGGTAATTTTTTATACGCTACGAAACTGCCATGCTTTCGTAGCAAGCTGTTTTGAAGGTTTCTAAGCAGGTTTGGACAGGTGGAAACTTTCAACAAGTCAAGGGACCTTTCCAACAATCATCCATGACTTGAAGACCATGAAAGGGAGACAATTTATCAGTTGAAAACTTTGTTGAGGATAAACCCCTATTTTCCTAAAAAATAGGGTTTATTTCCAGATTTTGAGGAGGGTAACTATGATGTCAAGTAATTATGAGTTTTGTAATAGCTTATCCGAACATGTGAAGAATTAGTTGTCAGATGTATAACTATTTTAAGAGATAAGGTAGTTGATGTAATAAGTAGCAGTTTGAGTCCTATAAGGAAAAGGTTGTTTTATAGTGTAGTTGTCATTTTCTCATTAAAGCACATGTTTTCTTGTTATGCAAGGTGTCATAGGAAAATTTCGATGAATCTAGCCAAGAGGCAGATCATCTCTCATGTAACAAAGTCTATCAAAGGGCATAAATTCGAAATTGTAAAGGGTTAGGGATTTTTTACAATACTGCATCTTTATGTAATTTGACTGATATCAGTAAAACACAGGACTTTTTCTTGACAAACCTGAGATTCCCATGGATTTTTGAGTGCTTTTCTGATCTATATTTTTATGTGTACCATTTGCAGTGGATGTAATATCCCAGAGGGGATATTTTAACTAAAAATGCAGAAAAATACTGAACTCCACATTATGTCGTAAAATCAACATTTACTCAACAGAAGATTGCCATGTAAAATAAAAAAACATGAAACACTGCAATCCAATACCACATAGAATAGGAATAATCTCAGCTTTTATTATAAATAATAATGAGAGTTACTTATAGATTTGACCCAAAAAGAGCTGAGATGGAGAATTGGCCACCAAGATGAGCTGCTGCACTGTGCTGGCCTCAAAACTGAACTGCTGCACTCTCCCTCCGGCAACAACTGTCACTGAACCCACTGAAGATAATGAAGCACAAGTTGAAGATCTGAATGATCCTCACACCAATCCCTGAAGCTCTACGAAATTTCTGAATGAAGTCTCCTCAAGAGAGTTGGGTTTTCATCCAACACTCCTAAATCACCCGAGGGTTTCCGTCCTGGGGCTACGACTGTAGTAGAGAGCCACGTCTCAAACCTGTCACACAAGAAAATGATATGATCCAAAAGATATCTCTCAATGGCCTCCCCCCTTTCCTTTATAGATCTCTTGGAGCCTTCTAGAGCCTTATTTTAATATTATTTTATTCATGGAGCACTTTTCCTTTTATTAAAATATTCCCTTTTAATTCAGAAAAGAGTAAATCGGCTACCATGTCTCCTCTGGTCATTGAAACTCATGCCCAACTGTCCCATCATGTAGGTATCCTTGACCTGGTTCTAATAAGCTATTACACTAAGGTGTTCCATCATGTATTCCTCTTGTAATGCCACCTTGAGCGTAATTAGCTGAGTTAAGCCCACAAATAACTCAAATTTCTGAAAGTTGTCGGAATGCACCGAAACGAAAGCCAAACTGCTTGGATGATGGAATATATCAAGCGAATGCCATCGAAAACCATGGAAACTTCTCAAAAATCCTCCAAAAATCCCCTGAGCCTGCTGATAGCACCAATTTGTACCTGTGACCTGTCTGCTCCTAACTCTGGAAGTCCAACCTAACCCTGTCGTAGGTGACACCAAAAAAGGGAATATTACAGACCTTCCGCCCCAAGATTGCTTGCCCTCAAGCAATCCAAATATGTGGGCCACCCTGTTGGCCTGATGTAACTGAGACCCAATGCCTGGATCCCATACAAACCCCTGGGTGCAGCTATGCACCTGTGTCAAGCCACTCGAAATAGATTCCTCAATGCCGGGATCCAAAACTGATCTCTCCCTGTATATGTCCACAAAAAATCCTCCCAGACCCCAACGCCACCATGGCCAATCATCACCCAATTCCAACGTCTCGGACTGCACACTGCCTCTGGCTATAAGTGATGTCCCATCAGGTGAAGTCCGCCAACAAGCATCGATGCTCCCTGGCTCCCGCTGTGATGTACCTCTAACTGTATAAGTTGCCCCACCAACTGCGTACCAACTCATCACCTCTCTCCAATCCAAGTCCTGACTCAATCCCACTCTGATTTTCTTTCCTGAAATCGGGATTGAGTGCTGAAGAAACGACGACCTGTGCCCCACTACTAGATGGAATCTGTAACATTTGTTATGTCTAAGGGCCCCTGCTCTATTGTGCTCCCTACGAATAAAATCGTACCATCAAGAGGATACCAGCTCATGATCTCCCGCTAATCTATCTTGGGAGAAGAATCCAATGTAGTGTCAACTACATATGGAATATGCCAAGAGAACTGTCGCCAACTCACAATCAACTCACGCTGCTCTGTCCCATCTGACAAGGAAAGTTGCTTGTAGAAGAAAGCCCCTCTCTCTATAATGGGCCAAAGTACGCAAGATATGTTGCAAGCCCCATCTATGTACTCCTGGAGAGTGCTACTCCCTAAGGGTACCGCAGCTCTGCTGACTGCATGTGCACCTATCTGCACCTCATCAATGTGTTGGCCCACAGATGGATGCTCCACCATCTCAAACAACTCCTCCCTCTCCTGATTGGGAAAGTAATTCTCTGGATGTCCACTAGCCCCCTGAAGAACTATCCCATCAACCTCCACCATCTCCAGAGGATATGGATCTGCAACTGTTGTCACCGTACTCGATGTTTGTGCATTTAACTGCTCCTCCTCAATGGTTGACCCTAAGGTTAGCCGCATACGCAGCATAGACTCAGTGTGAGCCTCCATTTGGCTCTCCCCCAAGGGACTATCATCCATGATGTGCATAGTATCCTCCTCTGCTGACTAAGGCTCCATCATATGCTGCTCTGGCTGAATCGTCATAAGTGACTCATCCCCCAGAGTATCTCCCGTAGAGTCCCCTGATAGCTCAACTTTCACATTGGGATACAACTCTGGCCTGCTGTCATCATCTCTGCATGACTGCTCTCTCTCCCCGGAAACATCCCCAGCTGATCCCATGGACTCATCTAAAGAAGAGTCCTCATCCTGGCATACCGAAGGAATGACTACCTGCTCTACCTCTGCCACCTCATCTGCATCTCTCAAACATGAGTGATCGAGCCCCCAAGGTTCTTTGCAAATGAAGCAAATTCCCTTCCTCCTCAGTTCATTTCTGCTGCCTAATCCACCAAACTAGAGTAGCTCCTCCCCGGTCAATTGTCTCCTGAAAAGCTCAATGTTCTGCTCAACTAGCCCTTGGGCTAGATCAAAGCAGTAGGTGATACCAACTGCTCTCTCCTCCAAATGCTCAGCAACCTAGTCTACAACTCCTGACAAATGGCCTCACAGACTCCCATACATGACGACAAGATGGATTGCATGTGTGCTATGAATTTGTTAGAATGATGTCTCCTAATGCTGAAGAAGCATTGGAAAATCTGCAGAATCAAGCCATCACACTCAAGGTCAAACATGATCTCATAAGTCCAGGTCATGGCCATGACTTCTAAAACCTTAAGCTTCCTCCCAAATGTAGAGCCTACACAGTTGTCCAAATCCCGAAAGGTTCCTACTATCAATCTGAAAATTCTTTTCATAATGTCATCATTGTAGGGAGGGAAGGGTGTTGTTATCCTCAAAATATCACTGAAACAAGAGGCAGCTATAAGCTTGACCCTTTCACTTGGATGTTCCAATAATCTGGCTTGTACCAATGTAAGCATAGATGGCTCTAAGGCCCAATTTAAACTCCAATCAAATTGCTCTATCTTTGGAAGACATGATTTCATTTTCTCCAAAATGGGAAAGTCATTTTCTGATCTTCCGCTCTTTAAGTCCATCCTAAGTGCATAAAGCCAATTTTCCACTTCTCTCTCCTTTTGTAAATTCATCGGGTGCCTTTGTTGGAGCAAATTATGTACCTCCTTGGAGAAGGGTCTGTTGTTTTGTTTCAAGGAACTAACTTCTGTATTTTTTAATCTTTTTGGTCTTTGGTTTAGATCGCAACGCACTGAGGCACTGCTATGTTGATTTAGGAGTTGTTTTAAAAACTTCATTGTTTCAATGACATATATGGAACTAACAGTGGTTTAGCTGGACTTGCATAAGGCAAGCTACAAGCACTAGGTGATGATTGCAAGGAAATCCAACCGCTCCAATAGCAATCTCCTCCAGAAACTACACTGTTGCTCCAAGACTACACTACTGCTTGACTTCGGCCTCTGATTTACCCACTGAAAATTGCTCGGAAAATTCTAGGAAATTGGGAAGGTGATCCTTGCTAAAAACCCCAAAAAACCCAAAAAGGGTTTCTTCTAATTCCAACCTTCAAAATCTGACCCTTTGTAGTTTGGCCCTCTTCCAATTTCGTTTTCTGGCACTGCAGCTACTACTGTCAATCATTGCTCTCCAAAATCCCAGCCAACCTCCTTATATGCAATCCTATCAATTTCCCAATACCCCAGCTCTAAAATTCCACCATTGCAGCTCCCACAAATAAGCCTCCTCCAATGAATGCGTAGGCCCTTCTAACCAAAATAGCTACAACTGAAAACTGGAAACTCGCAAGTTGATCCAAGATTGAAGCTCTGATACCACTGTAATATCCTTGAGGGGATATTTAACTAAAAATGTAGAAAAATACCGAACTCCACATTATCCCGTAAAATCAACATTTACTCAACAGAAGATTGCCATGTAAACTAAAAAGACATGAAACACTACAATCCAATATCACATAGAATAGGAAGAATCTCATCTTTTATTATAATAATAATGAGGGTTACATATAGATCTGACCCAAAAAGAGCTGAGATGGAGAACTAGCCACCAAGATGAGTTGCTGCACTGTGTTGGCCTCAAAACTAAATGGCTGCACTCTCCCTTTGGCAACAACTGTTTGAGACTCTTCTGCCCCAAGAGACCTTACCACTGAACTATTGATTTTTTGACTCCATATGGCCAATGGTTGCAGACGTGTACCCTTTTCAACCTACAAACATCACAATCAAGTTATTTTCCAAGTACAGTTAGCCATCTAGTTTCATCATTATCAAATATCATTAACCCCTTTGAGAGAGCCCTCTCAGACTGAAGAGGCTAAGCTTCAGTTAAAATTTGGTTTGAAACGGTTACATGAAGTTGTCTTATTAGCAGCCAATCAAGTGAAATTTTATGATAACATTTTGGTGTGTCTGCCAGGAGCATGAAGATTATACTTTCCTGAAATTTTGAAGCTGAACTTCTGAAGGTAGCAGGAGCTCAGAATTTGTTCGAGGTTGCATCTACCTTGGTGACTCCATTCAAAATTCATATGATCAAAGGTGGCTTCGAGAAGGAGATACATGAGGAGTAGTCCTGACCTAGATCCACTTACCATTGTGGACAATCCAAACACCATCTCCAGAGGCAGTGGAGGCTTTTTTGCAATATCAAGTACTCCATTACATACAAAATCCTTGTCCTCTAAAGTTTTAAGAAGTCTTGAAGATAAAAATTTTGATGATAAAATTTAAGAAGTCTTGTTTAGGTCTGAAAGTGAAAAGGAATTGATTGAAATTGTCTTAGACCTACATAAAAGAGGTATTGATACCTCAGCCTTGGTAACTCAAAAAGATAAAGATGAGTTTTGGGAAGCAGACACTTCTGAGTTACTGTTAGAGAAAGAATCTTTGGATAGGTTGAAGGAACTGACCCATTTGAAATTTTGTTAAGAAGTAAAACTGTTGTCCCTCTTCCTAATTGGAATTCAATTTTGACTTGACAACAAAGACCAAACAACCCTCCTCCTAACAGTTCCTCTTCCTCTACTGTTGTTGTCCATAAAACTACCACAGTCCCAGTCATTATGGCTGGAAATGTGCCACGTCCACCTGCTGTTGCACCTGCTAGGTATGCCCCTCTTTTTCTTCCAGCTTTCTTAAATGCCCTTCCTAGCAAATATTCTGCTAGAATCAAAACTTGGGGAAGTGATGAAGAGATTATAGCTGAAGAGCATGTAAATCAGTTTAATGACTTTATAGACAGGGAGGAGGTTGATCATGAGGATGTCACGATGAGATTGTTTGCTCAGAGCTTTACTGGTGAAGTTAGGAAGTGGTTCAAATCCCTTACTCTAGGAAACTTACATAATTGGAATGAATTTGAAGATAGCTTATTGAGGAAGTGGGGAAATATAAATAACCCTGTACAAGCCCTTACTGAGTATAATAGTTTGAAGAGAGTTTTTGATGAAATTGTTCAAAACTTTTCAAAAATATTTAACAAAGTTTATGACTTCATCCCTGCCCATCTAAAGACTCCATTAGGAGTAGCTTACCTTTGATCATGACTTGTCTATCTTGCTAAGAGAAAGATAATCCCCTTCACTTGCTGAAATGCAAAATGATGCAGTGAAGGTGGAGTTCAATATGATAGCAGCCAAAAAGTCCAAGATGGGAAAGACTAAGTTGAAAGAAGAAGATAAGCCTTCCACCTTGGATGAAAGATTTGATTCCATGACGAAGAAAATGGAAAAACTGATGGATAGGCTTGCCCTTGGGAATGCCTTTGCTCCTCATGCACAACATGAACCTCAGTTTAGAAATCCTCAGTTCAGAAGACCTCAATACCAGCAAAGACCAAGGGAAAATAGAAATCAGCCACCTGACCCTCAAGTAAGGCCTCTTTTTCAGCAAAACTTAGTTGATGAAGAAGATCAGCCTAAAATACAAGAAGACTCAATTCATTGCTTAGATGAAAACATGTCAGGAATGTTTTTAACTAAGGAGGAACATGATGAGTCAGATCATGAAGTAAACAAGGGTGAGGAACCATCTGATTATCTTAAAGGGTATCAACATGCAATCTTTGAGATGCAGAAACAATACAACCTCATAAACAGAAATGTGCCAATTACTGTAAACAAAACACAGCCCAAGAAAGATGCTCCCAAGGCTGCCAATGTTAGGAAAGATACACCACCTCCTGCTCCTGCTAAAGAGACTGAAAAAACTTCTTTTGTTTTCAGTTTGTAGAGTGAGATCTCTAAGATCAAAATCTCAGTACCTTTTGGAGAAATTCTTACGGTGAATGAATATAGAAGTAAGATTGTAAAAATGTTGAATTCCCAACCAAGAGCTGTTGATATCTTAAATGTTCAAGAATATCATCCAACCATATACATGGGTCCAATATTAGAGGATGAGTAGAATGAAGAGGTCCCTCCTTTTTATGTTAGCCTTAGTATTCATAACATGGCATTGCATAATGGCATGTTGGATTCAGGAGCCTTTCATAATCTTATGCCCAAAGTAATCATGGAAAGGGTGGGATTGGAAATTACTAGACCATATAAGGATTTGTTTTCCTATGATTTAAAAAGAGTTCAGTTCATTGGTTAAATAAAATATGTTGTTGTTGGTCTTACACAATTCCCTGCCAAGACATTGGTAATGGACATTGTGGTAGCAGACTTCCACCTAAGTTTGGCATGTTGTTATCAAGGTCATGGGCAACAAAGATCAAAGGTACAATGCAGATGGACCTAACTTATGCCACCATTCATGTTTTTGGTGAGCAAATAAGATTGTACAAAGAAACAAAGATGGCTTACATGGTAAGTAGTAAAGATAAACCTCAGAAATTTCCAATATATGTTGTTGATATTGAACTTGGATCAGCTATTCTTTTCAATGAATTGAATGATGAAGCAGAGGATGAAAAGAAAGTAGAAAATCAAACTGTAATTCAACAGACGGAAAATCAGCAAATCAGTGAGGAGAAGGAAAAAGGTTGGTGGTTGTTACACTTTGATGGATCAACAGGAAGAGAGGGGGCAGGAGCAGGAATTTGGATCACAACTCCAGAAGATGAAAGTAAGTTCTTTTCTTACAAACTGAATGTTGATTGCACAAATAACATGGCCAAGAATGAATCTTTATTTTTGGGCTTAGAAATTTTGAAAAGAATGGGTGCCCAAAATATTTCTATTTGTGGAGATTCTGAATTAGTTATTAAGCAAGTTGAGGGTGTGTATCAAACTAAATATGTGAGAATGAGGGCATACAGAAATTTGATCATGGGGATGTTGGAAAATTTCCAAGAATATTCATTTATTGTGAAGACTAGGGACCAAAACTCAGTAGTTGACTCCTTTGCTGTCTCTGCAAGTCTATTTATCATTCCACTAAAATATATGAGGTTGAAGTTCGCCATAGACCTGATATCCTTGATAACATTATCCATTGGCAAGTTTTTATGATGACTAGCAAGTCAAAAACTTTATAGAATTGAAAGAGGAGTTTGAAAGTACACAAGTAGATCAGAAAAAAATGCTTGCTGAAACAAAGGGAAATTCCGAAGTGTTACAGCTGAAGAATAACTCTATACCTAAAGTTCTCATACCCCTTGAGAAGTTTTTTTATCAGAATGATGTGTTCAAGTCTCCTATGATACAAGCTGATGATGAAGAGCTAGAGAGTTGTAACCTTGGTACATTAACAATGCCAAAAATGAGTAAGCTTTCAAAGTTTCTTTCAGTTGACACGAAACAAAAATATATTGAGATGATGAACATGTTCATAGATGTTTTTGCATAGAGTTATGATGTTTTGAAGAAGTATGATCCTACTATTATTCAGTATACCATTCCCATTAAATAAAATAAAAAACCTTTCAAGCAGAAGCTGAGGAGGATTAATCCACTTCTCATGCCTCTGATTGAGAAAGAAATCAACAAACTCTTTGATGCCAAAATTATTGTTCCAATCAGATTCTCAAAGTGGCTTGCAAACTTGGTTCTAGTCAGAAAAAAGAGTGGAGAAATAAGTATCTACATTGACTTGAGAAACTTGAATAAAGCCTATCTGAAGGACAACTACACTCTCCCAAAGATGGACCAAATTTTGCAGAACATTATTAGTTCCCAAAGGATGTCTATGGTTGATGGTTTTTCAGGGTACAATCAGATACTTGTGCATCTAGAAGATCAGGAGAAAACAACCTTTACCACACCATGGGACACATTCATGTATGCCAAGATGCCTTTTGGTCGAATGAATGCAGGAGATACCTTTCAAAGAGCAATGGACATTTTCTTTGCTGAGGAGAAGGATAAGATGGTGGTTGTCTATCTGGATGACATAACAGTCTTCTCAAGGAGAGAATAATATCACTTGAAGCACCTAGAAAATATTCTGCTGAAGGTTTGGTATTTCTCTCAATCCCACTAAAATCATTTTTGCTCTAACTTCAAGGAAGTTACTTGGGAATATTATTTCTAAATATGGCATTAAGATTGATCCAAATAGGGTCAATGCAATTCAGAAAGTTGATCTGCCTAGAAGTAGAAAGGAAATTCAATATTTCCTTGGAAAGGTAAATTTTGTGAGGAGGTTTATTCCTAATTTGCTGAGATTGTAAAAGACATAACAAAGATGTTGAATAAAGGAGCTGACATCAAGTGGAAAGCATAAGCAAAGCACTCATTTGAGGAGATTAAGAAGGCACTCACTCAAGCAGCAATGTTGATCAGCCTGGATTTTTCAAAGGAATTTATGGTTTTTACATTTGCATCAGAAAATACAATTGCTGGAGTTTTGTTGCAGAAAAGACAACAAGGTATTGAGCAGCCCATTTCATTTTTTAGTAGGACATTATCTAATTCAGAGCTGAAGTACAACATCTTATATAAGCAAGCGTATGCCTTGGTTTACATTCTGCATTCTCATGTTTTAGCTTTTGTTCCTAATGTTGTTGTGAAAGACATTCTAATTCAAGTTGATCCTGATGGTAAGATAGGGAAATGGATTGCTAACTTACTGGAATATGATATAGAGATCAAACCCACAAATTGGTCAAAGGTCAAGGCCTAACAAATTTGATGGCACAGTCAAACTTTGACTGTCTTGACATGAATTTAAGTGTAGAAATTTCAGAAATATCAGATGAAGATGAAGAGTTGATTCCCATTGAAGAAAAGTACATCATTTCGGATTGGTACAAAGACGTTTTTTTTTGTCTTGCATCATCATAGAGCACCTGCTGAGTTGTCAAAGTCTAGGGCAAGATTTGTGAAGCTAAAGTCTTTGAGGTACTGCATCATTGATAAAAAATATGTATTGGAAATATATTGGTGGTATCCTTTTGAATTGTTTGCCGGAAGAGGAGGTTGAAAAAGTGATTGAGGAGTTTCACAAAGGAGATTATGGAGGTCATCATTATTGGAAGGCTACATCAAATAAAATTCTCAGAGCAGGGTATTATTGGCCTACTATGTTTAAATATGTCTACAAAAAAATTGTTGCCTACCATGAATGTCAGATTTTTTATGGTAAGAAGAAGCTTGTTCCTTTACCTTTGATGCCTATCTATGTTGAGGTGCCATTTTAGTAGTGGGGGCTAGATTTTATTGGTGAGATTCATCCATCATCTTCAGGTTAGCATCGTTGGATTCTGACATCAACTGATTATTTCACCAAGTGGATTGAAGCAATCCCAACTAGGCAAGCAAATGATTCAGTTATCATTTCATTTTTGGAAAATAATATATTGTCTTGGTTTGGCTGCCCTATGAAGATCATCACTGATAAAGCACAAGCATTCAAATTTAAGAAGTTGATCGGTTTTTTCCATCAATATCACATTACACTTGGGAATTCTACTGCATATTATCCACAAGGTAATGGTATTATTGAATCTTCCAACAAGAGCATTGTGAGGATTATTAAGAAGGTGTTGCAGGAAAATAAGAATTCATGGCATTTGAAGCTAAAGTATGCTCTGTGGGCTGATAGAGTGTGCATAAAGAGATCAATTGGAACTTCACCTTATGAGTTGGTATGTGGAGTTGAAGCCATCTCTCCTACATCCTTGGGAGTGCCTGTCATGAAGCTGCTGCAAGGATTGGAGGAGGAGCCAAATGAAATTCAGAGGAGGATTAATCAGTTGATAGCCTTGCAAGATAAAAGGGAGGAAGTATATAACAGTAATCAACAATCTCAAAACATAATCAAGAAGACATTTGACAGGAAGTTCAAGGAGGAAAACTTTCAAATCCAAGATGTGGTTTTGAAATGGGAAGCCAGGATTGAAGAAAAGGAGAAACATGGTAAGTTTGAGAACATTTGGAAAGGTCCATTCAGAGTAGCTACATTTCATGGGAACAACACTTACATTCTGCAAGAGATGGAAGGACAACCTTGTGCTAGAGGGCCTGTCAATGGCAGGTTTTTGAAGCACTATTCCTCTTAAATTCTATTGATCATTCATTACATTGTATATATTCCATTTTATATGATTTTCTGCTAATAAAGGCAAGTTGATCATCGAGCTTGAAACCGAGGTGAAGGCCATCAGAGTTTGAAGGAAAGCTTGGCAAATTTCAAATTTTTTTATTTTCATGAAGATGGATAGCAGCACTGGAACTACAGGTTCTTTGTATACCACAGGGGCACACCATCCCAAGTGGAGCGAATATTATCACTCAGGAAAAAATGAAGCATCATTTGACAAAGTCCTAGAGGTTAATGTGTCAAAGGTAGGGTCATTTTATTCATTTTTCATTACTTGGTCAAGGAAAATTTTTAATTTTTCTTATTTAGCCTATCCTAAGGTCTAAACCCACCCTCATTCAAATCCTCTCATGTCACATCAGTCATGATTTTCTGACATTTTTCATTTCCCAAGTTTATAGCACTACAAGAGTCATTTTAGCCAAGAATGCACACTTTCCTAGCGAAATACACAGAGAAAATGCACTTTTCGCTACGAAACTGCTAATACTTTCGAAACGAAAATGCCCAGAAATACACTAGGTACACTACGAAAGTAAGGATTCCTATCTGTCTTGTCAAAATAGCTATAAGGTGTCAGTAAATGATTGAAAGGGATAGGGTAGATGCCATTCGAGTCAGTTAGGGTAAATATCAAGGTACATGGTCAGGGTGGAAGTCATCATCACCATTTTTAGCATGTATGAGTCATCATTATGCTATGAGTTGTCATCGAACTTCAAAATCTTTCCAAATTGAGTCATTTGTCAGTCTCCATTCCCTCTTTGCGTGTTATTGAGCTCTAGAGAGTTATTCCACTGAGTCCAAGTTTTGGTTGGTATTTTCAAAGGTTTGCAAGTATCACTGATCAAGAGAGGCAGAGAAGACATTAAAGAACCATGGCTGCAAAGAGAAAGACCAACAAAGGTGGCCGCTGTCTCAGATATGAGCCATCAGACATGAACCTAATAAATGAAGATCCAACAGCTGTAGAAGTTTTCAGAAGAACAGGGTGTTTGCAGTTTTGTCAAATATTGCAAGGATTCCATGTTCAGGTTTCTAAAGAATTTTCCCTAAACTTCAATGGAACAGCTACAAAAGTGGGAATTTTGAATCTCACTATAACACCAGAGACCATTGTAGCAGCAACAGGGATTCCAAGAGGACAAGAAAAATGGTTGAAAGGTTTCAAATTCAACATGGAAGAGTGTAAAGAATTTATCAAGCTATAAAATAGTGAGGTTGACCTTACAAATGCCATTGCAAGGAGCTGCATGAAGGATAATTTCTCAAAGCTACTGCTTATCATTCAAAAATATTTCACTTGTGGAGGGAGATATCATAAAGTCTATTCTTACCACTTCAAGGTTCTTCTACACTTTGTTGGTAAGATATCTCTTGATCTACCTTTTCATTTACACATAAGCTTAGCAAAAATGGCAGATAAATTTCAAGCTAAATCTAAAGGAAGTGAAACCTCACTTTTTCACCATGGTTTAATTTAATTGCTGGTTCTAGATGAGCTACAAAGACTAGGTAGAGACTGGTATTCTTTTCTGTTTGTTAGTGGTTTTGAAATGGATGCTATTACCCCTAAAAGAAATCCTAAACCTAGAGGTATACCATCACCTTTAGTGGTAAAAAAAGTGAACCAGTAGGGGCATAGCAAAGTGAACCAGTAATGATGGAAACAAGCAGTTGTAGAGACTTGATACACCTATTATTTCACCTTCAAATCAAAAGTCAATAATGAGAAAATCTGCAAAACAAGAGCCAACTGTGAATAAACAAGGCAGCAAAAGGATCACAAGGAGCCAAACAGTGGCTAAAAGCAATTTAGAAGACATACTACATGCTATTGATATTGAAGAGACTCTTATAGTCCAGGCTTGAAGCCAGGATAACGTTACGAAACCACCTGTAGTTGTCTTTTTGTTTATAAAACCACTTATGGTAGCTTTCAAGGAGAGGAAATGATAGGGAGGATGTGTCAGGTCATGATGAACACCATGTAAGAGCAAAGAAGTAGAAATTTTGATTGCAAAGGTCATTTTTTGTACGCTACGAAAGCACGCTACGTGTAGAAATTTTGAATAATAGCTGAATTATTCACCGAGATTATCCTGATTACACACTATTTAAGCTTCATGCATAATACATAACCTCTTCTACAATTGATCATCAATATGCGAAAATAGAAGCAGTCGCATGCGCACATTAAAACATAGTCAAGCACACATATAACACAGTATGTAATGGGGAAAGCATACAGCTGAAAACCCCCAACTATCTGTATATTATAATGATATAGAACATGTAACAATACATAGCACAAAGCTCTCACAGCTCTCAGCACTATCTCACATGCTACACACAAACTAGCACGGAAGATGAACAAGTCACGGGTTCAAATATCCTCCACAAGTCTGCCTGCCTCTACTGTGCAATCCAAGATGAGTAATGATGAGATCCAAGTTCGAATCCCACTAGCTCCAACTGCGCAATTCTCATTGGCAATCTCAATCAAAGTGTGTGCAAATCCCATGCACAGCTATAGTCACAACTGATAGTAGACTCACCCTTTCACCCACCTCTAACACTGGTCTCCACTAAACTGTCCATGCATTGCAGTTAACTGATGTGTTCTTTAGTTGATTTATGAGTTAATAATTAGTGAATTAATTAATAATTAATTCACACCACTCATCACTAGTGTATTTTTCAGTTAGACTAAATACAACTAATTCAACTAAGTTAAACAGAACACAACACCACCAACTGTCTCATCAACTCCACCAAACTCTGCCACATGAGTTCTAACTGAAGTCAACCATGCAATAGCTCAACTAACCCATAGGAAAATCGTATTTCCTTCTGTCAGCTGCATGTGCCACATCCAAGCATCAAACTAAAGTGATCCAAGAGGATAATATAATGTTTATAGTCTAAATATTATTAAGGGTTAATAATATTTGACTGTTCTATTTTTAGCCCGATAGTCTAAAAATAGAAACCGCCCAATGTTTAAAAATAGAGGTCCATCTATTTTTTACCAACTCGACCAATCATCCATAAATAGCATCCTGCAACTCATAGACCATGATCCATATGTCTAAAAATAGACATAGTCTAAAAATAGACTTTGCGCCAAAAAAAGCCTGCGGGCCCACTTAGTGAAGGCGACTTCATTTCACTAAGCTCCATCATCTTGTTGCATTTTCAACACTACGAAACTGCCATGATTTCGTAGCGAGCAGTTTTGAAGGTTTTTGAGCAGGTTTATGAGTAGTTTTGCACAAGTGGACACTTTCAACATGTCAAGGGACCTTGCCAAAAATTAGCCATGACTTGAAGACCGTGAAAGGGAGACAATTTATCAGATGAAGATAAACCCCTGTTTTCCTAAAAAATAGGGTTTGTTTCCATATTTTGAGGGTAATTATGATGTCAAGTAGTGATGAGTTATGTAATAACTTATTCGAACATGTGAAGCATTAGTTGTAAGATGTATAATTGTTTTAATAGATAAGGTAGTTGATGTAATAAGTAGCAATTTGAGTCCTATTAGGAAAAGGACTGTTTTATAGTGTAGCTGTCATTTTCTCATTAAAGCACATGTTTTTCTGTTATGCAAGGTGCAGAGGAAAATTTCGATGAATCTAGCCAAGAGGCAAATCATCTCTCATGTAACAAAGTCTATTAAAGGGCAGAAATTCGAAATTGTAAAGGGTTGGAGATGTTTTGTAATACTTCAACTTTATGTAATTTGACTGATATCAGTAATACAGAGAACATTTTCTTGACAAACCTGAGATTCCCATGGAGTTTTTAATGCTTTTATAATCTATATTTTTATGTGTACAATTTGTAGTGGATTTCATCTTTATTACTCAGAATTCATATGTGTATGCTCTGACTTCCTTCATTGATGAAATGGATGTGTTATTTCATGTTCCATGTGTGATTTGTCTTTGCTAAAACTCTTACGTGCTTTAGCTTCCATGTCAAGAGACTTGTTGGGGAAAAATAATTTCCTGTCATTTAATTTGTCAACCCGAGGGTTTCATAAGTTTGTGAAGCATGCGTGCACTGTATGTGCTAGAAATAATCTTTCAGTTTAGATCAATCTAACTACAGAATAACGAAAATCAATTCATCTAATCTATGAAATCAAATAATGAAAATGAAATTCAAATAACCTATGAAATCGTGAAAGAAAACAAATTCAAAAGAAAATATAGTGCGCAAACACTCTTGAAGGAATTGAAATTTTAATCTAAGAAAGTATTTCAAAGCATGTAAAGAAAAACAACTAGTGTATATTTAGTTACTCCAGCATTCAATATGAAGTGTCACCTTTTTTAGATGATGTTAAGTAACCAACTATACCTAATGATCTAGAAAAGCAAGTAAAGTATGCAGAAGATAACTCAGTAATTACATTAATTAAACATTCAATCATTCAGCCTTGAAATATGATAGAATCAAATTCTTGGAATGACCTTTAGGAATATCAGTGATGCGACTAAATGAGAATCTAAAAGAAGATGTAAAAGAATGTAAAACTAACTGTGAACAACTAATGTATGCTTGATTTTCTCCAACATTCACTATGAAGTATTACCCTCTTGAGATGTTGTGTAAGAAATCAATTATACCTTAGTTTCTAAGTTCCTTGAAAGTAAGTAAAATGTGCAGAGGAAAAAAAACTCAATAACTGTATGAATTAGACATTCAATCATTTAGTTCAAAATCATCTTCTTGAAATGACCTTTGAGAACATCCATTGACACAATTAATTGATAATTCTATTCTAAGAAAGTAAATGACAGAACATGAAAAGAAACTAAATAACTGTGAGCTCTATTGCTCAAACTTAATCCAATTGGAAAATAGATAAATCTTTCATATTGAAATGTTTTTAGAAAAGAAAATATTACACAATCATTCTAAAACTAATACTAAGAAAGAAAATAAACTTTAGTCTATAAAAGCAAGTAAATGTCACACATTTTAGGTAGCTGATCTAAAAGTATAAGAGATGGTAAATCGAGATGCTCCATATGTATGCAAAACCAAATCAAAATGAAGGAACATTCATGAGTAAGGTGCCACAATCTAATTTTGTATTCAAATCTTGAGTATAACTCCAATTTTACACATGATTTGATAGGATAAAGCTTCTCCTATTCATACAAAAAAATGAGAAGCTATCTCATAAATGAGAGTCTATGAATCTCTCCCTATATCTCTAGAGTTACAATCCAAATATGAAGTGATAAGGAACATGTCTTCTTAGAGTTACAATAGAAATAGGAAATGAGACACATATCCTTATGATCCCATGATCTTCTCCATCCAAATTCGAATTTGGCCTTAGGAGGCCACATAAGGGTCTTTTGGAAGCTTCATTTTGACCTACACCTGGAAACAAACTCATTCCACTTGTTAGGTATAAATATGCGCATATTATTTTCTAATTTTTAACCACATATTCGCTTAAAAATACTAGGAATTAATAAAGTTTGGAAAAACATAAATGTAATCCAATAGTGGTAATGGTAAGGTAAATGTAATGAAATGGAGGTGGAGTGAAGGTGATAATATGGAAATGTAAGTGAAAATGTAATGGAAGTAAAAGACAATTTCAAGGCCCAACATACCCCCCAACGGAAGCTATTGCATGTCCTCATGCAATCTATTACATTAATTATTTTTTATCCTTTGAGCTTTGGATTAACTTTGCAAGATATTATTTGGTAACTTCATACTTCTGCAAAGTCTTTTAGTTGAATTGCAACATGGTTGGTTCTTGTGTTTCAACCATATTTTGTTGTTGCATTCAATTTGACCTTTGAACTTTGCATAATGATAATTTGTTGCAAAGTATATCTTTATTGGATTGCATCATGTTTGGTTCTTGTGTGACAACCATGATTGTGTTTACATCCACTTATATTTTAAGTACTCCTGAAAATCCTTTATATGCTCATAATAATAATGTAATATTTAATATCTTTTGAAAGTACGTGGGCTTTTGAATGTGATATGAATGTGGAAAAATGAATATGAATGTATCCACCTCCCCGCCCCTGCCTCCCCCCTCAATTGATGGTATTGGAAATTTATGAAATGAGGAAAAGAAGTGTTTTTTCCAAAAATTATCATTCTAGATTTTCAAGGAATTCTATGGTAAAAATTTAGAAAATGACATACCTTAACTTACCCTTTGAAAATGGATGAGCTGCATGTGTGGTGGCTGCAAAATTCTGATCATAATCTTCTTCATGTGGCTATACAAGTTATGGATAAAAGAGTTAATATGAATTTTTATTGCTTCTACTAAAATTGTTGAATTTGCTGCAAAATTATGTTGATTCTGCAGTTGTCCTATGATTCTGTAGTTGCATAATGGTTTTGATCCGTTATGGCTGCATATCTTCTTCATTTGCTTCAAAATGCTGAAAATGACAGTCTTCATGTTTTCAAAACTCGTTGGCATAATTCCTGCTATGTGAATAGATGTTCTAATGTCGAACATAGCAGGAAATTGTTGACTTAGTGGCCATTAACGGATGCCACTAGTCAACACGAGAACTCTCACCATTAATGACAATGAGAGTTAAGATGCCCAAACACATATTGCTAGGTACGAATAATTTTGTTGTTGTCGAGTACTTAGAATATCCGATGAACAAGGGACATTGATGTATTCCCATTGTTCATCAGCAAGAAGACTTACCATTAAGGCATGCAAGCCTCAAGGTGTTTTTGTAAGGATTTTAGAATCAAAGGACTATGGACTCAATAATTTGCATTGAAGCAAGGTTTATTTGCGAAATGAAAAGGATAGGATAAGGAAAATGGAAATGGAAGATGACAATGGAAAATGATAATGGGAAATAAGCATGTAAGTGAGCTTCTTGCTTTTATTTGTGGGTTAGGAGTAGAAAAAAAGTAATGGAAAGTGTATGTGAATAAAGGAAAATGAACAATTGACTCTTGCTGGGAAAATAATTGTGGCTTGCTTTGAATTGCTTGGTTGGATTTATAATTCAAAAAGGAGGAAAAGTAATGGTCTTGATGGATATGGACATGGACTTCTTCTTATGTTTCTCGTGAAATCGGTCCTTTGAAGACGAATTGTGCGCGCAAGTGGTTTCCTTCAATGATCATTCGATCATCCCAAACCTGCAAAAAAAACTTGGCATAAAGAACACAAGTGTGTTAAAAAAGAAATGGACAATTCCTCTATGATTCTTACGCAAAATTTGAATGCCAAAATAAAACATATTAAGGAAAATCAAAAGTGTTATATTCAGTCCAATTCATGATATCGATAACAATCCATTTTTAAGAAATAACCATGAAAAATAAATCAACTCCCTGTTGTCGGAAGACTTCATGCAATGCGTTCAGTAATATGATTAGCATCACAAAGATTTGATGTGTCCTGCAAGTTAAAGCTTCATAGAAAAATACACAACAATAATATTTTTAATGCTAAATATTGAGAAATCATCTAAATAATCTTCCAATTGTTCTGCAAGTCATTATTAAATCTGTCAAATTGAATTGTCATCTATGTTGCAAAAAAATATTTATTTTTATTTTATTTTATTTTATTTTTATTTATTTATTTATTTTGTGCACGTGCAATTCAATAAATTAGAAAAAGATTGAGAGGATGCAAAACATTAAAATTTGCAGAACCGATAAAAAAAGGATCATGACTCAAAAGACGATTTTCAATAGAATTGTAGTTCAATTTCCAATAAACATTTTAACGAATTTTTGAATTTTATTTTTTAAATTGACTCATATGATTTTATGATCTTCCAGGTCACAACGAGGCGCGAGAAGAGAGCATACTAGTCATCGTCGTCCAATAAATTCATATTTTCACACACATTTTATTTCTGATGGTGATAAAAAACAAAGTGATTCTTACCGCGTCACTGAAATTTATTCAAAATGAATTAATCAACAAAATAATAATAAATAAAATAAAATAAAATTCTAAAATTCTAGCTAAGCTTGGTTTTATTTTTATTTTTTTTATCTATCTAAAAAAAACAATATATTTTTTGTTATTTTTAAGTATATTCATGCTTCCAATGAAGCCATTTACGGATTAGAATCTTTGAAATATTCATATCCAAACTTGAAAAATGTACCTGATTGTTTGTAAGGATATGAAAAATCGTCTTGATCTTTCGATTTGCTGCAAAGATCTCTTAAAGAATTGATGAATGTTGTGGCGCAATCGCTTTTTGATACCATTCCTCAATGTAGTCTTTGGGGTGCATTCTAGATCCTCTATCCATAAATGGTTAGTAAAAACAAAAACAAAAACAAATAAAATACACTATAGACTGAAAGCTATTTCCTATGCACACTTCCCCGGCAACGATGCCAAAATTTTGGGGCAAAATAATTGCCTATCATTTAATTTGTCAATCCGGGGGTTTCGTAAGCTTGTGAAGTGTGCGTGCACTATATGTGCTAGAAATTATCTTTCAATTTAGATCAATATAACTACAAAATAACGAAAACCAATTCATATAATCTATGAAATCAAATAATGAAAATGAAATTCAACTGACCTATGAAATCAAGAAAGAAAACAAATTCAAAAGAAAATATAGTGTGCAAACACACTTACATGAATTGAAATTTTAATCTAAAAAAACATTTCAAATCATGTAAAGACAGGATCTGACGAAGCCACATGGCTTCCTTGCTGGCTTCAATTACACCACGATACTCTGCTTCTACTGAAGAAAGGGAGATGGCACTTTGTTTCTTACAAGATCAAGTAATAGGTCCTGAACCAAGAGTGAATAAATATCCTACAGTGGACTTCCGATCATCAGGGTCACCCCGATCAGAATCGGTGAAACCAATCAACAAGGGAGATGCTCCTGCACTATAATGAATCCCGAACTGAACTGTACCTTGAATATATCGAAGTATTCTTTTAGCTACTTTCCAGTGACTTTCATGAGGTTGGTGAATAAACCGAGCGACAAGACCAACGACAAAGGAAAGGTCAGGATGGGTATGGGTTAGATACAAAATTTTACCAACAAGTTGACGGTATAAGGTAGCATCAACTTCAGGGGTAGTACAGTTGACTGAAAGCTTGACTCCAGACTGAAAGGGAGAAGGGGCAAGCTTACAGTCTTCCATGTGAAAGTGGTGTAGAAGATCATAGGCATACTTGGACTGAGAGAGGGTAATGCCTTCCTTGGATTGCAAGACTTGAAGACCAAGGAAATAATGCAAGTGTCCTAATTTTGTCATTTCAAACTTCTTTTTGAGGCTAGAATTCACATGGTTTATATGGTTTGGATCACTACCAGTAAGGATAAGATCATCAACATAAAGAACAAGGATGGTGAAGGACTTATCCACTTTCTTGGTGTAGACAGTGTTGTCAGAATGACACCTAGAAAAGCCATTATCTAATAGAAATCTATCCATTTTGGCATACCAAGCCCAAGGAGCTTGTTTGAGACCATAGAGAGACTTCCTAAGGCGACAAACAAGGCTGGAGTCTTTTTGGATAAATCCAGGGGGTTGTTCCATGTAGATTTCTTCATGCAAATCTCCATGTAAGAAGGCGGATTTAACATCCATCTGATGGACTTCCCATTTAAAGGAGGCAGCAAAGGAAAGAACAAGGCGGATAGAATTCATTTTGGCAACAGGGGAGAAGGTTTCAGTATAGTCAATGCCTTCAACTTGTGAAAATCCTTTAGCAACAAGACAAGCTTTATGTCTATCCACTTTTCCATCTGGTCCAAACTTTGTTTTGTAAACCCATCTGCATCTGACAAGTTTTCTTCCTTTTGGAAGAGGAACAAGATCCCAAGTATTGTTTGCCAATAAGGAACGATACTCTTCATTCATAGCTTCATCCCAATATGGATGACCGGAGGCTTCTTGAAAGGTTTCTAGATCAAGTTTTTTTGGAACTTGAGCTAATAAGGAAGAGGCTCTTTCGAACTGAGAACGTGTACGTCATCGATCGGTAGGGTCACTTGCAAGAGAACCAGTTGTATCCTGAGTAGAGCGGACCCATTTTGGAAGCGGTGGAGTATAAGGAACAATTTCACGAGCTGGAGGAGGATTGTCATCCTCGCTGTCATCATCTAAACTAGAAGGAATGCTATTAAAAATAGAAGAGAGAGAGAGAGGTGGCACATATGCCGAATCAGACTCGCAAGCCAAAGGTGGCACACCCGCCGAACTAGGCTCGCAGGCCGATATATTTTCATCAAACTTTACATCTCTTCTAATGATTATATTTTTGGATTTTGGTTGAAGAAGTCTATATCCTTTGACATCTTCAGAATATCCAACAAAAATACATTTTTCACTCTTAAGTTCTAAGGCTTTATGTTTCGCATCTGGAATATGGGCCCAAGCATCACTTCCAAAAACACGAAAGTGACTTACATCTGGTTTGATTGAGCTCCAAGCTTCTTCTGGAGTTATATTATTTAAAACCTTAGTAGTAGTGCGATTTACTATGTAATTTGCACAGTTAATGGCTTCTGCGCAAAAAATGAGGCCAAGTCCTTTAGATTGAAGCATACAATTAGCCATTTCTTTTAAGGTGCGATTCTTCCTTTCAACTACACAATTTTGTTGTGGAGTATATGGAACAGTATGTTGCAATTGAATGCCATGCTCAGTGCAGAAGTTGATAAATTTGTTGTTAACATATTCTCCTCCATTGTCTGATCTTAACTTAAGAATTTGATGTCTAGATTGTTTCTCAACAAAGGCCTTAAAGGCCAAGAACATGTTAAAAACTTCACTCTTGAGTTTTAAGAAATATACCCAAGTGCGTCTGGAAAAATCATCAATGAAAGTTAAGAAGTACTTGCAACCAGAGAAAGAAACAACAGGAAGTGGATCACATAAATCACTATGCACAAGCTGCAAAGGGGCTGAAGTGTGCTAAGAGGCACATTTGTCAAAACTATCCTGATGATGTTTTCCGAGTACACATCCGGAGCAAACACCATCTAGGGAAGATACCATAGGAAGACCCGTCACCATATTTTCCTTACAGAGATTTTAAAGAGAGCGATAGTTTAAGTGACCAAATCGCTCATGCCAAAGTTTGCTCACATCATCATTATGAGCAACAAAAACGAAGGGAAGAGAGGATGACCCAAAGTTGTGAAACTTATACAACCTTGTGGAATCATCAGCAATGCCAATAGCTAAAATATGTTTAGGATCTTTGAGGTCCTTGATTACAACATCACGAGGTGAGAATTATACTATTTTCCCTTCACCTGAATGAGTTATCTGATAAACATATAGAAGGTTGCATGACAAGGTAGGAACACATAGTACATCATTAAACTGACCATTGTCTAGATGCATGGTTACAGATCCTACAACACTAAGAGATATATCATCACCAACATAAATATGTTTGGTGTTATAATCATTTAAAGAAGAAAACATGGATTTACTTTTAGCCATGTGGTAAGAAGCTCCAGAATCAATGAGCCACTCATGAGAAGGAGAAGAAGAAGATACATTTAATGCATAACCAGATCTTGATGCTTGACAACCACAAGCAGAAAGTGCCATTCCTGAAGATGAAGGTGAAGAGTGCTCCAAATTGATGTTGTGCTTCTTCGTTGCTACTTCTAAGGCTTCCATCTTCTTAAAACATTTGGACTCGATATGGCCATCCCGATTGCAAAATTTGCAACGTATATCTGTCTTCTTCCCTTTGTTTTGATTTGTTTTATTATTTTGGTGATTTGATTTTTCAGTTTGTGGCTGAAATTGTTTAGGGCCCTTGTTTGGTTTAGGACCATATTTTTTAGGATACTTATTCTTGGGATTCTTTTGATATGGTTGTTGTTGGGCTGCTAAGGCTTTCTTATAAGTGTTTCCAGCAGTGATAAGACCAAGGTGTAAAAGTTTTTCTTGTTCTATTATCAAAGAATCATAAAATGCACCAAAAGAGGGATTCTTGTAGGTGGTTCCTGAAGAAATGATGGCTTCTCTGGTGGAATGGAAGGCGGAAACAAATACAGAGTAGGTAGGGCCAAGCTTAGCAAGAATGCAATAGATGAGGCTACCATCATCCTTTTTGATCTTACAACCTTCTAAAAGAATTATGAGGGTCTTAAATGTGGACAAAATATCTTCAATGGAGGAGAAATTACTGGGGTCCAAAGTAAGCAACTTATTTTCAAGCTGGTGGGCCCTTATATGATTTTGAATGCCAAAAACAGTTTTTAGCTTTTCCAGGGCTTCATCAGGGGTGTCAATGTCAAGGATATGAAATCGAAGATATTGAGCAATGGACATTCCTATCAACCCTCGTGCTTGATCTTGTTTATTTTCCCATTTAGCAGCTTTATCATTATTGGAAGCTTTAGTTTCTTGTCCTATGGCTATTCTATAAATCCCTTCACTTCTAATTATATCTACCATGTGAGGTAGCCATTGGAAATAATTGGTGTTGTTAAGAATAACCAGGCATGCACTTTCCATTTAAAAAAAAACCTGAAGCTGAGAAAAGCTGAAACTAACTGCTCCAATGGGAAGATCTCAAAAAATTAGGCCGTTTAAAAAAAACAGTTCGAAAAATGGCTTCCAGATGAAGAAGTTATGCCTTTTGAAAAATCTGAGTTGTAGATGTCAAATAGTTACGGGAATAGGATGAAGTGCAGCTTTAAAAAAAAAAAAAAATCGCCCCATTGATCAAAAACTTTTTACAAAAGAAGCTTGAGAATGAGACTTGAACCCAAGACCTCTATTCTCATAAACTAACCCCTCACCAAGTGAGATAGTAAAAGGATCACACTATTTTATGAAAGGAGGAAGGGGTTTTTTTTTTACTCTTCGGTGTGCGTGCCTTTTCCTGCACAAAAAACACAAAAAACCAAGCAAAAAAAAAAAACGAAATGAAAATCCTTTCAGAAGAATGTTATATTTTTGGTTAGCCTTACCGGCAACTGTCACTTTTTTCACTATTTCTGATTTCCTGAGATTGCACAAAGACGCGGGGAAAGAGCATACGTAGCAAAAAAAATCCCTTTTCCTGTTTCTGATTTGCCGAGATCGCATGCAGCTCACAAAAAAGAGCATACACAGAGAAGAGGGTATAGATCCGGTAAATAAATAAAATCTTAATACCGAAAATAAACAGAAACAAATCGAAATAAGCAGAACTCTTAACAAATATAACTGCAAAATAGATGCTTTATACCTCCATATCTAAACTGACATAACTTGGGCAGCCAGAAACCTTTTCGCATGAAACGAAAGGCATTCCTCACTGTAACAAATGCTCCAGACACAACCGTGCAGTTCTCCAAGCCCAAAAATGTTCAGAAATAGTAGATCTACAAAACGACATTCGCATGCAATCAAACCAGCTTCGGATTTTGATCAACAACGGACGCGACCCTCAAAATAGATCTGATACCATGTAGGAATTTACAGGGTAAGTTCCGTAGATTAAGAACCAAAGGTCACCACTCACAAACAAATCACAAATCATTACACCAATATAATCATGTGGTTAAAACCCTCAAAGAGGGAAACAGTCCACGCCTTAAGCCAATGCAGCCACTTCAGGGAATTTATTAATATAAAAAGAAAAGTTACATATGTTTCTCTCATAAATGGTTACCAGAAAAATGACCCTCCATGCTCTTTAAATAGAGATCATGGACCAATCGGGTGTTAAGCCACGGATCAAGTGCCGTTAATACCGAGGTGAGAGATAACTGTCGGATCACTACAAATCGTGACCGTCGGATTATAAGTTACAAATGTACATGGTAAAGAAACACACTTTACCTAACTCTGCACTAGACTAAGTTAGTCTTAACTATTTCCTATGTGTCGGAATATCCTAACAAAGCATCCCCAACTTTGCACTAAAAAGTAAGTGGAGGAATTTGCTCTTAATCATCCAAAAATTTGTTACTTGTGAAGGTCGATTCGGGTGTATGTTTTTCTACCATATAAGATCGTTGATGAATTTTCTTGAAGATAATGAAATTAAACTTCCATATTTATTGTCGAATATTATTAAAAAGATGAAAGGGAATGTTCAAAAGAGAATTAAATTCATAGAAAACACAATGTATCATCATGGGCTAGTTAAAATACTAGTGGAATTCCATCTTCAAAGTATAGGGGATACATGGGAAACCTTTCTAGTGAGAAATCATTTTGAAGAGGAGACAAATGAACAACCAAGTAGTATTAGAACTAAGAAGAAAAGGAAGGTTGAGACAACACCAGAACAAGAGCCATGGCAGCAACAAGATTTTTCAGAATATGACATACCAATTGCAGAATTTTTAAAGAAAATTAATACAAAAGATGTTAGAAGAAAGAAATCCAGCAACAAAACAGACATTCGCCTCACAAAGAGAAGCCTAAAACTCCAAAGACCCCTGTCACAGGACTAAGAAGAATTACCAAGCTAAAAAAAAAATGAAATAAGTACCCTCAAAAGATGTAGGACACATTGATTTGGAGGCAGAAGAAAATTCAGTAAACTCCCCAAGAGCATCACCACCTGCCTACATTTCACCTCCTCGGAGTCCAGGAAAATTTTTAGGTATTGATCCAGTACATCAAGAAATTTATGATTAGATAGAATCATTGGAGAAAAGAGAAGCAACTAAGAGACCAGTTCCAAATCAAGGAGAAGAGAAGGACGAGTTTAATGAACCACAGGAACCTCCAGTTCTCGACATCCTCATAAATAAAATCTTCGAACTGGAGACATTGAACATGTTTATTAAAGGTGAAAATCAATCTTTGAAAGCTCATAATGAAGTTCAAATTTCCAAAAGTGATAACATCCTTCTACATTTAATTCTATGGTACAAAAAGAACAAGAAATTGAAGGAAGCAAACAAGGCCATGAAAAGAAAATTCATTAATCTGAAGTATAAAATCCTTATGAAGAAACCAAGGATGGCACTGACAGGAAAGAGGGTGAAAAAGATAAAATTGGATGTACTGGTAGAAGTGTCCAAGGGTATGCAGTAACTTAATAGAGATAATAAAATTTCGTGTTTGTATGAGGACATACAAAACCTTCAGTGTGGGGGAATGTAGAGTCCCAGAATTGTTTTGTTTTGACACCCCTTTTGCATCCATATTTTCCTTCTTTTTCCATCACTATCAAACTAATAAGGCAGCAATCACATGATTTTGATAAGGTAAAATATTTATATGTCCTATTTTTCATACTTGCTAATAAGCCCTATTGTTTTGTTAAAAATTACATTCAGCTGCGTAATTGACACAATTCTGCAGCTATTTCATGGATCTGCAACTACCTTCATAGATAACAGGTTTCCTGTGCACCAGCTCAACAAAGGAGTATATGGGTAGATAGAGGATGATCCCTTCATGTATTTCCTCCTGATTATCCAATCCAATTCACCAAGGAGATCACGCAGTTACATGGTCAAAGGAGGTAGTCAACACGTAGCAACTCTAAAAAACAGAGTCCGAGAATGTCACGACTTTGTCGATTTGCTTTCCTAATAGAAAATCGACAAATAGTGATATTTTTTTAATTTTTTAACTTGTATAAGGATTCTAAATAGATCTGTAGCAAGAGAGCTCGCGTACTGTTAAAACACACTCTATAAAACCATGGAAACTCTGTGTATTCGGGGCGCACCATCGTTTATTTTCCTAAGCATTTTGTTTGAAGACTTTTATCTTAATTAAAAGTTCTTTTTTCGTGCATTGATGCGCTGTTAGTGTTGAAGAAACCTACTTTGTTGTGGAGGGCCCCTACAAGCAGATCATGTCATTTTCTTTTAGTTTCTAGTTTATTTCAAACGTGTTGTTGTTTCATAGTTCGAATATGGTTAATGCTTTGGTTTATGTTTCATTCTCAAGATTAGTTAATTAGTTCAATACTCTGTTTTTGCTTATTTCATAGATTTATTTCTTAAATTCATTCTTTCCATAAAGCTCAGTTCATTTCCTCTCTGATTACATTCCAAGTTAAAATTTGCAGTAGATAAAAGCTTTGTTTTCATAGCATTTTGGTTTAAATTTTTCAGTTAGCCTTCAATTTTCATGCTTTCATAAAACTAGGATTTGTACCATATCTCATGCGTTTATAATTTAGAGTTAGATCACTATTTGTTGCAGCATAAAAATCTCAAAACCAACTTGATAAAAAAACGGTAGAAATTAATCTAACACTTATTTTGAAAGGAGTCATTTCATAAACCATTTTTAAACCCAATTCAACTTAAATTAACCATATAAATAACATTTAACATAGATGATAAATTGCTCTAAAATCTCATTGATCCATAGGAATTTAACACTAATCCATAAATTCAAAAATTAACAAAAATCAAAATTCAATTCTCACTCTAACAACAAAGACTTCTAGCACATATAGTGTACTTGCACTTCATCAGTTTACTGACTCTGATCGATAATTTATGCATGCAATTTAAGAACATTAAATTGACTAAACAATTATATAAACACATCAACTATTACCTTGTCACGCTAATACCAAGCATGTTTCCATGCAACTACTCACACATGTTCGTCACATGTTCCAAAGATCAAGACATCATGTATATTAATTTGAAATCAACCTTTACCAAGTCTAACAACCATGTTACAATCAACAATCAATTCATATTCATCGGTCATAATACATAATGCTCCAACTATCACCTAATTACACTTAAGTACATATCAACTTTCTCAACAAATAATGTGTTAACACACCCATCTTAAAACAAGATCATTCCTTCATGTAATCTTATAGACACATACTCATATCATGCAGTTAATCAAACATTCAAACACTGGATAGACGACATAATAAACACCAGATAGATGACATAATCAAACATTCAAACAATAAATAAATGACGTAATTGAATTCATACCAAAATGTATCTTAGGGAAGGCTATCTTTCCTGCACAATCAATCTAGATTAGCACATTATAACTTCACTACATATCAAATCAAACATAAATAAGGTCATGATATCCATAACAATAATTATCTAACATGTTCACATCATAAACTCATAAAATCACAAACAATTTTCATTCATGCATAACAATCACATATGCATACAATCTAGATTAGTATGACATAATATCACAATATATTAACTCATACCTGAATGTTATAACCATAATAAGCTACATAGGTCAATCCAAATTAGCATGATACATATAACATCAAGATCTTAGTTTCAATGACCATAACCATCATGCATATGAACACGACGCATATAAAAACAAATTATTATCCTTCACGAATAACTGATGCATGTGCATATGACCATATTGAATAACTAACATCTATCATGCATGTAACCACGACAATGATATAATGACAAACATGTGCATAACCCTAATTCTTATAACAACTATTAACCAACATACCTACATGTCTATTTTTATCACTCTGCCAGATCTCTAAGGCTGAAAAATAAATCCCAACAAAGGTAACCACACACCAATCTTTTGGCTTGGTATCTAGCCCTACCAAACCGGAGAGGGCTCTCTGTTGAACCTTTAGTTAAACTGAGAGGGGGGGGGTGAATCAGTTTAACACATTCCTGATCTTTTAGAACTTTTTATTAAACTTATTTACACTTTCATTTCATATCCAATTTAATATGTGAGGAATCTTAGAATGTAAGCAGCAAGTGTTAGTATAATATAGCAGTAGACTTAATATGAGAGCAGCAGGTATTAAGCAGATGATACATATCAGATCAATACATAAATATCATGCACAGAGACACTAGATATAAGTGGAAACCCATAAAGGGAGAAAACCACATCTTATTATTGTTGTGATGCAAAGGCAAGCTCCAACTCCCTCTCACCACTGTTTTTCTGCAGGCACCAACCTACAGGAGGCTCCAAACTCAATTCTGCAAGCTACAACTTGCAAGGAAGCACCAACTCCCTTCAATTTTCTGTAGGCACCAACCTACAGGAGGCTTCAACCTCAGTCAGCTACAACTGATAGCTATCAAGCTGCAACTTGATAGGGAAGCTCCAACTTCCTCAACTTATCAAACTAAATTTTTGCTGATTTACTCCAGATATCAACTCTTTTCTGTATCTGCTCTTCTTCTCTTAATCTTCTATGTTTTATTCTTCTATATTCTGCATTCTCTATATTTTCTCTCTCTCTCACACCTCTCCCTTTTTGCATATCAAGTTGATATTACTTATAGAAATTTCTTGATGACTGTTTGTTTTCCTCTAGGAATTCGAAATGGATGGTCATACCCCTTGGTCTTCTTCCTCCTCATTTCTTTATCCAACTCAATTTAAAATCATAAAAATATGTACAAAATTTCATGCTACAGTGGGATTTTGACTTTTCCTTAGGATACTTGCCTTTGCATCACAAACAATAAAAAATTAATTACAACATTTACATTCACATTTTTAATTACATATTTCAATTTTACTCAGCTCCTTTTCTGGATTTTGGCTTTACTGGATTTGTCTTTTCCTGCTGCTGTTAAGGACCTGTTCTGCATACTCTTTTTTCACTGTCATCTGCATATTACCTGTTTTCTGTGCTTATTCTCCTGTCCAACTCATTTCTGTACATATTCCTGTCAAACCTGTAATCTCGGTGTATCTCTGCATGCTCTCCTCTTTTTTTCCTTTTCCATAATTGCATTCAAGTTTTATGCCCAATCATTTCCCAATCCGGGCAATCTCACACTTCTCTTTAATTCCACGCTGGCAATTTATATAAACAAGTCTGGGTTATTTTAATATCTCAATTCAGAGAATTGCGATATTAATTCAATACTCCTCTATAGTTATAACCCGACAATCTCTTATGTGTACATATGCACTAATTCTGCATTTACAACCATTCTACGCAACATAATAATTGACCCTCGGCGTATTAAACCATATTCACAAATTCCATGTTCTGCCACTTCACATATACATTCATTATACATAATATATCCACACATATATTACGCTTTCTTTAATATTGGAACCATTACAATGGAGTCCAAAGATAATTGTTGGAATGTAATTTCCAACTGCCTGAACAAGTTGCAGGCGGCAGCAAGGTTTAACTACACAGAGTTTAAAGCGGCGGCAGGTTTGATGTGTGATCACCGTGAGATTGAAGATCGACGGTTAGCGGGAGTACAAAACGCCCGGAAGTTAACAAGTGGTGAACCCCCGCACTTGACCTGCTGATCGGGCGTTGACCCACGATCAACGGCTATTGTTAACTGCGGAGCTTTACCCCGACCGTACTAAGCCGGCAGAATGGAACCCCCGCAACCACCACTATGTGGTGTCTCCGCCCACGCACCACCGCGCACCACCATCGCACCACCAATTCTTTGTTAACTCACGCGCCCATCCGACGGTTGTCATTGCATTGCCCGATCCAATGGATATCGCACGGGGAAATTGCGCGAAAGATAACGCGCGATGGCGCGTCACATCTGGATGATCATTCGCGCACCTTGGTTAAACTTCGGGCAAGTCCGATGCACGATCACTGTCTGATGGCCCTCTTCCAGATTAATGGCTCGTGTCAATTTCGCTCGACGTCCCTGGTCGATAGTTAATGCGCGATGGCGCAAGTTAAATGGTGGTTTTACTGTTCATCCAGGGACACGCGTCGATCAATCAATGGAATCACTGCGAAACTCAAAATATCGCCTTCCGTATAATAGTGGTGCGATGAAATCCACCGTTCGCTCCAAACCACTGTTACTGTTCATCGGGTCATGGTTCCACTTCCCCGCTCATGGTTCCATCCGTCTTTATTATTTAAAAAAATTCTTACTTTTCAATGTATTATTATGATTCGAAATCGCTGTTGACGCACAGTTCTACCATATATACAACCCTTGTTTTGGTTCCGCCTCCATTCATGATTATGGTTCTTATACATGGGTTAGTGAGATCTTTTATAGAAGACGTTGCACCTCATTACAATGTTCCATTTAAAACACAAAGCATCGACATCTACAGGTTTCAACTAAATGTATAATTTTGAATATAAAGTCCAAATTAATTTATATTGTGTAACGCTCCTATCGTATAAAAGACTCGAATTTATATATATATATATATATATATATATATATATATATATATATATATATATATTCTTTGGAATAACAACTAGCTTCCGCAATAACAAATTTCGTGGCTCCGTTCTCCCGCCGTTTCTGTCACTCTGCCTCTGCATCTACTGCTGTGATAACGGCTCTGTCTCCGTATTTGCTTCCTCCTTTGCCATCAATGACAATATTTCCAACACTCTCTTGGTCAAAACCAAGAGGGATGGATAAATTAGGGTTTTAGGCTAGGTATGAAATGCAGAAGGGTTTGATTTGATTGGGTTGTTGGATGAGGATATTAGGTCAAAGAGGCTAGGTCAGGGCAAATAGGATTAAGGTTGCAGAGATTCAATGGGGCAAGGTAGGTAGAAAGTCTAGCACATTAGGATTCTTGGGATGGAATGATTCAGACAGGTGAGGAGCTATAAAGAGCATAAAATATGAATTCTTCCTAAACTGAAAGAAATATGAGCAGACTATGAAAACTTTCCCAAAACAGAGCATGTGAGGTGAATTATGTTTCTCAACTTGAAAGTGATCATAAAATAGAAGTGCAATGAATTAAGAAGAAAATAAATTCAAACATAATGAGACATAAGAAGAAACAATGCTAGACAACCATACCACAGGTATCCCAAAGAAATAGTTGCAACTTTTATTAAGCTCCTGCCAAAATGATTACAATAAAGTCTTTGATCAAAATGCCAACATCCAACTAATTCCAACGTATGAAATGATTCGAAAACTACATTATATAGACCTCAAAAAAACTCCTCCCAGCCTCAAGGGTCGAATCCATGAGAGGAGGAGCAATTCCACCAAAAATTGAGCTAAAATCTGAAGTGTGGGGAGGTCCAAGTGATTCATCCCTAACTTTTGTGAACTGATTCATTACACCTCATTGAGTTCATTTACCTAATGTATTTACCGTAGGTAAAGTAAAAACACCATAATTAAATTTACATCATTGATTTATAGAGGTAAAAACATGATTCCCCGAGATAAAAGTCAATTTTCAGAAAAAATCAGAAAACTGTCAAACGTGTCATCCCTTTGTCAACCGCGCCATCCATGTTGCAGCCTGATTTTGAGTGCCTTCCCGGTGTCCAAATTGGGCTCAAGATGGCTCGTTGGAAAGCCTGTCCAGTCTACTTTCCAAATATGCCTTTATTTTGCAGAATGGAATTGATTTTCCCTGTAAAAAAAAATATTCTCCCAAGACTTCTCAGCACGCAGCGCATAGGCAAAAAAGTGGGTAGAACATTGATTTTTTGAGTGTTTTTTCATCTTTTGAACTGCCAGTTGTCTAGAACAAGACTATAAAAGTTGTGTTCCTACATGTAATCATCATTATGCATCTGCTGGTGGTCTTATTTTTTCCAAGAAGTGCCTCAAAATAGAGCGCAGTGCCTAGGGTGTTGCGCGTTTGATAGTCTAGCTGTCACAAGATTATTCAAGATTTCTCAAAAACTTAGAATTTTGCTAAATTACCCCAAAATTTTGTCAAAATTGGTGATATGGATGTTGATCATGTAATTTAGGCTTGGAGTGAGGCTTCAACAAGTATATCCAGATTCCTTTTCTCTTCTTGCTTGGTTAGGGCTTCAATCTTTGCATTAGCTCTTCTAAGCTTTGCCCTTGCAATTTTGTCTCCTTTGGCATAATGCTTCACCATCCTTCTCTGAATCTCATCGTCTTTATTTGCATTGTATAGGAGCTTCTCAAGATGCTGGTTGGACCTGTCAAGCCAATGCTCTCGGCCTTCATTGATCATGGTGGCAAGTTGTTCATTCAATGTCAATTGGCTTGCAAGTTATGCTTCTCTTTCCTTCTCTAGTTCTAGAGCTCTTTTCAGCCCTCTAGTCTTAGGCCTTTGTGTTGGTCCCTGTTCTTTTGTTTCATCAATCACACCATATGTTTCTAGTGCCTCTTCAAGCAAGACTTTATATTTTCCTTCATCTCTTTGAGCTTTGATGTATGTCACTTCATCAATGAAGTGATTTGTCTTCAACTGCTAGTTCTCCTGCTCAAGAAAGTCAATGAAAAATTTAGACCTGTCAAGATTAGTTTGAAGCTCTCTAATCTTGGAATATTTTTCCTTGATGATTATGTTAACGTCCTTGTCATAATCATCATGCTCATTTAGGTCAACAAGGTCAAAATCCTTTTTTGTCTCATGGAGGTCCTCCTCCTCATGTGTGATCTATGCCTGAATCTTTACCTCTGTCATCTTTTGCTTCCCTTTGTCTACCTGCTTTGTCGATGTAGAAGGCAAGGCCCCTCCCACAATTTGTGGGGCAAACACTTTCCTATGACCTCTATGGTATGTTTTTTCCAATAACTCTATCTCAGCCTGCTTAGTCTTTTGAGGCTCACTGATTTCAGATCTTTTAGGTGATCCAGTCTCAATGTGGGATGCAAATGATGGTGGTGAAATAGATGAAGGAGACTGGTCTGATGATGATGCATGAACTGTGGGCTGAGATGGAGGAATGGATGTGGAAGGATGATATGATGAAGGCACATTTTGGGCACGCTGAATAGGTGGAGCATTGAATATGTCATTAGTTATGAAAGTACTTCATGAAATGTTTAATTGATTGAGGTGATGGAGGACTATGATTTTGATGAGGGAGTGGTGAAAAATACTTTGTCTATGGTGGTCATAATCTCTCTTTTGGGAAATAAATGCCATCTTTTCAATGCTACAGAAGAGAAAATAAGGCATGTTGATCATCTTGACCCTTATGAAGTGCATAAGTAGCAGGATGTGATAGGCATAAAGTCTAGAGAACCTACCTTCACAAGAAAAGTATTTCATGATGATTTTCATCATGGGAGCATATCTCTCCAGGAGGTAAGATAAAGCAAAAATCCTCTTTCTTTCATTCTTGTATCTGGCCTTAATGTATGGCTCATAGTATCGCTCCTCTAAGTCTATTTTCTTGAACCATTTTTCCGCAACATTCGGGATTCCAGTGGCAGCCGATATGATGGCAATGGACAAAGTGAAAGTGACACCAGCAAGGGTTACCTGGTTGTCATGGAGATTGGAGATGCATAGTCTAGTCAACATAGCATGAGGTTGGGCCCTTTTTACTTTCTCACATAATTCAAAACAACCTACATGCTTAAAACACGTCACAGTTATGGGATATGCCATGAGTTCCCTCATATTTTTTGGCTCAAGTCCAAGGATTCTCCTGCCTCTACTTGATTTCTTCTCCTTTCTTTCTTCTCCCTCATTGTAGTTTCTGTTATGTTCTTCTTCCATATGTGTCTTAGTATGAAACCCTAGGGAGATGTGATGATAGTGGAATGTAGGTAAAGGGGGTGGGGAATAGTGTGAGGAAATTTAGGGAGACGGGGGAAGGGATTTTTGATTTGAGCGAGGTGATAAGGAGTAGGAATGATGAGGGAGTTGGAATATGGAATTTAATTACAGTTTAGGGATTTTGGAAGCCTAGGAAAGTGTGTAGCCTAGGGTTATGGTTTGGGGATGAAAGGTTTAGGGAAAGGGGATTATGTTATATAGCGGCTGAAATAGGAATAACAATGATAAGGGAAAGGAATGTGGGGTTTTTTGGAATGAAATTATAAGTGAAATTAGGAATTGAGAGTGAGATAGGGTTTCAAAAGAAAGTAAGACACCAAATCTTTCACAACAAATACAAACACCACAAAATCGATTTCAAGAGGGGAGGAATGATGGAATTAGACCTTACTTGCCCGTTGGAGGTCGAATTCACTATTGTTGAAGATTGAAGGTCGTGTGATGATATTTGGATGGAATTCTAGAGTTTTCTATAGAAATCGGGCAAACGCGTAGCAGACAGAGCAAACGTGCAGTGCAAAGAGTAAACGCGCAACGCACAAAGCAAATGTGCAGCGCTGCCTCTGTTTTGTAAACTTTCGCCCTCAAAAATTGAAAATCGTGATTTTTTTGAGGTTGCTCAAGGATGTGTTGAGATTCAACAAGATGATGATCCTAGTGAAAAATAAGCACCTTCACTAGGTGGGGCTCGCGGGCTATTTTTAGGTGTATGTCTATTTTTAGAATGGTGAGCATATTCTAAAATTAGCAGGATGCTGATTCTAGATGGTTGAGCAAATTCTTTTTTTAGATGATTTTCTATGTTTAGAAGATGGGTGAAGTCTATTTATAGATCGCAAATCTAAAAATAGAATGCATGTCGATTATTATTAGCCCTTAATGATAATAAGACAATAAATAATAACTTATTCTCTTGGAGCACTTGATTTTAGTTAACTGATGTGGAAAACCAGTTAGCTGAAGGAATTACGCATTCCAAGGTTGGTTGGTGACTCATGCATGATGGAATTCATTATAACTGATTGTGGAAAAGTTGTAAAAGAGTTGGAAGAGTAGTTATGGGAGTTGTTATTTAGTTTAACTCAGTTAAGTGAGTTAAACTCAGTTGTGCTAGTTGTAACTAAAGATACACTAGTGAAATATGAGTGAATTAATTACTTAATTAATTCACAAGTAGTGTTTTACTTGCAACTGAAGAAATACATTAGTTAACTACTTGCATGTCAGATCTAATGGAGACCTAGTGGAGAGATAGGTGAAAGGGCGTGTTTCACTATCAGTTGTGACTATAGTGATGCATTCAATGCATCTACACACACATTGGAGTTGCCAATGAGGATTGTGCAATCAAGGCAAGGCAAGATCGAATTCATTCAGGGATCTTCTTCAGCAGGGATTGTGCAGCGGAGGCAGGCCGTCAGGAGGCAGCAAATTGGTGCATAGATATGCAAATTTCTGGATGACAGTGTGAGACGATTTTATATTGTACTGAGAGATCTATGAGTTGAGCTTTGTATGAGATTGTTTCATGATTCCATGATATACATAATATATGATATTTGGGGTTTTTAGCTTTAAGCTTTCTCGGTAAAACATCTTGTTATGTGCACTTGATTTTCTTCATGTGTTTTGCAATTGGCGATTTAATTTCCGCAAAGAATTGAGTAGAAGAATTATGTATTTAACAGTGGATTTAATTGTTAGATCAAGGGAGTCTGGTAATATACATGCATATGTATTAAATTTATACAGGATGGAGGAGACAAATGAAGTTTGTTTTGATATCAGAGGGTTTATATACTTGAGTGAATTTGATTTTAATCCTTTGAAACCCACTTTTCTAATGTTTCAAATTTCACTTTTAAACTTTGTAGAAAATGCTTACACTTCTGAACTTTTTTCTTTGAAATTTTATCAGTGGATGAATTGAGAACTCTTGCACTTTTGCATGTGCTTTTTTAGAATGTGGAACTGAGTTGGCAGCTTGGGAAGTAGGTACTTATTACATATAATGAACATAAAATTACATAAATTAAAAATAAAATTACATCTATGTTTTGGAATAAAATTACATTTTAGAATGAAACTCACACTTGAAATCAAAATTACAACTTTGGAAACCATCTTTACATGCTTGCAAATCCTCTTTAGATGGTAAAGGGGTATTATTTGGATCACTCTCATTCTTTTGCTAACCTTATGCAATGAAATGGTGTTTTATTTAGACCTTGGAAAATGAAAACCTAGAGACCTAATGAAGACCTTGAGTGACTAGACTTCATGGTGACCTGACTGACATAATGACATGATAAAAAGGACTTTCATGACTGAAGTATGCTCAGCAAGACATGAAGGTGGGCCAGCAAGTATGAATTTTTGAGGAAGAGTGATGTTTTTGGACTAGGACCACCATCAGTGAGTAAATTTTTGAATGAATACCTAGGTGGAATGGAAAAAATTTATGAGTGATACTCCTAAAATGATATGAAAAGAGTATTTTTTATCACTAAGGGAAGTATGCAAATACTGACACTAACACCCACCATAAAAACTTGTATTAAGATTTGATCTTACCTTGAAGTCTAGTGTCGCAACCTCGCTTTGATGGTCTGCATCTCCTGCTCTATCTCAACCAACACATCAACATCAAAACATACCAAAAACATCATGATGACTTAAAATGCATAAATGACCTCATGCACAACAACCATGTCCATAATAATGCACGTGTAACAACATATATACACTGACATGCATAACAAATGCATATACAACCGACATGCATTCATGACAAACACATCCCAACAACAACATCATCAACTTCCACATGGCGACACAACTACAAAAATGACCACCACCATGCATACACAACAAGCACATAGACCACAAGCATAAAGAAGACATATGCAACTGACATCTATGCATGGCAACACATTCATCCAAGGAGAATGAAACTTTGCTTTGATACCACCCTGTAACACCCTCCTCCCACATTTACCCAAGTTAACTGGTCTATTGGGGAAAATATGTGACAAGAGGCTACTATGATGTGATTCAACTCCCATGTACAGTTAAGGAAGTGGAACCAATATAACGAAACCAATATGACCTTCCACATATGCTACAAAACCTTTAGGAGGAAACCAATTCTAGGTGCTTAAGCCCTGAGACAAATTGTAATTTTTTTGATATAGACCCTCAACCGCTCCCATGGCAAGCCATGGATGTGACTAAGGCCTTCCATTCGCTCCCACAGCAAGGAATTCCAATGATTGTGGACTTTTCCAAGCAATTCTGAGCCAGTGACCTCGAATTTTGAGCCACTTTTTCATGGATAGGTCTCAGGCCACTGCCAAAATTTTCATGAAACCTTCATAAATGATAAATAACAATGGAATAAGGCTCCTAATGCCATAATTGGTACAAGTATTTGATATGACCCCTACTATCCATGACATACATTTCATCAAACTTGTCATAAATATGTAATATACAGGTCATAACAACAAATCTGAGCATAAGGGTCTCATGCTTATCTGAGATTCGTAAATAAGCATTGATGCCTTCTCATTGTTGGCGCAAAATAATGACTGGGTTGAGATCCCGAGTTCGGCACAGAGGCCAAAAAAATCTCTGTTGTAGTCTAGCACAACGCCAGATTTTTCACCCTATCCATGGTGGTTAAGGCATCTCACCCAAGGCGTGCCGTGACCTTAGTTAGTTGGGGTCGGAACTTGGTATCAAGAAGAAGCACATAAAATAATTCAGTACTAGTAAACCTAAAAGTATATCATCAATAACAACAATTTAAACATAAGCAAAGAGAGAATACCATAAAGATACAATCATATAAAAAAACAAATTAGAAACCAAATGACTCCACACACATAATACTTAGGTTTCCTTGTAATCACCTTTTATATTAATATTTGCAATAGTGCAACATTACAACCGACTTAAGAGCGTTAGAATCAACACAAGGAACTAGCATGACAGATCAACATCTAACCAAAGCAATCAGAACAACACGTGCTTGAATGGCTCCACAACAAAATTTCAGTGCCTTTCTTTCAATCCTCTCTTACATTTCTCCATGACCTTCTTTAGATCATTTATGCCTACCTGAACTAGCACTTCTTCCCTAGACTATTCCACCTTTTCCCTCTTTCGACTACTTCTACTGCTCAGCTGTCAACATTCCTTTTCGCTCGGCTGTGGCTGCTTAAGTTATGACTTTTCTGGCCCTTCTTATGCAACTACTGGTCTTCGATGGATCCCTTCCTCTTCTTTAGTTGTATCTCTCGTGACCTCCCAATGACTTCCTTTTTCAAAATGTCGTTGACCTTATAGCGTGTCACCTTGGTTTCCAAAACGAAGGACCCAATAGCTCCTACCATAGTCCATTGACTCGTCCCCGAGTCAATCCTTTTCCAGTGCTCTTGGTGCTACTAGTGCTCCTGATGCTCCTTCCTATGTTTCTTCCCCTTGGCTAGTTGTTGTTCCTTGGTTGGTTCCTTCAAAAGAAGGACCCAACTCAAGAACAGATTTGATGGATGCATTCCTAAACTGTGCATACATGTTGATATCTGACTTCCATGCACCTATGATGGTGTTCGCTTGAGCAAGGAATTGCATCGTGAGGTCTGTCATAGGGTGGGTTGGCCATGTTGATAGTAGAGAATCCTTTTGAGCTTCGATTTCCTCACTTATTTGTTGTAGTGTTTCTAAATAGCCCCTTTTGGTGGTCAAATATTTCAGAGTATTTTCTTAGCCTTGGCCGATTCATCTTCAATGTGTTGTATACAGATATCGAGTTATTCTACTTGTGCCAAAAATTCCTTCCTTTGTTCCTTACCTCGGGTACCCATGGATTGATTAAGCATATGATTGGCGTGGTGGTGTAGAGGGTAGACTGACTAATTCTTTCTTGCCAAAGAGCCAGACCAATCATGAACCTGTCGTAAAATTTCTTGAGCTTCCTCTGCAACTCTTGTGATGGAGGTTTTGAGATCTTCCACATCAGTTAATTTTTGCTCGATTTCGCCTGCATATTGGGTAGTAGGATCTGGTAGTTCCCTTTGGGTGGCATCAAGGTTTCTCTTCATCTCGTGATTGGTGGAGACCAGATTAGCACATGCTACGTTGATGTGGTCATAACATTCAACAAGAGTGTAGGTGGAAAAATATTTCGGGGTATTTGGTATAATTTCTATGACTAAGGGCCATAATATCTAGAATATTTCAGTAATATGGTCAAGTTGGCCTTGGAGATGTTTCTTATCCCGGAGAAGAATATCCCTTTATTTTGTGAGGGAAATAATTTGTTGCTGATGTTGCTCATGTTCGGTAGCCAAAATACCATGCAATACCTCGACTTGGCGTCAATCGAATTGAATAAAAGTAAATAATTGGGTTGATGACCAACCCTGGAGATCATCGTGGTTCATCGTCGACAGTTCAGGAAACCAACTCTGCAATGGCTTCCCATTTCCAACTGATTTCTCCAAGTGCCCCTGGGTAGATGTCGCTCGTTGCAAGGGTTTGATTGTGTGTGGATCAATGCAGATGGGGGCGAGGTGAGTTGGCAAGGAGGTGATGGAATGAAAGGGTAGTGGTAATGAATGGAATGGGGTGGAAAGGGGGGAGGTAATGATTTGTACCATGATGGAAAGTGGACCTAAATCAAATAATAAAGATAACATAGATGTCTGAGTGGTGTCTGTGCCAGTAAATGTAGTAATGGACTGGACTCCATCTCCGTTTTGGTTCATGGGAGAGTTTTGGATGGTATGGTGTCTAAGATAGTGGAGGATTTGGATGTTGTGCACAGGGATGGATTTCGCCAATGGGGTGACACAATGGAGATGGAAGGCCGATTTTATTTGATTATGGGTGAAGCGATATGTGAGTGGGGTTCTTCATCTTTAAGATAAACAACTTGGGGGGTGGTTGTCACGGTCTTCTTCTTGGACCCTTTTAGTGGTTTAGTGGTGACGGGTTGAAGGTTCAGGATTGTTGGTTCCAACTGAGAGTGGGGGCCCACTATAGGGATTGAAGAAACATGTGGGATACAAGTTAAGGAATCAGATAACCATGAACTTTGGAATTCAAAGGAGGTAGGAAATGAACTTACTGAAACGCCGATGCTCACCATAGTGTCCTGGATTGAATTCCTTTGTGTTGTGAGATTCTTGAGGATTGACTCCAACGTCTCCTCAGCCATCTACTTCCTGGATGTCGCATATGTTTACCATGGTATTGGATGGGGTACCATTCCTCTGAACAGATACATGCACTTCCCCTCCCGAATTTCCCAAGAAACTCCTGGACATGACACAACTTCAGTGTGAAAGGCTTCTTTGGTTAATAAAAACTTTAGAGGATGCATTAGAAATGTATCAGGATGGACACACATCGATCGTATCTAGGTGTTGCCATGGTTGAGGCTGAAGTAGATTTCATGTGAGTACTCATCGAGTAATGACTTTGGGATTCTTTGGGCAGCCCTAGTGACGTCCAACATCTTCTTGTACCATCCTACGAATGAGGATTCATTGATTTCCTTATTGTTGGGGTCCCCACAGGTCCTCCATGGTACATACCTCAGGGCCAGTGACTGGTCTTCAGTGATCGGTGCCATCTCTCGGCCTTCTGGTGGGAACCATTTCCACATGGCCAAAACAACAACAATATATCCATAAATAAATATGTAGCCCTCTTATATATATCTTCACAAGCGTCAAAAAATTCTTGTAGTAGGAAGCTACACTAGTTCAGTTGTGTGCCTTGCACACAGGTTTCCGCAACTGAGATGGTATCTAATGTGCATTCCCCTCATTAATAGTGCCTCATGAGCTTCCCAACAATGATGTAGCAGGAAAACTTGACATTAGACTTATTGATTGGTTATATTTGGGCACCCTTGCCTGCTTGTTGTGTACCATATATGTTATAGTAATTATCATCCTTATTTTCTTTCGTCTCTTAGACGAAGTTTGGAAGGCATTGGATACCACATCTTTGACATTAGATAGTCCCGTGAGTCTGTGAATGTCGATAACATGGATGGGATACCCCATGTCCAACCAGAGTGACTCGCCATGTATTCTGTTGATGAGAAACTTTATGCACTGCATTGTTGCTCCTTGTGTGCCAAAAACTAGAAGACTTCTTAAATTTCACAACGTCGACCTCTGAATTCCTCTCAAGTCTTCTATAACTTTGATTGATTGGCTCATGTCCGCCTTGATCATCGACTTTGTGTATACCTCTCGGTTGAGTGCTAGAAACTGAAATGAATCTGAGAGGTCGTTATCGACAAGAATAACTTTGTCATATTTTCCATAGAGGTTCTCTCTCCTCATAATTCGTGGATCTATCTCTTCTACAGGAACATAAATCACAACTTTCCTCATGGTTACAAAGTGACATTGATAGACAAAGAGTACGGGAGGCTTGGACTTTGGCTGAGAACAAGGAGAACGAGACACAAACTCCAGACTTAGCAATTCGACCACCTCAACTCTTGTTTATGAGAAACTGATGGTTGGCATGCAAATTAAATAGAAAATATTGACATGAAGTTATTGATTATACCACTTAGATAATTAATTTGGAAACTTTCCCCAATTAGTCTCAATCGTGGCTATAGTAACAATGGTCGAGTTGGACGTGACTCGGATGACGTAAGATGTGAAAGGAAGGGTGGAATTGATGGGTAAGTATGGTGTTATGATGGAAGATGCCTAGAAGTTGATGAAGAATTAAGACAGGGGCATTGCAGGAAATATTTAGCCAAAATTTGAGCCGACATAGGGAATTATTGCTTAATTATCACGAATATGACTACTAACATGTGTGACTCCTTGACCACAATCAATTGTGGTGAGGTGAGACTACATCCGTAACTGGAGGCCCCAACGAAAGTTTATTCTAGACTGATCACGACTGTAATAACTGACCAAATATACTAACCGACGCATTGATATCCTACAAAAAGACTGACTAACTCTACATAAACCTACCTATGATCCCCTTTCGGAGATTAAATCAATTTGGTGTATAATTATTTGAGCCATGGAAATGTTTTAGGAGTGCATTGTTCACCCATCTCGACAGTAAAACACCATCTAGTTGTGCTAGCTTGACAACTCCTGATTCCTTCACTTCCACAACAATGAAATATCCCAACCAATGCAATGCAACTTCCGAGGAAACTTTGAAAATTTATTGTTGTATAGAAAATCATGTCCTCCAACTGTAAAGGATTTATTCTTGATATGCATGTCATGTCATGCTTTCTGCCTCTGCGTTTTGATAGTTTGGTGGAAATCCACCAGAAACCTAGCGTCGTTTAGTTCCCATAACTCTTATAGCCGCTTTGGAAGTGAATCATCCTTCGTAATGTGATTGGCCTACACAACGAAGGAGCTCGGAATGGTAAAATTGATAGGTACTACTACTTCTTTTCCATGTACTAATTGAAAGGGCATATGCTTGTGTAAACACTTGATAGTCATGCGATAAGCCCATAAAGTGGTTGGTACCCATTCATCCCAAACATCCGGTTGGATGAGCATATCTTGGTGACCTCTCTCTAGGATTTTTTTGAAGGCCTCTACAGTACCATTTGCTTGAGGGTGTTATTGGTTGCTCCTATGGTGTTCTACCATTAAGTTTCTTAATAAAGAGGAAATTGTTTCATTAATGAAATGGGTCCCCTGGTCACTTGTGAGGCTTCAGGGGCACCCAAATTGGGTGATGATATTCTTGAAAAGGAATCTAGTAGTTGTGCATGCAATGTAATCTTTGACTGGTGTAACTTCAACCCACCGGGTGACGTACTCTGTGGTGGTGATAATATAACGGTCATGGGAGTGACGTGTCAGTGGGTTAATAGGTCCTACAAAAAAAATTTCCCATTTTTCAAAATCCTGTAGTGCCCGTACTAGTTGCAAAGGTAGCTCATCTCGATGCGAGGGCCTCCCCACTCTTTGAAATACGTCACACCTCTTGGCGTATTATTTTGTATCTCGGAATACTATGGGCCACCGTCGTCTTGCATGCAACACTTTCCTTACGGTATCCTTTCCTCCCACATGTCCTCCTGCAACTTCTGAATGACACTCCCATAATATATCTTGTCTCTCGTGATCAAGAACACATCTACACAATATATGATCAAGGCCTAACTTGTAAATTTGTCTTGCAATTAATTGGTATTCTGCAGTTCGAACCACCATGTTCCTTCGTCGTGTCATTGTATACCCCTTCGAAATTTTACCTGTGGTGATAAATATTGTAATATCCTCCAAGTAGTCAGGAATTGATTCAACTCAGAACATATCAACATATGGCAGTTGGTCATCTATTGATCCTCCAGTTTCGCCTAAATTTAATCAAGGGAGATGATCAGGCCCCATGTTCAGTCGGCCTAGCTTGAAATCACTTCAAATGTGAATTCCTGGAACAATAGAAGCCATATACAAATCCTTCCTTCAAGTACGGGCTTTTTCACCAAGTAGTTCAAGGCAGAATGATCAGTGAAATGGGGCCCCCAAAAGATAGTGCCAAGACTTCTTAAGCGACTATTGTTGAGCTTTATTGAGTGTTGGGGTAGCATCAGATGTGCTTTAGCTCCCAGAATTTGTGGAGGGACTAGAGTACATGAGATCTCCAAGACCCAGAAAAGGATTTGGGAAATTCCATCGAGTTTGGGAGATAATTAATTAATTAATATTTTTAATTAAGGGCCCTAAGTCTAACTTAGGAAAATTAAAATATTAAGGGTAATTAATTAAAACATGTGATGGAAATGACTCAAGTCACATGGGTCAAGATTTCTTTTAATCTTAGCCATCGATTCAAGATTAGATCATGGCCATTGGTTTCCCAATGAGAAAGTATAAAGGAAAGGCTTGGGGTCAGTTGGAGAACACACAACGGAGGCAGAGCACTGAGACTGAGCTTAAATTCTAGGGTGGGTTTGCTAAGAATTTTAAGAAGTGTTTTAGCTGTAGAGAGGGGTAGTATTGGCAAAGGGGATGGTCTTATCCCAGTGCCAAGAATCAACAAGAGGCAGAGAGCAGCGCAGAGAAGCAGAGGCATCAACAACAGTTACGCAGTAGTTGTGCAACACAAAGAACAACTTTATCTATGCAGGCCCGGAAAGGGCATCATTGGTCTGCAGGGGACCCTCCAGGGTTACGTAGAGACCCTTCTAGGGCAGCGTAGGGTCTGCATCACCCATTATGGGGTTACGCATCCCTCTCCAGGCCAACGCAGAGGCACACAGAGGCTGACAGGGTTGACGTAGGGGCTTCAGGGGCACGCTAGGGTTTTTAGGGCTAGAAATTGGCTGATTCTTGTAAATCTTGTTTGAGGGTGTGGATCAGTCAAATTTTTGGTCTTAGAACAACAGGTTAGCTGCATATATATTATTTTTATCTGTTGGGTTAACCAGTAAGGTGCCCAAATTTGTTGTATTCAGAAACTACTTAATAATATTATCCCTCTAGTAGCCAGAATATCGGTTTTCCCGAATTGGGTTTTTTTCGGGGACAGTTGTCCAGAAAATCTTGTGTGTCACTTTGTCTATGTGCATGTATTTCTGTTTTAGATATGAACCAATGAAATTCTATTATGTGTTTACTTCGATGTTAATTTTAATATTTCAGCATTAATAACTTGTTTAAGTAGGAGAAGTATAACAAGATCTAACAATAGAATTTTTGCATAAAGTAACATTCAGAAAATTTCACATGGTATCAGAGCAATTGCAGATCTAACAGGATCATTAGTAGAATATTGAAGAATTTTTGTTGCAGAAAGAGCAACAACATATAGAAAAATCCATATATGAAGGGACAACGCAACAACAGAGGAAGCAGAGCCACGCAAAGGCCAGAGTGACGCAGTCCTACGCAGTCTCCACGTAGGACCATGTACTTATTGTGAAGAGGCAACACATAGACAACGTTGGGACTGTTTGCTAACGCAGAGGCCAGCTAAGGTGACACAAATCTAAAGTCGTGTCGATTCAGAAGTGTCGTAAAATTGCTGCAGAACTTCAAAATTTGCTGGTGGGGTTAAATTTATGAAGATTCGGAATTTAGCCTAAGAACTAGGTGACAAGGATCAAGATGAGATCAACTTCTCAGAGGGTTTCTAGCCAAATAAATCTATAGATCGATCAGAGGATAGAAGAGAGTTGTTTCGTTGTTGATTTAGCGGATTTCCAAGAGAGGAAATCAGTTGTCAAAGGGAGCAGAGGGTACCTTTTTTCGCCAAGGACCCTAGATCCAAGCTTTAGTAGAGAAGCGGGGAGAGGAAGCTCTATTCCGACAGAGTAGATATGAGTAGATGGCACCTCACGGACTACGTGATCAGGATAGGTTAGACGACCTGTCCAACTTTGCAGTATGGAAGGCCAGAATCCTGGTATTCATGGAGGCATACGGTCTAAGGGACCAATGCAGAAAAAGTCTTGGCCATGTCGACTACTGTAGATCTCCAGAAGAAGCATGAGGAAGTTGCGACACATGCTAAACGCTTCATAATGGATGGGGTTAAGGATCATATAGTTCCAGACATAGATGAAAAGAAAATGGCTCATGAGATGTGGAAATCCTTAACAAACCTATATGAGGGAAAGTCCGTCCAAAGGATAATGCTTCAGGAGAATTAGTTGTGGTCATTCATGATGACCAAGGGAGAAGAAATAGAGCCCTTCCTTTTCAGATTATAGGCGATCAATGATCAATTTTCTACCATGGGAGCAAAGGTGGAGGATGACGTGATGGTAAGGATTGCACTTAATGTGGTCACAAAAGAGTGGGAAACCTTTGTCCAAAGTGTCTTGGGCAGAGCAGACCTTCCTGACTGGGACAATATGTGGGCAATCCTTCGTCAATAAGAACTCTGCTAATTCACCAAGAGGCAGTGCAACACGGGATCCAATAAAGTGAAGAAGGAAGAGGAAGAAGATGTTGCCTTGGCATCAAAGAGGCATCAAGGGAAGAAGAAGCGTGATATATTCAAGATCAAGTGTTTCTAGGGTGGAAAACTAGGACATTTCACCAACAATTGTCCACAGAAGAAGAAGGACAAGGAAGCTTCTACTTCCAAGGTTATTCTGGTGGACGACATGTTAGAAGATGACACATCCATGAGCGATCATGAACCACGAAAGTGTGGCAATATGGATCTGTAGAGCAGCTACATAGTGGTGGCAGGATCCTTAAGTAGCTCAGCTCTTGGATCACATCCGAGCTACGGGAGCCTTAAGACAGTAGTGAGACAAGTGGAGCAGTGGGTGCAGAGAATCACAGATGGAGCTGAGGCGGAGCTCAAGGCTGAAGGGAGAAACGCAGTACAGATGCAACAACGACGTAGCAGTAGCAGCGCAGGGGCTGATGTGATTTTAGCAGCGTAGAGCAGAGCTGCAACAACGTAGAGGCTTTAGGAGGACAACACAACACAATAGCAACGTGGGAGATTTCAGTGCAAGGGCTGATGTGACTTCAACAACACAGTGGAGGTCTGCTTACGCAGTGCAAAGTTGTAGTTGTGTAGTTGTCTATAGATATCAGTAGAGACCAGCGGCCTATGGGGCTTCAATGATGAGGATGTAGCCCAAATGAATTGTTTGTCGAAGATTGGGTAGGAGTTTCAATTGTTTCTCTCAGCAACTGAAGTTGCAGTGCAACAGTTGGCAGCATGGTGCAGCAGATTGAGAGGGAGTTGTAGTACAGATGTGGTAGTGGCAGTGACAGCGTTATGGACAACAGTACAGAATGGCAGAAACAACACAGTGATGAAGGGCAGCAGGTCCAACATCAGTGCAGAGACCCACACGAGAGATTAGTGCAGAGCTTTAGGGTGAAGTAGAGTTTTACTAGAGCACATTCCTTGCTGAGAGGGAGTGTTGAGTTTTCTTGAGTGTTGGGGTAGCATCGGATGTGATCTAGCTCCCAAAATTTGTGAGGGACTAGAGTACATGATATCTCTAAGACCAAGAAAAGGATATTAGAAATTCCATCGAGTTTGGGAGATAATTAATTAATTAATATTTTTTAACTAAGGACCCTAACTCTAACTTAGGAAAATTAAAATATTAAAAGTAATTAATTAAAACATGTGATGGAAATCACTCAAGTCACATGGATCAAGCTTTATTTTAATCTTAGCTGTCGATTCAAGAATTGATCATGGTCGTTGGTTTCCCAACGAGAAAGTATAAATGAAAGGCTTGGGGTCAGTTGGCGAACACACACATGGAGGCAAAGCACTGAGACTAAGATGAAATTCTAGGGCGGGTTTGCTAAGAATTTCCAGAAGTGTTTCAGCTCTAGAGTGGGGTAGTATTGGCAAATGGTATGGTTTGATCCTAATGCCAAGAATCAGCAAGAGGCAGAGAACAACAACCAGAAGTAGCGCAGAGAAGCAGAGGCAACAACAGCAGTTACGCAATAGTTGCACAACACAGAGAGAAGCTTCAGCTACGCAGGCCTAGAAAGGTCATCGCTGGTCAATAGAGGACCCTCCAGGGTTACGCAGAGACCCTTCTAGGGCAGCGTAGGGTATGCATCACCCATTATGGGCTTACGCAGCCCTCTCCAGGCCAGCACAGAGGCACATTGAGGCTGACAGGGCTGAGGTAGGGGCTTCAGGGGAAGCGTTGGGGTTTCTAAAGCCAAAAATTGGCTGAGTCTTGTAAATCTCGTTTAAGGGTGTGGGTAAGTCACATTTTTATCTCATAATAACATGTTAGCTGCAGATATATTAATTTTCTCTATCAGGTTAACCAGTAAGGTGCCCATATTTGTTGTATTCAAAAAATACTTAATAATATTAACCCTCTAGTAGCCATAAGACCGATTTTTCCACATTGGGTTTTTCTGGGGACAGTTGTCGAGAAAATATTGTGTGTTACTTTGTCTATGTGCACATATTTCTGTTTTAGATCTGAATCGGTGAAGGTCTGTTATGTGTTTACTTCAATGTTAATCTGAATATTTCAGCATTAATAACTTGTTTAAGTAGGATAAGTATAACTAGATCTAACAATAGAAATTTTGCATAAAGTAACATTTAGAAAATTTCACATGGTATTAGAGCGTTTGCAGATATAGCAGGATCACCAGCAGAAGACTGAAGAATTTTTGCTACAGAAAACAACAGAAAGAGAAACAACCGCCACAGAAAGCCAGAACTGAAGGGAGAGCGCAACAATAAAGGGAGTAGAGCGATGCAGAGGCCAGAATGACACATTCTTATGCAGGCCCACGTACTTACTGCGCAGAGGCAGCGCAGAGACAATGCTAGGACTGTCTGCTCACACAAAGGCCAACTAGGGTGACGCAGATCTAAAGCCATGTTGATTCAAAAGTGCTAGAAAAACGTTGCAGAACTTCAGAAGTTGTTGGTGGGGTTATATTTCAGAAGATTTAGAATTTAGCCTAAGCACTAGGTGACAAAGAGCAGGAGGAGATCAACTTCTCAGAGGGTTTCGAGCCAAAAAAATTTGCAAATTGATCGGAGGATTGAAGAGATTTGTTTCATTGTTGATTTGGCGAATTTCCAAGAGAGGAAATTAGTTGTCAGAGGGAGAAGAGGGTGCCTTTTTTCGCTAAGGACCCTTGATCCAAGCTTCGGTAGAGAACCAGGGAGAGGAAGATCTGTTCCGATAGAGTATATATGAGCAAATGGCACCTCACGGACTACATGATCAGGATAGGTTGGACGAACTGTCCAACTTTGCAGTTTAGAAGGCCAGAATCCTGGTAGTCATGGAGGTATACGGTTTAAGGGACCATGTAGAAGAAGTCTTGGCCATGCCTACTTCTGTAGATCTCCTGAAGAAGCATGAGGAAGCTGCGACACATGCCAAACGTTTCATAATGGATGGGGTTACGGATCATATAGTTCCGCACATAGCCGAAAATAAAATGGCTCATGAGATGTGGAAAGCCTTAACAACCCTGTATGAGGGAAATTTCGTCCAAAGGAGAATGATTTCGGAGAATCAACTGCGGTCATTCATGATTACGAAGGGAAAAAAATAGAGCCCTTCCTTTTTAGATTACAGGCGATCAGAGATCATTTGTTTACCGTGGGAACAAAGGTGGAGGATGATGTGGTGGTAAGGAATACACTCAATGCGGTCAAAAAAGAGTGGGAAACCTTTGTTCAAATTGTCTTGGGAAGAGCGTACCTTCCTGACTGGGACAATATGTGGGCAATCCTTCGTCAAGAAGAACTCTGTCGATTCACCAAGAGGCAGTACAGCACGAGATCCAATAAATTGAAGAAGGAAGAGGAAGAAGATGTTGCCTTGGCATCAAAGAGGCAGCAAGGGAAGAAGAAGTGTGATCTATCCAAGAACAAGTGTTTCTAGTGTGGTGAACTAGGGCATGTCGCTAGCAATTGTCCACAGAAGAAGAAGGATAAGGAAGCTTCTACTTCTAAGGCTACTGTGGCGAACGACGAGTCAGAAGATGATGCAGCCATGAGCGCTCATGAACCACGAAATTAGGGCCTAATGGATCTGTAGAGCAACTATAGAGTGGTGGTGGGATCCTTGAGTATATCAACTCTTGGATCACATCCAAGCTATGGGAGCCTTAAGATAGTAGCGGGACAAGTGGAGCAGTGGGTGCAAAGAATCATGGATGGAGTAGAGGCTGAGTTGAAGGCTGAAGGGAGCAACACAGTGCAGATGCAGCAACAACGTAACAGTAACAGCGCAGGGTCCGAAGTGATTTCAGCAGCGCAGTGCAGATGCAGCAGCAACGTAACAGTAACAGCACAGGGTCCGATGTGATTTCAGCAGCGCAGAGCATAGCTACAACATCGTAGAGGCTTCGGGAGGATAGCGGAGCACAACAACATCGTCAGAGATTTCAGTGCAGGGGTTGATGTGACTTCAACAACAAAGTTGAGGTCTGCTTACAAGCTGTAGCTATGTATCCGTCTCCAGATATCAACAGAGATCAGTAGCCTATGGGGCTTCAGTGATGAGGATGTAGCCCAACTGACTTGTCTGTCAAATATTGGGCAGGAGTTTCAGTTGCTTCTCTTAGCAACTGAAGTTGCAGTGCAGCAGTAGGCAACACAGTGCAATAGATTGAGAGGGAGTTGTAGTACAAATGTGGCAGTGGCGGTGGCAGCGTCATGGGAAGCAGCAGTACAGAATGGCAGCAACAGTAGAGTGATGAAGGGCAGCAAGTCCAGCATCAATGTGGAGACCCACACTAGAGATCAGTGTAGAGCTTCAGGGTGAAGCGGAGTTGTACTAGAGCACATTCCTCGCTAAGAGGGAGTGTTGAGTTTTCTTGAATGTTGGGGTAGCATCAGATTTTCTCTAGCTCCCAAAAATTGTGGAGGGACTATGGTACATGAGACCTCCAAGACCCAGAAAAGGATTTGGGAAATTCCATCCAGTTTGGGAGGTAAATAATTAATTAATATTTTTAATTAAGGACCTAAGTCTAACTTAGGAAAATTAAAATATTAAAGGTAATTAATTAAAACATGTGATGGAAATGACTCAAGTCACATAGATCAAGCTTTCTTTTAATCTTAGCCATCGATTCAAGATTAGATCATGGTCGTTGGTTTCCCAACGATAAATTATAAAGGAAAGGCTTGGGTTCAGCTGGAGAACACACACACGGAGGCAAAGCACTAAGACTAACCTAAAATTCTAGGGCGGGTTTGCTAAGAATTTTCATAAGTGTTTCAGCTAAAGGGGGGGTAGTATTAGCAAAGGGGATGGTCTAATCCTATTGCCAAAAATCAGCAAGAGGTAGAGAGCGGCAACTAGAGGCAGCGCAAAGAAGCAAAGGCAGCAAAAACAGTTACGCAGCAGCTGTGCAGCACAGAGAGCAGCTTCAGTTATGCAGGTGCTACGCAGGACCAGAAAGGGCAGCGCTCATCAGCAGGGGACCCTCCAAGGTTAAGCAGAGACCCTTCTAGGGCAACGTAGGGTCTATGTCACCCATTCTGGGGTTACGCAGCCCTCTCCAGTCGAGCGCAGAGGCACGCATAGGCTGGCAAGGCTGACACAGGGGCTTTAGGGGCAGCGTTGGGGTTTCTAGGGCCAGAAATTTGCCGAGTCTTGTAAATCCCATTTGAGGGTGTGGATGAGTCAATATTTTTGTCTGAGAATAGCAGGTTAGCTGCATATCCATTATTTTTCTCTGTCAGGTTAACCAGCAAGGTGCCCAGATTTGTTGTATTTAGAAACTACTTAATAATATTAACCCTCTAGCTGGAAGAAGACCGATTATCTGGCATTGGGTTTTTCCAGGGACAGTTTTCCATAAAATCTTGTGTGTCACTTTTTCTATGTGCATGTATTTCTATTTTAGATCTAAATCAGTGAATGTCTGTTATGTGGTTACTTCGATGTTAATCTGAATATTTCAGTAGTAATAACTTGTTTAAGTAGGAGAAGTATAACCAAATCTAACAGTAGAATTTCTACATAAAGTAACATTCAGAAATTTTCACAAGTACACCATCACAAGTGCTTCATGTCACCGTGGATAATTTCCGGCTAGAAAAATAGATAGGGTCATCAAGATTACTATCCCTGGGTTGGGCTAGGATGACTTCTAGGGTGATGCTTGAATCATCAATATGAACATGGAATTGTTTATTCCAATTTGGGTAAACTAGGATTGGCGCACTTTCCAACTTCTCCTTCAACACATTGAAAGAAGCTTCACATTCATCCATCCACACAAACATTAAAGGAGTAATCTTCATTACCCGCCACATTGTCTAAAACTTCATCACTGAAGGGGGTGGGGAAGGGATCATGAACACAATAATTGTTCTGACTTCGATATTCCACACAGAATCAGATTTCATTAGCGTCCTTTTTGTTTTGTATGACAATTTGGCTGACCCACTCTGCTTCATCCACTGGGAAAATAATCCCTACTGCTAACATATTGTCCATTTCTTTTTTTATCTTACCTTTAACTCTTGGGTCCATTCAATACGGTCAATGCTTTAATGGATTTTCATCTGGTTTAAGCACAATATTCATCTCCCCTAACTCTCCCTTAGTCCCCTTTAGTTTCACAATAGACAAGGGGAATAGATCCTTGTATTCCCTTAGGAGGTTGAAGATTTCTTTTGTAGTTTGCTCATCTGAGGAGTCTCAAATCAAGGAAAATTTCGACTTTTCATCAGTACCGATGTTGTGTTTCCGCAGCTCTAGGGTCCCTTAGTTGCGGACCATCAGTCACAGGCTCGTCCTCAATGCTCCTCTCCCCCTAATTTTCCTTGAATGTCAGGTGTCACAACTCCTCTAGATCATCTTCCTTGGGTCCCCTGTCTACCTTCCCACATGCTACAACCTCATGGAACCCTGATTAGTATATATGCTCCAAATTGGGTTGATTTATACATCCCTCCATTAGCTATCCTATCGTTAGAAAAACTCGCCTAATGACCTTCAAAGCATTGGTTATCCTTTCGTCCCTATCTGTGAAGGAAAATGTGCTGATGAATTTGTCTGCAATCCCAATCACTAGTTTGCCTCCTTAGTTCTTATTTCACATACCACACCTTCAGAAATGTCCCTAGGGTGTGTATGAAACTATGCACCCACAAGTCTTCGGATACCCCTTCCAAGGTCCACTTTGCCTCACATTCTTTTAAATGTTCTCGAGGGTCGGAGCTCCCCCCGTATTTCACAAATTTCTACAATATGTCCTCTAAATGTTCAAATATGACCCTCATTACCGTCTTAATCTCCTACCATCTTTTGAAATGGTTGCGGTGAGATCCCCACCACCTTGTTGGTGTTTCTTGTAGGGAAACATCCAGCAAGGGCACTTTGTGTTCTTCAGAGGCCATGGCATATACTTTATCAAGGAAATAATTAACCAAATTCATGCCATTAAAAGTAGGGAAATCTTGTACCTCAGTACCAACCTAGTTGATACGATGGACTATGGTGTAATGCCTTGTATTGATATCGTACCTACCCTACTACCAGTCGTCTCAAGTAGCTTCAAAGCCTCCATCTGAACTCTAAATTATTCTCCAAATAATTGATCCTTTAGATGTCAGATTAATATAGTCCTCTATTCTCCCCATTGTCAATTGATACAAATGATCTAATAGTTTCAGTTCTTCCTTGTCATCTATCGATTCAGTGAACCTTGTTCCTAGGTATGGATCTAGGGGATGGATCACTCTAACCCCCTCTACCTCAAATGTCCTCAGTTCCTTCTTCAGATCAATTATTGCATAATTCTCAAAAGCCCAATCTATCCCAATCAATGTTGAATAGGGGTCTTCGTCTCCCATAATGTCTATTAATTCAAAGTCAGCATACATTTTGACCCCCGCTATGTCAACTTATACATCCTCTAGCGTTATAATTGGAAGGATACAATAATTATTTTTCATACACAGTTTGATTGGTCAAAACACCAACTTTGGCCTTCCCAGATTTTCTTGGTAGAATATTCACATATGAATCCAAGTATACCATTGTATCCTTAATTTGAAAACCTACAATCTAAGCATCGATCCAAAACTCACTTCATGTTCTCTTCTTGTTCCTTCACACCCTCCTGGAGTACCTTTCAAGTAAGTTGGCAGAAATTCCTCCTCCCTCGACTGATCCATCTTTTACAGTTGATTTAAGAATTTCTCGCAACTATCTGAGCATCTGGTCATCATTCACAATGTACAGAAATAGCCTGAACCATTCTGTTATGGTCTGAGTGTTGGATTGTGGTAGGTCCGGGCTCCCAACGTTTGGAAATCTTGAATGTCCTTCTGGAGGTTCCCCATTTAGAGTTAGTTTGTTAAAGGTTTCTGTAGCCTCTTTATAGTATCGCTTCTGTTTTTCAGAGTCATATGAGCATTTCAATGAGGTTGGTTTTATGATTCTGGCTTGTTTAGTAGTTCCTAAGTCAACTTTCGTCTTCTTCCCTCCATGGGTGATTATGTTGATGTTTGAAAGGGGCATTGTCTCTCATATCCTTGGCTCATAATTGATTAAATTTTCTCCCCTTTGACGGTTGCGCTCTTCCCATCTAACAATTAGTTCTGGACAATCTTCCATTGCATGAGTGTTAACCCTGCAGTGAGAGCACCAAGGTCTTTTGGGTAGTAGGCATTCTCTTACGATGTGCCCTTCCTGATCGCAATTGTAGTAACGGACCAGGCCTCTGCCTCCTATTCTTCCCCCCCTTGTTCCTCCACCTCCTCTTCCTCGAGGAGTATCACTGATTCAATATATCGATTGATCCAGTCGATCTGCTAGGGCATCTAGGGCCCTACACTGATCAATATGGTTAGTTGGAGAAGCACAAAATTCAGAGAAAGTGTTGTTGGGCACATTGGAATATTTTTGCAAAATTGGATAGAGATGAGGGATATGCCCATACATTATAGTACCGTTGCACTTTGATGTGTTGGAAACACATGAAATTGAGTGTGCCCTGTGTATATACCTTGCGTCCCAATATTCACAACTCCTACAATTGGTAGGCACGTGGATGTCCCCACTGTTGTAAACATGTTTCTAGGGCCCTGCAACCTTGGGCACTCCACAACATGATATCCTTCAACAAGATAGTTGATGCACCATACATGTGGTCGTGCAAGTCATGCCAGTTGCAAATCCCTCAGTCTCTCTGTCAGGTCTGCGATTTTATGCTACATATCTAATATATATGGGTTATGTGAAGTCGTTCCACCCCCGATATTCATGTCGGTATCCTACCATAGCCTCAATTCGAGTCACCTGCTCCAAAACGTTTTGTAGTGTATCTATCTTTTTCCGAGTGACAACGATGTGCGAGTAATGGGTAGTAAGGCTTTAATGAACCAGTCTCGTTGATGATTTGGGTTAATCAGATACCTCAACTTACTAATCGTGTCCTTAAATCTATGTATTATCTCTCATGAAATTTATCCTTCCCTCTACTTGATTTCACATAACTGTAACAAGCCTTGCTATTTTGTCTGGAGAATTTTGAATTCTTGCACAAAGTCTCATTTACATCATCCATAGTTGGATTTTGGTGTAGCTCAAACCACTTAATAAACCACCGCAATGCCCTTTCTTGAAGAGTGGTTTGGAATTCAATCATATTTGCAACATCGAGAGTCTAGTGAGCCCTCCAAATGGCTTCGAACAGATACTAGTGTTGCTCTATGCCGTCATTCCCCCTACCATAGAACTCGGGATATCTGGTGAATAATCCCACCATGTTTGACTGAACTTGCGAAAGGAATATAAATCCTCGTGACCCAGGCTGCAATGATCCTTGCAAGCTTGTGTTAGCTTTACTAGTTCTATTGTTAATGGCACCAATTTTGTAGGTAGCATGCACATTATGAACCTTTATGGATTTGATTAGCTTGGAAAAAAAATTATAAGGATTATGATAGAGTACCAGGGGAAGGTTGGGGGAGACACTACCTAGATTGGGGGAAAGCGAATCATTTCTTACATTAGACACATCATTCTCGACAAATAGTCTCATCATGGCAAGGTGTATACATCATCTAAACCTTCCTCGAGGCTTATGAGGCCCATTGCATCTGACATTATCATTTCTTCTGGCGAGGAGGGATCCCTGTCACTTTCCTAACCTATAGTCACTAGAGTTGTGTCTTCTCCTCCTAACAGGCCAACCTCCACTTTCTCTCACTCATGTGGACCTCCTAGCACCGCTCTTGCTTGGTACAATCCCCTTTGCCTTCTATTAATTTCCCGTAGAGCCCTATCCCGCCACTTTTCAGCTATTCACGCCCTCCGTTGCACCCTCAAATCTCCGTCCTTTCAGAAATCATCTGCGGCCATGTACTCGATACTCTCATAGCTTCCCCCCCAGGTATCATACCTTCCTTTAGATCCTTCCTCGAGCACTAAGGTTCTAAGTTTCCATTGGTGGGTTTTGGAACATCAACAAGTTTTCTTCCACCATTAGAGTCTTTACACACAATGGGATTTCCTTCAATAGCCTTCCTCACAACACTGATTTGAGCACTACCTCAACCTTCAAGAAGGACTGATGACTCTCTGCAATGAACTCAATATTGTATCCCTATAGAGTGGTCTACACCCAAAAATCTACAACTCGTGTCAGATTCATGTCAAGCTAACGTAGCTCGACAAGATCTGCTTGAGTTTAAGTTTGGTGCGATTGGATCTATCTTTTGTCTTCCCTTTTATCTGCAATATATGCAACCAATTGTAAAGCTCCTCAAGGAACTTACACCAGAAAATCTCGTATTGATCGCTAACCGGTTCCGCGTACAAGACTTCTTCCTTCAACTGTCTTCTACTTCATTGTTGAAGTTTAGCTTGTCGAGATGTGAATCGTTCTATTTGTTCGGGCCACCAATCCTGTAGCTCCTTCTTAAAGATCCTCGACACCATGTTCTAAACCCTCTTGGAAATTTTCAGGTCCCGACAATGGAACCATTTGTTGGCGCAAAATAATGATTAGGTTGAGATCTTGGGTTTGGCACAGGGGCCAACAAAAGCTTCGTTGTATTCTAGCACAACGGTGACATTTTCACCCCATCCATGGTGGATAATGCATCTCAACCGAGGTGTGTCGTGATCTTAGTTAGTTGGGGTCAGAACTTGGTATCGAGAAGAAGCACATAAAATAATTTAGTACTAGTAAACCCAAAATTATATGACCAATCACAGCAGTTCAAACATAAGCAGAGAGAGAATACCATACATATACAATCATATTGAATTTTTTTACAAACCATATGAATCAACACACATAATACTCGAGTTTCACCAAAGTCCTCTTTTATATTAATCTTTACAACAATGCAACATTACAACCGACTCAAGAGCCTCAGAATCAACACAAGAAACTAGCATGACAGATCAACATCTAACCAAAGAAATTAGAAAAACACGGGCTCGAATGGCTCCACAACAACATTTCAGTGCCTTTACTTCAATCCTCTCTTCTGTTTCTCCTTGACCATATTTATATCTTTTGCGATTTCCTAAATTTCCACTTCTTCCCTCATATGTTTCACCTTTTCCCTCTTTCGAATGTTTCTATTGCTCAACTGTTAGCATTCCTTTCTACTCGGTTGTGGCTACTTAAGTTTCGAATTTTCTATCCCATCTTCCGAAACTGCTGGAATTCAGCAAATCCCTTCCTCTTCTCCAGTTATCTCTCCCGTGACCTCCCAATGGATTCCTTTTGCAAAATGTCGTCGACCTTCCAACGTGTCACCTTGGTTTCCAAAATGAAGGAACCAACAATCACAACAACTGCATTATCATCTATTAGGTCATATATTCATTGTTCATTCATTTTCTAATCAAAACATGGTGAGAGCCATACATCAAGTCTGTCATAAAACATACAAATAACCAACATATAACCAACAAAAATAACAAGGATATGACAACCATAAAAACCACATATGAACCAATATATTTACACATGAAATACCAAGGAGAAGGAGCTCTTATTAATGAATGCATAAGGGTTTGAGACTTTCGCGAACCATCCAACTATATATTGGGTTGAACCAAATATTTCTTTCAGCTAATCACCCCCATGCCATATTCCAAGCATGAATGTGGGACTCACAAAAAAACCAACCAGAGCTTCCTCAGTCTTTACCGCAATCCCCACCGGATCACTGTGCCCGAACCCTCATCAATACAACCAGGCTTTATGACAATCCCCACCAGACCACTAGGCCCTAAACAAGCATGGATGCCTCTAGATCTCTGCACGTAAACCACGAGGAACTTGTCCGTCTCAATGACTCGGCTTTACCGTGTATCCTGCCATTACCGATCAAGGGATTCCTAAGCCCACGATGTCTCCACCCTCTGGGCTTTACCGTGTATCTCGCCATCACAGGTTAAGGGATTCCTAGGACCAATCAAGAGTACTCCCCTCTGAGCTTGACCGTGTATCGCACCTTGAGATTTCTAGGCTCAATAAAGGGTATCCACCTCTGAGCTTTACAATGTATCCCATCACGAGATTCCCTAGGTGTTGACGGGAAAATATGTCCACCTACCGCATGGGATCTCCCTGCAGAAAGTCCCACTAGACTTCGAACCGTCTGGAGTAGGGATCCCGTCCGGTGTGGGTCCCGCTACCACTTAAATGACTTTATCTCTTCGGCTTCGAATCAACTCCGATTGAAACCGCAAAACATACACTTATTAACACGATATGAATACATAGGACTCGATGAATAAAACCGATATATGACACTCCAGTGCATAGCAAGGTGATGTATTGTACAAAATGCACAAACTCATGAAATGTTGTTAGCAACACATCTATGAGGTATGCATGCAAGATAATCTCATTCCACCAAAGAAACAATCCTTCGTGGTAAGAAAATCCTCTTAACTTTCCGAAGGGTAAAACGAGATGCTAATAAAATAGTTCATTAACATTCATCATGAAGCAAATAATAACTCTGAAAGCATCACTCAACACAATCACAGTATAACTATGGTGCATAAATGACACTATTAATAACACAAACATTCATTAATCAAAAGATATTCGTTTAGCTATATGCATCACACACAATGTTGTCACTGCTCAACACATCATCCAATCAAAGGGGTTTTAACATGTATTATATTTCATGTATCAAGAGTATGTTTTCACCACAATGCAATAATCCCTTTCAGCCCACCAAAGAGCAGCCTCTTTACAACTGCTTCCCACCGGGGTATTTATAGATTCAAAAGCCGCACTTATGGCCTCTCCGATGTACCAACTTCCCGACGGCTCAACTTCCCTCGTTAGTGACAATTGCGACCTCGCGACTCGGGGTCGCAAATGCGACTCCGCGACTCCGGTCGCCTAAATGCGGCACTGCGACCCGGCCGCAAGTGTGACCCGCGACCTGGGTGTTTGCAGCTCTATGAAGGTGGTCGCTGCAATCGTGGTTCCAGGAGCGTCGACTTTCTTGCCTTTGATGAAGTCTTTCCAAGTTTGCAAATCGTCAGTATCTGCAGCGACAAGAGGGCTTCCTCTTTTATCCAGTGCTCACATTCTGTGAGCATTCTACACTGCAGCTCTCCCTTTCTTCCGGGGAGATCATCATTGAGAGAGAAGCGAGCTTGGTGTAAATTTGCATCGGGGTGACAAGCAACCGGCCGCATTTTCTTGTGATGTCAATTTGCAGGCGCGGCTATGCTATTCATCAGGGCTTCAGGAAAGCCTCAATTTCTTTTCGTTTACCCGTTCTCTGACCCCTTAGTTTCATTTTAGTGCCCCTAATGATGGAATATGATGAAGGGCATTCATGGAGTCGATGCCACCGATCAGGGGGTGATTATACGTTAGTACTACTTTGTCCGGGGATCCTGGAGCGCTTTGTCTCTCGGATTGCATACTCATCCGAATCCGCACCTTGGCTTTTGCGTTGCATGACTCCCACCTCTTCCGAGGCACGTGTTCCCGAGCTTGCTGGACACTCGGGTCAGTCTAATTCATCATCTTGTCTAAGGTCGTCGAGGCTTCCTTGAGTTGTTCGTGCTTCGCTTGGTCTCTTCCCTCGTTTCTCGCCAATGGGGCCACCGTTTGCTCTTCAGTGGCGAACATTTCCCGGTACACTTGCCTGCCATTGTCATCTCTCAGACATCACATTCCTCTCGACGTCGCTGGAACCTCATTCACCCGAGTGCTACCCCCGGAGCCGGGAGCATCTCATTCCCTTCTAGCCTCGACTTCTCCGTGCTTCGCTGCTTTGTCACTGCCTCTCCCGCAAAGAAATAATCTCTCTCGCTTCATCTCATGACATTTTCTTCAGTGGTCATGCGCAAAGCGGTGGTTCGTCGACTTTGCTATCATAACCGGATTTGTCCTTAGTACTGGGACACGATTTTTCCGTGGAAGATCAGAGAGTAGCAGGATGAGCCTCGACGTCAAGGATTTCTTCTTCTGCCAGTATCTCGAAAGGAGAATTGGTCGATAGGTTAATCTCGTCAAAGTCGAAGACTTCTTCTTCTTGCTCCCCCGGAAAGTCATCAACACTGAGGGTACTTCCTGTGCCACCTGCAGGGATATTCAGGGGAGATAGATCAATGTCATCTATTAGCTCGTCCTCTACATCCTGCGTTTGACCCTTTCCTTTTCCTTTCGCTGACGCTCTTGCTTCGCCTTGTCATATACTTCCTTCTTAGAGCGTTACGCACTCACCTCTTTCTGTTCTGTTCCTCTTTCTTTGCGGCGCTTTGTTACCTTTTTCTGATGATCGACTTTATCGAGCTCTTCTTTCAGTGCCCGTTCTGCTGCCGCTTGTGCCTCCTTTTCCTGTCTTTCTTTCTCCTCCTCTTTATTCCTTTTCCGTTCTGTTCTGGCGTCTTTCTTTCGTTTTTCTTCATCTTCCTTCCTCTTCTTTTCCTCTTCCAGTTTGGCCTGGGCTTCTGCTTCCCTTTGCTGATCCGCAGTGTCAGGTTCTGCACCGGTCTGTGTTCTTTTATCTTTGGAGGAAGAAGAAACTCCATTGTTCTGGTGCTCGGTTCCCTCTCGGTCATGGTCGATTCCTGGTGCGAGATGCCGGTTTGCGTTATACCAATTTCTTCTCTCATCCTCTTCCGGGCACTCGATGTGTTGATAACTCCATCTGAAATTGGCCCTTTTGCAATGTTCGGGAACTATCCTGACTGGATCGTAATTTCGGCGGTCCAGATTTCTGTAGTGATAGCTCTTCGCTTCTTCCCCTTCACGCGCCACTTCTCTGCAGTCTTTGACCGTATAGGAACCAATGGTGAGAGGTAGAGCAGGCCCAGGTTTCTTCTTCCCTTTGGCAAGGACGTTAGAGAAACCCACGGTCATCTGAAAACACACCTCTTGCATGAGTACCTTGTCGGTAACAAACTTAGGAAGAGCGTGTGGTGGTTTAAACGAGCCGAATACTCGGATGATGGTGAATTCAGCGAATGGGGACCAGTGTGCCACCTGACCTAGTGTTTCCATCGCTCGCCAAGACATGCAGGGGGCATCTTGACCAAATAATTTCCCGTAGAGGGCGGGCATGAATATGTGAGAGATCTGCTCGATGTCCGGCTTGTACCTAGATTCCCAGAACACCCTGGTCTGCCAGTGTATTGCCTGGGTCTGTTCGGGGTTCCAATTATGTGTCCATCCCTCAATATGCATCTGGGCACAGACAGCATCTAATAGATACGAAGCCATGTAGAATTCTGATGGCGCTCCCTCATCTGGGGCTAAAGCCGAAGCCAAGTTTGTGTGTATGGAGCCCATTAATATTCCCGCCCAATTGAATCGAGTGCCGTGAGCTGTTACGTGTTCTATGATGGTTGCCCATGTTCCATTGAAGGTGGTGGCGTCCGCCCGCCCGTATATCCTGCACAGCATGGCGGCCACTAGCTTATAGACTTTCCTCAGACTGGCCACCGGGTACTCCTGGTCCTTTTTGATCTTGAATTTGTCTGGTTCTGCCCACCATCTTCTGATCGTGTCAACCATTGGCACTTCATTTGCAGCAAACCATCTTGGGGTGAAGTTCACCTCTGCTTTGGGTAGTGAGTAGTAGACCTGTGCTCTTGAACTTTCCAATGTTGCAAAAGCTTTCCCTGCACTATCTCGGATTGCGAAGCTTTTCGGATCCGTCTTCTGTATGATCCAGTCCAGCATTTCGGGGCATGGAAAGATGGCAGGATGAGCCCCAACCAGGTGTAATCTGGAATTTTTGACTTTCAGATATATTTCACGGTCCGGGAGATCTTCTGGTAATTCCTCTGCTGTCATGGAAAATTCATGGTATACTTCGTACCACCTGAGGCTATCCTCCTCTGCGAAGGTGCAAAGGGTGTCTCTGTATATGGGCGGCGGAGATATTTGTATGTCTGCGTCTGATTCTTCCTCCACCGCCTGCCTGCTTCTCCTTCGGGATACCCGGGGTGCCATATCGCTAGAGTCTGAGGGGACCGGAACTGCTTCTGCTCCGAATTCACCTGCTGCATTTAGAACAGAATCACGGGGTAAGAAAGACATGATGATAATGGCTAAAAAGAGTCTAAACATAATTTACTGTTCTCTGGGAGTTGCTGGGTCGTCGCTCTGCAAAAGGGCTCACCTGCGACCTGCGACCTTGCGACTAGGTCGCAGGGTCGCAGAGTCTCTGAGTGGTACTTTTGCGACTCCGCGACCTCTGCGACCTTGCGACTAGGTCGCAGGGTCGCGAGGAGTCGCGAGTGGCTGCGACCTCTGCTGTTCTTGCGGCCAGAGTCGCTTGGTCGCGGTCGCAGAATAACGTTTTCTTGCGACGCGCGACTTTAACGACTAAGTGTTTACAAATGGGAGACGGAATTTGGTCTGAAAGGTCGAGAATTTACCATAAGGCATGGCGTGAATATTGGGCAAGGGGGGGCGACCTTGGGGTTTGTGGGCAACACAAAAACCGGCAGCCAATCCAAAAAAAAAAAACCCCATCCTTCTTAGCAAATAAATAGGACCGTGAGGAGGCTCAAAAAATGGCAGGAGATGTTTATGCAGGAAACGTAGGGAGAAAAACGGCAACTTACCCGGAAGAAAAAAGCGCCAGTCAACCTGTCAGAGCAAATCCGCGGTTTTCGCTGAGAGTCACAAATGCAACCTAGCGACCCGACCTTATATAAAAAAGGTCGCACGTGTGGTTATTTAATGCGGTCGCAAGATGCAAGTTTGCGACCTTGCGACCTCGCGACCTACAGGTCGCTAGGTCGCTGGGTCGCAAATTTCTTTAAAACTCCATTTCGCGACCTTGCGACCTTGCGACCCCAAGGTCGCTAGGTCGCAAGGTCGCAAATTGGGGATATCCGACCCTTGCGACCTGTGCGACCTGTGCGACCTTGGGTCGCAGAGTCGCCTAGGTTGCCTGGGTCATAAATAAAGTATGTGCGACTTAGCGACTTGGTGCTAGAAACTTACTTGATCTCTTTTCCGTTTAGTTTTAAGGGGGAGGCTCCAAAAATTTTGAAGTGTGTGTTATGATTTTATGTATTTTTGGAGGGTGTTGTAGGAGCTACAACAAATGGCGATTCACTGGATGAATTCAGAATCTCTGCTGATGAAAAGTCAATGAGGGAGGAGGGAGGTTATCTAGTACTTGCTTGTGCTTTTTTACCTTAGAGTTTACACTTTCCTTCCTTTGTCACCCTGCATAGTCACCTGTTCCTTTTGGCTTGTTGGGTGCAGATCAACCGAATTTTAATTTCTCATGCCCCAGGATCGAGAGGGTTGGGGAAACCTTGGACAACTGCAGGGTCCGGTACAATTATTTCGTCCTCATGGTGTTGCTCCGCTGCCAGCGAACCTCTCGGCTCCGGCGGAGTCACTGCCTAAGGAGTCGTGAACGTTGCTCCGCTGCCAGCGAGCCTGGTCAGTACCCCGGTGGAGTCGTTACAACACCTCTCTGCGCAGGAAGCCTTTCTCAAACCTTTACCCTTTATTCGTGTGCGATTGCACTTATTTGAGAATGTGCCTGTGGCACTTATTTAGATGGGCGTATTTTGCCTGGGCGGTTGAGGGATCCCGACTTATTTTGCTTGCAGAGAGGTTGCCCCTGGTCTCATATGAGGACTCGGGTTTTTCCCGGATGACCTGCAATTCTCTTAAGTTAACCCTGTTCCCTCACGATCCGGTTGCGTCTATGCAAGACCCTTTTCTACTTGCACCTTTTAAGCTGCTAGGTGGTTCCTTATGCTCGATGACCCTGGTAAGACCGTGTATTATCCTTAGGTGCCCATTACAAGCGAGTTACGACTACCCCGTGCTTTGCGGGAAAGGCCTTTCATCAGCATAGAACCTCTTCAAGGAGTGATCTGGTTGCGGGCATTTTTTAGACAAGGTAAAGTCTTTTTTTTTTTTTTTTTTTTTTTTAGAACAGCTTCTATGATACAGGGGGAAAACAGCCCTTTGAGGGCTATTCAAGTAAAATAGTGTTTGAGATCCTGCCCGTTTACCGGGAGGACCTCGACCTTACCTTCTAAAGTTTGCAATCGGAAAGTATGGGAACCTATCTTTTCTTTAACCTGAAAGGGACCTATCCATAGTGCTTGAAATTTTGCATGTTTTCCTTTCTCTTCGTGAGCCTTATCCCACTTTAGGACAAGATCTCCTACTTCAAATTTTTTATCTCCTGCAGACTTTTTATCGAACCATTTTTTGATCCGACTCGGGTGGATGGCGAATTTCTCCCGGGTTTTCTGCCTTTCCTCCTCTAGTTTTAGCAGGGTGTCGATGCGGATTTGCAAAGCGGGACAAGGGGTGCCGTGGCACTCTTGAGACAACTGCAAAGCGGGGAGAGACAAATTTGGCGGGAGGACGGCTTCTTTCCCATATACAAGGAAATATGGTGAGGTGCCTATTGATGACTTGGGGGTGACGCGATCAACCCAGAGTGCGTTTTGGAGAGCGTTATGCCAGTTTCGTTGGTGAGACAGGAGGGTCTTTTTGACGATGCGGATCAGATTTTTATTTGTTGATTCTGCTAGACCATTTCCTTGGGGATAGTACTTCGCGGAGTGTTTAAGAACAATGCCATTTTCTAATGCAAAATCATATAATTTAAAAGATGAAAAATACGTTGCGTTATCAAACACTAAGGAAGTTGGAACGCCAAACCTGGTAATGATGGAGTGAGTGACAAATTGCATTACCTCCAGATCGTTGACTTGACGTAATGGTACCGCTTCAACCCACCTGGTGAAGTAATCAGTGGCCGTCAGAATGTACCTGTGTTGCTTAGAAGAGTGGGGTAGAATCTCACCAATGACGTCCAAACCCCATTGTTGAAAAGGTTCTTCTACTGCTACTGACAACAACAGAGCAGCCGGACGCGCTTCTCGGCTTGCAAATTTCTGGCATTGAATGCATTTCCGAACATACGCGTGAGCATCTCTGAACAGGGTTGGCCAATAATAACCTGCACGCATAATTTTATGAGCGGTGGTATCCCCGGCGAAATGACCTCCCGCTGGTCCATCGTGCAGCTCGGTTAAGACCTTCTGAGCTTCATCCTGTTCTAGGCAGCGCAACATTACTCCGTTTGAATGTTTCTTGAAGAGCTTCCCTTGGATTAACCGGTAGGACGCGGCTTTGAGTCTGATCGCACGTTTCTGCCGGGCATCTAGATTTGATTCCAATACCCCGTGTGCTAAATATCCCGAGATATCCGAGTACCAAGACGGGTTCCTTTCCTGGGGCATGACATCAATTTGGTACATGTCAATCTCTTGCTCCCAATTATCTTCTTCATTTTTTTGGGAACCTGCGGCCTCCGCGGCCATTTGGCATAAACCTTGCCCTTTAACCGTGCGTGCCGGCTTAAACTCTAAGTCGTACTCTTGCATACACGCAACCCAGTTTCCTCTCCTCTCACCAAGCTCTTGCTGCATGAATAGTGATCGAACAGCTGGATGGGGAACGTAAACTGTGACATGGTTCTTCAAGATGTATGGTCTGAAATGTTTAACTGCTTTGTACACCGCATAAGCCTGTTTTTCTATTTCAGGATAATTTAATTCAGCTCCCTGTAGGCCAGTGCTCATGAACGAAATAGGACGCTCGTCATTATTTCCGTCCTTCTGCGTGAGCACGGCTGCCAGGGAAGAATCAGAAGCGAACGTGTACAGGCTGAAATCTCTGCCGAAATCTGGGCTCTGGAGAGAAGGTGCTTCGGCTATAGCTTTCTTGATCTGGTCGAAAGCTTCCTTTTCGGGTTGATTCCATTTGAAAATGGCATTTTTCTTTATCATCCCTTGTAGTGGTTTCACTATCTGGGCGAAATCTGAGACAAACTTACGTACAAAATTGATTTTGCCCAAAAAGGATTGCATTGCTTTCTTACCGCTGGGGAGAGGAATTTGAGAAATGGCTTTTGCACGTTCTGGATCAACGACAATGCCTTGCTTCGTTATGATATGACCTAGCAGATTCCCTTCTGTTACGGCGAAAACACTTTTCTTTGGGTTAAGCGAGATACCGTATTTTCTGCATCTTTCGAAAATCTGTCTGAGGTGACGCAAGTGATCCCCCCGATGTTTGGAAAACACAGTAACATCATCCAAGTAAGCCACCACACTTTGACCTATCAGACCTCTGAATGCTATGTCCATCGCTCTCTGGAAAGTTGCTCCGGCGTTGATTAACCCAAAGGGCATACGTCGGTATGCGAAAGTTCCCCATTTAGTCCGGAAGGTAGTCTTTAACCGGTCTGGTTCAGCCACCAGTACTTGATTGTAGCCAGAGAAATCGTCCAACAAAGAGAACATCTCTGAGCCGAACACTGCTTGTAATATCTGCTCCATAGGGGGCACTGGGTAATTATCCTTACTTGAGGCCCGGTTCAAGTTCCGGAAATCTACACATAATCGAATCTCACCCGACTTTTTTCGTACTGGCACTAAATTGGACACCCATGTGGAATGACGGACTTTGAAGATAATGCGGGCGTCTAAAAGTTTTTTGAGTTCTTTTAGAATTAGTGGCTCCATTGTAGGGTGTACTTTCCTAAGTTTCTGTTGGAATGGTTTTACATTTTCTTTCATTGGTATCACATGTTGTATAATTCGCGTATCGTATGTGCGTAAGTCCTCATAGGTCCAAGCGAACACGTCGCGATACTTGCGAAATAATTGAGTAAAATCTTGGGCCTCTTGGGGGGTACAGTCTTTCCCCAGGTTGATGAATTTAGGAGTATCTTCCGACCCCAAGTTCACTTGTCGATGAGCCAAGATCGAGCTCTGCACTTTTGCATTTGGGGGCCCACGGAAACGGTTTTGCAGATCAAATAGCTTTTCAAGTGATACCACCCCTTTAGGCATGGGGTTTCCCTTAACCTGCTTGTACTCCTTTTGCATAGCCTGGTCGTGCTCATCTTCATCTATAGCGGCGTCTTTGAATATTTCTGAGTTGCACATAAATTCCAGCACCTGCTGATCATCATCAAAAACACGCAGATTAGTGATATTTTCTGGCACGGATGGTCTATACATAACTTCAATAGAAAACCCGTCCCTCAAAGGGGTAAACCTGGCGGCATCATTAGCTAGAGTGTCTGCTGCTGCGTTATGCATTCTTAGAACAGACTTAATTCCAAAAGCATCAAAGGAAGAAATTAACCGCCATACCTCTTGCTGGTACGCCTTCAAATGTGGAGATAAACAATGAATAGTGTTGCGTACCTGCCGAGTGATAATCTCGGAGTCGCCAATAACCCGTAAGCATTTCACCTTCAAATCCAGCGCCTTCTTAAGCCCGAGGATCAGAGCTTCATACTCGGCAGTGTTGTTAGTGCATTGGAACTCGAGTCGACAAGAGACTAGGAATTTTTTCTTATGTGGATCAAGCAAAACGCAGCCGGCACCAGAGCCATCGAGATTCTTGGAACCGTCGTAATACAATGTCCATATATCATTTTCCGGCTCCTTAGGGGCAGTGTCTTGTGGAGGAATTTTGGGTTGGTGTGATATAGTTTGAGCTTGTTCCTCTGCGACGAGTGTCATTTCAGAAAGGACCTCGGGGCCTACTGCAGACTGGGGAGGTTGGTAACATCCAAAAACGGAATCAAGAAAACACATACCAAGTTCTTCTTGGGCGAAGCTGATGGGTTCATTTGTGGCATCCAAATCAGTTACAGTGTGCTTCATGTATGGTTCACTTTCAACTCTGATTTGGTTGTTTCTCCCTTTGTAGGGTAGCCATAAGTGAGACCAATCTGTGGCGAAGTATCCTTGCAATTTGCTAGACCAGTCTCTACTCAGCAGTACGCCATAGGCTTCTGGGATGTCGACAACCACAATATCAATACACTGATGAACCCTCGAGTCGGATGAGAGGCGGATAATGACATTGTTTAGTTCTCCGACTGCCGGTACTTGTGATCTGTCCAGTTGAATGATTTTTGCGTCAGTTTTCTTTGGGAGGATGTTGAGTTTCTTGCATACAGATAAAGGCATGACATTTGTGGAAGCACCAGAGTCAACGAGGCAATTGTGGACGTTGAAGTTGAACATCTCGAAAGATAAGAGGAAAGGAGGGGTGGACCCTCTTGAGTTTGTGTTGACCGCATTTACTATAGATTGGAAATCTGGTTTGGTTTGTGCAGATGTGTTGCTAACGGTTTTCGTATTTTGGTTGTTGGCGAAAGCTTTTAGGATAAGCTCCTTTTGGTTCGTGATGCGGGCCAACTCGTAGAGCGAGATATTAGCCCTGGTCTTTTTCATGTCCTCCACTATGTTGTAGCTAGTGTCAGGTTGGGGACTAGGTTCGGTAGTGGTTTTCGATGGTTCCACTGGGAGTTTGGTTTTTTGACTTGTTTTGCCGTTACTATTGGTAGGCTTGTCTGGCGTATTTGGTCCTTCGTTGCTAGGGGGGAGAATTTTCCTCAGGAAGGCCCTTTTCTTGTCTTCATATGATTGTTCGGGAATAGCTCCTTTGCTTCTAAGACTATAGTTTCGAGTAGGCTGAGCCTTGGGACTTCCTGCCATGTTGATGTCAATAGGAGCGAGACTCTCTCCCCCGCGGATTACGTCGAAAGTTAAGACGGAGGCTCCCGATTCCCCATCTAGGAGTGAAACTTCGTCTTGATCAGAAACTTCTTCCTCTGTCAGGCTCCCTGGAGTTTGATCATCCAGAAGCTGGTTGACCACTGCGGTCATGCTGCCGATCCATTGCGGACACGTCTTTTCAGAATGGGCAGCTTGGTGAAAAGAACAAAAATTGTCTTTCCCTATTTCCTCCACGTTGAGAGCGGCACTGGTGTTTGACGGAGGCTTGCTGGTGTTGGGATTGTTTTTCTTGAAAAAAGGTTTGGGAGGTTTGTTTATATTTGAGGTTTCAACGCCTTTCCTCTTTAGGTCAGAGACCTCATTCGTTAGCAGTTTGAGGGTTTTGGCCATACTTTCGAAATCGAGAGTTTCTCTCTCCCTATTTGGGGTGGAAGACTGACCTTTTTTAGTGGTCGACTTGTGATCATCCTTTCCATCATGATCCATGACACCTATTGACAACATGTCTTTTTCTACTGCGAGAGCGGCCGCGTAGTTTGCTGTAAGAGTAGCGCGGGCCTCGCGTTTGACGAAGACTGCAATATCCCTAGGGAGGGCTTTGGTATAGTAGTCGATGGTGATGGAATCGTCCAACGCTAAGTTTGGAGGGACTTTTTGCAATATGGTTGCGAAACGCTGGTTAAAGTCTTTAACTTTCTCTTTTCTGTGACACTTGATGGTGCTGAGTTCGGTGAGGAGCATAGAGGGTGTTTTATCTTCCGCAAACTTTTGCAGGAACACACGACGGAACTGGTCCCATGAAGCAATAGATGCACTGGGTAGGGAGCGGTACCAGGAGGTAGCCTGGCTTACAAGAGTATGTGGGAAAAGTCGACACGCAACGTCATCAGACTAAACTCTCATAATCTGTAGGGACAGATAAAAACTACTAATATGGTCTTCTGCCGATGTGCCCTTTTCCGGATCGAACTTAGGAAGGTGCTTCTCTGGGTGTCTGGGCATATCATGGAGAGGGCCTAAAAGGGCCAGAGGGGATTGAGCCATCCAGGCCAGAGGTTGCACCCTCCTGGGACGTTGATGGTTTCGGGTTTCTGCTTCAGACTCACTTCCCGTCCCCGACACCGAGGTTCCTTCATGACGACGAGAGTGTTCATCTCGGTGCCTTTCCCGGTTATTCACGTTTCTAAGTAGTTCCCAATTGTGAGGGAGAGGTCTGTTTTGGTTTTGGTGGTGATTATGGTTGGCGTGGTGTCCAAGGTCGTGAATGATATTTCCTCTACCACCATGACCCTGACCCCTGTTGACTCTCCCTTCATTTCTTCGAGGCCTATTGACTTCTTCTGTATTCCTTCGGGCTGTGTTACCTTCTCTTTCGTTTCTTCTCTCCCCTTCTCCTTCTCGTGGGGAATATACTTGGTTGTTGGTCCACTGATGTAAGTCAGGCTGTGGCTCGGGGAAGGGTTCAGTATCAGGGAAACCTTCACTATCGTGGGTAACGGGGTCATTTTCCTGGACAGCCCGCGCGAGGTCCTCAATCATGGTATTAACAAGTTCGGGTACGGTACGGACTAGCACACCATTGCGAGTGATGTTATCGGCAGGGGTCCTAGTGTGGGCCAGAAATTCCATGATAGGGGTATACCGTAAATCCCTGATGAGATTACGAGCAACTGGGCGTAAGGCTCTCAGCTGTTCGTTAGTGATTTCGAAGTATCGGGCTTCCATCGTTGGAATATCTTCTAAAGGGGGAAGGGCAACTTCGTTATTTATGACCTCCCGGCGGGGAGTTTGAGATGGGATATCTGTTGCATGCTGGGAGGATGCCATGCCCCTCCTTCTAGCGCCAAGTCTGTTGACGGGAAAATATGTCCAGCCAACAGTATGGGATCTCCCCGGTAGAAAGTCCCAATTAGACTTTGAACCGTTTGGAGTAGGGATCCCGTCCGGGGTGTGGGTCCGGCTACCACTTAAACGACTATCTCTTCGGTTTCGATCAACCTGATTGAAACTGCAAAAATACACTTATTAACACGATATAGAATACATGACTGATGAATAAAACCGATATATGACACTGTGCATAGCAAGGTGATAGACAAAATGCACAAACTCAGGAAATGTTGTTAGCAACACATCTATGAGGTATGCATGCAAGATAATCTGTCCACCAAAGAAACAATCCTTTGTGGTAAGAAAATCCCTTAACTTTCCGAAGGGTAAAACGAGATGCTAATAAAATAGTTCATTAACATTCATCATGAAGCAAATAATAACTTGAGCATCATCAACACAGTCACAGATAACTATGGTGCATAAATGACACTATTAATAACACAGATTCATTAATCAAAAGATATTCTGAAGCTATATGCAGAATACACACAATGTTGTCACGGCTCAACACATCATCCAATCAAAGGGGTTTTAACATGTATTATATTTCATGTATCAAGAGTATGCTTCTTCAGCTACAATGCAATAATCCCTTTCAGTCCACCAAAGAGCCACCCTTTACAATGCTTCCCACTGGGGTATTTATAGATTCAAAAGCCGCACTTATGGCCTTCCGACGGTTCAACTTCCCGACGGTTCAACTTCCTGTTAGTAACAATTGCGACCTGCGACCTGGTCGCAAATGCGACCTGCGACCTGGTCGCAAATGAGACCTGCGACCTTGTCGCAAGTGTGACCAGCGACCTGGTGTTTGCACTTATGAAGGTGGTCGCGCAATCGTGGTTCCAGGAGCGTCGACTTTCTTGCCTTTGATGAAGTCTTTCCAAGTTTGGTAATCTGCCGTTATCGGAGCGACAAGAGGGCTGTCCTCTTTTATCCGGTGCTCACATTCTAGAGCATTCGGCACCAGAGTCTCCTTCTTCTGGGAGATCATCATTGAGAGAGAAGCGAGCTTGGTGTAAATTTGCACTGGGGTGACAAGCAACCGGTTCGGATTTTCTTGTGATGCTTCGAATTCCGGTGCGGCGGCGGCTTGCCTTACTGGCTGCAGGAAAGCCTGAATTTCTTGCTCTACCTGTTCCCAGCCCTTAGTTTCATTTAGTGCCCCTAATGATGGAATATGATGAAGGGCATTCATGGAGTCGATGCCAATGATTAGGTGATTATACGCAGACACTACTTTGTCCAGATCCTTGGACAGCTTGTCTCTGGATTGCATACTCATCCGAATCTGCACCTTGGCTTCTTGCGTATGACTCCACTCCTTCCGAGGCACGTGTTCTGGAGCTTGCGGATACTGGGCTGTCCAATTCATCATCTTGTCCAAGGTTGTCGAGGCTTCCTTGAGTTGTTCGTGTTTCTGCTTGGTCTCTTCCCTTGCCTCTGCCAATGGGGCCACCGTTTGTTTCAGGGTGAACATTTCCTGGTACACTTGCCTCATTGTCATCTCTATCACATCACATTCCTTCTTGACTGCCAGTGGAACCTCATTCACCTGAGCGGGCCTACCCTGGAGCTGGAGCATCTCATTCTCTAGCCTTGACTTCTCTTGCTCTGCCGCTTTTAGCCGATTCTGCAAAGAAATAATCTCTCTGCTCATCCTTGTGACATTTTCTTCTGTGGCTGCGGCAAAAGCGGTGCCTGCTGACGCTATCATAACCGGATTTGTCCTTGTGTCTGGGACAATGTCTTTTCCGGTGGAGACTGTGGAGATGGCAGGATGGCCTGACGTCAAGGATTTCCTCTTCTCTTGCCGTATCTTGAAAGAGAATTGGTCAAAGGTTAATCTGGTCAAGTCGAAAACTTCTTCTTCTTGCTCCCCCAGAAAGTCATCAACATTAAGGTTACTTCCCGCGCCACCTGCAGGGATATTCAGGGGAGATAGATCAATGTCATCTATTAGTTCGTCTTCTACATCCTGCGTTTGACCCTTTTCTTTCTCCTTTTGCTGGCGCTCTGCTTCCGCCTTGTCATGCTCTTCCTTCTTCCAGCGTTCTGCCTCTGCCTCTGCTTCCTTTTCCTGTTTCCTCTTTGCTGCGGCGGCCTGTTCTGCCTTTTTCTGATGATCGACTTTATCGAGCTCTTCTTTCAGTGCCCGTTCTGCTGCCGCTTGTGCCTCCTTTTTCTGTCTTTCTTTCTCCTCCTCTTTCTTCCTTTTCCGTTCTGTTCTGGCGTCTTTCTTTCGTTTCTCTTCATCTTCCTTCCTCTTCTTTTCCTCTTCCAGTTTGGCCTGGGCTTCTGCTTCCCTTTGCTGATCTGCGGTGTCAGGTCCTACACCGGTCTGTGTTCTTTTATCTTTGGAGGAGGAAGAACCTCCAATGTTCTGATACTCTGCTCCTTCTCGGTCAGGGTCGATTCCTGGTGCGAGATGCCGGTTTGCGTTATACCAATTTCTTCTCTCATCCTCATCCGGGCACTCGACGTGTTGATAACTCCATCTGAAATTGGCCCTTTTACAATGTTCAGGAACTATCCTGACTGGATCGTAAGTGCGGGAGTCCAGATTTCTGAAGTGATAGCTTTTCACCTCTTCCCCTTCACGCGCTACTTCTCTGGAGTCTTTGACCGTATAGGCACCAATGGTGAGAAGTAGAGCATGCCAAGGTTTCTTCTTCCCTTTGGTAAGGACGTTAGAGAAGCCCATGGTCATTTGGAAACACACCTCCTGTATGAGCACCTTGTCAGTAACAAATTTAGGTAGAGCGTGTGGTGCTTTAAACGAGCCAAACACTCGGATGATTGTGAATTCGGCGAATGGAAACCAGTGTGCCACCTGACCCAGTGTTTCCATTGCTCGCCAAGACATGCAGGGGGTTTCCTGACCAAATAGTTTCCCGTAGAGGGCGGGAATGAATATGTGAGAGATTTGTTTGATGTCCGACTTGTACCTGGATTCCCAGAATACCCTGGTCTGTAAGTGTATTGCCTGGGTCTGTTCGGGGTCCCAATTATGTGGCCATCCCTCAACATGCATCTGGGCACAGACAGCATCTAACAGATACGAAGCCATGTAGAATTCTGATGGCGCTCCCTCATCTGGGGCTAAAGCTGAGGCCAAATTTGTGTGCATGGAGCCCATTAATATTCCTGCCCAATTGAACCGTGTGCCGTGGACTGTTACGTGTTCTATTACGTGTTCTATGATGGTCGCCCATGTTCCGTTGAAGGTGGTGGCGTCCGAACACCCATATATCCTGCACAGCATGGCGACCACTAGCTTATAGACCTTCCTCAGACTGGCCACCGGGTACTCCTGGTCCTTTTTGATCTTAAATTTTTCTGGTTCTGCCCACCATCTTCTGATCGTGTCAACCATCGGCACTTCATTTGTAGCAAACCATCTTGGGGTGAAGTTCACCTCTGCTTTGGGTAGGGAGTAGTAGACCTGTGCTCTTGAACTTTCCAATGTTACGAAAGCTTTCCCTGCACTATCTCGGATTGCGAAGCTTTTCGGATCCGTCTTCTGTATGATCCAGTCCAGCATTTCGGGGCATGGAAAGATGGCAGGATGAGCCCCAACCAGGTGTAATCTGGACTTTTTGACTTTCGGATATATTTCACGGTCCGGGAGATCTTCTGGTAATTCCTCTGCTGTCATGGAAAATTCATGGTATACTTCGTACCACCTGAGGCTTTCCTCCTTTGCGAAGGTGCAATGGGTGTCTCTGTATATGGGCGGCGGAGATATTTGTATGTCTGCGTCTGATTCTTCCTCCACCACCTGCCTGCTTCTCCTTCGGGATACCCGGGGGGCCATATCGCTAGAGTCTGAGGGGACCGGTACTTCTTCTGCTCCGAATTCACCTGCTGCATTTAGAACAGAATCACGGGGTAAGAAAGACATGATGATAATGGCTAAAAAGAGTCTGAGCATGCAAACATAATTTACTGTCCTCTGGGAGCTGCTGGGTCGCCGCTCTGCAAAAGGGCTCGCCTGCGACCTGCGACCTTGCGACTAGGTCGCAGGGTCGCAGAGTCGCTGAGTGTGACTTTTGCGACTCTGCGACCTCTGCGACCTTGCGACTAGGTCGCAGGGTCGCAGGGTCGCTGAGTGTGGCTTTTGCGACCTCTGCGACCTTGCGACCGGGTCGCAGGTCGCAGGTCGCAAATTGCGTTTTGCGCGCGCGCGACTTTGCGGCTAAGTGTTTACAAATGAGACAGAATTTCGGTCTGAAAGGTCCAGAATTTACCATAATGCATGGCCATGAAGATTAGGCAAGGGGTAGGCGACCTTGGGGTTTTGTGGGCAACACAAAGACAGCAGCAATCCAAAGAAAAAAACCCCATCCTTCTTAGCAAATAAATAGGACCGTGAGGAGGCTCAAAAAATGGCAGGAGATGTTTATGCAGGAAACGTAGGGAGAAAAACGGCAACTTACCCGGAAGAAAAAAACGCCAGTCAACCTGTCAGAGCAAATCCGCGGTTTTCGCTGAGAGTCACAAATGCGACCTAGCGACCCGACCTTATATAAAAAGGTCGCACGTGTGGTTATTTAATGCGGTCGCAAGATGCAAGTTTGCGACCTTGCGACCTCGCGACCTACAGGTCGCTAGGTCGCAAGGTCGCTGGGTCACAAATTTCCTTAAAACTCCATTTCGCGACCTTGCGACCTTACGTAAACGGTATTCATTATAGGTGCCAGGTGGGGATATCGACTGTGCGACACAGTACGACCTTGGAGTCGCGAGTCGCCTAGATTTACGGGTCATAAATAAAGTATGTGCGACTTAGCGACTTGGTGCTAGAAACTTACTTGATCTCTTTTCCTTTTAGTTTTAAGGGAGGCTCCAAAAATTTTGAAGATCCGGAAATGGAAAGGCAAGACTAAAGAACATTGTCACAGATAGAAAAACCCATGACTTTGACAACAAGAGAACCAAATAAACACATGCATGTAGCATGCATGCCAAATATAGAAATGAAATCACACATGCAAATCAATACCTACAAGCAATTTCGTTGTAACCGCTTAATTCTGCTCTTCCTTGCTTGATCTTTTCTTCCCTTTACCTTATTTGTCCTTCTTTTGATTTTCTTAATCCAATGCATTAATGCTCCAAGAATGCTCTAAGTGTCCAAGAGTGAGAGAGAGAGAGAGAGAGAGAGACATCCAAAACTGAACTGACAAAAGGTTAATCTGACAAAAGCTACCAACTAATCCTCAGAACCCTTTTTATTAATGAGGCCTCTATTTTCTTCATTTTCCATTATTTTCCTTTCATTTTCCTCCTCACATACAACCAATGACTTTTCACTTTCCTTTTCTCCTAATTTCCATTATTTTCATAAATAAAATCCCAATTAATGCCTCTTTGCCTTTGCCAATGCCTATGACAATTTATTTAGCCATAATAAACCGAAGTGACACCCACTAAGATGTGTTGTCCACCATTCAACTTGGAAAACATGTCCCATGAACTTTACATGAACTTGGTCTTGCTTTTCACTTTGCTTTTCACTATTAATCTTGGCTATATGGAGTTAACTCGTGGTTGTTACAAGGCCCCAGATACATGTGTCAACTTCTGCTAATTACTTAGACTTATTAAATAAGAGAACTTCAAGGGATTTGATTAGAGCTTCCTTGAAGCAAGGCACTGCTCAAAATGCCAACTTTACAAGGATGGAACCTATATCTAGGTACTGAACGTTAAGCGTTATAATTTTATAGAACACGTTCAATAGACCTATCAACCTACCTTATATTAGATACTGAAACAAGTTAAGTTGTAGCTGATACACAAAGTTAATCTCAAAATAAATACTATTAGGTGTAATTGATTTATCATACATTACTCAACATCTACAATAACCCTTTATCAGGAAAGACAATGAAAAACCTTAACAAACATAGATCTATGTTACACATAACATATGAGATGTTTGAAGTCACACACTATAATAGGTTAGCTGAGCACATCAAGATATCATACATGACCATGTAGATAACTCCGCACTAATGAGAAAATCAACAACCACAAGGGCCTATAATTCCCTCATAACCATTATATATATACAAAAATATCACATTCCTCCATTATCAATACTGATATAAACATTGTCATAACACATACTAAACATTATTCATCATTCATGGTGCAACATATATACAAGTAAATATACTTATCTGATTAACTTGAATGACTGGAAGTTAAATGAGGGACTTCAACTCTCCACCCAACCATGGGCTAGATACACTGCAATTTTTTTTGCAACTAACCACCCTCGAGTCGAATTTAGAGTCTCATGAGTTAAGTTTTCAAGGGAATTTCACATTGATAACAAGCCAGTCAGACCAGAGAGGGAGTGCACTATCTAGGTGGTTTATCAACTACCTCTTGTAGTAAGCACTACAATGACTCTTCTACCTCTTTGGAATAGATCGTTGGGATTCACCCCAGGCTCAGTGAATTTTTGCTCAATCCAGGAGTATTATCTCACTCTAAAGGTGTTTAATCAACTGGATTTTCAAGGCAATCACTTCAAGGATCTAGAGCACATTGTCCAGGTGGTTTATCAATAGCATCTAGCAACAAGCACCAAAGTGTCTCCACTTTCCAAGTGATTTACCAATCTTCCAACGAGCACCCTAGTGGTTTATTAGCCCTTTCAGGAAGCTCTAGGTGGTTTATCAGCCCCAAGGTAAGCACTTAGAGGTTTATCAGCTGAGACAACAAGTACTAATGAGTCACTTTATTCACTGAGTCTTCACCGGCCCATCAAAAAATCAAATAACAACACTTGTCATACACCATAAAATTATAGGGATCATCGACCCATCTTCTCTTCTCTTCTTTCTCCTTTACAATCCCCAACATTCATTGTTCGCTGTGTTCTCATATCCTTTTACATTACGTGTCTCATGCCATACTGCATTCTCTCCCATTATCCTTATCCTTTCGTCAATCTCTTTTATTATCGACTCTTTTTTCATTTCTCTTGTGTGTTGACTCCACCAACACATTCCATGAAAATAGAGGAAGTATGTGGTTTTTCCTTTGCTCAGGTGTTCCCTACTCAACCTTCTTGCCTACTGTGCAACCATTCAATTAAGTCTGTGTTTAGGTAGAATGAATAAATGAAGTGGCTTGAGTTAATCACATCCCAAGCAACCCCTCCTCCTTAGTCTCTGAATTTGTGTTCCCTCCTCTAGCTTAGTCATAATTTGTATTTCCACATCATTTACACGAATTACAATCCATAGTGACATTTATAAGAGAGCTAACAAAACAGGTTTTTACAATAGCAAAATAGGTGGTTATTATGCTTCCTTAGTTGGATGGGGTCCATTGAGAAAGCTTGCAACTAGTTGATGCTAGCATGTGATTAAATTTGTCCTTGATTGGTTAAGAGACAACAAGGAAGACTTGCAACCAATTGGTGCTAGGTGGGTGAATTAATTATGCAACTTTGGTTAGATGGAACCAATAAGGAAAAAATTGAGCTAGTTTGGGATAAAGAGTTAATTTAAGCTTTTAACCTTGATTAAATGTAGCCAATAAAGGAAGGCTAAGAGGTAGTTCATGCTAGTTAGGGACATCAACTTTGCACCTTGGCTTGGTTGAAGCTAAGGAAAAGGGCCTTGATATAGTTGGTGACTAGCAAGGTAGTTAAACACAATGCACTCAGTTGGCGAAGAAGTAGTTAAGAGGACTTGAAGCTAGGTAGGGATAGTAATATTGGTGGACATATTTTACCTGCACAATTTTCAGCACACAAATAAGGCCTCGAATTAGCCAACAGGCAATAAGGCATAATTCATACCCTTTATTTTGGTAGAAGCACAACAAGGTGCCTTTAAGACCATTAAGTTTGGCTCTCAATGTTGTTGGTGAGCGATTGTTGTGGAATCTCGAAAAGTATGGTAACATGTGATTGTTGGAATTCTTATAAATGAATTTCCTCAATGATTTTTAAAATTAACTATCGTTGTATATGTAGTTTTAGATATGTCTATGAGTGGGCGTTGATGGTGGTACATGTGTAGGATCATTATAAATGTTGTCCTTGAAACTTTTAATGATGAAATTTATTTGTGTTTTTGTATTTTGAAACCATTATCGATGATTAATTCTTTTGGGAATCTGAGAGCACGTGAAAATATCCATGTGATATTGTAGGAATTAGGTTTCTCTCAAAAAATATATACTAGTAATAAATCTTGTCTTGATTCTAGGAAATGAGAACACCTTATCATGATTTAGATTGAAAAGCATAATCAAAGAAAAGTATTATTGGAAAAATGTAGTTAATTTTTCTTACGATGATGTCTGCTTTATAAAAGCTAAAAATGAGATGGAGGATACTAATATGATAATTATTTTATATGTAAAGAAAGCTGAGTGCCATTCTCAAGGCATCAAAAGATGTCAAGAAAGAGATTTAGCTAGCATAATGACATTGTTGGTGGTTGGGACTAGCAAGGAAAACATTAATGGAACATTATAAAGCTTTGAGATTGATTAGGGCCAACAAAGAAGAAATGCAGACACGTGATGATAATCTTATTGATGGGAAAAACTAGCAAAGAAAAATGTTTAAATAACAAAATAATGGTTCTTATTACTACATCTTGTATAGGAAGAAACATGCATTGAGGTTCATGTTCTTATAGAGGATGGGGAATCTAATATAGTGGTTTGACAAATGGAAAATGCCATTGTTTAACAAGGCAACTTTTTGGATTCTTTGGCCGAAATCCCACAACACGATTCTTGGCGAGATCGTGTTGTTTGATCATTTAAATTGCATTTTTGAATGCAAAATGGATACAATTCCCTAGAAAACCCTTGGGACACTAAGATTCCACATACTTAACAACTTAAAACTATGTTTTTCACAATTGTCCACTAGATTTTGGGCAAAATCAACAAGAAAATCTACCCCAAAAAATGCCAAAAAATCACCTCATTAAACTACTACAAGAAAAACTTGTCTACTTTAAAAATAAAATAAAATACATACTTTAAAAGCTTTGTAAATGAATTAAATACCTTGTGACACTTGAAAAACTTGTCTACCTCTTTATAAACTAAATAACATACTTTACATGCTTTATGAGGGAATCCAATACCTTAATTGTAATGCATGTAAAAGTTGCTTACCATCTTTTTTAAAGTAAAGTACATACTTTAAATCTTTTTTAAACCCATTTACATACTTTATAATTTTTGAAAAAATTGCTTACTTTTTTTTAAAGTATATATTTTAAAAGCTCTGTGGAGGAATCAAATATCTTGATTTTGATATTTGAAAAATTGTTTAAAGTATATGGAAAACTTGTCGACTTTAAAAAAAGAAGAAGTAAATTGCACATTTTAAAAGCCTTGTAAAGGAATCAAATACCTTAATTGTGACCCTTGAAAAGTAAAGTAGACACTTTAAACACTTTCTAAATTCATTTACACACTCTCTAATTAAAATGCCATTTTTCCATTTTTATTTTGAAAATTTATGAATATTGGGTACTCTTTGCAAAAGCATATTTATCTTTGAAAAATTGACAAACTTATAACCATACCATCCCTTATCACCGTCTTTAATGAAATTATAAATTCGTAAACATCATTAAATCTAGAATTATAAATTCTTAAACATAATAATTAGAATCTTGAGCAAAGACACCCAAATTCCCGCCAGACACAATAAACCAAAACTATCTATTTTCTTTCTCTCACATATTTTCATCATTATCATGGTAACCCTCATATGACAACCAAGGCAAATGGGTGAATACCAAAAACATTTGCTAAACTAAAATTATGTAATCGTTGAAATTTGTCTATTTTATCATGGCAACATATCTAGAAAAATGCAATTAAACAATAATTTATATCTTGTCCTTAAAATGAACCAAATTTAACTCTTTTTTCTTTAATTTGCTAGACATATCTAGAAGAATGCAATTAAACTATATTTTATATCTCATCTTTAAGATGAACCACACTATAAACAATCATTTATTTCTTTTCCCTAAATAAACTACACTTGATAATTCAAAAAAATATTTTATCTAATTTTTAGATAAAATTCATAATAATTTATATACTTTGATTTCAATACAATAGCCAATATGAATTTTTTTCCAAAAAAATAAAGAAAACAACCAACCTACCTAAAGCCACAATAAAATACTAGTTAACTAGAAAATGTGTGTCCAACCACATTCAATCATTCCCTTTGCTTCGACATATACCTCGAGGAAAAATATGGTTAAAGGGAAAAATTCCCTTTCTTCGACATATACCTCAAGGAAAAACATGGTTAAAGGGAGAGATTAATATTCGCTTTAGGGTTTACGGCCGTGCAGAAAATCCTATAAGAGCCTCGGATGAGAAGAAGAAAGGAAATTCTTAGCTCTCCGGAGTCGCGGGCTGCTGCAGGCAGATCAGAGAAGATCCAGGGGAGAAAGGCCAAAGGCTTGCGAGGGTAGGAAAAACTCAGTGATATGTATTTTCTCGCTCACTGATCTGCAGTTTTTCCCACTCCTCCCAAGCCCATGGCCTTACCTTCCCTATGTACATTTGATCTACTCTGCTTCACTGTCAAACTTTTCGATCTGGTCAATGAAGACCCTCCAGATCGTGGCTCAAGTATGCCAAGGAACAAAATGATTTGGACTGGTTTTCTTCACTGTTGTGGCAGGTTCCATTGGTCACTGCACCATTTTGCTGCTTGATAGGGTTTTTAAAGGTTTTCCGACCATTTTGGGGTTTTCAACATCTGGAGATCCAAAGGCTGTCGTGTGTTTTATTTCGGAATGTCGTTTCTGCCTTGCCTTCCTGGTCTATTGAATTTGTACTCTGGTTCTGTTTGTTAAGAAGGGATGGGTCGGGAGATGAGGGTTTCATTAGGATGGACTGGCTTCAAAAACCATAATTATGTTTCCACGATGCTCACATTTTGTATTTTATATACGTACTTTTTTAGATTTATGCTTGAATCTTTTAGACAAGCTTGAAAACTAGTAGTCTCTGCGAGAAGAGGCACACGGCAGGTTAGGAAATAAGGCTTAATGGGTGTTTGGTTTGATACTTTAACTGTAGTTTGAAGAATGAAATTTAGATTTTTATTGGGGTTATCTTGTTTTGCATGTTTCTTCTCCTCACGTTTGAAGTTTCGCTGGTACGCTCTTCTGCTCACTTGAATAGTGAATAATCTGCTGGCATGCAGAGTTTTTGCAGGTAACCTCTTCTCAGTAGTTGTGCGAGTACGCTCTTATGCTCACTTCAATAGTCAAGTTCTCTGCTGAAGAACCATACGCTCTTATCCTCACGTGAATAGTCAAGGGCTCTGTGGGAAGAACCATGAGTACAAGTCTGATGGTTTTGGAAGAGTGTTTTATTTGTGTTCTCTTATGAGTGCTTCGAGGAATGGAGATTGTTAGGGCGTTGGAAGTTGTAGATTCAAAATGGTGTTGATTGTGGTTTTTGTTTTCAGCAGTGGAGAAACTCAGCATAATATAGTTAGTTGTTAAATTAGCAGAGTGGGGACAGTCAACTATCTGCAATTGTAGATTGATTCATTATTTCAGGAAAACTCCTGGTATTTAGGGTGACATGCTCTTACTTTTGTTACATAGGGTGACGGGCTTGTACTTTTGCTACATGACTCAGGATCTTGATCTGTTATACTATTACCGTCCAAAAACACGAACAGTTTTAAGGTATGCTATTATGCATCATTGATTATGGATTGCTTAAATTGTATAGCTTTGTGTTCCTTATGCATCAATGATTATGGGTTACTTAAATTGTCTAGCTTTGTGCTTCTTTTACTTTTGCTCCATGACTCTGGATCTTGAGCTGTTATCCCTTTTCTTTACTGTCCAAAAACATGAACAGCTTAAAACATGAACAACTTTAAGGCATACTATTATTTATCATTGATTATGGGTTAAGGCACACTGTGTTACTTAAATTGAAGAGTTTTTGTATAAAGTATGAGCAGTTTTAGGGCATACTATTATGTTTATGCATCACTTATTATGTGTTTTTGTTTGTTTGGTTATGTGGTTTTAAAATGGCATTATGCTAAACTTTTGGTTTGAGAAACTGCAGCACATCTAAGTTGTCAAACTGTGATAGAGGAGCATCCAAGCTCTCAAAATTGTGAGGGACGAGGGGCATCGAAGCCCTCAAAATCACCATCTAAGTTGTCAAAATCGCACAGGGCATTTAAGCCATCAAAATCACAATCTAAGCTGTCAAAATTGCGAGGGGCATCTAAGCCGTCAAAATCACTTGGGACAACCTTTAGCATGGTTGGACTTTTTGTGCCTTGGGGGGATTTGAACCAGCAACATTTAAGTTGTCAAAATCACCATCTAAGCTGTCAAAATCGCAAGGGGCATTTAAGCCATCAAAATCACCATCTAAGCCTTCAAAATTGTGAAGGGCATCTAAGCTATCAAAATCACTCGAGATCGTACCTTGCCTTGGCCACACCAACCTTTAGCATGGTTGGACTTTTTGTGCCTTAGGGGGATTTGAACCAGCAACATTTAAGTCGTCAAAATCACCATCTAAGCTGTCAAAATCACAAGGGGCATCTAAGCTGTCAAAATCACCATCTAAGTTGTCAAAATTGCTAGGGGCATCTAAGCTGTCAAAATCACCTTGGATCATACCCCGGCGACACCAACCCTTAGCATGGTTGGATTTTTTGTGCTTTCGAGAGATTCGAACCAGTGACCTTTTCAGTGTAAGTGTCTGAACAACCCACTCTTCACCATCACTAATTATATGTTACTTAAACTTTATTTATATGTTACTTAAATTTTATAGCTTTATATAAAAACATGAGCTAGGGAATACTATTATACATCACTGATTATGGGTTACTTAAATTGTATAGCTTTGTGTAACTTGCTATTTTCAAGGAAGATTGTTGGTTATTGGAACTTCGATATTTAAAATGAACACCGTGAGTGTTCACTTTTCGAAACAGTGGAGATCCGTTCACGACTCAAGGTGGTTCGTTCGTTAAAGGATGAATCCTTGTTGGAATTTGGATATTAAAAAATGAACTATCTAGATTACTTTCCATTGTAGTATATTAGAATTTGGATGTTTTTATGTAATTTATCATCAAAGATGTATATCTTTTCCAGAAAAAATGCTTAATTTTATTAATTATATTAAAAATAATTAATCCCTGGTTGGAATTTGGATATTAAAAAATAACTATCTAGATCACTTTCTCAGCAGGATATTATATTAGAAATTGGATGTTTTATGTAATTTATCATCAAAGTTTGTTAAAATGTATTTTTTTAACATAGGAAAATGCTTAATTTTATTAATTATAATAAAAATAATTGCTATATAGTTTTACAACATTATTAATAATTTTTTTATTAAAAACTAATAGATTGCTTAACATATAGACAATAACATTTGTCCTTAAACATAGGACAATAGCTAGCACAAAAAATAGTGGAGGTTAATCGTTCTATGGTATCGGTTGTGCATCTCTTTATAGTATTAGTGGCACATCTATCAAAGGTTTGTGATAATAACAAAAAAAATATCATTCTTATATTCTTATATCAAAATTCGGCCTTGATCCACTCGAAGTCCTTCTCACAATATTGTGCTCCCTAAACATGTGTGAATGTAATGTTGTGAGCAATAGAAGATGATAGTCCTTGAACCTCAATGACAAGCGGTAGTATTCGAAGGTTGTGACAAATATAAGTCTTGTTCGACCATGGGACAGGGAGAAGAGTCTCCATATATATGTGTGTGTGTGTAGTCTCCAAACCAAGGTCAATAATAAGTGAGATAACTTTCAAGGCCATCAATTTAGAATAATTGTTCGAACCTTGTCCCAATCTCATGGATAGTTTGAAGTAATGTTCTTCGGTTAAATATAGTGCAACACCTCCCCCATAATCATGTACCTTGCCTTGTGAGGCACCATTGAAGAATGCTCATGGAGTATTTTTGTTGATCCTCAACTCTTTAATTATCTCGCTCTCTTGTAGTTTTTTTATGTAAGAAGTAATGCCATAAGTGCAAGTGTTATGGGTGTTGTGAGCGAAGGTGGTATGAAAGTATCTTTGAAGATGACTTGATTCCACCTTTTGTCCAAGCATAACGTGGCCCTAGAAAATTGGAAAATATTGACCATACAACCTTACAATATGTGCAATGCTTGAAGGAGGTGTAAGATGTTTTCTCCTTGTGCTTTGCATAACAAGCAAATACCTGGGCCTTCTATGGACCGGTGCTATAGAATGTCACAAGTAGGTGCTTTGTTCATGAGCAAGCACCACATGAAAAGTTTAGTTTTTGACGAACATTTTATTTTCCATAAACTATTCCACCATGTTTCTTGCTGTTAGGAGTGCGTATCCAGTTTTCCAGGGACAATAAATATATGTATTTTCTATAAACAATTGTAGCACATAGTTGACTGGCAGTGATGGTTCTCCACCCCACTTTAGTGGTCAAACAAAGAGAAGTTTTTCAAACCCCATCTGCCCCATGCCTTAGGTAAGAGCAATCGCCCCATGTCTTAGGTAGAGCAATCTGATCCCATTTAACCCAAGGAAAACCCTGTACTCTTGAGCATCTTGCCCAAAGGAAATTGTAGCAAAGTTATTTTAGGCATGTGAGAGTGCCTTTCGGAAACTCGAGAGAGAGATCCAATAGACCGGTATAGCTTCCAGAACAAATTTAACGAGGACAAGGCGGTCAACACGAGAGTTATTGAAAGCTCCAACGTTTAATTCTTTTCTCCACTTTGGAAAGTAGCCACTCGTAGTCGGAGTTCAGGTAGTCATTGGGTTTTAGAAGGAAGCCCAAATATTTGAGACCATGATCCATAAGAGACAAGATAAAAGGAAAAGTATTCCGATAATAATGGAGTTCATCGAGATTCATAAAAAAAGTAGTGAGTAGACTTAAGATGATTGATGATCATACCCGTAGCATCTCCAAAGAGTTTGAGGGCCTCATGAACACTAGTGTCATCTCTGTGAGTCCCATTGCAGAAAATAAGCATATCGTCGACAAAAAGTAAATGGGTGATGAAGCAACCTCTAGCCACCGTATTACCAGACAAATTTTGTCTCCTTTTTAAATTAGCAAGAGTTTGGCTCAAACCTTTGGCCAAAAGAAGGAAGAGTAATGGTGAGAGTGGGTAGCCCTGTTGGAGGCCTCTTTTTGCCTTGAGAAAAGGTGACGCAGATCCATCGATAAGAACAACAAATGAAATAGTGGAGATGCAACACATGATCCAGCGGATGCAATCCAATGAAAAACCTGTGTGAGCAGAAGCGTGATATATGTTCAACTGATCCGGTCAAATGCTTTGGATATATCAATTTTGAGTTTGGCTCCTTTGAGTTTCTTCAGTTTGATACTTTGTAGGCCTTCTTGAGTGACCCTTATTGCTTTGTGGATTTGTCTGCCTTCTAGAAAAGTAAACTGTTATGGTGATATGTTCTGTGAGAGAATAGGTTTCAATCTATTTGCTATGATCTTGGATATGACATTGTATATGCAGTAGCAAAAAGAGATAGGATGATATTCCTCGAAAGTGGAGTGGTCATCCCTCTTAGGTATGAGGGCGATCAAAGTGGAATTAAAGGAATGATGAATATGACCATCTATTTGAGAATCCTCAACCACACTGTCAAAAAGGCCTAAGAAGAATTCAACAGAGCATCCGTTTGGGCTAGGGCTTTTGTCCTTTTGTGTCTTTTTGAGCACTGAAAGAAGTTCATCCTTGGTGATAGGAGCCATCATGTTATCATTGTCATCCTCCATTATGTAACGGGGAAAAGCAAAGTTATGCGAACCACTTCAGCCATAGCTATGTTTGGTGGGTCTTTGAAGAGGTTCTGAAAATTGTCTCTACCAGGGCCAACAAGTTTTTCAAAGGAGGTCTGTTGTTGTCCTTCCTGGTCGAGTAGAATCCAGATAGTATTTCAATTCTTGTGTCCTTTGCAATAGTTGTGGAAGAATTTGGTGTTATCATCATCTGCTTCTAGCCAAAGAGCTCTGCTTTTCAATCTCTAGGTGGCTTCCTATTAGGCCATAATAATAATTTTCCTCATCTCCAGGTGAAGTAGGCACTCCTTGGTTCCCACAGTTTCATAGACTTCTGAAATGGTTTTAGAGATAGTTGATAGTTCCTTCTCAATCATCAAGAGCTCTAACTGTTCCTTCGATCTTTTCTTTATCGACCATGTGTTGGTAGCTTGTTTGACCTTTTTTAGATTATGAGCGAACAAGGCAACTATTGAAGTGCCCAGATGAGGATCAAAAGGTCTCCAAGTGTTTTGGACCAAAGTAATGAAAGCATGGTCCTTGAGCCATCCAACATCAAGTTTGAAGGGGTTGGGGGGTTTGTGACCTGGGTGTTTGATTTCCAGATAGATCAGAGAGTGGTCTGCTCCACCCCCTTTGCCAATCCACTGGCGCATCAACGAGAGATCCAGTAATTGCTATTCTTGCATCCTCCACAATAGTTGTGGAAGAATTTGGTGTTATCATCACCTGTTTCCAGCAAAATAGCTCTGCTTTTCAATCTCCAAGTGGCTTCTTGTTTGGCCAAAATAATCGTTTCTCATTTCTAGGTGAAGTAGGTGCTCCTTGGTTTGGGGGGTTTGTGACCTGGGTGTTTGATTTCTAGATAGATCAGAGAGTGGTCTGATCCATCCCCTTTGGCAATCCCATGGCGCATCAACGGGAGATCCAGTAATTGCTAATCTTGCGACCTCTGCAATAGTTGTGGAAGAATTTGGTGTTATCATCACCTGCTTCTTGCCAAATAACTCTGCTTTTTAATCTCAAGGTGGCTTCTTGTTTCACCAAAATAATGGTTTTACTCATTTCTAGGTGAAGTAGGTGCTCCTTGGTTACCATATATTCATAAACTTTTGAAATGGTTTCAGAGATAGTTGATAGTTCCTTCTCAATCGTTAAGAGCTCCAACTGTTCCTCTGATCTTTTCTTTATCGACCGTGTGTTGGTAGCTCATTTCAGAGCTTTTTTAGATTATGAGCGAACTTGGCAGCAATGGAAGTGCCCAAATGAGGATCGAAAGGTCTCAAAGTGTTTTTGACCAAAGTAATGAAAGCTTGGTCCTTGAGCCATCCAACATTAAGTTTGAAGGGATTGGGGGTTTGTGACCCGGGAGTTTGATTTCCAAATAGATTAGAGAGGTCTAATCCACCCCCTTCGCCAATCTAATGGCGCATTAGCAAGAGATCCAGTATCAAACGTTCCGCAAGGAGGAATTTGTCCAATCTTTTCGAGATCCTTTCAGGACCAGTTCTTTTGTTCCTCCAAGTAGGTTTGTTCTTAAGGGGTGGCAAATTCAGGAGATGGTGATCCAGTATAAACTATAAGAAACACTGAGAATTCGGGTCAGCCTGTGCATTATCTCCCCAGCTTTCTGAGTGACCTATAGAGAAATTTAGGTCACCGCTAATGATGAGAATGTGAGTCGAGTGTGAGAAGTGTCCCAGAGAGGTAGGGTTTGATTGAACAAGCCATCCTGTCGCCAGACCTCTTGAATGTCCCGAAGTGTCGAGAAGTGAGAAATCCCGTCCTGGGAGAAGTTTGCGGGGACAAGGTTCAATGAAAGAACCCAATCCCACGGTTTCCTGTAACAAAAGTATAGAAGCGTTGCTGGTGACCACCAGACGCTTGATGACCAATTGTTTCGTAGGGTTGGCTAACCCTATACACTTGAGGGACATAATGATCATTGATTAACCCTAGTTAGGGTTTGGGTTGCTCTAAGAACAACGTAAATCAAATGTTGTATCTTGGATGCTACTTCTAGGACCGCTTTGTTATGAGCCTTGGAAGGGTGTGACTTGCGGCCCCGACCTTTCGCCGAACCAATGGGAGGTTGATGGGGGAAGAGATCCCCAAAGGAGTGTGGGAGAGTGGAGGGAGTACGAGTGCGGAAAAGTAGCAGCTGCCATGAGAGCTAGAGCTAGAAGATTCCCCTTCAAGGGTAGTGACTATGGAGGGGATCAACACGGGGAGTGGGACAAATGCTGTTCAAAGATGGGGGTCGTGAATGGGAAAATGGTGGGACAACTGACATATCATAATCCCCATTGAGAACATGTATAAACAAGAAAACATTCAGTGACAATAATATGTGAGATAAGAGAGATAGAGGAGATAGTACCCAGAATAGAGAAATTTTGGTCACCACCAATGATGAGATTGTGAGTCGAGTGTGAGTAAGTGTTCCAAGAGAGTGTCCCAGAAAGGTAGCTTGTCATGGGTGGGTCCATAAATGTAAGCACCAAAACTTTCTTATCCGGATCAGTGGTGTAGCAATTGATGGATGGAGAATCCCATGAGGATAAGGGTTTGATTGAACAAGTCATCCTGTCGCCAGACCTCTTGAACGTCTCGAAGCATCGAGAAGCGAGAAATCCCATCCTAGGAGGAGTTTGCGGGGACAAGGTTCAATGAAAGAACCCAATCCCATGGTTTCCTGTAACAAAAGTATGGAAGTGTTGCTGGTGACCACCAGACGCTTGATGGCCAGTTGTTTCGTAGGGTTGGCCAACCCTATACACTTGAGGGACATAATGATCATTGAGTAACCCTAGTTAGGGTTTGGATTGCTCTAAGAACAACATAAATCAAATGTTGTATCTCGGTCGCTGCTTCTAGGACCGCTTTGCTTTGAGCCTTGGAAGGGTGTGACTTGCGGCCCCGACCTTTCACCGAACCAATGGGAGGTTGATGGGGGAGGAGACCCCCAAAGGAGTGTGGGAGAGTGGAGGGAGTTCGAGTGCGGAAAAAGTAGCGACTGCCATGAGAGCTAGAGTCAGAATACTCCCCTTCATCCCTGTAGTGACTATGGAGGGGATCAACACGGGGAATGGGACAAATGTTGTTCAAAGATGGGGGTTGTGAATGGGAAAATGGTGGGACAACTGACATATCATAATCCCCTTGAGAACATGTCTAAACAGGAGAACATTTAGTGACAAGAATATGTGAGACAAGAGGGATAGAGGAGATAGTACCCAGAATCGTATCCGCAGGTTCTTCCCCATCCTTTAGAATGATGATGAGAGCCCCAAAAGTATTAATAGTCAGTGCTAGCTCAGGGGACGAAACCTCCGAGGATGAGCCCCAGAAGTATCAATAGTCCACACATGCAGGGAACCACACAGATGATACTGGAGCAACGAGGTATATGTGAATCTCAGATAAGCCCCTATAAGTCCTTCCATGGCGATGAGTGTGCATAAAGCGTTGTTGTCTATCATGCCCATATTTACCTCTGCACCTCAGCACCTCAATCTGCAATCCACGATGTTGTGTCTGTAGGACATTTAAAAGGAATGCCCTCATATTCCAAACTAAAATGTATATTTTAAAGTACACATTTTTTATTAAAAGATTTTGTTGGTTTTTTTTTAAATTAAAATTTGATAATATAATTTTGGGTTAAAGAGTGATTTATAAATGGATTGAGTTTTTTGAAAAGATCTTTAGGGTATGTAAATTGACCAGATTACAAAATTTAAATTTATGATTTTAAAAATCTCTATTAGTCATTTGGGCTAAAAAATTAAGTAAAAAATAACAAAAAGTTTATTATTATTGTTATTAAAATGATTGATAGTTTAAAAAATTTTGTTTCATTTTTTTATTAATATATGTTTAATTATATATATATATATATATATATATATATATATATATATATATAAAACTAACTTTATCTCACACACACACACATATATATATAATTTCATCACACATATATATTTAAAAAAAATTAAATTTATATAAATCTTAAAGATAAATTTAAGTTGGTTTACAATTATTCTAATTTTATTTTTTCAAAATTTTTAAAAAAAATTATAATAATTAATTTCTATAAAAATTAGTTTATTTGAACCTAAAGGAAGTGATTATTTAGAAAATTTTAAATAAGAATTATCTGGATTTTTTTAAAGGCTTTTGTAAAGTGTGGTTTATCTTGTGTTAAACACCATGTTAAAGCACACACATGGTGTATGAGGAAGATGAACACACACACAAGAGAAACACACAATGAAGGATAAGCGTGAGGCTTTCTTATTTTTTCCATTATACATGATGCACATTTATAGTACAATGGTATGACTCTTGGTTTCATATTCCAAGGTCACTTGGACTCCATTGTGACTTTTCGCATTCCACACCTACCCATGTAGGATTAGGTGTTCCAACATCCCCCCTTAATCCGAAGGGGTATGTGTGAGTCCAAGAAGAGAGTTGTAATACAAATATGCAAAGTATGCATGGCAGCACTTGGGCTGAATCAACTCTCTGAAATGTTGGAAAAAGAGGTGGTTTTAGGATGACCACAAACACTGGAACGCAATACATGTTGCAGTTCCCGGAACTCTTCCAAAACTGGCAAGAAGCTGAAGGCTTCTGCTAGAGGAATTGTCCCTCATAAAAAAGGGAGACCTTCAACCTAAAATAAGGGAGGTCTACTACCCGTGATGGTTTTAGGATTACCAACAAGTCTGGAATTCTTGAAGCATTTCCCGGAACTCAACCATCACGTCAAAGGAAGCTAAGGTCGCTAAGTCAAGGCTTCACAGAGGGCGGTTCATATGAAAGTGACCTTCGACCTAAAAGAAGCGAGGTCTACTTCACCGTGTGATGGTTTTAGGTTATCCACCAACCAAAGAGGATGGTTTTAGGTTATCCACCAAACCAAGCATGTCATGGGGGCTTGTGCCTCTCAAGCACATTCCTCAATCCGTAATGACGAATTGTGTCTGTGCTTCGCGCAGAACTCACGGTTACACTCCGAACATGGAATGAGAGATGAATTGCAGGTTTCAGCCATTTTGGATCCGCGCGTCGAAGCTAGGCTACGACCACCATTTTCTCATCGTGGAAAGAGAGATATGAACCCAGTCCCAAGTTTGTTTCAATATCTCAGAAATATGTTTTTGATGATGACGAACATCTTCTTGGCTGTTGATGCCCATTGCCAAGAAGCGATCCATCCAAGATGAATCTTGGTTCTTGCAGGAGGCTTGTGTCTGAAGCATCTGTCTAAAGAATGGGTGTGCCGACCACAGTGCTTACATGGATGAAGATCAAAACAATGATCTTTCATATGGCCAACTCGATCACAGTGTTGGCATTTTACAATCTGTTGTGGAAGTGGAACAGGATCTGGAACAGCTGCAGGTGAACTGTCATACATGAATCCGGCACTCTGAAATATGATGGGCTTGATGTAGTCTGGAATATGAAAGGTCACATCCTTGTCATATCCAAGACCAATTCTATGCTTATTGTGGACAAGCTCTTCCCAAGGTCTGATGATGGGTTTGAGAACTGCAGGTTGAACTGTTGCATCTGCATGTACATCTGCTCTTGTGTAAGGAACTGAATGGGAATCATCTGCAACTTTATCTTCTTTCTTCTGATGAGAGTCCTTCACAATCTTCTGAACAGAAACAGGTTCAGAATGGTGACTCTTTTGCTGAAGTTCTTCTTGTTGGAGCTGAGATTCCAACTGCAAAAACTCAATCTTTTCTTGTGCATTTTGCGAACAACTTTGAATGTTACAAAGATCATCCTTGCTCATTTTTATGATATCATCAACATTTGAATGAATGAGGCTATTCAACAACACTAATGCCTCATTGATTTTAGCCATTTTAACAACTTAGGGTCAAAAAATGAAAAGGTGTCGACTTCAACCGAAAATGCACCCGTTTACAATGTGACTCAACAACAAATACAATTGACTCAAGAAATTCTCAAAGTACAAAGTGTGCTCCTCAAATGATGGAGGGCAATCAACAATCCAACAACTCAAAAACTGATTGCAACTATGAAGAAGCTACAAATTCCACTCAAAATACAATGTTAGCGCAATACATATCTCTGCAAAATATTTGAATGTGCAGCAAAAACACTTGTGCAAGAGGCGTTTAAGGCAGCTGAATTTTCCTTCAAAGAGTTGTTTTGCAATGATGGCAAACTTGTCTTCAAATGTCAATTTCTTTAAAAAATCACCCTCTTATATGCCACAAATCACACAATGTCAAATCTGCAATATGTATATACCATTTCCTCATGTGCCATTTCTTCTTTTACTGTTGTTCATTTCTTCTTATTTCCCCTCTCTCTGCTGCTGCTGTTGTTTTTTTATTTATTTATTTATTTATTTATTTATTTTTAAATTAAAAAAAATTAATTAAAAATGAGAATAATTTAAAAGGAAAGGAAAAATTATGGGAATGGGATTATTTAAAGGAGAAGGAATTTTAAAATGGGGAGGAATTTATGAGGGTGGGGGATTATATTAAAATAGGAATTAATAAAAAAGGGATTATTAAAAAGAGATTATGGGTATTAAAAAGGGAGATTAATTAAAAGGCATGGGGGTTATTTATTAAAAAAGGGAATGGGGGGTTATTTAATTAAAAAGGAAGGGGGTATTAATTTATTGAAATGAGAGGGGAGGGAATTTAATAATGGAGGAAGGGATTTATTAAATTAAAATTAACGTGGGGGGTCGTATTATATGGGAGGGAGGCGTATTATATGGAGGAGGGTGGGGATATAAAAAACAAAAAAGGCCGAATTTTAAAGTATGAAAGGGGTGGTAATAAATTTAAAATTAAAAGGAGTAGAGGCGTATTATATGAGGGGAGGGGCGTAGAGGCCGTGGGAAAGGGGGTTACGGTGCGTTCGATTTGCAGGAAGGTGAATGGGTATTGCAGTTAGGAAGGGAAGAGCGAGCAGGTAAGGGAGAGCGCAAGTGTTGTGCGTTTGAGGTGAGGGCGGATTGCAGAGAGGTGTGGGGAGTTGTAGTGCGATAGGAATGGCGTAGGGTGTTGGGAGTGTAATGAGAGTTGGGGGAGCGACCAAGCAAGGGTTTGGATGAGCGCTAGAGAGATAAGGAGCAGTAAGTGTTGAGAGCGTTGATAGCAGAGTGTTAGGGGGGTACGTATGGTGTAATGGGTAGCAGGTAGGGCGCGAGGGTTGAGAAAGCGTAGGGTGTAGCAGCAAATGACAGGTGAGCTGCCGTGGAGCGATGTGAGGAGTTCGAATGAGGGTAGCGTGGTCAACTGAGGTGTGTTGGGAGACTCTGCGCAGGTGTAAGCCCGAGGGTCGAAGAGTAAGGGAAATGTTTGCTGTTGGAATGTGTATGGTAGGAGTTGGGTATGGAGGGCTGAGCCCTGTTCAATTTTATTTTATTTTATTTTTTATTTTAAAACATCAGAGAGGAAAATCGACTCTAAAATAACAACAGAATTTCACTGATATACAATAGAGGTTGGCAGAATTTTGCAGTGAAACGCAGGTACAAGACTCAGAAATTTTCCAGAAAATTGCAGAAATTTCACGAAATATAGCAGCAGTAGAATACTTTCTTCTTTCAAATATAGAACAAAATTTTTCTGGAACTTATAGCATTAAAAAATCCAGAATTTTGCAGGAATCTTCAAATGAAAAACTCAGAAATTCTTTTTCATTAAAACCAGAAACCTCTTCAGAAATCAACTTTAAACAAATTTTCCAACAACTCTCCAAAACAGAATTTAATGGGCAGAAATTGCAGGAAGAAATCAACCTTCAGATGTGCAGTGCTGCTCTTCTCCAAGATGAAATTTCTGAATGCTGCCATGGATTTTGAATGCTGCTCCTCTTCAAAACCAATTCTGAATGGCGGAAAAAACACTGCTGCAGAAAGTCTCTAAATGCTGCAAAAATGCAGATATGCACAGGCCATAAACACAAATGGCTCACTCAAATTGGAGCAGGGCCAGCGATCGCCCGCTTTGATACCATGTTAAACACCATGTTAAAGCACACACATGGTGTATGAGGAAGATGAACACACACACAAGAGAAACACACAATGAAGGATAAGCGTGAGGCTTTCTTATTTTTTCCATTATACATGATGTACATTTATAGTACAATGGTATGACTCCTGGTTTCATATTCCAAGGTCACTTGGACTCCATTGTGACTTTTCGCATTCCACACCTACCCATGTAGGATTAGGTGTTCCAACACCTTGGAAGAGGATGTTGAGCATTTCAAAAGGTTTTATTTTCAATCGAAGCATCTAATTTTTATATGAAACTCATGAGAATTTAGTTATTACATTGCAATTTAAAATATTTTGACTTTTTTTTATATAATTTATTTTTAGTATTATTTTTTATTACAAAATTATCTATATCTTTATGGAAGAGGCTAAACCTGTGAAGAAATGGAGTTGATGTGACCCTCCTCTGAGATAATACTCCGTCTCCAACGTTTATTTCGTCTCCTCTTCTCATCAGGCATCGCCTCCATTTGTATCCCTACCCTCCAACGCTTCTTCGTCATACATGGGCATGGCATGATGCATCACCATCATCCATCCGCTCTATGTTTTCAAATTTTTGAGCGCGATAATGAAATTTTAAAAATTTGGAAAAGGCCGTGTTCCTTCTGCAATGCGTTCATTCCTGTAAAATCATCCACGTTCCTTCTGTAGTGCATTCATTCATGTAAAATCATCAAATTCCATGACGGGGTAAAAAGTATACAACCTACACACTGAAACCTGGTTGCATTAAGACACTGAGGCACAACAAGATATACAACAAATATTCTACCAATGGGGACACTAGCGCAGTTACTTCCTCCAGAAATAGGGAATCAATCATTGGGTCATTGAGAAGTTAAACTCCAAAAGTGCACACAATCACACAACTCAATAGAGTATTTCTTGAACTTCAACTATTTTAAATGTCTTGAACTGTATTTCTTTGTTCTTGTGGCTGACAAGCCCTTTAATTTGTTGTTCTGAATCAATTTTTCTAAGAGAATATAAGGTCATATGTCATGTCATGGGATGGGTATTTTTGAGACTTTGAGTGGTGTTTGTTTTATTTTTTGCAAGCTTTTGCTTTGAGGTCGAGTCCATACAATTGGGCTCACAAACAATTTATATTTGCCATTTTTCCAGCATTGTTCAAATTATATTTATATTTTGATTCGGTAAGAGGCCGGATCCATGCAGTTGGGTAAATTGAGTTATATTTACAGTTGGGTAAATAGAGTTATATTTATATTTTGATCTGTTAAGACACGAGCAAGAACATTTTAAGAAAGAAACCTTTGACTAATTTGAATATATATTTATATTTTGAAAAGTGAAATCTTGAAGTAGTGTGAATATGTTAGATCTAAGACTTTTTGTGATCCATAATGTAGATAAATTTCTTTCAGATTAATCACATCAACTATATTAATGTTCTATAAGTCTTTAAATCTGCTAAACAATAACTTTAGAGAACTAACTTTTTTAATAATAAATGTGAGCTACATTAAAAAAAACAAAATCAATAGAGAAATATGTGTGCTTCTCGAGCTAGTATCAAACTAATATATTCTTAGAAAAGATGAGCCACTTTAAACCGTAATCCTAAATCATCAGATGCAACATGGTAGTGTGGACGTGCACTCAATCACCACTCTAAATGAAGCAGAACTAAAGTGCCAAAGCAATGTTTGACAATTTTTTTTTTAAGGAGTAATCTTTAAGTGTGACTTTTTGAAAAGTTTTCCACTTTATTTTCCGATCTAATTTGTCTAGAATTTGGCAGGGATTCATTGAAATCACAAGTTTGGCGGGTGAGTTCTTCACAATTGAAGTGCCCCAAGGGGTTTTTGAGGGTGTTGAATCCATAAATGTAGTAAAAAAACTAGTTTAAACATCACAAATCAAGATTTGACCACAAATTTTTTCGTTAGATTTCAGCCAGAATTCCACTGAAAACTCCAAAAAGTCGCACTTAAAGACTACTCCATTTTTTAATAAATTATAAGGTCAACCATGCTTCATAAATGATTTTTGAATGAATTAAATAGGAGCAGACCAAAGAAAGCGAAAAACGATTCGCATACCTTCTATGCTATTCGTTGAATCATGTATTTTTTTTTTTGTTAGTCAAAGAAGCTTCTATTATATTATCATGAAAATACAAAATACATGTTGATTTTCAATGACTCTTCCTGCTTCACTCAGACTGGATTTTTTAACTAAGAGATCCACAATGTAATAAGATCTTTCCATTAAACCTTTATTTCCGACGGGCTAAACAACCATACATTCCAAAAAAGAAGCAAAATGAGTAAAGAACTGTAAATTTTTTGTAGATGTTCTATGCTTGATGCAACTTTACTTTTATTACAGTGATCACCCAAATAGTTAAGTAAAATGCTGATAGAACATACCAGTGGATCTATAGAAGACAAACCAGAAACAGGAAAAATGTGATGGTGCGTTATGGCGGTCAACAGGATGCTTCAACTAGCAAAGTCTCCTTGATCAGCCAACCCAGAATGTGTCACAACAATCCTCAAATCAGTCATCCAGTCAACTCAAGTCAACTCCAGAAAAGTCAACGCAGGGCAGCAACATAAAAGTCAACGCAGCTCCAACTTCGGTCAACCTTTTGACCTCGGTTCTTGTGCCAATGTGTACGGCCTCCCAGAATCGAAGTCTCCAATAAATTTCAGCCTCTTTGGACCATGCGTTGACCAAAGTCTCCAATAAATTTCAGCCTCTTTGGACCATGCGTTTCTATGTTTGAACATTGGAAATGATGGACCCATGAGGTGAAGCAAAGAACTTAAATTTAAATATAGATTTGAATATAAATATCAAAGAAGATGATGATAATTAATGTCAACAATAACCATTAAATATATTTTTATAATATTAATTAATTTTATTAATATTAACATTACTTCTTCTTCTTCTTCTTTTTTTAATTATAATTAATGATTTTTATTTAAAAAGAATAATAATAAAAATATTTCACTTAAAAGATAAAATAGTTTTAAATTAAATTTTTAATAATTGGTAAAAACACTTTATCTAGGAGTGTGGAAATAAAGAAATGTTTTTTTTTGCGTGGGATATCAAGTGGCAAGAGTGGGGATGATGAAATGCTGAAATAAATAATTGATATTGTGGTGGTTTTTCCTTGGGTATGAGCTCATTAATCACCAATCAGGGGCTCCTTATTTAGTAATGGAAGTGTATACATTACTTCAAGGTTTAGAAGGTATGAATATTTTTTCCTTTATTTTGATGTTAAGAATTAAAGCTCGTTGTTTAACAAAATGCTTCAATAAGATCCAAAGTATTATCTCATGTTTCACCTTTTTATTTTATTTTTCATTAAAATCTTATCTCATGTTTTTTTTTTTTTTCTTTCATATATTCTAATAATTAATAATCAAAAGAGGTAGATGTTATTGCTAATTAGAATTTATTTGAATCTTGATGAAATGGATAATTAGAGCTCATTTGAAACTTAAGGAAATGTTTTTCAATAGGAAAAGTTCATTTGGTATATTGTGGCTATGGCCAATGCGACATACCTATTTTGCAAATTCTCTCTTGTAAGCATTGTAAATAATTTTTATAATTATTTAGCCACAATTAACTGGTTGAGAGAAAGGGATAAATTTTAGGGCTTGGGGAAGGAGATTTCTTGAGAAACCTCGTTATTTTAAATGTTAGTAAGGGAAATTGAATGTTGTTTTTAATGGAGTTGGTCGTGCTATTAATTCATTTAAAAACAAGGATATGTCCATGTTTTTGTTGGGATAAAATACAAGCAAAGGAAAAAAAATTAATCGGGAGGATGGGCTACGTTGTCTAAGAAAAGAGGGTTAATGTAGACCACGAAGGAAGATATGGTTTTGTCTGTTGAAACGACGAGGAGAAAATATCCTCAATCAATTAGAACCACAATGAGAAGGCGAGACTAGAGAGGTTTGTGAAAAATAGATATGATTCATTTGCTCAAGGGGAGTTGAGTAGGAAGAAACAAAACATCATAAAATTGAGAGGATTGGCTATGAAAATAGTATTCAAAGGAGAACAATTCATTGATAGCTAATTAAGGAACCTAAGAGAGCTTGCTAGGTGAATAATATAGAGCATTTGGTTGCCTAAAGCTAAGGAAACCACTAAGAAGCTTACAAATTGATGAAGATACTGGCCAGGAGTTTGAGACACTCAGGTATTTGTGAGGTTTGATGAAACACTAGATCCACTCTCACTTTATCATGAAAATTCTTAATACCATGGTTTATTTTGATCAGGTGCTCAGTATTTAGCTCAAAAATCAAAGTTTTCAGAATTGCTCAAAGCTAGGATGACAACGTAGAGCTCGTCACCAGGATTCCAATGCAACTCGTTCCATCAAAATATGAGTTCGTATGAGTAAGTTATGATCTACTGGCCGTTTTCTCAAACAACTAAAAAAATTGCAAATTGGACAGGTCGCTGACATGACAACCCAGTCAGTAAAAATGAATCTTCTGGAATATTCTTCAGATTTTTTCCAATGAGGCTGTGACAAGTGGCACTTTCGAATTCACCAATTTGATCTATGTGGGTGAAATTTTTCTAATGGTTAAGGTGGAATTGTGTTTTTTTTTTAATTACTTATTCAAAGGAGAAAAATTCATTGATAGCTAATTGAGAAACCCAAGAGAGCTTGCTAGGTGAATAATATAGAGCAGTTGGTTGCCTAAAGCTAAGGAAACCACTAAGAAGCTTACAGATTGATGAAGATACTGACCAAGAGTTTGAGACACTCAGGTATTTGTGAGGTTTGATGAAACACTAGATCCACTCACTTTATCATGAAAATTCTTAATACCATGGTTTATTTTAATCAGGTGCTCAGTATTTAGCTCAAAAATCGAAGTTTTCAGAATTGTTCAAAGCTAAGATGACAACGTAGAGCTCGTCACCAGGATTCCAACGCAACTCGTTCTATCAAAATCTGAGTTCATATGAGTAAGTTATGGTCTATTGGCCGTTTTCTCAAACAACTAAAAAAATTGCAAATTGGACAAGTCGCTGACATGACAACCTAGTCAGCAAAAAGGAATCTTTTGGAATATTCTTCAATTTTTTTCCAATGACACTGTGACAAGTGGCACTTTCGAATTCGCTAATTTAATCTATGTGGGTGAAATTTTTCTAATGGTTAAGGTGGAATTGTGTTTTTTTTTAACTACTTATTTATGATTTAATATTATTTATATATATTTATATATACTATATAATATAATATATTATATTTATTCACATTATATATATATATATATATATTTGATATTAATAACATTTAAGTTTTAATTAAACCAAACCATAATTAAACGTAACCTTAACCATAGTCATAATCCGCATATATATCAAATAACATAGTCGGTGGATTATTCAAGTGCCAAGGTCAAATACCATAGTCGGCGGATTATTCAATATGCAAAGTTCGTGCCTTGTCTATTGAAATGTAATTTGGGTAAAAGGGTGTATGATGGGAGCGAGGTCGGGTTTGAACCCGAGAACTTCGACCCACAATCCAACACTACAACTAACAAGCCACAACACCATATTTGTTTAACATTGCAGATCCGCATATAATTAAATGTTGTATAGTTGGACCGGCGGAGCGCAGAGGGGCCAATTCGCGGCCAACCCCCCCACCATGTGACCTTTACCACACGACCAGTGTCAGGGCTAACCATTAAACGCATTTAGTGTTGGGCTTAATTAAACTAAATTGCAGTTATATTAATTAAACACACAGTTTAACTTGGAGGTATAGTTGGCGGAGGCGACTTTTTAGGCGGATTTCTAAATTTAGCCATGTTAACTGGTGAAATTTCTAGAATTAGTGGAAAAATTGCAGGAAATTTGTTTTTGCCATAATGAAAGCAATATTAGACCAAATTGAGAAAATTAATAGTCAATATTAGATGATTTGGGCATTCCAGAGACAATGGTACAGGTTTCAGAGGCTGAAAACGACTTCTACATGGTAGTTCAAGGGAGCCCAGGGCCACCAGGGAAGGAGGTCAAGTCTAGACCAGCCAGAGTCAATTTTCAGTAATTGGACAATCATTTTTAGATGATCTGTATGTTCTAAAGACAATAGAACATGTTTTACGAGTAGTTGATTAATGTACACAACACTTTTTCCAAATTTGAGCTAATACAAGAGACTCAAGCTATGGACCTAGACCAAGGAGATGTAGCCGATGAGGGGTGAACTCCTTCATCAAAAACTTGTGTTTATGGCTTTGTTTATGGTTTTATATTCATGTTTATGTTGTTGTTTAGTTCTTACTTATGATATCTATTTATCATTAATTTCAACATAAAACACAAGACAATTTCCTGTTTTGATACTCACCTGAACCAAGGAAACTAAAGCACTACAAGAAAACCAGAAGCAAATAAATTACATTTATGAACTTGTAATTAGCACAACAAAAATAACATACAGGTTCAGATCAAGTGGTATAAGGGCATCAGGTTTCTTAAGGTTATTTGCTTTCTTTGCTAGAGTTTGTGCAAAAGAGTTTTAACAGTTACAATTTTGTGATGCTGATAAGGTTAATATTACAGAGAGGAGAAGGGAAGCTATTGGTAGCTAACACTGAGATTAGGACAAGAACGAAGAGAGCTGAGAAAGCATCATCCTCACCCAAATAACCACTCAAAGCAGCACCTGAAGCACCTCAAGTTCCATCTCCATCAGTTGATATTGAAGAGGTACAAATTGCACAAGAAGCTGAAGTAATTGAAGAGGTACAAGCTACAGAGGTTGAGCTTGAATCCAAATCCGTTATGTCAAGATATGAAGAGACTCATGAAAATTCTAAAGAAGAGGATGTCAAGAGATACTTCAAAGAGATGCAAAGAATGGTTAAAATCGTGTATGAAGCTTTCATGGCAGAAATAGTTGGAGAAGGTCCAAAGCCTCCACATGGAGAAGGATCTTTGAAAAGTAAGAAGGATGAAGAGAAGAGTTCAAAGGGTAGCGAAGGAAAGCCACCTCAATCCACCATTTTCATCATCCTCATCATCACCATCTGCATCATCTTCCACTTCCACCACAAAGACCACTCACATTCACTCAAAAGCCACAAGAGGATAAACTCCATTAATTGGACATAAAGTTTGAATTACCCATGTACAATGGTGAGGTAAATGCAGAGAAGTTAGACAATTGGATATGTCAAGTGGAGGTGTATTGAAGAATTCAAAACCTTCATGAAGATAACATAAATATCCAGTTAGCTTCACTAAGGCTAGAAGGAGCTGCACTAGTTTGGTGGGAAGAAAAGACTCAAGAGGAAATGCGAATCCATGGTAAGATATCCATCACTTGGGTTGATTTTATTTCTGCCATTAAAAAATAGTTTTATCCTTTAGCTTACATGCAAAAAGCTATTTTGAGTTAGCAAAATTTTAGGCAGCTCAAGGGTCAAACAATTCAAGATTATACCCAGGAGTTTAGAAAGAGAGCTTTGTTGTTAGGAGTAAATTTGAATTCCCAAGATACACACTTGAAATACATTGGGGGTTTATATTCCTATTTGAAGCATACTATTCTTATGTTTAAACCAAGCAATTTAGACGCATTTTGTGTACAAGCCACACACTTAGAGGAAAGGGGAAAACAAGGCATAGAGGAGAAAGAGGAAAGTGAGGGTAAAGGGAAAGGAAAGTTTTATGGAAGAGGAAAAATAAATAGTTCTGTAAAAAAAGAGAAGGAAAAAATCACATGCAAAAACTTTTCAAAGACTCGCCATGATGAAGACCACTGTTGGCAAATTCATCCATAATTGAAACCAAATAGATTGAAAGCCAAATAGAAGGGGAAAATTGTTGCTATAGCTGAACAAGACTTAGGGTTAGATTCAGGAGATGAGACAAAAATTACAGCCATGGGTGTGAAAGGTAAACATGTTGCAAGCACTAGTTCTTCAAATTGTTCAAATGATACTCATGATGAAGATACACAAATATAACTTTTCCATATTAGAGTTGTCTCTAAACATACCAAGATTGATACACTTTTTGATAGTGGGTCACAAGCTAACTTGATTTCCGAAGATTTGGTTAAGAAGATAGGCCTTGAAATAATTAGACATCCAAGATCATATCCTTTGGGTTGGATTTGCAAGAATGCAAACTTGCAGGTTACAAGGAAGTGCTTACTAAGATTCAACATTAACTCAAACTTTCTTAATGAAGTTGTGTTTAATGTGGTGCCGCTTGAGATATCAGGTATTGTATTAGAAGTCCTTATCTGTATGATAGGAAAGTTGTATTTCATCGCCATGAGAACAAGTACCACTTGTTTAAGGATGGTATTGAGTACATAATCAGAGCACATAAGAAGAAGACAAGTTTGACTCTTATGCATGCAAGTGAAATGAAGAGGATAGTGAATGCAAGTAAGAACTTGACATTGTTGATGATCAAACAAATAGATGTATTGAATCATGCTTTTCATAAGGACGCTTATGTTTGTAATGAGTTGTTTCAGGATGTTAACAAGTTGAATTTGAAAGAAGGTGAAAAACATTTGCAGCAGTTAACAGTAGTGTTGAGCAGTGTTGAAAACAAGATGTTGGTACAAGAGGGTGCAAAGGTCAAAGAGAAAGTGACAAAGAAACTTGGTAAAGAAGGCATGGGTTCCAAAAATTATTATTTTTGGCTTCCAAAAGGTACATGGAAATGGTTAATATACTTGGTCAAGAGTCGACACAAGTACAAGGCAAAAGCTACTAAAAATCGCCATGGTGATAGTGTGCAAGGTGATAAAGTTTCTAAGTTTTCTTTGATTGTTGACCAAGGTAGAAACAAGATGGGTTCTACAAAAATATATTGTTGTTCTGCAAATTCAGAAATGTTGCAGCATGATGGTGTCAATGACAACAAGAGAAGGTTGCAAGAATCGAGGAAAAAGTTGACTTTTTATGAAAAGCTCCAAATGATGAAATTGGGAAAATTTCAATGGATAGAGACTGGAAGGGTGACGGAACAGTGCCCTCATCCACATAATCAGTAATCAAGAGAGATTTTGGGGTCCAAAAAACTTCTAATGGGGAGGAATGATCAGGTGCTCAGTATTTAGCTCAAAAATCAAAGTTTTCATAATTGTTAGAAACTAGGACGACGTCGTAGAGCTCGTCACCAAGATTCTAACACAACTCGTTTCATCAAAATCCGAGTTCGTATGAGTAAGTTATTGTCTGTTGTTCTCAAACAACTAAAAAAAATGCAAATTGGACAGGTTGCTGACATGGCAGCCCATTTAGCAAAAATGAATCTTCTGGAATATTATTCAGGTTTATGCCAATGAGGTTGTGACAAGTGGCACTTTCGAATTTGCCAATTTAGTCTATGTGGGTGAAATTTTTCTAATGGTTATAAGGTGGAATTGTGTTTTTTTTTTTAATTACTTATTTATGATTTAATATTATTTATATATATTTATATATGTAATATAATAGAATATATTATATGTATTCACATATTGTATATATTATATTATATAATATATATATTAGATATTAATTACATTTAAGTTTTAATAATTAAACCAAACCATAATTAAACGTTAACCTTAACCATAGTCATACTCCACATATATATCAAATAGCATAGTCGATGGATTATTCAAGTGCCAAGGTCAAATCCCATAGTCGGCGGATTATTCAATATGCAAAGTCCACGCCAAGTCCGTTGAAATGTAATATGGGTAAAAGCGTGTATAGTGGGAGCAGGGTCAAGTTTGAACCCCAAACCTCCACCCAACAAGCTAGCACTATAACCAATAAGCCACGACATGATATTCGTTTAACATTGCGGATACGCATATAATTAAATGCTGTACAGTTGGACTAGCGAAGCGCGGAGGGGCCAGCCCATGACCAACCCCTCCACCACATGACCATCGCCAGGGTTAACCACTAAGCGCATTTAGCGTCAGGCTTAATTTTTTTTTAACTGGAACAATTATGTTTTATTGATATAAAGACAGGTTGGGTAAAGCCTAATCAACCATTACATTCTTAAGATTGACTTAAGCACAGTATCCCACTTAGGGGATAAATGCCTTGGTCGGTGTATCTGCATTTATACTGATCATTCCATTTTGTAACGTGCATCCTATATTTGCCAATCTGTCCGCTTCCTTGTTTAAACCTCTGAGAATGTGGAAAATTTGAACCTAGGGAAAATCCTTCAGGATTCTGTTCACTCTTGTTAGCTGTTTGTTTAGCACCGGATCCTTAAGCCCTTTCTTGCTTACTATTGCTTTTATCAACATTTCTGAGTCTCCAAAAACTAAGATTTCGCTTGGATTTTCTTTTCTGGCCATTTGGCAAGCTTTCAATAGATTGAGAATTTCTGCTTGGTTGTTGGTTTTCAGTCCAAGACCCCAGCTGAAATCTTCTTTGTTCCCATTCGGAAAGAAGATCACCCTTCCTGCTCCTAACCTCCCTGGGTTGCCTTTTGAGGCTCCATAAAAAAAGATTGTGCACTTTCCCTGGGATTTCCACCTCTGTTGGAATCTATCCTCTAGATCTCGGATCTACCATCTTTCCTTGTGGATTGGTCGTGTGTTTGTTGGGTGACTGGCCTTACAAGTGTAAGCATCCAACCACATCCTTTCTTCAATTCGGAGAGAGCTGTCGTCTTTGACGGAAAAGTGATTCAAGGTTTCTAAGAGGAGGTTCTTTGCCCGCTCAACCACTTTTGCTGATGGCCATTCAGTGTTATTAAAAATGATTTCATTCCGGGCTAGCCATAGCTTCGAGCAGACATACTTAGGGGCAGCTATCCACACCCGATGCCATATAGATTTGCTAACTATGTTGTGAGGGTAGCTAGCTTTCCAAGAGGAAAACATGATGTCAACCGGGCTTTGAGATGGAGGACGAACATTCAGTCCATTCAGGAATATGGACCAGACCTCCTTCGCAAACTCGCATTCTATGAATAGATGATCTGAAGTTTCCAGTGCGCATTTGCAGAGGACGCAGCGATGTGGGCCTGCTATATTTCTTTCGCACAGATTTTCCCCGGTCATAATTTTTTTGTGGAACAAAGTCCAGAAGAAGAAGTTAATTTTGGGGATGCTGAAGCTATCCCAGATCTATTTCCACACGACTCCGGATGGGATGATTCCTTTTTACTTTGCATCTGAAGATACCCTTGACTTGCCGTATACACCCCCATCTTACCCCAACCCCAGGTTTCTTCTTCTTCTGTGTGCACCGGAGCAAAATCAGAAATGGCGTCTTTAAGGGCATCTAACTGAGATTTTAAATGCTCTGGGATGCTAGGAAAAGTCCAGTGCTGCTAGTTCCTGTTGCTATCCTAGCCCGATATGTCTTCTAATTTCCTGATTCCTTTCGCGTGTAACCAGGCTCTTAACTCAGATATTTCGTTAACTTCTGCTAGAGGGGGATGACCCATGACACTGTCTCTCCATAGCATTCTGTTTTTGCCATTTCCAGGAATTCGATACAGGTAGGATCTAAAGAATTCTATGCCTCTGCTGCACAACTTCCAGGCCTGCGTTCCTTTGGGGTTTTTCTCCACTGTAAAGAATTTTATTGACTGATTTTTGAGGTATTTGAGGTTGAAAATCTGGCTGATTGGGTGATTTGGCTCAGCGTAAAGCTGCCATAATAATTTGCAGCCCATTGCTAAGTTTGCATGCAAGGGATCTCAGATTTGCATTCCTCCTTCTGCGAATGGCCGTTTCACTATATCCCAACTTATCAAGTGGAATCTGTTATTATTTCCGCATCCTCCGTTCCACCGAAAGTTGTGCATAAGTCTGGAGATTTGGTCGGAGATTGATTTTGGAGCCAACATTAGAGAAGCCTGGTATGTGGGCAGAGCCGTGAGAACTGATTTGATGAGCATGAGTTTGCCTCCGGTAGTGAGCCAAAAGCCTCCCCACGCAGCGATTTTCTTCTTGAATTTCGATATTACTTCCTCCCACAGTTGATTTCTGTTAGAGCCTAGCGTTATTGGGAGACCCAAATATTTAATTTATCCCAACCAGCGTATCCTGTAAAGCCCAGATCATTTGCTATTTTCTCAATTATGTGTTGCTCTGTGTTCCAACCATACACAACGATTTTCCTCTCACTTATAAGAGCTCCTGAGATGCTACAGAATTTCTGGAGGATGTTTTTAAAGGAATTTGCTATTCTTGGGGAGGCACCCCCGAGCAAAAGTGAATCATCTGCAAATAATGCATGATTCACTGGATCAATTCCTTTCTCAATTCTAATCCCAGGTATGCTGCCATCTTGTTTTTCCAAGGTCAAATTTCTACCCAAGGAATCTGCCATCAGTATGTAGAGGAATGGGGATAGAGGGCAGCCTTGCCTCAATCCCCTGGTGGCTAAAAAGAAATTAGCAGGTCTTCCATTTACCATGGGAGCAATCCATATCTTCTCTAAACAAGCTTTGATGAGGTTGATGAAGTCCTGGTTAAACCCAAAGGAAGAAAGAACCCTGTACAAAAAAAGAGCAATTAACTCTATCAAAAGCATTGCACATATCCAGTTTGATAAGCATACCTTGTTCTTTGCGAGAGTCGCTGGAATGCAGAGCTTCCTGAACTTGGATGACATTGTCCAGTATATGTCTTCCTTTCACAAACCCCCCTTGTGCTAGAGAAATTAATTTTTGCAGAAGAGGTTTGATTCTATTCGCCAGAAGTTTAGCCACAATCTTATAGGAAGCATTGCAAAGCGAAATCGGCCTGTATCTTGCGAAAGATCCTGGGTTAGCATCAGGCTTAATTAAACTAAACTATAGTTATAGTATTAAACACACCATTTAACTTGGCGATATAGTTGGTAGAGGTGAATTTTTAGGAGGATTTCTAAATTTAGCCATGTTAACTGGGGAAATTTCCAGAATTAGTGGAAAAATTGCAAGAAATTTGTTTTTCCATAATGGAGGCAATATTCGACCAAATTGGGAAATTGAATAGTCAATCTTAGATGATTTGGGCATTCTAGAGACAATGGTATAGGTTTCAAAGGCTGAAAACGACTTCTACATGTGATTTTTCTACAGGGAAGTTAAAGGGAGCCCAGGACTACCACGAAAGGAGGTCAAGTCTAGATCAGCCAGAGTCAGTTTTCAGTAATTGGACAATAATTTTTATATGATTTGTATGTTATGAAGACAATATAATAGGTTTCAGAAGCAATTTATTAATGTACATAACACTTTTTCCAAATTTGAGCTAATACAAGAGGCCCAAGCTATGGAGTTGGACCAACGAGATGTAGCCTAGGAGGGGTGAACTCATTCATTAAAAACTTGTGTTGATGGCTCTGTTTATGGTTTGTAGTTCATGTTTATGTTGTTGTTTAGTTCTTACTTATGTTGCTTATTTATCATTAATTTCAACATAAAACACAAGACAATTTCCTGTTTTGACACTCAGCTGCACCAAGGAAACTAAAGCACTACAAGCAAACAAGAAGCAAATAAATGATAATTATGAACTTGTAATTAGCACAAAAAAAATAACATACAGGTTTAGATCATATTTATACCAGATTGGTGTATGAGATCCATTCCGGCAATTTGGCTGCTAAAGTCTACAAAGACATACATACTCTACTCCCTCTATATATATTCCACCACACCCTTAGCTTTAGCTACATAATTGAACAAGGGTTTGTAAAGAAAGATTTCGAGCATCTCATTCTACTCTCTTGGTAACTACCGTTGTCGAGTCTTTCTTGTTTACAAACAACGCTGCTGCATTTCTTCAAAGATCTATTGTGCAGGTTCTTTGATAACCCTCTGACTTTCTAATGGTGTTTTTTTTTAAAATTATCTTGGGTATTTCATTGCTAATTCTTATATTGCATGATGAGGCTCTCAAGAATATTGTTGGCCTTTGCGGTGATCATATTTCCAAGCAGTGTTTGAGGCACAAAGGAGAAGGCGACCATGAACGAGATGGTGATGAATGCGTGCAGAGATCTGCGAGAGGTGGGTGGTTACAACGTCATCACCACGTCTCTGGAAATCATGGCAGAAGAAATCCTGCCGCCCACACACTACATGTTCTACCCCCTCAACAATGATGCCATAAATAATCTATCGCTCCCATCGTGGCTCATGATGGACCTCCTCCATTACCACACCTCCACCAGCAAGCTTCTTTGGAAAACATTTTCTGCCATTTGTTTTTCCATAATGGAGGCAATATTCGACCAAATTGGGAAATTGAATAGTCAATCTTAGATGATTTGGGCATTCCAGAGACAATGGTATATGTTTCAAAGGCTGAAAACGACTTCTACATGTGATTTTTCTACAGGGAAGTTAAAGGGAGCCCAGGACTACCATGAAAGGAGGTCAAGTCTAGATCAGCCAGAGTCAGTTTTCAGTAATTGGACAATCATTTTTAGATGATTTGTATGTTATGAAGACAATAGAATAGGTTTCAGAAGCACTTTATTAATGTACATAACACTTTTTCCAAATTTGAGCTAATACAAGAGGCCCAAGCTATGGAGTTGGACCAACGAGATGTAGCCTAGGAGGGGTGAACTCATTCATTAAAAACTTGTGTTGATGGCTCTGTTTACGGTTTGCAGTTCATGTTTATGTTGTTGTTCAGTTCTTACTTATGTTGCTTATTTATCATTAATTTCAACATAAAACACAAGACAATTTCCTGTTTTGACACTCAGCTGCACCAAGGAAACTAAAGCACTACAAGCAAACAAGAAGCAAATAAATTATAATTATGAACTTGTAATTAGTACAAAAAAACTAACATACAGGTTTAGATCATATTTATACTTGATTGGTGTATGAGATCCATTTCGGCAATTTGGCTGCTAAAGTCTACAAAGACATACATACTCTACTCCCTCTATATATATTCCACCACACCCTTAGCTTTAGCTACATAATTGAACAAGGGTTTGTAAAGAAAGATTTCGAGCATCTCATTCTACTCTCTTGGTAACTACCATTGTCGAGTCTTTCTTGTTTACAAACAACGTTGCTCAATTTCTTCAAAGATCTATTGTGCAGGTCCTTTGATAACCCTCTGAATTTCTAATGGTGTTTTTTTTTATAATTATCTTGGGTATTTCATTGCTAATTCTTCTATTGCATGATGAGGCTCTCAAGAATATTGTTGGCCTTTGCGGTGATCATATTTCCAAGCAGTGTTTGAGGCGCAAAGGAGAAGGCGACCATGAACGAGATGGTGATGAATGCGTGCAGAGATCTGCGAGAGGTGGGTGGTTACAACATCATCACCACGTCTCTGGAAATCATGGCAGAAGAAATCCTGCTGCCCACACACTACATGTTCTACCCCCTCAACGATGATGCCCTCAATAATCTATCGCTCCCATCGTGGCTCATGATGGACCTCCTCCACTACCACACCTCCACCAGCAAGCTTCTTTGGAAAACATTTTCTGCCATGCTACTAAACTCTTGCATATCCACTCTACTCCATGACAAGAACCTCGTGATCACGAGCAATGTGAATGGGGTTGTGGCCATCAACGGAGTACAAAAATTATTATTTCAAATCAAAGTAAAACTTTTCCAATTCAACAATTCCAATTTAACAATCCTATCAGAGTTGTCTTTAGTGCGACTTTTTGGAGTTTCCGGTGCCAGAATCCAGTGGAAAAATTTGAGGTGAAATCATGATTTGTGTTATTTAAACTGGTTTTTTGGCTGTATTTATGGATTCAACACCTTGAAAATCCCCTAGGGCACTTTGATTGTGTAGGGGTTACCCATAAAGCTTGTGATTTCAACGAATTCCTGCCGGATTTTAGGGAAATTAGACTAGAAAAATCCACCCGAAAAGCTTCCAAAAAGTCACACTAAAGACAACTCGAATCCTATCGAACTCTCTTTGCACTTTTTGAGGCAATTGCTAGTAAATAACTATAGTGATATCAATGGTAATAAACCCTAACCCCAACACAACTATAGTGGTGTTAATGATAATAAATCCTAACCCGAACATGTTGATCTTCCTAATATTAAATTCAAAATCTCAAAATAAATGTAAAACAATCAATTCAAAATATTATTATTATTATTTTTATACTAAAAAATAAAATTATAATTAAAAAAGAAAATCAAATTTTTATTTATTTTTAAATAAAATTGGATGAGAATACTACTAATTTTTTTTTTTTTTTTTTTTTTTGTAACTAGAGAAATCGGCAACTGCGGAGGTATCGTACTCGCGTGACACGGGGTCGAATCCCCCCGGCTACCACTATATACTCTAGGGGAGACGCAATACCCCCAGGCACACCTCCCGGTTCATCGACTAAGCCTTTTGAGCCTCACTGTCGGGGATTGAACTCGTGACCTGCTTATCAACACGAACGTCTTAGCAGTACGTCCGCTGGCCATTAGACCAAGCCCCAGGGGCCTATGAGAATACTACTAATTAGTTAAAATATGAGATTAAATTTGAATATATATATATATATATATATATATATATATATATATATATATATATATATATATATATATATATATATATATTCAAAATATTATTTATTTTTAAGTATGAATCATATTAATATTATTTGTTTTGTTTAAAGGTAAGATTATATTTAAAAAGTTATAAAATTTATTTTATTTTTAAAAATAAAAATAGAATATTAATAATTTGTTAAAATTTCAAAGTTCATATCAAAATTGAAATTCATATATATATATTTTTAATGGCTTAATCTATCTTAAAGAAAGAGGCGCTCTCAAAAACACCTAAGATACTCAAATTATGATTAAAAGATTTGAGTATTATGTTATGAAATATTGTGTTTTTATAATTTTCAATTATATATATATATTTTAAAAGAGTAAATTTAAAATGATATAATTAGATTTCATTTTTTTTATTAAAATATTAATAAATAATTAAAAAATTTAATTAAATTTAAAATTTTATTTTATTTTATTTAAGGATCAGGATAATATATTAGACATGATAAAGATATAGTCTTACCAAACTTACAAAAAAAATCTGTTCTATTTTTATTTTTTTTCTTAAAAAAGAAATCCAATTAAATTTCAAAATTTAAAAAAATAAAATTCATTAATATTTTAATGAATAATTAAAATATCCAATACCATTTAAAATTAATTGTTATTATTTTTTTTTTTTTTGGATTTAAAAATAGGAATAAAATTAAAAGACCGTATTAGATTTCTTTTTTTTTTAACAAAACTCGATTAAAATATTAATGAATAATTAAAAAAATTAAAAGATGGTATCCAATGTCAATTTTTTTAACAAAATCAGATTAAAATACAAATGAATAAATAAGATTGGAATAAGAAAACAATTAAACTAATTTTTTATACAAAACTTGATTAGAATACTAATGAGTAATTAAAAGATTGGATGAAATTTGAAATTTGGTTCTGGTTTTTTGCGACAGAGCATTCATTTTGCCTTTTTTTTTTTTCTGACTGATAGGAGTCTGATTTGGGGAAAGCCTTATTTACAAGTCTATACGCTATTTAATACACTGTAAGGAAGTCTGACAACTGGTTAAAGGTCAACTGTGTGCATAATTTTTCCGGCCTAACACTTTCCATCGAATGGTAATAGATTAACTAGTCTAAAAAGGTCGCGTTTTCATCCAGAATCCGGCAATGATTTTTAGAAAATCTGGCAAATATTTGCCCAGAATCTTGTTTACAGTTGTTAAACTATAATATTTTGAGTGCCCTAAGGGTTTTTGATAGTGATGAATCCATTTCCAACATCAAAAATGGATTTAAACATTCCAAGCACATGATTTTTCGAGTTTTAGTTGATCAGATTCTGGCAATTTTCTGCTGTCCGAGCTATTTCACGGGCTCGGTAGACAACTTCATAGATTAATATTCATCATCCATGGTTTATGCAAGATGATCCGCCATGTGCATGATGGATCATCATCTGTACTGGGTCGGAGTTGGTCCAAACAATTCATCTCCCAATTAAACAAGTCCTTTCCCAGTTAATTGCGAGCGCAGGTTGAGGTGACAAAATTTTTAAAAAATGCAGTGTATGTAATAGCAGGCCTGTACAATTTGAATTTAAATTTGAAATAAAAAATGAGAGGGAGAAATTTTTACATTAATTTATTCATTTAAATTTTGAATTTAGTTTAATATTAGTTCTGCCTAGTGCGGGAAAGTCTCGTTTTATCTAAAGGTAATTCTTGGTTGAGTTGATAGTAAGTAAAGAAGAATATTTAACTTTGGATAAAAATCATATAATAAGGATTGATATGTTCGAGCAAAAAACACAATGAAAACTAAATAAACAATCAGACACACAACATAAAACATGAGACAAAAGGATTTAACATGGTTCACCCAACCAATCTGGGCTACGTCCACCAAATAGAGGCATCGACAATCTCATTCATCAACAGGAAAATACAACAGCAGAGTTTCTCATCTGCTCTTCTGTTCCTCTCACCTCACATCCCTCATGCATATTTGCCTCTACGGGCTTACATTTTATAGCTGGGAGTAGAAACTGAATCATAAATACAATCACAACAAAATAGGATGCAATAACTCCACATCAGGATTAGATGGAGTCAATTTAACAACAAATCCTATTGCTGTCATATTCATGATATTTTCTCCAAATTTAATTAAAAGAAATCTCAAAAATCTCCACCTTGACAACAATTAGCCTGATACCCTATTCCATTATTATTTTTATCTTTTCTGCAAGCCAAGAGAAGCTAGACACTGTCGTAGCTTCTCTAATAAAACTGGTTTCGTGAACATGTCTGTACAGTTTTCCTTTGTATGCACTTTTTCAAGAGAGTCTCCTCGTTCAGTTATAACCTGTCTTACAAAATGGTACTTGATAGGTATATGCTTTGATTTACTATGATAGGCTGGATTTTTAGCCAAGTGAATTGCACTTTGAATATCACAAAATAACTTGATGTTGTCCTGCAACCTACCAAACTCACCAAACAAACCTGTCAACCAAAATTCTTCTTTGCAAGCATGTGAAGCAGCTATGTATTCTGCTTCTGTAGTGGATAAAGCAACAATGTTTTGTAGCTTTGAAATCCAGCTTATAGATCCACCTGCAAGAGTAAATACATATCCTAAATTTGATCTTCTCTTATCCAAATCACCTGCAAAATCGGAATCAACATATCCGCAAACAAATTCACTACTTCTGTCATAAGTGATACAATAATCACTTGTGCCTCTCAGATACTGAAGCACCCATTTCATTGCTGACTAGTGTTCTTTTCCTGGATTTTCCATATACCTACTATCAACCCCAACTGCATGTGAAATATCTGGTCGTGTACAAACCATCGCATACATCAAACAACTTACTACATTGGCATATGGAATTTGAGACGTATATTCCTTTTCTTCATTTGTGTTAGGACATAAACTTGAAGAAAGCTTAAAATGGGAAGCTAAAGGGACTGAAACAGGCTTCACATTGTTCATACCAAACCTCAAGAGTATTTTCTCAATATCCTTCTTTTGTGATAGCCGCAGCTTACCATTACTCCTGTCTCTGAAAATATCCATGCCCAAAATCTGTCTTGCTGCTCCTAGATCTTTTGTATCAAACGTCCTAGCCATATTAGCCTTTAACCTGTTGATCTCTGTTATGCTTTTGCTTGCCAAAAGCATATCATCAACATATAACACTAAGATAATGAACATTCCATTACTCAATTTCTTAAAGTAAACACAATGATCATATTCACTCCTTATATAATTTTGGTTCATCATGAAAGAATCAAATTTCTTGTACCATTGTCGAGGCGACTACTTCAAACCACACAATGATTTCTTGAGCCTGTAGACAAATTTCTTGTTGCAATTTTGAACAAACCCTTCAGGTTGTTCCATATAAATCTCTTCATCTAGATCTCCATGTAAAAATGCAGTATTAACATCTAGTTGTTGTAATTCTAAATCAAGTAAAACAACTAATGCTAAGACAATCCGAATTGAAACAATTTTTACAGCTGGTGAAAATATCTCATGAAAGTCAATTCCTGCTTTCTGAGAAAAACCTTTAGCGAACAGCCTTGCTTTGTACCTGTCTTCTGTATCATCAACACCCCTTTTCAATTTGTAAACCCATTTACATCCCACAATTTTTTCGTCTTTAGGAAGTTCTACCAGATCCCATGTGGCATTCTTGTATAATGCCTTTATCTCGTCCTTCATAGCTTCTATCCACTTATAACTGTTAGAACCTTCTACAGCTTCCTGATATCACAAAGGTTCATCATCATTAGTGGTTAAAGCAACTGAAGTAACATAATCATCATACCTTTTAGGAGGACGTCTGATTCTCGTGGACCTCCTTAAAGATGTTTTTGGTACTTCCACAATTTGCTGATTATTATCTGTAGGAAATTCTTCATGATCTGTATCTGAAACATGTTCATGATCTGCATCTGAAACTTATTCATGATCTACATCTGAAACTTGTTCATCTGGACTATCATCAGTATTTGAACTAGTTTCAAATTGAATATGTTGAATCTTAGGTACATTATCATGTTTCAATTTATCATCTACATCTGGATTATCGAGTGAAGATTCATTGAATTTAACATCTCTGTTAATGATGATCTTGTGAGTAGTAGGATCCCACAACCTGTATCCCTTAGTCCCATCACCATATCCAAGAAAGATATATCTTTTTGATTTAGGATCTAATTTAGAACGCCGATGTTTCGGAATTAGAGCATATGCATCACAACCAAAAACTTTCAGTTTAGAATGATCACAAGGATGACCTTTCCATACCTCTTGAGGAATTTTGCATCCTATTGCAGTTGATGGTGATTGATTTATCAAGTAACAATCCGTAGAAACCGCTTCTGTCCACAATTCCTTCTGCAAATTGACGTTACTAAGCATACTTCTCACTCTCTATACGAGAGTCCTGTTCATGCGTTCAACAACTCCATTTTGTTGAGGAGTATATACAGTAGTTTTATGTCTTTAGATCCTAGCGTCCTTGCAATAATTATCAAATTCCTTTGAAGTAAACTCACCACCATTGTTAGTTCTTAAACATTTAATGGTTCTTCCAGTGATGTTTTCAACTAATGCTCTAAACTGCTTGAAAACTATGAATACATCAGACTTCTTCTTTAACATATAGACCCACACTTTTCTAGAGAAATCATCAATAAAAGATACAAAATATGACGATCCTCCATATGAGGTTGTAGGAGATGGACCCCAAACATCAGAATGGATATAATCAAGAATTCCTTTACTAGTATGTTTTCCAGTTTTAAACTTCTGCTTGCTTTGTTTCCCAAATATACAATGTTTGCAGAAATATAACTTAGAATATTTTAAACTAGGAAGTAACTTACGATCATATAAAATTTTTAATCCTCTTTCGCTCATATGGCCCAATCGTTGATGCCATAGATGAATATAATTACTGTCGTTTTCAGATACAGTAGAAGCATGATCTGAATCTGTTCTTCCTTCTAATTGAAAAAGATTTCCAATCTTCTTTGCTTTCATTACTAGTAAAATTCCTTTATAAAATTTCATTACTCCACCTTGAATAAAGGTTTTATATCCATTTGTGTCTAGCACTCCTAGAGAAATGAGGTTTTTTCTGAGTTCAGGCACGTGTCTTACATCAGTTAATATTTTATTTGTCCCATCAAATTTTTTAATTTGGATGCTTCCAATTCCTACAATATTACCTGAGACATCATTACCCATGTAAAAAACTCCATCATTGATTCATTTATAAGATTTAAACCACTCTCTATGAATGCACATGTGATTTGACACACCAGAATCTAACAACCAATGTTGATCATGATTAGACAAACTAATTGATAACACTTCATCACTCATACCTGAAACGGATGCTGAACCTGTATCTGTCGTGTTTGCTTCTTTCTTCTCGGTCGAAGAGTCTCCTTTGGATGTTTGTTGTCTCTTCCAACAGTCCTTCTTCAAATGTCCCAATTTGCCACAAAACCAGCACTTTACCTTACTCTTCTTCCCTTTCGATTTTTACCACGATTTGTTCTACTTACTGAAGCATCTTTCTTTAGAATGACCTTTGACCATCATTGCTTCTGATGTAGCCGTTTTTGAATTTGACCTTTTCCTTGTTTCTTCAGACAGCAAAGCTCCAACAACATCATCAAACTCAAGGGTTTCTGATGAAATAAGACTTATAAAAGTAACAAAATGATCCCATGACTCGGGCAACGAGCATAATAAAGTTACAGCTTTATCTTCTTATTCAAATTTTACTTCTATATTTTCTAACTACACCAAGAGAGTATTCAAGGTATTCAAATGATCAGTAATTGATGTACTTCCTTCATGCGCAAGCTATACAACTGTTGCTTCAGAAGAATCCTATTGGTTAAGGATTTTGTCATATACAGCTTTTCAAGCTTTGTCCACAAACTAGTAGCAGTTTTCTCTGACATGATGTTAAACAAAACATCATCCGCCAAACACAATCGAATGCCGCTCAATGTTATTTCATCCATGTCACTCCATTTGTCATCTATCATGGTGAAAGGTTGTTTGGCTTTGCCTAAAAGTGCCTTCGCCACGCCTTGCTGTATGAGTAGATCGTGCATCTTCACTTTCCAGATATCGAAGTTGTTTTTCCCATTAAAATTCTCGATCTCAAATCAAGCACTTTGATTTTTTGACATTTTGAGTAGCTTGTGTCAAAAAATTCCAATCACAAATCTTAATAAATGAAGGTTTTTAAAAAAAAAAAATAAATCAAAATTAATAATTTTGATAAAAAATTCCTTAAGCCCTTAATAAATTGATATTAAAATCCTTATAATACCCCATTTAAATATTGATTGATAAAACATCGATTTTAAACGAATACAATACAAATCAAAATTTTCTTTTTTGAGCAAAAAAACAAAATGGCATTTTTAATATACAAATCCATTTACAAAAGGCATATCTAAAAAACAAATCGATTTTAAATAGCATTTAAATGCAAATCGATTTTCTAAATGGCACTTCACTCAATTCCACTGCGGCAGAAATCACTTACCCAGCCTCCACGAAACATTCAACGGCACTCTTCATCAGACATATATAACTGCAAATTGATTTTTTAAAATGGCACTTCACTCAATCTATATCAATGGAATTTAAATCTTTAATGGCATACAAATACATGCTTTCACCGTTCAGAAGTCCACCGTTCAACTATCCAAGCGTTCAGAAGCCACCATTCAATGCTGCCAGGCTCACAGCTGTTGGAGAGGTAAATCCCCTTTGCGGACAGAGGCGATCCCTACTAGCCCAGATCGGGTCTAGCAACAATCAGACACTCAGTGATGCAGGTATCTAGTTACAAAAGCGACAAAACACAACGAGTTGCCTACCTCAGGTCCTACGCAACGATCATCGAAGAAAGGATGACGCTTCCTGTCCTCCGTTTTGGCAGATCACGATCCTTTTGCTTAACACGTCCGAACACCTGCACACATGCGAAGAAACACAACGATACACAGCATATAATCTAAATATTGTAACCATACATCAGTCAGAGAGGATTTAATTCATTGCATCAAAGACAAAGACACATGAATGAAACCATAATCAATGTCGCTTATCATTAATAATAACAAAGGAAAGATACAACCCAAAGTTTTGACGCTAGATCTTCCTTTAGCAGGGTCGACGTCGACAGTGGAGCACGTCTCAATGAAGCTCGTCAAAAATGGGACAAAGCTCTCTCTCTTCGGCTTGGCTCTCAAAGGCTGTCTGGCGATAGTCTCCTTGCTATAAGTTCAGCTCTTCTCTAGTGCTATTAGGACTACTAGCTTGCTAAGGGAAAATGACAAGCTTATATAGATGGTGGAAGGGGAGTTGGGATCCCTACAATTGTGGGATTGGCCCTATCCTCAAGGAAGCTTCCATGATAGGTGGAAAACCACCTCCCATACATGGAGATCCGGAGCCAAGCTTCCCAACTCATTTTAGAGACTCGTTCAGGAGTTTGTTGGAATCAAACTTCCGCCATTTATTTTTAAAAAACAATCCTTATTAAGATTGGCGCAAGAAAGACACTGGGACAGAGTGCTAGTTGGCGTGCCCTATTTGGTGGATTTTCCCCATTGGCATGAAGGCTGAACTGGCTAGTTGCGCCAAGGCCAAAAGATCATTTTTTTATGGTTTTTCCAAGGTAAATTTCTTCAGTGGAATGATTTTCCTTGTAAAGGGGGACGCCATGAAAGCGGTTTCAAGTTATGTCACTCCTCACAGGTCACAGAAAAGGCCCTCCAATGTGCGGGACAGGGGATTGCAGGGACGGTGAAAAATTACTGTGTAACAGATGCCCCCTAAAGCATGAGGCCCAAGAGAGAGAGAGGGGTGAAATTCTTTATGAGAATGTGCCCAATTGAAAACACTGCCGTCGGAAAACCTGCGTAGCAAAAAAAAACTGATATCTCAAATACATGATATGTGGTATGGGCGCAGCCATCCATAATAGAGTATAAAATAATCAGGATCCAAGGTATGGACATAGCCATCTAGTAAGGGTCAGTAAATAGACTCAGGTATGGTCACAACCATCCAATCAATAAGTCATGTATCCAATCATGATAATCCACAAAATCCGTAGCCTGGATTCCATGAGATAAAATCCAGGGTCTTGCGCTCCATCTCAACCCGAATAGAGTACAAATCCTAGCATGTGAATATGTGAGCTAAAGTTGAACATGCAAGAACATCGTCTGATTACCAGCCAATGATGAAAACCATTAATAGACGCGAGAGGAACCACCAATAACGACAATATCCCTCAAGGTACTATAGGTACAATCCACGGAATGTGAATAGTGAGCTAGCGTTGAACACCTGCAGAATCATTCGATCGAAGGCTAATGATGAAAACCTTGCATCGAATGCGAAGAACCTGCCATTGAGGCATGCAGGCTCCAAGGTACCGGAAGGGAGTCTCTGGATCAGCTTCCTGGATAATGAGCTAAAGTCGACAGGAAGTGAACTTGATTGAAGGTGGGCCATAATTTTTCCCACATCATCGACATGAGACAGAGGAATATAATGTTTGTGAATCAGGATCAGATGAAAATCAGAGGAGGGTGGAAAACTGCAGAGGTCAACTTCTCTTGAACATATCGGCGACACGACACTGGATTTGGAAGTATTTGACATCAAAAGATCTGAGGTCATGATGACGATGAAAAGAGAAGATGAGAGGTCAGAAAGGATAACCCAAACCCATGGAGGCAAGCAGAAAACGAGATGAGATGTCCCCAACCTGACACGAATGCAAACAAGTGCCATGTTCAAGAGCGACATACTGCTGACACAACGATGATACTGGTTTCATTTTCCCCACCATTTTTGGTGAGTACCCCAATTATTTTTGAAAATAAGCTTGAAGGGGATAGCATATGCTTGTGATATAAGTTTGTCCTTCGGAAAAATACAACCTAGTACATTTAACGAGCCCTAGGAAGGAGAAACTCGAGTATCATCATTACGACGGAATCCGATGCCATCAGGTTTTAACAAGTTTGACAAAGGAAGAACTCGACATCTTTTCATGTTTAGAGAGTTTGAAAAGATAACGGAAAAGTAAACTCTGATAATCCCTTTTCGTAGATAGTTCCTCAGATCCGAAAAGGTAGAAAACTATGTTTGAGAACTCCTCCTGGTCGCAATAGGCTAGGGTATTCCTTTTTCGTAAATAATCTATCCAAACCCGAAAAAGGGGTAAACGTATACTGGGTAGATGTCGTTTCGCAACCAATTTAACGAGATGAAAACGACAAGCGACTCGGCGACCTTTTCATGTTTAGAGAGTCAGAAAAGAGTTGAAAGATGACTCCAGTAGTGACTTTTTCGTGTTTTTATCGAGTCCAAAAAAGTATAAAATAAAACTCGTATCGTCATCCTAGTTGCGTGAAAACCTGTTACTGCACAAGAAAGCAAGCGTAAAACCCATTTTTGACAAAATATAATAAAATAATGGAAAAATAAGCTTCAAAACCTAACTTGGTCACGAAAAGTTATAAATATGACAAAAATATTAAAAACATATTTACTTTTACTTTTTACCTCTTGTGAAGAGCAACAGTGAGTTTTTCCTATGCGAACTTGCGGCAACGATTGTGGACGATCCAGCGCATCATTTCAGTTCTCATTTGTTCCAGGTAAGAGGCGCTTCCCTTAATCATTCGAGATCACCACGGTATTGGGCACGATCGGCGCCACCGCTCAGAAGGGGTAGCGCCAGTTGGCGCGAATGTCAGCAAAACAGCTGCGCCAATGGCGCAACCTAAATTTTTGCTCAATTTTTACAAAAAATGAACCAATCAACTGGATTTTTTAGAGTTCAAGGGATCTAATGAAGTGTTTGTGATCATTTTGGTGCAGGTACAAAGTCACAATGGTGATCGAATGGAAAGAAACAGAGCATAGTGAAGAAGATGAAATGGCCATGGAGAACGAGGCATGTATGAATGCTCTCTGGGATTGCGGCTTAAAAAAGTTCTTCTTAACACCATGTCTCAGGGCACAACCTGAATTGCTGCAGTACTTAATCAGTATCTGGGACGAGAATGAAGAGAAGTTTAGGCTTCGAGACAAAGTATTGGAGATCGAAGTATCCAATTTTTACTTCATAACTGGACTATCTCGCAGAGGTCCAGTCCCGATCTTGACAGGTACTAGGCCATCTAGTGAAAAAATGTCAATGGTAATGGAAAGAGTGTGCCTAGGGACGCGAACTGGATCAGGTAGCGGGAAGGTCGACATCCACACGGTTCTTGATCTAGCACTCAGGGTAGTGCTCCATACCGTTACGGGGTCACAGGCACCACATGAGGCTACTAAAACACAGCTCCTCCTAGCATCAGAACGCATGAACCTGACACTATTCGATTGGGCCACTACCGTAACGATGAACATCAAACGACAGTTGACGAAGTGTAGGAAGACCAAACTGAAGCAGTTTGTGTACAAATATATCTTGGTATCGTTCATCCTTGAACGATTACCAATCTTCCAGGGCTAGGGGGCGATAGTCGTCGAGCCACCGTTGAGAGAGCCACGGATGGCTCGATGGGCAGCACTCATGCCCAGATCAGGTGGGGGCCAGAAAATGTCATGGAGGCTCGAGTTCTTCGTATGGCTTCGGCAACAGTTGATCGTCGTAGAGGACTGGCCCTATGCCGATACTGACTTCACGGGAGACCCAGATCTTCCACTCCCAGAGGGAGAAGACTGGGATGAGGAGCTGGGTAAGATTCTTTTTTATTTTGTGTATTTTATGATTTTTTTTTGGTATACATGCACGTTCTAACAAACAATCCTATGTGTATGCAGATGTTGGCCCAGAGAGGCCCGCCGGGATGTCGCTGATCGGACGGAGGACCCCTCTCGCCTATGACCCTCAAGGCGAGGGTGGCGAGGGGAGTGAGCTAGTTCAGAACTTGGAGGGAATCACCCATGGGATCCCAGATTATGCTCATCTAGCAGATGTCCCATTGGCTTATCAGAGGCACACCATGGGGGTGCCTAGTTGCCTTCATAGTTTACTGAGGCGACTGGTGCGGGCAGTGACATGCTACCATGAGCACCATTTTGATTAGTCGTCTAGACTTTTAATTTGCACATTTTTGAGAGACATGTTGTCTCTGTCTATTATTAAAATAGATATGTATATTTTTGATTTTTATGTGATGCACAAAAAATGCAAACATTTCGACATATATATATATATATATTTGGATGGATCTTTTTCACATATGATGATGTTTTTACAAGTTGCGTAAATGTCTATCTAAAACCATGTTAGCTACTGCATTTGTTAATGCATTCACGTGTCTGGGTATGTGTTGATATGTAATGTAATCAAAATTTCTTTGCAGTAAACGAATACGTAGGTATAGTCGTAAAATGGATGGGTTTCTAACTGAATAATGACCATTGAGTTATAACACTACAAGCTGTGAGTCCAGATATACAAGTAATGCATGAATACCAAGGTTAATAGCCTCGTTTAACAATTCCAAAACGACACTATACTCCGCGAAATTATTTGTGGTAGGCCCTAGACAAACACCTTGTAAATTGACTAACTCACCAGCAGGATTGTAGATTACCCAGGCTGCTGAGGACAGATTCCTGGTACTGCAGGAGGCACCATTCGCGAAACCGAAAAAAGTAGTAATAGACATCTGCACAATCAAGAAGACCCAATCAGTAGAAAGACGCTTACAAAGCACACCATACCACACATGCACAAAAATGAAATCACTCACTTATGTACACACACCACACCAGAATAATTCAAGCGTAGTACTTCTTGAGGTACAACCCATAGGTACAACCCATTTCTAGGCTGCGCCAGAGGAATACCTCCATAGTCGATTAGCTCAGAGGCCCCATTTTTTAATACTCGCTTGACGATATAGGGCCCATGCCACATGGGCTGGAATTTTCCCGCTCCAAGTTTATCGTGTGCTTGGTCGTATAAGAGGATGAGGTCCCATTCAATAAAAGAACGTGGAGAAACCATTTGATCAAAATGAGCCTTAACCCGCTTTTTCTGTGCTTTGATAACCAAAGCAGCCAAGCGGCGGGTTTCATCTAGTCGTTCTAGATACAGGAGACGTTCTTCCTCTGGGGAAGTGTTGGGCAGTAATTCCACAGCCAACTTCAGCGAAGGGATCTCACATTCAACCGGGAGAGTCTCTCCCAGACCGTACACCAGCAGGAAAGGTGTGAATCTGGTTGCGCTCTTTACAGACGTTCGATAGGCCTAGAGAGCTGAGAACAATTGGAGATGCCAATTAGATTTGTGAATACCAATCGTTCGTTGAAGAATTGTAACAAGTACCTTGTTCACGGCCTCAACCTGGCCATTCACCTGAGGGTAGTATGGCGTTGAGCTGTCATGACGCAAGCCCAACTTTGATGTCATCTCTGCCATCATGTAATCCTGAAAATGAGTGCCATGGTCGGTGAAAATGGCTTGAGGAACTTCGAAACGCGTAATTACATGGTTGAAGATGAATTGAGCGGCTGTATTACCGTCGGCAGCTAATGTAGGCATCGCCTCGGCCCACTTAGTGAAGTAGTCCACGGCAATGATTATATAAGCATGCCCCCCGGCCGAGTGAGGGTTACATGTCATAAAATATATGCCCCATTTGGCAAAAGGGTCTGCGGTGATGACAGGATGCAAAGGTAGGGGTGGCGCATGCATCTTGCACAAAAATACCTGGCACGCATGAAATTTTTGAACTGCAACGATACAATCCTTGAATATAGACGGCCAGAAGTAACCCGCACGCAGAATCTTCTGGGCAGTAGCATATCCGGACATGTGACTGCCATAGGCGCCACTGTGACAATCATTCAGGAATTTCTCAGCCTCTTCCAGGGTCAAGCATCGGCGAAGCACATAATCAGCTCCGACACGATACAAGGTAACTCCGACAATGCGATATGGTTAAGATTGATTTCAAACGTGACGTCGAGCATCCTTCGTCAAATCGGACTGGAAAGTGGATGTCTGAAGGTACACGATGATGTCACCGTACCATGGATCATGAGTGTTGATAAGAAAGAGCATTTTATTCGGGATGTGATCCTTGGATTGGGATGGAACGAAGTCTGTCGGGAGAGAGTAGATAAGATCAGCAAAAACCAATGATTTCGTCGATTTGGCAGTGGTGAACTCCAAATCGAACTCATGAAGGATAACAATCCATTTGGAGTACTTTCCCCCTAGAAATTGTCGAGAAAATATGTATGTCATGGGGTTGCAGTCAGAAATCACGGTTACCGTACGCAACAGAATGTAATGGCGGAACCGCTGAACAGCCTGGACCGCGGCAAGCGCCAACTTCTCGATGTGGGCATATCGCATTTCAGTGTCAAGAAGATTCCAAGACAGATAGTAAACCACGTGTTCATTTCTGTCATTGTCATCTTGTACTAGAACCATGGAAATCGTGCTAAAAGCGGCAGCCAAATAAAGGGTGAAATCGCGATGATAGTTGGGAGGATGTATTAACAGAGCATTGACTAGCAACGTTTTAAGTTTATCGAAGGATTGCTGAGAAATATCATCCCAATGGAAGGGAACGTCCTGTTTCAAAAGTCACGTAAACCCCTTGGCCACTTCTGCATAGTTTGGAATAAAGTGACGTAAGAAGTTGGCTTTCCCCTGTAGACTCTGAAGTTGATGCAATGAGGATGGGGATGGAAGGTTAATGATGGCCTCGACCTTGAGGGGGTCAAGGAGAATTCTGTCTTTGGAGACGATGAATCCCAGAAGATGACCAGAATCCACGCAGAAGATGCACTTGTGAGGATTGAGCCTAATATTGTAACGTCTGCAGTAGAGGAAAATCTGGCGGAGGTGTTCAGGATGGTCCTCGCGCCGAGTTGAGTGAGCCGGAAAATTGTCCAGGTACGACTGAACGATGTGACGTATGTCATGAAAAGCATAGGACATAGCACACTGGAAGGTGGCTCCAGCGTTTTTAAGCTGAACGGGAGCTTGTTGTAAGTGAAAGTGCCCCACGAATAGATAAAGGCGATCTTATGTTGATCAGCGGGTAGAATATTAATTTTATTGTAACCCGAGAAGCCGTCCATGAGGGAATATATCTCACTCCCTCCGCAGTCATCGATGATCTGATCTATAAAGGGAGTGGGGTAATTGTCCTTAGGACAAGCCCGATTAATGTCTCGGTAGTCAACATAGACCCGTATAGTGCCATGCTTCTTATCTATAGGGACAATATTAGAAACCCACTCTGTGAGGGGAATTGGATATATGAAGCCCGCGTTAAGAAGTTTTTCAACTTCTACCTTTATAGCTGCGGCTTTTTGGGGATGCACTAGGTGCAGAAGCTGACGCACGGGCTTCGCACCTGGATAGGTGGGAATTTCATGAACGACTATATTGGGATCAATCCCAGGCATATCTTCATAGGACCATGTGAAAACATCTCTGAATTCGCGAAAACTTTCCGTGTATACTTGTATCTCTTCAAGAGAATAAGTAACTCCCACGTGAATGTTCTCGATTACCCCCGGTTTAACGGAGATGTCGATAGGCATGGTTGGTGTGATGTTACTCAGATTTCCCTCCAAAAGAACCTCGTGAGTCAATATCAGTGTTTGAAGAGGCGGAGTGGGAACCTGAGACGCGAAGCGCTCTAGACAATTAGACATTACCCCCAGGCTGGGCATGAGCGAGGAACGATGATGTCCATCGCTCCACGACATATCTTCGAGAGACATCATTTCAAAGATAGCTTCATCGGAGGGGAAGACTTATCTTAAAGGATCGGGCGAATCTGCATCGCCAAGCCAAGGGGATTGAGAATATACATCTAGAGCCATGTTCAAAGGAGCATGTTCAGAAGGAGGAGGATCTGATGCAGCGAAGATCTCACAATAATTGATCTCAACTAGAGTCAAAGGCATCGATTCTACGAAAGAGGTCACTTGTTCAGGTGAAGGGATGATCCAAGGGTCGTCTGACCTAGAGATCATGTTAACTTGAACGGTGTGTGGTGGTGGCGCAGGAAAAATACCCATGAGAACGGGGTCCTTGAAAAGACCGGGTCCTACACTGTTGGGGGGATTGGGAATTTGATCCATGTAAGGTACGTTGTTCTTGGAGGATGAGGTGAATAAATATAACTGATCGACAGTGATAATTTTTCCCTCATGAGGAAACTTCAGAAGCCGGAAGAGGGTGGACAAAATGCATAGCATGGCATGAGTCCAGCTGTGACCAAGAAGAATATTGTAGTTGAGCTTGGCATCAACCACTTCTACTTCTACATTGATTGTCTTACCCTGTAACGTGATCGGTAAACTCTCGAGAACACCCAGGGGTTTTGATTCCCTACCATCAAATGCCTCTAGGGCATTGGGAGATGAAGTAAGAGCTGGAGATCCAATGGCATTCTAACAGGAAGACGACATAACACAGGTGGAAGCACCTTCATCCACAACGACTCTATGGATGTTGAGGCCGTTGATACCTACTTGTACAACGAGAGAAATTTGATGCAGAAGTCAGGGGAGAAAATTTTCCAGGTCGAAGGTGAGAAGACTAGAATCGGCGGGATCAATTCCACTGATTGCGGACACCAGAGCTTTCTGTTGCGATGGGAAAGTTTGAAGCACTTCCAATGCAGACATTGCAGAAGGTGCCTATGCCAAATCCTTAACAATGCTGTAGTGCTGAGCGGCACAGGCGTTTGAATTATAGGAAGATTTTCGCAGAACACCTTTGGAAGGTGGCCTTACAACGGGTTCAGCACTGGGCTTCTCAATTTAAAAAGGACCAGAGATAGGTGGGGGAGGTGGGCCATCAACAAATTCCTTCCCAGCTGCCTGGCGTGATCTAGCATAATCCTTCGAACGCGTAGCAATCGAAACAGGTGCAACACCATTCATCATAAAAACTCGGGACCCAAATGGTGTAGACGGTGAAGGCTGCTCGACCATCTGGGTCTGCTAAGATGGGAATGGTTCTTTGAGAACTATCGGAGTCCCTTTAGAGCCTTTCAGAAGTTGACTAACCTCAGAACGTCGGGGACAATCTTTGGTGTAGTGGTCTCTGTCGCAGATCAGGTAGGCGTACTTCGGTTTGCGTTGGGAACCATCATCAACACAAGGTTTAGAAGACTCTGGTTTTGGGGCATCAGGTTTGGATTTTCCTTTGCCCTTCTTCTTCCCTTTGGAGGCATTTTTCACAGGATTGGCCTGAACAAAATTGACCTCCGTAGTCTTACCAGAATCTGGAGGAGCGGGAAGAGGAGAATTATTGGAAGAATTCGACTTCTACTTCCCATTAGAAGACTTCTGGGAAGTCTGAGAAATGGAACCAATAACACCGTCCACCGATGGGGTAGCTGGTGGCCGCAGGGCATCAGTCAAGATATCATATAGCATGCCAGATTGAGAGTACACCAAATCAAGGTACTGGGCACGAGCGATGGCTTGTTCTTTGGTTACACATGCCCCCATAGCAATATCTTGAGCGATCTTGTTAACGAAGGAGGTAGTGAACCAGTGAGTTAGAATCTGATCAGGAATATCAAACTTGATCAGTCGACGATGACATCGCCACTCATGAATATGATCAGATATGTGAGTGGCTTTATCCTGCTTCAGAGAAGTCAGGAGATGTGTCCCGGCTTCGTAATGAACCAGTAACTGGAAGTGTGTCAAAAAAGCCATAGCTAGCGTATTAAAGTCTTGAAAGATACTTCGGGGTAGTTCTATGTATTGCTTAGTAGCAACACCGGTAAGAGTACAATGGAAGAGATGTAGGAAAATCGAATCATCCACCCAAGAGTTCGAAGAACACCACAGATGGTAGGTCATGACATAAGCTTGGGGGTCCTCTCCAGATTTACTGTCAACTTTAGGACTGTCACCAGGCACCTTGGTTGGAATTGGAGGCCAATATGGATTGTGAAGAATCGGATCATTGGTCAATTTAGATACGTCCGGGAATACCAACGTGGCAAGGAAATGTAACTGAGGATTGAAAGGCATACCAGGCCCTCGATAAGGACCTGTACCTGTACTCCACCCTGGTTGAGCATAAATTTGCCCCCATTGGTTCTGTCTTGGAGGATTATGACCATAGGGAGTGTAAGCCATATAATTGGGTTGATACAATTGTTGATAACCAGTGTAAGGGGGTTGATAACCAGGGTACTGACCCTGATTATATGTAGGCCCTGTTTGAGCAGTGTATGGATTTGACTGCTAAGTATAGGTATAGCATGGTTGTTGTAGGTAATAAACAGAACCTTGGGGCGGGTTGTAAACTGGCCGAGAATGACCTTGAAGGTAATAACCTCCTTGAGGTCGAGCGGGCTGTTGGTAAGTGGGACCCTGCTAAGCTTGATAAGTTGGGCGCACAGGTAGATTTGGCTGCGGCATAGAATGAATCGGCTGCTGAGCAGGGTTGACTGGATGTGCAGGTTGACCTGGTTGAACAGGTTGACCTGGCTGGGCGGGTTGCCCTGGTTGAACAGGTTGACCTGGCTGGTGAAGGACACTGGGTTGGCCCGACTGAGCCGGTTGGCCTGATGGCAGGATGGGGCCAGGTTGTGCCTGATAACCAGGTTGACCTGTGACAGGACCATAAGATGGCCCTGGCTATGCAACATTCAGACCGATGGGAAACTGAGGTTTATGAGGTTGCACAATAGGTTGGGAAGGGTGGAATTGCCTCCCAGGACCATACAACGGTCCAGGTTGATACCCCGGTTGACCTGTGGGTCCTTGTGGTTGCCCTGGTTGGACCACAAAGTGAGGCTGTAAAGGTTGACCCTGAGGGTTGTAGTGTTGTCCTTGCGGACTGTACAACAAACCTTGCTGGCCCGAAGGTTGGCCCTGTAAGGGTTGTCCTTGCGGGTCATATAGATAACCAGGCTGGCCCGAAGGTTGGCCCTGGAAGGGTTGTCCTTGCGGGTTAGAAGGTTGCCCAGCCTGGGCAGATAGAAAACCATGAACACACTAATAAGCCTCTGGAGTAGGAAAACGTAGAGGGTTACCCTGCTCATCATACTGATACGGAAAAACATAAATGGGGGTACCATCCGGTCCATAATGGGAAAAATAAGGATGGTTGGGATCTTGGGATGACTGACCAACCTCAGAGTTCGACTGCTGCAAAGACAAATGATACTCCTTGGGAGAGATATTCTCCGAAATAGTAGATGCTATGTAGATGTGTTCGGGAAGTGACGAGGTCCTGATGGACTGAGTAGTGACAGCGGGTGTAGATGCAGCTACGCAGACGGTAGGCCTAACAGGTACTAACGTGACCTGAGGAGATGACGTGAGAGGTGTCGATGGTGACATCCCTAATGAAGGAATAACCGGCCTTGTGGATGGAGTTGATACTCCCATGGAGCCCAGAGTGGCCACAATCTGACTTAAGGACCTATATCCCGCCGGAAGCGAAGGACCAGGCGAAGACATGACATAAGACTCGGGGTTGTTTTCTGGAAAAATCTGGTAATCTTCACCAGATGTAGGAATTTCCTCTCTAGGAGAAGGACTGGGTGAGTCCATATTTGACCCTGCCGCTAGATCTTCTAGAAGACGACGAGGACTAGGAGGTATAATGGCAGCCAAGAAAGGCGATCTCAATGTAAGAGGAGGAAAATATTCCCCTACTCCAAATCCAAACGAAGCGTTGGATAAGGGCCAATTGAACTCAACTAGTCCACCAAAGGGAAGCTCAGATATGACCGGTCCCCCGTCGGGAAACTTAGATACAATATGCTGCTGAGGTTCAACAGAGAACTGAGAGACCTCTGACAAATCGTCTGTGTAAGGACTACCAGTAAGCGAAACTGAGGGTTCCGCCACTGTGACAACAATGAAAAGAGGAAGAAATCAAAACAAATACACACGGGCTAAAACCAAGGCAAACAATCAAACGGCCGAAAAAAAATCTCTAAAAGGGTGTGTGATCATAGGTGATTAATTTTACCACATTGAAACTTAGCAATTCCATTGTTTCATGTTTTAAGAGTCGAGAAACGAGTAAAAGGTGACTCTATCTCTTTCAATTTGGAAACAAGCGTGAAAGGACAAGTGCTTGATGAAATTTTCAAATTTAATAAGTCAAAAAATATCGAAATGACTACTCTAGAAATCCAGGCCAAAGGGTGTACCAGATATCCATGAACTTCCATATACACCTTGGTAAAAATGAAAGAGAAATCAACCAAGGACTTGACGTACGTGTAGGTAATCTCCCCGAACGTTGTGTCCGATGTATCACGGGTAAAAGGCGGCAGACTCGGCTTCCTACGGATAAAGGAGAGCAACCTAGTGGGGTCTCCCTTTATATACGCGATGGTAGGGGGAGCACAAGTCTGTACTAGCACTGTCTAAAGCCAAGAGGCGAACGACAGCTACTAGGTTTAACGACACCGGAACACGTCACTAGCCTAGACCTCTAGATATTTCGTTAATTTTTCAATGCTGCCTTAAGGTAAATTGAATAAATTTTAGAGTTGATCTTCAATTATGTTTCAATTTCAGGCCCTAGAAAATTTTATGTCTCAAAAATCCTCTAAATGCACACTACATGCCACTAGATATCACTTTGTTCGATGAATAGCTAACTACGGGAAGGTTGAGAGATTTTCAAACAATAACAAAATGATCACAAAACAACCACTACTATCTCTAATGTATGTTAATGAAACTAAAATCTTTTCCTTCAGAGTTATATAACACTAATAATGCATAAATTTTTTCAATTTACACTAACTAATCAAAAGCAAAAAGATTTGTTTTTGTATTTTCAATGTTTTAGAGAAAAATGCACCAAACGAAATGAAAAAACTAATAAAGAGATCAATTTGAGAAATGATAGCGAAAGAGTAGAGACAAGGAAGTTCACTCAATGAAAAACACACCATCAGAGCTCAAACTAATAGAGAAATCCTTCAAATCAAAGAGGAATCCCAAAATACTCATACTAACCGTGTGATCTAGGCTCGGAATGAGACAAAGCGAAATTTGAATGAAAAAGAGAGCAATCACTCAAATAACGCAATGAAACAATGAAAACCAACCAAATGAATGCAAGGAAGCAACAACGAAGTTGACTGAACGAGCGAAAACCAAAAACTCCCACGGGAGGCTCAACACATAATAGCACCTAGATGCCCTAGGGATAGAATGTAAAAACTAATAGTAGAGGGCAAACAATCGGAGGATAGAGGTCAATCACAGTCAACCAGGACTTCAAGGCACTTAGGCGGTCAGAAAAATGACACCAAAACTAAAAATCAGACTCAGAGGGCTAAAAAAAAAGTAAACCCTAGCACCAAACAGGGTTGGCGCAACTGTTTGGATATATCTGGCGCCAAAACAGTGTTGGCGCGGGGGCCTAACTAGCAACAAGTGCCAGTTGGCGCGACTGTCAGGCTAAAAAGTGCGCCAATTGAGTTTTCCAATAACAGGAATGAAAAAGAGCAAACAGAGAGTAGATTAGGTATGGTGGGGGCTGAACAAAGGTTTTACACCAGAAAGAGACAAACCAAAAGAACAAATCAAGCAGACAGAAGCCAAAAGCAATCGAAAAAGACAAGACAAGCTCCAATCAAACTCCCCAATGGAGTCGCCAGTTTGTTGGAGAGGTAAATCCCCTCTACAGACAGAGGCGATCCCTACTAGCCCAGATCGGGTCTAGCAACAATCCACATGCAGTGACACAGATATCTAGTTACAAAAACAACAAAACACAACGGGTTGCCTACCTCAGGTCCTACGTAACGATCGTCAAAGAAAGGATGACACTTCCTGTCCTCTGCTTTGGCATATCATGATCCTTCCGCTTAACACGTCTGAACACTTGCACACATGCGAAGAAACACAACGATACACAACATAGAATATAAATCTTGTAACCATAGATCAGTCATAGAGGATGTAATTCATTGCATCAAAGACAAAGACACATGAATGAAACCATAATCAAAGTCGCTTATCATTAATAATAAAAAAGGAAAGATACAACCCAAAGCTCTGACGCTAGATCTTCCTTCGGCGGAGTCGACAGCGGAGCATGTCTCAATGAAGCTTGTCAGAAATGGGACAAAGCTCTCTCTCTTCGGCTTGGCTCTCAAAGGCTGTCTGGCGATAGTCTCCTTGCTATAAGTTCAACTCTTTTCTAGTGCTATTAGGACTACTAGCTTGCTAAGGGAAAATGACAAGCTTATATAGATGGTGGAAGGGGAGTTGGGATCCCTACAATTGTGGGATTAGCCCTATCCTCAAGGAAGCTTCCATGATAGGTGGAAAACCACCTCGCAAACATGGAGATCTGGAGCCAAACTTCCCAACTCATTTTAGAGACTCGCTCAGGAGTTTGTTGGAATCAAACTTCTGCCATTTATTTTTAAAAAACAATCCTTATTAAGCTTGGCGCGAGCAAGACACTGGGATAGAGCGCTAGTTGGCGCACCCTCTTTGGTGGATTTTCCCCATTGGCGCGATGGCTGAACTGGCTAGTCGCGCCAAGGCCAAAAGATTAGTTTTTAGGGTTTTTCCAAGGAAACTTTCTTCAAAGGAATGATTTTCCTTGTAAAGGGGGATGCCATGAAAGTGGTTTCAGGTTATGTCACTGCTCACAGGTCACGGAAAAGGCCCTCCAATGTGCGGGACAGGGGATTGCAGGGACGGTGACAAATTACTATGTAACAAAAGCATGCAGGTCTACTACCACCATCGGTCAGCGGTCTCAACACCAATTGATGGCCTAACCAAAAAAAAAAGTGAACCTTTGAAACGACAGCAAAATAATCTGCGGGCCATGATCTGCGTGGCCCATTATTTTGATGGAGCTCTAGTTCTACATGGGTGATGAATTAACGACGCCAGCAAGGCTTCATCACGAAATCTATCACCTTAATGCTGTCCATCGATAGCCTTCACAAAAAGCTTCCTCCCTCTGTGCGTTTGAAACTCTAGCTACCGGCAATGAATACAAGATCAGCTTTCGAACTCAGCTTGCAGGAAGCCTCAGTCCTCGGCACTCAATGAACATGCAGTGGCTTTTGGATTATACGCAGCAACATAGAAAACAATGGATAGGTTCTTTAACAGAGCTTTCGCTCAAACGAACTCGGCAGCTCAATTATGCGCACATAAAACTTTTGATAACCTGCGTATACAACACAAGCTATTATACCAATTGTTCGAGCAAAAACCAAAATCAAAACTAAATAAACAATCAGACACACATCATAAAACATGAGACAAAAGGATTTAACGTGGTTCACCCAACCAATCTGGGCTACGTCCAACAAACAGAGGCATCGGCAATCTCATTCATCAACAGGAAAATACAACAACAGAGTTTCTCATATGCTTTTATGTTCCTCTCACCTCACATCCCTCATGCATATTTTCCTCTATGGGCTTACATTTTATAGATGGGAGTAGAAACTGAATCATAAATACAATCACAACAAAATAGGATGCAATAACTCCACATCAGGATTAGATGGAGTCAATTTAGCAACAAATCCTATTGTTGTCATATTCATGAGATTTTCTCCAAATTTAATTAAAATAAATCTCAACATGATATATTTAATTATTATATATCAAGTGAATTTATATATTATTTTATGAATATAGTTGTTGGTACAAATTTTTAATTACATAAAATTGTAAGGAAAAAATTATTAATAATGTTATGCTTCTTGTCTTGTTCCAATTATTAATAGTTAAAGGACACCATTAATATTAGAAGTGATTTGGATAATATACTTTAATGAATAAATGTAATTAAACATGTAAGCTAAATTGACATACTTAATATTTTATTCAATTTTAATTTCTGTGTATGTTTTATTATTTTTGATAATTTTTTAAGCTATTTATAAATGACTTCTAACTTTTCTCAGAGAATGAGTTTAGCACAACAGTCTTTTTTTATGCCTAGGTTATCCAAAGAACCATAGGAACATGACGATTCATCTATAAGACGCATGGTATTTTTCACACCACCCAAAATAAACTTCGAAAAAGACGAGCGTGGAATTGCATTTAGAAACTAAGAAGGATGTTTAAGAAAATAATCATTTGTCTTTACTCTATATATTTCCATGATATTTTACTGTGAGAGAAGATATGTGGCAACCCATATATATAAATAGTAGCATTTTGTTTTTTTGAGTCATAGTGTTCACTTTTTCATTAGTCAAATATTTTGGTTGAGATAAGTAAAAGAGTGTGAACATATGACTTCAGATGATGTATTTATTCAAATTCAAGGAAACAACTAAATAAGACTGGGTGTAAAACAATTTGAGCATTAAACCATATAAGCAATACACCGCAATTTGAGTGTTAAACCATATAGGCAATGCACCAATTCGTTCCATTTATGGATATAACCAATTAATTCCATTTAGGGATATTAGTTGATATGTCATTTTAATATTAAATATTATTTATTAATACACAACAAAAAATTAAATTAGTGCATGCAATATTATTGTTGTGATTTATGAATTTGCAAGTTGAGTATGCACAATTTATACATAATATGATGTTACAATATTTCAACATAGACAACATTACAATTTTTATTATAACTTCACTTATGCTTTCATAATGTTAACTAATTAATTAAGTGGTGACTAAAGTAAGGGTAGAAAATGCTTCAATTAGATTAAAGAGAAGCTTTAAACTAACACTTTCACTACCATGCTCATAAAAATCACAATTTGAGCATATTGAAGGTAAGAAAGAAGAGAAACTAAGGCTCATCTTGATGGCTACCTGTGATTAATCATGTTCATAATATCATTGTTTCCCATGCTTAACAAGTAATTTTTTTTTTCTTTCTATAAGAAAAATGCATCTCCATTGCACCTTAATTAATCTATATTGTTTTCTCACCTTGAAAAGATTACATCTCAATACCATATTACAATAATTGTTTGTTTACTTTCCTTTAAAAAATTCAATGCTAGAGATATGGAATCCCAAAAGATATCTCAAAAACATCCAATCACATCCAAGTTCATAGAAACACTTTCCAAATATCACAAACTTGATCCCACATTTCTTTGTGACTTATAATTTAGTGTCCCTGTCCAAACACCAAAAACTATTCAAATTTGGATATTCAAGATTTCACAATGCCAACCACTATATCCAGGATTTAGAGCCAAGATTGGATTGGTTATGAAAATTAAACAAGACTATTGGCAAAGGTTTTCTTTACTTGTTATCTAATTTGGAACAAATTATCCATTGTAGTGTGCATCTCCTCATAGTAAAATGTCTTAGTGACAATCCTATAAGTGATAAAGTGTACACTTGAGGTAGAGACTACCTCTATATTGGGAAATTGTGGATAATATTCTCACTTAACCCTTGGCTAAGGAAACTTATAGAATCATATGGTACTCAATTCTTTTTTCCTGGTTTACTTTTAATCCCCTTGAAAAAAACCCTCGATGAATCTGTAAAGAACTTCAAGAAGCGAGTTGCAACTCGCTCATAAACTGTAATTAAGAATCAAATTAACAAACCATTGATTGAATAAGATTTGTGATAACGTATTATTGCGATTGACACCCCTCTTCAATGATTCCATTTCAAAGAGAATGCTTTATTCAGTGATCCTTGGAATAAAGGTTTTACTCAGTAAGAGATAATTCATTTTTTGCATTAGAGGGTTGATTCTTGAAAATTTCAGATAGGGTAAATATAGGTAGTGTGTTCACATTGGCCTAAACTATAAAAATATTTGGGATCTTACAAAAGTGTTTTTTTCTATTCAATTTTCCTTTATTCTTTTTGACCAAATTTTGCATATGTCGAATTGATTTAGAAAGTGAGTTAAACCTCACCATAAAAAAATTGTATTGTATGATAGAATTATCTAAAAAAGGGTTGTATTGGATTATCTCTAGAAATATGGTTTTGCTTAGTGAGACATGATGCAATTTTTGCACTAAGGGGTTGAACTTTAAAAAAAATAGATTAGAAATTTGTGGATAGTGTGCTCACATAATCCTTGTCAAACACACTTGTAGGCTCTCAGTGAGCTCAATTCTTTTGTTAGGTTCATTTTCTATCTCCCTAAATGAAATTCTTCATTTTCCCCTAAATAAATTTAGGAAGTTAGGTGCAACTTTCCATAAAACTATAATCAAGGCTCATACTATTGAATCATGAATTGCACTGGAATCATGGCATCATACCATAGCTAGAATAACCCTATTCCCCTTATTTCGTTACCTAAAATTTACGTTATATGATGATCTACATATCTATGCTTTTGTTAAATAAGAGAAAATATATTATTTGCACTAAAGGATCAACTTTCATATATGCGCATATACGGTAATCACGCATATACGAAAGTTGCACATATGCAGAACATATGCGCATATATGGTGTTACCGCTGGAACCAACACTTGGATTGTGACAAGCACCTGACCAGAAAAATCTTAAGCTCAAGGTATTTTCCTATAACTTGATTGAGTTTTTGGAAAGTGGTTTGAAATCACACACACTAAAAGGGGTTTTGAGCAAATAAGAATCTCTCACACATATGAGGGCCCTGGTGCATAATGTGGTAGCCAGGTTGGGTTTGTAGCTTAATGGTTAGAAAAATGGAAGATAAACAATAGATGTGTAGAACATAAGTCCACTGTTAAGAGGAAAGGGTGACACAAATTCTAGACTTGAAATGTATAGTGAAAGAATGCTTTAAAAGTCTTACAAGAGTCTCACTCTACATTTTAAGAAACCCATTACATAGAATGCTTCCAACTAACATAACCTCATTAATTAGGAATGCTTGATAAATCAAGACTGACAAAAACAGATTAATCATGTATGCTAGATCAAAAGACTTATAAAAGTACGAGACGAGATTTAATTCAACCTCAAGGAATGCTTATGAACTATCTTCAATTCATACTGAATCAGGAATGCTTGATAAAAAAAGATTTACAAAAACATATTAATATGTCATGAAGGTTCACAATATTGATAAAACATGAGATAGAACTATGTAAATCCTAATCCGGAATGAACTGCAAATTATGGAAACACATAAGGAGATAAACAATACACACACTATACAATTTGTGAGTCCTTAATAGTGCCTCTGGATATATTATATGTTCCAAAATGTACAACACAGTATGCAATGAAAAAGACAACCAAAAAACCTTCTCCTCCTTTCTTTACATAATATATATACAAAAAAGGAGTTTTGTTAAAAGCTTCCATAAAAAGTTCAATTATGTTTTAGAGACTTTATTACAATCCTCTACATATAGTAGAGCTTATATTAAACATAAAAAAGTAAACTGAAATACAACTAAAGATAGAACATGATAGTATGGAGCTCGAAATGGATGAGTTGAGGTGGTTGAGTGCTCCTCATTTCCTGGAAAAATTGCCTCCACAAAAATTGCAACTGCCAACTGAAAAGGACACCTAGACCCTTATCTGCAAAAGTGTAGGAGTAACCAACTGAAATGACATTTGGAAGATAGCTTGATTGGATGAAACTTGGAAAAATACCATTTCCATTGAGGCTGCATTCACTTTATCATCATTTAGTGTCATTCTTTTGAAAACATAACTAAAATGCAACCTTTTCTCCTTATACAAAATCCGAAAATAATAGCTACTTTTCTGAAAAAGGTAGCTATTTCTGAAAATACTGTGTAGAAGCAAAAAATGATATAATTCTTCAGATTTTCATGGTTTTGTACATTCAATAATATAGATCTAGTATAGAAGCAAAAATTCAGATAGCTTCTGCCTTGGTGACCCTCTTGTTTGGCTTTCTTTTTTGTAATTTTTTTTTTTATTTTTTTTATTTTTTTTCTGTTGAATCTTCTTCTTCCTTGGTTCATTTTTGGGATTTCAACTATGTTTATTATTTCATCCCTTAGAGCAGGGTTGGCTATGAGTTTACTTGCTAATATGAGCTTGTTCTTTGGTCTTGTGCGAGGCCTTTGAATGTATGGGTTTGGAATGTATAAATGACTCTTTCTCCCATGTATAACTCTTCTTGATTGTCCTTATTCAAACTTTGACTCATTGAACTTTGTTTCACTGTTATCCTCCTCAAAAGATGAATATGAGTGGATTATAGATTTCTTCTTCCCTTTGCCTGAAGAACTAATAAATGAGTAAATCTGAGCTAAGGTAGGTTCTTCTACTATAATGGTCTCTAAAACTTTGTTTTTCCCCGTTATGAGTGAGGAAAAGACTTGTGCAAGTGTAGGCTCCTTTGGTGTTGGAGTGGCATTGTTTTCTTGATTCTCCTGTATAACCTCTAGAATAGGACTTGGTGTCAAGGTTTCAGGGTTGACTTCCACTGAAGGTCCCTCTGTCAAAATAATTTTTCTCCTGTGTTTACTCTTTGAAGAGGAATCTACCTCTTCCTTTCTTTTAGACAATGTTTTTGTCATGCAGGGTACCTTTTTGTTTGATTTTGTTTGCATGATCTTGCATGAAATACCTCAAGGTTTGTGGCTCCTTAGATTATCTTCTAGTGTATACCTCCGTGGCAAGTTGTATTGTAGGTATAGAAGTGATGGTTGGTGTAGAAGTGGTGGTTTGAACTCTAGCTTTCCTAGCTGAGTTCCTAGTTTGTCTACTAGATGGTATTGGAGATGGACCAACTTGTGAAGGAGTCAATGTAGGTGTAGGTCTTGACTACTGCTCTTGGGTGTTTAACCTTATAGGGCTTCCTACCCTTATCCTTGAGTTAATAATGCTATATCCCTCATCTGCTAAAAAATTTTCCCATGTGGTTCCCTTCTTTCTAAGATGATAAATCACCAGTATTTTGATCAAACCCTTGTGATAAAGATTGTGAAGAGAATAGTCTAGAGTTCTCTGTATTTTTCAGGACATTAACAATATAGATTTATGAAGGAAAAATGGTAGATTCATAGGTTTAGATTCCGAGATGTGAGCTAGAAACCTCATCTGGTATTTATGCACATTAGAAAACCTACCCTCACAGGTTATATAACGTTGTAAAGTGGCAATGACATCTTACAACTCAGGCCTAAAATATGAAATATGAATAGTAGGGGTCCAATCAATATTTTCATGTTCAGGCTTTAAATATGGATATGAATCAACTTTAAGCATAGTTTTGTTCTTGTGCCAGGACTCACCTGTAACTGATGTTTGGGTAGCCCTTGCAATGATAGTCTCTATGATCCTAAAGGTCCGAGACCCCAGCTTGAGCTGTTCTCCATCAAATTTCTTAGCAAATGCATGAGCCACTACCACATTTTCACCTGAAAACTTATTTAAAAATTGATACCACCCTACCGCTTTGAACTGATGCTTAGCATGATGGTCAACAAAACAGGTATTCGTCGATTCTGAACGGTTCACCATACCACCCTTGCCCATATTGTTAACAGGTAACCTAACCACTAATGAACACCTGTAATGACAAGGAACAACAAACCTCCACGAAGCCCTAACTACTGGCACAAAGTAATAAACTATTTTGTTGGAGGATAACGATAATTTGTTATAACTTTCACGAGGGTAAACGGTTTGCTGTAGCTTTTCATGCCCTAAATCACGATGAGAGGGAATAACACGAAACCAAAATGATTTAAATTATGTTTCCAACTCATTCCACCAAACCTTTCACTCCATCACATTATTACTAATAGTTACTCGTACTTCAACTTTAATACATTTCACTTAAATAAGTAGAAATAGATTTGACTAGCTTTAGAAAATAAGTAGAAATATACAGAAGTTCCACATATATGGCTACAACGAGTACGACATATTGCGGCCTTCATGCGGCTGATGAACGACATCTTGTGGCCATTCACCAACTCATTTGTGGTGGTGTACTTGGATTACATCCTGATCTTGAACTAGACTTGGGAAGAGCACCTCCACCACATCCGACAGGTCCTCCAAACACTGCGACAACACAAGTTGTGTGCCAATTTGGAGAAGTGCACTTTTTGCATGACCCAGGTTCAGTATCTGGGATACATTATTGATGAGCGGGGGGTGCATGTGGATCTAGCCAAGATTTAAGTCATTCGGGATTGGCTAGCCCCAACCACTGTAACAGAGCTCCACAAATTTCTGGGTCTTGCCAATTTCTACTGCAGGTTCGTGCTGGGATTCTCTCATATCACTTGGTCCTTGAGTCAAGTCACCAAGGGAGGAGCGAAATAAATTTTCTTTCGGTCTAAATCTCAACAAAAGGCGTTCGTAGAGTTGAAACATCAAGCCTACTGTACTAGTGCTCACAGAGACATCTGTATATCATAGTGAGAAAATTTCCAAAATAGTCCAGAAGTATCCCACTTATGACAAAGAGATGTATTCCATTGTGTAGGATTTCAGACAATTGAAGCATTCCATTTTAGGGCAGGAAATGGTCATCCACATAGACCACCAACCCCTGTAGTTCATACAGACACAAGGGAAGTTGTAGAATGATCACCATCAAAAGTGGTCCACATACCTGCACAATTTCATTTGAACATAAAGTATAAGAAGGGAAACACCAATAATGTTGCATACTGCCTCAGCCGACCACTGATCGTGGCACTAACCATTGCGCTCAACTATTTTGGGCACGAGACTTCCATTTGGCTGCTTCTCCACAGAAGCGATCCAGAATTCAGCCACACATACAAGACGCTCTTGGAGGGTAAGAAAGTTCCAAATTCTCACCTCTAGGAGACACTACTATGTCACTTGGGACACCTTCGTGTTCCTTCAAGCGAGCGTGAAAATATGGTTTGGGAAGCGAACTGCAATTGGGTCACAGGGAATTTTTGGGTCGAGAAAATAGTGGTAGTACTGTAAAAGTATTTCTATTGGCCAAAACTTCGAAAATATGTCGAGAAGTGACTCCATACCTACTATCTGAGGTGGAGAATCTGTCCAGATTGACACAAAATATAAGCGACTAGAATAATAATCTACAGGTTCGTCCTCCATCTCATTCAAATGTCCGAGGCCTCCTATATACTCGAAAGATATTTTCACTCACACCGATACCACCTGTCTGAGCCCCACACCTCCAGCCTCAGACAAGCCATGACAAACCTCCCTACTTCGATGTTGACATCTAACACTGTAGGTGATTGTTGCAGCTTATCTGAACCCTAGCGGAGGCCACAGGTTCGATCCTTCACGCGATTTGAGAGCCCTCATTTTCAAATCCCCCTCATTTTAATACTAGAATATATTAATATGAATATTAGTTTTAATAATAATACTAATATTAATCTTTTAATATTAATATTAGGGTTAATAATGTTTTTTTGCATGGTATTAATAATAATTTGGCCCATAGGTTTAACCTAAATAAAACCTCTTTTTTGAGTGTTCGTAAATATAAAGTGGATTATGGAGTAAATAGAAAAAGATTTATTTATTTATTTACCATACCTCTTATATTTACCATGGTATTTGGCCCATAAGGTTGGTATATAATTAGATGTTGATTTATAATCCGATTTTGATATATTTTATTTATTTATATACCATAACTCTTTATACCTCTTCTATATTTATTTATTTACCATACCTCTTTTATAAATATGGTATTTAGCCCATGGTATTAAAAATAAACCTTTTTTTATGAGTTTTTGTAAATATAAAGAGGTTTATGAAGTAAATATATAAAGATGTTTTATTTATTTACCATACTTCTAGTTTATTTATATTTTTATTTATTTACCATATCTCCAGTTTTTTTTTTTTTTTTTTTTACCGTAACTCTTTTTTTAGTGTCCTCTTTATATTTTAAATTATTATTGTGTTTAGACATAATAATAAATAGATTGATTTTTAAATAGGACCGAGATTAGATTAATTTTACGTGAGATCTACCCCATACTCGTACTCCATACTACCCCATATTCGATTGTAAAGCACCTCTAGAGTAATAAAATAAAAATTATGCAATTTTGTAATTTTATAATATAATTAGAGATCTATTTTGAATGAAGGGAAATGTTACATTTCTCTATTAAGGGTTAATTCATTTTAACTTTTCAATATTGACAAGTTAAAATAAACTATTATTTTCATATAAAAATGAAAAATAATGTCAAATTGTATATATATTTTATAGGTTACAAGTTTTTATTGTGACAAGTTGTGCAAAACTTAAACTAAAAATCTTAGTTGCAAATCAAAATTCTAGGTACAATTAAATCAATAGTATTGATTCATCAATATTACAATGTATATAAAAATCATACACATAAAATTTAATATGAAGATTTGTTTACACTTTATATATGAATCATATGAAGGGAATTTAATAAGAACATTTACTCATTCATGTCATGGACACTATTATTCAAATACGATGAAAATATTTTATTTCTATGCAAGGTAAATAGCCTAATCATTAAAATAATTGCAATGAGTTTTTTTTAAGGAAATCAAAATATAATATTATTTTATGAATATCATTGCAATCTCCAATAAAAATGAAATATTAAGAACTATTTAAAACCTTCCATAACAGGGTCTCCATAAAAGAAATAAAACTTCCAAGAATCTGCTATAAAAATTAAAGCCCTCATAATTATTTATGAGTGGATTATGATGCATGGGGTTACTATAAAAGAACACATAAATCACATTATTTTTGTGAACAAAAATTAATGAGTATTACTTATTATTTAACATAATTTCTCATAGTAAGGAATTATAATTTCATTGAATCATTTTTATAGGTAGTGTCTCTGTGTCTTCACATTAATTAGGCATGAGGATATATTCATAAATGTAAAAAAGTAGAACAAGCAAGTGGAGTATGCAGTAAAAAAATTTGCAAATGCAACCATGGACGATTTGTGAGTACCATTTGTAAGTCTGAACCACAAGAGGATGGGGAGCTAATTTAGCATTGAATTTCTCATAATAAGGAATCATAACAATATTGAATAAACTAAAGCAGAACAACTAATAATTACAAGCAAGTGGAGTATGAAGTTAGAAGATATGCAAGTGTACCCATGGAGTATTTGTAGGTACCATTTGTAAATTCAAACCCCAAGAGCCCCAAAAAGATAGAGAGCTCGTTAACATTCAATTTAAAAAAAAAATGAAACAATTTCCTTTTCAAATTTGACAAATAATTTTTTATTCTAATTTTCATTAAAGTAAAACTTAACATTAAAATTTAGCATTTTAAAAAAATGATATAACTTAGCATTCTTTAAAAAAAAAAAAAAAAATTCTAAGATGATGAATAAGTAAATACCATGGTAATAGATTACGTAATAAGTTTATTATTGTAAATTTGTTTCCTTCAAAAATATATTTTATTTTTATTTTTAATATATATATATATATATATATATATATATATATATTAATATATGATTTTTTTAATTTTTATTTATTTTTTTTTAATGAAAATTATGATATTTTAAATAAAGTTACATTATTTTTCTTAAAATTTAAAATATATATAAAATTTTAAAAATATATATTTTAGATTGAAATAAATAAATATATATATATATATATATATATATATATATATATATTTTTTTTTAATGAAAATTATGATATTTTAAATAAAGTTACATTATTTTTCTTAAAATTTAAAAAATATATATTTTAGATTGAAATAAATTTTTATAAATTTAAAAGTTTAAAATATATATATTTTAGATTGAAATTAGCATTTATAAATATAAAAGTAAAATGCATTTAATTATAGCAATTTTCTTTAATCCTATTCACCATTAAATTCAAAGTGGAAATTAAACAATCACTATAATTGGGAATCTATTTTCCGTAGACAATCGCCTAAAATAAAAAACAGTACAGTCTGTTACAATAGGGCTACTGTGCTGAAATTAATTAGGTTAGCACATAAACATATTTCATGATTACAAGATGCCTTCTGGAAAAAACCAACATGTTAGGCACTCTTCTCCAAATAGTCAATAGGCACTGGAATTTTCCGTGACAATCGTTTTCGTCGCCCCTATGCGGCTGGCTGCATGGTTCTTCAGGAATTTTCTACCGGAACAAATATTTTTTGAGCAAATAAGAGGCGGGAGAGGGTGATTTGTAGCATTCAAATTTTGAATTTGAAAATAAACCAGAACATACCATAGCATTGAAGATAAACGAGAACCATAGCATTAATTAGGTCTTTTCATCATTATTTTCCATCCATGAGTATGAAATGGACCCATGCATACAACCTGCACCCGATGCATGCATACATCCTGCACCTGGAATCACCGGAACCGGGAAAGGGTAATCCAGATTTCCAGATTTCCATGGCAACATGTACTATCAGGTACTGTCTCAGAGGCATTAAATAGCCAATAGACTGGGAAATATTGGATGCCCTGATTTGGCACATGCTTTTGTGATGTCCTCATTTGGAACTTATGTAACACGTTTCAGCAAAATTTGTTGATCGATGTGATTCCCAAAAAACTTGTTACAGCGATCATTCCCGCTCATTCCTGTCACCGAAGGGCCTCTACTTCCAAATTGGCATAGGAATATTGTTAAAATTGGACAACTAGGTCCAAACTCCGAGTTGTGCTGCTCAGATGACGATCGCAATATTTTTATTGGATTCCTGTTTCGGAGAGGTGTAAGATTGATCTAAAGATCCTCTCGATCGGATGAGCAGAACATGTACTTTGAATTTATTCCACTTATGTGCTAGGTCGCCCTGGAATAAAATATTGACTTAAATGTCTGGAGTGGTCACACCCAAAGATTCCTATATATTGGAGAGACTTAGAGTTCATTTGACACACATTGGTGTGGAGGAATTCTCTCTCTCTTGATGGCGTTGGAGCTGCGTATTCTTTGTTTGGGTTGTTCTGGAGTTATGTGTGACACGCTTGGCTATATGACCTATTGGAGACTTTGCTGGTAGAAGCATCCTACTGATCGCCGTAACGCCTTTTGGCTTGTCTTCTATCGATCTATTAGTATGTTCTATCTTCTTCAGTATTGTGCCCTAATCTGAAATGGCATAGAACATGTTCAGAAATTAACATGGTATCGGAGCCTAAGGAGAAGACAATGCCCAAATTTGTGTTGGAAATATGTTGATCCATCAAGTGCATCCCATCTGGCTGAACAAGGAGACTTGGAACAGCATGAGAAAGTATGCCCTAGACAATGGGGAAGCAGCTGTAGGTGACAGCGTATTATTTAGGCATGTTTTTGGGCTTAATAAGATTTGGTTAAAGGCTAGTTTCAAGTTCAGTTAGCAGCTAGGAAAGGTTCAAGACAGTGTGGAAGAAAGTCCACTTCAAAGGTCTGAATGGAGGCCAAATTGCTGTAGGATATGCGGACCAAAATAAAGGACTGTTTGAAGGACAAAACAGGTCCATGAAGATTTGTTTTAAGAGCCAGTCTGCTAGGCATTTAAGCCGAGGAAAAGAGGAACTCAACGCTACAACCGTAGATTGTCAAATCTAAACCCTAACCGTAAGCGACCTATTCTCTCTGTTTAATTTGAATCCAGAGCTTTCCACGATTGAATCTGAGATCTTTATTCTATTCAAATTTAAAATTGAAAATGTAAATAGAAAGGGCAGATCCGGACGACTGCTGTTCACGTAAAATGGAAATAGAGGCGGAAGGACGACTGCTGTTCATTGAAAAAGGAAATAGAGGTATCCGGAAGAGTGCTCAGCGTGGTGGTCTATTTGGCATTTTTTTTACAAATTTTATCACAAGAATTGCAGTGTGAACGACAGAAACAAGAGAAGAAGTATACGGTGGCCACCCACCCATTTATTTACGGAGTTTTGGACATTTGTCGGCACTAGACGAGAACCCCTCTGTCAGAATTATTAGTCTAAATAAGCTCTGACAACCATTTCTGCTCTAGCATCGATCCATTGTTGTCTCTCATGTCGACGATGATGAAGGCTGAGTGAGAGAAAAGCTCTGATGTCAACTTTGAGCCATGGCAGTGTCGACAATGGCTGCATTGCATATTGTTCGAGTTTTCTGTCAAGATTCGCTTTGGAGGCTCGAATAACGGCAGCCACAGGCCGTTCGTATTTTACCGTAACTGATAAAATCTCCTGACCGAGGTGTGGCATTTTATGTTGACATTAAAATCTGAAATGTGTAAGTTGCCAACAACAGATGCTGTGTTGAAAGCCAATAACAAGCGGCTTTTGGTTCCATGCATCACTTTTATGTTTGCTGTAGCATTTGCTTATGCTGAGGAAGGCAAGGCTCCGTCAGCGTTACATTAAATGCTGGGATTGAAGCGGATCTGCGGTAGAGTTTTTTTTTTGGACGGTTAAAATACTTCCAGACGGGAGTTTTCACAGGTCCCGGGTTTTAAAAGTTAAGGTTTCGTCGCTCGTGGGTGACTAATTCACCGGATGATCGATAGGGATCATCGAAACTATTCGCAAGAAGCTGCCGCCATTTCACAGTTACGCAAGACTGCTCTGAGTAAGCATAAATTCCCAGCAATGAGCAAGGTATCGGAATCGCCGTCCAGACAAGTCCGAACAAAGAATCTGAATGCCGATAAGAGCCATAGCTGTTAAATTGGGCTTCTTACCACTACTCTCAGCACTGGGTTTCAATAGGAATAAAGAAGCTACAGGGTTTAGCAAGAAAAAGGAATTGAAGCACTTGAAACTTTCAAGAAAATCTTGGAGCAGAAATACGTAGCTCCATGATACAACTCTATGTAACTACCCTTGTCAGCAGAAGTGCCTTGATGAATATGCGATACAAATCCGTGACATCTTGGTGAAGGAAGGACCTTCATGGATATGGCAGCGCATGGTGATTACCCAATGCAAGCCATCTGTGTGAATCGTCATTGTATATTGCAGATGATGATACCGAGAACCCATTATATAATACATGAAAGGACATTTCTGTTTTAAGGCATGTTTGAGTAAACAGATCTCATGATAAGTATGTTAAGCACTAAGCTCCCTAGAAAGACTAGTTTAGGCTTGTGATCTCCTTAGGTAAGAGGGAGTAATATCTGTATCTTCTTTGTTAAGATATGCAAAAGTGGAGGAGCTGTCTGGAAAGTATTGTTTAGAAACAAGGCAACATATCAGAATGACATAGAAGGCTTAATGGCCTGGGAGTTCTGTGCACTCAGAACTGAATAATGCCCCAATTGAGGGTCTCCTATGTATTAATGACTTGAGGAACAGTGCAGTGCCTCATCTAACAGTGTTATGATACTGACACAGTTAACTAAGTGATAGTGGTTGTAAACCAGCATATACCTGAACTTAACCTACTAGCAATGACCTTAGAAAGAGCCTTGACTAGATTTATCCTGTTGGATGGTTGGGGCTGAAACATTGATGAGTAGGGGTACCATTATGACTGTGCTGGATATGGACTGACATGAAGAAGGGCATAAAATCTGTATGATTGGTTCCTAGATCTGTGAAATTCAGGAGAAAAATCGCAAAACTTGGATCTGCAGTCTTGGGGTAGATCTGTAAATAAGAAGCAGTGCTGAATGAGAGGCCAGATGAAGAAGATGAAGCTCTCAAGTGCATAGAAGGAATCATGTTTGGATTCCTATTTCTGTGGGTCGCAGTAAAGAAGGCTGGTTGAGGAAGCTACAGCAGACCTCCTTAAAATAACAGGACTTCTAACACAAGCTGGGGCTTGTTGGTATATTCTCCTTGTTGAACAGTGACATAGATAGTCACCTATGTAGCAGTTAGCATAGACACCTATGTGCAGCCTGGAGCATAATGGTAAAATGTGTTTCGGCAGCTTCCAGATCTTGAACCATAATCAACAAAGCCTGTTGGATGGCTTTGACTGTGGAAGATTAAGTCTCCTGCAGCCTTGCTTCTCATGTAATGATCGAAAAGACTCTCATTGCCTTGAGTTTGTTTGCAGCCTGTGGAAGAACAAAAACTACAGCAATACTTGACAACATAGCGTGAAGAACTTGAGCTCAAGATCCAGTGATTATTCATTGAAGATTTTTTGCTACATTTACAAGCAAATTTTGTATTCACGAACCATTTGTTATAGCTACTCCATCGTTGGATTCTTCGTGCATCATTACACGATATAAAAGAGATTGAAGTCTGAACTACTCGCTGAAGTTTTTGAAGGCAGTTCCTGGACACGCTGAAGCTCCTTTTGCACATGATTGAAGAGTTCTTGGGTTGTGATTTTTAATTGGTTGTGGTCTAATTATGGCGTTGAAGGGATAAATCTCAGTTGACCCAAAGAAGTGACATTGTTGGTCTACTATAAACACTTCATGTCTCCTATGAACGGTGAACACAATTCTTCTGTTCACTGAAAGGATCTGGAGCAACCTTTTATCTTAACACACCCAAGCCTTTAACACAAACATCTCCTATGGACGTAGTGATGATGGCGATGTAGGTTAGCACTCACTGCAGGGGACAATGTTCAGAGTGCAGGAGGCCTGAGACAGTTTGAGTATTGGTTGCAACATATATTGTAACTATGAGCAGATGGTCATACCTTATTCTAATAAGGTCACTTTGATGAACAAAGGAACACATGTAACATATATTGATGACTTGAGGGGCAGTGCAGTGCCTCATTGAACAATATTGAAACTGTTGTCTAGTGACAGTGGTTGTGAACCAGCATATACCTGAACTCAATCTATTAGCAGTAACCTTAAAAAGTGCCTTGTCCAGTTTTATCCTATTGGATGATTGAGGCTGGAACATTGATGAGCAGGAGTACCATTATGACTGTGCTAGATCTGCATGGACTGACATGGAGAAGGGTATAAAATCTGTATGATTGTTTCCTAGATCTGTGAAATTCAGGAGAAAAATCGCAGAACTGAGATCTGCAGTCTTGGCCAGATCAGTGAATAAGAAACAGTGTTGGGTGAGAGATCAGATAAGTAGATGAAGCTCTCAAGTGCAGAGAAGGAATCATGTTTGGATTCCTAGTTCTGCGGGATGCAGTAAAGAGCACTGGTTGAGGAAGCTACAACAGACCTCCTTAGAATAACACAACTTCTAACAAGCTGAGGCTTGTTGAGATATTCTCCTTGTTGGATAATGACATAGATAGACACCTATGTAGCAGTCAGCATGTGACAGTAGCAGTATCACACTGAAGCATAATGGTAAAAAGTGTTTCGGCAGCTTTCAGATCTTGAACCATAATCAGCAAAGGCTGTTGGATGGCTTTGACTGTGGAAGATTAAGTCTCCTTACCAAGCTGGTGTCTTGGATGCCCTCATTTAAATTAGAAGTCTTCTCTCAAAAGAGAAGCTGGCATTAAGAGGGAGAATATATTTGTATATGCTCCTGAGCAGATACCTTTGCTGAATGAAAGAAGATCCTCATAGCTCAGGGACATATGGCTTCAGAGGGGGAAAATTCCGAAGGAAAACCAAGAAACGATATAAATAACAGGGTATCTAGCAGCCATGAGTACTTTTAGACAATCTAACCTTGGATACTTTGAGGAAGTCGTAAAGCATCAAGTCTGGAAGGATGCTATGCACAAAGAGTATGAGTCCATTATGAAGAATGATGTCTGGGATGTGGTTCCAAGACCATAGGACAAAGCAGTTGTCACCTCGAAATGGCTCTACAAGATCAAGTATTGATCTGATAGAAGTGTTGAAAATTTCAAGGCAAGATTTGTTGCCCGTGGCTTCTCTCAAAAGGAAGGCATAGATTATGATGACATATTTGCACCTGTGGCCCGATACACCACCATTCGATCTATTATAGCCCTTGCTGCTACGCAAGGATGGAGTCTTCATCAGATGATGTGAAGACCACATTTTTTGCATGGTGCAATCAAGGAAGAGATATATGTGGAGCAACCTCTAGGGTTGGAAGTCTAGGATCGGGACACCCATATCTGCAGGTTGAAGAAAGCCCTCTATGGGTTGAAACAAGCACCCTGAGCTTGGTACGAGAGGATAGATAGCCACCTGATGAAGCTGGGCTTCACTCGTAGTATTGCTGATCTAAACCTTCACTGCAAGGTTAATAGAAAGAAGCCTCTCACTCTGGTGCTGTATGTGGATGACCTCTTCCTGACAGGTGCTGACCCTCTCATTCATCAGTGCAAGAGGGAGCTCGCTGCTGAGTTCGAGATGAAGGACCTAGGACGAATGTCTAGGCTTGAAGGTCTAGCAGAGACCTGGCGAGATTTTCCTTTCTCAAGGAAAATACATTATGAATTACTAAGTATGATCATTTTGTAAGATCATGGAACCTCTTTCTAAGAAGTTGGTGGTAGCGTTATTTGGACCCGTGTTATGGAAATCCTACGGTATCGTCGACTCGTGAGGGTCCTGATGTTCTTGGTGAGCTTTAGTCTTGGCGTGTTGCCCTGGTGTTTTGAGTTGTCACATGGTTGATCATAACATTCACTGGGTTGGTGCCACGAAACTCTTGAGATATCTCTGAGGCACGATAGACCATGGGCTGAGATACACTGCCAGGAGTATGACACTCCATGGATATACTGATGCCGATTGGGCTGGCAATGTGGTGGATCGCAAGAGCGCATATGGATGCTACTTCACAGGTAGATCTGCTTCAGGCAGGAAACTGAAGTCGGTAGCCTTGAGCACCGCTGAGGCCGAACACATTGTAACATGTATGGCCTGTTGTGAAGTCACTTGGTTGCGAAATCTCTTCTGTGAGCTGTTCGAGCATGTGCTAGATGCCGCCGTTATCCTTTGTGATAACCATAGGGGGATTCATTTGTCATAAAATCCCAGGTTCCACAATTGATCCAAGCATGTTGATGGCTGGTACCACTTTATCTGGGATATGGTACAGCGAGGCACCGTAAGGCTCGATCATATAGGAACTGATGAGCAGGTCGTGAATATTCTCACAATGCCCTTGGGGAAGGTCATGTTCATAACCTTCTGTGAGAATCTTGGTATCGTGGAACGATCCTATTCTGAGGGTCCTGTTGGACGATGAGCTCTGGGAGCTCTGGGGGGCTTTGGGGACAGCTTCTCGAAGCTATGAGCAACCACAAGGCTAGGCTTGCCGAACCTTGTTGGTGTGCTTGGACCCCATCGTTATGATTATTGAGTTGGTTTACCTCTCATTATCTATGCCTCGTATGCATCCTACCCATTGAGTTCAGGGCTCATGGGAAGTACCTCTCATCCGGCCAATGAGATGGGAAAGGCTAGAGACTAGTAGCAAAGACTGATGGATGCATCAGAATTTGCCGTACTCTCTATCTAGGATGGCATGGTCCAACCACTTGATCTGGGATCAAGTATAGTGAGGTTTCAGACCTCCGCCTGACTTCGGGTCAGATGAACCAACTTCAGGTTGGTTGGAGACTCTTTGTGAGTCCGATAGAGGTTTTGACCTCTAGGCTGAATCTGTCAGCCGGGAATGATGTCTTTGTGACTAACCCACTTCTATTCTGAAATAAAGAGGTCAGCAAAGCAAGTTACGGCGGGATGATGCACGATGTTTGGATTGCACTAGTGGACGAAGTTCTCCCTAGTTTAGAGGGAGTGTTAAAATTGGACAACTAGGTCCAAACTCCGGGTTGTGCTGCTCATATGACGATCCCAATATTTTTATTGGATTCCTCTTTCGAAGAGGTGTAAGATTGATCTAAAGATCATCTCGATCGGATGAGCATAACATGTACTTTGAATTTATTCCACTTATGTGCTAGGTCGGCCTGGAATGAAATATTGACTTAAATGTTTTAAAGGACGTGTCACACACCCCTAAAGATTCCTATATATTGGAGAGACTTAGAGTTCATTTGACACACATTGGTGTGGAGGAATTCTCTCTCTCTGGATAGCGTTGGAGCTGTGATATATTTGGACTTTTCTTTGTTTGGGTTTTTCTGGGTTATATGTGTGACACGCTTGGCTGAATGACCTGTTGGAGACTTTGCTGGTTGAAGCATCCTGCTGATCGCCGTAACGCCACCATTCATCATCTCTGTTTTGGCTTGTCTTCCATCGATCTAATGGTATGTTCTATCTCCTTCAGTATTGTGCCCTAATCTGAAATGGCATAGAACATAGGCATAAATTAACAGTAAAAGATAGTGCCTCATATCCATATAAGCTTGGAAAGGTGACATCTGTATGGACATATGATAAGTGGCGTTATAACAATATTCTCCTAAATAAAACCACTTGGTCCATGCTCTTTGTTGCCCTGTGGCATAGTCTCGTACGTAACCTTCCACCCATTTATTTGTTGCTTCTGTCTGTCCATCTGTTTGCAGGTGGTAACTTGTACTAGAAGTGAGTTTTGTTCCTGCTAACCTGAATAACTCCTAGCAGAATGATACCATGAACCTGTTGTCACGGTCATTGATAATGGTTTTGGGCAAACCGTGTAGACGAAATACTCCTTGGATTTTTTTTTTTCTACTATCTGAGATGCAGAATGTCTGGAGGAAATTGCAAAGAAGTGGGCATATTTGGTCAGACCATCTACCGCCAAAAAGATATCTTTGCTTTGGGATGAGGGTAGCCCTGTAGTGAAATCCATGGAAACACTATCCCATTTTTGTTCTGGAATGGGCAGTGGTTGCAACAAACTTTCCGGGTGTGTATGTTCAACCTTATTGCTTTGACAGGTACCACATTTCTTGACATATTTTATAATGTACTTCTTGAGTCCCTTCCATGTGAACCTCTACCTAATGGCCTTGTAGGTCTTCATAAGTCTCAGATGTCCTACTAGATGGGAGTTGTGGGCTGCTTGTAGGATCTTCATCTTCAGCTGGGACTCTGGTACTAAATAGATTCATTCCTTATAATAGATAATGCCATTGACTACTTTACACCGGATGTTTAAAAACTGTCCATCAAGAATCTCATAGGCTGACTAGTTCTTTGATTATTCCACCAAAAGACGTGACTTCCAGTCCTCCACAATGTCTATGAGGGATAAGGTAGTCGATCTCCTGGATAAGGCATATGCAACTGCATTGTTTTTCCTTTGACATATTCGATCTTAAAGTTATAGGCTTGGATCTTGCTAACCCACTTTTGCTACCTTTCGTTTAATCCCTTCTGATCTAGGAAGCACCTGAGACTATTATGATCAATTTTGACCTTGAACCTGTTTCCCACTAGATATGGCCAATGTGAAAATTTCTAGATCTGAAAATCTAAGGAATCCTACTGGAACAACTGAGTGTACTTCTCCTATTAAGTAAATTGCATTTACATAATTAATTCAGATCTGAATTATTGAAATAACTACTGAAGTAGCCTACACTGAATAAATATGATTCCGAAACAAGGAAACTGAGCAAGAAATAAATCACACATAGGACACAATTATTTTTGGACAAGAAATTCCCCGGAAAAAACCAAAGCGGGAAAACCGGTGCAGCATATATGAGGATTTTATTATTAAGCAGTGGAAATGTATGAATACATCTTTGAATACTTTTTATTCAGCTACAGAGAGAAATGCTGGAAGAAGAATTTGTGAGGATTTACCTCACTCAATCATTGAGTTCCCGGTTGATCCGGATGAAGAAAAACCTACCCTTGGGAGGCATTGCGTTGCTTCTACGCAGTCCCAACGCTGGACCTTCCAGCCTTTGCGTCACCCCCTTCCAGGCTCAGCATTCAGCCTTAACTAAGTCATCTGCCTCTTTGGACCTTGAGGAACAACCTCCCGGAGTCACTTTCTGGATGCCCACCTCCGAAACTGATCTACAAGCAAAATTCCAAAAACCCTCCTTTGCGTTTGCGCTACTTCTGCATGAGCCCAATGCAGTCACTGCGTTAGCCCTCCTTCCTTCAGCGTTGGCTTGGTTAGATCACTTCTGCCACTCTTTGACTGGTGCTCCACTGGCTGAGAAAATCTCTTCCTCTTCGGATGCTATCTCTGCCCCTCACTGCTCAGATATCTAGCTCAAATTTCTCAGCAAACCTAGCCCCAAAAATTTCGAACTCTAGATTAATTGGGTGTGTTTTTCCAAATGACCCTCAAGCCTTCCTTTATAGTCTTCTCATTGAAACATCAATGACCGAGATTAGATCTCTAATCAACGGCTAAGATTATAACATGACTTGATCTTTGTTTTCTAGATCATTCTCACTCTTGTTTTATTAATACCCTTTAATTATTTAATTTCTTTAAGTTTAGACTTAGGGTCTTGTAAATTTATGTAGATGTTCTATGCTTGATGAAACTTTACTTTTTACTACAACAATCACATAAACAATCAAGTAAAATGCTGATAGAACATACCAGTGGATCTACAGAAGATAAACCAGAAACAACAAAATGTGGTGGTGCATTACGATGGTCAATAGGATGCTTCAACCAACAAAGTCTCCTTGGTCAGCGAACCCAACATGTGTCACAACAGTCCTCAAAATAGCCACATGGTCAACCCAAAGCAAACCTAGAAAAGTCAACTCTGTCTAGAAAAGTCAACACAGGACATTAGCAAGAAAGTCAATGCAACTCGGTCTTCGGTCAACCTTTTGACCTCGATGCTTGTGCCAATATGTATGGCCTTCCAAAATCAAATTCTCCACCAAAATTCAGCCTCTTTGGACCATGCGTTGACTTTGGTCAACACTGGTTAAACTTGTGTGGAAACCCTAGCTGTAGTGATTTCGTCCAAACCCTAGCTACAGTAAATTCGTCCTTCTTTCCCACATGTGAACCGTCACTGCTTCCAAAGAGCTCGTACTAAATCAGAAGAGGAGATGATTTGTGAGGATGACATCAGTGAAAAAGTCCTCCAACGTTGACTCTATTTATATCAATCACTGAAGGTGTGTGACACATATGCTGGGGGTGTAAAACCTTAAGACTGACCTGCACATATTTGAAATTATTAAAAATAAAATCAAAATAAATGGATTAAGATCAATGTAGAAAGGTAATGATCCATGAGGTGAGATCGTCAAAGATCCTGCCAAATATGATATTTATATCTGTGATCGTTGAGAGAGAGCAGACTCTGGCAGAGGAGAAAAAAATATGAAATGGTAATTTAGGGCAAAAATCCATCAGAAATCATTGCTCATTTTGCAAAGATCATTGTCCATTTGTGGTGCGATCAACAATATTTTCCACTCTAACCACTCGGCCCCAGACTTCTCCGTTCACCGAGGTTTATAAATCCATCCATTCCGACTCAGGTTGGTCATTGTTTTCGTGTATTTGCCATTATGAGAAATGCAGGGAGCGGGGATGATTGTGATGGAACGCTGGCCATGGCTTCAGGAGGTATACTTATAATACATAGATAATGTTCACATTAACTATATAATTAAACTAAATTTATGAATACCTAGATCATGATTATCATTCACTGGTTAAATTCTGGTCTATACGGTGGACTGCTTCTGCCTTCATACTTTCTCTGGTCCTCTATAGTGGACTGCTTCCTCTGTCTTATTAATAGGTAAAACTGGAGTAATTTTTCATCTCAATTTAGGGTAATTTAAATGATGCCTTTGAGAGAGGGGAATATGAAATGGTAGTTTAGGGCAAAAGCCACGGGACTGCTTCCTCTGTTTAATTAATAGGTAAAACTGGACTACTTGGTCATCTCGATTTAGGGTAATTTAAATGATTCCTTTGAGAGAGGAGAATATGAAATGGTAAATTAAAATATGAAATGATAGTTTAGGGCAAAAGCCACGGGATCTACTAGGTCCATTAAGAAGTAGCTTCTACTTCTAACCCCAGAGTGCCATCTCGAAACCCCAAAATGCCCCGGAGAAGAAAAAATGGACTCTCTGACAGGGCTTTCCATTCCATAATCTACTAGGTCTATTTAGAAGTAGGTTCAAACCCCAAAGTGTCACCTCAGCCCAGAACAATAGCTGGGAAGATGCCAGCAAGGTTACAGTAAAGGGTTTATAAATCCCTAGGCTGGTCAAATGCAGAGTGTGGAGACGATTATGATCGAACGATGGCCATGGCTTCAGGATGTATACTTATATTACATGGATACTGTTCACATTAACAATATAATTAGATTATATTTATGAATACCTGGATGATGATAATAAGTCACCTGTTATATCTTCTAGTCTATATGGTGGACTCTTCCGCCTTCATACTCTTTCTTGTCCTCTGTTTCTTGATTTAGGGTAATTTAATTGATGCTTTTAGAGAAGGGAATATGAAACAATAATTTACCAAAAGAGAAAAAATCCTTTCATGTCTTTTTGATTTTTAATTCTTCAACTTGTTTTCAATTTTTCTTTAATAAATTAAATTTTTATAAACAGGTACAACACAGCCTTGGCCCACTAATGAAATTTTGCAGCAAATAGTTTCCAAAGTTTGAGCAGAGCAAAGGTATTTACATTCTGGTCTTCTTCTCTTTGGCTTGAATGAAAAGCAAACTTACTTGTGATAATTCCTCTCTTTGGCTTGAATGAAAAACAACCTTACTTGTGTTAATTTTTTTTTTAAAGGATTTGAGTAGTTTAACTAGTTAAATTTTCTTAGTTACAAAACTTCGTTGACATATAAGTAAACTTGGGAGGTGAAACTCAAACTATTAAAATATTTGACTAAATTGAAACTTGAAATCCATTTTTTTAGTCCAATCTATGTACTCCAAAATCAACGATTCCAATTTATGACTATTGTTGACTATTGGAGCCCACATGATCACGTCCATCAGAACCCAAAAAAGCTCCAGTAGTTTGAGCGGCACCTGGGAGGTGAACTCAATCTTTCAATCTTCCATATCTAGTATACCTTAATACCGTCTTTTTACTTTAATATCTTCCTTTTATTTACTTTACACCACAGTAACGGGAGTATTTATTTGTTTATGATGTAGTACTTTATAAAATGGATAATCCTTTTCTCATGCCCTCCGCCCACAGCTTGATCCATCGCACTTATATCATCCATTTTTCATGTATCCGAGAAAGCATTTATTAGCATTCATTGAATTTATTTGGCCAAAATTTAGTTAGCTGGCGGGATCCTAGAGCAGTAAGTATTAGTAGGCTAGATCCATCTTAACTCTGGATCTACCTAGTGTCAAGAGGGATCGGATTTCTTTTCACAATGAAAAGAAATCTGATCCCTCTTGGCGCTTGATAGTTTAGATCCGGAGTTAAGATGGATCTAGTCTGGTTTAATTATTAGTCTTTAAATAGACCACATTAGAGAATAATACCATGGGAAAAACCATGGGTTAGAGTCCAAAAGTCTCAAACAAGACATTACAACATCTCTACCATATTTACACTTTTATATTTTATTTATTTATTTTTAATTTAATTATATTTTGTTTTATTTTGGCCAAGTCAAAATGTTAAACATTACAACATTGCTACCATAATGAGTGGAGAGCGTCTCTTCGTAGGAGCTCCTTTTGCACTAACACTCATAGCTATGAGATTTTCTCTCCGCCTAATTATCACTAGACTTTTTGAAAAAATTGGCAAAACCTTCTGTTCCTTCCTTTCCTTAGGTCCCAAAGGGGCAAAAAGAAGAGATCGAAAGGGCACAGGCTGGCTGTCCATCTGTAATTTATGTATATGTTCTATGATTGATGCAACTTTACTTTTCACCACAACAATCACATAAACAATCAAGTAAAATGCTGATAGAACATACCAGTGGATCTATAGAAGACAAACCAGAAACAGAAAAATGTGGTGGTGCGTTACGGCGGTCAACAGGATGCTTCAACCAGCAAAGTGTCCTTGGTAAGCCAACCTAGCATGTGTCACAACAGCCCTCAAAACAGCCACACGGTCAACTCAAAGTCAACCCTAGAAAAGTCAACGCTGCAGCAACGACAACAACGACAGCAACCGCAACAACAACGGAAGCAACACCAGCAACAACGACAGCAACGACAACAACACCAACAACAATGACAGCAATGGCAACAACAACGACTTCGTTCTTCTTTCCCACGTGTGAACTAAAACTGCCTCCAAGGAGCTCGAACGAATTAGAAGAGGAGAGATGATGTGTGAGGATGAGATGAGTAAAATGTCCTCCAACGTTGACTCTATTTATATCAATCACTGAGGTGTGTGACACATTTGCTGAGGGTGTAAAACCTTAAGGCCGACCTGCACATATTTGAAATTATTAAAAATAAATTCAAAATAAATGTTCTGCTGATCGGATTAAGATCAATTTTAGATCGATCTTACACCTCTCCGAAAGAGGAACCCAATAAAAGTATTGGTATCTTCATATGAGCATCACAACATGGAGTTTGGACCTAGTTTTCCAATTTTAACACTCTCTCTCAGCCAGGGAGAAATCCATCCACCTGTGCAATCAAACATCGTGCGTCATCCCGCCGTAACTTTCTTTGCTGGCCTCTTTATTTCAGAACAGTAATGGGTCACAAAGACATCATTCCCGGCTGACAGATTCAGCCCAGAGGTCCGAAACCTTTATAGGACTTACAAAGAGTCTCATACCAACCCGAAGTTAGTTTATCTGACCCGAAGTTAGTAGGAGGTTCGAAACCTCAGTTGGACTCAAGAGAGTCATATATACTAACCCGAAGTGAGTTGGAGGTCCGAAACCTCACATGGACTCAAAGAGTCACATACCAACTCGAAGTTGGTTCATCTAACCCGAAGTCAGTAGGAGGTCCGAAACCTCACTAGACTTGATCCCAGATCAAGTGGTTGGACACGTGCCATCCTGGATAGAGAGTATGGCAATATCTGATGCGTCCATCAGTATTTGCTACTAGTCTCTAGCTTTTCCCACCTCATTGGCCAAATGAGAGGTACTTCCCATGAGTCCGAAACTTAGTGGGTAGGATGCATACGGGACACAGATCATGAGAGGTGAACCTACTCAAATATCATAAAGGTGGGGCAGAAGCACCACAAGGTTCGGTAAGCCTAGCCCCATGTGTGATTATAGCTCTGAGGAACTATCCCTAAGGCCCCCCTAGAGCTCCCAGAGCTCATCGTCCAACAGGACCCTCAGAATAAGGTTGTTCCACGATTCCAAGATTCTCACGGAAGGTTAGGAACATGACCTTCCCCAAGGGCATTGTGAGAATATCTGCGACCTGCTCATCAGTTCCTATATGATCAAGCCTTACGGTGCCTTGCTGTACCATATACCAGATAAAGTTGTACTAGCCATCAACATGCTTGGATCGTTCGTGGAACACGAGATTCTATGACAAACGAATCCCCCTCAGGTTATCACAAAGGATAACGGTGGCATCTAACATATGCTTGAACAACTCATTGAAGAGCTTTCGCAACCAAGTGACTTCACAACAGGCCATACATGCTGCAATGTATTCAGCCTCAGTGGTGCTCAAGGCTACTGACTTTCATTTCCTTCCCGAAGCAGATCTACGTGCGAAGCAACATCCAGATGTGCCCTTGCAATCCACCACATTGCCATCCCAATCGACTTTAGTATATCCAAGGAGTGTCATGCTCCCGGCAGTGTATCTCAGCCCATGGTCTATCGTGCCCTAGAGATATCTCAAGAGTTTCTTGGCACCAACCCAGTGAATGTTATGATCAACCATGTGTTGACTCAAAGTGTTCACTGCACAACATACGTTCGGATGGGTGTTCACTAAGAACATCAGGGCCCCTACAAGTTGAAGATACTCAGTAGGATTTGCTAGCACGGGCCCAGCAACGCTGCCACTCAACTTCTTAAAGTTGAGCTCCATTGGTGTCGACTCGAACTTACAGTCCACCATACTAAATCTTTCCAGAAGCTTCACAATGTATTTTCCTTGAGAAAGGAAAATCTTGCCAGGTCTTTGCCAGACCTCCAGGCATAGGAAATAGTGCATCATTCCTAGGTCCTTCATCTCGAACTCAGCAACGAGCTCCCTCTTGCACTGATGGATGAGAGGGTTAGAACTTGTCAGGAAGAGGTCATCCACATACAACACCAGAATGAGAGGCTTCCCTTTGACAACCTAGAAGTAAAGGTTCAAATCAGCATTACTTCGAGTGAATCCCAGCTTCATGAAGTAGCTATCTATCCTCTCATACTAAGCTATGGGTGCTTCCTTCAACCCATAGAGGGCTTTCTTCAACCTGCAGACGTGGGTGTCCTGATCCTGGACTTAGAACCCTAGAGGTTGCTCCACATATACCTCTTCCTTTATCGCACCATGCAGAAATGCGGTCTTCACATCCATCTGATGAAGACTCCATCCTTGTGTAGCGGTAAGGGCTATAATAGATCGAATGGTGGTGTATTAGGCCACAGGTGCAAATATGTCATCATAATCTATGCCTTCCTTTTGAGAGAAGCCACAGGCAACGAATCTTGCCTTTAATTTTTCAGCACTTCCATCAGATCCATGCTTGATCTTGTAGAGCCATTTCGAGGTGACAATTACTTTGTCCTTCGGTCTTGGAACCACATCCCAGACATCATTCTTCATAATGGACTCATACTCTTCGTGCATAACATCCTTCCAGACTTGATGCTTTACGACTTCTTCAAAGGATCCAGGCTCGGATTGTACAATAGTACTCATGGTAGTGTTGAACACATGCCATTTAGATGGGAGCCCTCCAAGTGCGGTGATTACCATATCTCAATCAGCTATTGCCTCCCCAATAGCCAAAAAATTGTTCCTGATCTTGGTCAGCTTCAGAAAGTATGATTGGATAGACTCATCCCAGCGTTTCTTCAGATTCTTCAATTGATTCTTGAAGAATAGTACTTGATTCACATTGTTGGCCTTGAACATGAGAATCAATTTATCATACATCTCTTTGGATGTGCCCAACTTAGAGATGTAGGCCACCAGACTTTTATGAATGGATTCCTTGATCATCAGCTTTTCTTTGATCTCCCCCTTCTCGTACTTTGTTTGGTAGCAACAGTAGCAGTGTATGGAGGTTCTTGGATTTTACTCTGCACATAGTCCATGACATCATGGTCTTCCAATTTGAGATCCAATATCATCTTCCAAGCATGGAAGTCATCCTTTCCAGTCAATTTGTCATCCTCCTTGAAGCCATAATTTGTGGAACCCATTTTCTTCTTCGGTGATTGCTATAAATTAGGGCTTGTCTTCACCTCAGCTCTGATACCATGTAAATTTATGTAGATGTTCTATGCTTGATGCAACTTTAATTTTCACCACAAAAATCACATAAACAATCAAGTAAAATGCTGATAGAACATATCAGTGGATCTATAGAAGTCAAACCAGAAACAGAAAAATGTGGTGGTGCATTACGACTGTCAATAGGATGCTTCAACAAGCAAAGTCTCCTTGGTCAGCCAACCCAACATGTGTCACAGCAGCCCTCAAAACAGCCACACGGTAAACTCAAAGTCAACCCCAGAAAAGTCAACGCTGCCCCAACGGCAACAATGGCAACAACGGCAGCAACGACAACAGCAATGGCAGCAACGATAGCAATACCAGCAACAACGACAGCAACAACAACAACAATGGCTTCATCCTTCTTTCCCACGTGTGAACTGAAACTGCCTCCAAGGTGCTCGAACGAATCAGAAGAGGAGAGATGATGTGTGAGGATGAGATGAGTGAAATGTCCTCCAACGTTTACTCTATTTATATCAATCACTAAGGTGTGTGACACATTTGCTGGGGGTGTAAAACCTTAAGGCTGATCTGCACATATTTGAAATTATTAAAAATAAATTCAAAATAAATGTTCTTCTCATCGGATTAAGATCAATTTTAGATCGATATTACACCTCTATGAAAGAGGAACCCAATAAAAATATTGGTATCTTCATCTGAGCATCACAACATGGAGTTTGGACCTAGTTGTCCAATTTTAACACCATCCCTCTTGATCCCATTTCTTGACAGATAGATAGGAAAATCAATCCTGCCTCCCATTCATCCATGTTCTTTTTTCTTTTACCTTTTACCATTTTAAATGTATCATTAAACTTTTATATTTATCTCATTATATACAAACCTTTATGTTTAAATCTTCTTTCTTCTTAGAGTTATTTAGAAGACATGATTTCATGCTTTTGATTTTCTCAATCGTTCATTTATTTTATTTTTGACCATTTTATATGTATGATGAAACCTTTATGCTTAATCCAAACCTTATCTTATTACTTTAAGAATAATCTATTAGTTCATTAATTTATTAGCTTTATTTTGTTATAACTTATCTTGATATCTTGATGTAGATCCTTATCAATAGTTTAAAAATGATCAATAGTCATTTTGAAACCCTTTTTATTGAAATTAGACATTAAATTTTTATGCTTGTCAATAGTTTAAAAAGTGATCAATGTCATTTTAAAACCTTTTTTTATTGAAACTAGACATTAAATTTTTATGTAAAACCATTTTTATCATATTAAACTAGAAAGTTATAAATTTTGAAATGATATCAAACTTAGACATTAAATTTTTATGCTTGTCAATAGTTTAAAAGTGATCAATGTCATTTTAAAACCCTTTTTATTGAAACTAGACATTAAATTTTTATGTAAAACCATTTTTATCATATTAAATTAGAAAGTTATAAATTTTGAAATGATATCAATCTTATACCAATTTCCATGGTATGGTATTAATCTCTAATAAAATTTAAAAAAATTAAAACCATTTTTATCATATTAAACTAGAAAGTTATAAATTTTGAAATTATATCAAACTTAGACTAGTTTCCATTATATGGTATTAATCTCCAATAAACTTAAAAAAAAGATGGTTCCAACGCACCACTGTAATAAATTTAATATAAAGATCTTTCCAACATAATATATGCACATGAGATATCATAAATGCTTTAAATTAATTCCCATAGTTCCATTTCCAATCTTAAATGCCAATATTCAAATTTCATACCCCAAATAAACTCCATACAATTTTTTTTTTCCAAGGAAAAATTCGTAATTTTCATTAATTGTAAAGAAAATTACATGTTGTATCATGCAAATTATGTGTTTTGTCCATAATTTAGCATAAGTTCAGTAACATTTCAACAAATTAAAACAATATTTACAAAGTACTGTGCATATCCAGATAACCATAAATATCATTAAAAATAAATAGTCAAAAACTGTAGAATCAAAAAAGCCTCTAATAAGTCAGATTGATCAACAGGCTCCAATAACCCAGTATACTCTATGAACAACCTATGGTAATGCTGGTAAGCTTCCGATCCATTGTGTTCAGTGATGTGCCATTGCCCCCATGTCAGGTGCGCGGCTTCTTTGGATAAGTGGTCAACATAAATAAACTCCAGATAGTTAACTAATGCATTGGGCACAATTATCAAAGAGGGCATTTTTACAACAGTTTGACCAAACGATTCAACTTCACCGATCACACATTGGATGCTTTGAGGGTCAATTCCACTGATTGCACTGAAGCTTTGAAATTGCTTCACAACCACAACAACGATCGCCCTCAACCACTCAGAGAATATGCGGTGGGGAGCTACGCTGCAGGCTCGGAGAAAAAAGTGTTGATCACTCAACCCACTTTTGTGTCCCTCGTCATCCTAGCTGATGCTCAACTTCTTCCTACACTTAGAGAGCAGCTGTGGAAGTGCTCAGGCTATGCCGAACAGATCTGAGGGCGTTCGAATCCCTTCTGTGTGCCTTGGTGGTATTGAGGAAGTCTCCCACTAAGCTCATGACCCTCCTGCAACTTGATCGGTGCATCTCACGATTCCTCTGCGTTGCTAATGCTCCTTAGTCACGACTTGATGCACCCTACGATCCACAAAATTCAGCCCACGATCTATAATGATGTCGTCGATCTATGCAACCTTCGATACATAACCCTCGACACCCTGAGATCAGTATCTTACCTCTTCCTTCAATCTCGACACTGGCATATTTTATTAGAAATACAAAGATGCCCCTGTCAACCCCTTCGGTGACCATGGATCCTCACTTGGAAATGATAAAATACTGAGTCAAAAAGGTTGATTTCTAGAACCATCGAAACTGAATTTGCTAAATAGGGTGAGGCTTAACCCCAACCGAAGCTAGTTTGAAGGATCTCACCTGAAAATCCTTCTTCCTTAAAAACTCGCATGAGCTCTCAAAATATCAGTGAAGATAAGACCAAATTCCATGCCTTTCTCTTGATCCTCCTCCTCCTTTAAAATTTGGGTTGCTCTGAAGAAACTATGGGCAATTACTTGGGGCCAAAACCAAAACCATGGGCTTTACGTCGCTTATTTATTGATTTATTATTATTATTATCTAGTCCAACTGGGTCAATTGGTTGGGGATATTACAGTTCCCCCTGCCCATAATTGCTTTCCCTCAAGCAATTTGACGCTGGATGCTGCAATATGTGCTCTCCTTCCCAGGTGGCGCCTTCGACGGGAAAATCTTTCCATTATACCAAATATTCACGGATGGTTCCGCTCTGAAGCTTCCTTTCTCAAACCTCCAACACCTCCTATGGAACCAGTTGAAGATGCCCCTCCTCATCTAGCGGGGGTAAATTAGGTGATGATTTGACGTTCTCTCCTAATGCCTTCTTTAAACAAGAAACATGAAATATGTTAGAAATTTTTCTCTACTGGAAGCTCCAATTCATATGCCACTTCTCCTATCTTCCTGATAACTCGATAGGGCCCATAGAATCGTGGCTTTAACTTTTTAGCTCCCTTTTGTTTCAAGGTAGACTTCCTGTACGGTTGTAGCTGGAGGTAAACTACATCTCCTACTTCAAAAATCCTTTCTAACCTTTGTCAATCGACATATAAATTTTGTCGATTCTGCACTGTCTACAGGTTATCCTGGAGGGCTTGGAGAATATCCTGACATCCTTGGATCCAATCCTTTGCCAATGGTGCCTTGCTATCTCCAAATGTTGTGTCTACAAAAGACAGTGCCTCATATCCATATAAGGCTTAGCAAGGTGACATCCCTATGGACATGTGATAAGTGGCGTTATAGCAATATTCTCCTAAATTCAACCACTTGGTCCATGCTCTTTGTTGCCATGTGACATAGTATCGTATGTAACTTGACACCCATTTATTTATTGCTTTTGTCTGTCCATCTGTCTGCAGGTGGTAACTTGTACTAGGAGGGAGTTCTGTTCCTGGTAACCTGAATAACTCCTACCAGAATGCTCCCATGAACCTGTTGTCACGGTCACTGACAATGGTTTTGGGCAAACCATGTAGATGGAATACTCCTTGGAAAAATATTTCTGCTATATGAGATGCATAATGTTTGGAGGAAATAAAAAAGAAGTGGGCATATTTGGTTAGATGATCTACCACCAAAAAGATACAATATTTGCTTCGGGATGAGGGTAGCCGTGTAATGAAATCCATGGAAACATTCCCATTTTTTTTCTGGAATGGGCAGTGGTTGCAACAAACTTGTTGGGTGTGTATGTTCAACCTTATTGCTCTAACAGGTACCACATTCCTTGACATATTTGACAATGTCCTTCTTGAGTCCCTTCCATGTGAACCTCTCCCTAATGGCCTTGTAGGTCTTCATAAGTCTCAGATGTCCTGCTGGAGGGGAGTCGTGGGCTGCTTGTAGGATCTTCATCTTCAACTAGGACTCTGGTACTAAATAGATTTGGTCCTTATAATAGATAATGTCATTGACTATTCTACATCGGATGTTTGATGGCTGTCCATCAAGAATCTCATATGATGACTGGTTCTTTGAGTATTCCACCAAAATATGTGACTTCTAGTCCTCAACAATGTTTATGAGGGAGAAGGTAGTCGGTCTCCTGGATAAGGAATATGCAACTGCATTGTTTTTCCTTTGACATATTCGATCTCAAAGTCACAGGCTTGGATCTTGCTAACCCACTTTTGCTGCCTTTCGTTTAATCCCTTCTGATCTAGGAAGTACCTGAGACTATTAGGCTCAGTTTTGACCTTGAACCTGTTGCCCACTAGATATGTCCAATGTGAAAATTTCTAGATCTGACAATCTAAGGAATCCTACTGGAATAACTAAGTGTACTTCTCCTATTAAGTAAATTGCATTTACATTATTAATTTAGAATGAATTATTGAAGTAACTACTGAAGCAGCGTACACCGAATAAATATGATTCCGAAACAAGGAAACTGAGCAAGAAATCAATCACACATAGGACAATTATTTTTGGACAAGAAAGTCCACGGAAAAACCCAATGCAGGAAAACTGGTGCAACATATCTGAGGGTTTCATTATTAAGCAGTGGAAATGTCTGAGTACATCTATGAATACTTGTTATTCAGTTACAGAGAGAAATACTGGCAAAAGAATTTGTGAGGATTTACCTCACTCTATCACTGAGTTCCTGGTTGATCTGGATGAAGAAAAACCTACCCTAGGGAGGCACTGCGCTGCTTCTGCATAGTCCCAATGCTGGACCTTCTAGCCTTTGTGTCACCCCCTTCCAGGCTCAGCGTTCAGCCCTAACCAAGTCGTTTTGTTTCTGTGGACCTTGAGGAACAACCTCCCGGAGTCACTTTTTGGATCCCGACCTCCGAAACTGATCTACAAGCAAAATTCTGGAAACCCTTCTCTACGTTTGCGTTGCTTCTGCGTGAGCCCTCCTTCCTTCAGCATTGGCATGGTTAGATCACCTCTGCCACTCTTAGACTAATGTTCCATCGGCTGAGAAAATATCTTCCTCTTCGGATGCTATCTCTGCCCCTCATTGCTCATATCTCTAGCTCGAATTTCTCAATAAACCCAACCCCAAAAATTTCAAACTCTAGATCAATTCGGTGTGTATTTCCAAATGACCCTCATGCCTTCCTTTATAGTATTCTCATTGAGACATCAATGACTGAGATTAGATCTATAATCAATAGCTAAGATTATAACATGAATTGATCTTTTTTTTCTAGATCATTCTCACTCTTGTTTTATTAATACCCTTTAATTATTTAGTTTCCTTAAGTTTAGACTTAGGGTCCCCATTAAAATAATTAATTATTTTAATAAAACATTATCCTAGTGGAATTTTCACAAACGATTTATAGGTTCTTTGGAATACCAGTGTCTAAGCCTTTCCACAAAATTTGAGACTTAGAGCACTTTCTGATGCTACAAAAATCAACACTCCCTCTTAGTGAGGAAAACGCTCTAGAAATTATGCCTGATGCATACTGCTACGACTCTGAAGCATCCTTAGCGCTGCTGAAGTCTATCAACCATTGCACTGCTGCTGCATCTGTACTGCTGCCCATGACACTGCCAATGCCACTGTTGCATCTGTACTACAACTCCCTCTCAAGTGCTGTAGCTGCTATGCTGCTAGCATTCCCACTGTTAACACTGCATATGCACTGCAACTCATCTGCTGAGAGAAACAACTGAACTCATCCAAAACTGAACAAGTGTTCAGTGGATGCACCTTGGTGCTGAAGACTCTAACTGCTGATAACTACTGCGTTGCTGTTATTCTACATTCCGCTGCACTCATGTGCACTGTGCTGTTGTTGCAACGCTGCTGCTGCCTCTGCTCTGCGCTGCTCCAGAAATAGGCACTACTACCTACCGCATTGTCGTCTCCATCACTCCTCGACTCCCGCTGAAACTCCTCCATCCTGCTACTGCTAATCATGGGCTCCCTTAGCAAGGTAATGATCCATGAGGTGGGCTCGTCAAAGATCTTGCCCAATATGGTACTCTGGAGTCTTATACTCCTCCTCCTGGGCCTGGTGCTTCTTTCGAGACTAGTCCTTGGTTAGGACCCTTACTCTCTTTTCAACTCGCACTTCCTCCGATAACTGCTTTTAGTAACTAGAAGTCAATTTGCTGCCCAGATCTGCATTCTGGATAACTCATACATCCTTCTCTGGAAATCTCGCACAATGATCCTTGCAGAGCTGCAAAAATATGAAAACTCAAAGCTGGAGAAGGAAATAATCTCGCCAAAATGTCGAATGCCTCCTCTCTCCTCTGTGGAGCTGCTAAATGGCTCCACGCATTCCCTGTTGGAGTAAGTAGACCCGCTCCCGACTACTGCTTCTCTGCTGTCAGAAATTGAATTCCTTGGGTTGGAATTCTCTGAGGAAGACATTCACTCAGTGTCATGCAACCCACTGGCTGCCATCTCTGTCGTCAACTGTTGAACTGCTTCCTATTTCTCCCCCTCTGCACAACACTAGGCAGGCTTACGCACTCCTCCTCGAGCTCGTAGATATGCTGCTTAGATCTTGGAAAAATGCTGAATTCCTCGGGTAGGAACTCATTGAGGAAGAATTCCATGCTATGTGCTCTTTTTTTTTCTTCTAACGCTTTTCTGCCAGGCAACTACCTGCATAAACACTGTGTCCCTTTGGCTCTGCGTTAAGGCTTTGCGCAGCTTCCTTTGCCTTGGAAAAATCTCGAACTGGAAGTCGTACCTCTCTATTGACTAACTCAGATAGAGACAACCTCAAGAATTCAACCCTCCTTGCTAGATCTATGCAATCCCTCCGCGGATTCGATATACTGCTGTTGCAACAATTCAGCCTTCACTTCAGATTCAAATCTGCTCTTCCTGTTTCACATCAAACCCTCTGATACCATGTGAAAATTCCTATATCTGACAATCTAAGGAATCCTACTGGAACAACTGAGTGTACTTCTCCTATTAAGTAAATTGAATTTACATAATTAATTCAGATCTGAATTATTGAAGTAACTACTGAAGAAACCTACACTGAATAAATATGCTTCCGAAACAAGGAAACTAAGCAAGAAATTAATCACACATAGGAGACAATTATTTTTGGACAAGAAAGTCCCCAGAAAAACCCAATGCGGGAAAACTGGTGTAGCGGATTTGAGGGTTTTATTATTAAGCAGTAGCAATGTTTGAATACATCTCTGAATACCCCTAGGGTTATTCAGTTACAGAGATAAATACTGGCAAAAGAATTTGTGAGGATTTACCTCACTTAATCACTGAGTTCCCGACTGATTCAGATGAAGAAAAACTTGCCCTGGGGAGGCACCGCGTTGCTTCTGCGTAGTACCAACGCTGGACCTTCCCGCCTCTATGTCACCCCCTTCCAGGCTCGGCGTTCATCCCAAACCAAGTCGTTTTGCCTCTGTGGACCCTAAGGAACAACCTCTCGAATTCATTTTTTGAATCCTGGCCTCTGAAACTAATCTACAAGCAAAATTTTGGAAACCCTCCTCTGCCTCTCCACTGCTTTTGCGTGAGCCCTATGCAGTCATTGCGTTAGTCCTCCTTCCTTTAGCGTTGGCTTGGTTAGATCACCTTTGCCACTATCTGACTGATGCTCCACCGACTAAGAAAATCTCTTCCTCTTCAGATGCAATCTCTGCCCTCACTTCTTAGATATCTAGCTCGAATTTCTCAACAAACCCACCCGCAGAAGTTTCGAACTCTAGATCAATTCGGTGTGTCTTTCCAAATGACCCTCAAGCCTTCGTATATAGTCTTCTGTTTCAAATATTGAGATTAGATCTCTAATCAATGGCTAATATTATAACATGACTTGATTTTTGTTTTCTAGATCATTCTCACTCTTTTTTTATTAATACTCTTTAATTATTTAATTTCCTGAACTTTAGACTTAGGGTTGTAGCAACGGAACTTGTACGCTTGTTGACTTTAATAGCAAAAATGGCTTTAATTATAAAAATGCACAAGATGTATTTAAATAATAATAATTTATTAATAAAATATGATATATTAAGATAAGATATAAGATGAATGAATGATTACAATAAGGCTTGCTTTTATACCCATGCAGGTGCCTTTTCACGAATGGGCATGTCTTTTAGACATGCCCTTTCATTAACCTAATTACTATTTTACATAATCCCTATTTATCTATTAATGACTATATTTATTACATTAGTTATGAATTAGATTCATAACATTGCCTTCTTCTCGAAAAGCTTTGTCCTCAAACCTTAACTTTTCGACAATTTCCTTTACTTAGGATTATTTTCTAGACATGTCATTCATCACTAGTACCTTGGCATGTATAATTCTTCAATAATGTTGTCTTGAAACTGGGTTCTCTCTCTTTTTTTTTTTTAATAATATATATATATATATATTTTTTTTAATTTGTAGTTTAATTTTAATTATATGTTCAACTTAACCCGATTCACAGATTCGTGACCCAATTTAAAAAACACGATGTTTCTTCATTCGCTATCGCTTAAATCTCCACGTTCTAACGCAAAATAATGATCTTGACTATCCAAATACTGAAATTATTCATCCCCAGCTTTACGAGAATTTCAATGTTCAAGTCGTAAAACATTCGATGATTTCGCTTCTGTTTATTGTTGCTCTTGTTTGGCGAATTTGAAATTACTAATTTCCCTTTGGAATTGGCAATGCCACGCCAGCTGCTATTCGAAACACCATTTAAAAACACTGCCATCTCCCCCCTGTCAATTGATATGTCCAGTTGAGGTTCAAATATTATGCTTCAGTGTCTTTCATATCTCGTTCGGTGCGTATAATTGTGTCTTTCACGACTGCGACTGTGACTCCTGTCACCACTGCAATTTTCTAAATTCGTCCTCACTAAAAGCATCTGCGAGGATGTTGCAGTAGTTGTAGCACCAGAACTTGTATTGCCAAATCCAAATGAAGGTTGAGATGAGCTAGACCCGGAAAATGAAGACACCGAGGTTCCAAAAGTTAAGCCTGGTGTTGAAGTCGATGATGATGCGGGAGTTCCAAATGAAAAACCTGGGGTGAAAACCGAAGATGGCCCAGAAGTGCCAAAAGACAGACTTGAGGTTGAAGACGATGAGGCTACCATTGCAATGTTGAAAGCAAGGGGTGCGGCTGAAGATGCTTGTGGCATAAAATAAATCAACTTACAAATTTGGTAAGTGATAAAATTTGAATCTGAGATTTGATCCCAGGGCTTCACATATCTCTCCCTTATGTTATCCATGGCTAACAAACGTTGTAGAATTACGTTTAAGAAACATGTCTCACTAACATTTTTAATTCCTCTCTAGATGAATGATCCTTGCACTATGCCTCGACCTACATTTGAATCTCTAGCCTGACTCTCTTCATCGATATCTAATTTATGTTTCCTAATGGCTTCTTCATCCCTCTCATTTACACTTTCAGTCTGACCTCCATGACCAGTGGAATTTTCACAAATTTTAATAAAACATTAACTGAGTGGAATTTTCACAAAAGGTTTATGGGTTCTTTGGAATACTAGTGTCTAAGCCTCTCCATGAAATTTGAGACTTAGAGACTTTCCGATGCTACAAAAATCAATAGCGAAAACTTGGCCAGCACATGCATAATTGCCAGCGTTTATTTGTCATAAATGGAGTAGGAGCGCTCACAATTTTGGAGCTCCCTACTCTCAAAATCAATTAGATGATGATTCTGTGTTAAAAAAAAAAACCCTAATTCCTTCTCTAGAAGCATCGCATTCCAATACGAATGGTTGGGAGAAGTCAGACAAGGCTAGAACTGGGCATGAACTCATGAATTCCTTAATTTTCTCAAATGTCTCCTGTGCTGTCTTTGTCCATACAAAGGCTCCCCTTTTTGTCAAGTCAGTGAGAGGTGCTGCCAGCTGTGAATATCCCTTAACAAATATTTTATAATAAGTACAAATACCCAAAAAGCTCCTTAATTCTATTACATTTTTGGGAGTGGGCTAGTTGAGAATGGCTTCAATCTTCTCTTGGTGCACTTTGATGCCTTGGCCCTTGATGATGTGACCCAGATATAACATTTTTGTCATGCCAAACTCACATTTGGAGATTTTGGCATAAAATTGTTATGCCTCTTTTATTCCCAAGACCTCTCCAGGTGTTGTAGATGCTGTTCCCATGATTATGGCATAAGATTGTTGTGCCTTTATTATTCCCAAGACCTCTCCAGGTGTTGTAGATGCTCTTCCCATGTTCGACTGAAGACCAGGATGTCGTCGAAGAAGACCAACACAAATTTGTGTAGCTGCTTCATGAACACATGGTTCATACATGATTGAAATGTCGCTGGGGCATTGGTCAATCCAAAAGGCCTCACTAGGAACTCATAGTGCCCATAATGGCATCTAAAATCTGTCTTTACAATTTCCTAATCACAAAATCTGATATGGTGATAACCTGAGCGGAGGTTAATCCTTGAGAAGTACTTGGCTCCCTTCAGCTCATAGATATCTTGGATAGAATATCGATTTTTAATGATCTTCTTATTTAGTGTCCGATAGTCTATACACATCCTTATGGACCCGTCCTTCTTCTTGACCAAAACCATGGATGAAGCAAAAGGGCTTGAGCTTGGTCGAATGTGTCCTATTGTCAACAACTCTTGGATTGCATTCTCTATCTCATCCTTATATGCTTTGGGATGTTGGTAAGGGGTAGTGATGACAACTTGGACCCCTTCCTCTAGTTCAATGATGTGCTCTGCTAAAGTCCCTTATCTGGTGGTTGCCCTGGGGGTATATCTCCAAAAAACTTATGGTGTTTTTGCAACAATGCCACGATGTCAGGGGGATACTTCTTATGTTGTTTTACTGGTTTCTTCTCCTTGATTCGACACGCCATTGCCCATAAAATATCCCCATGTCGAAGATATACCTCCATCTTGTTGGATGTCACAATCTTGGGCCGATATGCATGCATTCCTCTCAACATCACCTTCTTCCCATCTGGACCTGTAAATGCAAATTCCAAGTCTTGATAGTTTACTGTATGAGTCCTGATTGAATATAGCCATTGGACCCCTAATACTACATGAGATTCTGAAAAATCCACAACAAAAAATTTATCTGTAACCATGTAGTTTCCCATTGTTAGACTCATGTTAGGGACTATTTTAGTGCATGGCATGCAGTTCTACTCCTCCTTCCCCATAATTGAAAATGTAAATCCTCCAAATTCTTCAGTCGTCAGTCCTCTTCTAGCTACAAATTCTGCATCAATGAAGTTGTGGGAGGCCCCACCATCAATCAACACAGTCACTTTCTGTCCTTGTATGGTGCCCCTGACCTGAAAAGTGTGATATCTTAGGACCCATGTAAGAGAAGTAATAATCCCTTCCTAGATCTCCTCTTGTATTGCCCCCATACCTTGTGATTCACCTTGATCCAGCTCTAGCTACTCTTCCTCATCTTCGCTCTCAGAAAATACTTCAATATAGTGGGCTTTTCCTTTAGTGCAGCGATGTCTTGGTGCCCAAGGTTCCTGACAAGAGAAGCATAGCCTTCTCCTCCTAAGATCTTTCCTGGTTTCATCATCCAACTTGCCCTTCCCAAACGAATCCCGTTGTTGCTGCTTGACTTCCTTTCCCCTTTCAGGAATAGTTAGTTTGGTTAGGAATCTAATCTTGGGTACTGCATCTTTCATATCCCTTTCTCAACCTATTGCGTCTTGCAAGGTTACGGGTTGGTAGGCTTTGACCCAACCACGCAGGGGTTCTGACAACCCTTCTATGAACAACATGACCAACCGAGCCATTAAGAGGTCGGTGACAATTATTGCAAGCCTCTGGAATTTCGCGACATATGATTCAATGCTTCCTGTCTGTCAGAGTTGGGTTAGCTCTCGTAAGTACATCTCATGGTCCTTCCTATCAAATATTTCTATCAATATTTGCATGAATTATGTATAAGAGATTATGTTTTCATGCCCTAGAGTGATCATGCCATGTTTCCACCACTTGTGTGCTTCTCCATCAAGATGAAGCATGGCGTATTTAATGGCATCCCTTTCATGCATGGGATTGAGCGAAAATATGTATCCAACTTCTACACCCATGATCATGCATAACACTTTGTTGATCCATCAAAGTAAGTAAGAGTTACCTTTCCCACAAGCTTTTGTAGATCCATGTTTGACTGAGGGCTTCCATATGTGGTTGTTTTCCTTTGTTTTTTTCTCCTCATGAAGTAATATTAATTGAGACTTTGTTGATCCATCAAAGTTAAGGAAGAGTTACCTTTCCCAAGGCCTTTTGCAGATCCATGTTTGACTAAGGGCTTCCATATGTGGTTGTTTTCCTTTGTTGTTTGCTCCTCATGAAGTAATATTCATTCATGGTTAAGGTTTCTTTCACATTGGTAGGCAACATATCATATTCCTTCATACAAACTGTAACTGTCTCTACAATTGGTGAAAGAGAGTCTTGCTCCCTAGAGGGATCATCTAAGAATGGAGGCATGGTTGGTTGTTTGAAAGGGTTGCTCCAAATGTTGGCATGTTCATGTGATGGATCGTTGAACCAAATGTTGACATGTTCATGTGATGGACCGTCCCCTCCTGAATGAGAGCCACCTTCCCCTTTATTGCTTTGAAAATTTGGTTGTTCGATCTACAATTTGAGAAGTTCCACAATTGTGTCTTGAGTGGCGATGATCCTTTGTAATGCATCTTCAAGTCTTTTACTTTCATGATCACCCATTGGTTCGTCTTCTTTTGACTCTCCCTAGTTCTTAGTGTTGATCTCTTTGTTTTTCCCTTGACTTCTAGCCTTTCTCCCTTTCCAATTAATGGCAATCCCCTTTTGCTTTGCTTTTCTTGGCATCACACAACTGGCTAAGATTGTGGCTCTGATACCACGGTAATAAAATTTAAAAAAGAAAGAAATATGTGTCCAACACACCACTGTAATAAATTTAATATAAATATCTTTCCAACATAATATATGCACATGAGATATCACGAACGCTGTAAATTAATTCCCATAGTTCCATTGCCAATCTAAACACCAATATTCATACCCCAAATAAACTCCATATAGTTTATTAATGCATTGGGCCCAATTATCAAATAGGGCCATTTTACAACAGTTTGACCCAACGATTCAACTTCACCGATCACACATTGGATGCTTTGAGGGTTAATTTCACCGATCACACATTGGATGCTTCGAGGGTCAATTTCACCGATCACACTGAAGCTTCGAAATCGCTTCACAATCATAGCAGCTATCGCCCTCAGCCACTCGGAGAATATGCGATGGGGAGCTACGTTGTAGGCTTGGAGAAAAAAACGTTCATCGCTTGACCCACTCTCTGCGTCCCTCCTCAACCCAACCGACGCTCAACTTCTTCATGCGCTTGGGGAGTGGCTGTGGAAGTGCTCAGGCTATACACCAAAAAAATCTGAGGGTGTCCGACTCCCTTCTGCGCATCTTGATAGGGTTGAGGAAGTCTCCCACTAAGCTCACGAACTTCCTGCAGCTCGACTGATGCAACTCATGGCTCCTCTGCACTGCTAATGCTCCTCAACCATGACTTGCTGCACCCTACGATCCACAAACTTCAGCCCACGATTTGTAATGATGTCGTCGATCTATGCAGACTTCGATACATAACCCTCGACACCCTGAGATTAGTCTCTTACCTCTTCCTTCGATCTCGACACTAGAAGATTTGATTAGCAATACCAAGAAGCCCTTGTCAACCCCTTCGCTGAGTGTGGATCCTTACCTGGAAATGAGAAAATACAGAGTCATCTAGGGTGATTTCTAGAACCACCGAAACTAAATTTTCTAACTAGGGTGAGGCTTAACCCCAACTGTAGCTAGTTTGAAGGATCTCACCTGAAAATCTTTCCTCCTTGAAGACTTGCTTGAGCTCTCAAAATACTAGTGAAGAGAAGACCAAATTCCATGCCTTGCTCTTGATCCTCCTCCTCCTTTTAAAGTTGGGTTGCTCAGAAGAAACTATGGGCAATTACCTGGGGCCAAAACCAAAAACATGGGCTTATGCCGCTTATTTATTTATTTATTATTATTATTATTTAGTCCAACCGAGTCAATTGGTTGGGGATATTACAATTTCTTTTTAGATTTTTGTTATGCATTATGTATTTCCAAACAATATATATATATATATATATATATATATATATATATATATATTTTTTTTTTTTTTTTTTGAAAGTTTCCTTGATGCTTTTGCAGAGATATCCAAGTAGAAAGGGGTAAGAAACTTTTAAAAGGAAGATAATGATCACTTGTTTCATGAAAACATAAAAACATCAATAATTATTCACATAGTTATTTTTCAAAGTTCCTGCAGTGGCATAAGCCTTGAACTAGGCTCATGAATGAGTGTAATATTCCTAAATTAGCACACATCTAATTGGCATATTAAATTTTGATTTTACTCTTTGTTAGAGGAATAAGAGGGTATGGAGGCCCATAAATCTCCTTAGTAGGAATAAAAGGCACTCCTAATGTGAAGGGAGGTCATCTAAAGGCTGGATTGAAGACCCTTATGTGTGAAAAGGGGTTGGAGCATGAAGACTAGGTCAACCTTGACCAAATCAAACAACGCTGGTATGGAAGGAGTGGCATTCATTGTGGGACAATGCAGTTTTGGAGGGAGATTCCATGCATGGAAGTAGTGGCTTTAATGAGTGGGGCCCAAGGTGAGGAAGCTCACCAAGAATATAAGGAAGAGGATGGCAGCCATTGTGACTATGATTGGATTACTATTTTGTTGATGGTCTATTTGGACTTGTTACTCTCTTCAGTTGTTTAGATAAGATTGCAATGTTGTTTAGCATAGGGTGTTCACGAGAGGAATCCCACCTCTTTCCATAAGGAGCCTCTAGGAAGAGTATTGCACTACATTTCCACATTCAGGCATTAGGCCAAGCTTCAAATTTCTTCAAAAGCGCAGTTTCTGCTTAGAGTTGTGCTGTGTTGCAGGGTGCAGCAGTGGAGGATTGCATTGGGTGTTTTTTGGGCTAGTTTTGCAGTGGATGAAGGATTCCTTCCATTGGGAGGCCAGTAAAGAAGCCCCTTGGGATTTATTGACATATTTGGTAGCAGGCCAAGGATTATTTATCCCCTATAGCGCAGTTCAAGTCTAGATCTGCGTTATTTTAGGGAGGAGTTGCAGGGGTAGTTGTAGTATGTGTTTTGGGAGGTGATTTCTTTAGTGGAGGGGACATCTTTTCATTCGGAGGATCTATTGGAGAAGAGTTGTAGGATTCTACATCAGCTTCAGCCATATCTTCTCATTCATTGTGTTGCAACAAATCTTCAACCTTAGGGCTGCAACTCACATTTGTACATTTTGTGTATTTCCTGGAAACCCTCTTGGGTTGTCTAGGAAAAGTATAGTGCCTAGATCTGTATGTATAGCATCTATTGAGGCATATATCATTGTATTTACATTTTGTATGATCTCTAGCTGTAGTTATGCATGATATGACTGCGTTGTAGCATCTCTCCGACATTTTTTTTAGTAGTAACAACTCACTTTTTAGAGTAATTATTCATGGGAGGCTTGTTTGCTCCTATTGTATGATTTGTGCCTGAATCTATTATGTGTTTTTGCTACTGATTTGCTGAATAAAATGGTTCCATATTGGTATCCTATATTTATGCATTAATATACACTGCTATTTCCAGTTTTATGCACTATATTCCTGCTTTTCCCATTTGGGAATAATCTTGGCTCAATCTATGGATCTCAACCATTATGCTATTAGGAGAATAAGAAGAAGGAGAAAGAGATCAAAATGATGGAAGGAATGAGTTTTATCTCATCTCTTTTCAGATCTACAAGGGACCTCACCAAGGAGGTCAAGCAAAGAAAAGTGGCGAAAAGCAATGAAACCACAATAGGGTTTCAAGATGAGGAAGGTCCTTGTACTTCCTATCAATAGAAGAAAGAACTGGTATTGCATAGATCTCCAAAGAAATATGCTATGCCCTTTTATTTTGAAGAAGAAAAAAGGCATGGAGATGGATGACACTTAGATCATGAGATTATAAGTGAGTATCTTGCAGAATACAAATCTTAATCAAGAGCATCCAAGGAGGATCTAACTCTCCCACAACTCATTCAACTTAAAGAAGAAATAAGACCTTGCAACAATAGAAGAAGGAAGCACAATAGATTTATATTGTCTACATTTGATGGGTCATCCACATGCACAGCAAGGGCTTGGGGAATGAAGTTGGATGCATTATTCCTACTACATCCAATAGCAGAGAGATAAGTTGTTGAGATTGCAGCGTTGCACCTTGAGGGTGAAGCAAACAATTGGTGGTTCAGCCATTTGAGTCATGCAAGAGTGACTACATATTTTACTCAAAGGTTGATCAAGAAGTTTGACATGAAGAAATTAGAGGAGAAGAGGCCTTCACCACCACTTGCTGCAGAAGTATTTGCATTAGGAGAAGGGACACTTGCACCTTTGCAAAGTGATCTTGATCTCTTGGAATTTAGAGTCCCACGCACTTTTCAGGAGATGCATGAGGAGGAGACTTATACTAGCACTGGTGCAACTATAGAGGAGCAACCATCATCATCAGTAGTTGGGGAAGTCATCACACCAGAGGAAGGAACCCTTGTAGCAGTACAAGAGTTCCCAAGCTTTACTAAGGTGTGCACATATTTCCACTTCCAATTATTTCAGAACATCATATGGAGGATTGTGGGAACATGCCATCAGGGCAAATACATGACCTAGAGTCAAAGCACATTGATGATTTGGAGCAATAGACTACCACTGCGCAGAGGACTCTTGATTTGTTCAAGGAGGAGATATATAGTCATCCTATTATGTCATTGTTGAGCCACACAAAACTCTGGGGTTGAAGTATATATTTTTGGAGGATAGGATGAGTATTGTCCTAAATAATCCAATGCAGAACTATATGTTCAGCATTGAACATGATCATGAGACAACAGATGCACCATCATGGAGATTAACAACGCTGTCATTGAGCAGTAGTGATGAGTTGGGGGCCCAACCATTATTGGAGCATTCCAATGACCATTCTATATATGTAGCAGGGGATAGGTATATGGTTGATGAGATACATCTTATCTCCCATTATGATGGATCCTTCTTGATGAGCACTTTACATCTCAACGAGAAGATTTTTCCTTCAATATACTTGGATCCTTATGGATTCAACATGGTCATTGATGAGTGGTCTTCTTATGGAGATCTCTAGGAGGTTGCACTTCAACATCCCATGAAGTGTAGAGATAGTGATTTGGATTGGGAGGGTGGTATTCTCCATTGGAGGGATGCCAATTTTGAGCATGATGATAGACACTCACCATTGGTTGGATGGGTGATGTTGATGAGCAAGAGGCTGGAAAGCCACTTGTGGATCTATGACACATGGAAGCAGGAGGCAAGGCTGCGCTGGCTACTCTTGAAAGAGTTTGGTCAACATGTGACATATCCTATTCCAAAGGGTATGTTATTGGTTGGAACTTGGCATGGCACTTGCATCATATGGCAACAGGGAGTTTGGGTGCATTGGGATGATGTGAAATTCTTCATGTCAATCGTTATGTTTTCACTCAATGGTTTGTATGATGGAGGTGTGAAGAGGCAGCAAGAGCTATTGTTGCTTTGGCTACTCTTGGGAGAGTATGGGCTGAATTTCTCCCATACTTTGCATGATATTTCAGAAGAGAAGGATGGCACAATCAGGGTGCAAAGGGGCTACCCTTCAACATTGGAGGATAAGGAGGTACGTCCACATAGGAAGGAGTCTCCCACATATAGCAGCATGATGGTGGATGACTTTGGCATATGACATGTCAAAGGATGGAGTCATGGAGTGGCAAGAGCCTCATCACCAAAGCCAACAACGCTGCCACTTGGGAGTATGTATCTATTGATGGAGTGTTCCAAGGGGAGTATGCATCCCTTCATTTTGCAGACCAATATGAGGAGATTATCATGGGAGGGCTCATCCATGGACCTCATTTTTAGCCTACTCACAATGCATGGTAAGAAATGTATTTCTATACTTATTGATCATTTCACAAAGTATTTGCATTATCTTACCATCTATGTATAGTGCATTGCTCCGCAAGAGGGCAAGGCTATATTTGGGTTTCATGGTCATTCTAGGACCAACATTTATGATGGAGATAGCCCTTCCTTGCATGGCTTTGGGCACATGTGGTGTTATTCTTGTTATGCTCAGCTATATATAATGCCATCTACTACTTCCTAGTAGATGAGCAAACATGCACAACTAGAAATTTGTTGAAAGACAACTTGACACATGATCATCTGAAACAACAGTTAGAAAAATTGTGTTGTATCCATTGGAGAGACCATTGGTACCATCCAACATTACATATAAAACTCAGTATATTTCTGATTTGGATGCCATATGGTGATGATGTCCTATTCACCTTGTATGGGATAACTTGGGCTAGCAAGGTTCATGATACTAGAGAAGGGGTCTTTGGAGATCCAGTTGTCCTTTTGTCTCTTGAGGGCAACATTAGTGCAACCCAATATCAACAACAACTCTACACTTTTCATAAGTGGAGAGAAAGAAAACATGGGGTAGGCCATTTGGTCTATCATGTTCATTTATGCAACCCACCTACATTACAGGAGCCAAAGGTGGAAGATATTTTTCATGAGTTACCATTTTGGAGGGTGACTCACTTTGTATAGATGATAGCTTGGGGTTTGGAGCTTCACATGGGAATGAAGGTTCCCAATACTTTTCTGATTCCATGCCTCAAGAAGCCCTCTAGACCACATATAGTTGCCTCCATGTATATCCCACTACTTCATGATGAGAGCCATTTGGATTTGTCACCAAAGGCTTACTTATACACTTGGGAGGAGCAACTAGGGGACATATTGATGAGAGGGCATCTTGTTCATTGGAGGAACTTATCATATGAGGATGCTACAGGAGGAAGAGGATAGGCTCTTTAGTTCTATCCTTGCAGTTACTTGAGGACAAGCAACATTTGGGAGGGGAGGACTATAATATTCCTAAATTAGCACACAACTAATTGGAATATTAAATTTTGATTTTACTCTTAGTTAGAGGAATAAGAGGGTATGGAGACCCATAAATCTCCTTAGTAGGAATAAAAGACACTTCTAATGTGAGAGGAGGTCATCTAAAGGCTATATTGAAGACCCTTATGTGTGAAAAGGTGTTGGAGTATGAAGGCTGGGTCAATCTTGACCAAATCAAACAACGTTGGTATGGAAGGAGTGGCATTCATTGTGGGACAACACAATTTTGGAGGGAGATTCCGTGCATTGAAGTAGTGGCTTTAATGAGTAGGGCCCAAGGTGAGGAAGCTCACCAAGAATATAAGGAAGAGGATGGCAACCATTGTGACTATGATTGGATTATTATTTTGTTGATGGTTTGTTTAGACTTGTTCTCTTCAGCTGTTTAGCTAAGATTGCAGTGCTGTTTAGCACAGGGTGTTCCCGAGCAGGAATCCCACCTCTTTCCTTGAGGAGCCTCTAGGAATAGTATTACACTGCATTTCCAGATTAAGGCATCAGGCCAAGCTTCATCTTTCTTCAACAACGCAGTTTCTGCTTAGAGTTGTGCTATGTTGTAGGGTGCAGCTATGGAGGATTGTATTGGGTGTTTTCTGAGCTAATTTTGGAGGATTGTATTGTATTGGGAGGCCAGTAAAGGAGCCCCTTGGGCTTTATTGACATATTTGGCAGCAGGCCAAGGAGTATTTATCCCCTACAACGTAGTTCCAGTCCAAATATACGTTATTTTAGGGAGGATTTGCAAGGGTAGCTGCAGTATGTGTTTTGGGGGGTGATTTCTTCAGTGGAGGGGACATCCTTTCATCCGGAGGATCTATTGGAGAAGAGATGTAGGATTCTACATCAACTTCAACCATATCTTCTCATTCATTGTGTTGCAACAATTCTTCAGCCTTAGGGCTGCAGCTCACATTTGTACATTTTGTGTATTTTCTGGAAACCCTCTTGGGTTGTCTAGGAAAAGTGATATAGTGTCTAGATTTGTATGTATAACATCTATTGAGGCATATATCATTGTATTTACATTTTGTATGATCTCCAGCTATAGTTATGCATGATATGACTGTGTTTTAGTAGCCCTCCGACATTTTGTTTAGTAGCAACAACTCACTTTTTAGAGTGATTATTCATGGGAGGTTTGTTTGCTCCTATTGTATGATTTGTGCCTCAATGTATTATGTGTATTTGCTGAATCAAGTGGTTCCATATTTGTATCCTATATTTATGAATTGATGTACACTACTATTTGCAATTTTATGCACCATATTCCTGCTTTTCCCATTTGGGAATATTATAATGAGTCTCATCACAATATTCATAAGCTTGGAGAGTGTTAAAGTTTGACATGAAGGTTTCATTAAACTTTCCATGTTGGTGATTGAGTTGCAAATTTGGTGTTTTGAATACATTGTTGCCCATAATTTCATCATAATGGGGACCAGTTTGATCCTCTCTATGCCTAATGACTCCCTTTGAGGTAGTGGAAGTGCAGTTGGTTATACCAGATGCAGTTCCAATTGTTATGAGCAATGTATTGGTAACCAGAATACAATGGATCCCCAAATTATGCCTCGTGCACTTGCTTTGTCAGATGAATCTCATTATCTTCTTCTTGATGCACTTGGAAAAATGATGTTTTTCAACCTTTTCAATTTCAATAAGAATGAATTTATAATCCTCATTACTTACTACCATATTCTTGCAAAACGTTTTCAATGATGCCAACAAGGTTGTGACGCAAAACGTTTTCAATAATGCCAACAAGATTGTTGTAACTGGATCCTTTGCAAAGCTTCAGGTGTGTAGCACATTTCTTAGTGGTTTCGACCTCATTTTGTACCCCATTTCTGTCCTCGTCACAGTTTTGAGGGATTTTCTTACTTTGTGGCCCAACATTATGATTGGAATTTTCCCTTTCAACCTTAGAAATTTGTTATGTTTTACATCATCAACATTGTTATGAACATTCTTCCCCCATGTTATAGGCTACCTTCTCTCAACATTTTCTAAAATCTTAAGGTCTTGGTTTTTAATGTGTGTAAAATCAACAACCTGCAAAATGTTTGATACCACTTGCTAAGGATGGTCATCCTCTTCATTATGATCTATCTACCATAAATTGGCCAAGGAGTCTTGTCATACTGGTTATTCTATTGGTGTTTACATTTTAGATTATTAGGGTTGTCACATATTCTATCCAACATCAAGTTGTATGCGGTGTTCTTAGAGGTAACAAATAAAATTTCCCTATAAAAGAAATATTCTTCTAGACTTGTGGTGCTCCCATTGATTATGCAAACTGCAGAACTATTATTAACATCATCCTCACACACCTAAAAAATAGTTATATCCTTGGTATCACCAAAATTTTGTGTAGTAATATCACTGCAGGATGCAGGGTTGTCCACATTTAGGCCATGATTAATCCATGTTCTTTTACATCTAGCACTCTCATCAAATGGTTCCTTTTTATTCTCTGCCCAAGGAAACTCTCATCAACTGATTCCTTTTTATTTTTTGCTCAAGGAAACTGACAAAAAGATGTGCCTTAACAATGATGCTTAGCCCACAAGCTAGTATTTTACATTGACCTTCAATATCTTTATCACTACAAGGGTTCTCATTAAAGAATACAAAGAAAGGCTAGGCATTTCCTCTCATTAAGGATGATACCTAGGATGAACACTAGATTCTTTAGGGCACAAAGCTAGGTCAACAACAAGGCTTCAATCCCTTACGACAATATACTTGTTAAGGGCTCAACATGTCACTTGTTAGAACTGAACAATATACTTGTTAAGGGCTCAACATGTCACTTGTCAGAATTGAACTTGGGTAGGGAGGATAACAATCTTCTCAACCACGAGTCAAACCCTATTGACCAATTTCATGTTATTTCTATTATCGATCTTTTGTAGCTCTGATGCCACCTTTAGCCACTTTTATAGCGAAATGTGTTATGCCCTTGAGGTTTCAAAAATGCTATCAACTTCTTTTGTTTGTTATACTGCAATTGTTTGTAGACTTCAGGGCTTTTATAGCATAGGCTAGTTTTTCATATATGTGGTTTTTTGACATTATTGTACCTAGTAGTTCGTTATATTGGAATTGTTTGTAGAGTTCAAAGCTTTTATAGCATAGGCTAGTTTTTCATATATGTGGTTTTTTGACATTATTGTACCTAGTAGTCCCATTGACCTATTTATGTTCCTTTGTTAGACATTGATCTTCTCTTATTTTTTCTTATTTACGAGCAACCATTCTTATTTCTTCCAAATCTGCTAGTTTTGCATATATGCGTTTTTTTGACATTATTGTACCTAGTATTCCCATTGACCTATTTATGTTTCTTTGTTAGAAATTGACCTTCTCTTATTTTTTCTTATTTGCTAGCAACAATTATTATTTCTTCCAAATCTGCTAGTTTTGCATATTTGTGTTATTTTGACATTATTGTACCTAGTATTCCCATTGACTTATTTATGTTCCTTTGTTAGACATTGATCTTATCTTATTTTTTCTTATTTGCTAGAAACCATTCTTATTTCTTCCAAATCCATTTTGTGTTCTATCTAGTCTAGTCTCTCCATAGATGCATTATCTCATGAGAATTAGCGCAGCTAAGTGAAATGCTGCAATTATCCAGCTTTCCATGAAACTTCCATGTGAAGATGACATTTTCAGCCATATAGGTTGCACATACATTGGTTCCTTTCAAGGATAAAACCTTGATATTCACTTCATAAATTAGAGTAAGGATGGTTTTAATACCACCTTCTCCCTAATGTGTATTTTTACACATTCCCTAGAACGTAGCTCAAAAGCCAAACTAGAATGAGGAAATGAAACATTAGAGTATGCGATAATATTCCATTTCAAGCTCTCTTTATCCATTCATGCAATGTTCAAGCGTTTTCCCCATGAATTTTCGTACTAGGGATTTTTACATTTATGAAGTGATTCTTTCCATACTAGAATTGTTTGTAGACTTCTCAGGGCTTTTATAACATAGGCTAGTTTTGCATATATGTAGTTTTTTTGACATTATTGTACCTAGTAGTCCCATTTCCTGATTTATGTTTCTTTATTAGACATTGATATTATCTGATTCTTTCTTATTTTCTAGCAACCATTCTTATTTCGTCCAAATCCATATTGTGTTCTATCTAGTCTAGTCTCTCTATAGATGCATTATTTCATGACAATTAGCACACCTAAGTGAAATGTTGTATTTATGAAACTTTCCAGGAAAATTCCACGTGAAGATGAAATTTTCAGCCATATAGGTTGCATATACATTGGTTCCTTTCAAGAATCAAACTTTGATCTTCACTTCTTAGAGTAAGGGTACTTCCTAATACAACCTTTTCCCTAATGTGGTTTTTTTACACATGCCCTAGAATGAAGCTCAAATGAAAGCCAAATTCGAATGAGGAAATGAAATATTAGAGTATACCACAATATTCCATTTCAAGCTCTGTCTATCCATGCATGCAATGTTCAAACTTTTTCCCCATGAATTTCCCTACTAGGGATTTTTACATTTACGAAGTTGTTCTTTCCATTCACATGTCATCTCCATATACTAGTCTCACATTTTCCTTTTTGGTTTGATGCATTTCTTCTAACATTTTCCACACGAAGATGAAATTTTCAGCCATATAGGTAGCATATACATTGGTTCCTTTCGAGGATCAAACTTTGATCTTCACTTCTTAGAGTAAGGGTACTTCCTAATACAAACTTTTCCTTAGTGTGGTTTTTTTACACATGCCCTAGAATGAAGCTCAAATCAAAGCCAAATTCGAATGATGAAATGAAATATTAGAGTATACCATAATATTCCATTTCAAGATCTGTGACCTGTCTACCCATGCATGCAATGTTCAAACTTTTTCCCCATGAATTGCCCTATTAGGGATTTTTACATTTACGAAGTGGTTCTTTCCATTCACATGTCCTCTCCATATACTAGTCTCACATTTTCCTTTTTGGTTTTGATGCACTTCTTCTTGCATTTTCTCCCCAGAAAGCTTAGTTTTGCTTGGTTTTCCTTCACATTCTCTTATCTCCATGCTAAAGGCCTTATATCCTTTCTAACATTCTAAAGGTTCCTCCCTAGTGTTGAGGATGGACTTGAGAAATACATATTTCCCCTCCTCTATACAGTCCACTAGTTATTCCTCACTTGCATCCTCCTTTTTTAATAATATATTACCTTCTATGTTATTATTTTTCACGAGATTTTTTGGTGTCTTTTAATTATTTCTCATAATATTTTCTGGCTTTATTTTTGTAGAGTTTAGTGGGCGAGGAAATTAGTGCAGACTCAAACAACTTAGTTGATGCAATTTTCATAAGTGAAGGCTAAAGATAATGTATGTATGGTTAATTTATCTCATTTTAGGCTTTGCATTATATAATGCATGTTTTTTAAAAATTTAGAGGCAATGGAGGTAATGGAGATGCAATTTTCACAAGTGAAGGCTAAAGATAAGGTATGTATGGTTAATTTATCTCATTTTAGGCTATGTGTTTATATAATGCATATTTTTTTTAAATTTAGAGGCAATGGAGGTAATGGAAGGTGGACGAGCATTCTTGAATATATTTGTGTAAGAGGAAAGAAATGCAAGTTTTCTCTTATCGCACAACCCATGTAATCCCCCCATTTCAAATACAATGGTGCTATTCCCTCACTTTTGCATAAGATTTTTGGTTGCCGTTGAACTTCTCTTATAGTATATTATAGTCTCTTTAATATTTATCATAAGAATTTTGGCATCTTTTAAAGATTTCTCATAATATTTATTTATTTTAATTTTTTATTTTATTTTGTTTCTTGTTAGATTCAATGTTTGGAGGAATCAAGGTAGGTCCTAGCACCCATAAGAAGATGTGGAGGATCAGTGATGGATGTACTAAAATGTTTGTGTGAAAGAGATCATAGCAAAGTGTAGAGGCAGAGGAAGAGGTGAGTTCTTTTGGTGAAAATTCCATGTCATGATAAATTGCGACAAACTCCTTATTTCAAATACAATGGCTCTCCTTCCTCGTTATGTAGTTAGTGCTTATGATTTTTGATGTTTCTATAAGATGTATTTACTTTTGCATACAATTTACTTATAGGATTTTTGGTCTCTGTATAAAATTTTACTTATAGGATTTTTGGTCTCTGTATAAAATTTTACTTATAGGATTTTTGGTCTCTATATAAAATTTCTTGTAGGATAATGTGGCCTTTCTTTCATTTTTCTTTTAAGAAAGTGTATTTAATATTTTTCATAAGATTTTCTGGTCTCTTTTTAATACTTTAATTTGTGCTCTGCAGAGTGTTCTTTGTTGGACCATGAATGCTTTTTGGGTTGCAAAGTAGAATTTGTCTGTATTATCTCTCTCTATTAGTTCGTTCCTTTTTGTTCTTTCTCTGTTTTTTTTGCTATTGTTGTTTGTATCGCTCACTATTATTGATATTGTTTTTTTTTTAAACATTTGAGCACGACTAATTTGTTTAAATTCAGATTGGAGGTAGTGCAGGTAAAGGAAAATGGGGAGTTATTAATGAAACTCTTGAAATATCTATGTGAAAGAGACATGGACTAGTGCAATAGAGGCAAAAGTAGATGGTGAGTTCCTATTTGGTGTAAACCCCATGTATTCTATGCTACAAAACTTCTCTCATTTCAAATAAAAAGTTCTCCTCCCTTAGCTATTTAGGGTTTGTGATTTTGGTTTTTTGAATAAAATATACTTAATTATGTATAATATTTTTGTTCTTTGTTTAATTTTTATTTTAATATTTTTTATTATCTGTTTAATACTTTCATAAATTTTTGGTGTCTTTTAAAGATTTCTCATGTGATCTTTTCATCTTTATTTAGTATTTTAGAGTTTGATTTTTGTTTGGTTTAGTGGATGGGAGATAAATGTAGGTCCTAATGGTCCAATATCTTTCATGAGATTTTTGGTGTCCTTTGAAGTTTTCTCATAAGATATTTTGATCTTTTATTTAATATTTTATGATTTGATTTTTGTTTGGTTTAGTGGGTGAAGACTCCATAGATGTTCTAGGTAAAGGTGAATGGTTTGGTGTATTTATGGTTCCATACATGTGTTTGTTTAAATTAGAGGTATCTTACATAATTGGTCATTTGTTTGAGTGCAATGCAATGTAGGTGAAGGAACACAGAGGATCACTAATGAAAGTAATGCAATGTAGGTGAAGGAACACAAAGGATCACTAATGAAAGTACTGTAATATCTTCATAAGAGAGACATTATAGTGGAGTGCAGGAACAAAGGTGGAGGTGAGTTTTCTTTTGGTGTAAAATCCATTCATAATCTACAACATTATCTTCTCGTTGCAAACAATTTAGTTCTTTTCCCTCCTTACCTATTTAGGGTTTATGATTTTCGGTGTTTGAATAAGATGTATCTTTGGGTGCATAAGATTATTCATAAGATATTTAGTTTTTGTTTAAAATTTTAGTTCTCACAATATTCTGTGTATTTAATATTTTTAACAATAATTTGTAGTTTATATTTAATACTTCTCTATTTTCCGATGTGTAATCTTACCGTAGTTGGCGATAAAGACAATAGTAAAAAATAGGACCAACAATTACAAGGAAATAACGAAAATAATTGTTTTGTCAATATCTTTGACTTTATGAGCATGGCCATGCGAATTTGTGGTTTAGTATTTTGTTTTTCTTGTGTCTTTTGATTGATTGATTTATTTATTTCATTCAATGAGTGGAGAAATCATCAAAGACCTTAACAACCCACAATGTGGGTTTAGGGCTAATGTGGAGTCCATGGTCTGTGGGCAAAGGTGAAGGAGGTATGTAATTGGAGAATTTACTTGTTTATGCCAAAGGTGAAAGAGGTATGTATAACGAGTATTTGCTTGTTTGTTACTTCATAATTATATGGTTTCATGCCCATTTTAATTTAACTCATTTGTTGCTTCATCATTATATCATATGTGTTTGTTGAAATTTAGATGCACTACAAAGCAAGAAAGGTGAATGGTGAATGAGTACTCATGAAACTATTGAATATCTTTTTGTGAGAAAGACATTGAGCACTATAGCAGAAGTATAAGCAAATGTAGAGGATGAGTTATCTTTTGGTAAAAGACTTATGTATGTTCTACTATAAAATCCTCCTAGTTTAGATACAATGGAGTTCTCTAGCCTCTTTACCAATTTGGGGTTTATAATTATTGGTAGCATAAGATGTACTTCTATTTAAATTAGATGCACCTTACACTATTTTGAATATCTTTTTGTGAGAAAGACATTGAGCACTATAGCAGAAGTATAAGCAAATGTAGAGGATGAGTTATCTTTTGGTAAAAGACTTATGTATGATCTACAATAAATTCCTCTTAGTTTAGATCTCGTTTAGATCTCTAGACTCTTTACCAATTTGGGGTTTATAATTAGTGGTAGCATAAGATGTACTTCTATTTAAATTAGATGCACCTTACACTATTTTGAATATCTTTTTGTGAGAAAGACATTGAGCACTATAGCATAAGTATTAGCAAATGTAGAGGATGAGTTATCTTTTGGTAAAAGACTTATGTATGTTCTACTATAAAATCCTCCTAGTTTAGATACAATGGAGTTCTCTAGCCTCTTTACCAATTTGCGGTTTATAATTATTGGTAGCATGAGATTTACTTCTATTTATATTAGATGCACCTTACACTATTTGGGTCCTAGGATTCACTTATTTGTTGAATGTAGTGAAAATGCAGGTAAAGGAAGATGAACAAGCAAGGTGGAGAAGCAATGTTGAAACCTTTGAAATTTTTTCTGTCAGAGAGACTTGGAGTAGTGTAGCAGAGTGCAAAGGTAGAGTGTGAGTTCTTTGAAGATGAGCAAGCAAGGTGGAGAAGCAATGTTGAAACTCTTGAAATTTTTTGTGCCAAAGATACTTGGAGTAGTGTAGCAGAGTGCAAAGGTAGAGTGTGAGTTCTCTCTTAGTTCTGGTATGCATATCTTCTTGTCTTCAATGTAATGATTCTCCTCCCTCCTCCTTTATTTAGGGTTTATGTTTTTTGGTCATTAAATAAAATGTACTTTTGCATAATATTACTGATTAAGATTTCCCATACATATTGGCTTATGATTACGATTTCTCATACTATCTTTCAATGTTTGTTTGATATTTATTATAATATTTTTGTTTTTTTATCTTAATTTTTTTTGGTCTTCATTTAATATTTTATGGCTTGACTTTTGTTGGATTTAGGAAGTGGGGATATAGAGGTGGATGCTAGGGATGGTGCGGATTGCATAGGTGCATTTGGTGAAGGGGAAGACTAAGCAAGAGGAGAGGAATTATGCATAGTTCCATCTATGTCTAAATTTTAGACGTCTTACATTATTTTTCATTTATCTTATTATTGACATAATGTAATGCAAGTCATGTGACGTAAACGAATACTAACTAAACTACTAAAATGTCCTTGTGAGGGAGAGATTGCAATAGTGTGCAAAGGTAGAGGTGAATTCTATTTTGGTACAAATGTCTATATATGATCTGCTATTACCTATTTACCTATATATGATCCTTCCTCCTTACTTGTTTAGGGTTTATGATTTTTTGTTTATGTATAGTTCCATATATGTTTATTTAAATTATAGACATCTTTCTTTATTTTTCATTTATCTTGTTACCTGCATAATGTAATGCAGCTAATGTAACGTACAATATTACTAACTAAACTACTAAAATGTCCTTGTGAGGGAGAGATTGCAATAGTGTGTAAAGGTAGAGGTGAGTTCTCTTTTGGTGCAAATGTTCATATATGATTTGCTATTACCTATTTACCTATATATGATCCTTCCTCACCTATTTAGGGTTTATGATTTTTAATGTTTACATAAGATGTACTTTTTAGTATGTAATATTGCTCATAATATTTTTAGTCATTCTTTGATATTACTCATGAAAATTTTCAATCTTTATTTCATATATCTTACAACATTTTATGGGTATTTCATATTATTGCATAATATTTAATTCAATGCAATACAATGCAGATAGTGGAATATGGAGGATCATTAATGAAATCACTAAAATATCTTTATGAGAGAGAGATTGTAGTAAAGTGCAAAGGTAGAGGTAAAGGTAAACGAACGTTCTTTTTGGGTGCAAAATCCGTGTATAATTTGCTATGAAATTCTTGTATGAAACAAGATAGTTCTCCTCCCATCTTACCTATTCAAGATTGATAATTTTTAGTGTTCACATGAGATGTGATTTCTAGTGTGTAAGCTTACTCATAATATTGTTGGCTCTATTTATGATTTCTCATAAAATATTTTTGATCATGAAATAAGACAGACAGTTCTCCTCCCTTCTTACCTATTCGAGATTGATAATTTTTAGTGTTCACATGAGATGTGATTTCTAGTGTGTAAGCTTACTCATAATATTGTTGGCTCTATTCATGATTTCTCATAAAATATCTTTGATCTTTGTTTCATATTTCGCACAACATTTTGTGTGTATTTAATATTTCTCATAATATGTTTTTGGTTGGCCATTGATGCATTTTGGGGCTGTAGATCAAAGTATTAATTTATTATTTCTCTTAACTTGTGTTTTTTTGTTAGTTTTGTTTTTTTTGCTATTGTTGTTTTCTTTTTTTGCTATTATTGTGTTATTCCACTTATACTTGGTTGGCCATATGATGCATTTTGGGGTTGTAGATTAAAGTATTAATTTACTATTTCTCTTAACTTGTGTTTTTTTTTGTTAGTTTTGTTGTTTTTGCTATTGTTGGTTTCTTTTTTTGCTATTATTGTGTTATTCCACTTATACAATTTTTTTTTGTTTTTGTTTGAATTTTGCATTTATGAGCATGGCCATGCTAACTTGTGGCTTGACATATATTTTTTTCTTATGTACTCTCATCTATTTTTCTTACTTTCATTATTTTTTCTTGGGTGGGTGAGGAAACTAAATAGGTCTTTACAACCCATTATGTGGGTTTTGATTGTAGTGGGCGATGGAGGTATGTATTGAGTAATTTACTTGTTTGTTACAGTTCCATGCTTCTTATAATTTAACTCATTTGTTTCTTCATAATTATATTATGTGTTCATTTAAATTTAAATGAAATGTAGATTAAGGAAGGTGGAGGAGGATTGATGAATTAACTAAATATATTTATGTAAGAGATGTGGAACACTATTAAAAAGGTATAAGCAATGTCTTTGTGGATGAGTTATCTTCTAGCATCGAGGGTGAGTTCCTTTTTTTTTTTCATTTTTCCGTTGTCATTTCTTATTTTTTTTCATTTGTGAGCATCACATGTTAATTTGTTTTGCTATGAATTCCTCCATTTAATAACATCGTTTTGCCTTTTTTTTACTTATTTAGTGTTGAGCATTACTCATAGGATCTATGGTATGATTTCTCATAATATCATTTAATAGTTTTCATAAGACTAATAGTTTCTCTTTAGATTTTATGATATATGTTTAATGTTTTTTGGTTTTGTTGGGTAAGATGTGAAATAAAGGCAAGTCCCAGTGTTGGTGTAGATTCCATAGGTGCATTATGGATTTTATGATATATGTTTAATGTTTTTTGGTTTTGTTGGGTAAGATGTGAAATAAAGGCACGTCCCAGTGTTGGTAGATTCCATAGGTGCATTAGGTGAAGGCAAAGGCTAAGGATTAAAAGGTATATAGGATTCCATGTGTGCTTATTTAAATTGGATGCATCTTATATTTTTTGTGATTTATTCATTTACTGAGTGCATTACATTGTAGATAAAGGAAGGTGGAGAGGCACTAATGAAACTATTGTTAATTGAGTGCACTTTAATGTAGATAAAAGGATGAGGAGACACATTGATGAACCTTTTGAAATATCTTTGTGTGGGAGAGACATGGGACAATTTAGGAAAGTGCAAAGGCACAAGACAACATGCAAGTTCTCTTTTGTTTTTGTTATGTGTTTCTCTTTGTTTCAAATATGATGGTCCTCCTCCCTCCTAACTTATTTAGGGTATACAATTTTTGGTTTTAATAATATGAATTTTTACATAAGCTTAATGATAAATTTGTGATTTCTCACACTACATTCAATATTTGCAATACAAATTTTGTTCCCATTTTTAAGATTTTCCTTAAGATTTTTTGGTTTGATTTTTTTTGGATTTAGTGAGTAGGGAAGTTAAAGTAGGTCCCATTACAACAAAATCTTGCACTTCTAAAGATAAAGTCTAGAAGGTCAAGTGTGGGTTCTTGTTTACTCAAGAGGAAGCCAATTGTCACTTCATCGACCTTCTCACTTTTGGCCGACTCCCTCTAGCTCAAGTGAGGTTCTCTAGTAAATTTGAGTGATCTAATGTCATGGTCCAACCAAGTCAATAACTGCATAAGGATTATACTTCAAATATAACCAATCAAAGGATTGAACCATTAGGGTTTAAGGTCGATAAGGTTGTTAGAGTTCTTTTGGGTAATTTTCAGGTTTGAGTTCAAAGTGATTCGTCCCAATAGACACACAACCAAGGAATCATAAAGTAAAACCCCAACAAATTAATGAAGAAGAGTCGAAGATATAAAATCTAGTGAGAGCCATAATGCTGTACTCTGAGACAACATGCTATGCACTATCAAATGTGTTGATAGGATCCCTTCTCACTTAATAACATATCTACCAACCATTTGAAGAACAATGGGTGTTTGTCTTAACATCCTTTGAAGGTTTAACTTCTCAATGATGTATTTTGTCATGACATTGATGCTATTTTCCACCAAATTTCCGGAACGTGGGGACGGGGGAGCGAGGAAACGTAGGAGCGGCCTGTGCAAAATCTCTCCACCAATTTTTAGGAAACATGGGGGGACAACGAGGTCTTTAACACAAGGGACCTCGACAAAAATAGTTAAATACTAAAACAATATAAATATTAATATAGCATTGAAATTTTATAATTTAATTATCTTTATCATTATATAACACTTACATCCATGAAGGATAAATCGATGAATCACATAACTAAACAAATTTAAAACGAAAAGCATGATACAATCATACATGTAAGTGTAACATTGTATAATGAAAATAAACTTTTAAACCATATTGAAGTTCCAACTATGAATACTGAAGATTGAAATAAAAGTCAAGTCTGATACATCAAGATTCAAATTTTTATAAAGTCAAGTGTAATGTATCATATATCAAGACTAAAAAAAAAATAAAGTCTACAACTGAAGTCTGAAATAGAAAAGCAGATAACATAAGATTATGAAGTTGGCATCATTTATGCCATTAGTTGATATGATTCTTGAGCGTGCAGAGGGCTAATCCATACCCAACTAACCTCCATTATTGGCGATATAATTCAATGAATGAACAAATCAGTTTCAGTAAGAAGCTCAACATGCCTCTGTAAGTGGACCTCATCATTTTCTTGACACAAAGTAAAAATTCATATTTCGTACACTCTAGATTGTATTGTACCTTACCCTTACCCGCCCATTAAATTACTTGGAGACAAAATAGAATGTGAACCTGAATTTGACCTCCAATTTTTTTGGAAACACAGGAAATGTTTCCTCTTTTGGGAGGAATCATCCCCCCTTCGAGTTTCCTCGTGTTTCCATTTTTTGGGGACGTGGAGAAACGTACCCTAGACGTCCCCATGTCCTCGGAGCGTAAGGAAGTGTGGGGATGCGTTTCCTAGGCGGGGGAACACGTCCCCATGGAACACTGCATTGATGGATCCTCCCAAATAAAGATAAGTGTACTTTGGGATGAGCATCTTCCTTATACAAACATCTACAACATGTCTACCTAGTTCAAAGTACTTAACATAAGGTCAAGAAGTTGACCTAACACTTGGGATGATTTTAGGACTTCTTTCTTCTTAGGAAGTCACATATGACCCTATTATAAATGGGCACATTCTTGAGAGCTTGAAAAAAAATATTTTGACAAAAATGTTTTTTCATTCCCTTAAATATCAAATTTAGGTTGAGGCTTAAGTTTGGGCTAAACTAGTATTTTTCGGAAAAAGTGGGTTTCCATATTGATCTTCAGGTGGAGAAATATTTGGACCTGCATCAAACTGAGTAGGAAGAGGTGGTCTTGGATACTCTTCATTCTCTTGGTTGAAGGTGATTTGTGGCTTTGGGTTTTCTATCTTTTTCTTAATCGATTGTGCCCTTCACAATCTAAGGCCGTGAAAGAGTAAATTCAAAGGTCTATTGTTACGTTGATGTATACTAGTTGGGCTCGTTTTCTATTGGGATTAGGTGTAGGTTGGGTAGGAAATTATGGTTGCCTTGGAGGATGCTGGTTCCTAGGGTACTAGGAGGAAGAAAAATGACTTGTTTTGGCTTAATTTGTCAACTTTGTTGAGGCCTCCATGGCTATTAGTTTGGCCATTGGTGAGCATGGAATTGAGGGAATGGCAACGATTGTCAAGAAGGTATAGGAAAAGTTCAAGGTTGTTGGTTCGATACAAGAATTTCCAATGCCATTGGTTGGTAGAAAAATGCAGACAATTAACTTTAAGAATTAATACTATGAATGTGTCATTGAGGGCCTTAGGTACATTCCTAGTTAAGCTAACCTCCTCCACCACCCTAAGAAGATAATTTCCCATTAGGTCAAAGAAATTCATAAACAACTCAAGAGTCCACGCATAAAGCCCTAGGATTTTTTCCCCTATCCATTGAAGAGAGAATGCCAAAGTTTAGAGCTAGAAACTTCTTGAAACATATCTTTATTGTCCTCTTTTGATACTAATCTAAGAAATTGTGTCACAAATTATATAACCTTTTCTATGCTAGGACTAGTTGGATTTTGAATTTTTTTGTCTAAAATCAAATAACTAACTCAGCCAAGTCGTGGAACCCCATTATGTCAAGGTCATCTGCATTTTTCATGCTCGGTTTCTCATGCTCCAAATATAATTGATTCTTTTTCTGTCAAAGTGATAGAAATACTTGGTGTTCTTTTCCCCAAATCAAGCTAGGTGGATTTTCTCTTCATCCTTCAATCCATATCCTCTTGACATAACAATTTAATCTTTCCTTCCTACTTTCAAGTTCTTTCTATCTCAACAATTCATCATCCTTGAAAATGCCACTCTTATTAGAGAATATCAGTCAATTGTTTTAGGACTGAGTCAATGAGTATTATAGTTACTATTTGACGACTGTAACAAAGTAATCAATGTGTTGAATGCTCTTTTCGATATTGTAGGCATGTTTTAGGTTGATGGAGAACTGGTCTCTAGTAGTAGGTCAACCTTGTTACCACAAAATCTAGTAGTCCTTGGAGAGGGAATCCATACAAGACAAAGGCTAGACAAAACCCTATGTCACTTCAATGAAAACCCCCGCTCTTTACGGATTTTCACCGATTGGAGGGGTCCCGAAAGGAGGGAGAACACTTAAAATATATATGCAAGGTATAAGGCAAAAATTGATCAAGCTAGAGCTCATTCAAGAGAGAGGCACAATAATGGTACAAAGGCTTCAAAGAAGAAAAATGCTACCTATGAAAAGCCCTAGAATAGAAGACTTAAGACCAAGGGTTTTGATGTTTTTAATGATAATAGGTATTCTCAAGGTTAAGGCTAATGAGAAGTTTTCTTGTGATGGATTCCGACAATTACAAGGCTCATGATGTTAGAAAATCAGAAAGGCAAAAAGATTTTCTTAGGTTGATAATTACTTGTGATATTCTTGTATTCTTATTAAATTATTTATGTTCTTCTCATTAAGCAATCATCAAATAAAAAACATGAATATCAATGACACCAGATATATGTACTCAGTCAGGGCTAAAACCCCTATGAAGGGGAAAACCCAGTCAAACTCTTCCACTAGTAAATCAAATTGAGACAATCCAAGACCTTAGACCATACCAGAAGACTTCCTTCACTCCACCAAGTGTGTCTTCCAAGATGATTAAACAAACTCTAGTAGTCACTTCTAGTTACCTAGCTACAACTCAGAATTTTGACCCTCCAGGTCCCAAAATTTCGGCCCTATTGCAGGTCTGCAATTTTGGCCCTCCTGCAACAACCCAAAAACTTTGCACGTGTGACATAAAAGAGAAATTTTCATCTTTTTCTTACTTGACGAGAGTCTCCTCCTTCGCTAGGGTTTTCTCCTTCTAGATATTTCGTACTCATTTTTCTTACTTCTTCAATTGTAGATTGAATTGCATAGTTTTCTCTCAAATGAGTTGAGTAGCTACCTATTTATAGTGGTTTTTGGATCCCTTTCAAGGCCGATTTGGTGGAGGAGGCTTATTTGACTTGTTTAACATAAAAATAATTTTATTTTTTTATATACAAAGCCCAAGAAGGGTCTCTTAAATAATGACAAGGACTAGGAAGCCTACAATGGAGACTTTGACCTAATATAAAGCATGAAACCCATGCTAATAAATAAATTTTCTTTCACAATAAATTTTCTTTTTCTTTCTTTTGACAAATACATTACATTATGACCCAAATATATTTATGAAGAACGACACTAGTTACATTCTCCAACACATGAAACCTTCAAGAAAGTCCTCAATTTGAGGGAGAAGAAACTATGGTTTCCCTCCTAGGGAAACACATAGGGAAAGAGATTTTATGGATGAATTTGAGTGGATTCCCACCAAAATGAAAGGTCATGTAGTTGACTTAACTCTTGATGTTTAGGCTCTCGAACCACCAAAAAGCCTCCTCCCTAAAACTTCGCTCCAAGCCCTAGATTCTCCTTCCTAGCCTTAAAAGGACCGAATTTGAGAAGAGAAAATTTTGGAGAAAATGTAAGGTTTATCACCAAGTGATTAGACCAGTGCCTTGTCCTATATGGAGTCTAGGATGCTTAAGATAAGCCAAATTTGTTTTAAAGAAGGCCAAATTTTGATGCCCTAACTATCAAAATTCTAGCATTTACCCACTCAATGGTAAAATGGAGTTACATGGGAGAGCTACAAAGAGATCACCACTAGGAACATTCATTACATGTTGCAGTTGAACAAAAAATTCATGTAGATATTCTTCTATAAATTGGTATTCAACAAATTAGGGCACATAATTTTAATCTATAAAATAATTTCATGCATTAGACATTCAAGAAATAAATATTCAACAAAATATTCTGCTTACAATATAGCATGCAATATATCCTTCCATTAGACCAAGAATAGCTGCAAAGAATATCCAAAAATTAGCTTCCAAATGTCAAAAGGCATCCAAGTATCTCCAATCCACCCACAAGAAGCAAGTGCAAAATTGACAAGAGGTCTGAAATTCAGAAGTTTGATGATGATTTGATCATAAATGGGTGATCACGAATATATAAACGAGATACTAAACATAATTAAATTATAAAGTGATGGGATAAAAACACCTCTAGGTCACAAGTTGACCTAGTAACCAATGCAACAAATGAAAAAAGCTCCTAAAGGAGGCCCAAAATGTTGACGTCATGCATGCGTAGGCCTCCAAAGGGAAGGCATTGAGGCCAAATGGTGCCATATGTGATGTAGAGGGCCTCTAAAATCATGATCAAGGGGTTGGCCCCTCTGTCTTGGTGAAAATCATCTTGTGGGCCCCAAATGTGGGTTTGGGGCACAAAATTGGGTCTCATGGGTCTCCATTTCACTAAATCTTTGTCTCTGCTCCAATGTTGAGGGCACTGAAGATGGTGCTAGCCCTCCCATGTCTCGAGTGCATCATCCCATGAATAATATAAGGCCAAGTGTTGAAGCCGAGGGTGCTAAAGATGCCCATGAATGCAAATGGTGCTCTATGAATGCCCGAGAATGCATGGTTCTCAATGCCTCACCTGTAGGTTTCAATATGATCCTCGGGTGGGCTTGGGCCCCAGTTAAGTTGCATGGTGTGAAAATTCCAGAACTTGGAATCCTACTGCAACAACTGATTAGATTTCTTCTATTTGTTTATTTACGGAACACATTATTTACTGTTTGCTACGGTAAATATGAAAATCAACACGTTGCAACCTTTACAAAATAAATACAGTAGAATAAATACGACGCAAGAAAGATAGATGCATGCCCACACAAATAACAACGTTATTTTTGGACTAAGTCCCCGGAAAAACCCAACTTGGGAAAATCGGTGTAACAACTGAGGGTTTTTATATTATGTAGTAGTAAATTTGAGTACAAGTCTATGGTTGTTCAGATCTAGCAAACCATACAAAAATAATCTGACAAAAAGTTAGAGAGAAAATTCTCACTCTGCCACTGGCGATCTGACACTGACCTGGGCTCAGGATGAGCTGCTTTGCGTTGCCTCTACATCAGCCTACGCAGTATTGCATCCCGCAAGTCAGAATTGCATCACCTTCTTTGTCTGATCAGCTATTGTTTGGAAAATTGACCCTCTTGGCCTCTGGGATCTCTCTCTACCCTCTAGCATTGAATTAAATCTGTCTCCTAGTAAAAAAATAATCTCCTCCTGAAGTTCTGCACTGCCTCTGCGTTTCCTCTCTGTGGCACTTGCTACCTCTTTTCTTTGCGCTCACTGGATCTAGAAAGGCTTCCTCCTACCTTACTATCCCTACCCCTCTCTCACTGCAACGAGCTCACTAGATCTCTTTCCGGTAACTTAGCACTGCTACTCAGGAAATCGATCTGCTAGTGAATTCGATCTCTGCAAGTGTGTTCTCCAAGCGGCCATCGAGTTCAACTTATAATATTTCGTTGAGACTTCAACAACCACGATTAAAACTTAATCGATGGCTAAGATTAACTAAGACTCGATCCTTGCCTTTTTCTAGAAGTGATCTAGGTGGATATTGGTGGCCACCCACCTATTCCACTTGGGCCCCCACCATTGTCTCTTTCAGTTTTTCAGTTTTGGCATAACTTACTATTTTTAGCAGTTTTTTCAGGTCCCGAATTTCCAGAGCCGTTTTGAGGCCCTAAACGACGTTTTTTGGGCATCGCGCCTACAACGAATATCATTCCATTTGGGAATGACATTCGTGGCGAAAGTTATAGTCCTCGGATAGAGCTTTCTAATGATGTATCATGTCCATCAAACGGAGATAGTATGCCAAAGTTACGTCCCTGGGAAGTTGAAACACCAATTTACCCAAACGGGGCCCATAGTTTTGGCGCTTCATCTCCTAGGGTTAGGTTTTTGGATGTTTAGGGTTATCCATTGTTTCTCAATAATAAATAGGCCCTCGAGCCTCATTGTAACTCAGTTCAGAGGCCTGTAGCCACCACATCTCTTCTCAGAGATAGCTACCAGCGCCCTAGCTAGTTTTATTTCCATTCTGTCTGTAAGCAAATTTCAGTTCTTTGATATTAATGAAATGAAGTGTTATTTCCGCTGCATCTCTGTATTTATGGTTATATGTTTATTCTGTTGCGTTCCTGCATAAATCCGGATCAGTGGTATTAGAGCGGTCTACTTTTTCTCGATCCTTCTTTGCATGTCCCCAACGAGGTCGAGGTATAAGGAGCTAGGGCTTGATCTGGTGGAACCTTTGCAAGATCAGCCTCGCAAACCTCGACGGACACCCATGGGGGACGAAAAGAAAGATGAGGGAGCAGGAGATCCTATAAAAATATTGCTCGAGGAGGCCCTCGAAAAACAAAGGAACGCGATGATGGATAGCTTTGCTCAGATCCTTCAACGGCTGCCCACCGGCGGCGCATCTGCATCCAGTAGCCACTCTGGAGTTGCGACTCCCTTTAAGGTAAAAGTAAATTTTGACATTCCCATATTTGAGGGTCAAATAGACGCAGATGCCGTAGATAGATGGTTGAATCTATTAGAAGGATATTTCTCTGTTCATGACTTTTCAGACCGGGAGAAGATTATTTTTGCACTCCTCAAAGCTACCCCCATGTTAAGGACTGGTGGGAAACCTACTGTGAGAACAAGGACCAGACAGAACCCTCTCTGTTCTCGGCTGTACCAACTTGGAATTCTTTCCGAGACGCCGTCAAGGAACAGTACTATCCCGTAGGGAGCTATGAGGTCAAGTACATACAATGGACCACGCTGCGACAACAAAGGGATCAAGATGTGCACGAGCTGACGAATCTGTTCCATACCCTGCGCACAAAGTTGGGTATCAAAGATTCAGAGAAACATTTGGTGCTAAAGTATCGCAGTTGTCTGCACAGATACATTCAGGAGGAAATGGGGTTCCTCGACATCTCCTCGCTTGGTACGGCATACCGGTATGCTGCCAAGATTGAGCAGAAATTCAAACAGAAGAAGCGAGACTTTGGATCTGTGAATCAAAAGCAAGGAAAAGGTGCTTCCAAACCACAAAACAAAGGACAGAGCATGGCGGCTAAAGACAACCCATCAAAGCCACAAGACAAGAACAACACCGTAAAGCCAAAGAAGGACACGGGAAAGTGGTGTGAGTTCCATAAGAGCTCCACTCACAACACAAGTGAGTGTCGAGACCCAGGCGCAATCGCTAGTGAAGCGAGATGAGGACCACGAGTCGAGATGCATACTCGACTCGAATCGAACCTAAAAAGGGGGTGAAAAAGGGAAACAGATTATTGATGCGGAGCCCAATGCCATTGTTGCCACTACAAAGATCCAAAAGGAGGAACCGGAAGATCCAGAGGAGGAGGAACGTCTCTTCCACTCCCGGATGTGGGTAAAGGGCTCCCCGGTACAGTTCATTGTCGACAATGGGAGCCAAAAGAACCTCATTTCAGCAGACGCCGTGAAGCGGTTGGGCTTGCCGACCACAGCTCACCCACATCCATACACCATCGGGTGGCTTCACTAAGGACGAGATCTCCGCGTCAGCCAGCAGTGTCGCCTTCCCTATAGCATCAAGCCCTTCACGGATGAGGTATTATGTGACGTTTCTCCTATTGATGTTTCTGATGTATTATTAGGACAACCATACTTGTGGAAGCGTCGTGCTGTGTATGAGTCTCGACCTCGTGCTGTTATTGTTACTTTGGGAAATAAGTTGTACAGGATACCAGAGGTACCACCTCCTGCCGCTATCTCTTTGGTTATTGCAAAACAATGTAGTAAGCTCATTTCCCAAACCAGGAAATTCGTTTTCCTGATGATCCGCCCCCAGGGCAAGAAGAAGACTGTGGCCACGACCTCCAGACAGGGCTCCTCTACACAACAAAAACAAATGGATAAGGTTGTGGAGGAGTACGGGGACATATTCACCTCACCCACAGGGGTTCCTCTGCACTGTCAGGTCAAGCACCCGATTGATCTGACCCCCGGTGCGCCGCTACCTAATGGACTGATCTATCGGCGCTCTGTTCTGGAGAATGATGAAATCAAGAGGCAGATTCAGGAGCTGTTGTAGAAAGGTCACATCAGACCAAGTTCATCACCCTGTGGGAGCCCGATCGTGTTGGTACAGAAGAAGGATGGGACGTGGAGACTTTGTATTGACTATCGGGCGCTGAACAAGATCACTGTCCGGAATAGGTACCCAATCCCACGGATTGATGACCTTTTGGACCAACTCAAAGGTGCAAAATATTTCAGCAAGATCGACCTGAAGTCTGGGTATCACCAGGTACCAATTGAACCCTCCGATGTGTGGAAGACTGCCTTCAAAGCCAAGGAAGGCCTTTTGGAATGGCTGGTCATGCCTTTCGGGTTGACGAATGCTCCCGCCACCTTCATGAGGATGATGGATGACATCTTGCGGCCATTCACCAACTCATTTGTAGTGGTGTACTTGGATGACATTCTGATCTTCAGCCAGACTTGGGAAGAGCACCTTCACCACATTCGACAAGTCCTCCAAACACTGCGGCAACACAAGTTGTGTGCCAATTTGGAGAAGTGCACGTTTGGCATGACCCAGGTTCAATATCTGGGATACATTATAGATGAAAGGGGGGTGCATGTGGATCCAGCCAAGATCCAAGTCATTCGGGATTGGCCAACCCCAACCACTATAACGGAGCTTAGCAGCTTTCTGGGTCTTGCTAATTTTTACCGTAGATTCGTGTTGGGATTCTCTCATATCACTTGGCCCTTGAGTCAAGTCACCAAGGGAGGAGTGAGAGTAAAATTTTTTTGGTCAGAACCTCAACAGAAGGCATTCAGAGAATTGAAAAATCGCCTATGTTCTGCCCCTGTGCTCACATTACCAGACTTGCAACATCCATTTGAGATTGAGACAGATGCCTCTGACTATGCTATTGGGGCAGTTCTTACTCAACAGGGACATCCAGTGGCATATCATAGTGAGACATTGTCTGAGACAGTTCGCAAGTATCCCACCTATGACAAAGAAATGTATTCCATTATGCAAGCCTATCGACAATGGAAGCATTACATTTTGGGGAAGGAAACAATCATCCACACAGACCACCGGCCCCTGCAGTTCATACAGACACAAGGGAAGTTGCAGAATGATCACCATCAGAAGTGGTCCACATATCTGCAACAGTTTCATTTGAATATCAAGTACAAGAAGGGTAGCACCAATAATGTTGCAGACTGCCTCAGCCGACCACCGATCGTGGTGCTCACCACCGTGCTCAACTCTTGTGGGCACGAGACTTTTGATTGGCCGCTTCTCTATGAGAGTGACCCAGAATTCGGCCACACTTACAAGGCACTCTTGGGGGTACGCAAGTTCCAAATTTTCACCTCCAAGATGCACTTTTATGTCACCTGGGACACCTTTGTGTTCCTTCAAGCGAGCGTGCCAAGATGATATGGGAAGCACACTACGGTCGAGTCGCTGGGCATTTCGGGGTCGAGAAAACAGTAGCAATACTACAGAAGTATTTCTATTGGCCGAACCTTCGAAAGGATGTCGAGAAGCACATCAGATCCTGCACTGCTTGTGCCATTGCCAAACCGACCATCAAGAAGAAAGGCCTATATACTCCACTACCTACCCCTAGTCGACCGTGGGAATCCATCTCCATGGATTACATGTCGGGCCTGCCTTCTACTAAGAATGGAAATGACTGTGTTTTCGTGGTCGTTGACAGATTCTCGAAGATGGCCATCATGGCGGCCTGTAAGAAGAATATCACAGCAGAAGCCACTGCTAAACTCTTCTTTGAGCGAGTGTGGGTGCACTTTGGGATCCCACAGTCTATCATATCAGATCGAGATAGCAGGTTCCTCAGCACATTTTGGTCCAGCCTCTGGTCGATGTTGGACACAAAGCTCACCAAGTCCACAACTTTCCATCCCCAAACAGATGGCCAGACAGAGGTCGTCAACAGAATGATTGTACACATTCTGCGCATGTACAATTCAAAGCATCCACACACATGGGACGAGAGCCTCCCCTATGTACAACATAGTTATAACAGGTCTCTCCACAGTTCAATTGGCCATAGCCCCTTTCAGGTGGGCTTGGGATTCCAACCACTATGTCCCATTGACGTAGCCATGCCATTTGCAGCTGCTCAGGCCGATTCAGCTCATGTCCAGTCTAAAGTTGACAAAGCAAGTAGCTTCATCGAGTGCATTCAACACATCCGCCAACAGGTTCATGATATATTAGACAGAGCCAATGCGAAGTACAAGCAGCGTCATGATCAACACCGGGTGCCACACAACTTCCAGGTGGGCGACAAAGTATGGCTACATTTGCAGAAGGAGCGCCTCACTGGACCCCACCGCAAGCTTCGCCCGCTCCGATACGGGCCGTACACTGTCACCAAGGCTATAGGGGACAATGCCTTCGAGCTTAGTCTTCCTCCATTCCTTGGTTTGCACCCAGTCTTCAATGTGGATCACCTTCGTCCTTACTTCCCACCTCTACTGGACACCTTGGACATTGCAGAACAACTCACACCAACAGAGTTAAACCTAGACTGCATGGAACAGGCCACCACAGATTGTATCATGGACATGCAAATCAAGAACACTCGCCAACAGAAGATCCAAGCGCCCAATCGGGTTGTCAAAGGCGCGAAAATTTGCACGGAAAGTGGTTCTCAGGACCAAGTTCGGCGAAATTTCCTCATCTCATGGAGGAACTTAACGCAATGGGGACCATTGCTTCCTAAGGGGGGAGGAATGATCTAGGTGGATATTGGTGGCCACCCACCTATTCCACTTAGGCCCCCACCATTGTCTCTTTCAGTTTTGGCATAAATTACTATTTTTAGCAGTTTTTTCGGGTCCCGAACTTCCGGAGCCGTTTTGAGGCCCTAAACGACGTTTTTTGGGCATCGCGCCTCCGGTGAATATCATTCTATTCTAGAATGATATTCGTGGTGAAAGTTGTAGTCCTCAGATAGAGCTTTCTAATGATGTATCATGTGCGTCAAACAGAGATAGTATGCCAAAGTTACGTCCCTGGGAAGTTGAAACACCAATTTACCCAAACGGGGCCCATAGTTTTGGTGCTTCATCTCCTTGGGTTAGGTTTTTGGATGTTTAGGGTTCTCCATTGTTTCTCAATAATAAATAGGCCCTTGAGCCTCATTGTAACTCAATTCAGAGGCCTGTAGCTGCCACATCTCTTCTCAGAGATAGCTACTAGCGCCCTAGCTAGTTTTCCATTCTGTTTGTAAGCAAATTTCAGTTCTTTGATATTAATGAAATGAAGTGTTATTTCTGCTACATCTCTGTATTTATGGCTATATGTTTATTCTATTGTGTTCTTGCATAAATCTGGATCAAGAAGATTCGCATCTGACTTAATTAATATCTTTGAATTAATCATATTTCTTAAGTTTAGGGTTAGGAAATATTAAAAACTGATTAATTATTTTAATTAGGTCATCTCTAGGTGGAAGTTCCCCAAACGATTTCTGGGTCTTGGAGAATACATGTGTCTTAGCCTCTCTGCAAAATCTCAAGGCTGGAGCACATCCGATGCTACAAAAATCAACACTCCCTCTTAGCAAGGAATGTGCTCTAGTACTGCTGCCCTCCTGATAGCAATACTCTGATTCTACACCGTCTCCTACTGCGTTGTTGATGCCTTGCTACTGTTTCTCACCAACTACTGCGTAACTGTAATATGCGATGCATTTGTGCTGCTGCTGACCCTGCTAAACTGTTGCCAACTATTGCATCTGCATTGCAACTCTATTGCTACTGCCACTGCAACATTTGCAACTGTCTCTCATCTGCTGCTGCTGCAACTACAACATCTGCAACTAAGAACTGAGAACTGTTCATCATATTGAACCAACTGTGTTCAGTTTGATGCATATGTCACCCGAGGTCTGACTGCTGCTAGTCTCTGCGATGTTACTGGAGCCTCTGCGCTGCTGTTGACTCTGCACTATGCCCACTACACTGCTGCCAACTCTGCTCTACGTTGGTCAGTCTCTTATTGCTACTAGCTAATGCATCTGTGACTCTGGTACTTGACTGTACCAATTGCCACTGTCCATCCTGCTACTGCTGCTATGGTCTCCCGTAGCAAGGTATTGTTCCAAGAGGTGGAGTCCTCAAGGATCCTACCCATTTATAAGTGGTGGGAAAACCACTTACCACATCTTGGTTTGATGCAGACAGGGGATGTTATACGCTAGTTCCACATGTGGGATTATGATCCACCTCCATGTGCACACATTTCTATTTGTTTGTACATTCTTTTGATCCCCTATATTGATGATGTGCTTGTACTTTTCATGGGGATGTATGGAGGAAGGAGGGGAGGCATGCATGTGCCCTATGGGATGACTACACTCCCTGTACCTCTTGTCTTATATTTCAGGCAGGGCATTGGGCAAACCATGGTTGTTTCACGTGATTCATTTTTTCCTTGTGGGAGGAGTTGTTTGCATCTCATGAGAACATCGTTGGAACAAGTCATGGATGGATGGTCTGGTGATCACTTAGCTTATGAGAGAAGCTTATCCTTTGTTTGTGACACCAATGGAGGAGGAGATAAGTTGTAGCACTCACCTTATCAGTTGCTTGAGGACAAGCAACATTTTAGAGGGGAGGACTGTAATATTCCTAATTAGCCCAAGCTAATAGGAATATTCAAATTTTTTCGTTTTCTCGTTGCAAGAATAAAATTGTAAAGGAGGAAAAATTAAACCCCTTAAACAACAAAATAAATCAATTCCCATGTGAACAAGGCTAAATCTAGGCTGCCTTAATAAACCTCCCTCATGTGTGAAAAGGGATTGTGATAATTGACTGGGTCAACAAGACCAATCTACAACGTTGTCCAAATGCAATGTACCTAGATGAACATCGCAGATCTAGTTGGAGGTTTCAAATGTGAATGGAGGTAAAAATTTGAGATGGTTTAGGGTTTTGCAAGGCTTTCATGCTATAAATGGAGGAGGAGAGAAGCATGAGAGGGGTTGTTGAACATATTTTATTGAAAGTATTTGTCTGTTTAGGCACTTCTCATTCTCTAGTTGTTTAGCTGAGAATAGTGTTGTTTAGCACTTGGGTGTTCCTGGTTGGGAATCCCACCTCTTTCCTTGAGAGGACTCTTGGAAGAGTCTTGCATTTCTTGTCCACTATCAGGCATTTGGCCAAGCTTCTTCTTCCAACTACAACTCAGATCCTGTTGAGGGTTTGGTTGTCCTTGTGAGCAACAGCAAGTGGAGGCTAGATCTATTTAGATCTAGACCATACTAGTGTCTCTTTTCATTGGGAAAGCCTTCTATCCCATTGGCAAGAGTGTATTAGTTGATTGGAGCTTCAGATCCATACCTTGGCATCAAGCCTACAATGCATTTTATATCCCTGGATTGTGTTATTTTGAAAGTGAGAAGTTGCAGGGTGTTTGGCAACTATTTGGAGGAGAGATCTCTGGTGTAAAGGAGCCTTCCTTACACTATGGTGATCCATGGATTAGCCATATAATCCATGTATGTTTCAGATATGATCTATTCATTGATGTATCTACTTCAGAATTTCTGAATCATTCTGCAGATCTGCTGCAATAGATCTCAGATCTACTCTTGTGCTTTCATGTTTTTCTGAACACCCCAAGGGGTATGTAAAATAGAGACAATCTAGTGTATAGATCTGATATAGATCTAATATTTTGTACACAGATATGTCCTAGATCTAAGTTGTAACCTACAACTACTGTTTACTCATGAAAATAACACTGTCAAGGCTTTACAGTGAATTATATTGTTGCAGCACCTCTTTTGGAGGGTTTTTCTCCATAAAAGTCTCCATCTTTATCTTGTACAATGATTGGGCTACCTTGTAAATCTGATTTATCATTGTATAAGCTATTTTTGAGCTGTCATATTGGCCTCTTTCTACTGCTATCTAAAATTGCGTTATTTTCTGGGCAGTGTTCTTTTGTATTGTTGCAGTCCCTTCTTTGGGCAGTTTTCAAGCCATACTGGGTGTGGGAGATCTGTATAACCCACCTAGTTTGATTTTTTTATGATCTCCTCTTGGATTTGGGGCTTATATTATCATATCTAATGGATCCAAGGGCTGATTCCATATTCTGTAGTAGCCATTCCTCGAAAATGTGTTTTCCACTCATGCCTTGCTAGCATTTCCCATTTTGGGATATTACAATCACTATGCTGATAAAATATACCTAAATAATTTCCTATATCTTTCAATGATGGAGGATTCCAAATATGCAAAGGGATATTATGAAGCCTTACCCAAACTAGAGCAGTACAAATTGAAGCTGAAAAAGGGTTGAAAGAGGGGAACCAGGGTTTCATAGACAACCTTGCACTTCCCTAGAACCATAATCCAGAACTAGAGATAGACTCTAGATATTCATATTTATCAAATATTGATATAAAAATCCATCTAGACAATGGATAAATATTTAGCTCATCTCAAATTAGTGGTTTCCAGTGCAAAAAAATCGAAGAGTGAAGATATAATAAACATGGCCTTAAACCATTAATTATGAATATGAATGCAACTATGAGAATAAATTTTTGTCCTTGAATGCTTCAACCAACAAAGGAACCTAAGAATGAAGGGGCTTCATGAACTGGCATACTTGAGAAATAAATCTCCATTGAAAATTTCACAACATCATGAGAATATGGGTGAAACGCAAACTTACATGATCCCTCTAGGATTGAGGAAGGAATGACACTCTTTTCAGCGTGTTCTAAAGTAAAGGGTGTATTCAAGAAAACTTCTAAAGGATGGAGCAACACACTTCGAAACAATATTTCCTATAGTAGAGGGACAAAATGGGCTTGTCGCCACGCATAAGGGTGAGCTCATCCACTTAACTGAGGATGTGACCTCAAATCCATCCACCAAGGAAGGAAAGGATTAGGGCATGAGAAAAATAGACAATAAAGTCACAAAGGAGTTTAATTTTATGGTTTCCATGGAATCTAGAAAATCTATGAGTAGACTAGGGTCTTCGAGGGATAAAGAGGAGTGAGATGATATTATAGCAGAAGAGATGGCCTCCATCTACAAATATCTGAGATAAATGGATGAGAAGTGGCCAAAAAGGGTGGAACCCTATCCACCACAATAGAGAAGCCCCACTTTCCCATTAACACATTATTTTTTCACTCCCCATATAATTTATGCTATGTGATGTAAAGTATGTAATTTTTTTTTGGGGGGGGGAATCATGTGCATCTACCTCGGGCCCTACCCCCTCATAATTTTGGCAATTTTAATTTAATTCTTCCAAGGTTTGAGATTCTCGTGACACTAGATCACATAGGTTACATATCACTAAATAATGTTCAATAAATGTAGCTAGCATGCCCATTGCCCATATCATTATTTTATTATTTTATAAATATGACACATGATCCAATACTAATGTCAATTCAACACTAGTTATTTAAGAAAATGTTTACTAATTAGGATGACCAATATCCACCACTATGCTTACGTATTTTACTTAAGCTTGTCACTATATTTCTTTCCCATGCCACTTGACCCTAGGATCTTGTATTCTTAAATTGATCACTTTTCTTCAAAATGACCCACAATGCCTTTAATGTAAAATAATTATTGAATTTGAGTTCCACTATTTATTTGTATTTTTCAATGGATTCAAATTCCAAACTTTGCGTTAAGAGAGAAATTTTACCTTGGATATCTCTATTGCATAGAATTCATTTGAGCCATGAAAATTCTATATAGTAAATGTTGTACAAAAATGGAGAAACATCCTTCCTTCAAGTGGTTATCTAGCTTACTTATAGTGATGCAAGGTTGCACTATACTTGGCATTGTGTGATTTCTATAATGCACATGCATCTATAATGTGCCACAACAAAGAATAAATTGTCTCTCAAGAGATCCATTGCAGGAATATATAATATGGAAATATAGGTTTTTGATCCAATATAAGAAACACCCACTTAGGTATGTATAGTGAATCCTACTTCTCTGTTGGTTTCAAAAAAACTCTCAGTATTAAGTGGTTGTGAATGGACTTTTGATTTTGTGCTTTTAACTCTATGTGACTCGGATCACCATGTTGCTAGTGATATAAGGGTATTTGATGTTCCCTTGCATTTTTGCCGAGTGAAAATGAACTTGGTTGATTGGAAACAAAGTTTTTTTATTTTAAGAAAGCTAGTTTTAGGGTGGGATTTATAAGTATGAGTATATACAAAACAATCGTAACATAATACATGGGCCAAGATGAAAACTAGTAAAAATGGATAGGTAGTTGTAAACCATCACAAACCAATGCATGAAGCAATATTATAGCTACCAAGAATGGATTGATGACCAAGTATGAAGTGAAATTCATTCAATAAAAATTAGTTATATTGCTTGTGACAACTCACATCAAGAGGTACAATATGCATGGGGGGAATGGTTTACAACGTAATCAAACAAGCTAGCAAGATACACATGAAAGGGTGGTATGTAATTATTTGATAAAATGAATATTATTTCAACCTTAACTGTAGGCAAGAATGGTTTGGAGAAGATCTATGTTCGATTATGGTGTGAGTTTGTTCATACATGTACAATTGTAAGATGAAGGTGAACTACATAAAGAACAAGATTGCTATTATTTTCCTATAAGGCACTCAACATCATATGCATACACACTCTTCTAAATCCATTGGAAAAATTATAGTTATGTGGAATTTTTTATGTTATTATTATAGTTTTATAAATTTGTATGTCGAAATAAATAAATTAATTAGAAAACATAGTTTTTTAAATTAATTAAGATATATATCTGATGTCTATGAGTCAAGTACTCATCCTTATCTCATTGTAAGTTAGATTTCCATGCTCATGTTATTCGTGCAAGAAATTATTTGGAAGCATATATTTTTTCAAATAGATTCATCTTAGACTATCACTTTCAGGAATGTAATCATAATGTTCTCAATGGGCTCTCCCAAAATATCTTCCTTGAAGACATCCTCTATTTTTTTCTTTGAGAGATATTAAACCCTTACTCAATGTAAGCTTCAAGGGAAAAAAATAAAAAATCGATTTTTACCTTCAAACTGACATTATTAACAAATTAATTACAAACACAACTTTAAGTATAAAAATTACATCAATAATAGATTACAAAGAAAAGGATCTAAAAATCTATCAATGAAAATATTTATTAGCTTGATATTAACTCTTACATTATTGACAAATTAATTACAAACAAAACTTAAAATATAAAACTTACATCAATAAAAGAATGCAAAGAAAATGATCTACAAAACTATGAATGCAAATATTCGTTAGCTTGATAGTAATGCTTACATTATTGAAAAATTAATTACAAACAAAACTTTAAATACAAAATTACGTCAATAATAGATTACAAAGAAAATCATCTAAAATGCTATCAATGCAAATATTTGTTAGCTTAATATTAACATTTACAAGTATCTATTTTACTTAGACAAATTTACTAAGTTGCCTAAGGTATATATAAACAATTGTTGTCCATTTGAAAATACATAGGGAGGAAGAACAATTTTGATTCTCTAATCATGCCTATTCATGTCTTAAGAGAAAGTCTTCCTCTACTAATAAAAATAATATTAATGATACCTTTTTTCTACCAATAATAATATTTGGTTCTCATTATTTTATATATAAAAAGTAGTAACTATTTTCACACACACACACACACATATATATATATATATATTCCACTCAATAACAATAATGAGACGAGCCTTTACACTATTAATATTGAATATTAAATATATTCAAATCAATAACTCTCACCCAATCACTAAAATGTCAAAAAAACTATAGCCTTGCATATATAAAAATGAAAATTTATGGACCAAGGTTGAACTAAGTTTCAAAATGCCCCTCATAATGGTATGCATGTCGAAGATTTAGGTGGCCCAAAATAGGAAAATTCCTGAACCTCATCTCTAGCAGTGGACCCAACATCATCTAAGAAATCTACCTTTGGTCCATTTGACCCTCTGCTATATTTGTAGATCGAGCTTCATGCCAGCTTCATGCAAATCTCGAGGACATTGATGCAAACCTATATGTAGTCAACGAGATGGAAGCAAACTTGGAGGTGTTAAATCTACTAGAATTAGTTGAGGCTTGGCAAGGTAAAGACCCTTTTACCCTCCCTAAAAAAGTATTTGTGATTGGTTTAGTGTGCCTCAAATATAAGCATATAGAATATCAATTGGGCTCAAGGTGTGGGTCTCTTGGAATTTAAGCACAAGATTTGAAGCAATCATGGAAGTCTCACAAAGAAATGAAAAGGAAAGCCTGAAAGTATAAATTACAAAAGCTACATGAAAGAGGATAAGATATGGTAAATTTTAGGAAAATTAAGGTCATCATGGAGGTATTTTGTGGTTCCAACAAACCTCAGACATGAAAATCATCACTAGAATATGAGGGGCCTTAATATCCATGGAAAACAAAGGTTCTTGAAAGAGAATTGGATAGAAGAAAAACATACAATAATTATGATTCAAGAAACTAAGAAACTAAGATCTTAAGGGAGACCTAATCAATATCACTAAAAAATAGAGAAAAGAATGCTAATCAGTGGCAATAGATGTAAAGGGGAAATAAAGAGGATTAGCAATGATATAGGAAAAACAAGAGGTTGGGGTGATTAATGTATTTTTCACATTTAGAATACTAAGACTCCAAGTACAACTCACTAGCTCAGGTGAGAGATTATTTGTATCAAATGTATATGAACCAAATATCTTGCACGATAAAAACAATGTTTCTTCAATCAATCTCTCAAATTAGGAAGGTAATCTCTCTAAATTCATGGATAATTGTGGAAGACTTCAACTTAATTAAGTCTTAGGATGAGAAGAGAGGGGGTTTGTAGAATTTGGAAGTGAAGCTACTTTGTTCCATGAAACTAAATATGGTCTAGGTCTTATAGAGATCACCATAGTTAATGGGGTTTATTCCTGGAACAATATAAGAACAAGCAAGCACCAAATCACATCAAAATTGGATCAATACTTCATAACAGAGAACATTTGGGCCTGGGATGTATTCATTGAAGCTTTCATTCTCCCAAGAAATGGCTCATAACATTGGGCTATTAGTCTAAGTCTAGAATTGAAGACCCACCCATGCAATTTCCCATTCATATTTGAAAAATTTTGGCTCAAGAATTTGGAATTTCTCATAAACATTTAGTAATGGTGGGAAGAAATAGGGAACCTCTAAGGTTCAACAATGTTTTCTCTCTATAATAATCTAAAATATATTAAATGGAAGTTTAAAGGATGGAACAAGGAGAGGTTTGGGGACATTGTAGGGTAAAAGAGGAAGTTAAAGCTCAAAATGTTAGAAATCCAACACAAAGTTATTATAAATGGACGATTAGAAGACTTGATTAAAACTGAGGAACATACCGTGCAATATCTAAATGAGCATAGGAAGCAAGAGGAAGTATTGTGGAGACAAAAGTTGAGGATTAAATGGTTAAAGGAAGGGGAGAATAAAATTTCGTTTTTCCATAAATATATGCTACAACACAAACATTATAATAAAATATCCTCCCTGAAAGGATTCGATGGGAAAAAACAAGAAATGCACTACAAGATTTCATAACAATTGGTCAATATTTTCAACATGCCCTTTTGAGATCCCATAGTGATTATCCAAGAATTCATAATTAAAGTCACCTAAAACATTATTTTAATAATATTAGTGAAACAAAATCAGGCACTTCTTAGGGAAACTACATAAGAGGATACTGAGGAAACTACTAAAGAAATTACCCACAATAAGGGTTTTGGACCTGAATGGTTCACTATCGAATTTTTTACAATCTTGTTAGTTGATAATTGGGTAATATGCATGGAGATAGTGGAATTATATAGGACTATTCTTAAAGCCTTGGATGCCACATTTTTATCGTTGATACCAAAAAAAGAGTAAATAAAGATCTCCAATGAATACCAATTCATTACTTTGTGTAATGTGCTATATAAGATTATCACCAATATTATTTCTAATCAGCTAAAGTGCCTCCTTACCCAATTCATTTCTCCAAAGAAGATATGGTTTGTATAAGGAAGACAAAGCCATGATGGAATCGTGGTGGCTCATGAAGCTACTCACCCAGTAAAGATCACAAAAAAACCAATGACCATTATTAAGCTAGACCTACCCAAGGCATATGATAAGTTAAATTGGATCTTCTTGGCCAACACCTTGTGAGCATTTGGATTCAAATATGAATGGATACAATGGGTATCAAAATGGAAAGTTATGGACCAAGACAAATTTACTGAGTTTCCAAGGGTATGTATAAACAATTGCGGTCCATTTGAAAATACATAAAGAGGAAGAACAATTTTGATTCTCTTGCCATGCCTAAAGGGAGAGTCTTCCTCTACTACTAAACTTGACATCTCTGATAAAATTAATATTAATGATATCTTTTTGCTACCAATAATAATATTTGGTTCTCATTATTTTATATATAGAAAAAATTAATTATTTTCAAAACAAATAAATATATATATATTGGAAAAATTAAAATTTGATAATGAAAAAATTAAAGTTTGTTACATATATATATACCACTCAATAAAATATATTAACTATATTCCAATCGATAACTCTCACCCCATCACTGAAATGTCATAAAAACTACATCCTTACCGATATAAAAATGGAAAGTTATGGAGGAGGATTGAATTGTATTTTTGACAAGTTTTAGAAAGCTTATTTTTTAAAAACATAGTAAATTATAAAATAGTAATATTGATTTAAAATATGGTATATTGAAAGGTAATAAAATATTAACTATATTCCAATAGATAACTCTCACCCAATCACTGAACTGTCATAAAAACTACATCCTTGTAGATATAAAAATGGAAAGTTATGGAGGAGGATTGAATTGTATATTTGACCAGTTTTAAAAAGATTATTTTTAAAAAATATAGTAAATTATAAAATAGTAATATTGATTTAAAATATGGTATATTGAAGAGTAATTAAAAGGTTGTTTTAATTAATAGTAATTAAAAGATTTGTTAAATCCAAATTTGAACACAATGGTCCAAAAAAGAAAGCAGAGTATAGTAAATTATAAAATAGTAACACTGATTTAAAAGATGATATAATGAAAGGTAATTAAAAGATTAGTTTAAATAATAGTTATTAAAAGATTGGTTAAACCTAAATTTGAACACAACGGTTCAAAAATGCAAGCATAAAACTCAAGAATGCTTTAAACTCATTATAGACTCTCACGCCTGATGAATGAAGAATGAGAGGGATCGTTGATTGTGATGAATGAGGAATGAGAGGAGGAAAGGAGGAAATTCACGAAGATGAGGTGATCGAAAATAGCAGACAGCCATGAGTGGATTATTCATGGAATTTTATGTTCCTTTTAATTTGTTTTTCTATATATTTTTTTTAATTCATTCTAGAGGAAAAAATGTTTCTCCAAGCGATTAACCAGGGAAAGGCAGTAGGCGATTTGAGTAATTTGTGTGTGTTTAATTAATTATACAGAGATATGTGTGTAACCTCACAAATTGTTTTCTCTGTTCAATCTACAGGTTAAGCCTGGGTGTTCTTTCTCTCTCAATCACTCTTATGTAAAGTCGTGTGTCTTATGGAGCGCTCCATAAATGTTGTATGAATCAATGACCTGTGTGTAGTGTGTCGTGGTATGTTTGTAATGTGCGTTGTGTAAATGTCCTGTGTGTAGTGTGTCGTGGTATGTTTGTAATGTGCGTTGTGTAAATGTCCTGTGTGTAGTGTGTCGTGGTATGTTTGTAATGTGCGTTGTGTAAATGTCCTGTGTGTAGTGTGTCGTGGTATGTTTGTAATGTGCGTTGTGTAAATGTCCTGTGTGTAGTGTGTGAATGTTTGTTTTCTGTGTCTGTGGATTGAGAGAGAAAGTCATGGCTGAGGAGAATATGCAAAGTGGTGGTTGAAGGGCCAATGCTTTGAGAGTAAGTTGATACTCATGGGAATATTTTCTTGAATTATTTTTAAATTCATTCACCGCGTTTTTGTATATTTCCTTTTCTCATTAGTTGGAATTTTATATACAGGAGCAGGTTTCCAGTGCTTTTGCAGCATACAATGAGGAGTTTCTAGCTCCAGCTTTTTTTCGAGAGTTTCAATAGAAAATGAAAGATTCCTAAGAAGCAAGGTTAGTATTCTTTGTGAATGGTCGTGTTCTCCTCTGTTTCTTGTTGCAGTTTACAAATATCTCTATGATATATTTATAGAACATGTAAATTGCGAAATATTTATGCTAATTGAGTCAGTTTTAGTCCTTTTTGTCCATCTGTGTTAACATAAGTGTTGAGGATGTTCAGATGTGAGGTATTAAGTGGTTTATTGACAGCATTGGTCGCTCCAATCCCCCAATTGAACTCCTCTTCTCATTTCACGGTTGTACTGTTCGTTATAGAATTCGTCTATCCAATGCCCAATTGAGCTCCTCCTTTTCTCATTTCATGGTTGTGTTGTTTGTTACAACACTGGTCTCTCCAAACCCCTAATTGTGCAGCCCATTTTCCCATATCCATAGGAGTTGCATAATGTGATGAAGCCGAATTTGCTTACAGATTACTAAGACCACTACTTTACGTAGCACAACCAGTAGTTTCTCTAAAAACTTTACACAGAAAAACCCTACAAAGCAAGATCTATGGTTTCTCCAAAAACTTTACACAGAAAAACCCTACAAAGCAAGATCTATGGTTTCTCCAAAAACTTTACACAGAAAAACCCTACAAAGCAAGATCTACATATTCTTGAGAAAGACCCAGCCCTTTATCTTGATTGTGAAATTCAGAGCTGTTCTGTTGATTGTGAAATTCAGAAGCGACAGCTCGAAGAAACCCCATAAATGCCTGTCCTAGGGCTTAGTGGGAAGGAATTTTAGATGTGGGCATAGCTACATAGACAACATAGCTAGTTACAGATCCAATTCTATCTATTTTAGTCGCAGATTTCTGATTAATACAACAGTTCAATGAATGTTTTGATTTGTTAAGAGAAAATACTTTAGATGGTGTTTTCTCCACGTTCGTGCTCGTCCTTTCAATAGATTCCTGTCAAAGAGTGTGGTCATTCAAAGAAATTTTACTAAATAGAATTCCTGTGGTTGTAGCAAAAAATTTTACTCAACAGAATTCCTTTTTGATGGTTGTGATTGTTTGGGAAATTCCCATTTATATTTCTTGGAGTTTCAAGAGATGCCATCTTTTTAGTGGATAGATATGCTTGGGTTTTTAAGACTTTGAGGATTACTTTGCTCTGAGAAATATATATTTTTTCTTGGTATTGATAGTATAGATACTAATTTTGGGTCGAGTCTACTGAAATGGCATATGTATAGCAGGCTGAATTAGGTATTATCGATATTGTTGGAATTTTTATTTATTATTGGTTATGAACAATAGTATAGTATTTAGTATAGGTATTCAGAGATAAGTAATTGTTTATGATTTTTTTGAATATTTAAAAGTGATTATTAATCGAATATATTTTATTAAAATATTATTTAATTTAATTAGATTTACCGTACAAGCCACATAGCAAAACCAAGAATACACCAATACAATACCAAGCCATATAGGAAACCAATATATTCATATAAGCATCATACATTACAGTACCTGCAATCACATAATTGATCAACTGATCGAAGGGTTTTCCATGGATTTACAAAAAAATCATCATAGTTTCCCTCCAATAAAGAGCGTGAGTTTTATTGAGAAAATTGTCATATAAAAAAATCATTACACAAACAACTGTGATCAGTACTCATTGATCAGTAGTGAGTTTGATGTGAGATGACAACTATCAAGCAATAGTTTTGTGTTTAGTGCTCAGCACTTTTCAATCAGTAGTCATAGTTATGCTGTAGCATGAGTTATATTATATAAATTTGTTGTTGATTTTAAATTTTTTCTCCGTAATCAAAAGTTCAATTTGCACACAAGTGTTGATCATTGTGAAAAAAGCTGTGTAAATGGTTTGTTGTTTTTTAAGAAATTTCCAATTAACATTCACGGGTTTGATTTCTGTGTATTATGTAATCAATTCAATTTTACACTTAACTTGAGCTCTAATGTTGCTATTTTAAAAGGGTTCCCACTATGATGATTAATGGAAGGAAATTTCACGTAGGAGCTCAATTCTGCTTGTCTTGGGATTCCCACTGTGATGCTCAGTGGAAGGCAATTGAACATAAGAGCTCAATTCTTGATGTGTTGGGCAGATGTGAATTGATTCCAGTGGTTCATAATAATTGTCAACGATATATATTATTACATTTAGTTCTCGCATTGCATTCAGTTCTAATTGTTTAGCTTCGAAGTCTAGAAACTGTTGAAATCCGACATTGTTGAGTTATGGGATGAACCCTTTAGTCGCAGTTCCAAACAGGTTTCATGTTTCAATTTTAAATCCCAGTTACGTTTCACGTTTCCCTTTAGTGGTGGGAAATCAGAATGTCATGATGATGAGATAAAACAGGTTTCTGTTGGCAACCTCAGATAATCAAAGATTCCTTTTTCATCTCTGTTAATAATTACATTACTTAGGTTATGAGATGAACCCTTCAGTCTTGCGGATGCAGAGTCCAAAAACATGGTGGTATTTAATTAGGACAGAGCATATGAAATCGTGGGAAATCATAGTGTTATGATGAGGAGATAAAACAATCATACAACTTGACAACCATCTCCTAAAACCGTCTTCACTTGGAAACTCTGAGATAATCAAAGATGATTTTTGCCTATGTGTTATTAATTACGTAGTTTTATTAATTATATAGCAAGGTGTTTTCTCTTCCCACGTTTATTTTTTTTATTGAATTTTCCAATGCAACATTTATTTTTACTAAGAGAAATATATTTACCAAGAATATTGTTATTGATTTAGAATTTAGACCATATATTATTTTATTATGATTGGTTATTCATTATTTTATTTTAGATTTTATTTTAATGGTTTATTATGATTGGTTATTCATTATTTTATTTTAGATTTTATTTTAATGGTTGAGAATTTTATTTAGCCAATAAAATTTTATCAATAAAAATATGTTTTTGTAATTATTAAATGTGTTTTTATTTATTTATTTTCAATAGGTAATGGTTAAATTGAATTGTTATTATATTAAATTTGTAAATTATACCATATTTGTATTACAATACACAATAATATTGTATTAATATTTTTTCCTTAATATTTGTTATGCATTATAGGTTTATGATTATATATCTATATATATATCAATGGTGCATTTAATTATGTTGAGGGTTGTTATGAAAAATGTTTGTATACTAACAATATCATTTCAATGTTGCATGTTGCAGGAAATTTATCAATATCAAAGTTGCTTGTGAGTAGAAGACATTATCTATATTTATGTTTTGAAATGTTGTAATTAGAAGGAAAAAAATATTTTGTTGTTTAGATGGGCCCATCAAGGAATGTAAATGAACAAAAACTGTAATTAATAAAAGGAGTAGACATTCTTTTGTGGAGGGGAATTCATCCCCTCCAAAAGGCTCTTAGGAGGGTTAAATGATAACCCTCCTTTGAGTTGTGTTCCTTGTGCTCATGGTTTTCATCATCTTTAGTTTATAGTAACTCAAATATGAACAAACACAATTATATCTTTTTATTATAATAATAGTTTATAAACATGTTTTAATCTTATTCCCAACATACACACAAATGAAAAAATCACTTTTTTTTCACATAAATTATTTAACATTTTTGCAATGTTGTAAACATCTTCACCACATACACACAAAGGGAAAAACTACTCTTACTCATATAAATCATTTAACATTTTTACAATGATTTAAACATCTTCCCAACATGCACACAAATAGCAAAATCACTCTTATTCACATAAATTATATAGCAATTATAACCTAAATTTATTTATATTTTTTTTGTTTTGATTTTGAATTTTTAAGATTTTGACTTTTTTATTTGTTTAATTATATATTTTTATTATAGGTATGTTATTAGGATATATATATATAATTTAATATTTTTATTGATATTTTTATAAATTTAAATTAAATACTAATATATTATTTAGAGTGTTTATAAATATTTAAATATTTATTATTATTTATTTATATACATTTATTATATCTAAATATTTGTGTATTGGTTTTATTATTTATATACAATAAATATATTATTGAATGCTTATATATGTGTGTGTGTGTGTGTGGGATTTATAATGTATGCTTTGGATTTTTTATTTTGTAAGTATATGAATGTATTGTTTTGAGAATTGAAATAGTGTTTTTATTAGTTGCATTTCCATAGTTAGAATTTATTTGTGTATGAATGCATTATTGAGAGTGTTTGCATTACTTGTATGTGCTTCTTTGAAGTGTTTATTCTTCTCTGTTTATGAATGTATCGTTTTGCATGCTTTGAGTATTCCTTCATTGTTTATTTGTATTTATATGCGTGTATTGTTTGAGTATGCCTTGGATATTAGAGTAGCGATATTGTTTGAGTATGCCTTGGGTATTAGAGTAGTGATTTCATTGTTTGTATGTATACACATTTATTTATTTTGAAGAATTGCTTGTATTATCTTGAATTTTTTTCAGTATATTTCTTCATTATTTTCTTTGTGTGTGTATTTTTGATATTGTTTACTTGTATGTGCATCAATGTATCATTTATTCTATTTGTATGAGAATTATTTACTTGTATTTTGGGTATGTGTATGAATGTATTCTTTGTTGCATTTGTGTGTTTCTTGTTTACTTGTATTCTTTGTATGCGTATGAATATATTGTTTATGTGTATATGAATCTATTATTTGCTAAGTTTTGTATGTTTCTTGTTTACTTTTATTCTTTGTATGTGTATGAATGTGTCATTTATGTGTGTATGAATCTATTCTTCGTTACATTTGTATGTGTCTTGTTTAATTATATTCTTTGTATGTGTATGAAAGTATTCTTTGTGTCTATGAATCTATTCTTTGTTGCACTTGTATGTGTCTTGCATAATTGTATTTTTTGTATGTCTATGAATGTATTCTTTATGTATTTGTGAATCTACTCTTTGCTACATTTGTATGTGTCTTGTTTAATTGTATTCTTTGTATGTGTATGAAAGTATTCTTTGTGTCTATGAATCTATTCTTTGTTGCACTTGTATGTGTCTTGCATAATTGTATTTTTTGTATGTGTATGAATGTGTATTTTTTGTATGTCTATGAATGTGTATTTTTTGTATGTGTATGAATGTATTCTTTATGTGTGTGTGAATCTACTCTTTGCTACATTTTTATGTGTCTTGTTTAATTGTATTTTTTGTATGTGTATGAAAGTATTCTTTGTGTCTATGAATCTATTCTCTTTGTTGCGCTTGTATGTGTCTTTGCATAATTGTATTCTTTGTAGGTGTATGATGTATTCTTTATGTGTGTGTGTGAATCTTTCTTTGTTTTATTTGTATATATATTATTTACTTATACATATATGAGTGCAATTTGTGTGAATATATATATTTTTAAATATTTATTTATATTATTATAAATATACTATCATTATTTCTATATATAAATATATTATTTAGAATATCAACTTGTAAATACATTAATTTAAATATTTATGAAAATGCTATTATTATTATCATTATTATTTTGGTTTTTAATTTTAATTTTTTTTTATTTTTTATTTTTAATTAAATTTTTTTTTATTTTTTATCATTTTTTTTTTCCTATCAAAATTTTAAAGATTGATAATATTAATTTATCATTTTAAAATGAAAAACAATATACATATTAGAATAACATTAAAAATTATATAATATTATCCTTCAAGATACAACTCAATTAATGATTATCATGTTATAAAATATTATGCAAACCATGAGACTCAAGGTTCAAATCCCATACAAAAGATGAAACAATAACATGATATTTATAATTGCATCAATTTGTAAGAAAATATATCAATTAATTATTTAATATTAAAATATATACAATAAATACATTTGATTGATTTTATTTAAAAATTCATTAATTTTAATAATTTATAATTTTAATTTTTATAATACTACAATTTAATAATATGTGGAAAAAATATTAATTCCAAAATTTTGTTAACCATAATCATTGTTTTAAAAATAATGAAAAAATAAATACTTCTTAATTTTCATAATATACTAATTAACTCATAAAATAAATGTAATTGTCAACATCATAATATTTTCAGGAAATCTTCCTCACATGCATAAGATAATTTTAATTCTAAAATTCATAATAACCATAATAAGTGTGATGATTGTGGGTATGTGTATGTTTGTGTGCACCCTGTGTTTGTTGTGTGCATGTATGCATGTGATTGATTGTGCCTCATTGGCAATGGATTGTGTGGGTGCGCGTCTGTGGTTAGTCCCCATGCCAATGATGGACCGTTTTTGGGGTCATATAAGCTCTCACCTTCACGTGGTTGACCCTGTTAGTAGAGATTTTACATCTCCAAACCAAGAAGAGCTTTCTCTACAATGCTTTTTAATTTATTTAAAAAATAACATTTACTTTAAAACATTAAAATAGTTTTTAAATAATATTTAAATAATGTATTTATTATTTTAAAAACCTATAAATATGGAAACTTAATAAAATTATGACAAAATAGAATAAAATATATAAAGATAATAAAAAACCAATAAAAATGTAAAAAGAAGCAAAATTAACTTTTAAAAATAAAGAATTTAAACAAAAATAAATAAATAAAACTAACACAACAAAAATATTCAAAAATTAAATTAGAAAAGGAAAAAGTTGAAAAAAACACATAATTTTAAGAAAAAAAAAAATTGAATTAAAAAAAAAAACATCAAAAGCATTTTTTTAATTATTAGAAAAAACCACAAAATAAATAAATAAATAAAATGATAAAAAGAAAAAATTTAAATAGAAATTTAAAAATAATTATAATTAAAAATTTAAATTTAAATAAAAAATAATAAAAATTTAAAAAATTATATTAGAAAAAAAAAAAATTAATAAGAAAATAAAAATAGCAATTTTTAAATAATAAAAAAAATTAAAAGAAAAAATTAAAATAAAAACATTAAGATTAAAAAAAAAAGACATTTTAAAATAATTGAAAATAAAGGAAAAACAAAAATAAAATAAAATAAAATAAAATTATATATATATATATATATATATATATATATATATATATATATATATATATATATATATATATATATATATATATTTTATTTTGTTTTTTAGTTAAATAAATTATTATTTTTTTTAATTTCATAATTTTGATTAATTTATTTATTTCATTTTTAATTTTTTTAAATTCTAATTTTAAAAGTGTTTTTTTTTTTTAATTCTATTTATTTATAAAAATTTAATATTTTTTAAATTTTATTTTTTATTTTAATGTTTATTTTATTTTTTAATTTAATGAATTTAATATATATTGTTTTAATTTATTTTTCATATTTTAAATTTGATTTATTTTTTTAAAATATATTTGTTTTTTTAATATTTTTTTATTTTAATATTTTAATTTTCTTTTCCTTTAATTTTTATTTTTATTTTATTATTTAACTAATGTTTTCTTTTAAAATAAAAATAGAAAACATTATTTAAATAATAAATTTAAAAAAAACCACAAAATAAATAAAAAAACAAATGATAAAAAGAAAAAAATTAAATAGAAAATTTAAATAAAAAAATTAAAATTTAAATAAAAAAATAATAAAAATTTAAAAATTTAAATTAGAAAAATAATTAATAAGAAAATAAAAATAGCAATTTTTAAATAATAAAATATTGAATAAATAATAAAGAAATTGAAAAAGAAAATTGAAATTGAAATTTTAAAATAAAAACATTAAGATTAAAAAAAAAAAAAACATTTTAAAATAATTGAAAATAAAACAAAAACAAAAATCTATATTTTTAAAATTAAACCGTTTAAAAGTGAAAAAAAAAAAATACAAATTTAAAGTAAAATTTAAAATTAAATTAAAAAATAAATATTAAATTTAATAGATTAAAAAAAATAATATATATATATATATATATATATATATATATATATATATATATATATATATATATATATATTTTAAGTTAATATTTTTTTTTAAATTATTATTTTTTTTAATTTATAGTTTTCGATTTATTATTTATTTCATTTTTAATTTTTAATTAATTTTTTATTTTTTTCTAATTTTTTTTTTTTAATTTTTTTTTTTTTTTTAATTTATTGAATTTAATATATAATGTTTTAATTTAGTTTTTCATATTTTAAATTTAGTTTTATACGTTATTTATTTTTAATATTTTTTTAAATAATAAAATAAAAATAATAAAGTAAAAGAAAAAGAAAGAATAAAATATTAAATTAAAAATATAAATTAAAAAAAAATATAAAAAAAAAATGAATTTAAGAAATAAATCAATTTAAATATAAATTAATTAAAATATTATATATTATTAACAATTAAAAAATAAAATAAAAATTAAATTTAAAAATATTAATTTAACAAATAAATAAGTTTAAATAAATAAAAACTATTTTTAAAATTAATAACAGTAATAAATATAAATTAATTAAGAATTATGAGAATTAAAAAAAAAAATAATTAAAAAAAATATATATATTTAAGTAATATATATATATATATATATATATATATATATATATATATATATATATATATATAAACGCAATGCATCGAAATTGAAAAAATTATTTTGAAAAAAAACTAAATTTGTTAAATTTAATTGATGAAAGCGGGGTCGAAATTTGTGAAATCGAATTTGCACAGTCCTTGGCCCCCTAATCTACTTATAGAACTGTATATAATTATATATATATATATATATATATATATATATATATATATATATATATATATATATATATATATATATATATATATATATATAATTTTAATCTATTAAATTTAATATTTATTTTTGAATTTAATTTTAATTTTCTTTTTTAATTTTTTTATTTATTTATTTAATATTTTGTTATTTACAAATTGCTATTTTATTTTCTTATTAATTTTTTTCTTTAATTTAAATTTTTAAATTTTTATTATTTATTATTTTAATTTTAATTTTTTAATTATAATTATTTTAAAATTTTCTATTTAAATTTTTTCTTTTTATCATTTTTTTTTTTAAATTTGTTTTGTATTTTTTTTTAATAATTAAAAAAATGTTTTTGATATTTTTTTTATTGCAATTTTTATTTTTATTTTTAAATTATGTGTTTTTTTTACTTTTTATTTTTTTAATTTTATTTTTGAATATTTTTGTTTTGTTAGCTTTATTTATTTATTTTTGTTTAAATTCTTTATTTTTACAAGTTACATTTTTTGTTTTTTTAATCATGCTTTTTAATTGTATATATATATATATATATTCTATCTATTTTGTCATAATTTTATTAAGTTTCCATATTTATAGGTTTTTAAAATAATAAATACATTATTTAAATATTATTTAAAAACTATTTTAATGTTTTGAAGTTAATGTTATTTTTTAAATAAATTAAAAAGCATTGCAGAGAAAGCTCTTCTTGGTTTGGAGATGTAAAATCTCTACTAACAGGGTCAACCACGTGAAGGTGAGAGCTTATATGACCCCAAAAATGGTCCATCATTGGCATGGGGACTAACCACTGACGCGCACCCACACAATCCATTGCCAATGAGGCACAATGAATCACATGCATACATGCACACAACAAACAAAGGGTGCACACAAACATATACATACCCACAAACATTACACATATGGACTCACAAGGTGACTTGTTCACAGTCATCACACTTACTATGGTTATTATGAACTTTAGAATTAAAATTATCTTATGCATGTGAGAAGATTTCCTAAAAATATTATGATGTTGACAATTACATTTATTTTATGAGTTAATTAGTATGTTATGAAAATTAAGAAGTATTTATTTTTTCATTACTTTTAAAACAATGATTATGATTAACAAAATTTTAGAATTAATATTTTTTCCACATATTATTAAATTGTAGTATTATAAAAATTAAAATTATAAATTATTAAAATTAATGAATTTTTAAATAAAATCAATCAAATGTATTTATTGTATTTATTTTAATATTAAATAATTAATTGATATATGTTCTTACAAATTGATGCTATTATAAATATCATGTTATTGTTTCGTCTTTTGTATGGGATTTGAACATTGTGTCTCATGGTTTGCATAATATTTTATGACATGATAATCATTAATTGAGTTGTATCCTGAAGGATAATATTATATAATTTTTAATGTTATTCTAATATGTATATTTGTTTCCATTTTAAAATGATAAATTAATATTATATGTCTTTAAAATTTTGATAGGAAAAAAAATTAAAAATGATAAAATAAAAATTAAAAACTTAAAATTAAAAACCAAAATAATAATGATAATAATAATAGCATTTTCATAAATATTTAAATTAATGTATTTACAAGTTGATATTCTAAATAATATATTTATATATAGAAATAATGATAGTATATTTATAATAATATAAATAAATATTTAAAAATATATATATTCACACAAATTGCACTCATATATGTATAAGTAAATAATATATATACAAATAAAACAAAGAAAGATTCACACACACACATAAAGAATACATGGTACACCTACAAAGAATACAATTATGCAAAGACACATACAAGCACAACAAAGAATAGATTCATAGACACAAAGAATACTTTCATAAACATACAAAAAATACAATTAAACAAGACACATAAAAAATGTAGCAAAGAGTAGATTCACACACACATAAAGAATACATTCATACACATACAAAAAATACACATTCATACACATACAAAAAATACAATTATGCAAGACACATACAAGTGCAACAAAGAATAGATTCATAGACACAAAGAATACTTTCATACACATACAAAGAATACAATTAAACAAGACACATACAAATGTAGCAAAGAGTAGATTCACAAATACATAAAGAATACATTCATAGACATACAAAAAAGACAATTATGCAAGACACATACAAGTGCAACAAAGAATAGATTCATAGACACGAAGAATACTTTCATACACATACAAAGAATACAATTAAACAAGACACATACAAATGTAACGAAGAATAGATTCATACACACATAAATGACACATTCATACACATACAAAGAATACAAGTAAACAAGAAACATACAAAACTTAGCAAATAATAGATTCATATACACATAAACAATATATTCATACACATACAAAGAATACAAGTAAACAAGAGACACAGAAATGCAACAAAGAATACATTCATCACATACCCAAAATACAAGTAAATAATTCTCATACAAATAGAACAAATGATACATTGATGCACATACAAGTAAACAATATCAAAAATACACACACAAAGAAAATAATGAAGAAATATACTGAAAAAAATTCAAGATAATACAAGCAATTCTTCGAAAGAAATAAATGTATATACATACAAACAATGAAATCACTACTCTAATACCCAAGGCATACTCAAACAATATCGCTACTCTAATACCCAAGGCATACTCAAACAATATCGCTACTCTAATATCCAAGGCATACTCAAACAATACATGCATATACATACAAATAAACAATGAAAGAATACTCAAAGCATGCAAAATGATACATTCATAAATAGAGAAGAATAAACACTTCAAAGAAGCACATACAAGTAATTCAAACACTCTCAATAATACATTCATACACAAATAAATTCTAACTATGGAAATGCAACTAATAAAAACACTATTTCAATTCTCAAAACAATACATTCATATACTTACAAAATAAAAAATCCAAAGCATACATTATAAACCATATATATATATATATATAAGCATTCAAGAATATATTTATGGTATATAAATAATAAAACCAATACGCAAATATTTAGATATAATAAATGTATATAAATAAATAATAATAAATATTTAAATATCTATAAACACTCTAAATAATATATTAGTATTTAATTTAAATTTATAAAAATATCAATAAAAATATTAAATTATATATATATATATATATATATATATATATATATATATATAATTAAACAAATAAAAAAATCAAAATCAAAACAAAAAAAATAAATATAAATAAATTTAGGTTATAATTGCTATATAATTTATGTGAATAAGAGTGATTTTGCTATTTGTGTGCATGTTGGGAAGATATTTAAATCATTTTAAAAATGTTAAATGATTTATATGAGTAAGAGTAGTTTTTCCCTTTGTGTGTATGTCGTGAAGATGTTTAAAACATTGAAAAAATGTTAAATAATTCATGTGATAAAAAAGTGATTTTGTCATTTGTGTGTATGTTGGGAATAAGATTAAAACATGTTTATAAACTATTATTATAATAAAAAGATATAATTGTGTTTGTTCATATTTGAGTTACTATAAACTAAAGATGATGAAAATCATGAGCACAAGGAACACAACTCAAAGGAGGGTTATCATTTAACACTCCTAAGAGCCTTTTGGAGGGGATGAATTCCCCTCCACAAAAAAATGTCTACTCCTTTTATTAATTACAGTTTTTTTTTCATTTACATTCCTTGATGGGCCCATCTAAACAACAAAATAATTTTTTTTTCTAATTACAACATTTCAAAACATAAATATAGATGATGTCTTCTACTCACGAGCAACTTTGATATTGATAAATTTCCTGAAACATGCAACATTGAAATGGTATTGTTAGTATACAAACTTTTTTCATAAAAACCCTCAACATAATTAAATACACCATTGATAAAGAATATATATATATATTCATAAACCCAAAATGCATAACAAATATTAAGGAAAAAATATTAATACAATATTATTGTGTATTGTAATACAAGTATGGTATAATTTACAAATTTAATATAATAACAATTCAATTTAACCATTATCTATTGAAAATAAATAAATAAAAACACATTTAATAACTACATAAACATGTTTTTATTGATAAAATTTCATTGGCTAAATAAAATTCTCAACCATTAAAATAAAATAATGAATAACCAATCATAATAAAATAATATATGGTCTAAATTCTAAATCAATAACAATATTCTTGGTAAATATATTTCTTTTAGTAAAAATAAATGTTGCATTGGAAAATTCAATAAAAAAATAAACGTGGGAAGAGAAAACACCTTGCTATATAGTTAATAAAACTACGTAATTAATAACACATAGGCAAAAATCATCTTTGATTATCTGAGAGTTTCCAAGTGAAAACGGTTTTAGGAGATGGTTGTCAAGTTGTATGATTGTTTTATCTCCTCATCATAACACTCTGATTTCCCACGATTTCATATGCTCTGTCCTAATTAAATACCACCATGTTTTTGGACTGTGCATCTGCAAGACTATAACCTAAGTAATGTAATTATTAACAGAGATGAAAAAGGAATCTTTGATTATCTGAGGTTGCCACGTGAAACCTGTTTTATCTCTTCATCATGACATTCTGATTTCCCACCACTAAAGGGAAACGTGAAACGTAACTGGGATTTAATATTGAAACATGAAACCTGTTTGGAACTGCGACTAAAGGGTTCATCCCATAACTCAACAATGTCGGTTTTCAATAGTTTCTACACTTCGAAGCTAAACAATTAGAACTGAATGCAATGCGAGAACTAAATGTAATAATATCTATCGTTGACATTTATTATGAACCACTGGAATCAATTCACATGTGCCCAACACAACAAGAATTGAGCTCCTATGTTCAATTGCCTTCCACTGAGCATCACAGTGGGAATCCTAAGACAAGCAAAATTGAGCTCCTATGTGAAATTTCCTTCCATTAATCATCATAGTGGGAACCCATAACGCATAGCAACATTAGAGCTCAAGTTAGGTGTAAAATGTGTAAAATTGAATTGATTACATAATACACAGAAATCAAACCCGTGAATGTTAATTGGAAATTTATTTTAAAAAAAACCAAACCATTTACACAGCTTTTTTTCACAATGATCAACACTTGCGTGCATATTGAACTTTTGATTGCGGAGAAAAAATTTAAAATCGACAACAAATTTATATAATATAACTGATGCTACAGCATAACTATGACTACTGATTGAAAAGTGCTGAGCACTAAACACAAAACTATTGCTTGATAGTTGTCATCTCACATCAAACTCACTACTGATCAATGAGTACTGATCATGATCAATGATTACTGATCACAGTTGTTTGTGTAATGATTTTTTTATATGACAATTTTCTCAATAAAACTCACGCTCTTTATTGGAGGGAAACTATGATGATTTTTTTGTAAATCCATGGAAAACCCTTCGATCAGTTGATCAATTATGTGATTGCAGGTACTGTAATGTATGATGCTTATATGAATATATTGGTTTCCTATATGGTTTGGTATTGTATTGATGAATTCTTGGTTTTGCTATGTGGCTTGTACGGTAAATCTAATTAAATTAAATAATATTTTAATAAAATATATTCTATTAATAATCACTTTTAAATGGAGATAATATTTTAATAAAATATATTCGATTAATAATTACTTTTAAATGGAGTCGTCTAACGAGCCGGAGGAATTGTCCGGACGGTCAAAATTGGCCCGAATTCGGGCCAAAAAAATTTAAAAAATCTTGCAGAAACAGTGTTTGAATCTTAATTTTGACATTGGAAATGGATTCAGCACCATCAAAAACCTGTAGGACACCCAAAATATTAAACTTTGATAATATTAAACTTTGATAGTTATAACATGGATTTAGAAAAATTCCTGCCGGATTTTCTGAAAATCTTATCGGAATTTTCATGATTTTCAGAGCGATTCCTCTGGCTAGTTAGACTACGGCCTTTTAAATATTCAAAAAAATCATAAACAATTACTTATCTCTGAATACCTATACTAAATACTATACTATACTATTGTTCATAACCAATAATAAATAAAAATTCCAACAATATCGATAATACACATGCCATTTCAGTAGACTCGACCCAAAATTAGTATCTATACCATCTATACCAAGAAAAAATATATATATTTCGCAGAGAAAAGTAATCCTCAAAGCTCTTAAAAACCCAAGCATATCTATCCACTAAAACGATGGCATCTCTTGAAACTCCAAGAAATATAAATGGGAATTTCCCAAACAATCACAACCATCAACAATTCTATTGAGAGGAATTCTGTTGAGTAACTTTTTTTGCTACAACCACAGGAATTCTATTGAGTAAAATTTCTTTGAACAACCACACTCTTTGACAGGAATTCTATTGAAAGGACGAGCACGAACGTGGAGAAAACACCATCTAAAGTAATTTCTCTTAACATATCAAAACATTCATTGAACTGTTGTATTAAACAGAAATCTGCGACTAAAATAGATAGAATTGGATCTGTGACTAGCTATGTTGTCTATGTAGCTATGCGTAGCAGCGGGAAATTCCTTCCCACTAAGCACTAGGACAGGCATTTTTGGGGTTTCTTCGAGCTGTCGCTTCTGAATTTCACAATCAACAGAACAGCTCTGAATTTCAGAATCAAGATGAAGGGCTGGGTCTTTCTCAAGAATATGTAGATTTTGCTTTGTAGGGTTTTTCTGTGTAAAGTTTTTAGAGAAACTACTGGTTGTGCTATGTAAAGTAGTGGTGTTAGTAATCTGTATTCAAATTCGGCTTCATCACGTTATGCAACTCCTATGGATATGGGAAAATGCGCTGCACAATTAGGGGTTTGGAGAGACCAGTGCTGTAACAAACAACACAACCATGAAATGAGAAAAGGAGGAGCTCAATTGGGCATTGGATAGACGAATTCTATAACGAACAGTGCAACCGTGAAATGGGAAGAGGAGTTCAATTGGGGGATTGGAGCGACCAATGCTGTCAATAAACCACTTAATACCTCACATTTGAACATCCTCAACACTTATGTTAACACAGATGGAAAAAAAGGACTAAAACTGACTCAATTAGCATAAATATTTTGCAATTTACATGTTCTATAAACATATCATAGAGATATTTGTAAGCTGCAACAAGAAACAGAGGAGAACACGACCATTCACAAAGAATACTAACCTTGCTTCTTAGGAATCTTTCATTTTCTATTGAAACTCTCGAAAAATAGCTGGAGCTAGAAACTCCTCATTGTATGCTGCAAAAGCACTGGAAACCTGCTCCTGTATATAAAATTTCAACTAATGAGAAAAGGAAATATACAAAAATGCGGTGAATGAATTTAAAAATAATTCAAGAAAATATTCCCATGAGTATCAACTTACTCTCAAAGCATTGGCCCTTCAACCACCACTAGTGCATATTCTCCTCAGCCATGACTTTCTCTCTCAATCCACAGACACAGAAAACAAACATTTACACACTACACACAGGACATTTACACAACGCACATTACAAACATACCACGACACACTACACACAGGACATTGATGCATACAACATTTATGGAGCGCTCCATAAGACACACGACTTTACATAAGAGTGATTGAGAGAGAAAGAACACCCAGGCTTAACCTGTAGATTGAAAAGAGAAAACAATTTGTGAGCTTACACACATATCTCTGTATAATTAATTAAACACACAAATTACTCAGATCGCCTACTGCATTTCCCTGGTTAATCGCTTGGAGAAACATGTTTTCCTCTAGAATGAATTAAACAAAATATATAGACAAACAAATTAAAAGGAACATAAAATTACCTTGTCCATGAATAATCCACTCGATGGCTGCCTGCTATTTTCGATCACCTCATCTTCGTGAATTTCCTCTTTTCCTCCTCTCATTCCTCATTCATCACAATCAACGATCCCTCTCATTCTTCATTCATCAGGCGTGAGAGTCTATAATGTGTAAAGCATTCTTGAGTTTTATGCTTGCATTTTTGAACCGTTGTGTTCAAATTTAGATTTAACCAATCTTTTAATTATTATTATTTAAACCAATCTTTTAATTACCTTTCATTATATCATCTTTTAAATCAGTGTTACTATTTTATAATTTACTATACTCTGCTTGCTTTTTTGGACCGTTGTGTTCAAATTTAGATTTAACAAATCTTTTAATTACTATTAATTAAAACAATCTTTTAATTACTCTTCAATATACCATATTTTAAATCAATATTATTATTTTATAATTTACTATATTTTTTAAAAATAATCTTTTTAAAACGGGTCAAATATACAATTCAATCCTCCATAACTTTCCATTTTTATATCTGCAACGATGTAGTTTTTATGACAGTTCCGTGATTGGGTGAGAGTTATCGATTGGAATATAGTTAATATTTTATTACCCTTCAATATACCATATTTTAAATCAATATTACTATTTTATAATTTACTATGTTTTTAAAAAATAAGTTTTTTAAAACTGGTCAAATATACAATTCAATCCTCCTCCATAACTTTCCATTTTTATATCGGCAAGGATGTAGTTTTTATGCCATTTCAGTGATTGGGTGAGAGTTATCGATTGGAATATAGTTAATATATTTTATTGAGTGGTGTATATATATATCTATATATATATAACAAATTTTAATTTTTTCATTATCAAATTTTAATTTTTCCTATATATATATTTATTTATTTGTTTTGAAAATAATTAATTTTTTCTATATATAAAATAATGAGAACCAAATATTATTATTGGTAGCAAAAATATATTATTAATATTAATTTTATTATAGATGTCAAGCTTAGTAATAGAGGAAGACTTTCCCTTTAGGCATGGCAAGCGAATCAAAATTGTTTTTCCTTCTCTATGTATTTTCAATTGGACAACAATTGTTTATACATACTCTTGGAAACTTAGTAAATTTGTCTTGGTCCATAACTTTCCATTTGTATCCATTCATCTTTGAATCCAAATGCTCTCAAGGTGTTGGCCAAGAAGATCCAATTTAACTTATCATATGCCTTGGGTAGGTCTAGCTTAATCATGATCATTGGTTTTTTTGTGATCTTTACTGAGTGAATAGCTTCATGAGCAACCACGATTCCATCACCCCTTTGTCTTCCTTATACAAACCATATCTTCTTTGGAGAAATGAATTGGGTAAGGAGGCACTTTAGCTGATTAGAAATAATATTGGTGATAATCTTATATAGCATATTACACAAAGTAATGAATTGGTATTCATTGGAGATCTCTATTTACTCCTTTTTTGGTATCAACGATAAAAATGTGGCATCCAAGGCTTTAAGAATATTCCTATATAATTCCACTATCTCCATGCATATTACCCAATTATCAACTAACAAGATTGTAAAAAATTCAATAGTGAACCATTCAGGTCCAAAAACCTTATTGGGGGGAATTGCTATAGTAGTTTCGTTAGTATCCTCTTATGTAGTTTCCCTAAGAAGTGCCTAATTTTGTTTCACTACTATTATTAAAATAATGTTTTAGGTGACTTTAATTATGAATTCTTGGATAATCATTGTGGGATCTCAAAAGGGCATGTTGAAAATATTGACCAATTATTATAAAATCTTGTAGTGCATTTCTAGCTTTTTCCCATCGAATCCTTTCAGGGAGGATATTTTATTATAATGTTTTTTTTGTAGAATATATTTATGGAAAAAAAGAATTTTATTCTCCCCGTCCTTTAACGATTTAATCCTCGACTTTTGTCTCCACAATACTTCCTCTTGCTTCCTATGCTTGTTTAGATATTGCAGGGTCTCTTCCTTAGTTTTAATCAAGTCTTCTAATCGTCCATTTATAATAACTTTGTGTTAGATTTCTAACATTTTGAGCTTTAACTTCCTCTTTTCCCCTACAATGTCCCCAAACCTCTCCTTGTTCCATCATTTAAACTTCCTTTTAATATATTTTAGATTATTATAGAGAGAAAACATTGTTGAACCTTAGAGGTTCCCTATTTCTTCCCACCATTACTAAATGTTTATGAGAAATTCCAAATTCTCGAGCCAAAATTTTTCAAATATGAATGGGAAATTGCATGGGTGGGTCTTCAATTCTAGACTTAGACTAATAGCCCAATGTTATGAGCCATTTTGTGGGAGAATGAAAGCTTCAATGAATACGTCCCAGGCCCAAATGTTCTCTGTTATGAAGTACCGATCCAATTTTGATGTGATTTGGTGCTTGCTTGTTCTTATATTGTTCCAGGAATAAACCCCATTAACTATGGTGATCTCTATAAGCCCTAGACCATATTTAGTTTCATGGAAAAAAGTAGCTTCACTTCCAAATTTTACAAATCCCCTTTCTTCTCATCCTAAGACTTAATTAAGTTGAAGTCTTCCACAATTATCCATGAATTTAGAGAGATTACCTTCCTAATTTGAGAGATTGATTGAAGAAACATTGTTTTTATCGTGCAAGATATTTGGTTCATATACATTTTATACAAATAATCTCTGACCTGAGCTAGTGAGTTGTACTTGGAGTCTTAGTATTCTAAATGTGAAAAATACATTAATCATCCCAACCTCTTGTTTTTCCTATATCATTGATAATCCTCTTTATTTCCCCTTTGCATCTATTGCCACTGATTATCATTCTTTTCTCTACTTTTTAGTGATATTGATTAGGTCTCCCTTAAGATCTTAGTTTCTTAGTTTCTTGAATCATAATTATTGTATGTTTTTCTTCTATCCAATTCTCTTTCAAGAACCTTTGTTTTCCATGGATATTAAGGCCCCTCATAATCTAGTGATGATTTTCATGTTTGAGGCTTGTTGGAACCACAAAAGACCTCCATGATGACCTTAATTTTCCTAAAATTTACCATATCTTATCCTCTTTCATATAGCTTTTGTAATTTATACTTTCGGGCTTTCCTTTTCATTTCTTTGTGAGACTTCCATGATTTCTTCAAATCTTGTGCTTAAATTCCAAGAGACCCACACCTTGAGCCCAATTTATATTCTATATGCTTATATTTGAGGCACACTAAACCAATCACAAATACTTTTTTAGGGAGGGTAAAAGGGTCTTTACCTTGCCAAGCCTCAACTAATTCTAGTAGATTTAACACCTCCAAGTTTGCTTCCATTTCGTTGACTACATATAGGTTTGTATCAATGTCCTCGAGATTTGCATGAAGTTGGAATGAAGCTCGATATACAAATATAACAGAGGGTCAAATGGACAAAAGGTATATTTCTTAGATGATGTTGGGTCCACTGCTAGAGATGGGGTTGAGGAATTTTCCTATTTTGGGCCACCTAAATCTTCGACATGCATACCATTATGAGCGGTATTTTGAAACTCAGTTCAATCTTGGTCCATAAATTTCCATTTTTATATCTACAAGGCTATAGTTTTTTTGACATTTTAGTGATTGGGTGAGAGTTATTGATTTGAATATATTTAATATTCAATATTAATATTGCAAAGGCTCATCCTGTTATTGGTATTGAGTGAAATATATATATATATGAAAATAGTTACTACTTTTTATATATAAAATAATGAGAACCAAATATTATTATTGGTAGAAAAAAGGTATCATTAATATTATTTTTATTAGAGATGTCAAGTTTAGTAGTAGAGGAAGACTTTCTCTTAAGGCATGAATAGGCATGATTAGAGAATCAAAATTGCTCTTCCTCCCTATCTATTTTCAAATGGACAACAATTGTTTATATAGACCTTAGGCAACTTAGTAAATTTGTTTAAGTAAAATAGATACTTGTAAGCATTAATATTAAGCTAACAAATATTTTCATTGATAGCATTTTAGATGCTTTTCTTTGTAATCTATTATTGATGTAATTTTATATTTAAAGTTTTGTTTGTAATTAATTTTTCAATAATGTAAGTGTTAGTATCAAGCTAACAAATATTTGCATTCATAGTTTTGTAGATCATTTTCTTTGTATTCTATTATTGATGTAAGTTTTATATTTTAAGTTTTGTTTGTAATTAATTTGTCAATAATGTAAGAGTTAATATCAAGCTAATAAATATTTTCATTGATAGATTTTTAGATCCTTTTCTTTGTAATCTATTATTGATGTAATTTTTATACTTAAAGTTTTTTTTGTAATTAATTTGTCAATAATGTCATTTTGAAGGTAAAAATCGAGTTTTTCTTTTTTTTCCCTTGAAGCTTACATTGAGTAAGGGTTTAATATCTCTCAAAGAAAAAAATAGAGGATGTCTTCAAGGAAGATATTTTGGGAGAGCACATTGAGAACATTATGATTACATTCCTAAAAGTGAGAGTCTAAGATGACTCTATTTGAAAAAATATATGCTTCCAAATAATTTCTTGCACGAATAACATGAGCATGGAAATCTAACTTAAAATGAGATAAGGATGAGTATCTTGACTCATAGACATCAGATATATATCTTAATTAATTTAAAAAACTATGTTTTCTAATTAATTTATTTATTTCGACATACATATTTATAAAACTATAATAATAACATAAAAAATTCCACATAACTATAATTTTTCCAATGGATTTAGAAGAGTGTGTATGCATATGATGTTGAGTGCCTTATAGGAAAATAATAGCAATCTTGTACTTTATGTAGTTCACCTTCATCTTACAGTTGTACATGTATGAACAAACTCACACCATAATCGAACATAGATCTTCTCCAAACCATTCTTGCCTACAGTTAAGGTTGAAATAATATTCATTTTATCAAATAATTACATACCACCCTTTCATGTGTATCTTGCTAGCTTGTTTGATTACGTTGTAAACCATTCCCCCCATGCATATTGTACCTCTTGATGTGAGTTGTCACAGGCAATATAACTAATTTTTATTGAATGAATTTCATTTCATACTTGGTCATCAATCCATTCTTGGTAGCTATAATATTGCTTCATGCATTGGTTTGTGATGGTTTACAACTACCTATCCATTTTTACTAGTTTTCATCTTGGCCCATGCGTTATGTTATGATTGTTTTGTAGATACTCATACTTATAAATCCCACCCTAAAAATAGCTTTCTTAAAATAAAAAAAAATTGTTTCCAATCAACCAAGTTCATTTTCACTCAGCAAAAATGCAAGGGAACACCAAATACCCTTATATCACTAGCAACATGGTGATTCCAGTCACATAGAGTTAAAAGCACAAAATCAAAAGTCCATTCACAACCACTTAATACTAAGAGTTTTTTGAAACCAACAGAGAAGTAGGATTCACTATACATGCCTAAGTGGGTGTTTCTTATATTGGATCAAAAACCAATATTTCCATATTATATATTCCTGCAATGGATCTCCTGAGAGACAATTTATTCTTTGTTGTGGCACGTTATAGATGCATGTGCATTGCAAAAATGACACGATGCCAAGTATAGTGCAACCTTTCATCACTATAAGTAAGCTAGATAACCACTTGAAGGAAGGATGTTTCTCCATTTTCGTACAACATTTACTATATAGAATTTTCATGGCTCAAATGAATTCTATGCAATAGAGATATCCAAGGTAAAATTTATCTCTTAACGCAAAGTTTGGAATTTGAATCCATTGAAAAATACAAATAAATAGTGGAACTCAAGTTCAATAATTATTTTACATTAAAGGCATTGTGGGTCATTTTGAAGAAAAGTGATCAATTTAAGAATACAAGATCCTAGGGTCAAGTGGCATGGGAAAGAAATATAATGACAAGCTTAAGTAAAATACGTAAGCATAGTGGTGAATACTGGTCATCCTAATTAGTAAACATTTTCTTAAATAATTAGTGTTGAATTGACATTAGTATTGGATCATGTGTCATATTTATAAAATAATAAAATAATGATATGGGCAATGGGCATGCTAGCTACATTTCTTGAACATTATTTAGTGATATGTAACCTATGTGATCGAGGGTCACGAGAATATCAAACCTTGGAAGAATTAAATTAAAATTGCAAAAATTATGAGGGGGTAGGGCCCAAGGTATATGCACATGATTCCCAAAAAAAAAAAAAAAAATTACATACTTTACATCACATAACATAAGTTATATGGGGAGTGAAAAAATAACGTGTTAATGGGAAATTGGGGCTTCTCTATTGTGGTGGATAGGGCTCCACCCTTGTTGGCCACTTCTCATCCATTTATCTTAGATATTTGCAGATGGGGGCCATCTCTTCTGCTATAATATCATCTCACTCCTCTTTATCCCTCGAAGACCCTAGTCTACTCAGATTTTCTAGATTCCATGGAAACCATAAACTTAAACTCCTTTGTGAGTTCATCTTCTATTTTTCTCATGCCCTAATCCTTTCCTTCCTTGGTGGATGTATTTGAGGTCACATCCTCAGTTAAGTAGATGAGCTCACCCTTCTCCGTGGCGACAAGCCCATTTTGTCCCTCTACTGTAGGAAATATTGTTTCGAAGTGTGTTGCTCCATCCTCCAGAAGCTTTCTTGAATACACCCTTTGCTTTAGAACATGCTGAAAAGAGTGTCATTCCTTCCTCAATCCTAGAGGGATCGTGTAATTTTGTGTTTCACCCATATGCTCATGATGTTGTGAAATTTTCAATGGAGATTTCTTTCTCAAGTATGCCAATTCATGAAGCCCCTTAATTCCTAGGTTCCTTTGTTTGTTGAAGCATCCAAGGACAAAAATTTATTCTCATAGTGTGCATTGATATTCATAATTAATGGTTTAAGGCCATGTTTAGTATATCTTCACTCCTCGATTTTTTTGCACTGGAAACCACTAATTTCAGATGAGCTAAATATTTATCCATTGGATAGATGGATTTTTATATCAATATTTGATAAATATGAAGATATAGAGTCTATCTCTAGTTCTAGATTATGGTTCTAGGGAAGTGCAAGGTTGTCTATGAAGCCCTGGTTCCCCTCTTTCAACCCTTTTTCAGCTTCAATTTGTACTGCTCTACTTTGGGTAAGGATTCATAATCTCCCTTTGAATATGTGGAATCCTCCATCATTGAAAGCTATAGGAAATTATTTAGGTAGATTTTATCAGCATAGTGATTGTAATATCCCAAAATTGGAAATGCTAGCAAGGCATGACTGGAAAACACATTTTTGAGGAATGGCTACTAAAGAATATGGAATCAGCCCTTGGATCCCTTATATATGATAATATAAGCCCCAAATCCAAGAGGATATCATAAAAAAATCAAACTAGGTGGGTTAAACAGATCTCCCACACCCAGTATGGCTTGAAAACTGCCCAAAGAAGGGACTGCAACAATACAAAAGAACACTGCCCAGAAAATAATGTAGTTTTAGATAGCAGTAGCAAGAGGCCAATATGAAAGCTCAAAATTATCTTATACAATGATAAATCAGATTGACAATGTAGCCCAATCAATGTACAAGAGAAAGATGGAGACTTTTATGGAGAAAAACCCTCCAAAAGAGGTGTTGCAACAATATAATTCACTGTAAAGCCTTGAAAATGTTATTTTCATGAGTAAACAGTAGCTGTAGGTTACAACTCAGATCTAGGACAGATCTTTGTATATAATATTATAGCTATATCAGATCTGTACACTAGATTGTCTCTATTTTACATACCCCTTGGGGTGTTCAGCAAAACATGAAAGCACAAGAGTAGATCTGAGATCTATTGCAGCCGATCTGTAGAATGATTCAGAAATTCTGAAGTAGATACATCAATGAATAGATCAGATATGAAACATACATGGATTAGCTGGCTAATCCATGGATCACCACAGTGTAAGGAAGGCTCCTTTACACCAGAGATCTCTCCTCCAAATAGTTTCCAAACACCCTGCAACTTCTCACTTGCAAAATAACGCAATATAGGGATATAAAATGCGTTGTAGGATTGTTGTAGACTTTGGCTTGATGCCAAGGTATGGATCTGAAGCTCCAATCAACTAATACACTCTTTCCAATTGGATAGAAGGCTTTCCCAATGAAAAGAGGCACTAGTATGGTCTAGATTTGAATAGATCTTACCTAGACTTGATGCTACTCACAAGGACAACGAAACTCTCAACAGGATCTGAGTTTTAGTTGGAAGAAGAATCTTGGCCAAATTCCTGTTAGTGGACAATAAATGCAAGACTCTTCCAAGAGGCCTCTCAAGGAAAGAGGTGGGATTCCCGACCAGGAACACCCAAGTGCTAAACAACACTATTCTTAGCTAAACAGCCAGAGAATAAGAAGTGTCTAAACACAAAAATCCTTTCAATAAAATATGTTCAACAACCAGTCTCATGCTGCTCTCCTCCTTCATTTATAGCATGAAAGCCTTTCAAACCCCTAAACCATCTCAAAGGTTTAGCTCCATTCACATTTGAAACCTCCAACTAGATCTGCATTGTTCATCTAGGTACATTGTATCTGGAAAGCACTGTAGATTGGTCCTATTGACCCAGTCAATTATCACAATCCCTTTTCACACATGAGGGAGGTTTATTAAGGCAGCCCGGATTTAGCCTTGTTCACATGGGCATTGATTTATTTTGTTGTTTAAGGAGTTTAATTTGTCCTCCTTTACAATTTTATTCTTGCAACAAGAAAACAAAAACAAAATTGAATATTCCTATTAGCTTGGGCTAATTAGGAACATTACAATCCTCCCCTCCAAAATGTTGCTTGTCCTCAGGAAACTGATAAGGTGAGTGCTGCAACTCATCTCCTCCTCCATTGGTGTCACAGAAAAATGATAAGCTTCTCTCATAAGCTAAGTGATCACCAAACCATCCATCAATGACTTTCTCCAACAATGTTCTCATGAGATGCAAATAGCTCCTCCCACAAGGAAACAATGAATCACATGAAACAACCATGGTTTTCCCAATGCCCTCCCTGAAATATAAGACAAAAGGTACAAGGAGTGTAGTCATCCCATAGGGCACATGCATGCCTCCCCTCCTTTCTCCATACATCCCCATGAAAATTAAAAGCACATCATCAATATAGGGGATCAAAACAATGTACAAACAAACAGAAATGTGTGCACATGGAGGTGGATCATAGTCCCACATGTGGAACCAGTGTAGAACATCTCGAGCCTGCATCAAACCAAGATGTGGTAAGTGGTTTTCCCACCACTTACTTGCTTCCCAAGTCATCTCACTATTGCAGAAAATGTGAGATATATCTGGTGCCTTTGGGAAGCATCCATCATGAAAATAAATATCCATTTGCACATCAAGGGAGTGGCCAAATTCATAATTTTTAGTGGCCCAAAAATTGCCATGAGATTTACAAAATATGTTAATCCTCCTTGGAGTCATGGCCTGCAAAAATATGGTGTAATAATTCATGAAATCATAATATAAAACACATGTACTAAGAACGTTCTCTTCACCAACAATCCTCCTCATATCAATGGAGTGGTGCATAGATCTACTCTCTTCTTCAAGGGAAGAAGGAGAGGGCTGATTTAACTCTTCCTTAGATTCATGTTGCTTCTCCAAATCCACAAGGTCCATACATATTTGAAAATGCTGATATAGTTCTCTTTCAAAGCCCTCCCAATAATGTCTCCTCAAAATGATATTGTTGAGCTTCATAGAATAGGTGTGGCTGAAATTGAACTCTTCATAAGCCCTATGTAGTAACTTCTCCTTGATCTTGGAAGCTCTAGACAAGAAGATCCCACCATGATTATAGATGACTCCATCAAGGATTGAATAGCTCTCTTCATGCAACCAAACATCAAGAATCATGCAAGTATGAAGATCCTTGGAATATTTCACCAGCATTTGGGATTTCCAATAGGGATCTAATGTGCCCAACAATGACAACACTAATAGAGTGTCATATGAAGTGTCTTGCATGTTGTTGTTATTTTCCTTGACATCTCCCATGTCAAAGGTGTATGTTGGGAAGCCAAGCTTCCCATTTCCCTCCTCCTTGACATCACCCATGCCAAAGATACAAGGTGGAAGGTTGCCAGTCCCTCCTTACTCATGCACATGCTCAAAAGAAGATGGAAGTTCTTGGAAGTTAGTCTCCCATGGGAGGCCATCATTTACCCAAAAACTCCTTTTTTTTGCCATAGTATGCATGTGTGACCACCATCTCTCATCATGTATGGAAGAGGATCCTCCAAATAAGTTTGTCTTCTGATTCAAGGATTACTTTCCGTGCTTCATGATGGTGTCAACCTTCATTCTTGCAGCTTCTTTTCTCAGCTCAGTATCATATGAGAGAATGGATAGTGATGTTAAGGGAAAAATTCTTTCCCTCTCTGTCATAGCATCATTTTTCACCCTCATGTGATTCATGATTGTCTCTATGGCCTTGGGCACCCATTCCCATAGACTTGAACAAATTCATAAAAAACAGTGTTAAAATTCCCATACGCAGGTATGCCTAGACTTTTCCGCGTGTATACGCGAGTCCACATGTACTTTTCCACGTATGCCATTAAAATCATTAAAAAATATATTAAAATTCCCTATTTTTGGGTTGGGTTGATGGTTATTCCAGTAGTTCAACCACCCTAGCACGTGGCCAACTGTTTCCAACTGATTGAAACTACTTTGAGGGAGTATAAAAGCCCCTCATGTGCATGGCCTAAGGGAGAGAGAAATTTTATAGAAATTATACTCTGTTGGAATCCCAATTCAAGTCTGAATTCCCGTCCCTCCTGCACTTTCCCAGATTTATACAGGAAACCCTTGTTTCCTGGAGATGTTCATCCATTTATATGCCATCTCGAGTGCACAAGTCTTGAAAGTATCTTAGCGAGGCAAGGGCGGGACGAATCCGGACGACGGTCTGTTCGAAGATCGTGGAAGGATTTAGGTGATCTCTCCACTCTTTATTTCTGTACATGCTGTTCGTAATAATGAAGAACCATCTTGTTCCTGAACTTACGTGTTATATCTATTTGCATACGTGAAAAGATTGATTATTAAGCATTTATTATGGTTTATATAATGTTTCACATGGATTACACTAACATTTAGGAGGAATATATGTTGTACAACTAGATTTCCGTGCACGTTTATTCTTGGTTTTCAGGTTAAGGAGGAAGAAGGGTTGATGGGGGTTTGAACCCCACGGGATCTACATCGAACGTAGGACTACGGGTGAGTTATGCTATCATTGATATCTAGTTTTTAGCATTTAAGTATGGTTGTGTGTGAGTCCTTCTGAATAGCATGCCCTGATCTGTGGAGGTTTTGACCCAACAAACCTCTAGGGTGTTTTCCCCCGAAACACTCTCCTTGTACTTTCCCCATACTCTCACCGTTGAAGCATGGTATTCTAGTGCTCCCTCCCTTCTTGGATCTATGAAAGGAGCATCAATGCATGCAAAATATTTCATCAAATCTGAATCAGGTGGTCTCCTAGATGGCATACCACAGGATAATGATGTCTCATGGCTCATTCCCATGTGAGCAACAGATGGGAACATATCATGATTGCTTCCACTGTGCAAATCTATCTCTGATTGCTGTGTGGAAGTATCATGAAACTTGGAGACCCCTCTTAGTGGTGTAAGAGTGCCTCTAATTGGAGCCCTTGCCCCATATTCTGATAGTGGATCAGCTGTGTGATCCCTCCTTTGTTCTGTCTCATTGTCTTTTAGCAAATACACATGCTTCTCATGTCCTCCATATGGGAGAGCCTTTGGAATTCCTTGCAAAGGTGTAAGAACCCCTCTAATGGAAGCCATTGCTTCATCTCCATCTCCAAATGAAAATAGATTTCCTCATGCTAGCATAGTGCTGGAGGATCTTCTCTGCTCTTCCTCTCCCTTCTCCTCATCAATGGATAATGATTCATCATCAAGAGATCCTTTTTCTTGATCTCTTAGTGAAGAAGGAATCCTAATGTCTTCTCTTTGAGAAAAGAGATCTTGCTAAAGTGGGGCCTTTGCCTCTGGTAAATTGTGCAGCAGATCTTCAACCCCCTCAACAATGTTTAGGACTGGAGTTGGCTCCATGGAATCTTCCAACTTATGCAGAGATTCAGATTTCTTGGGCTTGATTTGCTTTTCCCAATAAGTCTCAAAATGTCTCACATCAAATCTTGTCACTAGTCTCTTAGTGAATCTTGCATAAGAAGAGATGTTTCTCCCTTTTAAGGAAGAAAACTAAAATAGCCACCAATCATAAGCCTTCCCTTGAAGATGCAGTGCTGCTACTCTCAAGGCTTCTTCTTTTGACACTTGATGTAGCTGAAAGTATGTGTCAAGCTTCTTTACCCAATACTTGGCTGAGTCTTTAGGTGATCCATCAAATGTAGGTAGAGATAATCTACCCAAGGTGTGATGCATGCACCCTTTCCTTCTACTATAGCTGCTGGATCTTTCTTCTTTGAGTTGACAGAACTTTGGGAAAATGAGATTCTCTTTGAATCTCTCTGATTGAGATTCATATTCTTGGAGATAATCAATAAGAGATTCCTCCTTTGGTGTTCCTCCCTTCCCTTCTTTCTTTGACAAGAAAGTAGGCATGTTCTAATGTTGCAGATTAGATTATGTGGCTGAATGCTCACACATATGGTAAGAAGTATTGGGGCTCCCTTGATGTAAGAATCCTTCTGAGGGATATACATGTCTTTTCCTCTTCATTCCCCATATTTCTTCCTTCATTTCATGCATAGCTTGAGAAAGAGTCCTTGAGAACTCCTCTCTCTGCAAATTTCCAGATAAAGGGTTTAGACCCTTTACTTCTGTGTCTTCAGTGTAACCAATATTCTTCATCAGTATTTTCTTTCCATGAAAATACATATTGGCTCTTCAATAAGCAAATCACAGGCTGTGCCAAGATTGATGCTCCGATACCACTGTAATATCCCAAAATGGGAAATGTTAGCAAGGCATGATTGGAAAACGCATTTTCTAGGAATGGTTGCTACATAATATGGAATCAGCCCTTGGATCCCTTAGATATGATAATATAAGCCCCAAATCCAAGAGGAGATAAAAAAAAATCAAACTAGGTGGGTTAAACAGATCTCCCACACCCAGTATGGCTTCAAAACTGCCCAAAGAAGGGACTGCAGCAATACAAAAAAAAACTGCCCAAAAAATAACGTAGTTTTAGATAGTAGTAGCAATAGGCCAATATGAAAACTCAAAAATAGCTTATACAATGATAAATCAGATTTGCAATGTAGCCCAATCAATGTACAAGAGAAATATGGAGACTTTTATGGAGAAAAACCCTCCAAAAGAGGTGCTGGAACAATATAATTCACTATAAAGCCTTGAAAACGTTATTTTCATTAGTAAACAACAGTTGTAGGTTAAAACTAATATCTAGGACAGATATGTGTACAAAATATTAGATCTATATTAGATCTTTACACTATATTGTCTCTATTTTTCATACCCCTTGGGGTCTTCAGCAAAACATGAAAGCACAAGAGTAGATCTGAGATCTACTGCAGCAGATCTGCAGAATTATTCAGAAATTTTGAAGTAGATACATAAATGAATAGATCAAATCCGAAACATACATGGATTAGATGGCTAATCCATGGATCACCACAGTGCAAGGAAGGCTCCTTTACACTAGAGATCTCTCCTCCAAATAGTTTCCAAACACCCTGCAACTTCTCACTTGCAAAATAATGTAGTCCAGGGATATAAAATATGTTGTAGGCTTGATGTAGACTTTGGCCTGATGCCAAGGTATGGATCTGAATCTCCAATCAACTAATACACTCTTGCCAATGGGATAGAAGGCTTTCCCAATGAAAAGAGGCACTAGTATGGTCTAGATCTGAATAGATCTAGCCTCCACTTGCTGCTGCTCACAAGGACAACCAAACCCTCAACAAGATCTGAGTTGTAGTTGGAAGAAGAAGCTTGTCCAAATTCCTGATAGTGGACAAGAAATGCAAGACTCTTCCAAGAGGCTTCTCAAGGAAAGAGGTGGGATTCCTGACCAGGAACACCCAAGTGCTAAACAACACTATTATCAGCTAAACAGCCAGAGAATGAGAAGTGTCTAAACAGACAAATCCTTTCAATACAATATGTTCAAAAACCCCCCTCATACTGCTCTCCTCTTTCATTTATAGGATGAAAGCCTTGAAAAACCCTAGACCATCTCAAAGGTTTAGCTCCATTCACATTTGAAACCTCCAACTAGATCTACATTGTTCATCTAGGTACATTGCATCTGGACAACACTGTAGATTTAGTCCTGTTGACCCAATCAATTGTCACAATCCCTTTTCACACATGAGGGAGGTTTATTAAGGCAACCCAAATTTAGCCTTGTTCACATGGGCATTGATTTATTTTGCTGTTTAAGGAGTTTAATTTGTCCTCCTTTACAATTTTATTCTTGTAACAAGAAAATGAAAAAAAAATTGAATATTCCTATTAGCTTGGGCTAATTAGGAATATTATAGTGATGATATAAAACATTACTTGAAACCCGTATTCGCACACATGTATGTGTAAATGAACTTTAGTAAAGTATTTATTTCCTAAATCAAACTGAGAAACCCAAATTATATGTGGGTGAAAAATATACATTATTCTCATATTTATTTCCCCTCTAGAGCTTGTTAAAAAATACGGAATTCCTTCAAAAAATTTCCCAAATCTCAAAAGACCAAAACTAGGAAAAATAGTTGCAAACCAAGATAGTAGGAAGGTGCTAGGTTAGAAAATTATATGACATTTAAAGATGAAATCCCCCCCAGATCACAACAAGGAGGAAAATCAACAAGGGACATTGTTAGGAAAAATAATGAGACAGGGAGTGAATCATTATTTTAAACTTACTTCAAATTTTATTTTTCTTATTCAAGTTTATGTACGCTATTGTAATGAAGTAAACCAATGTATGTACATGACTGTGATGAGGAGAAGTAGTGTATATCCAATTAACTAACTTTTCATTTAATTGATCATATGTTCAACTTGAATCAGTGCATCAGCGTTTCATTAGACAATAATTAAACAATAACCATGAACATTAAGAAAAAAATAAATAATCACACATAAGTAACACATCAACACACATGAACTCCAGTAATTTTAGGTGGAAATAAAATGTGGGAGAAAACCACCGTTGTTTTTGTCTTTGTCTTCTTATTTTATTATAAAGAAAAACTTCTTACAAACTTGTACTGGCACAGAATCATACCAATACGTACGCACCCACCTGCAGAAGGCTACCACCTTCTCTCATTCTCCAGCACCCACTAGAAGGGAGCTCCAACCCCCTGATCAGATTTACCATCTACCATTAGAAGGAAGAATCGACTCTCTTACTAATAGCTCCAACCATCAACACTTTTGTGGACCACATTTCATAATATTTCATATTAGATCCACCTGATCCAAAACATCAAACCTGTAGGCCATTTTTCATCATATTTTAAGTCTGGACCCACTACTATCATTTAACCCCAATATCAGATAACAAATTTGAAACCAATTAGTGTAGCGAATCACTTGATCAATGAACCAAATCAATCAGAAAATCAACCATTGAACTAACTTATTCTCAATCGGAAAAACTCACTCATATCACAGTATACTCATTCATCAGAATACCAAACTATGTATTTTTCATCATATAAATGAGATCATGTCACTGCAAACATCGATTAATCATATGTTAGGATATATAAGTTATTGTTCTGAAGAATACCTGCACATATACACATTTTCCCTTAAGATGACCTACATAAAGATCTCAAGTCACTCACAACCAAATTTGAATCACTGTCACACTAAAACACAAACTTACCTCATCACATATCTCTAAACCAAATATAGATCATCATATAACAACATCATTATTAATCAAAATTTCATTCAAAATCAGTTCATCCAGACTAGTATTGTCAAACACAAATTATCATTAAATAAATGATCGACTAACAACAACAAACATAACAAAATATGGTAAGACATCATTAATAGTTCATAATGCAAAACCCTAGTAGATATATGTTACTTTTATGAATAACTTTTGTGTATGTATGCGCCTTTCATATTTGACACACACGTACAAATATGTCCATACTACAGAATATATATGCGACTACCCATAAATAGATCTGCGTATGTACATAATATTTCCTGAAGCAAACTTGGGTACAAATCTATAATTACTGATTCATACCTTTGCTGCACAAAACAACATCTTCCAAACCAAAATCTTGGCATTTAATTTGATATACACACATCATAACATCATCATCATAGATCTATCAAACCATAAGTGTATTATTGAATGTGCACTCGTTGTATATCTATTAGATCTTATCCATCTTCATACTTCCTAGTGCACAGTTATTTCATATCAAACCATTCTTCAATAACCCATTACATCCACACTAAACACATTGATCTCCATCTCCTTATATAGATTATACCTTAGCCAATACCTTGGGTCAAACCCTTAGTAATGCCGATGGTATTATTTGACGAGATCAAATATCCATTGTCCCGTTCATTGCTATGGGCCAAAACCATGGTAAAGATCCCTAGTATTTAGAATTCCATGGTTCTGAGACTTTATGTGACTTTTCTTCACCATACCCACATATGTATGTGGCCTTTCTTCAATGGACCTACGTATACTTCTCAAAAAAATTCCTTTATTAGCCATATGTATTTGAATGGATATTCCTTTGTCCAATATCTTTATCACATCTGTACTAGCTTGTATACTCATCCTGCTATCATCGTGTTGACATTTTTATCAGGTAGGTTTCAATCAAGGAAAACACATTAGTCATAATGCCAACAATGTCCCACTTTGGACTTGATGGAAACCACTTTCGTGTTTGGTTACCACTACGTATAGATACCTATAAAAAAACCAAACCTCTCTCCCAAGTCGCCAAGAATCCTCCAAACACTAATATTCTCTCCCCCTTTGACATTAAGGGAAAAGGGATGACCAATGATGAATGAAAGGATCATTGTATATTTGATTATGCTAAATATGATCATTGGCCATGCTTCCCTTGAGCATATGATGAATCTTCTAGAACATATACAAAGAAGTACATGAATTTATGACTCAAATAAATATGGCATTTTCCTATCACCAAGGACTCATGCTTACATCAATCACTCAACGTAGTGTAGTTACATATTCTGACTCAACATTAAATCAAATTCCTGAAATAATTATATTACATGAGTTAACCCCAATAGTCCATACATGATTGAATTTTACAATGATTTACAACATGGGTCTTTATATGACCTTTACATCAAGAGACAAATATGACATGTGTAACCAAGACCAAAAAGACCTAAAAAGTGAGATAGCAAGACCATGATAGGAATTGAAAACTATCATTCACCATATAACTATTTTAACTATGAGCATCTAACAACAACAATATAAACATAATTAGGAAGCAAGAAATGCTTAAGAAATCAAAATTCCCAACAATTCTCTATTAGAAATATAGCAAGTGCTCCCCTTGAACCTCTGTCATTTGTTCACTGTTAGGTCTGATCACATCCTACTCATCCATTAGTAAAGTCATCAACGAAGAAATGCCATATTGCAGCAACCATCATATCCCAATATCACTTTTAATATTCATTTGAGAAACAATAAACAATAACATGTCAACATCAGAAGCAGAGGGCCAAAGAACCAATAAATGAAATATACCACAACCTGTCCTAGATTCTCTCCTATAGTTTCTTCTTCATATAGAAACAGACAGTACTGTATAAAACAAAAATCATGTATATACGCAACTTTCCTTCATTTTATCCACGTACAAAAAGTAAATTGTAGTAATTCAAGTCCCAAATTCCCCTGAAAATGAAAGATATGTTAGAATAATTAACAAAGTGATGAGGTAGAGACCATTCCTCATTTTTGTTTGAGATATTCAAAGGAATCACGTGGAAGTGGATTTGTAAATATATCCGCAACTTTTTCCTTTGAGGGAACATATTCTAGTTTAAATTTTTGTTTAAGCATATGTTCTATTATAAAGTGATATTTGATTGGAATATGCTTGGTTTTCTAGTGCATGACAAGATTTTTAGAAATACTTATGGCACTAGTATTGTCACACAGAATAGATATAGGTTTAGGACAAGTGATTTGGATGTTATGAAAAGTTTGCATCATCCATATAAGTTGTGTGCATCAAGATGCAACGACAACATATTATGCCTTAGTAGTAGATAAAGAAATGGAGCTTCGTTTTTTGTTGAACGATGATACCAAGCAAGGTCCCAAATAAAATTCTCCTCCATTAGTAATTTTTCAATCATCAAAATTATCTTCCCAATATGTGTCTGTGTAAGAATGAAGTGCAAGATATGCATCTTTGGGATACCATTGACTAAATTTTGAGTTCCTTGTAAATATTTGAATATTCTCTTAATTGCATGGAGATGAGTTTCTTTAGGATTTTCTTGAAACCGTCCAAAAATCCCATCTGCATGCATAATATCTCGACTTGTGCTTGTAAGGTAGAGCAACCTCCCGATCATAGATATTTATTCTGGTTGGTTCACTGAGGGAGAATCATCATGTGAGATAAGATTACATCTTACTACCATTGGTGTGCATACATGATTTTAGTCTTCCATTCCATATTTCTTCAAAATATGCTTAAGTTTCTTGGTTTTGAGATAAATTTACCATTCCTTGCATGTTGAACTTGAGGACCAATAAAGTATGTTAGTTCACCAAGTAATGGAATTTCAAATTATTGTTGCATAACTGAAGCAAATCGTTGACTCATATATTATTCATTGATCCAAATATGATGTCATCTACATAAACAACAACTATCAAAATTTTATATTTATCCATATTTATTTATAGATTTCTATCTGTATAGCCCTTAGTGAAAGCCTTATTTTTGAAGATACCCGTCAAGGCCATAATACCATGCAAGTGGAGCTTGTTTTAGCAGATATAGTGCCTTCTTGATTCTGCACAAAATATTGTTATAATTGCCTAGAATGAACCCTTCAGGTTGTTCATTATAAAATTCTTCTTTTAGGTCCCCATTTAGCGATGTAGATTTAACATTCATATGATATACTTTAAAGTTATGAAATCTTGAGAATGAAACGAACATTCTTATGGCTTCAAGTCTGGCTATAGGTGATTTTTTTTTTTTAATTCTATTCCTTATTGTTGAGCATAGCCTTTGCATACAAGTCTATCTTTGTTTGTAATTACCTCTCCATTTTCATTTAGTTTGTTTTTGAATATCCATTTTTTCCCGTTAATAATTTTATCATGAGGTCTTGGTACTAATTCCTATTTATGGTTATTTTCTATTTGGCCAAGTTCTTCATCGATAGCCTTAACCAAAAATTCATCTTTACACACTTGATTTACATTTTACAGTTTAATGGTGGATAGTAAGGCTACATAACTAGAAGTTCCAACAATAATTCTTCTAGTTTTTACTCCATCTTCCTTTTCACCTCGAATTCTAGATTCTAGATGATTTTTCCGAACATACCTCATTGGAATATCTTATGATGTTTCTACATTGTGAATTCCTTCTTCTTATACTTGACTAACTTCCTCTCCTACAACATTTTTTTTTGTTGTAGGTTCTTCATCTGTTGGTGCTTCCTTTTTAGTACCTGTGAATGCTTCATCAATCACAACATCAATGCATTCAACAATATTTAGAAGACTTTTATTGTAGCATTTATATCGTTTGCTTCTAGAGGTGTATCCAAGGAGAATTCCTTCATCAAATATAGATTCAAAATTTCCAAGCTTATCATCATTATTATTTATGTAACACTTTCTTCCAAAAACTCTAAATTTTTTTACAGTTGGAGGCTTACCAAACCATAGTTCATGAGCAGCTTTATCACTGTTTAATCGAATATGATCTTTGTTGAGGATATTTATGGTTGTATGTGTTTCTTCCCCCAAGAAGGTATGAGGTGCTCCATATTCATATAGCATGGCACATTCCATTTGTTGGATTGTTAGGTTCATTCTTTCTGTCACTCTGTTATGTTGAGGAGTTTTGGTTATAGAAAACTTCCTCTTGATGTCATGTTTTTCACAAAAGTATAAAAAAATTTCTGATTTGAACTATCCTCCTTTGTCAGATCTAAATCATTTAATTTTAAAATATAACTCATCCTCTACTAAATCTTTGAAGACTTTAAATTTATCAAATGCCTCATCTTTATGTTTCAATAATCCAATCCAATACATTCTAGTAAAATAATCAATGAATAATATGAAGGATTGTTCACCTTGAGGAGACTTCTTTCTCATAGGACCACAAAAATCAGTATGAATAAGTTCAAGTGGCTTACTTGAAGAACCTTATTTGGCATTAAATTTCATTCTAGTTTTCTTACCTAATTGACATGATTTGCATATGGTACTTTTAGGTAGAGAGATGTTGAGAAGGTCACAAACTACTCCCTTTTTCTTGACTTGTGTAACTAAGTGAAACTCATATGTCTCAATATTTTGTGCCAAAGGTTGTTTTCTTCTCTTTTTCTCAAGTAAAAATTATCTATATCGCCTTCCAAGACATAGAAATTACATGAATTTCTTGTTCCCTTTATTATGATCTTACCTGTATCGAGATTCTGTACAATTTTTATTTATTTATTTGAAAACAACTTTATGATCTTAATCACACATTTGACTAACACTTAACAAGTTATTTTTTAATCCATCAAAAAACAAAACATTTTCAACTTTAACCTTATCCTTTAGAAAATTAGTTCCTTTTCCTTTCATAGAAGTAGGTGAATTATTTCCAAAGGTTACATTCTGTTCTTTCATTATTTCATTTAAGGACATAAACTTATCTTTTTCCATAACTTTTTCCTTTGAGGGAACATATTCTAGTTTGAAGTTTTTTTAGGCACCTGTTCTCTTAGAAAGTGATATTTGATTGGAATATGCTTGGGTTTTTGAGTTCATGACAGGATTTTTAGAAATACTTATGGCACTAGTATAATCACACAGAATAGATGTAGGTTGAGGAAACGTGATTTGAATTCTCTACAAAGTTTGCATCATCCATATAAGTTGTGTGCAACAAGATGCAACGACACCATATTATGCCTCAACATTAGATAAAGAAATGGAGCTTTTATTTTTGCTCAACCATGATACCAAGCGAGGTCCCAAATAAAATTCTCCTCCACTAGTAATTTTTTGTTCATCAATATTACCTTCTCAATTGAAGTCTCTATAATCATGAATTGCAAGATATGCATCTTTGGGATACCATAGACTAAAACCTTAAGTTCCTTGTAAATATTTTAATATTATCTTGACTGCATGGAGATAATTTTTTTTATGATTTTCTTGAAATTGTCCAACAATCCCATCTACATGCATAATATCTTGTCCTATGCTTGTAAGGTAGAGCAAGCTCCCGATCATAGGTATTTATTCTGGTTGGTTCACTAAGGGAGGATAACCATGTGAGCTAAGATTACATCTTATTACCATTGGTGTGCATACAAGATTGTGGTCTTCTATTCCATATTTCTTAAAAATAATCTTATGGTACTTAGTTTTTGAGAAAAATATACCATTCTTTGCTTGTTGAACTTGAATACCAAGAAAGTATGTTAGTTCACCAAGTAATGGAATTTCAAATTCTTGCTGCATAACTAAAGAAAATACTCGACTCAAATTATTCATTTCTTCCAAACATGATGTCATCTACATAAACAAAAACTATCAAAAGTTTCCTTTATCCATCCTTATATATAGATTTTTATTTGTAGATCCCTTAGTGAAAGCCTTGCTGTTGAAGATACCTGTCAAGGCCATAATACCATGCATGTGGATCTTCTTTTAGCTGATATAGTGCCTTTTTTATTCTACACACAATATTTTTATCATTACCTAGAATGAACCCTTCAGGTTGTTAATTATAAAACTCTTCTTTCAGGTCCCCATTTAGGACTGCGGATTTAACATCCATTTGATATACTTTAAATTTATGAGACCTTGATAATGCAAGGAACATTCTTATGGCTTCAATTCTAGCTATAGGTGAATTTTTTTTTCAAAGTCTATCCCTTATTTTTTAGCATAGCCTCTGCATACAAGTCTATCTGTGTTTCTAATTACCTCTCCATTTTCATTTAGTTTGTTTTCGAATACCCATTTCCCCCCATTAATATTTTTTTCATGAGGTCTTTCTACTAATTCTTATTTATCGTTATTTTCTATTTTTCCAAGTTCTTCATCCATAGCCTTAACCAAACATTCATCTTTTCCTTCTTGAGTTACATTTTGCAGTTCAATTGTTGATAGTAAGGCTAGATAAATAAAATTTCCAACAAGAGTTATTTTGGTTTGTATTCCAACTTCCTTTTCACCTCAAAATTGAGATTCTCGATGCCTTTTTTGAACATACCTCGATGAAATCTTTTATGATGTTTATGAATTTTGAATTCCTTCTTCTTATGCTTCACTAACTTTATCTCCTACAACCTTTTGTTTCCTTGTAGATTAGTCATCTTCCATTGCTTCCTTTTTGGTACTTATGGATGCTTCATCCATCACAACATCAATGCATTAAACAATCTTTTGAAGACTTTTATTGTAGCATTTATATCCTTTTCTTCTAGAGCTATTCCTTCGTCAGCTCTAGATTCAAACTTTCCAAGTTTATCATTGTTATTATTTAGGTAACACTTTCTTCCAAAAACTCTAAAATGTTTGACAGTTGGAGGCTTACCAAACCATAGTTCATGAAAATTTTTATCATTGTTTACTTGAATATGACCTTTGTTGAGGATATTTATGGATGTATGTGTTTCTTCCACCAAGAAGGTATGAGGTGATCCATATTCATGTAGCATGGCACATGCAATTTGTTGGATTGTTAGGTTCATTCTTTCTATCACTCTGTTATGTTGAGGAGTTTTGGCTATAGAAAACTTCCTCTTGATGCCATGTTGTTCACAAAAGTAAAAAAACCTCCTCTAATATGAACTCTCCTCCTTTGTGAGTTGTAAGAAATTTAATTTTCAAATATAATTCATTCTCTACTAGAGCTTTAAATACTTTAAATTTATCAAATGCTTCATCTTTATGTTTCAATAAGCCAATCCAACACATTCTAGTAAAATCATCAATGAATAATATGAAGTATTGTTCACCTCGAGGAGAATTCTTTCTCATGGGACCACAAAAATCAATATGAATAAGTTCAAGTGGTTTACTTGAAGAACCTTATTTGGCGTTAAATTGCACCCTAGTTTTCTTACCGAATTGACATGATTTGCATATGGTACTTTTAGGTAGCGAGATGTTAATAAGGTCACGAACTACTCCCATTTTCCTTGACTTTTGTAATGGAGTGAAGCTTAGATGTTCAGATATTTTGTGCCAAAGCTTATGTTCTTCTCTTTTTCTCGAATGAAAATTCCCTAGACCACCTTCCAAGACATAGAAATTACATGGAGTGATTGTTCCCTTTATTATGGTCCTACTTGTATCGATATTCCATATAAAAACATTTTTTGATCTGAAAACAACTTTATGACCTTGATCACACATTTGAATAACACTTAACAAGTTATTTTTTAATCCATCAATCAAAAAAACATTTCCAACTTTAACCTTATCCTTTAAAAAATTAGTTTCTTTTCATTTGATAGAAGAAGGTGAATTATTTCCAAAGGTTACATTCTTTTCTTTCTTTATTTAATTTAAGGACATAAACTTATCTTTATCACCTGTCATATGCTTTGAGCATCCACTCTCAATGTACCAAAAATTTTCTTGATCTCCTACATATAAATCTAAACCTCAACTTTCAGATTCTATGGTTTTCTTTTTCCATACCTAGGATGGTGTTGCATTTTTTTCATTCTAAAGAGTTGGTCTCATTTTGATTTTTCATTCAGTCTCTCTATGCCCAAATTTATTGCAAAAGGAACATTATGTTTCATCTTGAAGAGGTGATAATTTATTGTAAGAGTATTTCTTTAACACAATCTCATTCTTTTGTTTTCTTTCTTCTCTATTCATGATAGTTTTATAAGAAACACACTGAGAAGCCTCATGACCAAAGTTGTGAAAAGTGAAGCATTGACCATTGAAGTAGAATTTGTTGGTAATTGGGTTCAATTCTCCCCATGTGTTTCACGACATGGAATGACCGCCTCTCATGGATCCTAACTCTGGCGATTGTAGCGAAGAATAATTCTTGTGGGTTTTGGTCTAATGCCAATTGTGATTCCAACAAGTGGAATCAGAGCAATGGGTCTCGAGTTTGAAACTCACCCGGATTGCGTTCGGGGGGAGATTGTTGGCCATTGGGTTCAACGCTCCTTGTGTGTTTCACGACATGGACTAACCGCCTCTCGTGGATCCTAACTCTAGTGATTGTAGTGGAGACTAATGCCTATGGCATTTGGTCTAATGACAATCATGATTCCAACAGAATTTCTTACGAGTATAGCACCTTTTGTGTAGTTTCCCTTTTGATTATGGTAAGGAGGATTTACTTGAGAGATATGTGTTCCCGTATTCCTTTGATGTGAACTTAAATGTTGTCAAATATTTCCCTTTACTAAATTTATATAGCTTCTTGTACCTATTTCAGAGGATTTTATAGTCTTTAATGATTCTCCTTGTGCATCAAAGAAACGTTTTTATTAGAGGAGAGCATTGTACTTTGATGATTTCTTCTAGGGTATCATATCCTTTAGAAAATATAAGGATTAGAGCTTTTGTTTTGTCAAGTTCCTTTCTTAAGCTTACTATTTGTAGTTATAACTTTTCATTATGCGTCTCCTTTTCTAGAATTTGTTTCTTTAGTGCTTCTTCTGGTAATTTACCCTCTTCTAGATTAATGTTAAGATGAGTTATTTCTTCAACAAGATTATTATTTTCTTATAGGGCATCCATAAATTCATCATCAAACTCATTAATACCTTTATCTACAAATTCCATAAGTAATTGATATTCTTGATGAAACTCACCTTCTTCATCATTGGAAAGACCATCATTATCTTTGTGTGTGTAGAAATTTTTCCTGTTTTCAAACCTTACTCTAACATTAAATTTTCTAGAATTCTTCCCTTTCTCATGGATTTATTTATAAGGAAATTTACCCTCATAATGACTAACTCATCCACAAGAAAATTGTTTTAAGGTAAGCTTACCTATAAATCTTCTAGATCCTACTTCGAGTTTCTTTATGAATTTTTCCTCTTCTTTGTCTAATACATAACCTAATTCCTTGAGCTACTCCTTTTATTTTAATTTATAAGTAGCTTTGAATGATGCCTCTAAGATGTCTGATGGAATCACTTTTATCATTTCATAGGCTGTTAAGATCCCGTGAATTTGTTCAATAGTAATATTCCTCAAAACCCACATTTCTTAAATGGCAGAGACTTTTGAATAAAATTTTGGAGTTAAAGATATTAGGAATTTCTACACAAGCATTGATTATTTGACTTTATCACCTATATTTCCCATTTGTTGTACATTGGGTTCAATGCTCCCTGTGTGTTTCGCGACATGGAATAACTGCCTCTTGTGGATCCTAACAATGACGATTGTAGCGAAGACCAATGCCTCCGGGTTTTGGTCTAATGCCAATCGTGATTCCAACAAGTGATATCAAAGAGATAGGTCTCGAGTTCTAAACTCACCCAGCCCGCGATGGGGGGATGTTGTTGGACATTGGGTTCAACGCTCCCTGTGTGTTTCGCGACATGGACTAACTGCCTCTCGTGGATCCTAACTTTGACGATTGTAGTGGAGACTAACGCTTTTGGGTTTTAGTATAATGGAAATCGTGATTCCAACACCACTGAATTAATGATATCATCTATCCTAAGAAATAAACTTGCAATATTTGCATCACTATGCATTCTGAGATTTTCATATTGAAATATAAATGTTTGAAGTTTAGAACTCTTTACCTTAGTGTCACCTTCATAAATTTAAATAATCTTGTCCCATATAACCTTTTATGTATTCAGTTGAATGAACTTTAAAAATTATGATTTTTCTAATCTTCCCAATTGAGCGTTGACCACATTTTCATTGGTCTCATATTTGTTTATTTTCTACTTCATCTATGGGAATAGAATAAGGATAATGATAGCCTCCAATTATTCCCTAAACATCATCTCCAAGTGACTGCATACAATCTCTTTTTCTGAATTTCCAGAAAACCAAGTTGGATCCATTACACAATGGTGGCCTGATAGATGCTACTCACTCTTTATTTCTCATCTTGATGAATCTTCCTTTAAGCGATCAAGCTTCTTCTGAAGAACTTTCTCTAATACTAATTGTTAGGAAAAATACTGAGGGGGGGGGGGGGGGTCGTGATTTCGTATTTTAAACTTACTTCAAATTTTGTTTTCTGATTAAAATTTATGTATGCTACCGTAATGAAGTAAACCAATCTATGTATGCAACTATGATGAAGACGAGTAGTATATAACCAGTTAACTAAATTTTCATTTAATTTATCATTTATTCAACTTGAATCAGTGCATCAGTACTTCATTAGAAATCAATTAAATTCATCAAAACCTTTTAGTTGAATAAACCTTTCTCTTTGTGCCTTTGTGATGTCCAAATCAATTTGAGTTGCCATTCTGAGGGTGTTATACTCAAATTAAGTAGAAAGCAAATTTTTCTTCCCATAGACTAGATCATATCGCGTAAACCCTATATTTTTCTCCCAGGTGGTGTTGTAGGCCCAAGTGGCCTCCACCAGTCTATTTTCCCAATCTCTTCTATTGTTGCTGACAACCTTGGTAAGGATGTTCTCTAATTCTCTATTGGTCATCTCCACCTTCCCATTTTCTTGAATATGATTGGAAATAGAAGTCTTGTGCTCTATATTTTGTTTCCTCGTGATATTTTCAATTAGATGGGATGTGAATTGAGCCCCCTGATCAGTGACTATCTCCCTGGGATATACAAAATTGTAAAAAAAATTGTCTCTAAAAAATTAATCCACCTTTTCTTATGTTTCTACATTGATATCCCTTGTCTTAGCTCACTTGGTCAAATATTCAGTGCATACTATGATGTATTTCTTCTATCTGTATGGTGGATCAATTGGTCTGATGAAGTCCATGCCCCACTTCTCAAATGGATCCAAGGCCATCTGAGGTTGTAGAGGCATCTCATTCCTAGGTGTAGGTTTCCCCATCCTCTAGCATTGATCACATCTACTGGTGTATCTCCTGGTATCACGATGGAGAGTAGGCCAATAGTAGATAGCTTGCAAGGCTTTGAAAATTGTCCTCTTAACAAAAAAATGAACCCCACAAGGCCCATCATGAAATGTTGGGAGGATGTCAAAGACTTCCTCTTCATTGACACATCTTCTAAGGATTTATCTAGACCCAATTTAAAAACATTTCCACCAATCCAAGTGAAAGGGGTTCTCTTTCTTATAATTCTACTCTTTTCTTTGGATAGAAGGTTTGGAGGAGACCTATCAACAACCAGGTAGTTGGCCATGTCAAAAAACCAGGGAGAGAGTATTGAGATAGAAAATAAGTGTTCATATGGAAGCTAATCATCAACCATCCCTTCCTCATCTGCAGAAAAAGAGAGTGTAGAAAGGAAATATGCAATAACATTTTATTTCCCAGGCTTATCAACAATGGTCAAAGAAAACTATTGCAAAAATAATAACCATCTAATCATTCTAGCATTTACATCAAGTTTTTTCATTAAGTACTTAATTGTTTCATGGTCAGTATGCACATAAGTTTTATACCTAGTAATATAATGTCTGAACTTATTCAAAGAATGGACAATAGCTAAAAGTTATTTCTCTGTGACAGTGTAGTTTACTTCAACCTTATACAATTTTTTGCTGATGAAATAAATGGCATAGAGTAATTTATCATCCAATTGTCCCAAGTATTTCCCCACAACTTTTTTTGATGCATCAATATGGATATGGAATGGAAGGGCCCAGTTGGGACCTTGAAGTATAGGGGGAGTGATTAGTTTTTCCTTGATGATATCAAAAGCCTCTTGACAAAGACTTGAGCAACAGAATTCAAAATCCTTGGCAATCAATCCAAACAATGGGGAAGCCACTTTACTAAAGCCCTTGATGAATCTCCTATAGTAACCATCCAAGCCTAAGAAAATTTTTACCTCTCTCTACTTTTGAGGGATAGGTACTCTTTTTATGATGGAAATTTTTTTCGAGTCTACTTGTATCCCTGCCTGAGATATGGAGTGGCCAAGGAAAATCCCTAGCTACATCAATAATTCACATTTCTTAGGACTCAAAGAGATATGAATTTCAATATTTTTCCTTAGTACATTACTGAGATTGGAGAGGGCCTCCCGGAAATTATATCCATAGGGAGTGAAATCATCCATGTAGATTTCCACAGCATCGTGGAAAACCTCGACAAAAAAGCTCAAGACTTCTCTCTAAAAAGTGACAGGGGAATTGAAAAGCCAAAGGGAATAACTCTATAAGTGAAGGTGACCTAAGGACATGTGAATTTGGTCTTGTCTTGGTCTTCATAGCTAATATGAATCTAGTTGTACTCGCTGAATCCATCCAGGAAAGAGAACAACTTATTTCCTATAAGATCATCCAAGACTTGTTCAATGAAAGGCAAAGGGAAATGGTATTTCTTAGTGGATTTATTCAATTCTCTGTAGTCAACACATATCCTTGACTTCCCATTCTTATTTGGGACTAAGACAAGAGGAAACACCCACTCACTGTCTGATATGAGGTATGTGAACCCTGCATCTAGCAACTTATGTAACTCATCCTTTACTATATCCTTTAAGGTTGGTTTCATCATCCTTTAGGGCTGACACACAAGCTTGCATCCCTCTTTGATGTAAATATGATGTGTTAAAACTGAGGGATGCACACCTTTCATGTTATTTTAATCCCAAGCAAAAGCACCTAAGTTTTCTCTCAACAGCTGGAAAACATTTTCTTCCTCTTTGCTTGAGAGAGAGAGGTTGATATTTAGGGATCTATATGGGCCAAATTATACAACCTTGGCAGGTTCATAGGTTGATTCAACTAAGCATAACTCAATCCAAGGGCTACTTTCACATTCTCTCAGTATGTATTCATCATGTTGGCCCCCTCTGATAACAGTATCTAGGGTACAAATAGGGTAGTGTCTGGTATGGTACACTTCATCTTCTTCTTCATCCTCCATCCATAAAGGTAGATAATGCTCAATGGAAGTTTGGGAAAAAGGATGTAATACTAGTTGTTTTGATAAGGGTCCATTCTTGATAGTCATGTTACCAACCCTACAACTGATATAAGCATCAACAGTGGCCAACTAAGGTCTTCCTAGAATGAGAGGATAGTAATTAAACTTGGTTTTGGGCTGAAGTAACAGGAAGTCAGGGGGTATTCCCAGGAGTCAATGGAGACCATAACATCCTCAAAAAATCCTTCCAGAGGTACTGTGGATCTATCTATGAGTTTAATGACTGTAGTGGTATTTCTCAAAGATCCTTGGATGTTGGCTTCAACATGGTTTCCCTGGTCATCACATTGATGGCAGCCCCAAGATCAATCAATTCATGAGGGAAAATGATACCATGAATGTCTACATCTACTACTGTAATCACAAGGTCTAGGTATTTTGGGAAAATTACTCTCCCCAACATCAAATCAGATAAATGACCTACAACATTGATGATGGGGATGTCTCTCTTCTTTCTCCCAGGATTTTTGAATCAAATTTCTTTGATAAGCTTATTGTAGAAAGGAACATCATTAATAGCCTATAGAAGGGCTATTTTTACACACATATTATTTAGTTCTCCCATAAGTTCAGTCTCTTCTAGGGTGTGTTGGCTAGCGTGGTCTAGTCACTTACGAAAAGGAGGTGGATTTATCTAAGAGGTGATTTCTTGATTTTTTTATTCAACTTCCTTAGGTGGAGATGAAGGATGATTGTTTGGGAGCACTCTCCTCGACCTAAGGTTAATCTCATGGTTCTCCATGACATAGGTTATATTGGATGTTTCTCCATTGTAGACCTATTATGCCTTCTTGTTTTTCAAGATCAGATTTTCTTAGGTAGGCATCTAAGGTAACTTAGGGGGAGTAGGATGACTGAGTTGAGGTTGAAGTTGGGGTGGAGGAAGTAAAGAAAGAGGTTGGTTGAATTGGCGCATACACCCTTGTGATGGGATTCTCCACTGAGGTGGTTGAGGAAAATATTGCTGAAATGGTTAATTGATAGGCTGAGGATTATATGGAGGGGAATAAGGCCAATAATAAGGTGTGGGAAATGATGGAGGAGTGGAAGAATACCAAGGTTTCAAGGGTGCATTGTGGTTTGAATGGTAGTGAGAATTAGGTGCACCTTGCATGCCTTGTTATTATGGCTAAGGCCCTTAGGCATTATTTGATTTATGAACCAGAGTTTCTCAAATCCTCCTTCCACACCTTGATATACAAATTTGAGGCTAGGTGAGGAAGGACATTTGTCTGTTGCATGATTCTCTTCACAAACTGAGAAAGCCTCTATGACATTCATTGGAAATTCATTCCTAGGATGTTTTCTAGTGCATCTAGGGAAGAAGATAACTAAGGTTATCTTTTCTTCCACTTATTTCCTCTTGATCTACATTGTGCCCATTTGCAAAGAAAAGGTGTACATAATCTCACTTTTAAAATCCTTCAACATGTTTCCAATCTCATTCTTAATGGAGGTTAAAGAGCATTAGGGGAATTTTGAGGTCTAAAATGGGCCTCCTAAGAGAAATTTCCAACCAAAATAAACTTTATAAGAACCAATAACATTACAGATGATGAATTCAACAATGGGGGGTGATCCACACTTTTGGAGTAAAAAATTAAAAAGATAAAAAAAATAACAAAAATACTTTTTCAACTCATATTTTCGACTTATCTCCCTAGGGTTTTACTCAAATTTTGAGCTGGAGTACTCATTGGATGAAAATTTTAATTCCTCATCCGAGGAGTACCAATTTCTCATACTTTCAATGAACCCTGCTACACGAAAAATGAGAAATACATGAAAAAATGTGATTGCAATCACTCTTTTCATGTGTTTCTCATGTTTCATGTAGTAGGGTCCATCAAAAGTATGTAACATGGGTACTCCTTGGATGAGGAAACAAATTCTACATCCAACGAGTGTTTCCGCTTGAAATTTGAGTAAACCCATAGGGAGATAAGCTGAAAATACGAGTTGAAAAAATAGTTCTTTCTACTTTCCATATAAAATTTGATGATGTAATATAATATTATTTAATTATTTCAACTGCTATTCTATAATTTCCTTAGGAGGCCCATATTAGACCTCAAAATTCCCCTACTTGGAAGGGGTACTATTTAGGCTTTCACTAGCTCTACCTTTTTTCCTGGTTGCCCTAGAGTGGTTTATGAATATATTCTTGATCTCCTCATAAGGAAGCTGATAAATATATCCTATAGACACCATATTAAGGGTTTCTATCAATTCTTCCCTAATTCCTCAAAGTAGAACTAACTTGAGTGATCTAAGATCAAGGGTGTAGTTGGCCCTTTTGTAGTTCAGTTAGAATCGCTCCTCATAATCCTCTTTATATTCATCATGAACTAGGGCCATCCTAGATATTTCTTCCTTGGTTTATTTGGACCTACAGTAGTCTCTATACTTGTTGTTGAAGGACTCTGGCATTTGAGCTTAGGTGGTGATGCTGTTCCCAGGCATACCCATGAACCAGTGCAAGGTTGCATCTTTGGGGTAGAGGGGAACAATTTTAGCTTTTATTCATCTGAGGCATAGTCATAAGTCCTTCAAAAACCATAAAACTCAAACATGAAAGTGTTGGGGCCCTTAGAAGTTAATTCATGGAAGTGTGGAAGGGATGAATGACTGATGTTCTTCATTCTTGTCTCTCCATTGGTTTTTCTGAGGAGAAAGACTTCTCGGGTCCTATTTTTAGCGATAACTTGAATAGGTGAAGTAGGTTCTTCTGGTGAAGCAAGTTCCTCTTCTTCCCTAATAGGTTTTTCACAGTCTTCGGGTTGCTCACCTAGAGGGTGTTCTATCTCATAGACAATGAATAAGAGTGAAGGGTGACTGTGTGGGGATGTGGGGGGATTTCGGTAGAAACTTTCATTTGGTTGTCCCTACTCCTATGAGGCATGAAAATAATTTTTTTTGTGTTTTTTCAATATTGTGAAACCGAATGAAAAATAGAAATCAAGAAAGAATGCTTAAGCGGAAACAAACATCTACTTAGACACCTCCCTAACTACGGGAGCCAAAATGTGGTGAGCCACAGTATTTCACCAGAGAGTATTGCAACTCTCTAAGGCTACTCAAATTTTCTTATCAACACAGGGGGTTCATACAAACTTGGAGGTGGAAAATGATATATGCACAACAAATGAGCTCGTAATCATGCCTTCCTCATCTTATTTCTACTATGAGGTGTTGTAAATTATTTTTATTCTAAGGGAGAATGTATGTCACACTTCTAATTGCAACTCAATATTAAAATTAAACCATGCACGCTACTTTTTTTACAAGAAAAATAAAGTTATACTAGATTGTACTCATTCATCTACTTAATGTCTACTTTTGCAATGGAAAATACTAGAATTTATTTCGATTGCAAGAAAGGGAAATTACACTAGATTGCATTCATTCTCTAGACTAATTAATTGAATTGCAAAAAAGGGACCTAATATAATTTCACACACACAACACACTGCATATATGATAAATTAACTTCTATCTACTACATGCTAGCTAATGTGCTAATGATGTATTCTATGATGGAGTAATCACACTCAATTTAATACGTTTTTTAGCAAGAGAAGAAGGAGTTTGGGTGACCTAGAGGTGTCCTTGAACCAGTAATTTTAGAGCTAGGGGGTACACTAAGACTCACACTAAGTTCAAGTGAGGTGGAGGAGTGATTATGGAGTGAAGGAGGTGGCTCCCAAATGCTACTATAGGACCCTTGTTTTTGCTACGGTAAGTCTTGTAATGCTACAACAAACAAGGTGATAGGATTTTGAGGCTAGGAATGGTGGAATGGAGGTCGGGGAAAGGTGAGGGAAAGGTAGATCTACGTGAATGGGGGGATGACCAACTCCCTTGGAAAATATCAGAACCCTTGCAAGGCTTGTCTTGCACCCAATAGGCTGCTGCGGATTTGGGTGTGAATGTGGTCTTCAAAACAGGGTTTGTGGGTAGCGAGAATGGAAGGAAGCTGAAGGAGTTTTGAAGTCCAAAATGATAGTGATGAGAATGGGGTCCTTCTCTGATGATGTAGCCAAACTTTGCAACCATTAAATTCACTCACGCATTGATGATTAACAAATTATCATGTAAAATTGTGGAAAAGGTTAGTTGAGTTTAACTTAAGCTACTCATTCACCTAAATCATAAATCTAACCCCTAATCTACAACATATTCATGATAGAAAAAATGAAAAATATTTTAAATTTCCAAGAAATCATAAACTGATATTTTTTTCCTTTGGTAGAAGACCTTCCTCCTCAAGCTCCAATGGAAGAGGTGAGAGAGGGGGTTGTCAACATAGTTTTAATGTCTAAGATGCTACTAAAATGAAATGACATCAACCAATTTATTGAAGCATAAACACAATACAAAATGTACACAAGAGAGACGCTAACTCATGGATTGGGCCCTAAGCCGCCAACTTCAGATCCTATGAAATCAACCCTAGTGAGAAATAGACCAAGCTTCTCATTCTTATTTCATAAAAAAATTTTCTTACATAAAAAAAATGACAATCAAAATATCTCTAATACGAGAGCCAGAGTTCTCTATTTTCCTATGGAAATTGAATCCTAATGATCTCTTTCTCTTTTTCATATATACTAAAGGGAAGCTACCAAAATCTCCCTAAATAGTAGGCATTTATCCTCTTGATCTCCAAGATTTGTGGAGCTTAGATCCTTCTTAACATTCACTTGCTTTCGCTGCCTTTGACTTCGAACTGTTGGAGGAGGATCTTAGGAGATATAGGGCTGATTGTGGAATTTAATAAGGTAGATGACCTTGTGAGCCCTCGTATTGCACCAAGAGTGTTGCAACTCCCAAAAGGCTACTAAACTTTACTTTATCAACTCGGGAGTTCATACAAACTTGGAGGTGACAATGATATATGCACACCAGATGAGTTCTACTCATGCCATCCTCATACAAGTTCTACTATTAGGGTTACTTCTAGAAGAAAATAGTACTGTCACACTTCTAATTATAATCTAAGACTGCAAATAAATCATAACCATTACTCTTGGAAATAGGGAAAGAAACTACTCTAAATCACATCTGGTTCATCTAGCTATTTTCAAGAAAGAGAAATTCACACTTATGCTAATGCAAGAAAGGAAATTACGGTGAAGTGGCATTCATAAGCTAGATTGTTGAATTCAATTGTAGAAAATGAAACTAATCTAGAGCACACATACTAAATCAAATGACTAACTGATTCCTATATACTCATGCTTAACTACTTTGTTTAATGATGCATCTAATAATGAGGTAATCACACTTTAAATGTCTATGTTTTGCAGCAAAAGGAGGAGGCACAAAGGTGTTCGTAAGAGGGTCCTCGACGAGAGGTTCAAATTTTAAGGTCTATTGTTGGCTTGGATAGACTTAGATGAGGTGAAAAGAGTGATTTTAGGGCTGAAGGAGAGTGTGTTTTTGCACTACTACGGGGAAGTTGCTACAAGATTTCTGTAGTGCTACAAGATGTTCGGAAAAAGCTACAGGAAACATGGCGTGTGGAATTTGAGGTTGGGAATGGTGAGAAAAAATGATAGGAGAGGTACGGTGAAGGTAGATCTAGGTAGATAAAGGGTATCCAACCCCCTTGGACAAGCTGAGAACTCTTCACAAAGCTTGTCTTTCACCTTCAAGGTGGATCATGGCGATGTGGTGGCGATTTCCAAAAAAACAAGGTTGTAGGTGACTTGGATGGAAGGTGGTTGATGAAGGGTGAAGATTGAAGTTGATGGTGCTTAAGGGGTCCTCCTCTTCTTTTCTATCCAAACCTACAATCAAACTACATGTTCATGCATTCATCATTGAAAAACATATCATAAAAATGGTGGAAGAGCTGAGTTGAATTTGAAAAAAACATGTGTATGGAACTAAAACAAAAAATCTACCTTTTCATCTACAACATGCTCATAATAAGAAAATTAAAATAAATTTTCCAAGAAATCATAAACTAAAATACATTTGGTCTATGGTAGAAAACCTTCCTCCTCAAGCTCCAATGGAAGAGGTTAGAGAGGGAGACTTAGCTTACATAGTTTTTGAGGTTTTATATGCTACTCAACATAAAATGAAAGAGATTAACTACTACAACATAAGAGAAAACACAAGTACATAATATAGACTAAGGCCAACGAATTGGGCCCTAACCCACAAGCTCAACTCCACGAAACTAAATCGGTGGAGAAGAAACCATATACTCATTTTATTTCATAACCGAGTCTTGTACATAACATATTAAAGTTAGAAATGTCTAGTAAAAAATGCCAAGAGTGCTCTAGCTACATCCAAAAATAAAATCCTATTGAGCTATTTATCTAGCCTATTTATGCTCGAAGGGTAGCTACCAAAAAACTCCTAAAAAGTAGGTACTTGTTCCCTTGGAACTCGAGAGAAGTGGAGCTTGGCTCACTTTGATCTTTCACTTTCTTGGTTGTCTGCGATTTTTGAGTTGCTGGGGGAATCTCGACTGAGATATTGGCTACCTTTAGGGTTAAAGGGAGGGGATCGACCCTCCTACAATCACTCCTTATTGTCTACTGCGAGCCACTGATTTTGCAAATATTCCTCAAAAGTGGTGTTATTCCCCACGATTTTTCCCGCATTTAAACCACATTGGGTCTCAAAGCATGACAACCCTTAAGACACCATTCGACTAAGAAAAACATGAAAAAAATGCAATTTGTGAGAAATAGAGAATAATTAAAGCTAAAAAGGTCACAATTAACCCCTTAGAATTTACTCTAATGATGTTTCTCATCATCACCCCCCTACCAAATGGATGCTCATCCTCTAAGAAACTCAGTCCTCTTTATTCATTTCTTTTAGTGCCCTTGTGGCCTCTTTGACATCCCAAGGTATCATGGAAGGAGTCCCCTCGGGAGGGGTAGATCCCTGCATTCTTTTTCTACATCCTCCCATTCTTTGTCCTCTTCGGTTTGATCTTTTCCTTCACTTAGTCCCTACAACGACAAAGGTGGACTAAGTTTTTAATCCAAGCCATTTGATCTTCATTGTTTGCATTTCCCTTTTGTAGAAAGGTTCTCTTTCTACGACAGCTCTCAATCTATCGAGTATGATACTCCATGTTTCTTAGGCTAAGTGGGAGGCCATTCCGTCTTCTCTAACGTGCAATCACACGATCCTCTCAGGTCAGGTCTAGAATTTCATCATAATGTGAAATTTCACGTGCTTGGGTGTTGAGATATATGTACGCAAGGTTGGAATCATTGGCTATCATTTGGTGGTTGTTTATAACCCCTATGGGGTTTGATTAGCTCGATCGTGATATGGAGAGGCTCTTTTCCTTCCATGTTCATCACCTTTTTGACCTCCTTTGTCCTAGATTATTCATTTGACATACAAGAGGCTAGGTACATAAATTTCATATCCCACGAACCTAGATTTTGCGTCCCAAATGTTTAGATAAGTTAGGACAAGGTTATGCATGTAAAAACTCTGTCAATTTTGGCCATATCTTCTATGTTGGATCGATTCCAAAAATCAATAAATTGCATGTAATTAGGAAATGAAATGATACATATGATGCTATTGTTTTTTGATATGGAACTATAGCCACTGCTCCTTCGGAGTAAATGGCATAAGAATTCGAGGGATGCCTATGTTGTATTGCCTCCATGCACGAGGTTTTCCATGGTGGCAATGCGCTGTCGTTTTTCTGCAGTTGGCCATTCAATCTTTGCATTCTCTTCTTGGGCTTGTTTTAGTAGCTCTTTCAATCATCGCATCCATATGTCTTACATAAGCCAAATCTCTCCTTTGTCTCGGTAAGTTTGTCTTCCATGATCCCTACATCCTCTACATTCTTAGTTTTTCACAATTTGCATCCGGTGGTGTGTGTGCGCTCTCTCTTTCTCTAGCTCACATAATAGGAGAACTAATATATTTTTAGGGATAATCCTCCTCATTCGGTGAATGTGTAATAGGATCTCAAGTTTGGTTGTGGGCTAGGATGTGGGAGCTTGTTGTAATGTCTTTTGGGACAATTTTTTGGAGAGGCTAGTTCTTCCTTTGGTTCCTCCTCTTCCTTCTCTTGTTTCTCAACTTTAGCATTCTTTCGCCTCAACTTTAGCCTCTTTTTCATCACCTTGGGCCCTCCTTGCCCTTCAAATGGTGTCTTTTTCTCTTCTCCCATGACAATTTCTTCTTCACCCTTGTAGCAAATTTTGAGTTTCTAGTAGCATTGTTTGATTTTCCTGTAGAAAACTCTATGTTTCTTGTAGAAAACCCTATTTTTCATGTCGCCCCTTCTTTTCTTTCACTTGGAGGTTTGTGGGTGTTGGTGCTTGTTTGAGGGATGCTAGCCTTGAGAGTGCCTCTTGGTATAGGTCATAGGTGTCTTTTCTAGGTGAAGTGGCCTCTTGAATATCTTTCCCTCTTCTAGCCCTATTTATCCTTTATTTATTGGTGATTCTTCAATTGTGATGGGGCTCTTGGTTAGAGTTTTTAGGTCTCCCTTGTTTCACTCTGGCACTCTTCCTAGTCTTGAAGTACATGGGGGTTCGCATTTTTATCTTTGCTTTCACGGGAGGGTGCTTAGAGTGGCCAAAATAGCAGCCACTTCCTTTTCAATGATTCCGAGGTGAAAGGGTTGGTTTGTTGAGGGGAGATATCAATGGTAAGCTTGGGGTCTAGTATCTCATCCTCCTCTATATTTCCTTCCTTCTCTTCATATTTCTCTTCCTCTTATTTTTCACCCTCCTTCTCCTATTACATATTTCTTTTCCTTCACTTCTCTTCCTTCATTTTGCTCCCTACATTTTTTGTGGGTTCTACCTCTATTTCCATTTCCTCGTCTTCCTCATACTTCCCCTATTGTTTCAATCCCTTCCTCCTTTTCTTTCGATGCCCCTTTCTCCAAGGCTAGAAGTAGGGGTCTCTTCGGGACTAATGGTTTGTCTCCCAATGAAGGCTTCTTTTTCCATATCAATGAAGGTGGAACAAGGTGCAGGGGATGTTGAGTACATTGAGAGCATCTCCCACCATGAGTTTAATGAGACCATGGTGAGCTAGGTGATGATACGTTTTCTCCCTTACCCCCTAGCTCATATCTATGATTGAATGGAGGAGGAAGTATGGGATATTGAGTCTTTGATCATAAGGGAATATTCCATTTTAACCTAAGTTCATGCAACAATCTAAAATGGTATCCATAGACCACACTTAGTCTTCCCCTCACAGGAGATATATTTCATGATGTGGTAGGCTACCTAATCCCATGGGTAAGGTAGAATTCCTCTTCTTACCACATTTCTTTATCTTTAATGTATTCTTCATTGGCAAGAAGAAACTCTTCTTAGAGGCAATACTAGAGACTCTTTCCTCTCTATTCCATTTATCTCCTAGAGGTAAGGTGGTGACTCTGCTAATGAGCTCAGGGGTTATGGCATTTTCTAGCCCTATTACCACTTGTGGTGGAGCTATCATCTGCTTTGGGACTCTAAGCGCTACTGCAGATTATCAAACCACTTCATCATCAAAAACCTTGAGGAGATCAAAGAACCCAAACCACTAGTGATTTCTAAAAATGTTAACCACAGGGGGGGTGTAATCTAATTATTCTTATGTATGTGGACTCCCTTCTATTAAAACCTCCCCCCCCATCTTGTGATCGTGTGTTAGAGAGATGGTTGTTTGTGGATTGTTGCTAAAAGCATTGTGATATGGGACCCCAAAGGTTTTATCTTTACACACAATGTGGTTTCCTTATCCCTACTTCTGTGAATTACCTTTTTATTTTTCGAATTATGGCTTAAGTGTGTGTAAATTATCATGAAACATATTTTGCAACTTGATGGGGGTGATGGCCACTTACCTCTTGCAATTCTAATTTTCTGCGGCTTGAAGGATGGTGTTGGGGTGTCAACACAATCTGAGTTTGGCTTACATGACACTTTCTAGCACTTTTTGGCCTCCACGGAAACTTCCTATAGTAATAAACAGACTTTCTTGTAGCATGAGTTGCATGCAAAGCTCGACCATGGATCAAATATCCTCGGTGTCTCATTGTCTTTATCCTACTCTAACTTCGATCTTGCAATGCACAATAGAATGAGGGGGGAATGAGCCAAAGTGCACTTTTTATTCCAAATCGAGCAAGCTTGGAGCATAGTGGTGATGTGGATTTGGCATGAGGTTTCCTCATTTGGACCGTTGGTCCCACTCGAGCCAATCATTCCCTCCTGCCTCGGGAATCAACTCCAACTCCTCATGATCTTTCCCTTATGCTGATGTGACATCTCCTTGTGGCATGCAAACTCCACTAACTTCTTACTTTAACTATTTGAGGGTGGCCAAGTTAGCTGGCCACATTTTTTTCCTATTAAACTCTCTTTTCTCAACATTAACTCATTTTAGTAAAATGATGCATACTCGATAGTGTGAGGGAGCCATACGACGACCCCTACCGGATGTTGATGAGAGGTAGGATCCTTTGATGTAGGGAGTTGGAGGATTATGATGGTCACAAGTGATTTTTATTTATTTATTTGTTGTGTTGTTTTTTCTGAGTGAGATGCGTATTGTCTTTGATTGCTTGATTATTTTTCATGTACCTCATGGAGACCCTCAGAAATGCTTTAGCTACGGTGTAGCTTCTCTTGCAGAGTCCTCTAGTGATATTCCGGAGCCATATTCATCATTCATCTTATGCCTTTTTTGAAGTGTTGGTTCCATGCATGCATTTTCCACATGAAGTGATCATCTTCCTGTAGTAGTTCCTTTGTTGTAGTTTTGGAGCTCAAGCCGGCGCTGAGTAATGAAGAAAAATAGTGTAGGGATGCGAAGGGACAGTGTTTGGAACTGAATGGAGTGGTGTGGTGGAGGAGGATATGAGATGAGAGGCCCTATGTGAGGATTTAGCTAAACTAGCTCATAGTGGCAAAATATAGGGTTTGATGATTGAATCATTATGCATGGGGTGGAGTGATGGTTAGGAATGGTAGACATAGGTAAAAAAAATGATTTTCCATGTCTTTTTGAGGTTTATGTGGCCTTAGGTGCTCTTATTCATCCTCAGATGACTTTCCTAGCAGCATTACAGGGGTTTCTTGTAGTACTACAGGAAATCACTGTAGCAGCCATGGGGCATCTGTGGCAACTGCGTGAGTGTAAAGAGAAAATGGAATTTCTCACCTGGGGGGAGAAATGGATGAATGTGCATGTTGGGGGTTGGACATGGAGTGGATAGGTAGAGGAGAGAGAGAGAGATAGAAGGGATGTTTCTCCTTTTGTCCAAATTGTCCTTGATTAGCAACTTTTGTAAAACAAAAGAACGTTAGTGCATAGGTGTTGTGTCATTCTTTTGATTCTTTTTTTTCTTTTCCCTTTTTTTTGGTTTAGTTTTTTTGAAGATATGTGGGCTACCTCGGTAGATTTTTTTAACACACAAACCTTCCTTGGGCACCTTAAAGAGGTTTTTCACCCAAGGATATTTTATTTTACGTGTTTTTTATTTTTTTCTCTTTATTTTTTTTTGTTCCAGGATTTCCTCATGGAGGTTTTTTCAACCTGATTTGGCCTTCGATTCCTTAGAAAAATTTTTCACCCAAGCCTCTTTATTTTTTTCTTTTTTTCTCTCTTTTTCTATGAATATGAGGGGATGAAAAACTATGGAGCTCCTAGTGAAATTCACCTCCTTTTTTATTGTATTGATAAATTCATCCCTAGACATGGGCTTCTTGTGCATTTTTAGTTTGTAACCATTGACAAGCAGAGGGATCCCCTCATCATCTATGGTTCTGATATGAAACAACCCCATTGTCATATCATTTCTCCACTTGATAAGGTCCTAACCATATGGTAATTTAGTTTCCCTTGAAGTCCTTGAATGCTGGATTCATAGATCGAGCCTAATCTTCTTTCTGAAAATGTCCTTTCTTTGATGTGATTTCATGCCAAACTTTTCTTTGAAGGTTGGATTATTTTTGTGTGAAGGAGGGCATGCACTCTGAATTCATCCAAACCATTTAGCTGCAAAAAACCTTTTATTGTTGTTATTTTTTAATGTCCAAGTCTGATGTGACTTCCATTCTAAGGGTTTTATACTCAAACTCAATGGAAATCAAAGCTTTCTTCCCATAAACTAGATCATATGGAGTAAACCATGTAGTTGTCTTCCGGGTGGTATTTTAGGCCCAAGTGGCTTCCACCAATCTATCTGCCCTAGATCTTTCCTCATGCCTACTCACAAACTTTGGTGAGTATTTTATTGAAAGTATCTATTTGTCACTTCCACACTGACCATTTTCTTGAGGATGATAGGCGGTGAAAGTCTTGTGCTTTATCTTGTGCTCCATAATGAGGTTCTCAATGAGATGAGATGTAAATTGAGCCCATTGATCGGTGACTACTTATATGGGGTATCCAAATTGGTAGAGAGACGTTCTCTCTAAAAAAACATAGCTACATTATCTTTTGTTATGCTACCTTTACAACCCTTTTTTTTAGCCCACTTTCTCAAGTAATCGATGCAAGAATATGATATATCTCTTCTTCCCAGATGATGGATCAATGGGTCCAATGAAGTCCATGCCCCACTTTCACAAAATGGATCTAAAGCCACCTAAGGTTGTGAAAGGCATTTCATCCCCTCGGTGTAGGTATCCCCATCCTTTGACACTAATCACATATATTTGTGTATCTCTTGGCATCTGGTGGAGGGTAGGGCAATAATAGCATGCTTACAAAAACTTTGAAGTTTGTCCCTCTTCGCGACAAAATGACCCCCCACAAGGACCATCATGGCATGCTAAGAGTATTTCTAAAGACCTATTCTTCCCTCACACATCTTCTAGAATTTCATCCGGGACCCAATTTGAAGAGATTTCCACCAATCCAAGTGAAAGGGGGTGATTTTTTCTTATAATCCCGCTCTTTTCTTTGGATGAAAGGTTTGGAGGAAACCCCTTAGCAAACCAAGAAGTTAGTTATGTCGGCAAGCCAAGGGAGAGTGTTGAGAGAGACAATAGATGCTCATCCAAAAATGTTTATCATCCACCATTCCTTCCTCATCTGCGTAGATAAAGTTAGTTTAGAGAATAAATATGAAACAACATTTTCCTTTCCTGGTTTATCAACAATTGTCTAATCAAATTGCTCTCAATAAAAACAACCATATAGTGATTCTAACATTAACATTAGGTTTATTCATTAAGCACTTGATTTCTGCATGGTCAGTATGTACAAAGGTCGATAACCGGTAATGTAGCTCTAGAATTTGTTTAGGGAATGGACAATGGCTAAGAGCTCCTTTTCGATGGCCCAGTGCGATTAAGCTCAACTTTGGACAAATTATTGCTAATGAGATAATTGGCATAGGGGTAATTTGTCTTCCAATTTCCCAGGGGCCTCCCCCACGACTTTATTTGATGCATCTTTATGATCTGTGGAAGGAAAGATCCCCAATTGGGACCTCGAAGAATAGGGGGCAGTGGTTAAACTTTCCTTGATGATATAAGCCTCCTAACATATAATAGTCGACTAGAAAAAAGCTCAGGGAATATTTGGCCAACGGTTGAAATAATGGCGAATCCACTTCGCTAAAGTCCTTAATGAACCTCCTATAGTAGCCAGCAAACCTATGAAACTTTTGACATCTCTCTAATTTTTAGGAATAGACAACCTTTTTATGATGGTGATTTTGTTTGGGTCTACACTGTATTCCTACTTGCGATATTGAAAGGCCCGGGGACTATCCATGCCCTTTTTATAAATTCACACTTTTCGGGACTCGGGAGAGATGCATTTCAATTTACTTCCTTAACACTTTCCCTAGATTGGAGAGAGCCTCACTGGAAATCATACCCATAAGGCGTGAAATCGTCACATATAGATCTCTACAACATCATGGGAATAGTTCAGAAAAAAATGCTCGGGACAACTCTCTGGAAAGTAGAATGGGAATTGCACAAGCCAAAGGGTAGGAATTTGTAAGTGAAAGTGCCCTAGGGACATGTGAAAGTAGTCTTGCCTTGGTCTCGAGGGCTAATTTGAATCTAGTTATACCCATCGAATCCATCCGGAAAAGAAAAGAACTCATTTTCCTGCAATACCATCTTGGACTTTATCGATGAAGGGCAAAGGGAAAATTTTCCTTTTTAGTGGCTTTGTTTTTAGTTCTCGGTAGTCAAAACATATTCTCCACTTCCTAGTTTTCTTTTGGGACTATAATAAGTGGAGACACCCACTCATTGTATCGATATGGGGTAGATGAAACCTTGCAACCAACAACTTTTGTAGTTCATCCTTCACTATGTCTTTTAAGGTCGGGTTCATCGTCCTTTGGGGGCTGGAACACAAAATTACATCCCTCCTTAATATAAAATATGATGTGTGCACACCGAGGGATGCACCCCTTTCATTTCCTCATAGTCCCAAGCAAAAATCATCCTAGTTTTTCCTTCGGGATCCGGCACAATATCTCTTCTTCTTTAGTGAGAGTGATGAGTTAATATTCGGGGATTTAGATGAGCCAAATTACACATCCTTGGTGGCTTCAAAGGTTGAGTCAGCTGAGTGCGGCTCAATCCAAGGGTGGCTTTTAGATTCATTCCCCTAGGTCATCAAGTGGAATGGAAGTGGGGGGGGCTGGACTTTCTTTAGGGTCTAGGGTACCCTTTGGGAAGATCACCCTTCCCAACATAAAATTGGGATAGTTTTCCCCACAACATTGATGGTGGGGTGGTATTTCTTCTTTCTCCCAGTATTTTTTAAAGAATTTTTCTTTGATGATCCTATTCTAAATAAGGGCATCCTTAATGGATTGCATGACACTTTCTAGCACTCGTGGCCTCCTTGGAAACTTCTCGTAGTAATACCAAACTTTCCTGTAGCATGGGCTGCATGCAAAGCTCGACCATGGATCGAAAGCTACTTGGTGTCTCTTGTCTTTTTCCTACTCTAATTGATCTCACAATGCACAATAGAATGAGAGGATATGAGCCAAAGTACACTTTTTATTCCAAATCGAGCAAAAGGGCTTGGAGCGTAGTGGTGATGTGGATTTGGCACGAGGTTTCCTCATTTGGACCATTGGTCCCACTCAAGCCAATCATTCCCTCCTACCTCAAAATCAAACTCCAACTCCTTGTGATCTTTCCCTTAGCTGATGTAGCTGACTCCATATGGGCATGCAAAACTCCACTAACTTCTTACTTTAACTATTTGATGGGTGGCCAAGTTAAGCGGCCACCTTTTTCCCTATTAAACCCTCTTTTATTGACATTAACTCATTTTTATTCAAATGATGCATAGCGATAGGGTGAGGGAGCCATACTTTAGCCTACCTAATGTTGATGAGTGGTAGGATCCTTTGATGCAAGGGAGTTGCGATCATTGTGATGGTCACAAGTTTTATTTCTTATTTATTTATTTGTTGCGTTGTTCTTTACGAGTGATGATCTTATTTTCTACGATGACGCACGTATTGTCTTTTTGCTTGCTTGATTATTTTTGCAAGCTACCTCATCAGAGACCCTCGAGTACTTCTTCTGCTGGTGTAGCTTCTCTTTTGGAGTACTCTAGTGATATTCCGGAGTCATCTTCATCGGTCATATTATGCCTTTTGAAGTGTTGGTTTCATGCACTGATTTTTTGCCACATGAAGTGATCATCTTCCTACTGGCGAGTTCCTTTGTTGTAGTTTTGGAGTTGAATTGATCTGAGGAATGAATAAAAATAGTGTGGGGAATCTAGGGGTGGTGTTAGGAAGTGAATGGAGTGGTGTGGTGGAGGAGGATATGAGAGGAGAGGCTTAACATGAGGATTTAGCTAAACTAGCTCATAGTGGAAAAATAAAGGGTTTGATGAGTGAATCGTTATGCATGGAGTGGAGTGATGGTTAGGATTGGTAGAAATAGGTAAAAAAATGATTTTCCATGTCTTTTTGAGGGTTATGTGGCCTTGGGTGCTCTTATTCATCCTTAGCTGACTTTCCTGTAGCATTACGGGGTTTCTTGTAGTACTCTAGAAATCTTGTACTTGAGCCCTAGGGCATCTGTATACTTGCATAGTGTAAGAGAAAAATGGAATTTCTCACATGGGGGGGGAGAAATGGATGAATTTTCATGTTGGGGTTGGACATGGAGTGGATAGGTAAGAAGAGAGAGAGATAGAAGGGATGTTTCTCCTTTTGTCTAAACTGTCCTTGATTAGCAACCCTGTAAAACAAAAACATGATTAGTGCGTAGTGTTGTGTCATTCTTTTGATTCTTTTTTTTCTTTTCCTTTTTTTTGGTTTTAAGTTTTTTTGAAGACAAGTGGGTTGCCTCAATAGAGGTTTTTAACCCACTAACCTTCCTTGGGTGCCTTAAAGAGGTTTTCACCGAAGGATATTTTGTTTCTCTATTTTTTTTATTTTTTTCTCTTTATTTTTTTTTGCTCCAAGATTTCCTCATGTAGTTTTTCAACCCGGGATTTTGGCCTTTGATTCCTTAGAAAAAATATTTCACCAGTCTCTTTATTTTTTTCTTTTTTCTCTCTTTTTTTCTATGAAGATGAGGGGATGAAAACTATGGAGCTCCCAATGACATTCACCTCCCTATTTATTTTATTGATAAATTCATCCTTAGACATGGGCTTCTTGTGCATTTTTAGTCAATAACCATTGACAAGTAGAGATCCCCTCATCATCTATGGTTATGATGCGAACAACCCCATTGTCATGTATTTTCTCCACTTGATAAGGTCCTAGCCATATGGTCATTTTTCTTGCCCTTGAAGTCCTTGAATGCGGAGTCATAGATCGAGGCTCAATATTCTTCCTTAAATGTATTTTCTTTGATGTGATTTTTCATGCCAAAATTTTCTTTGAAGTTGGATTACTTACATGTGAAGGAGGGCATGCATTATGAATTCATCCAAACCATTTAGCTGCAACAACCTTTTGTTGTTGTGCTTTTTTGATGTCCAAGTCCAACTAAACTTCCATTCTAAGGGTTTTTATACTCAAACTCAATGGAAAGAAAAAGCTTTCTTCCCATAAAATAGATCATATGGAGGAAACCACTGTAGGGTGATATTGTAGGCCCAAGTGGTTTCCACCAATATGTCTGCCCAATCTTTCCTCTCTGCTACTCAAATTTTTTGAGTATGATCTTCGAAAGGATCTATTTGTCACTTCCACCTAACCATTTTCTTTAGGGATGATAGGTAGTGGAAGTCTTGTGCTTTATCTTGTGCTACATCATGAGGTTCTCAATGAGATGAGATGTAAATTGAGCCCATTGATCGGTGACTACTTCTCTGAGGGTATCCAAACTAGGTAGAGCACATTGTCTCTAAAAAAAAATAGCTACATTATATTTTTTTTGTTTTGCCTTTCTAACCCTTGTTTGATCCCCACTTGGTCAAATAATCGATGCAGATTATGATATATCTCTTCTTCTCCGGGATGGTGGATCAATGGATCCAATGAAAGTCCATGCCTCACTTTTCAAATGACTTTAAAGCCACCTAAGGTTGTAAAGGAATTTCATCCCTCGCTACGAGTATCCCCATCCTCGACATCGATCACATCTACCAGATGTATCTCTGGCATCCTCGTGGGGGTAGGCCAATAATAACATGCTTACAAAAAATTTGAAGGTTGTCCTCTTAGCAGCAAAATGACCCCTCACAAATACCATCATGGCATGCTGAGAGGATGTCAGAAGACCTCCTCTTCCCTCACACATCTTACGAGAATTTGATGCTGGACCCAATTTGAGGGGAAGAGATTTCAACCAATCAAGTGAAAGGGCGATTTTTCTTATAGTCCCACTCTTTTATTTGGATGAAAGGTTTGGAGGAAACCTCTCGGCAACCAAGTAGTTAGCTATGTTAGCAAACCAAGGGAGAGCGTTGAGAGGGAAAATAGATGCTCATCTAGAAGTTGATCATCCATGATCCGGGTGGATATTGGTAGCCACCCATCTGTTCCATTTGGACCCCCACTGTTATCACTCGAGAGAAAGTGAAACATTATTTGACATGGTCATAGAGTTCACTTTTTTCATAGAGTATGGTCATAGAGTTCATTTATCACAAGTTGGTATAGGAAAATTTTTAAATTGTTTTTCATCTTTAACCTATCCTAAGGTTCAAACCCACCTCCATTCAAGCCATATCATGTCCCATCAGTCATCATTTGTTGAAAATTTTTCATTTCCCAAGCTTGTGAATTTAAAAAAGGTCACTTTAGCAAATTTTTCCTCTTTTCGTAGCATTTTACAGCAGGTCGTTTTTCGCTATGAGCGCTTTCAGCCGATTTGCGAAACACTTGTCAGAAAAATGAGCTACATATGCTATGAAAAAAATGAAGTTTTGTATTTCTTATCAAAATCTAGTGCAAGGTGTCAGATCCATGATTAGAAGAGTTAGGGTGTATGTCATTCAAGTCAGTTAGGGTTAAATTAAGGTACAAAGGTCATGTTTGAGGTCATCATTATTGTTTTTAGCATGTATGAGTCATGATTAAGGCATGAGTTGTCATCGAAAACTTTAAAACATTACCCAATTGAGTCTTTTTCATTCTCCACTTCATCTTTGCATGGTATTGAGTTACGGGAGAGTTGTTTCACTCAAGCCAAGTTGGTTTCTCGCATTTTGCAAAAGTTACGAGTGTCACTAATTGAGCGAGGTTAAGAAGGTATAAAATCACCATGGCTACAAGAAGAAGACCAACAAAGGTAGTCACTACCTTAGATATGTGCCAGATGGACATGAGTTTTGTTAAATGAAACCTAACCGCATTGGAAGTATTTAGAAGAACAGGGGTGTTTGCAATTTTGCCCAAGTATGACCAAGGGTGTCATTTACAGGTGTTTCAAAGGATTTTTATCAAGAGCTTTTTCTGGATTAGCTTCAAAGGTGGGAATTTTAAATCTCATAGTAACACCGAAAACCATTGTAGCAGCAACATGAAGTCCCTAGAGGAGGGAGAAATGGGGCTTTCAAAAAGCATCAAGTTCACCATGCAGTATTGTAAATAATTCATCAAGACAAAGCATAGTGAAATTGATCTCACAAATGCTATCCCAAGGAGCTACATGAAGGAAAACTACTCAAAGTTGATGTTGATCATTTAGGAGTACTTCACCTGTGAAGGGAGGTATAACATGGTATACTCCTACCACCTTAGGCTTCTGCTACATTTTGTGGGTAAGAGGTCACTTGATTTTCTTTTTTAGTTATACAAAATCTTAGCTAAAATTTCATACAAGGTTCAAGTTAAAACAGAAGGAAATGAAACCTCTTTCTTTCATCATGGTTTGATCAAGTTGTTGGTGTTAGAGGAGTTCAAAATATTAGACAGATATTGGTCATATTTTCTATTCATTAGTGGTTTTGAAGTAGATGTTTTCACTCCTAAAAGAACTCCCAAACCTAGAGATATTCCATCACCTTCGAGTGGCGGAAGCAGTTAGAACCGGTGAGCATGGAGACATAACCTTTGCGAGTTTGATACACCCAAAGCTACACTGCAAAAACAAAAGACAACAATTAGCAAACATGGCGACAAAGAGAGTTAGCAAAAGGAGCCAAACGGTGGTTAAGGGTAACTTACAGGGACATCTTGCATGTGATTGATATTGAAGAAACTCCCATAGTCCAAGCTGAAGACATAGATGAGGGAGGAAGGAAGCTTAAGAAAGGAAAAACAACTAAGAAGTTATTATTTGCAGGTGATGATGCTGGATTTATGTTTCAAGCTATAAAACCAATGACAACACATGCCAGAAAATTATTGGAAAGCAAAAAATAATCTCAAAAGGTCATTGAAATTGTTCAGCCACCACCAAACATCATAGACCTCTCTTAACCTGCAAAAGAAGATCTAGTCATCAAGAAAAAGAAGGGAAAAGAGAAAATAACTGAAAATATAGAAGTTGAAGCCCTGAAGGAGCAATTGAAAGAGGCAAGGGAAGAGATTTCAATCTTGAAGAAGGAAGCAAAGAAGCATAGAGTTGAAAGGATCTAGTTTGAACAAATTAACAAGATTTGCGAGGATCAAATCACAAGTGTCTCAAAGACCTTGGACAATTCAGAAAAAATGAAAAAATGGACTCAATCACTAAGAGGAGAGGTTAAGAACCTAAAAAAGGTAAATCTAAACTTGTCGAGCCAAGAACATGACACTGAAGGATCAAGTGAAAGACTTAGAACAACAACTGGAGTTGATTCATGAAGAGTTTGAAAAGAAAGGTTTAAAGATGACTGTGGTTGATGAGCCCATTTCTCAACTGATCATTAATGAGGAAGAAACACCACATGAACTATAAGTTGAGGTTGAATATGATTTAGAGGGTTCATTATATGCATAATATTAAGTTTTTCCAGCTGGAGGTCACTTTTTGGAGACAATTTTGAAATCTATAATTTCTGCACTTTTACCATGATTTAAGTAGTGTTTCCTAGCCTTAAAGCACTGAAAACGCTATGAAAAAACTTGTATGACTTTTTTGCCTATAAAGTCACTTTTTCGAGTTTTTAAGGAGCGATTTTGATGGTGGTGATGTTTCATGACTTGGTTGATACCACGAAACAACAAAGGAGCGAAAGTTATTAAGAGATGCATAAACCATTTTTTTCAATGCTAACAAAGCTCGCTATGAAAGCTTGTCTTGATTTCATAGCGAGCTATGTTTAAATGTTTTGGAGCACCTTAATGGTAGTTTTGGAAAGTTGGAATCCTCCAACATGTCAAGAGAGATTATCATCAAACATTTATGGCTCGATGGAAGTGTTGTGGAGACAGGTCATTACCCAAATCAACGTGGAAGATAAGGGTTATGTATTCTTGAAAAATAGGGTTATGTTCCACATGTTTAGGAGAGTCTTAAATATGTAAAGTGGTAATGAACCTATCATGTATCTTTTGAGCATGTGATGTTTATTTTTTAACTGTCATTTAATTGTTTCACAAGATAAGGTAGAGTTATGTAATAAATAGGAGTTAGAGTCCTATTAGGAGCTGATTTCTTTAAGGTATAGCTATCTAGGTTTTCGTTAGGAGTTATGTCTTTCGAGTTATGTGATGTGTCATAGGAGAAATTCGATGGTCTAGACACTAGGCGAGATCATCCTTCATGTAAAGAAGGTCTATTTAAAGACAAAGCATCGAAGTAGTGAGGGGTTGGAGATTTTTTGCACCTAAGCTGTTGCTTTATGTATTTTGGCTTATATCGGTAATACAAAAGGACATTCTTCTTGATAGACACGAGATTCTCATGGGGTTTTTAATGTGTCTTATTGATCTACATCTTTATGTTTTACCACTTTGCAGTGAGGTTTCATTTCTATTACTCAAAAATTCATAACTCTATGATGCGACTTCCTTTAGTAATGAAATGATTTGTGTTGCTCTATGTTTTATGTGTGAGTTTCCTCTATTAAAGACCCCCTATTTTTCCTCTGCTCCATGTCGAGAAAACCTAGCCATTGAAACTACTGATTTTTGACTCCATAAAGCCAATGGTAGCAAGCATGCATTCTTTTCAACTTTGCAAACATAAAAAAACAAGTTACATTTCCAATAGAGTTAGCCATCTAGTACCATTATTATTCAATACCATAAAACCCCTTTTGAGAGAGCCCTCTCGAGTCTGAAGAGAGTTAAGCTTCGAGTCAAAAGCTGGTTTGAAATAGTTACATTGAGTTGTCTGGTCAACAAAGCCAATCAAGTACAATTTTTGTGATAACACTTACCATCGGTTCTTTTAGTTTTTGCACTTTCGACACATCTTACTATTTTTTAGCGAGGTTTTTGGGTCCCCTGAACTTCCGGAACCATTTTTGGGGCCCTAATGATCCGAGGTGGATATTGGTGGCCACCCACCTATTCCATTTGAAAACACCACCTTCAGTTCTTTCAATCTTTTCAATTGTAGCACAACTTACTATTTTTAGCATTTTTTTCGGGTCCTCAACTTCCGAAGCCATTTTGAAGCCCTGAACAACGTTTTTTGGGGAAAATTGGGAGCAACATGGGTCCATGGAATGATGTTGCTCACACCAAAAGTTTTACTCAGTGGAAATATATTTCTAACGAGGTATGATGCGCTTAAATGGAGATCGTATGCCACAGTTACGTCCCGAGGAAGTTGAAATGCCAATTTACCCAAATGGGGCCCATAGTTTTGGCGCTTCATCTCCCACGGTTAGGTTTTTGGATGTTTATGGTTTTCCATTGTTTCACAATAATATATAGGCCTTCGAGCCTCATTGTAACACAGATTTTAGAGGCATGTAGCCACCAAATCTCTTCTCATAGATTAGCTACCATCGCCCTAGCTAGTTTTTTTCCATTTTGTCATAAACATATTTAAGTTATTTTATATTAATGAAATGAAGTATTATTTTTGCTGCATCTCTATGTTTATGTCTATTTATGTATTTTATTGCGTTCTGCATAAATACGGATCAATGGTATCGAAGCGGTCGCTTCTTTCTTTGTTTTTCTTTGCATGTCCCCAACGAGGTCATGGGTATAAGGAGCTAGGGCTCGATGCGGGTTTGAACCCCTTACAAGATCGACCCTCGCAAACCCCAACGACCTCCCATGTAGAAGAAAATAAAGACGAGGGAGCGAGGAGATCCTATCAAAAATATTTGCTTGAGGAGGCCCTCGAGAAACAAAGGAACGCGATGATGGATAACTTTGCTCGGATCCTTCAATGAGCTGCCCACCTACGGTGCATCTACATCCAACAACCACTCTAGAGGTGCCACTCCCTTCAAGGTACGTAGTAAACTTTGACATTCCCGTATTTGAAGTTAGATAGATGCAGAGATGCCATAGATAGATGGTTGAATTTTTCTAGAAGGGTATTTCTCGGTGCATGATTTCTCTCGACCGAGAAAAGATTATTTTTGCACTTCTCAAAGCCGCCCCCCATGTCAAAGACTAGTGGGAAACCTACTCGTGAGAAAAAGGATGAGGGGGAACCCTCTCTGTTCTCAGCCACACCCACTTGGAATTCATTCTAAATTTTCATCAAGGACCAATACTACCCCATGGGGAGCTATGAGGACAAGTACATCCAATGGACCATGTTGCAGCAAAAAGGGGATCAAGATGCGCACGAACTAACGAATTTGTTCCATACCCTCCGCACAAAGTTGGGTATTAAATATTTGGAGAGACATTCGGTGCTCAAATACTGAATTTTTTTGCGTAGACAAATTCAGGAGGAAACATAGTTCCTTGAAATTACCTCGCTTGGCATGACATATCACTACGCCTCCAAGATTGAGCAGAAATTTAAGCAGAAGAAGGGATACTTTGGATATGCGAATCTGAAGCCAGGGAAAGGCACCACTGAACCATAGAATAAGGGGCAGAGAAAAATCAGGGTGACTCAGAACACCACCAAAAATCCAAAGAGAGGGCATGGGGAATGTAATATTCCTACATTAGCATGCGGCTAATAAGAATATTAATTTTTCTTTTTAAAAATCTAGTTAGATGAATAAATTGGCAAGGAGGCTCATAAGTTGCTTAAGTAGGAATAAAATCCCTCATAATGTTAAATGGGATCATGTTAATAAGCAAATCAAGCATCCACATGTGTGAACGAGGTCTAAAATGTGTGGAAAATGTCAAGTTTGACCAATTCAACAACATTATTATATGAGGAGTGGATCCTAAATAAAGATCATGACTCAATGTGAATGAAGATCAATTTAGCTAGTCAAAATGAAGACACCTTAAGTGTGAAAAAGAGAAAATGCATGAAGATCCGATCAAGGTCGATCCAGTCAAGATTGATCCATCAATATTGACTAAAATCGACTGCGTTGTAAATAGATGAGCAAGACTAATGGAGACAACGTAATTTTGGTGGAGGAGCCTTTGCATGGAAGCAACCTCATAATTGGGTGGGACCCTTGGTGAGGAAGCTCATCAACTATATAATGGAGGGGATGGCAACGATATGGGGCATGATCGAAGATTATATTTTGTATGTGGCCTATTTATACTTTCTACATCCTTTGGATATTTAGCTAGGTTTGTTGCACTGTTTAGTGCAAGGGTTTTCTCATGCGGGAACTCCCCACTCTTGCTTGTAGATATTGTTTAAGAAATCTGAGGAGAGAATTTTGTGCTAAATTTTCCACTACACTGGTGTTAGGCCAAGTAGTCACCTTCAACAAATGAGTGCAATCCCTTTTCTAGAAAATGCATTATTCCTTAAGGTATTATAGTGGAGGGATTTAATCCCTTGTATTTTAGAGCTAGTTTTCCCCGAAGGAGGTTCATTCTACTTCTCGAAAAGCTAGTAGGAGAGTATACTACCATTTATTTGCATGATATCAGCCATATTTATGTAGTGCTTCAGCCATACAGTGTGATTCGACCATAGATCTCGCTAACAAAAAATTTCATGTATATCATTTATGTCAGAAAACCCCTTCCGGGTCATCTTGGATCTATAAAAGAGACTATATCTATTGTTTTTGTGCTCTATTGATTAATAAATCATTATATCTGATTTGTCTCTCTCCATTTTATGAGTATAACACCTCAATAAAATGCATATCTCTTTTCTGCAATAATTTATGTTCATGTAGCATCTTGGGGTTTTAGTGTTTTTGAGAAATTTGTTTTGAGCATGGGAGGCTCGTTTAACTAGGGAAAAAGTCATTTGTTTCTGATATCCTCTAAGATATAAGTGTAATAATGTCATAGTATAATGGACTCATGGGCTTTCATTTTTATTTTTATGCTTATATTTCTAAAAAAACATGCATTTTTCATGTATGTATTGGTTTTGAGTTCTCCCCATTTGAGGATATTGACGTGTGGTATCAGAACCTTAATCTTGGGATCAACTCTTTGTGTTCTTCAACCATTATGGAGTCTTATCATGGGAAGGGAGAAGACCTACAAGAGATATCAAATAAAAACCCTTATTGTTTCTGGAGGAAAGAGGTTCTCAAAACTTCTCTCTCAAACTGCGTAGGGTATAAGCAAAGACATCAAAGAAATGAAGAGGGAAAGACATGGAAGTCCCTCAACAAGATACTGCAAGATATATGCATGAGAAAGCTCTTTATTCCTACATCTTATGGGTGTGATCATTCAAACCACATCATCAGATTTACAACTCTCTATCAGCCACTTAGTTCATGACAAAGAAGAAAGAAGAAAGGAGATGTGCCAAAGAAGGAGACTCGTGGTGATTATTTGCAAGAGTATGAAGCTCAATATAAGAGGTTCAAAGATCACTTGAACTTCCAATGGTTTTGCAATATCAAGGAGGAAAGAATCACAAGGAGCAAGCAGCATGGTGTGGGTAGATTCTTCCTATCTACTTTTGATGGATCACCTAAATGTCCAGCTAGGGCTTGGGTGAAGGAGCTAGACACCTATGTGCAACAAAATCAAGTTTCATAAAAGGAATCCATAAAAGTAGCAACGATGCATCTTGAAGGTAAGGCTTATGCTTGGTTTTTTTTTGAATATTTTTCCTTAAAAAATGCAAATACATCTACTTATGAAAATTTCATTAAAAGAGTAGTGGAAAGGTTTGATGAAAAATCTTATGAAACACCTTCTATGGAGTTTATCAAACCAAATCAAACAAAACCTTTGCATGGGTTGGAAAGGGTCCATAAACTCACCTCCATTTTAGAAAACCATTGAAGCGAGATGGAAACTTGTATGATATCTTGTCAAGGGAAAAGTCCCCCATTTGCATGAAGAGCTTTCTTCTCAGAAGAAAACATGGAGATTCTCCTTCAAAAGAAGACCAAGATCTAAGGTCGCTTATTGATGATGAGGTATTTTAAACTATTGAAGAGGAGGAAGAGAAGGTTGGAGATAATAGCGCTGAGTCATGACAGAGCACATCTAGGACCTCATGAAGAGGAAGATGGAGTACTTACTCTCAGGGAGAGAAACTCTTGCACTCTTGCAAGGAGTTCCAAAGAATCTCACATATGGAGATCATGGCACAATCCATGTGCAACATGTGTCATCACTAGAAAAATGGTGAGATATTGAAGATAGAAGGATATAAAGGGGAGGACAAGCATGATATGATGAAGAGCATACACCCCTCTCTATTTCAGAAGTTTGATGTACAAAAGGAGGCAGGAGGATTTGTGCGGTGAAGGCAAGGACAAATCGAGTCCACAAACATATACATCCTGCTCTATATCTTGATGTCTCTTTGCATGGAGGCATTCCACCGGGAGAGACACGATTGGAAGAAGAATAAAGTGTTCTCTCAACTATGGGCAACATTTACATATTTGGCTAAGGATGGAGCCTTGGGAGAAGCTAGCACAACATAGAGAATCTTTCATGAGTTCAAAGGAGAGGTAAGCAATTTTCTGAAATGGACATTGCCATCTCCCACACAACAACTTGCATTGGAAAAGGAGAATTAAGAAATATATGATGGCATGAGCATAATGTCAAATAGTCACTTCATATCTTTGGGGCAGCCAATGATATTATCACACACAAAAAATATTTCTGACCATGACAAGAGGATATCAACACTCTTGCATGCATAGGCCAAATTAAGGAGGTTTTGGAAGACAAGGACTTTCCAAGGGGAGGTTGAATTCCATCTACTTCAATCTTGTCTTGAGCAAGATCAGCGTAAGAGAGAGCTGACAAAATAAAAGTTGATAGTACTCCAACATGTGACTTTGGCATCAAGAATGTCAAAGAGGAGAGCCATGTTATGACGATTTGCATTTCAGATTTCTCTGATCTTGTCATTATTGGGGAGCCTAGATCCTTATTGGGAGTCCCAACTTTTGATGGAATATTCCAAGGACCTCTTCACATGTAAGGTTCTTGATGATAAAGTGATGGATGGGAGGTATAAATTAGTTGATGGAGTCATTTATTTCCATGATCAAATCTACTTAAGTAAAGGTTCCAAGCTCAAGTATAAAATACTTAATGCAGCCTATGAGATCCTAGTTTCTAAACCCACTAGCTTCATTAAAACATACCATACTATCTTAGATGGATTTATATGGGTAAACTTCAAAGAGGAGATGCACTCTCATATGAGGAAGTGCATAGATCACTTGTTGGTTGAGGAGGAACATAGCTCTTGGGGAGAGCTATCATTTCCATTTCCTTATTCATTGGGTGTGAGAGGGAGCTCATCCATGAACTACCTCACTAATTTGAATCAAGTGAATAGTGAAACTTATATTTTTGAACATCATAATATATCTACTATATGCTTGTATTTTCTTAACACTAATGTGCGGGGCTTTGCTCCAAGAGGGGGCACTTTTTCTTATGGTCTTCATAGGCCACTTTGGGCCATGAACAATGGTGATGATGGTCATTCCTTGGGAGATCTTGGAGAGATGATGTACTCTTCATGGTGTGATTCATTAACACCAACCATCATACACCTTCTCCAAGCATGCAAGAAGGATGGGGCAACAAACAAGTGTTGGGAAAAACACTTGTCATATCATATTCTATGGCGAGTTAGGAGTAAAACTGCGCTGGTTTCACTTGAGTGATCATTATCCTTCTCTCATTATTGCATATGGAAACTAGCATGACTCTAATTATGGTTCCATATGCTGAAGATGTTATTATATTTTGTTGGGAACATGGTTGGGAGGAAGACACATTGGGTTGGATGTGTCCTTGGGGAAAAAAATTTCCACACTTTTTTGCACTACATGTTTCAAGGGTGAGCATGGAAAAATGATATGACCACTATAATAGATCACTTGTTTTCCCTTATGAGGTGGACCATATGATTGTTTGGAGCACTTGGGACATGCCTTTCATGAGAAATTGGGAGGAGCTTTCCTATGAATTACCAAGGCAGAGTTGATTCATTTCATTTCGATGATAGCATGGAGGTGGGAGTCCTTCATTGATGATGAAATTCCCCATGATTGTCATCAATTCTATCTTTAGGAGGCCATTGATCAACAAGAAGGTTTCCATATAGACCTTCCTTTCTTTCATGATGAGAGCCATTTGGTTTATCCACCAAAGGCCAACTTGCACACTTGGGAGGAACCATTGGGAGATAGAGTTATTGTAGAAAATCTGAAGCAATGGTGGAGACTGTTGGATGAAAAGGCCACAAGAAGAGGAGGGGAGATTTTGCAGCACCCTTGTAGTTTCTTGAGGACAAGCAACATTTGGGAGGGGAAGATTGTAATATTCCTACATTAGCATGTACGGGCTAATAGGAATATTAATTTTTGCTTTTAAAATCTAGTTAGATGAATAAATGGGCAAGGAGGCTCATAAGTTGCTTAACTAGGAATAAAATCCCTCATAAGGTAGAAAAGGGATCATGTTAATAACTAGATCAAGCATCCACATGTGTGAACGAGTGTCTAAAATGTGTGGACAAAGTCAAGTTTTACCAAGTCAATAGCATTATTATATGAGGAGTGGATCCTAAATAAAGACAACTCAATGTGAATGAAGATCAATTTAGCTAGTCAAAATGAAGACACCTTGAGTGTGAAAAGAAACAATGCATGAAGATCCAGTCAAGATTGAATAAATAAAACTGCATTGTAAATAGATGAGCAAGACTAATGGAGACAACATAATTTTGGTGGAGGAGCCTTTGCATAGAAGCAACCTCATAATTGGGTGGGACCCTTGTTGAGGAAGCTCATCAACTATATAATGGAGGGGATGGAAATGATATTAGGCATGATTGAAGATTATATTTTTTATGTGGTCTATTTACACTTTTTGCATTCTTTGGTTTTTTAGCTAAGTTTGTTGCACTGTTTAGTGCAAAGGTTTTCTCATGCGGGAACTCCCCACTCTTGCTTGGAGATCTTGTTTAAGAAATCTGAGGAGAGAATTTTGTGCTAAATTTTCCACTACCACTGGTGTTAGGCCAAGTAGTCACCTTTAGAAACGACACATTCCCTTTCGAAGCTTGTGTTATTTCTTAAGGTATTGCAGCGGAGGGGTTTAATCCCCTTGTATTTTGAGCTAGTTTCGTTGAAGGAGGTTCATTCTACTTCCCAGAAAAGATAGTAGGAGAGTCTATTTGCCATTTATTTGTCATGGTCAGCCATATTTATGCAGTGCTTCAGCCATACAAAGTATGATTCAGCCATAGATGCGCAACGAGAAAAATTTCATGTATATCATTTCCGTCCAGAAACCCTTCTCGAGTCATCTTGGATCTATGTAAAAGAGACTAGATCTCTCGTTTTTGTGCTCTATTGATTAATAAATCATTAGATCTGATTTGTCTCTCAATTTTCACAGTATAACCCTCAATAAAATGTGTTGTCTCTTTTGTGCAGTAATTTTATGTTCGTAGCGGTCTTGGGGTTTTCGGTGTTTTTGAGATCTATTTTGAGCATGGGAGGTTCGTTTAACTAGGAAAAAGTCATTTTTTTCGATCTCCTCTTAGATATATAAGTGTAATAATGTCGAGATCTAATGGACTCATGGGCTGAATTTTTTTTGTTTATGCTTATATTTCTGAAAAATGTGTTTTTCATGCATGTATTGGTGATTTTTTCCCATTTGGGGGATATTACGGGGGAAGTGGTGTGAATTTCCATAACGGCCCCACTCATAGCACAACAGAGTGTCGGGGCAAACAGGTCACTGGTGGTCGAAACCGAAGGCACCTAAATCAGATGCATGTTCTGATCCCCGAGCCAGAAACCGGACAAGGGAGATGAAAAAGGGAAGAAGATCATTGATGTGGACCCCGGTGCCATTGTTGCCACCACCAAGCTCCGGAGGGAGGATCAAAGGATCCGGGAGGAGGGGGGAGAACCTCTTCCATTCATAGATGTGGGTGAAGGGTTCTCCATTGCAATTTCTTGTCGATAGAGAAGCCAAAAAAATGTTATTTTTAGCAGAGGTCGTGAAGCGGCTCGACCCTACGACCATAGCACACCCGCAGTCGTATACCATTGTGTGGCTTCACCCGGGGAGAGATGTCTGTGCGTACGCAATAGTGTCACCTTTCCGTACAACATCAAGCCATTCACGTTTGATGAGGTATTGTGTGATGTTGCTCCTCTTGATGTAGCTGATGTATTATTGGGCCAAACATACTTGTGGAGGCAAACATGATGTGTATGAGTCTAGGCCTCGTGTTATTATTATTACTTTGGGAAATAACTTGTATAGTGATACCGTAGGTAGTACCCACCTCCTATCATCTTTGACTACCGCAAAAACAACGAAGTAGGATTGTTTCCCAAAACCAGAAATTTACTTTTCCTTACAACTCGCTCATAGGGAAAGAAGAATATTGTGGTTGTAACCTCAAAACATGGCTCCCCTATATGGCTACAACAGATGGACAAAGTCATGGAGGAATACAAGGACATTTTCTCCTCACTCACAGAGGTTCCTCTACACCGTCGGGACAAGCACTCCATTGAGCTGACCCCGGCGCACCACCGCCTCAATGTTACCATACCTCATGTGACTACACGGACATAATCCACACATGTACTTGTCTAAGGCTGATAAAGAAACCAAATTTGTTGAATACATCCGGCATATACGTCTGGAGTCTATGACATTGTTGGAACGAGTCTCCTACAAAGCTACGAATTTTGGTCCATTTTTGTATATTTTTTTATTATATTTAGTCCTAACGCGGGGGTTTTGAGGTGGATCAAAGCCCCCTAATGCATTGTAAGTGGGTCAAGGGGTAGACCAAGAGTCCGCAAACCATGGTTTGGGGACCATTGAATGCGTAGGCTAAAGTAGTATAAGTAGTTGAACCTTTTTGAGTTGTAATGTAGACTTGAACTAAGATTGGTGTGAATTGTGAATTAGTAAGATCTCTTTTGGGTTTTTGGGGAAAGGACTCCCCTGCTTGGCTTTGTGTGCGCGGAGATCCTCGGTCTGTTGTGTATGGAACCTGCTGTGTGTGCGCAGTGTTGGGTTTTTGGGTATTGTAAAAAGGATCCGAAGGATTAATGAATGCGGAAAGATCGTTGGGATATACGAATCTATTGGACTTATGAATACGTGATATACGATTATGTATGCTCTATGTCATTTATTTAAGCTGCGAAAGTACTTGTGTTACTTGTTTATACTGCGATTTGGATCTGTTATGTTATGCATAATTCTATATTGAGCTTCTGTAGTAACGCTTGTGTTAAGTACTTATGTTGTGTTGAAAATTGAGTGAATCTGTATTATGATTTGTACAATAATAGCTGCAATAGTTGCTTTTATTGTCCTATATTTGTTATTTATTATGATTATATACGGTACCGCACACGTGGATGTGAAAGGATTGATAGATCTGGGTTACGTAATATGCGATCTGATCTTTGTGAAGTCGAATGCAACTTTGCTGAATCTACTTTGCCCTCTCGCGGGGGTGCGGAAAACACTAGTTCTAGCACCCTCCCATGCTGCTTCGGGTGAGACTTTGGCACTGCGCAAAGCGGGTCAACCGCCGAAAAGGGCCAGTAGTATAGGGGTTTGTTGGAAAACTTTTAACCTTCGAACATGGGTCGGGACCCCTCAAGCCAACAAATGGTTCCATTTTCCAAGACCAAGAGAATTTTGAGAGAGGGATCGAGGGTAATGCCAAGGCCGTATTGGAAACCTGAAAGAAAAGAAAATTTATGAATGGTTTCGAAATAGACAAGTTCAGGAATTCTGCAGTAAAAGAAAACCACTGTAAGAGGTTGACCACCAGAAGAGTGGAAAAATAAGTATATTTTCATGGAGATCTCACGAGATCTTCTTTGTAACCATTTGTGATCGAGCTCCGGGAGTGGCTCGCATGAGTTGGTCGAATTTTCAGAAGTGTTGGAAGGATGAGAGGGTCACTACGGTGGACCCCGAATTGATCCAACAATTAGAGAAGGTTGATAACACCATCACTCTCGACGTAGACCATTTGGGTGGACAATGTTCTAGGAGGATTCGGTGACGTAATTTTTCCATCGATCGTTTGTCTCCTACTGCGAAGCAGAGCGAAGATTCTTCAAAGGATTTAGGGGTAAGTTTCTAAAGACTTTACCATTGTTGATTAAGATATTACTGTGCAAAAAATTATTATGTGTAGCCACACCTGGAATGAATGAACTCTGATACGCGGACGAAAGTACTACGCAAAGTGGCAAAATACTATCGAATCAACCTAGAAGGAGGTACGAATCTGTCTACGGCCCCTGGTAAGAGAAACATTTGCGTAGAGTCCTCCACGCCACACCACTTTCAAACCAACGTAGGGGTAAGAATTCACCTACACCTCCACCACCAGAAGATGACATGGTTGTGCACATGAAGTTTCCTACCTTTAAAGGGTGTGGGAGACGAAGACATGGAGCGAGTTCTAATTTTTCGCGAGAATCGGGTACGGACTACGTAGAACATAGCTAGTGATGTGGTGAAGAGGGCACAACTGTCCATTGCCTTCGAAGGAAGAGCTTTGGATTGATACATGGGATACATCAAACAGCATGCAAACTCAACCATTGACAAGAGCAAGAACGCCTTGAAACAACAGTTCAAGAATCGTAAGTCCTATTCTCAAATAGTGGTCGATCTAAAGGATTTCAAGCAAGGGCCCTCTAAATCTGTGTGGGAGGTTGATCAATGACTGAAGAATCTAATCAGAGAAGGATTATTTTGGTACAATGACAGACAACACACGGAATGGTTCATTGCTATGTTGTTGCCTCACCTACGCATACCTATGGGCCACCAAACTTTTGAATCACTAGAAAAATCCCTGGAGGTCGCTATGAAGTTGAGAGAGCTACACTCCAGAGATGACACCCAACTAGGCATCCGGTAGATCCAAGGACAAGCTGGAGGAGATGCACATGGAGATCCAAAACCTACGAAAAGAAGCGAGGTGCAGAGGCTAGCCAGAAATGATGGTGCATATGATGCAGGGGACGAATAGGTCACACCAAGGATAATCGCCTCATGACGGACTACATGTGGTCGCGGGGGACCTAGTCCATTGTGCAGCCTAGGGAAGTCACAGGGACCAAGTGGGGCCGGCACTATGGTGCGATGATTGCCATGTTGCGGAGGGCTGCAGGACACAAACCACTATCCCCACCTCCCTTGATGCGTACGTCCTAGAAGTAAAACGTAAATGGTGTAGGTTACGCAGGTTGGTAGGACATGATGAATAAAACTTTCGAACATATGATTTGATGATCGATCGAGGAAATCTCTATAGGGTGCGGTCGGATCCATCCTCACCCGGGATCCCTCTCGGGCGCGGGGGGAGGTGGAAGAGGTGGGAGTCGTGGGTCGGGGATGAGGGCAAACTAATTTTTTATAACTGTGGGAGGTAGGGCACTTTGCCGGGGATTGTCCAAACCCTACAAGACATTCCTATCGTATTGCAGGGGTAGCTAGACCATGCGATTGAAGATTATCCAGTCTTGATAGCGAAGATGCGGGGAAAATCAGCTGACACCTACGCAAAAATGTGCGAGAGGGTTAAGGCCGAACTACGAGACAAAGATCCAAGCATGAATAGTCGTAACGCGCGAGTGGGATGGCCACGAGGGGCTCGGGGGAGGAACAGCGCAACCGAGCCTTTGATCCGACCAATGACTATCAAACATGAAAGTTTGGATCTAAAAAAGGAGAAAGAAACATTTGTTGCGAGCTCGCAAAGACTTTGCTGAGGTAGAGGCATCTACTTCACGGCCGCACGAAGACCTTAAGGTAGATGAGGAGGTCAAACCCTTTTTACGGGGCATGTATGAGTGCTCGCAACCCAAAGGCTATGGAAAATCTTCGGCATTGATAGATAAATGCTCAACATGAGATGCGGTTGATCGGCATTTAAATCGGTGATTACGAGATGGATCAGAGTTATTTTGGACCCAGGGTTAGATGCGTAAATGTATTACCTAAACAGACATTGGCAACGAATGGGGGAGACCTAGGTTGGAATGGTCACTATCAATTGCGTATGGCCAATCAACGATGAAGATCATGCCATTGGGAAGACTATCGATAGATTGTGGTGGATATCACAGGGGGTTAAGGTCCGAGTCGACTTTGAAGTAATTCATATTGCCGAAGATGCGGACCCCTACCTAGCGCTCCTAGGCTTGGATTGGGCCATCAGATATGGGGGGGGCATCATTAACCTAAAGAAGAGAAGCATGGTATTTGAGAATAACGGTACGAGGGTAATAGTACCATTATATCTTGCAGGAAAGGCGAACGATACAGAAACCGATTACGTGACGAAGAGGATGTGGATCACATCTATAAATTGAGCGCATGAAATGAAGATTGGATCAACCCCACGGTGGAGGGGGTACTCTGCTTTAGGGAAAAGGACAGTGAATGTTTCTCTGACTACGATGGGGAGATAGAGAATTGGAAAAATCGGTTACATGATGTCTCTATGCTACGATGTCTTCGGATCACGAAGAATTTCTCTTGCATCTCCTCGGAGGTAAGAGATCTACCTTATTTTGATGGTTACTTTGGTAATGTTAGGGACTTTTTGTGAGCATTTGAAGCTAAGGTTCCCCAATAATGACGGTTATGGCGCACTTGTAAGCTAGCCATGCATGGATCACCTACGCAATGGTGTAGTGCATGAGGAGGCATTCCGGGATTGGGAGGAGTGTCAGAATATGATGATCCTACGATTTGAGGCCCCGACCCGGCGTGCGAATCAAAACGTTTCCTTGGACCCAAAGATCCATGCAAATATCTATTCACTTGGATGAAACAATGGTGCGATAGAACTGCCCAGAGTGGGTTCATCTGCTTATTCATGCCACAGGACCACTTCCCCACTTGCATGGTACTTAGATGCGGAGATCCATCGGTGACACTCGCCACTAGGGAGACTTTGAGGGATGAATTTTTGGGCACATTTTGGATTAATAGGGTGAGACAAAGGCACTTGACGCGAGCTCTGCGAACATTGACATTGTATCATGGGGTGAATCACACCTGTGTGTCACACCTGAAATACCCAATTGGGAGTCGTGGACACCAAGCATGGTTGAATACTGCAGCCTAGCCCCAAAAGAAGGTCAAAAGGATCCACGAGAGGGTCTTGACTCAGAGTTGAATAGGGTGTGAATGGTTACCAGACCACTCGGGCTGCGAATGGATAACATTGAGACGCACCCCACGTTGGCTAAAATTAGGGATGTGAATGTTACATATCTGTAATGTTCCAAATTTTTCAATAAAGTATTTGGAACATTAATCTTTCTTTTATTTTAATAAAAGGAATAAAATGGGTGAGGGAACCCATGTAGCAATTTAATAAACACTCCTAAGGTGCAAAAAGTCACTTAAGTGGCTTAAGATAAACGTACCCAAGTGTGAAAAGGGCCAAAGGCAAGTGAGCTAGACCATGGTTGACCAATGTTAACAACGTACCCTAAGAGGGAAGCTTACACAAGAAGATTGCGTAGTTGGAGTGTAGGGAAAATTAGAGTAAGAGAAACCCTAATGTGAGTGGGGTGTTGCATGCTTTGCATAAAAGATGAAGAGCTATTGTGGAGATAGTTTTTGGAGATAGAATTCAAAGTTGAAGCTCTCTTCAACTTGTTCTTTGTTTAACATAGAGGATTCTTGTTCAAGAATTCCCTTCTCTTCCATGGGAGGCCATGGAGATATTTTTCTTCATCTTCCTCACAACACAAGCTGAGGCCAAAGCATTCATCTATATCTACTATTCTTGCAACAAGAGAATCTTTGAGTTGTTGGTGTTGCGGTGAGGACCTTAATCACCACTTCCGAAGTTGTTACGTAGAGGAGAGGACATCTCTTTCTAGAGGAATCGAAAAGGAGATTACGGAGCTTTAATTGAGATCTTGGCATTGTGCTATATGTTTCTTCTCATGCCCCGGTGCGGTCCTTCTTCTTACAACGTTATTCTCGGAGAGGGTTTTGCGGTGGAGATCATTTTGTGCACTAGTGAGTGCAATTTTCGGTAACGTGATCAGCCCCTTCACTTGGAGATCATTGGAGGAGGTATCATGGTTTATTGCAACATCTCTTCCCTTCTCCTATGTTGTATTATATTTGGTTACCATGACTGCTGAAACTGCGACATTTTTCTATTTTATGTATTTTAGCCAATCCTTTGGAGGATTGACGCAATAATGTTTTTTTGGGGTTGAGATCTTGCTTCCCCATATTTATTTGAGCATATAATGTCATATATTCTCATTTATATAAGTTTAGAGTCATTTTCCCTCATGTACTACGTAGTTAGAGAGTAGTTGGGTTTATAAAGCAATGTATTCTCTTGTTTATGTACATTTTCCTTAGAGGTTTGATTGCACTCACCTTGAGAGGTATTTTTCTCAAGGAAATTGTATAATATTTTCTTCCACACATTATGTATCATATTTTTACTCTTCTAGAATTATATTTTTCATTCTTTCAACTGCTGTTCATATTGAATTTTTCATCTTCTTTGAAGATTCTCTCATTGAGCATTATTTCGGTACACTTGTTGGTGGGAGATACGGAATAGCACCTTTAGGGTTATTTCTTTGGGCTTAAATTCTGCGGGGAGTTTGTATTATATGTATTCCAAGGCATCCCAACATTGGATTTCCTTATTTTCACAAGGGCTTCCTTATACGGCGTCCTCATGGGCGATTGTTGCGAGAAATTCCTTGAAGGGAATTATTAGTTCTTGACAAGTTCTATTGGCGAGTCTACTAGTGGGCCAAGTAGCCTGCGGATCTCATTCTTCCTTGTGAATATGACATATCCAATACATTACCCAACATTCAATCTCTGAAATAGCTCAGCGTTGATTGTTAATACTCTCCAAGGTGGAGAAATAGGAATATCTCAAGATATTCCGGCATTGTAGAAAATTTCCCCATTTGGGACATTATAGTGGTATCGAGCTTCAAACTTGGCTCGGCCTGTGCAGTTAGAATTTTAGAGAAGAAGAGGCCAAAATGATGTAGAGGATGAGATTTATCTCCTTGATTTTCATATCCGGCAACAACCTCTCCAATGAGGTTTGAGGAGACGAAGAGGAGAAGAGGAAGGACCATGCACTTCCTATTCTCACGGAGAGGAGCGAACGAAGCATGGAGAACACTTGGAATTAAAATTCTAAGTAGTGCTCTGCTTGAATATGGAGAAAACCCTAGAGTCTTCCAGAGACTCATACTCACACTTTTTCGACGAGAAGGAAAGAACTTGGTGGTCCGACCATGGGAGGCATGCAAGGGTTTCTATCTTGCCTGATTTTCTCAAATCTTGATCAAAATATTTGGCCAAAGGAGGGAGGAGACCTCACCACCGGAGGCACATGCCAGTTTTGTTACATTCATGGAGGAGTAGCCTCCACCTTCAGCTATTGAGGCAACCGGCACACTTGAGGAAGAAGGCTCTTGCGGCAACATAAGATCCTTCCGGATCTCTCCCGAGGTGTGCATGAGTTTGCAGCATCTATCATGGAGGATTATACATTATTGCATGTTGGTTTTCTTGAGAGGGGAACTTTTACTACCATGTGCCATTTTGGAAAATAAACCCTCATCATCCTCATGCACTATTGATGAGCCATGCATCATATGTGAGGGAGTGGGGTTTTGAAATTTTGTTATGGAGGAGATTGCATTTCAATGTCCCATGAAATGAAAAAGGGAGAAATTTGTTTTTGGGACAATGGTAGCTCTTATGAAAGAGGTACCAAGTGGTAGGACTCTACTTACACCAAAGAGCGGTACTTTGTGGATTATATGTGCCCGAGCGAATGTGGAGGATCCATGGCACGGGTCCTAGGATCATTTCTGGTGTGCTCTGATGAACAGACGAGAGCATGGGTGCATCATGAAGTGGGATGGAATTTCTTTCCTCATTATTTTCCCATTTCAGATTGGGTATGGTGGAATTATGGGGGAGCAACAAACATTCTTGTTGCTTAGATTTTGTTTGCATGTTGGGGGAGTAAGAGGAGGCACTAGCATAGTCACAAGAGGATTTCTCTTTGATATGGGATGCCCAAGCAACACCTTCTTCATGGGAGGAGCTCTAAATTTGCAGCAACATGATGGGAGGAATATTTGGAAAATATTCATGTCCAAAGAAGGGAGCACTTTTGAGATGAGCGGTGGCTACTCCAAGGCTTGTGGCTTATTTGTCACTCGAGAGCTTGAGTTACTTGTTGGAGTGACTTTCAAACCACTTCAAAATTAATGTACTTGGGGTATGTAGGAGATGAGCAGGATTAATGGAGGAGAGCACTCCTTACCACATTTGACTCTCTTGGCTCGGTTGCACAAGCACAAGAAGAAGGTCTACATGCAGAAATTTTGGGTTCTCTATTGATGCATTTTCATGCATATTCTTTATTGATGGAGGAGTCCACTTGGGAGGGATTTCTAATGGATGCATATCAACATATGCATTATATGCATAGCCCAAGGATGATTATATGGTTGGAACAACCACTCTCCTACTATCTTTGGGTAAAGAGGGACTTTTCACTTGAGCCATTTCAGCCTCGAAGGCCAAAGTACTTGATGAGAGTAAATTTTTGTGACATGCCTTGTACTCTCTTATCTTTATGAGCAGCATATCAGATCAGAGGGATCCTTCCTTCTTGTACATTGTATTTTATTTTACTTATGGTTCATTGCGGCAAAATGATGGCTATTTTAGAAGTGGTTTGTGGGGGGAAGCCACATAGTTTTGGTGTGCACCTTTGGCACCAAATTTTGTTTTCACTTGATCACATCTTGCGGGATGAATGTGGCAGCAAACAAGTGGCTGAAAATACACTAGTTGCTTTCTATTTTTAGGTAGGCCAATGATGCCTTGCCCAGCAGTTCCATGCATGGAACTATATTCACCTCCTTGCTCTCATAAGTTATGCTTCCATGTTCTTGGTGGAACGGCGGTCGAGAGGAAGCAACATTTTGGAGGAGGAAATAAATTTAAGATCCCATTGGGAGTATTATTCCTCCTAATTTGCATCTTGTATGTTTCGAGAGAAGAAATGGGCAGCCCATGATTGCCAAGCTTCATCTCTTTCCTTCATGTGGGAGGAGTTGTTGGAGAGTTCAGAGAATTTTAGAGGAGGAACTTCATGGTTTTTTTTTCTATTTGATGTTGTGGCTTGGGTCTCTCATGAAGACATTTATTTCAACCATATACATACGAAGCCCCACATGTATCATGAGGAGGAGAGAATCATTTGGGTGGATGTGCCCTTTGGGTGAGAAGACCTCCATTTATTTTCTGACCATGTGTTTTTCCATGAAGGGTGAACCATATGATTATTGGATGCTATGATGATGAATTCCAACTCATCACATATGAGATAATTTGGGCAGCTTTATTTGCGGCGTTGGAGGAGATATCTTTGGGGATATAGACTTCATCTTGCCTCTTGGGAGCAACACTATTGCGGCCAAGTTTATTTATCATGAGCACGGGTGGAGAATTACTTCCGGGAGTTGCCTAGTTGGAGGGTGACTCATTTTTCTTGGTTGATTGCTTGAGGATGGAGGATCTACATGAGAATATTTTAGACTCCCTTTGTGAGTGGAGGAATTTTGCGGTTCATCCTTGCTCTGTGAGACAATCAAGTTTTGGGAAGGGAGAGGCCTTAATGTTCCAAATTTTGCAATAAATTATTTGGAACATTAATCTTGCTTTTATTTTAATAAAAGGAATAAAATGAGTGAGGGAACCCATGTATCAATTTAATAAACACTCCTAAGGTGAAAAAGTCACTTAAGTGGCTTGAATGTAACCCCCAAGTGTGAAAAGGGCCAAAGGCAAGTGAGCTAGACCATGGTTGACCAAAGTCAACAACGTACCCTAAGAGGGGAAGCTTACACAAGAAGATTGCGTAGTTGGAGTGGAGGGAAAATTGAAGTGAGAGAAACCTAATCTGAGTGGGGTCCATGCATGCTTTGCATAAAAGATGAAGGAGAGATATTGTGGAATGGTTTTGGATATAGAATTCGAAGTTTAGGCTCTCTTGACTGGTTGTTGTTGCTTACAAGAGGGATTCCTATTCGGGGAACGCCCTTCTCTTCCATGGGAGGCCATGGAGAGATTTTTGCTTCATCTTCCTCACACCATGGCTTGAGTCAAAGTATTCATATACAACTGCGCGTTATTCTTGCAGCAAGAGAACAACTGGAGTTGCTGGTGTTGTGATGAGGGACCTTCATCACCACTTCGGAGTTGTGCAGCAGAGGAGGAGGCCATCTCCTTCTCTTGGAGATCGAAAAGGAGACCAAGGCTTTCATTTCAGATCTTGGCATTGGGCCATATGTTTCTTCTCATGCCCAACACGGTCCCGCCTTCTTCTTACGGCGTTATTCTCGGAGAGGGTTTGCGGGTGGAGCTCATTTTGTGCACTAGTGAGTGCAATCTTCGATAAGGGGATCAGCCCCTTCACTTGGAGATCATTGGAGGAGTTATCATGGTTTATTGCAGCATCTCTTCCCTTCTCCTATGTTGTATTATATTTGAGTTACCACACTTGGCTTCTGCTACCCAACTGCGACATTTTCTATTTTATGTATTTTAGCCAATCCTTTGGAGGATTGACGCAATAATGTTTTTGGGGTTGAGATCTTGCTTCCCCATATTTATTTGAGCATATAATGTCATATATTCTCATTTATATAAGTTTCGGTCATTTTCCCTCATGTACTACGTATTTAGAGAGAGTAGTTGGGTTTATCTGACAATGTATTCTCTTGTTTATGTACATTTTCCTTGGGCTGATTTGCACTCACCTTGGAAAGTCTCTCCAAGGAAATTGTATAATATTTTCTTCCACACATTATGTATCATATTTTTACTCTTTTGGCATTGTATTTTTCATTCTTTCACTTTGTTCATATTGAAGTTTTCATATTCTTTGAAAGATTCTCTCATTGAGCATTATTTCGATACACTTGTTGGTGGGGGATCTGAATAACCTGCTTAGGGTTATTTATTTGGCCTTATAGTATTCTGCCCCGAGTTTGTATTAGATGTATTCGAAGGCATCCCGGCATTGGATTGCCTTATTTTCACATGGGCTTCCTTATACGGCGTCCTCATGGGCAAGCTGTTGTGAAATTCCTTGAAGGGAATTATTAGCTCTTGAAAAGTTCTGACCCAGCGAGGAGTTTGCTGGTAGGTCGGGTAGCTACCGGATCTCATTCTTCTTGTAAATATGACTTATCTAGTAAATTCCCTAGTAGTCAATCTACGAAATAGTTCAATGTTGATTGTTAATACTCTCGGAGGTTGAAAAATAGGAATATCTCAAGATATTCCCAACATTGCGAGAAATTTCCCCATTTAGGACATTACAATATCCACCGGCTCACGGCAAAAGTTGCGCTCACTTCTCGGCCATGTAGGTTATTATAGAAAGTTTGTTCGGAAATATGCGATGATCATAGCACCTCTAAAAGATTTTCTCACGAAGGCGGCCGGGATTCTGTTGCAATGACACAAGCCGAGAGAACATATCTTTGGGTTTGAAGTACTTAGGGCTTAAGCTTGTGTTGGGGGAAGATGTGTAGAAGGCATAGGTGTTTCACGCCAAGCGTAGTAGTGAAGTCACCAAGCGCTACGGAGATGCGAAAAACTAGCCGTTAGCCTGTAACATACGGGTAGTTATCGTTAAAAGGAGCAGTGCCCAGCATTTAATGGGGCAGATTTTGAGATTTTTTTTACCGTTTACACTGATGGTAAGTTCAAGGTCAATTTTACTCTACCATTGGATGCCTGCATAGGTGCTATAAGAAGGGGCCAGTATAGCTCAGACAAGGGTTTCTGTCTCAATGCATAACTTGTACTTATCCTTCTTATCTCACGCGAGCTTGAGGCGTAAGATTTTTTCGGGTCCGCACTATCCCTCTCATGTCGGATCACCCTCCCCCCTACCGGCAGTAGCGCCACCCGAATTCGGGATTTATTTTCCGCGCTAGGATGACTAACCCTGGATCGAGCCCTCGACACCCTGCGCCCCCAAAAAGTTGAGGAAGTAATGGAGATCGGGTTCTGAGGATTAAGAAGTGCCTCGATGCTGTGTCACAAGGAAGGGTAAAGAGTAGGCACAGTGGCTCGAGAAGTCCCCCCAAAGCTGTGAAAATGGGCTTCAGGAAGCCTAGGACCCTCCCCGAGCATACCCGGTCCTCAGCGGGCAACGCCTTAGGCTCGAGCTGCGCAGGGAGGAAGCCCCTCACCTACCAATCGCACTCTCAGTCTGTTTAGCTACCTTCATCTGAGCCGCCGCGAGGCCCTCGACGCGCACACCAAAGAGACCCGCATTGACCTGGACACCTACGCATGCCCAGCGCCGATTAACCCCGGAAAGAAGTCCACGCTTTCCCGAGTGACCCCACGGGAAGCTCTATGAAGTTAAATTCGATGATCACGACTTGCGACTACGACCCCACGAATCGGGAGCAGGGAAAGAGCCTTCTCGCTATTCCCCTTTCGGCTACTATTTCTTATAGCCCTTGTTGCTGGGAAACCCCTACGGAGTCATTCCTCCCACAAGCTCCCCTCCCAGATATGATAACGAAGGGGCCGGTATGCCCATTTACGGGATTCCCGAGGACGTGCAGCGCATAGAAGAGTAACTCAAGTCTTTCCGGGTCCTCTTATAGAGTAGCGTGGCCGCAACTATCAATTCTCGACCTCGATTTCTGTCCCCAATAGTATATGAAAAATACAGAATATCGCAACATTCTAGGTTACCATGAACAACATTTGCCTCCGCATCCATGAGGATAAAACTCGGGCATCTCACTTGCCTTATATGGTAGCATATGTGCAAATTGACAATGTGATTTGCGCTATGGCCTCCGCACTAGAAGATAGGCTTCAAAACTAGCGCACAAGGGGTCTCCACCGGGCACTAGCACGACATAGGGTACTCCCCCACTTGTTATCTACCAAGAAAGCAGAAGCACGGGGAAAGACTCGGGTGCGGCCCCAAAGAAAAGGACACGCGGGCTAAAGTAGACCACCACAAAGAACACCGAGGTACTGCAACCCCAGGGTTGATTCGCGATTGGGCACAAAGGAAGTAAACGTCGAAGGGTACGAAGTGGCATAGTGCGAGCCCTGTCAAGGGACCTCCAAAATAAGCAAGCATGCCCGAGTGGAAGGAACGAGATGAGACAAGTTACATTGACGGACGGGAGATCTAAAAAAAATCGTAGATGTTGTCACACTAGCCACAAAGAAAAATGGGTAACTTAGAGGAACACCGGAAAGGTCTGCGATCAACGCGATCCGGGGAAGAGCTTGAAACCTTGCGGCTGAAAGACAGACACGATATAGACCCGGCGTGGCTCAGGACGAATTCTCATGGCATCTGAGCGGTCAAGCACTAGCCACGAAGAAAGTCATCTCTTTCCTTACCTAGCGCCGCCCTTGTGATCGGTTCACTAGGACCAGGAGATCCGGCTCCAAGCGGTGCAGGGGTGCATTTGAATCTTTCCCAAGCTACCCCACGTAGCATTATAGGGTCTCCACACTGTGGTGTTTCAGGAGATTCACCATCGGGACCAGCAAGTACACCAACAACTTAGCATGGCCGAACAAACCATCGCACAGCAGAACGTAAAATTACTCTTTCTGTCGCACAGCAAGCAGAGCTCGAAACACTGATCCACTAGCTCTGCACAGAGGTTGCAGAAGAAATCCCAACCGCAACCACCCCTAGGCTAAAGTGGAAGGATTGGTCGCAGCATTGAAGGCTTCTAGGACGGAGATGTAGGTCATTAAGACACAATTGGACTAGCAAATCTCTGACTTATAGGCCAAACTGCAACCCGAGACACCCTCAGAGGTACGAGCCAGCACGCTGCGCTAGTAACCGCGGCTACAAACACCATTACAGGACATATTTCTTAGGGAGACCGGTTACTTGAAGATGCCATGTAGCTTTGGACCAAGGTCCAACACGTTCCGCTCCTCTGAAGAACACATATTTCATTAAATTTGGAAGTTTTCCGTCGATCTAGAATTTAGAAATTTTAACTAGATTGACTTTTTTCAAAATGTGGAATTATAAAATCACTTAGTTTACTAATTTTAATGTAGATATTCACCATGTTTTGTGAAAAATTTATCATGGTAAACTATATAAAACAAATTTATATAAACTTGCAAAAGAAAATATTTCACATCTTAATCTTGGATTCCTTACATTATCTCTTTTAAGACTTTTTAGGGTTTGTACTAAAAGCTAAGTTTGTTAAAGTTATCTTAAGAAAATAATGTTGTGTATGTTACTATTATTAACTTTATGAAAATAATGTTGTGTATGTTACTATTATTAAATTTATGAAAATAATGTTGTGTATGTTATTATTATTAACCCATTTAATTATAATATGATATAGTAAATGTCATGTATGTGTTAAGTTACGATTATTACTAAGACAAGGTTGGCACAATTTAAAAGTCTATCGCCTTTGCAACACTTGTAATATGGTTGAAGATGAAAAACCCTCTTAGATCAACTAGTTTATACTCATATTGTATTTAAATTTCAAAATATTTGTGGTGCTACCAACCTTCTTGATCTTTTAACTAAACAAAATTATGATGATATTGAAACACTTATTTTAATGTTTCTTGAGAATAACAATAAAATTCTAAATAATTTTGAGTAATATCTTTATGGCTTCTTATATACCATATTTGGTCTTAGTGAATGATAATCATCATTCTGGCCATCATCATTACATACTATTGTAGGAAGTTTGAACCATTTTAGAGTTGACAGGAGAAAAAACAAATTACGATTAATTTAAATGTTGAATGAGTAGTAGTATAATTTATTTGTTATTTATTATTTGTACTTTTGTGTTAAAAACTAAGTTAATTGATACTTACTTGATGAATAATAGATTAATATGCAAGATATATTAAGTATAAAGGTATTTAATGAAAAATTATCATAGTAATGTGTCCAATATATACCAGCATAGATCCATCTTAAATATCGATTTAACATGAGCCTAGAGGGATTAAATGTTGAATGAGAGTAGTAGTATAATTTATTTATTATTTATTATTTGTAGTTTTGTGTTAAAAACTAAGTTAATTGAGACTTAATGAATAATAGATTAATATGCAAGATATATATTAAGTATAAAGTTATTTAATGACAAATTATCACAGTAGTAATATATATAGATTTAATTTCAACCTAGAGGGATCAAATTTCTTCACGTGCAAACATTTTTCGAGTGAAAAATATAATGTGTTACTTTTCATTGTTTAATTTGTATTTTTGAATGCTAAATAGAGTACATATAAGACCAAACAAAAATTTTAACCATAAATACTTAATTTTTTTTCTATATATAGTTATATATGAAGTTGATATCGACATAAATTAGTTAACATAGATCTTCAAATAGTTTATTTGAATCTCTCGCTGAAATATTTTTGAAAAGTAAAAGATTTAAACATCTGATTCACACATTTTTTTTACTTCTAATTACTTTACAACATATTCATTTTTTCTTTAATTATAGTAAAAAAGATTTAAACATTTGATTCGCACATTTTTTTTTTACTTCTAATTACTTAACAACATATGCATTATTTCTTTAATTATAGTCGAATGTACACATCCCCTCATACTAGGTTGTAGAATGAGCCTCACCTCTCAACTCAATTACTAATCATTTTAATTATCAAAATCAATCATGAATTAGAATAGTAACAAAGTTATACAATTTGATTATTTTCAAATACAAGAGGAAAGAAAGAAAATTGACTAAACTATTTATTACAAATGTTTAGTTTTTATTCCTCGAGTGTTCAAGGATATTATATTGAAAAGAACATATTGACATTCATCTAAAACTTAGATTACTTACATTATTTCTATTATCATTAATATTTATATTGATGTATTAAATTTGACTCGTGAAAAATAGATTTTGTAAAAATATTCTTACCTATAAAGTTATTTAACAATATATTAATATTGTGTTTCTTACTATTATTAACCATTTTAAATTGACACTAACTACTTTTCCTATGTTGAGTACAAATTTATTATACTAGTACAATGTTGTCACCACTTCAAATCTATAAGAGGAAATATTTTATAAGTCTAGTTGTGTTGTTCAATGATCAAAATCAATTTTTTTTATAAATTAGAGTGCAACAAAACAAAAAAATTGATTTATATCAATTATAATAAGAAATATTATGGAGAATCACTTCAAACATTATTCAAAGTGTCTGTCATTTTTTCATTAAGTGTTTAAATGGTTTAGATTAAATAGAATACTAATTAGCTACTCCACTATTGTTTTAATAGACCAAGTTTAGAAGATGTTATTTTTAAATGCATTATTGAATTTGATCATGCATATTTGATATGGTGAGAAGTCATGTTAGTCAAACAAAGCTTTGAAAACTTAAATACTTTATGGCATTGACTTGTCATTTGTATCACCACATGATTACATTGAAATACTAAATAATATAAAACTCCTCCAAAAATAATATGAAGAGAATATTTGATATACAACAAATATTGAGAAGTGGTGTTGGTCAAACAAAGCTTTGAAAACTTAAATGTTTTATGGCATTGACATGTCATTTGTATCACCATGTGATTACAAAGAAATACTAAATAATATAGAACTCCTCCAAAAATAATATGAAGAGAATATTTGATATACAACAAATATTGAAAAGTGTGTCTAAATGTATATTAATAGATCCTTCAAAAAAAAATTATAGTCAAACTTACACATCCCCTCATACTAGGTTGTAGAATGAGCCTCACCTCTTGGGTCAATTACTAATTATTTTAATTATCAAAATCAATCATGAATTATAATAGTGACAAAGTAATACAATTTGATTATTTTCAAATACAAGTGGAAAGAGAAAATTGACTAAACCATTTATTGCAAATGTTTAGTTTTTTTCCCTATAGTGTTTAAGGATATTATATTGAAGAGAGCATATTGACATTTATCTAAAACTTAGATTCCTTACGTTATTTCTATTATCATTAATATTTATATTTATGTATTAAATTTGACTCGTGAATAATAGATTTTGTAAAAATATTCTTACCTATAAAGTTATTTAACAATATATTAATATTGTGTTTCTTACTATTATTAACCATTTTAAATTGGCACTAACTACTTTTCCTATGTTGAGTACTAATTTATTATACTTGTACAATGTTGGCACACTTAAAAATCTATAAGAGGAAACATTTTATAAGTCTAGTTGCGTTGTTCAATGATCAAAATCATTTTTTTATAATTAGAGGGCAACAAAACAACAAATTTTATTTATATAAATTATAATAAGGAATATTAAGGAAAACTCACTTCAAAAATTATTAAAAGTGTCTAAATTTTTTTCAGCAAGTGTTTAAATGGTTTAAATAGAATATTAATTAGCTACTCCATTATTGTTTTAACAGACCAAGTTTAGAAGATGTTGTTTTTAAGTGCATTATTGAATTTGATTATATCCATATTTGATATGGTAAGAAGTCATGTTGGTCAAACAAAGCTTTGAAAACTTAAATATTTTATGGCACTGTCATGTAATTTGTATCACCACATGATTACATTGAAATACTAAATAATATAAAAATCCTCCAAAAATAATATGAAGAGAATATTTGATATACAACAAATATTGAAAAGTGTGCTTGAATGTATATTAATAAATCCTTCAAAAAAAAAATTACATTCATGAATCATATAAACCTAATCTTAAGATATTCGCTTAAGTAGGTCAAGAACAAATTTTACTCCATATTTATTTATCTTGGTCTTCTTGCAATGTTCTTTCTTTGGAATCCATGCCCACAGTGTGGTATTAATTGAAATAGAGCCAAGTTTTGTGTCATCAGGATTTGATATCCAATATTGCTCTAAAAAATTTCTATTTTATTTCCCTAAAATAGGCTTCCAAAAATCAACCTTTACATGAATATTCTCACTTTCATTATCCCGAAAGATGTCTGAGATGGATTTTTCCATCCAAATCATCTCTCCTGCATCCTCATTTCCTGATCTAACTGACAACATCTTTCCTTTCTCAACATCAATCTTTGGATTGAATGTTGGCTTTGGCTTGTTGTATTTGGGTCCAACATATACTGGTTCATCTATTGCATTATCAAAATCTTCATCCATAATCCTTGAGATTACATGGAGCACATTACGATCAACATAACCAATGTGCCTTGTCTTGGGCCAGAAATACTAAAAAGATGAATCACTTCCATCTATTATTCTATGATCATTATAGATTCCATCTAATGTATCAAGAAATCTTTCCCAATACACTACTTTATTTTTCCATTCCTTAGTAACAATTGGTGAATCCTCATTCCCAATAGTGTCTTTCCACATTTTTATGTATGATGGTATCCCTTCCTTTAGTTCTTTGAAATAGGAATTATTCTTTTTGGAATATAATAAAGATGGTTTCCCTATAGAAATTATAGGTCGACCTTCATCATCTATATTCCATAACTCAACTGGTTCTAACCACTCAATATCTCTAATATATTCTTTGTATCTTAGTAATGGAATATCATTAAGTACAAGAAATTGGAAGTATTCAACATTAAGATGTCCAACTAGTGCATTTTTTCCCTCCTTGATGTATTCATTAAGGAAACTTTGAAGTCATAGACCTTGTCAATAAGTGTAGGTGGAAACACTCGATTTTCTTCAATTATGAGATATGTATCCATCATTTCAAGTAAAGAATATATATCTTTAGTTTTTAGGTTGGAAGAAATTCTTCTGTAGGTTCCATATATGTCTTCATGGGTGTGCCACACAAGTAATAATCCAACCTCAATGGTGATGAAGACACCAAGCGCAGTTAAAAGTGATAAAAACATGAAAATATAGCGATTCTTATTATCACTTGTTGCATTGTCCAACTATAACAACAAATGTGGAGGAAGAGCTTTAAAATCAACATTTTGACTCTTTGATCTTCCATGAGATATAAAATCATCCTTGTAAACTTGACATTTTGAGTAAATAGAGGTGTTAAGTAATGCATTTGTAAGTGGGTTTCTTAAACTTCCACTCTTATAAAATAGATCGCCATACATATCAATTTGTGGGTCTTCAAGGTCCCTTAAGCACTTTGCAAGGGATGTAACAGTAAATTTCGATCCCATATGTACAAATGGTAGGGAGAAATGACCAAAACCTCATGTCTTATGCCCATGTGTTAGCATACCTATCAATGACAAACCTAAATTTGTTCCTATAATAGATTTTGATTGTACACGTACCCTTGGGATTGAAGTCTTTGTTTTATCCATTTTATCATGGATAATGCTCAAATACTCCTTTGGAAGCCGCTTTGATATAATTCTATGGGAATAGTAGCAATATCTTCCACACATAACAATATTGTTATCTTTTTTCTGCCTACCTCGTGCCTTTTCTTCCAACTATTTTGTAGTCGTTGAATTCATTTGTGCTTTCAACACAATACATTCACTGCATTTATTGAATTTGGTGTTCTTTGAAAATGCCACATCTCGAAACTTAGTATTCCATATCTTGCTCATTGTTGACTGTGATATTCATGGGTAATTGAGATTTTGAAGAGCCTCATTGATCTCTTTTAACAAATAATTTTGTGTGTAATTCGAAGGAAGCAATCTTAAAGGAGAAGATGTTCCATCTTCTTCAACTTGACATGTTTAGTTTCTTGAAAAATCTGAATTATCCATCACAATTTTGCGCAATATTTCTATGGCTGCCACGGTGTGTCCTTGCGCTTTGCATGTGTTGGTGTTACCATGAATAGCTTTGATATTTCCATGTTGGAAATAATGCTGGTAGTTATAGAATGTGCTTTGAGGAATATTATGTATCGTATACCATGCTTTCTTACAAATAATATTCACATTAAATCTCATGTCCTTTACATTTCTAGCAATAGGTGGTAGGCCATGGCCATGGCTCCTTGACATGATTGTGTTTGAGATGAGTGAATTCAAGACAAATTTCATAATACCATTTTTATTTATGTTTCATACCCCTTCTAGCACATGCAATGGCCTTCCTATCCACATGTTGAAGACAAAATTTTCTACAACATACATCTGTACCAAAAGTTGAATTTCTTTCTCTTCATCTACTTTTGTTTGACATTTTGAAATTTTTGTTGTAGCCATAACTCATTTATTCCTTTTATATGGCCTTGTTACATGCATATCAATTGAGTTTATATATTTTTCATTACAAAGATACCCATCCCATTTTTTTAAGAGATTTGTGTCCTCTATAACATCCCATATCACAATTTCCTTGGGTGGCTCCTTGAAGTTTTCCTTAACCCTTAATATCACACCGTTGTTTTACACCAAATTATTTATTGACCATGTAATCAAGCAATGTATAGACTTATCCCAAATTCTGCATATTTCACAATTTCCATCTATCTCTTCCAAAAAGACAAAAAACTCCATTTCACCTAGTGTTTCACCTTCAACAATGTCATCCTCGCGGACATTAACTAACATTCCTTTGGAAATGCACATGCTTGTTCCCATGAATTCATGTGTAAGATAAAACTTCGTACATATGAATCTAACCCTATGTTGGGGAATATTTATGGCATGATCATGACAGTGAGGTTCCAAATCTAATTCTGGCCAAATCTCATAAGATTCCAATGCACCCCTTAGTGTATGCTCAAATCTTATTGGATGTGGTAGAGCAACATCATGTTTTAAAACCTTCTTAATTTTAACCACTATGCATCCTTTCTTTACCATCTTTCCATGCACTTTATGCCCAAGCTCTATATTGAATATGGAGCCTTCACCCACCTTCACTCCATGTTGCAGAAGATCTACCTTGTCTCCAATAGAAAATGTAGTAGAAACATTTGCACCTGTAGACAAATATAAATAAGGTTAGTATTTACTCAAAAAAAAAGTATTATACTATCAATAATATTTGAACACGTGCTTCAATATTTTGATTTACCTATGTTGTGCCTCAAATCCATGATATTCGATGCATGGATGTCCCCTTCATCAACATACTCCCCAATCAAATGTCGTTGAGTGACATCAATTATCAAAATTGCAACATAACATGCATTAACCCTTTCTCTGACATTAAAAGTTATAGACTCTGTAGATTCGACCCTTCCTAGCCCAACGACTTGATCATTAATAAGGAGATCAACACAATCCCCTTTTTCTATATTTTCCATTCTAGCTTGTACCAATTCTGTAACAACAATTAAACCATGAATTGTAATTAAAAGGTTGAACCATGTAAAGTGTTATTTTATATTTTCGCAAAAACACACAACTTTGAAAAAAGTAATATATATGCAATGATTTAAATAGTATAGTAGTCATATTGTATGTAATGAAACATTGTTCCCCACCATCTAGTGCCTACTACCAAAAATTACTTTACATGCAAATTACACAAAAACATATATGAAGACCATGCAATTAGAGATGTAGATAGTATCATAGAATGAAAAATATTAGCTCATATCAAACCACCAAGTTCCTATTTAACTTTAGAAATGACACTTGTATTCTTAATGCATATGTATGAATAATGATCATAAGAAATTTGTAGATGTTGAAGAACCAAAACATGGTTCATTGGAAAATATAAGAAATTCCAAGATTGATGCTACATAAGATGTCTAAAAGCCCCATGAAAAGGAGAAATTATTTTTTCACTTAGGGAGGATGTTTGATTTTTGAACTTGATAATCAAAAGCCAAACTTGAGTTGTTCTTCCAAATGAAAGTTTTGAATGACAAATATCATCTCATATCAAACCACCAAGTTTCTATTTAACTTCAAAAATTACCCTTGTAGTCTTAATGCATGTGTATGAATAATGATCATAAGAAATTTGTCGAAGTTGAAGAACCAAAACATGGTCTTTTGGAACATCTAAGAAATTTCGAGATTGATGCTACATAAGATGTCTAAAAGCCCCATGAAAAGGAGAAATTATATTTTCACTTAGTGAGAATGTTTGATGTTTGAACTTGATAATCAAAAGCCAAACGAGAGGTTTTCTTCCAAATAAAAGTTTTGGTACTATAAATACTAGATAATTCTCATTTTTATTCTAAAAGAAAATATATTTCATTTTACAAACCTTTAGTTCCAATGTTAGCACTCCCTACCTATACACATCTAAGGACATACTATTTAGGATGGATACAAAGGGATGTTAACTTTAGGTCCTCAAAAAGTGTAGATTTGAGTTTTCCTATATTTTTATGTTGATGAGGAAGAGTCTTATCTTAAGCATCCAAACATTAGTGAAATTGTTTTTAGTAGTTCATAACTATACAACAAAATAGAGAGAAAAACAATACATGTTAAAACATTGTGCTTGATACTTTAAAGTTGCATACATTTGCATCGGAAGCAAAATATAGTATACCTTAATATTACATTTATTCATAAACTTCAAAATTATACAAAGATCACATTATTCTCCATGGATCAAATAATTATGATTGGATTATTGTGTTTGTACCAAAAGGAAAGCTATACCATTATCATTCCTTCCAACTCAAGCACAAATGTAGTGCCAACAACAACATATATCTATATGTGATTCTTTTGCACTGTCATTGATCTCCATAAATTGTTCCAAATTCAATAAAAGGGCACATCAAAAGCTATACATCTAACCATTGTGATTATTGAGACAATTTCACCCCTAGAGCATTGGTTGCATAACTGTAATGGTGTCTAGAAGAAGCTAGTAATCACTAGGTATCCTTCTTGCATAATCACAAATGCACTGCTAAGAACAATATCAGAGCACTAACCTTGGTGAGGGTGAAATCTTGATAGTTTTCCATTTGGAACAAGAACAAAGAAATCTAGTGCATTCTATAATTCCTTCTAACACAAATACAAGCACATTTCCAACAATAATGTTGCATTGCGATAAAATCTAACAGATGCAAGATTTACTTCTATCACAAACACAAACACAGTTTCAACAATAAAATTGCAAGATGAAGGAAATTTAACACATTATAACCTTCCTTCTAGCATAACAACAAACATATTTCTAATAACAACATTACATTATGAAGGAAATATAGTGTGTGCTAGCTTTCCTTCTATCACAAGTAGAATCTCATTTCGAACAACAACATTGCACCTCAAATGAAAGCTAAAAATCAATATCATTCCTTCTATTACAAACATAAGCATGTTGCTAGAAGCAACATTACATGGTCAAATAAATATAGCACATGCTAGATTTCCTTCTAGCACAAACATAAGCACATTGCCAACAACAATATTCTAAGGCGAACGAAATCCACCACATGCTAAATATCTTTCTAGCGTAAATAGAAGCATGTTACTCACAAAAAAAATTCAAAGTAAAAGAAATCTTACACATTCTAGAGTTTCTTCTAGCACAAATACAATCACAGTGCCAAAAACAACATTGCAGGGTGGAAGATCTCTAACATTTGCTTGATTTACTTCTAGCACATTGCCAACAATAAAATTGTAGGGAAAACAAAATCCAATGCATGATAGAATTCCTTCTAACACAAACACAAGTAAATTTCCAACAATATTGCATTGCAAAATAAATACAATGCAGGTTTTATTTCATTCTAGCACAAATACAACCATGTTTCCAACAACAATATTGCATTGTGAAACAAATCTATTGCATACTAGGTTTTATTCTAGTAAAAACAAAAGCACGTTGCTAACACCAATATTGCATTGCAAAAAAAATTTAGTGCATCTCCCACCATACACAATCATATTTGCAACATCAATATTGTAGGGTAAAAGAAATCTATATCATGCTAGATTTTCTTCTATCACAAACATAACCATATTTCCAATCATAATATTGCAAGGTGAATTAGATCTAACATGTTATTCTTACTTATATCTCAAACACAAACATGTCACCAATAACAACATTGCAAGATGAATGAAATATAACATGCGCTAGTTTTCCTTCTCTCGCAAACAAAAGCACATAACAATATTGCGGGGTGAAAGAAACATACTGCATATTAGATTTTCTTCTAGCACAAACAAACATATTGTCAAAAATACCTTATGCAAGACAAGAAATCTGTGGTGTGGTAGATTTCCTTCTAGCACAAACACAAACACATAACATTGTAGGGGTTAAGAATCTAGCGCATGGCAGATTTTGTTATAGCATGAACACAAACATATTACAAACAACATTCTAGGGCAAAAGAAATCTAGCACATGCTATATTTCCTTTTAGCACAATCACAAGCACATTGCCAATAACATCATTGTGGTGAAGGACATATAGCGCATACTAGATTTCCATCTAGCACAAACAATTGAATTTCCAACAACAACATTGCAATGCGAGAGAAATCTAGTGCACACTATATTTCCTTTTAATGCATATACAAACACATTGTCAATAAGCTCATAGAAGGGTGAAAGAAATGTAATGTATGCTAGATTTCCTTCTAGCACAAACACAAACACATTACAACATTTCTATATAAAATAAATCTAACACATGGTAGATTTACTTCTAGCTCAAACAAAAGCATATTGTTAACAACCACATTGCAGTGAAAAAGAAATCTAGTGCATGTTAGATTTCTTTCGAGCCAAAATTGAAGCATGTTGCAAATAAAAACATTGCAAGGTGAAGAAAATCTAACACGTGCTAGATTTACGCATAGCACAAACACAATCACACAACAACATTGTAGGGTGAAAGAAATATAGTGTGTTAGATTTGCTTTTAGCATAAACAAAATCAAATTGCCAACAACAACATTGCATGGAAACAGATATCTAGAACAACTTCTATCACAAACACAAGCACATTTCCAATAACAACATTGCAAGATAAAAGAAAATTAATGCATGTTACCTTTACATGTAGTAGAAATACAAGCATTACCAACAACAACATTTCATGCCAAAAGGAACCTAGCACATGTTATATTTCCTTTGAACACAAACACAAGCACATTGCCAAGGTGAAGGAAATCTAAGACGTGCTAGATTTCCTTCTATAATAAACAACAAAATTTACAACAACAATATTGTAGAGAAAAATAAATCTAGCACAACTTCTAGCCCAAAAACAAACACATTTCCAATAACATTTCCAAGGTGAAGGAAATCTAACACGTGCTAGATTTCCTTCTACCATAAACAACCAAGTAGACAATAACAATATTGCAGAGCAAAAGAAATCTATCATAGTTTCTAGCCCAAACACAAGCATATTTCCAATAACAACATTGCAAGGTGAAAGAAATTTAATGAGTGTCAGTTTTCTTCACATTGCAATAACAACATTCTAGGGCAAAATATATCTAGCACATGCTAGATTTCCTTTTAGCACAATCACAAGCACATTGCCAATAACATCATTGTGGTGAAGGACATATGGCGCATACTAGATTTCCGTCTAGCACAAACAATTGAATTTCCAACAACAACATTGCAATGTGAAAGAAATCTAGTGCACACTATATTTCCTTTTAACGCATACACAAACACATTTTCAATAAGCTCATAGAAGGGTGAAAGAAATATAATGTATGCTAGATTTCCTTCTAGCACAAACAAAAACACATTACAACATTTCTAGATAAAACAAATCTAGCACATGGTAGATTTACTTCTACCTCAAACAAAAGCATATTGTCAACAACCACATTGCAGTGAAAAAGAAATCTAGTGCATGCTAGATTTATTTCGAGCCAAAATTGAAGCATGTTGCAAATAAAAACATTGCAAGGTGAAGAAAATCTAACACGTGCTAGATTTACGCATATAGCACAAACACAAGCACACAACAACATTGTAGGGTGAAAGAAATCTAGTGTGTTAGATTTTCTTTCATCATAAACAAAAGTAGATTGCCAACAACAACATTGCATGGAAAAAGATATCTAGAAAAACTTCTATCAAAAACACAAGAACATTTCCAATAACAACATCACAGGATAAAAGAAAATTAATGCATGTTAGCTTTACATCTAGCACAAATACAAGAAACTACCAACAACAACATTTCATGCCAAAAGAAACCTAGCGCATGTTATATTTCCTTCGAACACAAACACAAGCACATTGCCAAGGTGAAGGTCAATTTGGTTTTTTATTATAGAAGGAAATATAGCACATTGCCACGTGCTATATTTCCTTCTATAATAAACAACCAAATTGACAACAACAATATTGTAGAGCAAAAGAAATCTACCACAACTTTTAGCCCAAACACAAACACATTTTCAATAACATTGCCAAGGTGAAGGAAATATAACACGTGCTAGATTTCCTTCTATCATAAACAACCAAATAGACAACAAAAATATTGCAAAGCAAAATAAATATAGCATAGTTTCTAGCCCAAACACAAGCATATTTCCAATAACAACATTGCAAGGTGAAAGAAATTTAATGACTATTAGTTTTACACGTAGCACAAATACAAGCATACTACCAACAACAACATTGCATGCCAAAATAAATCTAGTTCATCCTATATTTCGTTTTAACACAAGCACAATCACATTGCTAGTAAGAACATTCCAAGGTGAAGGAACTCTAACACATGTTAGATTTCCTTCTATCATAAACAACCAGATTACCAACAATAAAATTGCATTGTGAAAATTCCTTATAGCATGTCGATAAAAATATTGCAAGGTGGAAAAAATGTAAGGTGTGCTAGTTTTGGAAATATTGAGAGGGGAGTTGAATCAATATTTCTATATAATTTTTATATTATGCCAGTTAAAATCATCAGTTAAACCAAAACACAAGATGTGCAATAAGAAAATAATTTTATTAATGAATTTGAGGACTCTAAAAACCCAACCTCCAACTTGTACAACAAAGTATTTAATTCCTTCATGGCTTCAACCCTGAATGAGGACTCTAATATTCAACTACAAATCCAAGCTCCAACCTTGTATGACGACTCCAATCCTCTAGGGATCCAACCCTCTCAGTTTGCTTCAATCCCTTAAGGTGACTACTTCAAGACCTCATCAAAAACTTCAAATACTTCTAAAAAATGTATCCAAGATAGGTCTGGAAATATACCTCTACAAAAACTTCATGTCCTTTTCAGCAAAAATTTTATGGTTGCACCCACAAAACATTTCTTCAAGTGTTGATCTTCAACTATGCTCCAAGGATGACTACTCCAACAAAAAAAGTCTTTAAGTGCTGGTCTTCAACTATACTCCAAGGGTGATTGCTTCAACAAAACAACTCTTCAAGTGTTGGTCTTCAACTATGCTTCAAGAGTGACTATTGTTTCAACAAATGCTTGAATAATGCTCAATTAATTTCATCATGAATGAACTCTACTGTCAACTCAAAATATTCTCAAAGTATGTTATCATTTTATCATTCGATGAAGGTGCCTCCTAGGCTCTTCATATGTACTTTAAAGAATGTCCTTCGATCTGCAAGGATTGCTTTACTTTTGTTTCAAATTTGACTTGATATGTTGATCAAGCATGTTAAGGTGTAATATTCCTAATGGAAAAAATAACAGTGATAACAAAAACATGCAATAAACCCAACACAAAAAAAATTCAGCAAACGCCCATAAAACATAAATGCTCCAAACACACCAAAATGGGCAATTTTTTTATAAGATCTTGCTGGAGTACAATAAAAAATAAAAAATAAAAATAAAAATAAAATGTGTACCCTGGCTTTCACAAGGCAAGCTACAAGCCTCAGGTGGATTTTTTATCAATGCCAAACTGTTGCTAGAAATTTTCCACTAAAAATATGCATTGGCCTTGTGGTTTTTGCACTGTTGGCTGTGTTGATACCCTGATTTTCTCTATCCTAACTGCTTAGAAAAATTCTAATAAATTAGTCATATAATCTTTGTCAAAAATCCAGAAAAACCCAGAAAGGTTTTTCCCTAGTTTTGATGCACCAAAAATGGCCCCAAATTCCTTGACCCTCCTGTAAGTGCAGAAAACTAGAACTGTGACTGATGTTGGAATGAATGTCCCAAAATAGCTGGAAATTTTTACTTGATTGCACCCCAAACCAACCCCAAGAAACCCATCTCTCAAAATCCCTTTAGAAGCCACCCCGCAATTGTGCATCCACAATGATTGTGTAGTTTTTGGGTCAGATGATGTAATTTCTCCTCTGGAAAATTAGTTTGATGTTGTATGTTGAATTCTACCCTTGCAAATCTTCCCCCTTTTTCCTAGAATTGACCAAAAATTACTTCGACAATGTTGCAGCTCCCAACTCCAGCTCTTCCTCCTCAACCCTCTGCGTGGCCTCCTGAACTCCTCAAGTGTTGGTCTTCAACTATGCTTCAAGAGTGACTGTTGTTACAAAAAAGGCTTGAATAATGCTCAATTAATGTCATCATGAATGCACTCTACTGTCAACTCAAAATATGCTCAAAGTATGTTATCATTTTATCATTTGTTGAAGGTGTCTCCTAGGCTCTTTTTGTGTGCTTTAAAGAATGTCCTTCAATCTACAAGGATTACTTTACTTTTGTTTCATATCTGACTTGATATGTTGATAAAACATCTCAAGGTGTAATATTCCTAATGGAAAAATTAACAGTGATAACAAAAACATGCAATAAACCCAACACAATTTTTTTCAACAAACGCCCATAAAACATAAATGCTCCAAACACACCAAAATGGGAAAATTTTATTATAAGAACTTGTTGGAGTACAATATATTAAAAAATATATATATTGCACCTTGGCTTTCACATGGTAAGCTACAAGCCTCAGGTGGATATTTATCAATGCCAAAATGTTGTTGGAATTTTCCCACAAAAAATCTACATTGGCCTTGTGATTTTTGCACTGTTGGTTGTGTTGATACCCATATTTTCCCCCTCTTAACTACTCAAAAAATTCTGATAAACTAGTCATGGAATCCTTGTCAAAAAACTAGAAAAACCCAGAAAGGATTTACCCTGGTTTTGATGCTCCAAAAACGGCCCCAGATTCCTTGACCCTCCTCTAAGTGCAGAAAACTAGAATTGTGATTGATGTTGGAATTAATGTCCCAAAATGGCTAGAAAATTCTTCTCGATTGCACCCTAAACCAACCCCAAGAAACCTAGCTCTCAAAATCCCTTCACAAGCCACCCCGCAATTGTGCATTCACAATGATTGTGCAGTTTTTGGGTAGGATGATGTAGTTTCTCCTCCGGAAAATTGGTTTGTTGTTGTATGTTGAATTCTACCCTTGCAAATCTTCCTCCTTTTTCCTAGAATTGACCAAAAATTACTTCGAAAATGTTGTAGCTCCCAACTCGAGCTCTTCCTCCTCAACTCTCTATATGGCCTCCTGAACTCTTTAAGTGTTGGTCTTCAACTATGCTTCAAGAGTGACTTTTGTTTCAAGAAAGGCTTGAAGAATGCTCAATTAATGTCATCATGAATGCACTCTACTATCAACTCAAAATATGCTCAAAGTATGTTATCATTTTATCATTCGATGAAGGTGTCTCCTAGGCTCTTCTTGTGTGCTTTAAAGAATGTCCTTTGATTTACAAGGATTACTTTACTTTTGTTTCAAATTTGACTTTATATGTTGATCAAACCTCTCAAGGTGTAATATTCCTAATGGAAAAATTAATAGTGATAACAAAAACATGAAATAAACCCAACGCAAATTTTTTCAGCAAACGCCCATAAAACATAAATGCTCCAAACACACTATAATGGGAAAATTTTATTATAATATCTTGTTGGAGTACAATATATATATATAATAATTGTGCACCCTGGCTTTCACAAGGCAAGCTACAAGCCTCAGGTGGATGTTTTATCAATGCCAAATTGTTGCTGGAATTCTCCCACTAAAAATCTACACTGGCCTTGTGATTTTTGCACTGTTGGTTGTATTGATACCTAGATTTTCCCCCTCCTAACTGCTCAGAAAATTCAGATATATCAGTCATGGAATCCTTGTCAAAAACCTAGAAAACCTCAAAAAGGGTTTGCCCTAGTTTTGATGCTCCAAAAATGGCCTCAAATTCCTTGTCCTTCTAAGTGCAGAAAAACTAGAATTGTGACTGATGCTAGAATGAATGTCCCAAAATGGCTGGAAAATTCTTCTCAATTACACCCCAAACCAACCCCAAGAAACCCAACTCTCAAAATCCCTTCACAAGCCACCTCACAATTGTGCCTCCACAATGATTGCGTAGTTTCTGGGTAAGATGATGTAGTTTCTCCTCCAGAAAATCAATTTGATGTTGTATGTTGAATTCTACCCTTGGAAATCTTCCTCCTTTTTCCTAGAATTGACCAAAAACTACTTCGACAATGTTGCAACTCCCAACTCCAGCTCTTCCTCAACTCTCTGCGTGGCAACCTGAACTGTGTCTTAGTTGGCCCAGAAACCATACCACATGTGTGGCCCTCTTTCCAACTCCTGAAACTGATGAAGAATCCTTCCTAGGGTGGTACTCTAGGAATTTGATGTTGTATGTTGAGCTTCCTCCTTGGGAAACTCTTGTGTTGAACAACACTATGTAGCTCTGCTAAACAACTAGAGCAACACTTCAATTATCAAATTATCAAAAGGCTTCTAATGTTGCTTCCTCTCTCCTATTTATATTTTTTGTTCATTTCCTCCACGTGGGCCCCTCACTAGGAAATTAAAACCTATTCCCTTGGCCAAACGATTTCTCCCTCCTCAAGGAGTGCATATTAGTTTGGGAGGTGGCCCCCACATTCCACTAAGGCAAACATTTCAACCCCTTTGTCCTATGTTTGTAATATTCCCAATTAGCCCAAGCTAATGGGAATATTCAATTTTGCTTTGTCTTATTTTTATTTTCATGTTGATGAATAAAATATGAGGGAGGAAATGTAAAACTCCTGAAAATAATGAATAAATCAATGCCCATGTGAACAAGGATAAATCATGGCCATGAAAATAAATCACTTGCAGTTGTGAAAGGGGTTGGAGCTGTGAGACTGGGTCAACCTTGACCAAATCTATAATGCTCTCTAGATTCAATGTACCTCATGAAGGGACAATGAAGTTCTAGAAGGAGTTCCCCCTCATGTGAAAGGTGCTAACTCATCAAGGTGGTTTAGGGTTTGCAAAGGCTTTCATCTTATAAAAGGAAGGCGAAGGAAGAAAAATAAGGTTGTTGATTGATTATATTTCTGAGTATCTTGTCTGCTTAGACAAATACTACTCTCTACTACTTAGTAGAGAATTGTGTTACTTAGCACTTGGAGTTCCTATGCAGGGATTTCACCTCTTCCTTCGAGGAATCTTGGAGGAGTATTTTCTAATTTGATCCACTATCAAGCTTGAGGCCAAGCCCTACTTCCAATTGTAGAACAGATCTAGTGAGGGATTGTCTGCTTTTGTAAGCTGCAGCAAGTGGGATTCTAGATCTGTAGAGATCTAGCTGGTTTTGGGAGCCTCTTCTCATGGAGTGTGTCTTTTAACCTCCTGGAAGAGTGCCTTTCCTATTTGTACTTCATATCTATATCTTGGCAGCTGGCCATCTATGTTATCCAAGCTACAACGTAGTTTTCATTAAGGAACTACGTTATTTTCATATGAGATTCCTCATGGTGTTTGATCACAGTTTTGATGAGAGATCTCTGGTGCTGGGCTTTGCCTTTGATCCAGGTGGATATCGGTGACCACCCACCTAATCCATTTGGACCCACACCATCAATTCTTGCAGCTTTTCACATTCAACACCACTTACTATTTTTAGCAGGTTTTCGGGTCCTGCACTCCAAGAGCCATTTTTGGGCCTTAATGATCTAGGTGGATATTGGTGGCCACCCACCTATCCCATTTGAACCTCCACCATCAGTTCGTTCAGTTTTTAAGTTGCAGCACAACTTACTATTTTTAGCAGTTTTTTGGGTCCTGAACTTCCAGAGCTGTTTTGAGGCCCTAAACGACATTTTTTGTGAAAACTGGGAGTAGCATGGGTCGTATACTAATTTTCCCCACTCAAAAGTTGTATTCCTCAGATATATCTTTCTAACGAGCTATTGAGCGCATCAAACAGAGATCGGATGCCAAAGTTACGTCCCCGGGAAGTTGAACCACTAACTTACCCAAACGGGGCCCATAGTTTTGGCGCTTCATCTCCTAGGGTTTGGTTTTTGGATGTTTAGAGTTCTCCATTGTTTCTCAATAATAAATAGGCCCTCGAGCCTCATTGTAACGCAGTTCAAAGGTCTGTAGCCACCACATCTCTTCTCAGAGATTCGCTACCGGCACCCTAGCCATTTTATTTCCATTATGTCTGTAAGCATATTTCTGTTATTTGATATTAATGAAATGACAAATTATTTCTACTGCATCTCAATGTTTATGGTTATTTCTGTATTCTTTTACATTCTTTCATAAATCCGGATCAGTGTTATCAAAGCAGTCTGATCTTTCTTTGTTTTTCTTTGCATGTCCCCAACGCGGTCAGGGTATAAGGAGTTAGGGCTCGATTTGGTTGAACCCTTGCAAGATCAGCCTCGCAAACCCTGACGACCTCCCATGGCAAAATAAAAGAAAGACGAGGGAGAAAGAGATCCTATCAAAATATTGCTCGAGGAGGCCCTCGAGAAACAAAGGAACGCGATGATGGATAACTTTGCTCAGATCCTTCAACGACTGCCCACCTATGGCGCATCTGCATCCAACAACCACTCTAGAGGCGCCACTCCCTTCAAGGTATAGGTAAAATTTGATATTCCTGTATTTGAAGGCCAAAAAGATGCAGACACCATAGATAGATGGTTGAATTTTCTAGAAGGGTATTTCTCAGTCCATGATTTCTCTGACCAAGAAAAGATTATTTTTGCACTCCTCAAAGCCGCCCCCCATGTCAAAGACTAGTGGGAAACCTACTGTGAGCAAGACGATGAAGGTGAACCCTCTCTGTTCTCGGCCACACCCACTTGGAATTCTTTCTGAGATTGCATCAAGGAACAATACTACCCCGTGGGGAGCTATGAGGAAAAATACATCCAATGGACCACGCTGCGGCAACAAAGGGATCAAGATGTGCAAGAACTGATGAATCTGTTCCATACCCTACGCACAAAGTTTGGGTATTAAAGATTCAGAGAGACATTTGGTGCTCAAGTACTGCAGCTTTCTACATAAACACATTTAAAAGGAAATGGAGTTCCTCGACATTACATCGCTTGGCACAACATATCGCTATGCCGCCAAGATCGAGCAGAAATTTAAGTAGAAGAAGCAAGACTTTGGATCTAGGAATCCGAAAGGTGTCCTCGAACCGAAGAACAAGGGGTAAGGCCAATATGGTGCAACTCAGAACAACACCACAATTCAAAAAAAGGACACAGGGAAGTAGTGTGAATTTCATAATAGCCCCACTCATAGAACAAACGAGTGTCGAGCCAAACAGTCATTGGTGGTGGAACTAAAGGCACCCGAATCAGATGCATTTTCTGATCCTGAGTTAGAACCAGACAAAGGCAATGAAAAAGGGAAGTAGGTCATTGATGCAGATCCCAGTGCCATTGTTGCCACAACCAAGATCCAAAGGGAGGACCCAGTGGATCCAGAGGAGGGGGAGTGCCTCTTCCATTCGCAAATGTGGGTGAAGGGTTTTCTGCTGCAATTTCTTGTTGATAACGGAAGCCAAAAGAACCTCATTTCAGTAGTGGTCGTGAAGCGACTCGGCCTACTGACCATAGCACACCCACAACCATATACCATCAGGTGGCTTCACCCAAGGAGAGATATCTGCATCCGCCAACAATGCCGCCTTCCGTATAGCATCAAGCCATTCACGGATGAGGTATTATGTGATGTTGCTCCTCTTGATGTAGCTAATGTATTATTGGGCCAACCATACTTGTGGAGTCAACATGCTGTGTATGAGTCTAGGCCTTGTGCTGTTATTATTACTTTGGGAAATAACTTGTACACGATACCGGAGGTAGTATTGCCTCCTGTCATCTCTTTAACTATTGCAAAACAACGCAGTAAGATTGTTTCCCAAACCAGGAAATTGATTTTCCTTACAATTCGTTCACAGGGAAAGAAGAATATTGTGGCCACAACCTCGAAAAAGGGCTCTCCTACACGGTTGCAGTAGATGGACAAATTCATGGAGGAATATGAGGAAATTTTCTCCTCACTCACAGAGGTTCCTCTACACTATCAAGAAAAGCATTCCATTGATTTGACCCCCAACGCACTACCGCATGATGTTGCCATACCTCCTACAAATACACATACAGAATCCACACATGTACTGTATGAAGCTGATAAAGAAACCAAATTCACTAAACGCATCCAGCATGTCTGCCCACAGGTCCATGATACCCAGTTCAATAGAATTTGCTTCATCTCAAGGAGGATCTCAACGTAATGGGGACCATTGCTTCCTAAGGAGGGAGGAATGATCTAAGTGGATATTGGTGTTCACCCACCTAATCCATTTGGATCCACACCATCAATTCTTGTAGCTTTTCACATTCAGCACCACTTACTATTTTTAGCAAGTTTTCAGGTCCTACACTCCCGGAGCCGTTTTGGGGCCTTAATGATCCAGGTGGATATTGGTGGCCACCCACCTATTCCATTTGAACCTTCGCCATTATTTCGTTCAGTTTTTAAGTTGCAGCACAACTTACTATTTTTAGTAGTTTTTTGGGTCCTGAACTTCCAGAGCTGTTTTGAGGCCCTAAACGATGTTTTTTGGGAAAACAGGGAGGAACATGGACCATAGACCCATGTTTCTCACTCAAAAGTTGTAGTCCTCAGATAGATCTTTCTAACGAGCTATTGAGCGCATCAAACGGAGATCGGATGCCAAAGTTATGTCCCTGGGAAGTTGAACCACCAACTTACCCAAACGGAGCCCATAGTTTTGGCGCTTCATCTCCTAGGGTTTGGTTTTTGGAAGTTTAGAGTTCTCCATTATTTCTCAATAATAAATAGGTCCTCGAGCCTCATTGTAACATATTTCAAAGTTCTGTAGCCACCACATCTCTTCTTAGAGATTCGCTACCAGCACCCTAGCTATTTTATTTCCATTATGTCTGTAAGCATATTTCTGTTATTTGATATTAATGAAATGATGCATTATTTCTACTGCATCTCTATGTTTATGGTTATTTCTATATTCTGTTGCATTCCTGCGTAAATCCGGATCAACCTTCCACTTTGGTGATCCATGGATTAGCTTCCTTATCCATTTTCTGTTTAGATCTGATCTATTGTAATGTAATGTTATATTCAGAAATTACTGCAGCATTTTACAGATCTGCAACTTAAAACTCATATCTACTCTTGTTTATGCATGATTTGTTCAAAACCCCAAGGGGATATTGTAAATAAGACTATCTAGTTTCCAGATCTGAAATAGATTTGATGTTTTTCCCACTGATTTTTCCTAGATCTAAGTTGTAACTCCTTTAAATAACCCTGTTGAGCCATTTCTGCAGTTGTATGTGTTGTAGCTCTCTTTTCTGAGGATTTATTTCTCTATTGCCTCATGTATTCTACTATATACTGAAATAGTTTCATTATAATTCTGATTTGCTGTTGTAAATCCATAATTTAATCATATTTGATGCCCTCATACTCATATTGTCCAAGACTGCGTTATTTTTGAAGCAGTTTGTTGTGTATAGCTGCAGCCCCTCTTGTAGGGTGTTTTTCAGCTAGACTAGGTGGTGGGAGATCTGTTTACCACACCTAGTTTGATTTGTTTTTGCTCCCCTTTTGGATCTAGACCCCAGATCTGCTGATCTAAGGGATCCAAGGGCTGTAAACTCATTTCTGTACATCAATCTCCCAGGAGTGTGTTATTTTAGCAGGCTTGTTGTGTTATTCTGGATCAGGGATATTACAATGGTATCAAATCATCTTTCTTGGCACAGCCTATGCATTCTTGGAGCCAATATGTCTTTAGAAGGAGGATATCCTCTCTCTAATAGAAAGAAGAGGTATCATAGTAGAAGACAGAAGAAAAATGATTGCACCAAAGACAAAGAAAGCAATGATGAAACCCCTTTGTATGGAAGAATAAGAGGAGTAGAGTTCTCTAGCATTCTTTCTCAATCTTTGCATGAGCTAAAAGGAGGAATCAGGGGACTGAGGAATGAAAGACAAGTAGACCTCCTCAAAGGGTTTGCACATGAAGAAAGCCCCACTACTTCATATGATGTGTGTGAGCATTCAGCCACACAATCTGTTCCACAACGTGGTAGCATGCCTTCTTTCTTGTCAAAGGGAGGAGGAAGAGGAGAAACACCAAAGGAGGGATCTCTTGGTGAATATCTCCAAGAATATGAATCTCAATTAGAGAGATTCAAAGAGAATCTCAGTTTCCCAGAGTTCTGTCAACTCAGAGAAGGAAGATCCTGCAGCTACAGTAGGAGGAAAGGGTGCATGCAACACACTTTGGATAGATTCTCTCTATCTACATTTGATGGATCACCTAAAGACTCAAGCAAGTCTTGGGTAAAGAAGCTTAAAACATAATTTCAGCTGCATCAAGTATCAGAAGAAGAAGCCTTGAGAGTGGCTTAGCTGCATCTTCAATGGAAGGCTTATGCTTGGTGGCTGTTTGAGTCTTATTCCTTGAAAGGGAGGAACATCTCTTCTTATGCAAGATTCACTAGGAGACTAGTGGAAATTTTTGATGAGAGACATTTTGAGACTTCTTGGGGGGAGCAGATCAAGCCCAAGAAATCTAAATCCTTGCATGAGTTGGAAGATTCCATGGAGCCAACTCCAGTCCTAAACATTGTTGAAGGGGTTGAATATTTGCTGCACTTTGTATCAAAGGCAAAGGCCCCAATTTTGCAAGATCTCTTTTCCCAAAGAGAATACTTTAGGATTCTTTCCTCACTAAGATATCAAGACAAAGGATCTCTTGATGATGAAGCATTCTCCACTAATAGGGATAAGGGAGAGAGAGAGAGAGCAAAGAAGATCCTTCAGCGCAGTGCAAGAAGGAGGAGATCTATTTTCATTTGGAGATGGAGATGAAGCAATGGCTTCCCTTAGAAGGATTCTTGCACATTTGCAAGGAATTCCATAGATTCTTCTATATGGAGGACATGAGAAACATGTGTCCTTGCTAAAATAAAATGAGACAAAACAAAGGAGGGGTCACATAGCTGATCCACTATCTAAAAATGGGGCATGAGCTCCAATCAGAGGCACTCTTACACCATTAAGAGGGGTCTCCAAGTTTCATGGTACTTCCACACAGCAATCAGAGATTTACTTGCATAGTGGAAGCAGTCATGATATGTTCCCATCTATTGTTCACATGGGGATGAGCCATGAGACATCATTATCCTGTGGTGTACCATCTTGGATACCACCTGAATCATATTTGATGGAAGATGTTTCATACACTGATGCTCCTTTCATAGATACAAGGGAGGAGGGAGCACTAGAAGACCATGCTACAGTGCTGAGAATATAGGGGAGGTACAAAGGAAGGGAGAGAATTTTTCCTTTGAATTCACTATCTATCCTCACCTCTCAAAATTCATTGAGAAGATATGCTGCAAGGAGAGACAATGACACCACCATGAAGCATGGGAAGCAAAACTTGAATCAAAAGACAAACTTGTTTGAAGAACACTCTTCCCTGCTGGAAGAGAGATGATGGTCTCACATGCATGCTTTGGCCAAAACAAAGAGGCTTTGGATAGATGATAGCCTTCCATGGAAGACTAACTCCCAAGAGCTTCCTTCTTCTTTGAAGCATGAGCATGAGCAAGGAGGGCAGCAAGGAATGAATAGCAACCTTCCATCTCATACCTTTGGCATGGGATATGTCAAAGAGGAGAAGAATGGAAGGCCTGGCCTTCCAACATACACCTTAGACATGAAGGATGTCATGGAGAAGAGAAGCAACATGGCAGCCACTTCAATTGGCACATTATCAATGCTATCATTATTGAGCACACTAGATCCCTATTGGAAATCCCAACTGCTGGTGGAATATTCTGAGGATCTTCATACTTGCATGATTTTGGATGACTGGTTGCATGAAGGGAGCTATTCAATCCTTGATGGAGTAATCCATGATCATGGTAGAATCTTCTTGTCTAGAGCCTTCAAGCTCAAGGGGGAGCTTCTACAGAGGGCTTATGAAGAGTTCCATCTTAGCCACACTTATTCTATAAAGCTCAACAATATCATACTGAGGAGCTATTACTAGGAGGGATTTGAAAGGGAAATATATCAGCATTATCAGAGATGCATGGATTCTATGGAGTTGGAGCAACAATATGGCTCAAAGGGAGAATTGAATCATCCCTCTCTTCCTTCCCTTGAGGGACAGAGTAGATCTATGCACCACTCCATTGATAGGAGGAAAATTGTTGGTGGAGAGCATGCTCTTAATACATGTATTTTATCTTCTGACTTCATGCATTCTTACACCATGTTTTTGCAAGCCATGACTCCAAGAAGGAGTGTTATATCTTGTCAATCTCATGGAAAATATGGGGCCACAACAATTGTTGTACTTGGCCACTCCCTTGGTGGACAAAGGGAGATCTTGTTTCATGATGGGTGCTTTCCTAAGGAACCAAACATATCTCACACATTCAGCTATAGTGAGATGGCTGGGCTGCAAGTAAGTGGTGGGAAAACCACTTACCACATATTGATCTGATGCAAGCAAGAGATGCCATATGCTGGTACCATATGTGGGATTATGACCCACCTCCTCATGCTCCAATTTTTGTTTATGTATTTGTAGTTTTGCTTCCATACATGGATGATGTTCTTGTCCTATTTTTGGGATTGTATGGAAGGAGGATGGGAGACATGTGGGTACCACATGGGATGGAGACTCTCTTTGTATGCTTTGCTACATATTTCAAAGAGAGTAGGGGTTCAACCATGTTTGTTTCGGTGGCATTCTTGACACTTTTTGGGATGGGTTATGAACATATCATAATGATCTTAGAGAGAAAACTCATGGGAGGATGGATTGGTGAACACTCAGCTTATGCAGAAAGCTGGATCCTTGATGGTGTCATCAATGGGGAAGGAGAAGTGTTGCAGCACTCACCCTATCAGTTGCTTGAGGAAAAGCAAAATTTTGGAGGGGAGGACTGTAATATTCCCAATTAGCCCAAGCTAATGGGAATATTCAATTTTTCTTTGTCTTACTTTGATTTTCATGTTGATGAATAAAATATGAGGGAGGACATGTAAAACTCATGAAAATACTGAATAAATCAATGCCCATGTGAACAAGGATAAATCAGGGCCATGTAAATAAATCATTTTTAGGTGTGAAAGGGGTTGGAGTTGTGAGACTGGGTCAACCTTGACCAAATCTATAGCGCTGTCTAGATTCAATGTACCTCATGAAGGGACAGTGCAGTTCTAGAAGGAGGCCCCTCATGTGAAAGGAGCTAACTCATCAAGGTGGTTTAGGGTTTGAAAAGGCTTTCATCTTATAAAAGGAAGGGGAAGGTAGCAAGAGAAGGTTGTTGATTGATTATATTTCTGAGTATCTTGTCTTCTTAGACAAATACTATTCTCTGCTGCTTAGTAGAGAATTGTGCTGCTTAGCACTTGGAGTTCCTATGCAGGGATTTCACCTCTTCCTTTGAGGAATCTTGGAGGAGTATTTTCTTATTTGATCCACTATCAGGCTTGAGGCCAAGCCCTACTTCCAATTGTAGCACAAATCCAGTGAGGGTTTGTTTGCTTTTGCAAGCTGCAGCAAGTGGGATTCTAGATCTGTAGAGATCTAGCTTGTTTTGGGAGCCTCTTCTCATGGAGTGTGTCTTTTAACCTCCTAGAAAAGTGCCTCTCCTTTTTTCACTTTAGATCTGTATCTTGGCAGCTGGCCATCTATGTTATCCAAGCTACAACATAGTTTTCATTAAGGAACTGCGTTATTTTCATATGAGATTCTTCATGGTGTTTTGATCACAGTTTTGATGAGAGATCTCTGGTGCTGGGCTTTGCCTTCCATTTTGGTGATCCATGGATTACTTTCCTAATCCATGTTCTGTTTATATCTAATCTATTGTAATGTAATTTTATATTCAGAAATTACCACAGCATTTTACAGATCTGCAACTTAAAACTTAGATCTACTCTTTTTTATGCATGATTTGGTGAAAACCCCAAGGGTATCTTGTAAATAAGACTATCTAGTTTCCAGATCTGAAATAGATATGATTTTTTTCCCACATATCTGTCCTAGATCTGAGTTGTAATATGCAACTACTATATCTCCTTAAAATAATGTTGTTGAGCCATTTCCGCAGTTATATATGTGTTGTAGCTCTCTTTTCTGAGGATTTCTTGCTCTATTACCTCATGTATTCTACTGTATAATGAAAGAGTTTCATTATAATTCTGATTTTCTGTTATACATCCATAATTTAATCATATTTGATGCCCTCCTACTCATACTGTCCAAGACTGTGTTATTTCTGAAGCAATTTGTTGTGCATAGTTGTAGCCCCTCTTGTAGGGTGTTTTTCAGCTAGACTAGGTGGTGGGAGATTTGTTTACCACACCTAGTATGATTTTTTTTTCTCCCCTTTTGGATATAGACCACAGATCTGCTGATCTAAGGGATCCAAGGGCTGTAAACTCATTTTTTCACATCATTCTCCCAGGAGTGCATTATTTCAGCAGGCTTACTATGCTATTCCAGATTTGGGATATTACATGTTTCCTCTCCAAAATTATCTTAGGCCCCAAAAATTAGCAAAATGGAAAATTTGTGGTACTATTGACAAAATTATTTAGGAAGGGACATTAAATTTTTCCCCTCCCAAATGTTTCTTATTCCCCAACAATTGTAAAACTGGGTACTGTAATCTCTGCTCATTTTCCCATGTGGCATCCTCAACTGGCAAGTATTTCCACTTGAATAAGTGCTCTCGGATGACCCTGTTTCTTAGCTTCCTCTCCCTGGTCTCCAATATGGTCTCAAGTGTCAATATCAAGTGTCCCTCATCATCCAACAGAGGTAGCTCATTAATTTTTGTAACCCTCTTCCCCAACGCCTTTTTCAGGAAAGAGACATGAAATATGTTGTGAATTCTGCTCTATGGGGGTAACTCAAGCTTGTAAGCTACCTCTCCAACTCTCTTGGTCACCTTGTACGGCCCATAGAAGTGATGTGTGAGCTTCTCTACCCATTTATTCTTGTTTGAAGATTGTCTGTAAGGCTGCAAACATAGATAGACCATGTCCCCTACCTCGAGCTGTCTCTCCACCCTATGTTTATTGGCGTAGATATTTTGTTGATTTTTTGCTACCTAAAATTTATCCTTAAGAACCTTAAGAATCTCCTGGCTCTCTTGGACCCAATCCTTTTCCCTTGGGGCCCTTCTATCACCAAATATCATGTCAGAAAAATAAAGTGCATCATAACCCTAAAGTGCTCGAAATGGAGACATACCAATCGACATGTGGTAAGTAGTGTTGTAGTAGAACTCGCCCAAGTGTAGCCACTTCATGCACACCCTCTGTTTTCCCATGCCATAATTGTTTAGGTAACCCTCCAGCCATTTGTTCACTATCTCAGTCTGCCCATCCATTTGTGGGTGATATTTGGTGTTGGGTGTAAGCTTGGTTCCCACTAGCTGTAACAACTCATGCTAGAAGGCCCCCATGAATCTATTGTCCTTGTCACTGGATATATTTTTTGGGAGCTAATGCAATTGAAACACCTCCCAAAAGAACAACTCAACCACCTATGAGGTTTAATATCTCAATGGGATCGCGAAGAAATGGGAAAATTTATTCAAGTGATCTACTACCATGTAGATGCAATCTCTCCCATGTATCATCGAAAGTCACATGATGAAGTCCATGGACACACTCTCCCACTTCCTCTCTGGAATGGGAAGAGAATATAATATACCGGTCATGTGTGACAACTCCACCTTGTTCCTTTGATGGGTTATGCACTCTTGTACATGCCTCAGCAAGTCTCCCTTGAGCCCACGCCAAGAGAAACACTCACAGATGGTGCAGTAAGTCTTGAGAAAACCCAGATGTACTGTAAGAGGGTAGTTGTGAACCGCCTGCATAACCTTCTCTCTGACATGGGATCCTGACACTAAGTATATTCGGCCTTTGTAGTAGATCAGACCATCCATCACCTAGAATCTATCATCCCCATGTGTGTCGTCTAGTATCTCACAAGCATGTTTTTCCTTGGAATACTCAACCAAGAGTTGGGACTTCCAATCATGTGCAATGTCCATCATAGAGAGTACTAAGGCCTCCAAGAAAGCGCATCTGCCACTATGTTGTGCTTTCCCTTTGTGTACTCAATCTCAAATTCTTAAGCCTGGAGCTTACTCACCCACTTATGTTGCCTCTCCTGCAATGTATGCTACTCGAGGAAGAATCGATGATTGTTGTGATCAATCTTCACCTTGAACCGATTCCCCACCAAGCACTGTCTAAACTTGGCCAAGGCTTGCAACACGGCCAACATCTCCTTGTCATAAATGAAGTTGGTCATGGGGTAGAACCTTTCTACTCTCAAAGGCTATGGGGTGGCCTCCCTACATCAACATGGCCTCCTTCACGTGAAGCATCACACTCCAATACAAATGGTTGAGTGAAATCAGGGAAAGCCAAAACAGAACAGTTGCTCATGACCTTCTTGCAATGCTCAAATGCCTCCTTTGCTACCTGTGTCCACTCAAAAGCCCCCTTATTCCACAAGCCCATGAGGGGTGTTGCAAGCTATGAGAATCCTCATACGAATCTCCTGTAGTACGTACAAATGCCCAGGAACCCCCTCAGCTCAGTCACATTCCTGGGTGTTGGCCAATCCAAAATGGTCGTGATCTTCTCCTAGTGTAATTTTAATCCGTCCTATGGGCCAATCACATGCCCAAGGTACAACATCTATGTCAATCCAAACTCACATTTGGACATCTTCGCATACAGGTTTTGCTCCTCTAGTATGCAAAGTACTACCTCCAAATGTTGAAGGTGCTCTTCCCACCTCTGGATATAGATGAGTATGTCATCAAAGAAGACAAGGACAAAGCGCTGCAACTTCCTAGGAAATATGTGGTTCATACAAGACTGAATGTAGCCTTAGTGTTGGTTGGCCTGAAGGGCATCACCAATAACTTAAAATGTTTGTAGTGGAAACGAAAGGTAGTCTTAGGGATGTCCTTCTCCCTCACCCGAATATGGTGGTACCCTAAGCGCAGATCTATCTTAGATAAGTATTTCGCTCCTCTAAGCTCATCCATCAACTCATCAATGTGCGGAATAGGGTACATGTTCTTCAGTGTATTCATATTGAGGGCCTTGTAGTCAATGCACATGTGCAGTGTCCCATCCTTCTTCTTCACCTGCACCACAGAAGAGGCGAAGGGACTAGAATTAGGCCTAATGTGCTCCAATATTAGCAGCTCCTAAATGGCCCTCTTAATCTCATATCGATAGGCTTTGGGATGCCTATATGAGGTTGTGATAATTGCATGCACTCCCTCCTCCAACTCGATAGTGTGTTTGAACCCTCGGCTTGGTGGCTTGCCTGGAGGGATATCCCCAAAATCCCTTGATGCCTCTCCAATAGGGCTTGTATGTTTGGGTGCATTGGTCATCCCTGGGCCCATGTCTCCAAAATCCTTAGCTCAACCGCCCATTCTATGTCCCCATGTCGTAGATCCCCATAATAAAATACTAGCTTCCCATCTGGCCCCATAAAAAATACTAACTTCCCATCTGGCCCCATAAACTCCATCTCTAACTTTTTCCAGTTAGTGGTGACCCTCCCCAATGAGTATAACCACTAGACACCCAACACCACCTTGGTCTCTGGGACATCAACTACAAAAAAGTGATTAGTAACCAAGTAGTTCCCCATCATCACAGTCAACTCGGGAGCGTAGTTCGTGCACTACATGGTCTAGTCTCCTGGCACCAACAAGAACTCCTCAAATGTCTCTGTGTTTATGCCCATACACTCCACCATCTGGGAATAAATAAAGTTGTTGGTGGCCCCACTGTCTACCTGAACTGAAACTCATTGCCCTTGTACCATCCCCCTGATCCTGAAAACTCCCCGAAGTGAAGCAAGAACGCCCCCTCTAGGTGGTAGTGGTGGTGATGGTGATCCCCCTGATGATGGTCCTCCCTCATATCCTAGATTTGCTCGAACCTCAAACTCCTCAACCAACTCACTATATGAATAGACCTCAATGTAGTGGGCCTTGCCCTTGGTGCACGTGTGCCCAGGTGCTGAGGGTTCTTGGCATGTAAAGCACAACTTCCTCATCCTAAGGTCCCTCTAGGTCTCCTCGTACATCTAACCATGTCCTCCATCCCTCTAGGGTGGTATAGTGTCTCGGTTCCACTGTGGTGCAGTGGGTCTAGTGGCGACAAAGGCCCGGGTCTTGGGCACAACGTCAATCATATCCAGGGTCCTGGAGATAGCATTAGTCAAATATGTGGGTTGTAGGCCCTCACCCAACCATGCAATGGCTCTGCTAGCCACTCCTCAAATAGCATGATCAACTGAGCCTCTCAAATGCTAGTCACCATCACTGCCAATCCATAAAAATCTTTAATGTATTCCTTCCTACTACTAGTTTGCCTCAGATGGGCTAACTCCCTTAAATGTAACTTTGGGTCTTTCCTCTAAAACCTCTCCAACAGCCTCCAAGTGTACTCTATGTAAAAAGTGATGTGAATATGTCCCAACATGATTATCCCATGGTACCACCACTCTTGGGCATCCCCTTCCAAATGAAGGGTAGAAAATCAAATAGCACCAGTCTCCTGCATGGAGTTCAAGTAGAAATATGTATCTAGCTTATGAACCCAAGCCTTGGCATCCAATTTTTCCAGTGCAAGAACTCTAGTGAAGCTGACAGGAATTGTCGTTAATGTCTTTTGCATAAGTTTGTGTAATCAATTTTTAAAATAGTACTCTTGTGGGTATAGAAGAGAGCCTTTGAACTTATGTCAGAACTTATAATTCCATTTTACACTTTGTCCTCCCTTTTTTCTTGAAGGGATAATCATTGCTCCAGATGTCAAAAATAGGTTGAGCCCTCTTGCTCTTTGCAGTATGGGTAAAGCCACAGCTTTTTTACTTTAATATACTACATAATTGTTACTATGAAATAATGTGTAGTAATGTTGCAGGCCTCAATTTAGGACCAACAATAGAACATTGATAGAGCTCATATAGATATTTGGAACCTGAATCCTTCAAATACCTTGGTCCTGAAGTCATATTGTTTTATAAAATTAACAACACTTATGTTCCCCAAGGAGATCTGGGAATTAGGTTGATACAAGAACTCATAACTCCAAAGTTTTTGGACACATTTAATTAACAAAGATATTTAAAAATTCAGATGACACAAAGGTAGGACACAAAGCTTGTCACAAGTTTCACCCATATGTAAAGATCCCATAATGGATTCGTGAAACAAGGAGTCCTGTGAGAAATACACAAAGGTTGTGGAGAAGTTGACTTTCATATTTCTCAGTGCTCGAACTTGTATCTCAAAGCTCGCGGCTGCTAGTTGAGTATTTCAATACCACATTTGATGACCACACTTTGATTCCGAAGTTAAATCATTACCAACATGCCCTGTGCCAGAGCTGGCTCTTGGCCTGAGTCCATAGAAAAACATGGGGGCACTCATTGCACTTGCTTAGGATGAGGTTGGATGGCTGAAATTAGGTGAAATGATGGAGAAGGGATTGGAGTGAATCATGAATATTGTGATTAGCTTTTTCTCAGAGTGTTTCCCTTTGGATTTGATTTGGTGAGAACTTAGAAGTCAACCTTTCAGAGAATGATGAAGGAAAAACTACGGTATAAATGAGTTCATCCACCAGTAGTATCGTACTTAAAACTTAAGTGTTGAAGAAGGAACCAACAATTTGTATCCATTTTGAAGGGATACGATAGTTACAATTCTTTGACTTTTAAAATTTAGAAAAAATGCATATTTTCTTTTGTATCAGGGAGAGGTTTAGTCCCAATTTTTTTTTGTACCCAAAATTTTCCATCTCATACTATATCCATATACAAATTCAACCTCGGTTACTGTGTCTTCAACATGGAATCATCATAATGGAAGTGATCTCATTCAAACCTTGTCCTTTAATTTGTAATCTCTATTGAGAGGACTGAAAATTCTCTGCTCCACAGAAATTTGTCCAACTAAAGGTTTGATATTCTTTTCATTTCTTTGTCTACTATAGATGAAAATTTTTATCAAACACCTTACTACAATAAAATATTTTCTTTCAGTACCATCATTATATTTTTATAATTTTTGAAGCCCCTAAAATTCTTATATATGCATACAATTTCCCTTCACCATTTTAATCGCCTTACTCAAGTCTCTTTCTGGGATTCCATAAAAATGGTTTTCATGTCTCTGTTTAAACAAATATTCAGCACCAGCACTAGAAATTGGATACATTTTTCAAGAGTTGTCACAAATGAACAAAAAACCAATAATTACCAACTTTGCATGGTTGCAAATAAATACCCATCCAAGCTTCTTTCCCTTCCGTATTTTGAGGCTCCATCAAAATTAAGCTTGAAGAAGCCTCTACATATTCTCATTAATATAATAACCCTTTAAAGTGGGGTTTCTTGAGATCTGTCCTTTAATACTGAATGGTGCATTTCTTTATTTTTGTCTTTCAATACTGAATGTTGCATTGCCAAAAAGAATTTTAGCAGCACTGCTCCATTTCAATTTTCAAGCCTCAATGCCTGATATTCTAGAAGCCTCATGAGAGGTAGAAGGGAAGCACAATGGAAGGGTTTCATCTACCCAAATCTTTATTTGGCACATAGAAGTAGGAGGATGTGGGCGATGAATGGAAATATTTTTGTATCCAAATTGTTAGGAAGGTACACTTACTGATACATGAATGATATCCTACTACTTACTGTACATAAATCCAGGTCACAATAATGAAATGTATAAACCAACTTAATTTTTTGATACAGAGCAAGAATGAGGCAATAGAAGGATTACAAACTTGGATTATCTATTCTTCTTCCAGCCAAAGAATAGAGAGAGAAAGAGAGGTTGTAGAGCGGCGCAGGGTAGAGGAAGAAAATGTTGCAAAGGAAGCAGATAGAGCAGAGGAAAAGAAGCAAGTGGATGAAAGACAAGAACACACACACCCAACTATGCAGATTTCAGTAAAGTCTATTGATGGTTTATGGTGCATTGAGCCTGTTGATTTTAAAGGAGGAGATAGAGTGAAACTCTATTACAATCATCCTTCTCGCCCACTTTATTTTTATTCGGAGGTTTGGATTCACTGAGGCTACAACAATTGGATAGATGCATGGACAATTGTTCAAAATCTGTCTTATGCTAGTGCAGAAAATGGTGATTGGTGGACTGTGGTTGTGGTGGTGCCAAAGAAAGATTTTATGCTCGATTGGGTATTTGTCGATGGAACTCCTGGGAGTGCTAAGGATTATGAAAATTACAGTTATTGAGCTTTTCATGCTATTGTGCCCAAGTATATTCCAAAATATCTCTTCTGGGTTGAAGAATAACAGAGAATATATTTGAAATTACTGCATGAGAGACGAGAAAGAGAGGACGTTGCTTGCAAGAAGGCTAAGAACTTGGAACTTTTAAAAGTAGAAAGGAAGGAAAAAATAATGACATTATTTCAACAGTCACAAAAACATATATTCTACATCGAACCTAGTAAAGTTGAAACTAGAATTTTTTTTACAATCTTTTACAACCCATCTAATACAGTTTTGAATGGTAAATCTGAAATATGGTTTTGGTGCTCTTTCAATCGATGGACTCATTGACTTTGTGTTCTTCCACCCCGACAAATGGTCCCTGCATATAATGGCTCCTATGTGAAGGCAACTGCATCCATATAATTCAAGTATATTTTGGATGAGTACTAGCCACAACTACATATTACCTTGAGAATCATTATGACCTCATTTAGGGTGCAAATAGAAGCATATATGATGGATTTTGTTTTCTCTAAAAGAGACGATGAACATGGTGGATTGTATGGAAATATAAATGATATGGAATAGCATGTTTCTATAGTTGGAGGAATTTTGAGGGTGCCACCAATACACATTGTGCATATAGCTGTGGAAATGGCACTTGTTGCAAAGGTGAGACATCCAGAAGATGTGGTTACAAGTATTTCTCGTTCAGTTCAAGAATTGGGACATAATGCTGAGATAATTTGTCTGAAATATGACTGTCTTGATTACAGAAAGGTTCATGATTTGCAATTTAGTTGAGAATTTTCTTGGGGAGGTACCAAAATTAAAGTCTGGCATAGAAATGTTGAAGGCTTGTCTGTGTGCTTTCTAGAACCAGGCAATGGAATGTTTTGGGTTTTTTGCATCTACGACCGTAAGGATGATGGACAACGTTTTGGATTCTTTTTCCATGCAACCCTTGAGTTTCTGTTTCAAAGTGGGTTGCATCCAGATATTATGCACTGCCATGATTGGAGTAATGCAATAGTTGCATGGTTTTTTCAGGAGAATTATAAACATTACGGCCTTGCGAATGCCCGCATTGTTTTTAAAATTCATAATCTTGATTTTGGTGCTGCTCTTATTGGCAAGGGAGTGACACATGCACACATGGAAACTACATTTTCCAATACATATGCACAAGAAGTCTCAAGACATCCAACAATTGCTCCCATGTTTGTGAATATGCACGCAGTGATTTTGAGTGTTGGTTACATCCAGCTCAATATGGGTTGCAGTTGTGAAAGGATGGGACTAATTGTTCATGTAGAGTTTGCTTATTTGCTCACACATCTGAACAACTACACCCTCTCATTGTCTCTACTGGGTCTGCTAGGGGCATCATCATCTCTTGACATGACCACTATCATGATTCCTCTTACTCCTGGTTCTCCCTCTTTAGTTTCAGTGATGCCATCCTTCCTATCAAATCCTCAACAAGGCTGTCAACTTACTCTGGCTATGTCTCCATCGAAATCCTCTTTAAATGGATATGGAGGCTGGCCACAGCCTAGTGTATAAACCTTACACCTTCCTAGTAGTAAAGTTCAAACTAGCCGTCTTAGAGCAGAACTAAAAGCTAGAGACATGCCTGTTGAGGATCTCCTTGAATTTCAGACTATTGAAGGGCAAATCCTCAATGATTTTTCTCCACTCTCCACACAAACTAGGATGAATGTTGTTGTTGTTATATCTGGTGGTGCAAGTGTCTGTAAAATACAAGATTCATGGGATCAATATTGTTGCTCCAATGAATCTTGAAGATGTGTTTGCCTCTGAAGTAAATTTTCCTAGAGTAGCAATTATTGAACCTTCCATATTTTCACAGATGAGTCCCCAAATGCAAGATCATAAGACTGCCCAAGAATATATGTAGATTCAAAACCAGATTCTACCACTTATAAATGCATAGGCATTTTCGCAGGGAATTACACAGATGCGACAAGCTACAATATAAACTCAAAGCCCTGGTCATTCTTTGATGCAATCACCTTTCCAATTTTCCTCGTATGGTACAAAATGTTGTGTTGAAAGTGTCTAAATCTAATAATGTCAACTATACATAATTTTTGAGCCTTTTTGAGGCAATAGGATGTCATACTTTGCATATTTGAAACCTATTCAAGCTTTGGTGGATGGAGATTGTTGGATCCAGGTCCAAGGAACAGAGTTATGGTTCTAGTGGTTATATGATGTCATGGGAATTCTTTCATAAATATTTGATTGTATAGAGCCCTTGATTGTAAAAACCCACAATTGTTAGATCTAGTAGCGGCGTGAGATGGAAACCTTAAGAGGTGACTATATCTACAAGCAGCAATCATTGTATTACAGCAACAACTAGTGCACCCCTCTCATATCATTTTGTAAATAACATAGTAGAGACCTATAGCTTGGAATTTTTAGGGATTGAGTGCTTTTTTGTCTTTTGGAATTAGGGTGATGAAGGTAGCATATATGGTTGGAAAGGCACCTCAAATTTGGTGTAACTTTTCTTTCAATGCCTAGGCCTCATTTTTAATGGTGAACCAAATGTGGTGGAAGAAATTTTTGGTGAAAACATTAGAACTTGGAGATTTTATGGCAGACATATCCATCACAGTCAATTTGACATCTATTAAAGTGATGGGTCTCATGGGACTGGCGGCATGTTCTTTCAAGACTAATTAGGGGATGTGTTTGGTGATCATGTGAATGGTAGTGGAACCATCCTATTTGAGTTTTGAGAGGAGAGACTAGAAAAATTTTGTTGGTTTGTGCTCAATATGTTGAGAAGTTAGCTTGTTTCCTTGATTGTTCTTAAGATGAGTAATTCTATTACAATTACAATGTCAAATCATCGAGTTGTGGAAGAATTTTGAGTTGTGTTCTCCTTCTTGAGCCATTGTACTTGTGATTTATAACATCAAATTATTTCTTCTTATTAATGTCACTCACTGAGCTGTGTGAAAAACTATTAATCTTGGTGAACAAGGGATTCATCTTTTCCATGAATCATTTGTTGTTGAATTCCATTCTAGATCATTCAATAAGACAAAAATACTATGAAATGAGACACTAACAATTTTATTCCAAAGACAGAGCAAAAGAAAATGGCTTTGGAAGCATGTGAACATATAATAGAGATTTTAACACTAAACATTCCAATTCCTATGACTCTTTATTTTTCCAATGACCTTTCACTTCCTATAATCTCTCTCTCACCATATCTATCTTGGTAACAAAAATTGCTACAGTTTCTTCCACTTTTCTACCTGTGATTTGGAATTATATGCCTACAGTTGATGCTTCTCTTAAATCTATTTTTGAACAGCTATCCCTTCTTTGGACCTTGAAAGATTTTGATCACTTTGTGATAATAAGGTTGTGGTATATACATGTACTTAATCCTTATACACATATGAAGTTTCCAACTGTCCAATACTCATGTAGTTTCAGATTTTATTTTGCAGCCTTTCATTGTTTTCTTGGTTGCACCATTTTTTACACTTTTCATACGAATTTGACATATTAAGGTCCATAATTATGAAGTGATTTACAAACATTTTCAAGATATTATGGTAGATTTACTGTTGTAAATCTGCAATAAGTAAAATAAATTCAAATCTGGTTTATGCTTGGAAAAGTGTGCCTGAAGGGATGAAATTTGGTAGCATATGCTTGGTATCTTTTCTATTGGATTACCTAGCATATTGAAGTTGTTGAGAAGTGAATTATGGTTTGTGGTTGTCCTCCTAGGTAGACACCTCTTCTAATATAGCAACTAACTACCCCATTGTCCAAACCCAATGGGTTAGTCAACAAATTGACTAGGGCATAAAACCCATAGGTAAGAAGGCCAAGGCAGCACTCCAATGTCAAGCATCCACCCCATTTGAGCCATCCATATGCCCACAAAGCATCATCAAGGAGCTTGGAGATATAGTGCTCTCCTAATAAGAGAAAAAACACTTTTGCAGTAACCCTAAAATTTAACACCAACTTGAGGTTCAGAAATCGAATGGTTGAAGTCAATGTTATATCCCGCCCCAACCCCCCCCCCCCCCTCCCTTTATTATAAATGTCAACAACAACAAGAAACTCTCAATCTCTTCTAGAATCAAAGTACATACACTTTAATACAAACATGAAAATCTCCCAGATCTTAATAAACTAGGCTCTGATACCATGTTCGAGAGGAGGAAAAACCGATATGTGCATTGAAACTATTCCACATCACTTCTACTTTCCAAGAAGAGCTTATCATGTATTGTACACTACAATAAACACACCCAACCTTAATGATTTTTATTAGTATTGATACCAATGTATTTTAAGGTCATGCAACCTATCAACAAAGTAGATAGGTACTTGTGATTCTTTTCAGGTATAGAACAAGTTTCTCTTATAGAAACTACAGAAATATTAGCACTTGGCTCACTTCTTCTTTATATGTGTATATATAATAAGTACAATGATCAAATTCACTATGTCAAACACTAACTTCTTCAATGGTTAATAAATTACAAATATTACACTATCAAGAATAATGTTGCTACCACCTAGAGACTCAACTTATCATCTTTGACTTGACCAACAACCTTGTGCATACAAGTCATAACATCTCCAACAAAGAATTCCAAGCTAGCAACATTTTCCAAACTCCCAAGATGATAATGTGGCAATGTCCCCTCAATTGTGTACCTATTATGCATGTGTAATACAACAAAAACTCCACCCCAACAGTTTCATCAATCCTCACAAGCTCAAAAATTCCACACAATAATTTTATTGTCATTTCTAACACTCCCCAACTTGTAGGAGAGTGGTTGACATCAAAAATTCTTAAGTGAGGTTGTTTGATCCTAGAGTGAGTCACAAATCGACCAAGCTTGTGAGAAAAGTTTAGCACAAAATTCATCAAGTATGGGCATGCAAATTCACTCATTGTACCAAAGGTGCAAAACAAAAAAGAATAATCAACACCCAATGTGAATCACAGTGGGAAACATTGGTGTGGATCAAAGTGGAAAATTATAATTGTGACGCAAACACAGTAATATTCTTAGTCAAGTGGTTCTAGCATTACAACAAAGTGATCACACAGTCTCAGAGTTCAGTAATGTTATAAACTACTGCATTAACCTTTGTTGCATGCAACCATTCCAAATCAATGTAGGCTCACTGGAGTGGTTGGGGAGCTCAACAAATTGTGTGGCACAAAAGACCAACCATCACTACAGATCAACTTCGTCGGTTTATCTCTTCATCTTCCCGAAGTTTGTAAAATTATGAAAGTTAGATTATATATAATTGGCCCTATGATTTTAAACAGGTTGGTTGTTGAGATTAGCTTCATTTTGTTCATATCTTGTTGTACAGTGCTATTTAATTAATTAAAATTGGGAGTTGAAACTATTGCCCAATTTGAAACAATGCTTTCAAATTCCCATCCTTAGGGATCTAATCATTACTTGCATGTTAAATAATTTATGGGGAAATGATGTAAGGTCAATGAGTAATAACGGTGAGGCTCCCAAGTCAACCATGCCTTCACCTATCAATGGTTGTACTCAATTTTAATTTGTCTACGTTTTCTAACAGTTTTATACCAGCTAATGTTAGATGGATATGGTTGCATGGTTCATGCAATTCCTCTAGATTTCTTAATGACCAACCTATTTCTAGGAGTGATCAAGGGCATCCTACGTGCCAAAGTATATCTTTGATATATATATATATATATACTTGCATCATTAATGAGAAATTTTAGACCTACATCCATGTGGAAATCAAAGTCCAAACCAATCTAAGTGTCACCAATAATTCTAATAGAATTCTCATTTCGTGTTTGTTGATTGAATGTGATCTGATTGCACCAAAAAGAGGAGGCATCGGTTGCCACCATCATAGTACATCGAATTCATTGTTTGATTGGAGGATAGGTTCATTTCCTGATTAGAACCTCGTGCCACAAACCTATGCTTGAGACAAAGTGCCAAAATCAACCTTGTAGCCAGGGCTTGTGAGAATATTAAGATCCTTTAATCCCTAACTAGCCTCTTCAAACATGAAATTATATTTGCACGTAGTTGATAAAAATATTGGAAACAATTTATTCCAATAAGTCTGCCACAATTTACCCTTCATCATTTGTATTTCATCTTGGAATGTGACAATCTAATTTAAGGAATTTACGCCTACTATTGCAATAGAATATTTAGACCTTGTAATCAACTCCGTAAGTTAACAAGCACTTGAGCTCAAACTCTATCTCTTGATATGATTAAGTCTCTTAAAGAATAGTATAGGCTTGATATGCTTGTGGCTTCTACTAACTATTATCGTATCTATTGAGAGATATACTATAGGAATTGAATTATGAGTATGAATTTATGCTACAAGAAAGCACTCCAACAATGCCACAATTACTACCAAGTATTTATGCAACTCATCTTGTAATCTTTTATTATTGGATTGGAGGCATGATTTTGTATATGTATTGTCCATAGCCAGAACAATAACCTTTTTTTATTTTTGATTGGAGGTTGATAGTCACACCTTCAAATAACAAATGAGATACCTGGAGATGATAACTTAGAGTGAGATATAACATCCTGATTATTAACTTAGAGTGAGATCTAACCTCCTATTTATTTGCTCGGTAAAAATTTCCACACACTGTATCTTCAATATGGACACTTGCAGATTGAAGTGAACTCTTCACAGAATTAGGTATTTTAGATGTTTTCCCAAGCTCAGTGCATGGATCTTTGTCTTCATACTTAAAAATGGTAAACCGAAGGAGCATCTTTTTTTTTTGTTATCATAGTCATTAAGGATGGGAGAGTTGGAATATATGACATTTTCTATAGCTGCAAGTTGGAAATTGGATTATTCAAAAATTTAAGGAAATGAAAGAATATCCCTTCAACCCCTCGATGTTGTTCATTTCCAGAAATAGCACTGTTATTTTTCTGCTTATCAGTGTTTAGGTTTCATCAATTTTGGAGAAGGAATCACATTTTCCATAACACCCTTGTTTGCTTTCCCAAACACAGAAAATAATTGGCTACCTCAAATTTACAACAACCTCTGTTTTCAAAATGACTACATGTAGGAAAAAGGGAGGCTTCCAACAACATCTAACTATTCACTTCCCTATGTTTGGGATCATGGAATAATGTTGTCCCACTAACAATAGTCATAAAAAATTCTCTGGAAATTATGCCTCGTGACTTGCTCACGTGTCATTACTCCAGAAAAGAAGGGAAGATAACCCATTCAAGCTTTCTAGTGAAGGGTTTTGGAATATATATTAGGGTGTGTCCAATCTGAATGTAGTATTTTGCATACAGAAAAGACAGAGCCAATATCAGGGCTAACAATTTTAATTGTGTGAAGCCAGTTCCTTAACAGCAACTGCCCCACACAGGCCTTAATACTACAAACAGACATAGCATGGAGAATCTACCCTCTATCACCTTAGGGAGAAAGAATAAGTGTTTCTTCCAGCAGTAAGACAAGTTGCGTAGTCCTAAGTGGAATAACCATCAAAAGCTCTAATTGTATTTTTTTAACTTGTGATTAACCCCTCCATTCCAGTTTAAGGATACTAAAAAAATTTGTATACAATGCAAGTGTATGGATATTTCATTTAAAAAGTAGGTATATAAAATTATTTCTGTGGATTAACCATGTGAAATCTATTATAGGAAGTCTTACAAGTTTTGTGTATAGTGCATCCAAAATTTCAGACCCTCATGTCACTTTTGTGAAAGTGGATCATATCAAACATATTATCGTAAGTGCATCATTTATTACCTGAAACTCAGAACCACCTACAAGCCACAATATACATGGAAGTAATCATCCAATATTCACAAGCAACAATCGAGAAGTGGGATTCAACAATGTTTCAGGGCTATAACAAGATTCTTGCGATAGACAATTTATGTTATTTCGATTTTGTTGAAAGCCTAATTACAGCCGAAAGACTAAAATGTATCTAGAGATCAAGCAAACTTCATTCATTAATTTAAGAAGAAGGAAATAAATCACCGAACCAGAGGCAATCGGGATCTAATGTATCAGAGAAGATTCTTTCTATAGAAGGAAATAAATCACCTGACTTCAACCAATGTATCAGAGCAGACCTGCAATAGGAACTCGGGATCAATTTCTTGACTTCCTGCATCCTTCCTCCAAACCTGCGACAGTATGGCCGCATCCTTCCTCCAAACCTGCGACAGTATGGCCGCATTATTCCTCCAAACCTAGACAAACCATGCAATCGGAGGGAAATGAATGAGGGAAGTTAAAAAATTTGACATTTTGAAATGAAATACGTGTGTTTTTAAGGCCACTTAAATTCCATTAAAGCAAATGTGTAAGTCTTTTCTTTGGGTTAATAAGGGGTTTGCGTTAATAAGTGTTATTGTTGATTACAAATAATTATTAATCACATTTGATTTAAGATATTTATCTAAATTATTAATTATATAAAATTGTTGAATTTTTATTTCACAAACTACTATTTAAGAGGATTTTGGTTGATTTTTTAATCTAATTATGTGATATTAAAAATTAATTATGGTAATTTAAAAATAAGTTTTGTGTGGTTAAAAGGGAAGTAGTAATGTTATGGTGTGGATGATTATTTTCAATGAAATGTTTCGTTTCGTAAGGATAATTCATCTATGGATATTTTCCATGATGTTTAGGACAGAGTCAATATAGGAAAGATGATACTTTGGCTCCCACATGATTTAGAAATTTTATACCTATTGTTCTATAAACATTAGAGGTGGAAAAATATCCCAAGCTCCAGAGCTAAGTTTGTTCCAACATAGCTATGTCTTGAACAACAAATTGTTGTTGACTTCAAGGATATGATAGAAATTTGGTGGGTTGTGTTATCACCCTAGTAATTTCTAAAGATTGTGAAATCTTGGATTTTTTCAGTTTTAAGAAAAATAGGGATAACCACAAACCTACTTTGGAAATTTAGGATCTAGCCTTCCTAAATTTCAGAGAGGGCTCTCTCTTTATGATTTATCTTTGTTTTTGTTTAATGTTTAAGGCTAGTTATGATAGTTCAATTTGGTTTTGGTTTTGAAATGTTTGGTGGAAAATGAGATTACTTGAAGAAAAATTAAAAAGGGATCTCCTAGTCCATTGGGCTATGGAGTCAAAATATAGCAAGCAGGACTAGAAGGCAAGGGCAAGAGGATGCTAATGTATTTAGGGCAAGGTAGATAACCCTCAGAGATTTGGATAGATTGTTTTGATGAGATGGCTTGCTTCAGGATAAAGGGCAACGAATAATCCTTTGATCCAGAAAAAGAGGAAGGAGGCAGGGGTCAAACGAGACTAGGAGCAATTAAGAATTCCTAAATTCGGAAGTTAGAAGAAAACATTTAAATGATTAAGTAGTTAAGATAGGGAGTTCTAACACTAGTCCTGAAGTAATACTCCTAATTAATCATTAAGATTGAACAACATATATGAAATGAATGGAACTTAGAAAGTAAACAATGACAAGAAAGATGCACTTTACTCTTCAAATTATCGCATGAATCCTAAATTATGAAGTCCAATTGGCTATTTTCCAGAATGTTGCTCTAAAATCAACACATGTGAGCATCCAATGTACCAACAAAAAGTTCTATGATATTCTCAACAATTTTATTCCACACTAAACACTTCATAAACTGAAGTATTTATACAAATGTTTATTACAAATATCCTAGAGAGATCTAGGAATAACTCTAATAAAATAAAAATATCTTTACAAATTAAGAGGGACAACTGCTTAACAACCTTAGCAAGTTGTCCTCTTATCTAGAAAAAATAGAGCTAATCTTATCAAACACAACTGTTTGTTGAATAGTTGTCCATGCTTGCTGGCACTTTGCAAAATATCTTTTTGGAAGATGTCTTCACTGATACTCTTTCCACTTATACTCTTTGACCTTATTCTTTATCTCTGATACTCTTTCACACTATTTATTAATCCTTTCACTACTGTAAAAAAGGAATTACAGCAGTCAAATCAGCTAACCGTAATTTTCTCTCTAATATAGTTTAACTCTAGCCTTTCACCATGATACTCTTGTTGAGCCTCAAAAGTGTTTTTCATATTCATACATATTTCCATTATGTCATTACCATTCAGCTTTCATTTCATAACTATGTCCTAAAACCCTACATCAAGTAACCATTCTCATAAATATATGGGTTAGGATCTTTGTCTTCCAAATTTATTTATTTTATGTGTTTAAAGTGAATTTATGATTAGAAATAAGAAAATTAACATAGTTTCATATATATATATGTGTGTGTGTGTGTGTGTGTGTGTGTGTGTGTGTTATGAGTTTTGTGACATGTGTAGGTCAAAAGGAAGCTTCTAAAAGACCTTTATGTGGCCTCCCAAAACCAAATTCGAATTTGAGTGGAGAAGATCATGGGATCATGAGGACATGTGTTTCATTTCCTTTTTGTATTGAAACTCTAAGAAGATATGTGTCTCATTTCTTATTTGTATTGAAACTCTAAAAAGGCATGTGTCTTATCATTTCCTATTTTGATTGTAACTCTAGAGATAGAGGGAGAGATTCATGGACTCTCATTAATGAGATAACTTCTCATATTTTTGTATAAATAGGGGAAGCTTTTTCCTATCAATGGTAGTGAAAAATAGGAGAAGAAGAGAAAGGATTAGAGAGTGTTTTGTAACAAAGCTTAAGATGGAATGGAATGTAGAGTTGTGAGTTTATCAATAAAGAAGTTCAGTTCATTGATGCTATTTTGATAACAAATTTAAGAAGTTGAATAATTTCACCAAATTGGTAGCAGAGGGCCCCTGCTATTCGAGGAGGTTTTACATGTTTTCTAGATAAGTCATTTTCAATTCTGTTTTGTCATACCTCCTTACTTAGACTGCTTTCTGAAATCATAGCTTTAACATTATGTTTCATTTCATTTTCTTGGATAAAGGATCTTCATGATATTGCAGTTAGTCTCTTTCTCAAGCTCTTCCAATACATCTCTATTAAATGAATGGGATTCAATTGTAATATTCTGAGTTATTAGCATTTAATTTTCGGTTACTTAGTTAAAAGGAAGATCCTCATTATACTACAGGTAGTCTCTTTCAAAAGCTCTTCCAATAAACCTCTAATTCACGAATAAAACTTAGTTGTAATATTGTGAGTTATTGATTGTTTTTCCTTGTCACATTATGATTAATTTCTTTCAAAATCTCTTCCAATAAATCTCTAACTCATGAATGAGATTTAGTTGTAATGTTATAAGTTGTTTCAACATTTCATAGGAGATCCTTACTACATTATAGTAATCTTTTTCTCAAGCTCTTCCAATAAACTTCTATCAAATGAATGAGATTTCACTATAATGTTTTAAGTTACTTTTTGTTTCAACATTTCCTTTTATGTTTTAGGAGATCCTCATTGCATTAAAATTAATCTTTTTCACAAGCTCTTCCAACAAATCTCTAACTAAATGAATCAGATTAAGTTGTAGTGTTTTGAGTTACTTTTCATTTCATGAATGTTCATTTAGAAGCTATAATATCCATGGATTAGGACTCTCTGTTTTCATCATTTTCTAGTTAGGAACAGAACTTGCAAATAAACTCTGTTTTAATTCATTTATTAACATTTCCTTTTCTCCCTCTTGACATAGATTTAACTTCATCTTTTTAGCATAGAGTAGCATACTAAGAATCAAACATAAAAACCCCAAAACATCAATAAAACACTAAAAACAACGAAGTAAGAAAAATGGATACTTAGGCACATATAGTGCATCACACTTCATCAGTTTACTAGCCCTGGTCGATAATTTATGTTAGCAATTTAGGACACTAAATTGACTAAACATTTTGGCGCCGTTGCCGGGGAAGTGTAACTAGGTAGCCTTATTTCTTACATCTAAAAAAAAAATTAATAATTTCTCAAGTATGCTCTCCTCCTGCACTTTGTGTGATCTAGAGGATCAGAAAAAGATTTTTTATGTTAAAAATAATAATAAATTATGTTTTCATCATTTCATTTCATTTTACAATAAACTTTAAAAATGATGAAAAATTTTAATTTCAATAATTGTTTTGTTTAATGAAATATATATGTATATTTTTGAATTTTTGAAAATATAATATATAATTTTATTAACAAATCAATTAAAGGAAAAAAATTAATTAATTTAAAAATAATAATAATAAAAAGAAAAATTGGCTCATGGAAATAAGACCCATGCATACGCATGAGGCCAGCTTTTGGCTTGGCTTTACGCATATATGCAGTCCTTCAATCCACACAAAGACCCATGCACTGCAATTTAAAAAAAGAAAAAGGGAATCTTCTCTTTTCCATATTCGTTTTTCCTCAAACAACAGTTATTAGAAATCATTTTTAAAAATTTGCACACAATGAAGGTATATCACATGAAGAAACTGTTGATGAGAAGAAGATTTCAAATTGTTGATGAGGAGAATATTGCAAATTTCTGATGAAGAGAAGATTAAAAATTCAATTGTAGGGACAGACAATGGAAGTGTATCATATGAAGAAATCGTTGATGAAGAGAAGATTTCAGACTATTGATGAAGAGAAGAATGCAGATTCCATTGCAAGTAATTGGAATGAGGGAGATCAATCTGAACTTCTCTATGAGATACAAGAAATTACACTTCAAAACCTGCAAATAAAAACAAATCAAACCACAAGTAATTGCCAGAAAATGAAATGCGTAATTGTCAAAAACACCCGATTTTAAAATGAAGTTTCTGAGCAAACCGAGGTGAATTAGAAAAAAATAAAACATGGGTTTTTTTGAGAAAGGGGTGAATTAGGAAATATTATAAGAACTTTCTGAAATTCGTAGCCATTTAGAAGAAATTCAGGTTTCTTCAGGGCACTAATTTGTAGTGTGCGTGAGAGAAAAATGTTTTTTTTTTTTTATGAAAACAGTCACGATTTTATAAAATTCAATTTTGAGAAATAATCAAGGATGTGATTTCCTTATTTGAAGGGAAATGTGGCAGAATTCATCTGTGGTAGCACATGATGAGTGACAAATGGATTATTTGAGGCAAAAACATTATCACATGTGCATCAAATGCAAGTTGTATAAATTGAGAAGGATTTTGCCTTCATCTCCTTCATAGTTAGGAACTTGACTTTAGAAATTTCAAACTTTTTATTTTTATCTTGCATGAAAGAGGCATTGGCATGACTTCGTTTCAAAAATATTCATAAGGACAATTATTTCATCCATGTTTTATTTCATTGATATATATATATATAATTTAAAAAATAAATAAATAAAATAAAATAAAATCTTTATTAATAATTTCTTTTTAATAAAGGGAAGAAAAAAAATTCAAAAAAAAAAGTAATAATAATAATAATAATTCTTAATAATGGTTTGCAGGACAATTGGAAGATTATTTAGATGATTTATAAACATTTGGCATAAATATTGTTGATGTGTATTTTTCTATAAGGTTTTAACTTGCAGAACACAGCGAATCTTTGTGATGCCAATTGTTTTACTAAGCACAGTACATGAAGTCATCCGACAATAGGGATTGATTTATTTTTCATGGTTATTCTTTAAAAATGGATTGTTATCGATATCATGAATTGGACCGAATATAGAACTTTTTGATTTACCTTCATCTATTTCATTTGACATTTAATTTTTGCGTAAGAATCAGAAAGAAATTAACTACTTCTTTTTTAACACACTTATGTTCTTTATGTCAAGTTTTTTTTTTGCAGATTTGGGATGATCGAATGATCATTGAAGGAAACTAACTCTGCACACAATTGGTTTTCAAATGACCGTTTTCATGAGAAACATAAGAACAAGTCCATGTTCATATCCATCAAGACCATTACTTTTCCTCCCTTTTTGAATTGTAAATCCAACCAAGAAATTCAAAGCAAACCACCATTATTTTCCCAGCAAGAGTTAGTTGTTCATTTTTCTTCATTCACATACACTTTCCATTACTTTTTGTCTACTCCACAAATAAAAGCAAGAATCTCACCTACATGCTTATTTCCCATTGTCATTTTCCATTTTTCATTCTCCATTTCCATTTTCCTTTTCCTATCCTTTTCATTTTGCAAATAAACCTTGCTTCAATGCAAATTATTGAATCCATAGTCCTTCAAAAATTATTCTTTCATGCTCGCGTTAGATGATGGAGAATTCCTTAAGGTCTCCCTTCTAACAAGTCTTGGCCTATCGACATCAGCAAATTATCTAGGTCCAAGACTAGAGTCCTTAATAGTACCTTGAGGCTTGTATGTATTAATGACAAGTTCTCTCGCTGACAATCATGGGAATACATCAATGTCCCTTGATCATCAGATCTTGAAAGTGGCTCGACATCAGCCCATTTATTCGCACTTTACAAGATGTACTTAGGTACATTGGCACTCATTGACATTAATGGTGAGTTTGCCTCGCATTGGTTAACGACATTCATCAATGGTCGGTAATCAAATGACTTCTCTTCATGCTCGACATCAACACATTTATTTGCATGACTAGAATTATACCATCGGATTTTTTAACAATTGAAGACTACATCATTTCAGAATTTTGCAGCAAGAATCAATTTGTATCAGCAGCAATAAAGACCCCAATCTTGCCATCAGCACAAAGAGAACAAAGAGAACAAATAAGCAAAAATCAAATTCATTTGTTTACATAGTTCTTGATCCAACAACATCAACAGCCACACTCTTCAGTATACATAACTCATCTACATTTAAGGTAAGTGAAGGTATGTGGTTTTCTAATTTTTAGTCATGTAATTCATTAGAATGCTAAAATTGTAACTTTGAAAAAATTCCTCGCTCCCTTTTTGACATTATCATATCTTTAGTTGGAGGGGAAGGGACATCATTTCATATCCACATGTCATACACTATCACACATTTTCATTTCATTTCCACCCGCATATACTTCCCAACCAACTATTGTTGCAACATGATCCAAAAGATTATATGCCTTGCAAATGATCAATTTATTGATGAAGTAATTGATTCTAAATGTTTTCATGAACTTTGATGCAACAAAGAAAATAAAGCATTGTTACACAAGAACCATTGCTCAAAAAAACCGGTTGTCACACAAGAACCAACCATAAAAAGAAAATGTTGCAATCAAATGTATTATACTTTTCCAAAAGAAAATATTATAAAGCAAAGTTTGGAACGAATCAATATGATTAAAAACTCATAAAAGATCAACTCATGAACAAATTAATCATTGCAATAGTTGCATGAGGACATGCAACAACTTCAGTTGAAGGGTATGTTGAGTCTCAAAAGTTTTTTCCATATTCATACATATTTCCATTATGTCATTACCATTTAGCTCTCATTTCATAACTATCTGACATAAAACTGTACATCAAGTAACCATTTTCATAAATATATGGGTTAGGATTCTTGTCTTCCAAAGTTATTTATTTTATGTGTTTAAAGTGAATTTATGATTAGAAACTAGAAAATTAACATAGTTTCATATATCTATATATGTGTTATGAGTTTTGTGACATGTGTAGGTCAAAAGGAAGCTTCTAAAAGACCTTTATGCGGCCTCCCAAAACCAAATTCGAATTTGAGTGGAGAAGATCATGGGATCATAAGGACATGTGTCTCATTTATTTTTTGTATTGAAACTCTAAGAAGATATGTGTCTCATTTCTTATTTGTATTGAAACTCTAAAAAGACATGTGTCTTATTATTTCCTATTTTGATTGTAACTCTAAAGATAGAGGGAGAGATTCATGGACTCTCATTAATGAGATAACTTCTCATATTTTTGTATAAATAGGGGAAGCTTTTTCCTATCAAGGGTAGTGAAAAATAGGAGAAGAAGAGAAAGGATTAGAAAGTGTTTTGTAACAAATCTTAAGATGGAATGGGATGTCGATTTGTGAGTTTATCAATAAAGAAGTTCAGTTCATTGATGCTATTTTTATAACAACTTTAAGAAGCTGAATAATTTCACCAAATTGGTAGCAGAGGGCCCCTGCTATTCAAGGAGGTTTTACATGTTTTCTAGATAAGTCATTTTCAATTTTGTTTTGTCATATTTCCTTACTTAGACTACTTTCTGAAATCATAGCTTTTAGCATAATGTTTCATGTCATTTTCTTGGATAGAGGATCCTCATGATATTTCAGTTAGTCTCTTTCTCAAGCTCTTCCAATACATCTCTATTAAATGAATGAGATTCAATTGTAATATTCTGAGTTATTAGCATTTCATTTTCTGTTACTTAGTTAAAAGGAAGATCCTCATTATACTACAGTTAGTCTCTTTCAAAAGCTCTTCCAATAAACCTCTAATTCACGAATGAGACTTAGTTGTAATATTGTGATTTATTGATTGTTTTTCCTTGTCACATTATGATTAATCTCTTTCAAAAGCTCTTCCAATAAATCTCTAACTCATGAATGAGATTTAGTTGTAATGTTATAAGTTGTTTCAGCATTTCATAGGACATCCTTACTACATTATAGTAATATTTTTCTCAAGCTCTTCCAATAAACTTCTATCAAATGAATGAGATTTCACTATAATGTTATAAGTTACTGTTTGTTTCAGCATTTCCTTTTTTGTTTTAGGAGATCCTCATTGCATTAGAATTAATTTTTTTCACAAGCTATTTCAAAAAATCTCTAACTAAATGAATCAGATTAAGTTGTAGTGTTTTGAGTGAAATTTAATTTCATGAATGTTCATTTAGAAGCTGCAATATCCATGGATTAGGACTCTCTGTTTTCATCATTTTCTAGTTAGGAACAGAATTTGCAAATAAACTCTGTTTTAATTCATTTATTAACATTTATTTTTCTCCCTTTTGACATAGATCTAACTTCATCTTTTTAGCATAGAGTAGCATACTAAGCATCAAACATAAAAACCCCAAAACATCAATAAAACACTAAAAACAACGAAGTAAGAAAAATGGATACTTAGGCACACATAGTGCATCACACTTCATCAGTTTACTAGCATTGGTCGATAATTTATGTTAGCAAATTTGAAACACTAAATTGACTAAACAACTCTTTAGTCTAATATTTTTACCTCTCACTGCTGTAAAAGGAGACTTTTCAAAAGTAAAAAATCAAAATCAAATATTGTTTTATTTGTTTCTATTTCAAACTGACTACTTCATCTACACTCTTTTCACTATCTGCTTCTTTATTGCTATACTAAATCTGTAAATGTTTGCCATTATTCAGCATCTGGTATCTTCACACTTTTCAACTTTATGTAGTTCTCATCTGCTCCAGTGTACTTAACAAAATTTGGCTTAATCACAAATAAGTGCTTGATTTCATTCTGAAGGAAGAATAAATCTTCAAGGTATTGAAGAACAACTTTCCCTGTGGAAGTTTCTTATTCACCTGTTCTTTGGCATGGTCTCTGGTCTTCTTATCATATTCCTTTTGGTCCATCAATTTTTCATTGAATACATGGATGTATGGGATGCCTGTTTGTCTTAGCATAGTATACTTTTCTAAAAACTTGGTAATGGAAAAAGTCATAGCATCACATTTTTCTTTCAAGTTATTCCTCAAAGTTTTCTTTGTCAATACCTTTTTGATTTGCAGTATAGTCTCTATCCTATCTTTTATCTTCAATTCCTCTAGCTCAGTCCTATTCTTACTATTTACGAAGGTAATTATCTTTTGTGCTTGTGCTGGTTTATCTGCTAATTATTATGTTGTTCTTTGTATCTCACCTTGAGCTGCAAGAAGAAGGTCTCTCTATTCATAAATTATCTAAATTGATGGCCATTGAAGATGTATGGCCTCACAAATGTTGTTCCATAAGTGATTTCTTATATAAGAAATCTATGTAGTGAAGCTCAAATCCTTCTAAACACTTTTTACTTGTTCTTCAAGTTTTTTAGCTTTTTGTTCATATTTATTGGCATTAATCAATGCTGTTTTATTGGATGCCTCCACAATCTGAATTTGTTTCTTCAAACTGTTGATTTCATTGGTTTTCAATGTCATTTCTTCCATCGCTTTGACAATTTTCCCTACATCATTTGTATGATGCACCTATGATGTTGAGGATTCTGTTTAGGAAGTAGTAGCTGATTGCAATGACACTGCAGTGGTCAGTGGCTCTTTTAGTGCTAACTTTTCTCCCAATGTAGAAGGAATAGCAGCTGTAATAATAGGTATAACTGCGAGAATAGTAGAAGCAATAGTTTCCTTCACAGTTTCCTTTTCTTTCATCAGTATATCTAATTGACTTTTCATATCCTTAATCTGGGTAGTAATCTTTATTATCAATTGCATCATATTTTCTTTCTCTTTATGTTCTTGAAGTATTTCCTTGCTCTGTGGGTGCTCACTTTGAGGAAGTTTTAACTGTTTCCTCAAAGCAACAATGTCATCATTTTTATGTTTGATTAATACTTCAGCAGCTTGTATATTTGATGGGTCAACTCCTATCTGTAGAATCAAATCTTCTAAGGCCTTGATCCTTACATCTTTTTCATATAAGGAGCCTTTATCAAGCTTCATATGATCTTGCAAGTTGATAATATTATTTTGCAAATTGGTGACACTCATGGCCTTTGTCACCACAGTGGAATATAGAATCTCTGAACTATGTCGATGGAATTCTATCTGATCCAACTCATGTACCTTTTTAGTATCTACTTCAAATTCCATCTTTTTGTAATTAGCCACTGTTTTTGGACTTGAAGTAGTAGGCTATAAATAGGACATGATCATTTTATTTGAAGAATAATAAAATGCTATAAGAAATCTATCCCGATTTCCTGGCTTCTGCTTTAGAAATTGAGAATAAATCTCACTTTTAATCTCCTCATTTCTTTGTTTAATTTGCTTATATCTCCTTAATATCCAAATCTTTTTCTTTTGTTGTTTGAGAAGAAGAAGTTTCCATGTTCACCTGTCGCTCAATCATTTGGGTCTCTTTTCCTTTGGATTCCGCTTTTTCTCTTTCAATATCTGTCAAAGTCTCCTTGATTATTGTAGTGGCCTCATCATTACTGACCTCTACTTCATATTCAACTTCAATAAGCTTTTCTTTTCCTATGGAGCTAAATATTAGTCTTTTATTGTAGATGAGTTTGAACTTGGTATCTGAGATAGTTTTTGTTGTATAGGATCCCTCATCCCTGCTCTTTTTGTTTGAAGTCACTGGCTGTCTAGGAGTTACCACAACAAGTGTGGTATCATTTTTTCTTGTTGGCTATGTATTTACAGTTACATCTACCAATGTATTTTCTGTTCATTCTGCTTGATTGGAAAATTTTTCAACATCAGGCTTTGGATCATGTATAAATGGAGGTAGCTTATTTTTAATCCTTATACTGTTCAAGAGAACTTGGGGATCATAATTCCAAGGGAAACTCACTTGGAATTTCAGCTCTGATAATATCTTTTCTATCTCTTTTTCAGCATCACTGTTATTTACTATGAATGGACCAATCTAATTTTTTAGTTTAAACTGTGTCTTCTTTTTGGAGGCCATGAAATGGATAGCATCAACATTCAACACCTGTCTCAAATACTCCAAAGCAAAGACTTTGATAGCCAAAACTTTAGGCAACTTATATGGAAGTAAATTAGATCCAAAGATTCTTAATTCAGTGTGCTTCTCATATAAGTACCAATCTCCCATTTTACATTCTTATGACAGTTGTAATATTCTTTTCATCTCCTCATTTATCATGGGCTATTCTGACTTATGAAGTAAATTCATAGCTGGTCTGATAAATAAATTTTTGAAATCTGTATAACTGTATTCATTTCCTTCCTTTCTTAACAATGATGTCCAAAAAGACAACTGAAAGAGGCTAGCCCTCTACATTCATTTTCTGCAATGTGTTAGGGAAGTGATCTGCTTGTGAAAATAAGAACAGATGAAATAAATAGGAGGAATACCTAAATACCCCTTTAGTGGGTAACTTTGAGAACTGATGGTGTATGGAATCAACAATAAATTTGGCAAAATCAAAGATCACAGTAGGAGTCTCACCAGGGGATAAAGTGGATAAGAATCCAAGGATGGAATCATCAGTTAAATATCGTAAGATGAAGGATAGCATTGAAATAACATGTCTAGAACCCTCTGGAAATTTAGAAGTGGGATAAGGGGGATTGAATTTTGGGATGTCCACATGACCAGGCATGAAGTTCCAAAAAATCATGAATCTTTTAGGGAAATCTAATCCCAAATATAAGTGAGTCAATGCTTCAATGGATAATGGGACTGCCCTAGGGTCAAATTGTAACTGCAACATTTCATTGATTGACTTTGCAGTGATAGAAAAAACGATTTCTCTGTCATTATTCACAATTGATATTTGATCTGGGACACAATACTGTTGGAATAGTCTTACCAAGTCCTGACTAGGGTGTGTTAAGGGGATTACATACTTGGGTAGATTTGTATCCCAGAGAGGCATTTCTTCTTTGTCAAGGAATTTTTCATGACACCAGTTGTGTACTTCTAATAGATTGAATTCCAGTTGAGGGTCTACAATTTTATAATCTACATCAACTAAGGGGATAACTTCTTTAGTGGACACTGGAGGTTGAAGAGGATTTACAGTCACAGAGGTCTTAGCAGAAATAGTAGGAGTTGACTTTGGGGCATTTAATGCTTCATATTTGAGAGGTTTGGATCCTCCAAACTTAACAGGCTTGGATCCTCCATCCTTGGGTGTAATTTGTTTTTTTGTCATTTTAAGTTAACTATAGCAAGATCACACTGTTTGCTAAAGTTGGTTTTCTTCAACAAAGGATAATTGAGCAATTTTTATGGGCAAGGATGACAGCAGTGGGAAATTCAGTGCTATATTTAGGATTTTTAGGACACAGGTAATAGCTTAAGACATAAAACACAAGTTTTCTGGATGAATTGGACTGTGAAAAAGGGGTTTTAAGGTTTTCTGTGGGTTTTAAAAACCTTTTGAACCGTGTAATTTGTATTTCAAGAGTCTCTGGACTGTGAAATTGGATTAGAAATAAGGTTTTCAACCAATGGAAATATTTGGAAAAAATGGCGAGGGTTCACCCTATTTTTTCAAGTTTCTGGACAAAACTGATGGGCAATTTAGCTCTTTGATCCTTAGCTAGTTTGACTGGTGGTTCAACTTGTGAATTTGCAGGTTAAATTTAGGAAAATACCTTATTTGCAGGTATATTGATAGCTTTGAGAAGGGTTTCAGCAACTTTCATGGCTCCTACAATGCTGGTGCAGAGAAATGGCTTCAAATGTTCTTCAAACAATAGAGCAGTGATTGAAATTAGGTTTAAAAGGGGAAATCAGGGCTTTCTCTGGTTAAATTTCAACAATTTTGAGCAAAATACGTCTTTTTGCAGTCGGGCGGGTTTTTTGACAGTCAATAACGTGTATAATAACATCAATAAAACATATAACAAAGTTTTAATCCTTTATTATAAATCTTAAAAAGATTTCAATAAATGCAGGTTAACGTTATTGGTGGGAGTAGATTTTATTTTATGAACACGGAAAACTGTCAGTGATTTTCGCACTGGGTTGGGGTGGTAAATGGTTTCCTCTAAAATGAACATGATAGTATCAGGAAATGACACGTTTCAGGAGGCGATAAGGAGAAAACTGCCCATTTCACGCTCATTTGGGATTGTGGTGGTCGATTGTGGGAGCGCGAAACTGAACGTCCACCGTCAGATCTGTAAAGAGCAAGCGAATGGTCAGAATGTGATTTGAAAGTTGTGGTCAAATGAACATGTGGGATTGGGTGGCTTTATGTGGGGCGGCAATGAAATAAAAATTTTATGAATTTATAACCAAATTTTATTCAAATGGTAATGCATTGTATATGGTTCACAAAGGGTTTGAATGAGCGGTTATAAATGTCAAAGGCTTATATACATGGTGAAATGCACGTGAGGTGGGTTATATTAACCAAAGGTTTAATTTATGTATAAAACATGAGGTTTCATACATCGGGGAAATGGTATTTAAGTATTATAAAGGCACAGAAGATCAACCTTTATAAAACTTAGGATAAAATGATATAATGGGGGAAATATTTTTCGCTTAGACATATATAAAACATGTCTAAAGTCTTTTTGTGTTTTTATTTTTATTATATAGTTATAGACTATGGAAATGTCTATCACTATAGAGGGCAGGATATTTACATATGGTTAGTTTTATGCCAAAGGGGGTGTAATTGGGGGTTTTATTTAAACATGTGGGTAATTAACTTTGGAAAAAAATCTTATATTAATGGGTTTTTTGGGAATATTTAAATACAAGGAGTTATATTAATAGGATAAAGTATTTTATAAGGAATAAATAACTAAGTTAGAAATTAATATGACATAGGACAATGAAAACGCCAAAATATATTTATATAACTAAGTAAAGTGATAATGTGAAAAGTAAAACTTTACTATTTGATACTTTGACCACTTTGACCTAGAATATAATATTTTTGGAGGGTTTTTATGTTTTTATGAATGAAGGAAATTAATCAAAAGGGGATTTTCTTTTTCATTAAGTAAAAGGTCTTTACTTATGAATTTTGAAATGTAAATGGATGAATGTAATGTAAATGATGACAGTTAGGGATTAACATAGAAATTGAACACCTTTAACTTAACAGTCATTGAGCCTTGGGTCCAGTCCCAACAGAAGTCAGAGAAATTCTCTGAGCCTCTTTGACTAAAGTTCTAGAATGTATAATAACTATAGGGAAGGGAAATTTGTGATTTTTTCCTGGTGAAAAGTATTTACATGATTCTCCCACTTCTTTCTACCTACCCAATTTTTAATCTAACATTTTTTTTTTCCATTTTGCAGGTGCAATGTAGCTAGCAACCTTGAACATTTTATTCTTTTGAAAGAAATAAAAACTATCTAAATCTACCTTATATCATCTAAGGGCTCAGATTAAACTGATGAGCACCTCTTTATTCTCTACCTATTTACTAATTAGTTAGGATTAAACTGTCTGACTAATCTTTATTCACTATTCTATAACAATAAAATTTAAAACATGACAATTCAAGATTAAGCAGTTCAACTCATCTGGATTATGGCATTTATTAACACTCTGCCATAATCATCAGTAATAAGTAGTGGCATTTGGACTTGCTCACTTTCATGTTTTATTTCTTTTTCTTTGAGGTATATTATTTTTTCTAAGTCCTTTGATCTTTCTTTTAGGACTTTTACCCTCTTTTTGATTTTCTATTTTTTTTTTAAATTTTTTACAAAATATGGGAAAACAACTTGCAAAAAGCAAGGTATGTACATATTTTTACAAAAATATCATAAGTCAATTCCAAATTATGAATCCTATACTTATAGGACCCTAACAGTGGCTTCACATGGGGACGGCATTTCCTGGTTAAATGTCAAGAACTCTGAAATTAGTAGCCTTCCATTTTGACCATGATGATCCTGTAATAGTTTTATGATTTCTGCAAAAACTTATACTTATGAAATTTTACTCTTCAAAGCTTAGGGCCTTCACTCCGGGCTTCAACTTTGGAAAGAAAACATCCAATCCAATCTACAAACTGCAATGGATATTTACAATGATATAAAAGGAAATTAGTACTAAATATTAGTTAACTCAGAGGAATAGTAGTGTTTGAGCATTCTACCATTCATTGGTCCTTCTGAAATGTCTGTTTCGTCCAAAATTCTGATAAAAAATGCATTGTTACCTCTATACCCATAAATGATATAAGGACCTTTCCATAGAAAGTCAAACTTTCCCCGTTTTCCTTTTTCTTCTCTCCTGGAATCCCATTTTAACACTTTATCTCCTATGGAAAAGTCATCTTCTTTAGTTCTTTTATCAAATATTTTCTTGATTTTCTCTTGAATGACCTGAGATTTTTCATATACTTCTTCCCTAGTCTGCTGCAGATGAATAGTCTGATTTATCCTTCTCTGTATATCATTGAGTTTTACCTGTGATTCTTGGATAATTTTCATTACTGGAACACCTAAATATGATGGGAAAATTGCATCCATCCCATATACAATCTGGTAAGGAGATGTTCCAATTGACTTCTTTGTAGTAAGTCTATTTTCCCATAAGGCATAAAATAATTTTTTATTCCAATTTTTCTTATCTTCTTCAAGTAGTTTTTTGATAATACTCACAAGGCTTTTATTGGAAGATTCAGTTAGGCCATTACCTTGAGGTTAATAAGAAATAGAATGGCCTAGGGTAATATGATACTTGTGACAAAAGGAAATCATTTTCTTAGATTTAAATGTAGCTGCATTATCAGTAATAATTTTATGTGGGTATCCAAATCTAGATAAAATGTTGTTTTCTAGGAAAGATATAATGACTGAGTCAATGGCTTGTCTGGTTGCGATGGCTTCAATCCACTTGGTGAAATAATTTGTGGCAATCAATATCCATTTGTGCTGGCCAAAGGATGGAGGGTGAATTTCTCTAATGAAGTCTAAACCCCATTGTTGAAAATGAATTTCAGTAGAAATTGGTTTGAGTGTTAAAGGTAACAACTTCCTTTTTCCTTCAAAAATATGACATTTGTGACATGAAGAAACAATTTTTTTCACATCAGCAAATAAGGTAGGCCAGTAGAAACCAGCCCTAAGAATCTTATCTTCTATACTTTTCTAGTATAAGTGTCCTCTACAATCACCTGCATGAAGTTCTCCAAGAATTTTATCAGCTTTTGATTTCAGTAAACAATTAACTAAAATTCCACTTTTCTCTTTCCAATAAATCATATTATCTAGAATATAATATCTCATTGCTTTAAGTTTGATGAATCTAGCTTTAGTTCTAGTTAATCTAGGAGGAGCTTGTAAATTTAGTACAAAGATAGTATCTGAGTACCATGTTGAGTCTAGATAGGCTTCACTGATCAATGGAGTCACCATCTCTTCCTAGTCATCAATCTGGGAAATAAAATTTATATCCAAAGCATTACAATTGGATTCAGCCATCAGTCTAGCCAAACCTTGTCCCTTTATGAGCTTGGTTGGTTTAATCTCTATTTCATACTCAAGGATAGTGGCAATCCACTTTTCTCTTCTTCCATCTGGCCCATCCTGTGTTAAAATATCTTTGACTACGGAATTATGGGCATAGGCAATAATGTGGGAGTAAAGAATATACACTCTGAAATCTTTTATGGCTTTAACCAAGGCTAAAGCTTGCTTTTCCATTATGTTATATCTCAAAGGTGCATCTCTAAGGGATTTACTGAAAAATGCTATGGGTTGTTCAAAACCTTGGTCATTTTTCTGCAGTAGAACTGCAGCTATGGTATGTTCTGAGGAAAATGAAAAGATTATGAAATATTTCTTAAAGTCTAGACTGATTAGGACTCGTGTTTTGTTAAATCATGTTTAATGGATTCGAATGAATATTTTTCTTCAACTTTCCATTTTAAAGAAGAGTCCTTTTTTAACATGTTATTCAATTCCTTGACGATTTCTGCTAGATTAGAAATAAATCTTCTTAAAAATTTAATTTTACCTAAAAATGCTTGTAACTCCTTAATGTTCCTAGGTGGTTGAATTTTCAATATGGCTTCTATCCTTGTTGGATCTATCCTAATACCTTCCTTTGAAATTATGTGTCCAAGTAGTTTTCCTTCTTCTAGTCCAAAAAGTGTTTTCTTAGGATTTAATGATATACCAAATTTTCTACACTTAAAAAAAACTTGTCTCAGATGATCCAAATGGTCATTATTTGTCTTAGAAAAAACAGTAATATCATCTAAATAAATAACCAAAAATTCATGTATTTCCTTAGCAAAGGCTATGTCCATAGCCCTCTGAAAGGTAACTCCATCATTCATCAAACCAAAAGGCATTTTCACATACATGAAAGTGCCCCAAGGAGTGGTAAAAGTTGTCTTAGGTTGGTCTTATTGTTGAACAAGTATCTGGTTATATCTTGAGAAACCATCTAATAAATAAATCTTGGATGATCCAACTACCCTTTGTAAAATATGATCCATCTTGGGTAAGGGGGAATTGTCCTTTAAAGACACTTTATTAAGATTTATGAAATCTACACATAATCTGATTTCACCAGTTTTCTTTATTGTAGGTACTAAGTTAGAAACCCAACCCGAATATCTGATTGGTGCAATGATTTGGGCATCATACATGTGTTTAACTTCTTTTTCAATCAAAGGTAAAAGGGCAGGATTAATCCTCCTCAATTTTTGTCTAAATGGTTTCTGATTATCTTTTATAGGAATCTTATGTTGAATTATGCTTGTATAATATGCTTTTAAATCCTCATAACTCCATGCAAAAACATCTTGGTATTCCTTTAAAAGTTCAATATATTTTTATTTTTCTTGAGGGGGTGAATTTTTTGACAATTGGATCATTTTTATTTTTGTGTTTGTCCCAATGTTACATTCTTCTATCTCGTACTTGACTAGTTCCATTTTAGGATTTTTGGGCACATCATTAGAATCAAACAAATCCTCCAAACGAGTCAAACCCTTAGGTAAAAATTTATCTTTTAAATCTAGCATTTCAATTTCATCTTCAATTATTTCCTCTATATCTACCTTCTCTAAGTTATCTATATCTGATTGATTAAATACATTGGGTTTGGTAAGTTTATGTGCATCTATGTTATTTATTTTACAATTAACATCTAAATCTATGTTACATTCTGAATCTAAATTACCATCTATGTCTATCATACAATTTTGAAATTCATCTTCATTATTCAAAAAATGGTAAATATGTTCATCTTCAGAGAAAATCTGCCAGTATTTGACATTATCAGGGACAATGGGTTTATATTAAATTCAGCAGTATATCTATGTGTTGGTTGAAAAGGTAGATTACATGTGCTGGCAAAATTTGCTAGGCAATGTGCTTGCAAATTTTGTTTTCTTGGAATAGTAGCAAACTTACATTCTATTAGCCATCAATAAAATTTTGTCATAATTGATGACGGCTAAAACAGGTCTTTTAGTCTTCAAGAAATAATTTTTAAGCAAAATTGTGAGTTCTTGAAGCCTTGATGTGTACCTTGGCCAAAAGGATCCATTCCTTTGATCTCTTCATTCAAAAATCCACTAAGTAACCCCGTTGTTATAAAAGAGATTGTTTTCAGACCCATTTTCCATCAAATTTTTCTCTAAAAAATCCCTTCCCTCTCTCTATTTACCCTTCATTCCCCCTTAAAAGGCTTCCAAAACCCCTTTTAGAACATTTATTTCCTTTTATTTGGTTTAAATTGGCATTTTTCAATCTATCGAAACCTCAAAAAACCTTTGTTTTAACCCTTTCTACCCCTTTTTTATGCATAAGGCTTTAAGCACCTTTCGCTTAAGCCCCTGGCCCCGTTTCCACCATATGACCCAGTCCTACAACCTATTCATAAGCCCCATTGCCATCGTGCTTAGGCGATTCCCAATTCCTTTTTCCCTCACCTTTTTCTGCCGATGGCCGATCTCCGATTTCATCCCAACCGTCTAATTGACTCAAATCTACAACGCAGGTTTACTGCGGGGGCACCCAACCAAAGTGGCCGGTACTCCCTAGTCCCTCCGCAGTTGACTCATTTGACTGCGGGAGATCTCAGATCTATGACTGAGATTTACTGTGGAGGCACAGGCCGCTAAATCCCTATGTACCCCCCAGTCCCCCCGCAGTTGATCTCAGTTGTCAATCTTCTCCAGATCCGACAACCATCAAATCTCTGCACCAATCCCCAGCCCCTTATCTCTCCGCTCCTGGTTCCTGCTTCTTCCATGACACCCTACCTTCCCCGTTCCTTAAGCCTCCTTCCCTTACCATTTTCTACCCCTGCGCCCCTTGCAAAAAGGCATTTTCCTTTGTATTTCCCCTCCATATATGTCAAATCTCGTATCGAATCTGAGCCGTTGATCTTTCCCAATCAACGATCCTCGCATCACCTCCCACTTTTCCTCCACCAAATATTACCCCACGTCGCCCCGGTCCCGCCATATATTTCCTCTGCCCATCTTATCTCCCCTCGCGCTCATCCACAACCTTAGATCTTCGTCCTGAAGACCTAATGGTTGTCACATCGTTTCGCGCTCCATTTCACCAAACCTCTCGACATGTATCTCGAGCGTGAAATGGGTGGTTTTCAAGAGCACACGTGTAATCCAATCAAACATATCGCATTCGATTTGCGGAAAATCGCTTACCACACTTTGCTTGCATGAAAATCATTCGTGGTTTTCCAAAACCACTTTTCCATTTTCGCGCCCATATTTGAATTTTCCACCATTTTCTCCTGGTTCCGCCTATGCAACCCCTCCCTTGCACATCTCCCTTCCTCTGAAAATGCTCCAACACCCATCCTGAAGCCTCTGATCGCATTTATCCGAAAAATGTAGGTTTTCATAATATGTTTTATGTTTGAGTGTAGGTTTAATGGAAACTTGAAGTTTACATGCTCACCCACAACAACATCTAAGTTGCAAACGCCCGGGATGACGATCCTCAGGGTTCTAACAAGCAGGATGAGGGATACAAGGTTTGATTCTGAGAATTTGATTGATGCAATCACAGAAACCCTCCAAAATTCCAAAGAAACCCCTGCAAGCAAGAAAACCGGCTGATTAAAGGCTTAATCAAAGAAATCAAATATAAGCGAGGATTAGCATAAAGATAAAGGATGAAGGTTGAAACAGTGATTAAGGAAGAAGACAAAGACTGTGAACAAAGGATTAAAGAATAGAAATACAGTCAGTAAAGGAAAAAAAGCTCGAAATATGATTAAAGGAGGCCTAAAGCAATATATCAAAGGCCTAATCAGTGTTTAAAGCCATCAATCATGACAAATCAGCAAAAGACAGCCTTAATTGTTAGACCATCAAGGCTATTTACTCTTCCGAAGACCAAAAATTCCACCTACATGCCTATTTACTCAAAATCCTACATAGTTAATGCACAGTCAGAGATATTTTCCAAAGACAGCTCAGAAAGTAATTGCCAGCTACCAAAAGCCTCAAAAGTCAACAAAAGTGACTAAAGTAGATGAAAGTTAATGCAAAAATCAATTAAAAGAGTTAAGACATTAGATATCTTCTCCATTAGGCCTCCCAAAGGTCGAGAAGCATTTACTCTGTATTAATTGAACAGTTAGACCTTCCTTTACTCCACCTCCTTAATTTACCTATATATATCATATGAGGAGCCTAGTATTGTTGTTGGTTGAATACTTATTGAATGTAAATAGTTACTGAGGTTGTTGAAGCTCTGTTAGCAATTGAAGAAAGATAGGATGAGAAGAGAAGTTTGAAGCTGTAAAGACCTACTGGACTTGAAGATTGTAACTGGTTTGAACATCAAATATACAAGCTGATTTATGGGATCCTAGTCTATGTCAATGGTGATGTTTTTCTTACTGTAATTGTTGTTTTTATTATGTTTTCATATTGTCCATTTTCTCTGAAAAAGAACAACAAATTTAGATTAGGATTTACTATAAAAGGTACCCTAAATCTCACTTATAAGCTATCTTTATTTTTTCTTCTAATTGTTCTTTGAGGATAATTCAATAGAGTATAACCAGTAAAGTGTTGGTAAGCCCATATTTCCTGAGTACAACTTGAGATATTGTTTTTGAAAGTTCTTGAAAAGTATGCTAAGTAAAGTTGAACTAGATAAGTCTATGGTTAGCCCTGTCCTCTAGTTTATCTCCAACATTTTCTTTGAAAAGATCCCTTAAGAGTATGCCGAAAGCAAGATAGGTTAAAAGTCCTTACTTTATCTTAGGCTACTTTTTATGTTTATCTTAAATTTTTTTCCCTTAAGAGTATGCCAAAAGCAGGCTAGGTTAAAAGTCCTTACTTGATCTTAGGCTATTCTTTGTTTATCTTAAATATTTTCCCGTAAGAGTATGCCAAAAGCAGGCTAGGTTAAAATTCCTTACCTGATCTTAGGTTGCCCTTTGTTTTCTCATATGTTTGCTTCTTTCACCACACTTCTTAATGTTCCATACCACAAAATCAACTTAAAGAGATCCTTTGGTATAGATGAATTTCCCCATGGACTACTCTTGAAACTTTTTGTGCAATTAAATCCTTTTGTGACTCCATAGCGCAATGGATTGATACTATCTCTTACCTATCCTATCAACTGAACCATTCTTTCAACTTGCTCATACCTTTACCCTTCAAAAGACTTCCTTCATTTTGATGATATCCTACCCAACCAAAACCAAAAAAATCCCTTATGCTTCATAACTAGCCTAACATCATAAACTAAGTATAAAGAAATATCTTTTGAAAACACATATAGAGAGTTCCCTCTCTGAATCCAGGAGGGCTAGATCTTGTGATTCCAAAGTGGTTCTGATGTAGGCACTGTAGTGTTTTTTCTTGCCATTCTTGAAAACTACGGGGACCCTAACATAGTGGCGACCATACTAGGGAATTCTGAGTGAATTGCATCTTAGACATCCTTAAGAGCTCAGAAGACCCACAAACCTCCTTAGATTGGTATTCAATTGCTGATGGTGGATAGAAACTCACCTCAAATTTTTTGTAATCCTCCACCTGGCGACTCCACTGGTAGAAGACTCTAAACTGGTTGAATAGACACAATGACCTCTTTTCTGATTTACAAACATGATTCCAAGGATACAATGAAGATATGCTCCAATGAGTAGGGATCATATCCCTGGATTTCCACACAAAATTCCTGAAATAAATTGGTTAAAAAACCTACCTATATTTTAAGATGAAAATGTTGATGACCCTTTGTTACATATCATCAAGTTTCATATACATATATGGAGGTTAAAAGTTGAATGGCATGAGGACTGTCTTATGAAAATGTTCATGGCAACATTAGAAGGTAAGGCAAGGGATTGGTATGAATGGTTAGACCTTAAGAGCTTGTTTTCTTTAAAATACATGCACCAAGTATTTTATGAAAAATATAGAGGTAACCCTTCATCTTTATCATGGACTGCAACATCATACAATACCTGTTAGATATTAATCAGGATTTGGTTAATATGCATCCTGAAGATCTGTTACAAGCCATTCAAGAATTTCATATGCATCCTGACTATCACAAGAACCTAGATGAATCAATTGAGGAAGAAATCAATCAAGGAATAAAAGACATTCCTCAAGACATCCCTGCAAGCATAAATAATGATTCATCATGTTGAGATTCAACAGGATGATGAGCTTAGTGAAAAGAGTCGCCTTCACCAAGTGGGCCTGTAGGCTATTTTTGGCGCAAGTCTATTTTTAGACTATGTATATTTTTGGACATGATGATCATATTTCAGAAGTTGCAGGATGCTATTTGTGGATGGTTGATCAAGTTGGAAAAATAGATGAAATTATATTTTTATAATATTGGGTGAAGTCTATTTATAGATCGTTGATCAAAAAATAGATGCATGTCGATTATTATTAGCTCTTAATAATAATCAGACACTAAACAACAACTTATTCTGTTCGAGCTCTTTGTTTTAGTGCACAAATGTGGCACATCTGTGGAATAATGGAATTACGCAATTCCCAAGGGTTTAATAGAGCTAATGCATGGAGGACTTAGTTAGAACTCAAGTGGCAGAGTTATGACACAGTTGGAAGAAGTAGTTATGGAGTTGTATTCAATTTTAATCAGTTAGACTCAGTTGAGCTAGTTGTATCTACTCTAACTGAATGATACACTAGTGAGAGTGGAGTGAATCAATTATTTAATTAATTCACAAATAATAACTCATTAATCAATTGAACAATACATCAGTTAACTACAGTGCATGGCAATTTTAGTGGAGACCCAATGGAGAGATAGGTGAAAGGGCAAGACAGAACATCTGTTGTGACTATAGTGATGCATTGATTGCATCACACACACATTAGAGTTGCCAATGAGGATTTCACAGTCAAGGCAAGGGTAATTCAAATTCATTCAGAGATATTCTTCAGTAGGGATTGTGCAGTGAAGGCAAGCTAGCAGGAGGCAAAGATCGGTGCATGAATTTGCAATATTATTCCTCATTAGTGTATGATGATTGTACTGTACTGAGAGCTTGATAAGCTTTGTATGAGGATTTTCATATGATTCCATGATACATAATATATAGTTTGGGTTTTCAGCTTCAGGCTTTCTTGGTTAAAAACAACTGTGTTATGTGCGATTATTTTTATTTATGCTTTACATGTGTGTGAAATTAATTTTCCCCAAAATATTAACAAGTGGAATGATTCAGTATTTTGCAAGAAGTTAAATATTGTGAGATTAGGTGAATCTAGGACATATGCATGCTTAGTGCATATAATTTCTACATGGTATTAGAGAATTGTTAATTGAAGATTGCAATTGTAAAGTGAGTTTGTGCTGGTGGACAATTTGAATTTGCCACAGAAGATTCTTGGTGCAGAAGTTGAGTATACATTGAAATGGCTTTCAATGGGTTGTGATTGGAGTATGCCCTTGATGGGAGCTCGAATTCCATAGCCTGGAAGGATAGTATGGAGGCAGTTCTAGAGGATAATGGACTGAAGTATTTCATCGATAGAGATGTTCCTAAGCCAGGATCTAGCGATGATGCATTACTTGACGCATGGCAAAAGAAGACAACAAAGACGAGAATGATTCTGTTGGAAGGTGTGAAGGACCATATTGTGTCCAGCCTTCATGGGAAAGCCACTCCATTCTTAATTTGGAAGGCTTTGACAGATTTGTTGCAAAGAAGAAGTGACCAGAGGAAGTTGGCGCTTAAAGACAAGCTCAGAAAAATAAAAATGGAGAAGGGCGACAGTGTTCCAAAATACCTCACAAAGTTTGTCCACTGCAAGGATGAACTAGGAAGTGTGGGGGTTGTTGTAGATTATGAAGACTTGGTGAGCTTGGCTTTCCTTGGGCTTCCAAAGAGTTGGCATAAGTATGAAGACTCTGTCAATGGACGGGAGAAACTCTTGGGATGGGAGCGACTTTGGTCGGATCTTGTGTAGGAGGAGATAAGGCAGGGTACTAGGGATGGATCTTCATCGAAGAATGAAGATGAAGAGAATTGTGCTTTGGCTGCCAAAGCAAGGAAAGGGAAGGGGAAGAAAAATCCTTCAAAATCTGAAGCTAAAGGCAAGAAGCAGGATTTGTCCAAAGTGAAGTGTTTTCACTGTCACGAACATGGACATTTCGCCACTAACTATCCACAGAAGAAGAAGAAGAAGAAGGCTGTTGGAGAGGCAGCTGGAGAGGCCTTAGCCTCGCAATTTGAACTTGATTTCTCCTTGATCACATGCTTGGTTTCAAACTGTATGGGATCGATGTGGTATCTTGATAGTGGTGCGTCTTTCCATATGACGGGAGATAAAGAGTTGTTTAGTGACTTAGAGGAGAAGGACCTCCAGATGCATATAGATATGGGAAAAAATGGTCAGGACAATGCGACTAGAATTGGGACCATTACCTTTGAGAGGGAGTTTGGTAATCCATTCTTTTTTAATAATGTTATGCATGTTCCAGGTCTGAAGAAGAACTTGGTCTCAGTCGCAATGTTGGAAGACAAGGTTTATGATGTTTTTTTCAGTGAGGGAAATTCCTTCCTTCGACATAAAAAAATAGGTCAAACCAAGAAGATAGGGGTTCGAATTAAGAATCTCTACAAGATGGAGGTAGATGGCTACGCTGCAATGGTGGGAAAATCATAAGAAGTGGTGAGCCAAGATGAGGGCGAATTATGGCACAGGAGATTGGGCCATCTTCACCATGGCCCTTTGAAGATTTTGCAGCAGATTTATACTGGACTTCCCAAGGGTACTCTTACGCAGTCAAATCAGTGCAAGGGATGTACTATGGGTAACTTTGTGAAGACCACCTTTCATGAGAAGGAGAACTGTGCTTCAGTGATCCTGGAGAGAATTCACACAGACGTGTGTGGAAATTTCTCGGTTGCTTCAACAACAAAACACAGGTATTATGTTATATTTGTTGATAACTATTCTTGTAGATGTTGGATCTTCTTCATGCAGAAGAAGAGTGAAACGTTCTCAAAGTTTTGTGATCTCAAGGCATTGGTGGAGAAGGAGTTAGGGAAGCAAGTGAAAGCTCTACAGAGAAATAATGGTGGTGAATACATCTCGGGCGAATTCAAAGACTTCTGTAGCAAAGAAGGAATTCGAAGAGAACTCATAGCGCCTCATAACCCACAGCAGAATGGGGTCACGAAGAGAAAAAACAGAATGATCGTGGGTGTTGCACGAGCGATGCTGCATGACCAAGGCCTACCGATGCACTTGTGGGCGGAAGCATGCAACACTGCGGTTTATGTGAAAAATCGTTGTCCTCGTAGAGTACTTGGAATGAGTACACCCGAAGAAGCTTTTACTAGTAAGAAGCCTGATATTTCTCATTTGAAGATTTTTGGCTCACCTGTTTACATTCATGTGACAAAGGACGCCAGAAAGAAGCTGGTGCTAATTGTAGAAGTTGGGATATTTTTGGGGTACACAAAAACACCCCATAACTATCGTGTGTATTTTCCAGACAGTCGGACGACTATTGTGTGACGGGATATAAAATTCAATGAGGTGAAAGCCATGAAGTTGTCGCTTGAGAGGGAGCTATAGTTGCATGCAGAGGGGGAACTTCTTGATCCCAAAGATGAGACTCTAGATGTGGATCAGCCACAGGAGGAGATTCATGGAGTGGAGGAGTCCACTCATGCAGAACCAAAGATCAGACAAGGTAGAAAGCGTACCATAGAAGCTAAGAGACTGAAGCTTGATGTGGCATAGAATGTAGGAGTTCCTACATCACAACGCAGATAGAGACAGTCACCTGACCGATTTACAGGATACATGGCTATTATGAGCAAGTGTATCATGACATAGCCATCTTCTTTCGAAGAAGTAGTGCAGGAGCTGACATGGGTAGATGTCATGGTGGAGGAGTATGACTCCATTGTTAGAAACAGTGCTTGGGAGATTGTTCCAAGGCCAGTGGGAAAATCAGTTGTAGGATCAAGATGGATCTAAAAGGTAAATAAAGTTGCTAATGGGAGTGTCTAGAAGTATAAGGCAAGATTTTTTTCCTGGGGCTTCTCATAGATTGAGGGGATTGACTATGAAGAAAAATTTTCACCTGTCACACGATATTCTTCCATACGGACCATCCTTTCTCTCTCAGCATAGATGGGTTGGCACATTCATCAGATGGATGTGAAGACTGCGTTCCTTAATGGGATCATTGAGGAAGAGGTGTACATTGAGCAGCCTGAAGGATTTGAGATCTTCAGCAGCGAGTCGCATGTGTGCAAGCTCAAAAGAGCGTTGTATGGGCTGAAACAAGCACCCCATGCTTGGTACACTCTGATCGACAGGAGGATGCAAACCTGTACCAGATTGTGAGGCGGATGCAAACCTCTACCAGATTGTGGTGGAGGGTAAGCTTTTAATCATTGTACTTTATGTTGATGATTTAATACTAACAAGTGATGAGAAGTTGATACACTCATGCAAGGCAGATCTTGCGAAGGAGTTTGAGATGAAGAATTTGGGCCTCCTTCATTATTTCCTTGGATTGGAAATATGGCAGCAGGAAGGTGAACTATTCGTGTCTTAAGGAAAGTATGCCCAAGAGATACCGAAGAAGTTTCACATGCAAGGCTGCAAGCCTATCGACACTCCTCTTCTAGGAAATTGGAAGAAAGATTATGTTACATTGGTAGAGGTAGTGGATGCCACTGTTTATTGGCAATTGGTGGGTTCGCTCATGTATTTAGTCAATACAAGACCGGACATATGCTATGCGGTGAACCAGCTTTCACAAGATATGGTTAAGCCTACCAAGCTCTTTTGGAAGGCAGGCAAGCATGTCCTGAGATATCTCAGGGGCACATCTGAGTATGGTTTATGGTATAGATAGACGGATGAGGTGAAGTTGCATGGCTTCACGGATGCGGATTGGGCAGGAAGCCCAACAAACAGAAAGAGCACATCAGGAGGGATTTTCAGTATTAGATCTACAATAATTTCTTGGTACATCAGGAAACAAAGATCCATGGCACTCAATTCAGTGGAAGCGGAATACATGGCAGCAAGTCAAGCTGCATGTGAGGCTATCTAGATGAGGAAGATTCTGGTTGGTTTGTTCAGTTCACATTTAGATCTCACAGTGATACATTGTGATGATCAGAGTTGCATTAAACTCTCGGTTAATCCTGTGTTTCATGATAGATCTAAACATATTGATATCTGGTATCATCATATCAGAGATTGTGTGTAGATAAAGATCATGTTGCTTCAGTACATTCCTACGGAGGATCAGGATGCAGATATTCTGATGAAGGCGCTCACCAGGAGAAAATTCGAATACCATAGAGGTAGGATCGGGGTGAAGGATAATCCCTATCTTGTTGAGAGGGAGTGTTGAGATTCAACAACATGATGAGCTTAGTGAAAAAAGTCGCCTTCACTAAGTGGGCCCGCAAGCTATTTTTGGCGCAAGTCCATTTTTAGACATGATGATCATGTTTCAGAAGTTGCAGGATGCTTTTTGTGGATGGTTGATCAAGTTGGAAAAATAGAGGAAATTCTATTTTAGAATATTGGGCGAAGTCTATTTGTAGATCGTTGATCTAAAAATAGATGCATGTCGATTATTATTAGCTCTTAATAATAATCAGACACTAAACAACAACTTATTCTCTTGGAGCACTTTGTTTCAGTGCACAGATGTGGCACATCAGTGGACTGATGGAATTACACAATTCCCAAGGGTTTACTAGAGCTAATGCATGGATGTAATATTCCATTTTGGAATGGCTAGAAATCCATGGCTGGAAAATGCATTTTCCAGATATGGAGGCAACAGGAATTGAAACCAGGACCTGGATTCCTTAGATCAATTCATCTAAGAATTAAATCCAAGAGATGGCTCCAAATAAATCCTTCTAAGGTGGTTAAACAGATCTACCACACTTAGATGTCCTCAGAAAATGCCCAGCGAGGGACTGCAACAATGTAAGCACATAGAATGGAAAGAAAAAATTATTATTGTAGTTGTGAACACATGAAGAAATAGATAGCCAACATATATGTTATATATCAGAAAATGTATCAATGTGTGGGGGAATAAATCACTCCAGCTAGGCAATGGAAGCCTCAATGTGACATATACATGATAATGGAAAACACTGCTACATGAAAGAGATCCTTGGCTAAAATAATGCATTTTATAGAAGACACTACAATAAAATACATGAATATAGAATGATATGTCAATAATAGCTCAAATAAATGAGGGGGAGCAAGCTCTCAACCCCAGAAAACACTAATACAGCAAAATACACAATCCTTGGAAGGATTGGCTACAATATACATGAAATTGGCAATTTTGCATAAATGTTGGAGTTGCTGGGAAGAAGTTGAAACTCAAAATGATACAATATGGAGATGGCTGAATATGATATCCAAGATGCACCAAACCTCCTCCAATGGATTTCTTGAGTACAAGGCTGATCCTAGTACTGGAAATCTTGCCCTCCAAAATGCTGGTGCAACCTCTCACTGCAAATGCACTCTAGACTAATGCAGTCAAGGCACTAGATTGCACTGTCTATGATGGGATTTGTTGGCCTTGGTGCCAAGATGTGTGAAATAGCTCTGAAATCCCTTTCACTAACCTCCTGGAGCAAGAGAAACTCCCTCCTCTGAAAGATAAGCCAAAGAGAAGTGTTAGGGAACCCTCCAGTGCAATGCCCCAACAACACTGTGTTATACATGAGCAGAAATAATGCATTATCTGAAGAATGGCTTTGGCCTTGAGCCAAGATGTGGAGAATATGAAGTGAAATCCTCCAAGACGTCTCTCAAGAAGGAGAGGAAATCCTAAATAGGAATCCCTTGTGCTAAGTAGCACTGCAACTCTGCTGGACAGCCGGAGTGTGCAATTTGTCTGAATAGACAAATAATCAAATGATCCAAGATGTCTCACTATGGCTGCCTCCTCCTCTTCTTATACAAGTGAATGCCTCTTTTCCATGGACCCCACTCATTAGGGTTTCATCCACAAGGAATATTTCTCCCTCCAAAACTGCACTGTCTTCTCATGCAAGCTACACCTCTTAGGAAGTGCTGTTGACTTGGTCAAACTTAACCTTGTCCTCATGCAAATTGCCCCCCTTTTCACACTGGAAGGTGAAAAATAAGTTGCTCAAATGATCCTTTTCACATTATGAAGGATCTTATTCCTACTTATGGGCCTTTTACCCATTTTATTCACCTCCTAGATGGAATAAGAAAAAATTAATGTTCCAATTTTCTTCATGAAAATTTTGGAACATCACAGTCCTCCCCTTTCAAAGATTTATTGTCCTCAAGAAAGCACAAGGATAAACTGATTTATTTTCTCCTCTCCCTGTAGCATCCCTGTATGATGATCTCCTCCAAGGAAAGTGATATTATCTCATCAATCAAATCTCCACAATGCTCCTCCTTAGCATGTAATTCAGTTGTCAAGATATCATCATGTGAAGGTGAAATACTCAAGAGGATAACAAAGTGATGTCTAGAGGTCCCCTTGAAGAATGCGATTTTAAATAGAATGGGAACTATCTTTCCCACATGGATCCTCCATCTCCAAGCTATGAGCCATGAAAAATGAGTCACCTTCCAGCTAGGCAACTCCTGAATGCTGTCATCCACCTTTCGCTCTAGCAAAGTAGGTGGGATGAAAATCTGCACATGGTAAGAAATGTAGCCTACCCCACGCTATCCATCTCTCCACTTATGATAAGTGTAGAGTGCTAGCTATCCATGGGCTGCAATAAGTTTTCCCTCAAGTGGCAATATGAGGACTAGACCTACAAATATCTCTCCCTCAACGTTGTAAATCAAGCTGGCCCAAGTATCCCCATATATGATGAGTTGGAAGTCAACATCATATGGAATCTACTCCATCATATGGCTCACCTCATAAAGAGACAAATGTTCTATCAAGGTGACCATATCATATCCCATGTTCCCCTTAGAACATGTAGTGCAAAAAGTGTGAGGAATTTCTCCCTCAAAGGACACATCCACACAATGTGTCTCTCTCCCAAGCATGCTCCTCATAAAGACAACAACAATAAAACCATAGGGAGAAAATATGAGAATCATGCTTGCTTCCATGTGCAAAAAATGTGAAGGACAATGGTCCCTCAAGTGCAACCAAAGCAGCTTGACCCTCAACTGCAATGGAGACTGATTAAATGAGTGGCTTCTCAACCACATTCCTGTTGCTCCAATCTCCTCATAAGTATGGAGGAAGTGAATGATATAAGGTGTGCAATGATCATGTCCTTCATAATATGCATTTTCCCCAAGCCCTCCTAGGGGATGGTCATCAACCATGCTTATGGTCTCAACTAGACCATGAAGCCCAAAAGAAAGAATGCTCCTCCTTGGAGCAACATCCTGCACAGGTATGGTTAAGGGACTACATCATATAAATAATCATGAAAATAATCATCACCCTTACCATCTGCTCTACTCATACAAGTGGAGTGACTCATAATTGAGTCTCCTCTAATCTCTAAAGGGAAAAGAGGTGGTTGTGCTAACTCTCTCAAATATTCATGTCTCTCCTCCATCTCCATCTAGTCCATGCATCTGCTCATATGCTGATATATCTCCTCCTCGAAACCCATCCAAAAATACCCCTCCATGATGATGTGGTATGCTCTCATAAAACAAGTGGAACTGAAAAGGAAATCCTCCCGAGCTGCTAGTAGAAACTTCTCCTTGAGCTTGGAAGCTCTAGGAAAGAAGATCCTACCATGATAAAAGATGACCCCATCTCTGACTAAATATGCCTCCTCATGAAACTAGTCATCTGAGATCATGAAAGTAAAAAGATCCCTGGAATACTCCACTAACAGCTGGGAGCTCCAATATGGATCCATGCTCCATAGTGACAGTGCTGATGATCTCCCATGAAGAGAATTTGTCACATGGTAATCCTCTTCTTTGACATCTCCCATGCCAAAGATGCAAGTTGGAAGGTTGTTTTCCTTCCCCTGCTACTTCTGCCACAACACAGAATTTGAAATGGAAGTGGGTACTGATGATGTTGAGAGAATTCTTTCTCTCTCCTTGAGTCTACCCTAGACTCCTAGTGATGTATCAAGCTCTTTCCAGGTCTCCAACCTCCTGAAATCAATGATTCGTGCCCCAATATGTGAAGCATCCATCCTCCTCTACTGATCCAGTTCTCTTCCCAACAAAATGTCTCTATGCAATGAGACATCATCATCAAGAGGTGACTGCATGTATGAATGAACAAATTTGTCCCTACTTCCACTGCGCAATCCAATCACCTTCTTAGGTGCATTAGCCTCCAAAAATTAATAGGGATGTATACTCCTCATCTCATGATGTTGGGTCTTCTCCCTACTTCCTCCTTCTGTCTCCATGGTTTCACACCTCAACAATGGCACAGATAAAACATGAGTTGTGCCCTGATCTCCAGACATGAGATCCTGGGGATTTCCTTGCAAAGATGCAAGTATCCCTCTATTTGGAGCAAGAGCTCCTCTTTCCTCTGCATGAGGTGCTAGATCAACCCAAGATCTAATAGCGTTGTTGCCCTTAGTATCTACAAAGTGAGTGGGAAACCTCCTAATGATTTGATCCCTCTTTGAAAAAGAGACCCCCATGCCTCTTTGCTCAAAAGTGTGAGAAGAGAATTTCTCCTCCAAAAAAGTATGGTGCAAGTTTCCATGCAAGGGTTTTACTTGATTTTTCTGATTCAGATCCTCCATTTGTTTCTCATGAATCCCTCTATCAAATATTTTCACTAATGCCTTAGTGAAATTTGCATAAGATGTAAAGTGTACATTTCTTAAAGAAAATGATTCAAAGATCCACCAGGCATAAGCCTTACCTCTCATATGCAACGCTGTAACTTTGATAGCTTCATCTCCATGAATGTGGTGCTGCTGCAAGAAGGTCTCTAACTCCTCCACCAAAGCTTTGGCTGAACATACAGGTGAACCCTCAAAGGTAGATAGATGAAATCTATCATGTTGCTCTTTTCCATCCACCTTCATCTTGCAAAAATCTGAAAAACTGAGATGATCTCGGTATTTCTAAGTTTGAGACTCATACTCCTTCAAGAAATCACTAAGGGTTTCCCTCATAGCAACCTCTTCTTTTCTTTCCATCTCTCTTCCGGTAATCCTGAGCATGCGACTGCGCTATACAAGATGGTGTGTAGCTGCATGCTCACACTCCTCCAATCTAGAGTTTGCTTTTGAATCAAACCCTCTAGGAGACGCTATACTTTCTCCAGATCTCCTCATACTCTACATGGATCATATATATAGATTTAGGAAGAAGCTTGGTAAGCTTATCCATTTTTTCTTTTTCTTCTCCAAAATATGGAGTCTTTCTTCTGCTTATTTCTTTGTCTCCTTGATGAGAATAGGAAGTGCGGGGATCTTCCTCTTCTTTCTGCATATCCTCCTTGGGGATGTTATTAATGGATCTGAAATATGATGATATTAAACTCTTCCTCTCCAATATTCTGATCTTCTTGGGCTTAAACTCACAGGCTGAGCCAAGAAAGCAGCTCTGATACCACTGTAATATTCATTTTTTGGAATGGATAGCAATCCATGGCTGGAAAACATATTTTCCAGATATGGAGGCAGCAGGAATTGAAACTAGGACCTGGATTCCTTAGATCAATGCATCTAAGAATTAAATCCAAGAGATGGGTCCAAAAAAATTCTTCTAAGGTGGTTAAACAGATCTACCACACTTAGATGTCCTCAGAAAATGCCCGATGAGGGACTGCAACAATGTAAGCACATAGAATGGAAAGACAACATTATTCTTGTAGCTGTGAACACATGAAGAAGTAGATAGCCAACATATATGTTATATAGTAGCAAATGTATACAATGTGTGGGGGAATCAATCACTCCAGCTAGGCAATGGAAGCCTCAATGTGACATATACATGATAATGGAAAACACTGCTACATGAAAGAGATCCTTGGCTAAAATAACACAGTTTATAGAAGACACTGCAATAAAATACATGAATATAGAATGATATGTCAATAAAAACTCAAATAAATGAGGGGGAGAAAGCTCTCAACCCCAGAAAACACTAATACAGTAAAATACACAATCCTTGGAAGGATTGGCTACAATATACATGAAATTGGAAATTCTGGAGAAATGCCGGAGTTGCTGGGCAACAGCTGCAACTCAAACTGATACAATATGGAGATGGCTGAATATGATATCCAAGATGCAGAAAACCTCCTCCAATGGATTTCCTGAGTACAAGGCTGATCCTAGTACTGGAAATCTTGCCCTCCAAAATGCTAGTGCAACCTCTCATTGCAGATGCACTCTAGAATAACGCAGTCAAGGCACTGGACTATGATGTCTATGATGGGAGTTGTTGGCGTTGGTGCCAAGATGTGCAAAATAGCTCTGAAATCCCTTTCACTGACCTCTTGGAGCAAGAGAAACTCCCTCCTCTAAAAGATAAGCCAAAGAGAAGTGTTGTGGAACCCTCCACTGCAATTCCCCAGCAACACTGCGTTATACTTGAGCAGAAATAACACAGTATCTGAAGAATGGCTTTGGCCTTGAGCCAAGATGTGGAGAAGATGAAGTGCAATCCTCCAAGAGGCCTCTCAAGAAGGAGTGGAAATCTGTGAGAGATCTGTGCTAAGTAGCAACGCAACTGCTATTTGAACGATAGGAGTGTGCAATTTGTCTGAATAGACAAATAATCAAATGATCCAAGATGTCTCATTATGGTTGCCTCCTCCTCTTCTTATAAAAGTGAATGCCTCTTTGCCATGGACCCCACTCATTAGGATTTCATCCACAAGTAATCTTTCTCCCTCCAAAACTGCGTTGTCTTCTCATGCAAGCTACACCTCTTAGGCAGCGCTGTTGATTTGGTCAAACTTGACCTTGTCCTCATGCAAATTTCCCCCCTTTTCACACTAGAAGGTGCAAAATAAGCTGCTCCAATGATCCTTTTCACATTATGAAGGATCTTATTCCTATTTATTGGCCTTTTACACATTTTATTCACCTCCTAGATGGAATAAACAAAAATTAATGTTCCAATTTTCTTCATGAAAGTTATGGAACATTACAATGGAGGACTCAGTTAGAACTCAAGTGGCAGAGTTATGACACAATTGGAAGAAGTAGTTATGGATTTGTATTCAGTTTAACTCAGTTAGACTCAATTGAGCTAGTTGTATCTAGTTTAACTTAATGATACACTAGTGAGAGTGGAGTGAATTAATTAGTTAATTAATTCACAAATAATAGCTCATTAATCAACTGAACAATATAGCAGTTAACTACAATGCATGGTAGTTTCAGTGGAGACCCAGTGGAGAGATAGGTGAAAGGGAAAGATGGAACATCTATTGTGACTATAGTGATGCATTGATTGCATCACACACACATTGGAGTTTCCAATGAGGATTGCATAGTCAAGGCAAGGGTAATTGGAATTCATTCAGAGCTATTCTTCAGCAGGGATTGCATAGTGGAGGCAGAATAGCAGGAGGCAAAGATCGGTGCATGGATTTGCAAGATTGTTCCTGATTAGTGTATGACGATTGTACTGTACTGAGAGCTTGATAAGATTTGTATGAGGATTTCCATATGATTCCATGATACATAATATATAGTCGGGGTTTTCAGCTTTAGGCTTTCCCGGTTAAAAAAACTGTGTTATGTGCGATTATTTTTATTTATGCTTTACATGTGTGTGCAATTAATTTTCCGCAAAAGATTAACAAGTGGAATGATTCAGTATCTTGCAAGAAGTTAAATATTGTGAGATCAGGTGAATCTAGGACATATGCATGCTTAGTGCATATAATTTCTACACCTCATCCCTTCTAAGTGAGGCTCAAGAAGACATCCAGCCTCAAATTCAGTCTTCACAAGAGATAGAGAACTGTTGTACTTCTGCTCAAAGAAAAACAAAAACATCTTCCCCTTTAACAGAAGAAGAAATTGATCAGATTATCAATAAACAGCCAGACTCTGAAATTTTTTACAAAACAAACACCCTTGCCCAATCAACTAATGAACTTTGTTGTAAAAAATTAGAAAGCTTCCCTGTAGATCAGAATAGAGAAAGACCTACTGATAATCCAGTATGTTTGATTGGTGATATTACTTACATTAATAATTTTCCTAATTTTGATCTATCTGATGATGATGTTCTCCAAAATAGAGTTGATCTTACAAGACCATCATTAGTAGATTTGTGGGAGGAAGATCAGTTCCACCTACTCCAAGAAAGTAATGAGCCAAACCAGGCTATTTATGATACTGATGAAAAAAGCTTTAAAAATGCAGAAGAGGGCGAAGAATCTCTGAATCTTTGCTCTGCTTCATTACAGCTCATCAGTAACAGTTTCCATGTGATTGGGAATCAACAGTCTTTCAGCTTAAAGGTTGAGGAGGAAAACAATGAAGAACTTCTTGAGCCAGTTGAAATTAAAGAACCTTCTCCTGAAAGGTTTGAGGTAATCAAAGAGACCCCTGCTCAAGAATATAATGACCTCTTCACAGAGTACAGTCCACTGAATCAAAGAGTACCAGGACTACAAGAGGACAACACTGCTAAATATGATGAGTCCTCTAGTTCAGATCATAGTGAAGATGAGGAAGATTTTCTTTCTCAAAAGAATCTTTTTCTTGATCCAGTGGAAGAAAAAATAACCATGGTTGAAACTTACCTGTCAAATACTCCCAACCAGGTATTATTTAAATATGCCTTCACTCATTTTTTGAAGACATTTGAAGAAGGGATAGAGATTGTTAGGAGCAGTGTATCACCAAATGCAACAAATTTTTTTAACACTGCTACTAAAAGACAAGTGAGATGGGAGCGGTCCTTTTTTTTATCCAGCATGCTCAAAGAAATGAAAAAACACCAGTCATAGAACCATCTGATTGACTGGATGTATTGGAAAAGAGAATTTGTCAACTAAATATGTAAATTCCAAGTTAGATTTTGTATGTAGGAATGTCAATAAAGCTCAGCCTATGAGCATTTAGTTAAGTTTTTTCTTTTTCTTTTTCTGAATTTGAAAAAAATAAAAAATACAAAAACAATAGAAAAAGAGAAAAGAGGGCAGATATAAAAGAATAAAGGTACAACCCCATACCAAAAAAGAAAGAAAATTTGAAAGTGTGCAAGCCTAAATGCCACTACATGAAATAGCACTACTATTTAGTCATATAGCCTAATCATGACTAGATAGATTTCAATTTACTGCTGATAGGTTAGTGAAGAAGATTTGCCAAACTGTTTAATCTTGGCTTATCAGTAGCTTAGATTAGGATAAGAAAAGAATGGTTCAAACATGCTCAAAATCTGAACCAAAGAATCAAAAGAAAAGAACGGCTCTAATCAGATCAAAACCTGAGCCAAAGATACAAAGAAGACTGGTTCTAAAATGCTGAAAACTTGAACCATGTAAAGAAGAAGAAGACAACTCAAAAAAGATCAAAACTAGAGTTGAAAGAAAGAATGAAGGATGCTTGTAATTTTTATATCTTAAGCCTTCGTAGTTTTGTTTTAATTTTCTGCAAATAAGTCTATGTGTAGTTGGTTTCTTATGCCATGGACACTACAGCAAATCAGACAGCTTAATCCTGGTTTAGCTGTATTTTCAATTTTTGTTTTAGAATATAGAGAATGAAATCTGTCATACAGCTTAATCTTGGAAGATAGTAGATTAGGTAGAGAATTTTTGAGTCCAACTGTTTAATATGGACTCATGGAAGTTATAAGGGTAGATTTAGATTAGTTTCTTTCTTTCAATAAAAGAATAAAATGTTGATGTCAAAGGTTTGCAAGTCCAAGTGCACCTTATGAAGAAAAAATGTTAGGAAAGTAGGTTGTGTAGGTAGTTGTTTGAGGAAAAGAAATTTGTTTTCTGATACAAAGTACTGATCATCTTTTTAAGCAGCATGATCAAGTAAGAAAAGTTTTTCAAGGATAAGGCACAGATCTGCATTCCAGAAATAAATTTCTGAGGTTCTTAACAACTCCAAGGAGCTTCCATCCCCAAGTGGAGGCATTGTTAGCCATCAATAAAATTTTGTCATAACTGATGATGGCTAAAATAAGTCTTTTAGTCTTCAAGAAACAAGTTTTAAGTGAGTTCTTGAAGCCTTGATGTGTACCTTGGCCAAAAAGATCCATTTATTTGATCTCTTCATTCAAAAATCCACTAAGTAACCTAACTGTTAAACTCGAAATCAATACGATGCAACCTTCAGAAAATACATATAGTGGAATAAATACAATGCAGGAAAGATAGATGCATGCACACACAAATAACAACATTATTTTTGGACTAAGTCCTTGGAAAAACCCAACTTAGGAAAATCGGTGGAGCAACTGAGTGTTCGTATATTATGTAGTAGTAAATTTGAGTACAAGTCTATGGTTACTCAAATCTAGCAAACCATACAGAGAAAAATCTGACAAAAAGATAGTGACCAAATCCTCGCTTTGCCACTGGCGATTTGACACTGATATGGGCTCAGGATGAGCTACTATGCGCTGCCTCTGCGCAGTCACTGCGTCATCCTACGCAGTATTGCGTCCCACAACTCGGAATTGCCTCATCTTTGTTGTCTGATCAATTGTTGTTTAGAAACTTGACCCTCCTGGCCTTTGGGATCTCTCTCCAGCCTTTGGCACTGAATCAACTCACCGAATCTAGAAAGGCGTCCTCCGACTTTACTATCCTTGCCCCTCTCTCACTGCAACGAGCTCACTAACTCTCTCAGCAAACTCAGCGCTGCTACTAAGGAAATCGATCTGCTAGTGAATTCAATCCCTGTAAGTGTGTTCTCCAAGTGCCCATCGAGTTCTTCTTATAATCTCTCATTGAGGCTTCAACGACCACGATTAAAACTTAATCGATGACTAAGATTAAATAAGACTTGATCCACGCCTTTTTCTGACTTAATTAATACCTTTTAATTAATCATATTTCCAAAGTTTAGACTTAGGAAATATTAAAAATTGATTAATTATTTTAATTAAGACATCTCTAGGTGGAATTTCCCAAACAATTTCTAGGTCTTGGAGAATACATGTGTCTTGCCTCTCTGCAAAATCTCAAGGCTAGAGCACGTCTGATGCTGCAAAAATAACCACTTTGCCCATAATGAAACCACTTTCCAACCACACACAATAACTAGTGCTGCAACTTATGACATCAGGCACATTTAATCATTTTTGCATCGAAGTGAACCAAGCTTACAAGTAATTGGAAATGTGGCACTTCATACAAGGTTCTTCTTCCAAAATCAGGGCCTTGGTCACGTAAAAATTTTACCTCCCTAGGTAGGAATGGCTAAAAGATGACCCTATTAGGCATTTCAAACCCCCAAAGGGAAGTGACAAGTCCTCAATCCTCCCTTCAATCAATAGGTGTCATGTGAATAATGATGGAACGAAAGGGGAAAGTGGCATTTGCCTCAAGGCCAAATGCCATGGTAGAAGGGGTAACAATAATGAGGGATTCCACATATTTGGCATACATATGTGAGGAGGGAGAAATCATGGATGCATGAGTTAACCAGGCCTTTGTTTGCAATCATGGATGCATGAGTTACCTAGGCCTTTCTTTTTCCACCCCTCTTATTCCTTTTTCTTTTTCTTGATTTTTCTTCATATTACTACTCGGAGCTCTAGAAAATGAGAGCATTCTTTGAATGATGTATAACAGTGGTTACCCCCTTAGTGGTGGGGTAGCTCATCACCTACTAGGGGTTGGGACATGCAAGGGTTCCTTTTTATGATGTGATAGGGCAGCATTAGCCTAGGAACTAGGTGATGGCCATAATAAGGGGTAGAGCTCATGCTTGGCCTTTGCCCACGTGCTAATATTAATGCCCTAACCATATTTTGCAATATTATAATTTTATTTCTTTTGTTTCTTGCTTGTGTCCATTATATGCTCTTTCTTTTCCTTTTAGTTGCTTCAACCTCTCGAGGAAAAATGAGAGCATGCTTTGAATGATGTATAACAGTGGTTAGCTCATCACCCACTAGGGGTTGGGACATGCAAGGGTTCCTTTTTGTGATGTGATAGGGCAACATTGGCCTAGGAACTAGGTGATGGCCATAATAAGGGGTAGAGCTCATGCTTGGCCTTTGCCAACGTGCTAATATTAATGCCCTAACCATTTTTTGCAGTATTATAATTTTCTTTCTTTTGTTTCTTGCTTCTGTCCATTATATGCTATTTCTTTTCCTTTTAGCTGCTTCAACCTCTCGAGGCAACATTCGCAGGCCCAACCTAGATATGTGGAAAAGGGGAGGGGATGTGCTAGATCCTAGTGGACCCATGGTCAATTGGATCGAGAGAAGGAAGGTTGAATAAGGGCTCGTAATGTACAAAGGGGAGTAATAAGTATATTTGGGATAGATAAGACACACTATATGAATCATGGATTCTTACGTAGCGTCGTTTCAGGCTAAAGCAACAAGCCATTAGAGGTGGTTCCATTGGAATAGGATAGAAAATTAACCCCCCGTTTAAGGTGAGGGAACAAGACTATGGCCAAGACCCTTCTTTCTGCCAAGTCACTCCATAATCATTGCCAAATGTCCAAAATACAAACAAGCATAAGCATCTTAATGAAAAATGAATAAAGTACCTTTCGACCAGAATCCCACCTTCCAACATGTGATTTTGAAAAATGGGCAAGGGGACATATGACTCATGCAGGTGGCGAAGATATGAATGGCAAGTCACATCGGCTACACGGTGGCTCTCAGAGGTTGCTCGCTGCTGACTGGAAGAGATGAATAGGAGAAAAAAATTCTTCTAGGGGTCACCCACAGGCAACACGCCTTACTCTTTTCTAATTGTTTGATGCATATCAAAAGTGTCTCAAGCTTGAACAATATAGTGGATGTTAACACCCCTATCTACCTAGAAATACTTGCATTCCATACATCTAGTTCTAGATGTCATTTTTTCTAAATCATATACCTGTTTATCCATTTTTTCAAGTAGGACAAACTGTTTAAAATTCCCATAGCGCATTTACCCTTGAATCTAACACTTTTGTGGGTGGTAAAAACAAGTGTTATGATAACATCAAGGGAAAAATATATCTAGAAAGACAATCAACGCAACATCTTTCACATCAACTAGATAACACTGCAAAACATCAATTGCTATGCCCAAGAATCCAATGTACCCCTGAATTTTAGTGCATTAAAGAAGAGTCTCAAGTTTCAACAATATCATGTATACCTAAATATCCAATTTAAACTAATGAACTAACACCCCTTTCTACCTAGAAATATTTATTGTATTACATACATCTAGATGTCAGTTTTTCCAAAATATATTGTCATTTATCGAAATTTTCAAGTAGGACAAATTGTTTAGTTCTTTTTTCTTGTTCTTGTCTCACATTTTGTTTTTTCAAAATTTTATTTCTTGTGAATACAATAATATTAGGCATCCTATTAGATTCCTCGACCTTAAGGAAAGACACATTTTGGAAGGTCCGACTTCTTTTCAAGGTTTATTTAATTATTTTTAATAGTCAGGTTTGTCTTTTATGGTTTTGAAGCAAACAATAAAAATTAACATGTTTCATTTTCTAAATTTCTATTTATTTAGTTCACAAGTCATCATTCTTATTATTTTCAGTACATTGTTATCAACATTTTTAGTAGGGGATGGAGTGGATGGAGATGAGAGTAGATTTTACTTATAAATGTTAGAAGGAATGCAAGAAGATATTAGCTAATATCTATATAATTTTTTTTGGGTTTGTGGGCTCAACTTTCACAATTTTTGGTCTTCTTGTATTTTTGGTTCAATTTAATATATTGTTGAGATGCATATTGTGATTAATTCAAATGTTGTAAATACAACCTTTTGGTGAATAGTTATATGTACTTCCTTGTGTAGACTATTGCAACTACATGTATGTTCCTTTCTAGTACAAGGTACAAGAAATTTTTGTGCTCCCTCGAGGTGTCACAATGTTGGCTCATGACATTTGGCGAAAGAGGAACCCAACTCTTGTTGAACCTATAAGAAAAAAGGTATGGTTTGGAACAATGTGGAACTTGATGTTGCCGCTTGTATTATTTTTTTTTTTTTGCTAATGAACTTTAAGGAGTTAAACATTTTGGATGTATTTTATGGATTCAATGGTAGTGTAGCATTCTTCGTTTGTATTTATGCAAATTTATTTATGATATTTAAATCTGGTTTTCAAGAGTGCTATGAATAACGGAAATTGGTGGTACTCATATCTGGTTTTCAAGAGTGCTATGAATAACAAAAATAGGTGGTACTCATGGTAGAGTAGGTTCTTTGCTTTTATCGCGCAACATCCATACAAATATCTTGTTTCATGGAATTTTGTGAATATTGGGTGAGTGTTCATCCTTGTTCTTCAATATTTTATGTCTTTTGGATTGCATGCATCTCTAGATTTTCAACAAATTAGAAAATTGCTTTGTGTTATAGGGATTACAACACTCTTGCCTCCTGGCTCATGAAATTTGGCGAAAGAGGAACCCAACTGTCATTGAACCTATTAGAAAAAAAGTATGGTTTGGAACAATGTGGAACTTGATGTTGCTGCTTGTTTTATGTCTTTTTTCTGCTAATGAACTTTAAGGGGTTAAACATTTTGGATGTATTTTTCAATGTTCCACCGAGTTTCTGGGACTAGGAAACGCGGGAGCGGTGTTACGCACAAAGGGGACGTATATAAGCAATCCAAAATTTAGGGAAATTTCGGGGAAACGAGGGGACGTCAGATTCATAAAATTTATAAAATTATTAAAAATTTAATGTATAAAAATAAAATAAAAATTCCCAAAAATATGTAAATAACTAAGTTAGTAAATAGTAAATCTTAATAATTATGAAATGTACATCTAAATATGATCATCATTTCATATTAGACTATTATGAATCATAATTCTCATTTGACTTTTCAACAATCATCAATGTAAATTGTAAATCTAAAAGTAAATTACTAAATTGAATCCATCATTTGACATTATGCAATGTTCCATCTAAATAAATCATTTGACAATGTGCATTAATATTATGCAAGGTACATCTAAATTAAATTAATAATTTGACAATTGAAATTACACAATGCACATCGAAAGCAAATTTGCCATAGAATACTAAACTAAAAGTAAACATAGAAAGTAGTGAATTACTAGTAAATTTCTCAAAAGTACTAAATAATAAATCACAACTCCAATCTAGTGGCTCCAAGTCACAAAATGAAAATTGCAACTCAAATCCATCAGCTCCAAGTCACAAAATGAAAATCACTAACTCCTAATGCTTTAGGCTCCTAGTCGGTGGTAAATATGAATCACAACAAATTGGAGATGGAAAATGTTGAACAGTGGTAGTAGGAAAATCTCGAGTGGGAAGGTAAAATGTTGAGCGACAGTAGAAGGAAAATGTTGGGCGGTAAGGTAAAATCGTAGGGTTAATAAGAAATGAATGAGAAATGTGAATGATTATGTTTTAAAGTTGTATTTTATCCTTCAATTTTTAGTTTCATATATTTTTTAAATTATATTAATATTTGTAATATTTTATGTTTTTAATTGTTATTAGGTCCACAGAGTCTTGAATAGATGATGATCGAGTGCTTTGTTAAGGCACTCCCTAATGTGAATTCATTGGTTCAATTCCCCTCCCTGATCGGGGTGATATATTGGACATGATGAAGATGTAGTCCTGCCAAGCTTACAAAAAACAAATATTTTATGTTTTTAATTGTTATTAGCATTAATAAAAAAATTTGGGGGATGCTTTTTTTCACCAGGAAAAATTCCCCCCAGAGTTTCCTCGATTTTCCCCAAAAAATGGGACGTGGGGAAACGTTTCCCCAGGAGTTTCCCCGTCCAAGGAGGGTGGGGGAGCGAGGAAGCGTGTCCCCCACCCTGGGGGGCGCATCCCCGTGGAACACTGGTATTTTATGGATTCAATGTTAGTGTATCATTCTTCGTTTGTATTTATGCAACTTTCTTTATGATATTTAAATCTGGTTTTCAAGAGTGCTATGAATAACAGACATTGGTGGTACTAATATTTGGTTTTTCAAGAGTGCTATTAATAACAGAAATAGGTGGTACTCATGGTAGAGCAGGTTCTTTGCTTTCCACTTTGGCCTTTGCTTTTATCGTGCAACATCCATACAAATATCTTGTTTCATGGAATTTTGTGAATATTGGGTGAGTGTTCTAGTCTCTTATCCTTGTTCTTCAATATTTTATGCCTTTTGGATTGCATGCATCTTTGGATTTTCAACAAATTGGAAAATTGCTTTATGTGTTACAGGGATTACCACACTCTTGTCTCCAGTGCAAGCCTTAAAATATTGTTGTTAGAGCTCTCTTTCTTGCTCCTAAGTTTTTGAAGGTCCATGGCCTTGTTGGAAGGATATTGATGTGACTCCTCACCAATTTGAGGGTTAGCTTATCTATTTTGATAGAATCTGGTGTTTTTGTAGAGTGTTTAGATTTATAATGCGATCAAACTTTGCATAATGTCATCATATCTATTTTTTTTTTTGATTGATCATACACATCAATTGTTGTTAGGCGAGATATATTTGGAAGTGGGAGATTGACTATTTTCTATGACTTCTCAATTTGTGACATGCAGACATCTACCCACTACAATTGTTAATTTCTATGTGGAGGTTATTAATCAAATGTTGGATCTATATGAACAAACCAAGTCAACATCCATTTCAAATGACATCAACTCTCATCAAGGTGTGGAGAATAAATTAAATTCTTCATGTTATACATGTTTACTTAAGTGAAAGGACCATATCAAAAGCAATTATTGTCGTAAACATCCACCATTTATTTGTTAGAACTATTTTCTTCACATCAACCTAAGTTTGATGATCTTGCAGGTTAAACACAAAATATAAATCCATTTAATGACACGGTTGCAAGTGATACTGTGCTTGGGCATGTAAATCAAGGTTTAAAATTTCCCAAGTTTGTTAAAAATTGATCAAAAAAGAGCACATGTGAAACAATAAAGAATTCAGCTACTAGGAGTGAGCTACCATCAATGGTAGGTTCAGGTAAAAGGAGTAACATGGATATATAGGAGAATTTTGTCAATAAAAATTTTGGTCTTATTTGTGTTCATTTAAATTAGAGGCACCTTAATTTTTGTTGTGTGCAATGCAATGTATGGAAATTAACATGGAAGATAATCGATGAAACTATTGAAATATCTATGTGAGAAGGACTATATCATAGTGAAGAGGTAGTGGTAGAGGTGGGTTCTCTTTTGGTGAAAAATCCATGCTATCTGCTATGGAATCCTGATGTTGACTTCATGGTTTGAATTCTCCTCTAGTTTTTGAAGTGCAAGATGTCCTTGATTGGCTATGGCACCTTCAACATTTTTCGGGATTGCAGTGAAGAACTTTTCTCTACTATTTCTCTTTGTTTTGTTTTTCTTATTTTCATTTTCTTTTCTATTTTTTGCTATTGCTTGTTGTTCCTCAGTTTTTTTACAACTATGACTGTTATTTTTTTTAATGTTTTTTAGCATGGCCATGCGAAATTATAGTTTGGTGTCTTTTTTTCATGTTTGTTTTATTTTGTTATTTTTATACTACCTTTTTTTATGGTTTTTGTTGGAACACCTAATCCTACATGGGTAGGTGTGGAATGCGAAAAGTCACAATGGAGTCCAAGTGACCTTGGAATATGAAACCAAGAGTCACACCATTGTACTATAAATGTACATCTTTGTATAATGGAAAATAAAGAAAGCCTCATGCTTATCTTTCATTGTGTGTTTAGTCTCTTGTATGTGTGCTCATCTTCCTCATACACCATGTGTGTGCTTCAACATGGTGTTTAACATGGTATCAGAGTGGGCGATTGCTAGCCCTGCTCCAAATTGAGTGAGCCATTTGTGTTTATGGCTTGTGCATATCTGCAAAAATTCTTGACATTTTTGCAGCATTTAGAGAGTTTTTGCAGCAGACATTTTGCTGGATTCTGAATGGTGTTTTGAAGAAAAGCAGCATTGTTTTTTAGAAGGAGCAGCATTCAAAATCCTTGGCAGCATTCAGAAATTGGTTTGGAGAAATGCAGCCTTGTGCATCTGAAGGTTTTCTCACTGCTCATTTATGCCTTTAAATTCTGCATCTTAAAGATCTGCTGAAATAGTGTTTTAAATTGGGTTTCTGAAGAAGAAGTTTATGGTTTTTAATGAAAAAGAATTCTGAGTTTTTCCATTGAAAGTTTCTACATTTTTAAGCTGCTGGAAAATAGTTTAAAGAGGGTTTTTGAAGAAATTTCTAAGATTTCTAAGTTCTCTAAATTCTGGGTTCTTCTGTTGTTGGGCTATTGGAAAAATTTCTGGGTTTTACTGCTGAAATCTTCTGGAATATTCTGCATTCTCATTCTCTGCTGCTGGAAAAATTCTACTGTTGCCCTCATCTCTGCATTTTGTCCATTCTGCGGTGTATTTAGAAGAAGTTCTACTGCTGTTTTAAAGATAATTTCTCTACTATGCTGTTATTTAAAAAAAAAAAAAATAACTCATTTGCCCCTCAGCCTTTACGGCCTCCCTCTGCACATTCTACACTATCCAACCCACGCTCTTCACTTCACTCTAAGCCTCACGGCCCTTCCAACACATTACACTACCCACCGGCCACCCTTAACCCGCTCCCTCTCCCTTCTAATGTGCCCCATCTCCCTTGGCATTCGGCCCTCACGCGCTCCTACACAGTCTTGCCGCTCCCCATTGCAGCTCCCTCTTCCCTTTGAAATATGCTTCACGCCACTCCCATATGTTGTACGCTTCCCTCACCTTGAATCGACCACTCTTCCATACGCTTCCCCACCTGCAAACCGTCTCCTCCCTTCCTTGGCCTTACGGCCCTTCCCTTACCCCTTTTTTAATTTAAAAAAAAAAAAAAATATATATATATATATATATATATATATATATATATATATATATATATATTAAATATAACGCCCCTCCTTCTTAAATTAATTTCCCCCATCCCAACTCCCCACACTCCCCAACGCATTCACTTTTTTTTTAATTTTTAAAATTTTCTTAATCTGCCCTCCCATTTAATACTATCCCTCATCCATTAATACCCCCCCCCCTCCTTTTTAAATTCATTAATAATTTTTTTAATATCCACCTTCCCCCCATTAATAACCCCTCTATTTTTAAATTCGTTCTCTCCCATATCTTATTAATCTTCCTTTTAATTTATTTAATTCCCTCCCCAGCATTTTTTATTAGTTTTCCCACCCCTCTCCTTTTTAATTTATTTAATTCCCTCCCCCACATTTTTTAATTAATTCCCATATTTTAAAATCCCTTCCCTCATTATTAAATTCCCCTCCATTTTAATTATTAATCTCCATTTTAAATTTTTAAAACCCCATTTTTATTAATCCCAAATAATTATTTTTTAATTAATTTTTAATTAATTAAAAAAAAAAAAAAAACAGCAGAGAGAGAGGAAAGAGAGAGTATGAACAACATAAATAAAAGGAAATGACACGTGAGCAGATAGACTGAATACATAGAAGAAATTGTAGAATTGACATTTTATGATTTGTGGCATTGACATAAGGGTGATTTTTTGAAGAAATTGACATTTGAAGACGAGTTGTTATTGGTGCAAAACAGCTCTTTGTTGAGACCTTTTGCACAGTGGTTTTTACAGCACATTCATACAAATATTTTGCAGTGATATTGTATTGACCTGACATTATATTGCCTCTTCATTCATCGTTGGAATCAGTGAATTTGAGTTGTTGAAAAATTGTTGATTGCCCTCCATCATTTGAGGAGCACACTTTGCACTTTGAGATTTCCATAGTTGGAAGTTCTCTTGAGTCATTTGTATTTCTTGTTGAATCACATTGTAAACAGGTGCATTTTCGGTTGAAGCCGACACCCTTTCATTTTTTAGCCTAAGTTGTTGAAATGGCCAAAATCAATGAGGCATTAGAGTTGTTGAAAAACCTCATTTCCAATGTTCATGATATGGTAAAAATGAGCAAGGATGCTCTTTGTAACATTCAAAATTGTTTGCAAGATGCACAAGAAAAGATTGAGTTTTTGTAGTTGGAAACTCAGCTTCAGCAAGACAAACTTCAGCAAAAGAGTCACCATTCTGAACCTGTTTCTGTTCAGAACATTGTGAAGGGCTCTCATCAGAAGAAAGAAGATAAAGTTGCAGATGATTCACATTCAGTTCCTTGTACTAGAGCAGATGTACATGCAGATACGACGGTTCGCTTTGCTCTCAAGCCCATCATCGGACGCGGGGAAGAGCTTGTCCACAACAAGCACAGAATTGGTCTTGGATATGACAAGGATGTGTCCTTTCATATTCTAGACTACACCAAGCCCATCATATTTCAGAGTGCCGGATTCCTGTATGACAGTTCACCTGTAGCTGTTCCAGATCCTGTTCCACAACAACAACAACAGATTGAGAAATGCCAACACTGTGATCGAGTTGGCCACATGAAAGATCACTGTTTTTATCTTCATCCATGCAAGCACTGTGGTCGGCACACTCATTCTTCACACAGATGCTTCAGAAACAAGCTTCAGCCTCCTGCAAGAACCAAGATTCATCTCGGATGGATCGCTTCTTGGCAATGGGCATCAGCAGCCAAGAAGATGTTTACGACACATGTTAGAACTTGTTACGGATATTGAGCAAAAACTTGCGGTTGGAGTTTTCGCCATCATCTCCTTGCAGCACTTGTCCGGGACAAGAGGAAAATGATGATGTGTACAAGCTTCGACGACGGATCAAGCGAGCACGAGCCCTGATCTCTCATTCCATGTTCGAGTTGTAGCCAGCAAAGCAACCTGACACACAATTCGTCATTCCGGATTGGAATGCTTGGAAGTGCAGGATGCCCATGAGCATGCCTTCAGTTGGTGGAAAACCTTAAACCATCATCTTTGGTTGGTGGACAACCTAAAACCACCACAGGTAATAGACCTCCCTTCTTTTAGGTCGAAGGTCTCCCTTTCATATATGAGGAACACTTCCTCTAGCAGAAGCCTTCAGCTTAGCAGCCTTCAGCTTCTTGCCAGCATTGGTTGAGTTCCAGGAAATGCTTCAAAGCATTCCAGAGTTGTTGGTCATCCTAAAACCATCACAGGTAGTAGACCTCCCTTCTTTTAGGTTGAAGGTCTCCCTTTTATATGAGGGACAATTCCTCTAGCAGAAGCGTTCAGCTTCTTTCCAGTTTTGGAAGAGTTTCGGGAACTGCAACATGTATTGTGTTCCAGTGTTGGTGGTCATCCTTAAACCACCTCTTTTTCCAACATTTCAGAGAGTTGATTCAGCCCAAGTGCTGCCATGTATACTTTGCAGATTTGTATTACAACTCTTTTCTTGGACTCACACATAACCCTTCGGATTAAGGGGGGATGTTGGAACACCTAATCCTACATGGGTAGGTGTGGAATATGAAAAGTCACAATGGAGTCCAAGTGACCTTGGAATATGAAACCAAGAGTCACACCATTGTACTATAAATGTACATCTTTGTATAATGGAAAATAAAGAAAGCCTCACGCTTATATTTCATTGTGTGTTTAGTCTCTTGTGTGTGTGCTCATCTTCCTCATACACCATGTGTGTGCTTCAACATGGTGTTTAACAGTTTTTTTTTGGGATTCTATGAGTGGGAAATTAAGGCAAGGCTTAGCGACACATTGTGGGTTTAGCATTGATGGAGATTTAACAAATGTAATGGGAAATGATAGAGGTATGTATGAGGGAATTCAATAATTTTTTGTTGCATAACTTAATGGTTCCATTTTGTTTTAATTGAACTCTTTTGCTACTTCTTATATCATGTGTGTTTATGTAAATTTATTATAAAAAATAGGTGTAAAGAAAGCCTAAAGGTAACTGGAATCTTCAAGCATAAGCAAAACTTGCTTCTAATTGAGTAGAGTTTGTAGGTATGGATGGAAAAAAACAAAAGTTTCAATCCAAGTTATGACCATATTAGTTTTCTTCTATAATTGGGAGCGGCAGTAAGCACTTTATGCTATTGGAGGGTGCGGTTTTACTATGTGTGTGTTTCAATCTTAACATTTTTATTAAAACATTATACATTTAGCCTTTCAGCTAGATAATATCTACAATGTTCTGACCATATTAGTTTTCTTTTATTTTTAAGAGGGGTACTAAGCACTTTGTGGTTTTATTACATGTGTGTTTCAATCTTAACATTTTTATTAAAACATGACACATTTGGCCTTTCAGCTAGATAATATGTACAACGTTCTGACCATATTAGTTTTCTTCTATTTTTGGGAGGGGTACTAAGCACTTTTTGCTATTGGAGGGTGTGGTTTTCTTATGTGTATTTAAATCTCAACATTTTTATTAAAACATGACATATTTATCCTTTCAGCTAGATAATATCTACAACTTTCTATGTGGCTCTTTTAATAATATCTACAACTTTCTATATTGTTGTTTTAATATATTAAAACATGACACATTTGTCATTTCAGCTTGATAATATCTACAACTTTCTGACCATATTAGTTTTCTTCTATTATTGGGAGTGATACTAAGCACTTTGTGCTATTAGAGGGTGTGGTTTTCTTATGCGTGTATTTAAATCTCAATATTTTATTAGAACATGAGACATTTGTCCTTTCAGCTACATAATATCTACAACTTTCTAGATGGTTGCTTTATGTTTTTATGAAGGATTCAAAGCATGATGGACTTCTTCCATCATCATAGAGGAATGAACGTTTGACAAGAACTTACCACAGTCAAACAATATAATGAACATAAATAATTTGGCCTCTAGAACTCTAAGAAAGAGTGCATGCAACTTTGGTATGTGTAGATTTTATGGAGGGGGTCTGACTTCCCAACAACTCCTTTTAGTCCTTATCTTTCATGCATTTTTCTGCCATTTATTTAATAAACTTTAGGCCCGTTGGGTCTATTTGCTTACTAACCTATCTCCAGTCTTGAGACGAAACCTAATCAACTTTCATTTGCCTTAATTCCACACACTAACCTGTTTTGAAACCAAGCCTCATAAAACTTAGGAACATTCACTAGTTAAAACCAAATATGGTCTCTAACTAGACAAAAAGGAGATGAAAGTGAGCCTCAAAAGCAAATACACTAGAAGATCAACGTCATGGCAATCTTTTCATTCTCAACACTTTCTTTACTTTGGCACTTCTATGATTTTTCCATCTTGCCACTTCACATAATAATGCGACTTCTAGTGGCCAATTCTTATAGAGGGCCGAAAAATTTCTAATCCATCTCTTGGTGTTAAGATCCATCTCTTCATTCTCAACACTTTCTTTACTTTGGCACTTCTATGATTTTTCCATCTTGCCACTTCACATAATAATGTGACATCTAGTGCCTAATTCTTATAGAGGGCCGAAAAATTTCTAATCCATCTCTTGGGGTTAAGATCCATCATTATCATATCATGAAGCGACGTGGTTCTTCAACCTACTATGTCATGCTAATTTGGGTGGTCCCACACATGTTTGGTCTCACGTACCCATGATAGGTGTGATTATTTTTGGTGGCTGCTTGTCCAAGCTTTGCTACTTTATAATTTTCTCATTACCTCGATATTAACATTCATATATCTGAGCAATACCCTTAGAATGCACTTAGGATTTTTCTGTTGTTCCATTCCACATAGTAATGTGACTTCTAGCCATTAATATTGGTAGAGGGGGAAGTAACCTATTTATGATCATTCTCTTTGTGGTCAAGATCCATAACTCTCATATCATGAGGGTGCATGGTCCTTCCCCCTACGTGATTGTGATGATTTGAGTTAGAGTGACAACATTTATTTGCCTACTTGCCTACTTGCACCTGTAACTTTTTTTAAATAAATAAATCAATTATTCATAGTGAACTTGGTTATAAGTAAATTTAAAATTAAATGAGGTGAATTAAGTTCTCTCTATAAAATTTGGAGAATATCAATATATGATGTTTAAAATTTATTTACAAACATTTTTGAATGGTGAAAGTTTTACTCCCTTACTTGGAGAATATCAATACATGATGTTTAAACTTTATTTACAAACATTTTTGTATGGTGAAAGTTTTACTCTTTTAAACTTTATTTACAAACATTTTTGTATGGTGAAAGTTTTACTTGTTTAAACTTTATTTACTAAACATTTTTGTATGGTGAAAGTTTTACTCGTTTAAACTTTATTTACAAACATTTTTGTATGGTGAAAGTTTTACTCCCTCGCTCTAGTTGGGGACTATAGTTTTCGTGCAACCTTCAAAATCCTATGAAGGTAATTAGTTTACATGGTACCATCATCTTTATTCTAAAGTTTTATCAAATTTTAATATTTATTTTATTTATTTATAAAAAATGAATTCAATTTTATATTTTTGAAATTTAAAATATCCCTTTTTCATGGGTTCATTCTTACATCATTTAACTTAAATCTCATGAATGTGGGCTTTATTTCTACTTAATTGTCAGGAATAATTATTCAATTTTTTTTGTATTAATCGCTATGTAGGATTATTAAATAATTATGAGATTGCGGAGCTCCCTGTAATCAATGCTTTGCAGTTCACTGCATTCCATGTTGTAGGTGAGACATCATAGTCTTGATAAAATTGCATAGATTTCTACAATTGATGCTTTACATTTCATTGTAGTGGATGGGGTGGGCATGCCATTTCTCTAACAATATTTGATACTTGGTAGCGCATGGATGGCCTTCCTCCACCACCTCACAGTTAGACCATCAACTGACTTGTAATTTCCAACGTCATCCCAAGCATCCAAGGCATATCCAAAGCCATAAGCAAAGGCAAAGGCACCAAAGTTAGCATTCCTCCCTGTTCCGCCTTCTTTCCTAGTGGAGGCGTCCATTACAATGCCCTAATTTCCCAACATCCGTTTCAATATAAGTATGTTTTTCCTTCCATTGATACGGGCACATCTACAACAGTAGCTCTGGTGACTACATATGCTTAGGTCATGGGAACAACCTCTAGCTGATGTGAGGAGAAGCATGATTGAAGATTCAGTTGAAAAAAACAAATGAGAGTGCTATTTTTAATGTAGTGATTGAAACAATCGAGATAACCTTTTCTCTTCAAAATTGTAGTTACGTTTTGCTAGAGCCTTCCATAAAAGAGAGGAAGAAGAGTTAGGGCAGACCTTAGGTCCAAACAAATGTTAATGGTAGACAAAAGGGAAGGAAGGGGTAAAACATGAAGAGAGGAAGGATATTTCAGAATATGAGGAACCAAAGGGAGGACTAGAGGTTACTACTGGATGGATAACATGGCTATGGATACCACTGGCCACAACTAGTCATGCATGCAATGGCGTGGATGGAGGCAATGGAGGTGGCCACATTGAAATTTTGCATCAATTACACCCACAGGCCAATATACATAACATGATAATTTATGCACATGACATGACATGACATTTATGCACAATGACGGGTATTGAAAGGATGAAATGCTTCTAAAATTGATTCAACAAGCTTGAATCATCTTGATAAACAACGCTGTTATTGATGAATCTGCTTAACAAGTGGTAGAGATATAGGCAGATCAATAGAAATGGAGATGTATGGCCTTTTCTCCTTTGATGGAAATAAAAAATCTCATTCATGTGGGAAGGTAGCTATCTCGACGAATAGTAAGCCATAACTAGTTTCCTAGCTTAGTTGAGGGAGGTTCCACTATTGAGAGGATTCTATTGAGAATGTCAAGCATTTATAAAGGGGAGACACTTTAAGTGAGAACCCTTCGGGGTGTAATGGTGGAGAAAATACATAGGTAGAGTAGGATAAAAGGAGAGGCATGTTAACCAAAGGAGAAGAAATACAAGAATGGGAGCACTTACCTTGTTTTCATTCATATAACTAAAAGCTTCCATTTTGAAATCCATACCATATGTTTCGTATCCTCGAAGAGTGGATGGAGTTGGAAGTCCTTATTAGGAGACATAACCTCGGTCAACATCTTAGCTTGGTCCAACTTTCCTTCATTCAATTCCACATGCTTTGAGGTATTGCTTCATGTATCTTGTCTATCTTTATTTTTCATTTCAATAATAATTTTTTTGGCATGCAAGTTGCGAGTTTTCGAAAAACCACTATAGTGAAATTCTTTTGACGTTGTATATTCCTCAGTTAGCATGATCAACCTTGATAAAGATCACCCAAAAGAGAATGCACTCATGCAAAATATTAGGTAATAAGGCCACTTTAAAAACGAATGCCCTTGCCAAGCCTTAAATTACTATAAGTGTGGTTCAAAGACCCCCTTACTAAGAGTATTGCTTCTTCATATAGGCCTGCCTAATTGGTTTGTTCAGATTGGAGCATGGTTGGGTATGGAGGGGACGAGGCCTTGTCAAGATTTTTTTTCTTTAATGAAATATTGTCTTGCATCACTGACTGAGTCATTTCACGACCTTAGTATAATGTTGTAATGATTTACATACCAGGTATGCTGTCCTCTTTAGGTCTTTAATGAAATATTGCTTTTCTTGGCTGATTAGGTGATTTCCTTTCCTTATTGTAATGCTATAATGATTTACATATCGATTATGATTTCCTCTTTGGGTATCAGGCACCAAATCCAACTTTCTCAAGGTCGAGCCATAATAGCCATGTAATATAAGCCTTGGAGGGTGCAAAGGGAGGCCCAAAACAATGCTTTCAATGAAGATGGTGAAGGCATTCAATTCAATTACAACTTCCCTTCATAGGGTTTCAAATCCATCGGTAGGGGAAGCAAAGGTAGTTATAACACAAACAATGGCACAACAAATTGTTGCATACCTAGGAGTAGTTCCAATTGTTTACTCATAGGCAACAACACTAGAAATAATGGTGGTATACTCATCATTAGTGGTAGAACTACCAATACTTAAGGCGGCTCCAGGAGAAGCAAAGGATGCTAAGATAAGATGCATATCGAGATAAATTCACAGACTCCAGAGTTATCAGCTCCTAGTACAATATTAATATAGGAGGTAGGCATTTTTTGTTGATTTTTGGGTAGCTATGAGAGGTATTCCCCAACTACAAGTCAACTAATTTAAAAGGAGGGATATCAAATTTAAATTTAAATTCAAATTGATCAAGTTTGCCCCAAAAGTACAGATCTATCCAGGTAAGGGACGTGCCACTTGGGCACCCTAAAATCAATATAAATAGACACTTAAACCTCTCATTTGGACACTCACGCATCACACATTCATTATATCTCCTTTACATGTGGGAAGAAATCTATGGAAGAAGTCGATATCTTTAAGAAGACAAATTTCTGAGCAACTGAGTTTTGACTAGCTTTGACTTGCGTTGACCAACATTGATTGAGTATTTCTGGGTAGAGTTTGACTGAGTTTCTGGGTAGTTGTAGGAGGGCCGAATTTTGGCTTGTTTGACCATGTTTGATATATGCTATATTTTTGGTATGAGTTCAAGATTTCAGATTGTACTTTTGTTGAACTGAACAAATTTTGCTAGAAAGATTGCTGGGTTTTCTCTCGAGTTTGAGTTTACCATGGCATAATTTTGGTGTCTATTGTGCATGGTTTTACTAATGTGATCTTTACTATTCCAATTTTCGTTGCATTAATGTTGAATTTTTTGAGTGTAATTGCTTAATGGTATTTGGGATTTCCCCCCAAAAAAATATCATATATCATTGGAAGTAATTATTAGTTGCATAAAATTGTGCTCGTCTATTTAGCACTAGAAAATCAACATGGTATCAAAGCCAAGCTACCAAATATTTGACATATCTAAGGTCTAACTGAGGGAAAATCTGAGCCAAGATTCGGCCTCCCTGAGGCTCCATCTAACACATATCTCGGCCTATCCTGTGAAAAATTGAACTTTCGAAGGCTTGTATCAGTCCTTTGAGGCAATTGAATTTCTCTTGTCTTCTAAGGATAACTTCTGAGGCTGTTTGAGGCCTATTGCGGCCCTATTCTTGAGGCACATTTCAAAGGTCGTGACGCTGAACTTCGACCCTATTCTTGAGGCATATTTTAGAGGTCTTGAGGTTGAACTTTGGCCCTTGTTCTGAGGATTATTTAGGGTTGTTTGAGAAGTAGACTTGAGACATAATACAAGGTTAATGGAATTTAATTCTAGTGGAATTTTCTCCTCTAAGCAAGAGGCTAAAATATATTTTTAAGAGTAGATATGCTTGAAATCATCATAACCGAAGGAAGGTTTCCATTGGAATCTACAAATAATGGTTTTGGAGACACGAATAACAACAATTGGGATAAATGGATTTGAGACAAGGCACCTCTAACATCTCGAACTTGAAATGATTGTCGTCATTATTGTTTCTCAAACAACGGTTGTTTTTTATCACTAAACAATGTTGCAGTTATTTCTAATGATGATACTGAGATAAATTGTTGTTGTAACTGACTGTTCTTGTATGTTATGGACTCACTGTTGAAGGATATTTTGTTTGTGATTATTTCAATATGGCACATTTCTTGAAAAACAATGCAAGTTACTGCACAAGAGTGGCATGACAATGTAAATGCATCTATTGAATATTTGAGAAAGAAAGATGCACAAGTTCATGAGAGTTAGACACAATTTGCACATGACAATTTTGTTGGACTTCTAAGGGTGTTGATGAAATTTGGAAGTCTTATGGTTTGTAAACCCTAGACGTCTAGAAGGATATGACTTGTGTTGAAGTCTTGGTATTAAGGGTTTTTGAAACCTTAGAATGAGACCTAGAGTGCGGAATGCTAGTGAAGTACTTGGTTCATCTTCTTTTTAGCATGAAGATGTCTGAGCTTGCAGAGCCTTTAGTGTTGTCAGATAATTGGAGAATGAAGAAAACTTAGCTCATACAATTCATGCAAGGAAGGAAAGGAAAGCAACATGCATTAGTAGCTGATGATTATGACTAGGATGAACATTTCTATCTTGATGAGATTGTAGATGGATTTTAGTGTTTTTGCAAGAAAGTAAGTGGGAGTTGACAATTCCCTACAATCCTTATATCAAAAAATATGTAATTCATATCTTTCTTCCTTGATTATCATTACTTTATTTTTGGTCAGCCTCTTGTCTTTGCATATTTTTCTTGATTATAATCATTTCTTCCATGGCCTCCTAATGAGGTTTGTAGGTACATCGTGAAGGCTGCTATGGCAATGATTCTGGTAGCAAATGGAAGCATTGAGAAGAAAAAAACAAAGTTTGTGGCAAGAAGATTCTCCCAGGGTCGAGCATAAACTCAGTGAGAGTGATTTGCGTTCGAGAGGGAGAAATTGTACATGCATCTAGAACCATACAAGATGATCGGAAGAGCTTCCAGTTCAGAGGGAGAAGACAATTAGGTAGAGTGGAAGGATGCAACCTACTGGAGATCCAAAGGGTATCTCATGATGATGAGGAACAAGAGGCTCCCAAGGATGTGGGTTCAAGTCCATATGTACTTGTGGAACATCCTTTAGATCATGAGGAAGAGTCAAAAAGGGCCATTGAGCCATTGGACCCACTTAGGGTTGTTGTTCCAGAATCCAAGAAGAGGCTGGCATGACTTCGAAATACATTGCAGGAAGCAGAGGAACATGCAACTCCTTGTGGCACTTTCAGGAAAAGAAAACATCTTATGAAGTACTAAGGATATGCAACACTGAAGAGTCACATCATTAATTCTGATCCATCCAACTATGAAAAGGAAACATGCCAACAAGTTTGGAAGGATGCCATGATGGAGGAATTTCAATCCATCATGAAAAATGATGTGGGGGAAATTGTGTCGAGATTTGAGGGGAAGTTAGTGGTGACTTTCAAGTGGATCTACGAGATCAGGCATGCAATAGATAATAACATAGAGAAGCACAAAGCGAGATTCGTGGCAAGAGGGTTGATCCAGGTGGATATTGGTGGCCACCCGGCTATTCCACTTGGGGCCCCACCATTGTCTCTTTCAGTTTTTTTTCACAACTTACTATTTTTAGCAGTTTTTCAGGTCCTGAACTTTTGGAGCTATTTTGAAGCCCCAAACGAAGATAGTATGCCGAATTTATGTCCCTGGGAAGCTGAAACACCAATTTACCCAAAAGAGGCCCATATTTTTGGTGCTTCATCTCCTAGGGTTAGGTTTTTGGACGTTTAGAATTCTCCATTGTTTCTCCATAATAAATAGGCCCTCAAGCCTCATTGTAATACAGTTCAGAGGTCTGTAGTCGCCACATCTCTTCTCAGAGATTCGCTACCAGCACCCTAGCTATTTTATTTCCATCATGTTTGTAAGCATTTTTCTGTGATTTGATATTAATGAAATGAAGCCTTATTTCCGTTGTATTTCTATGTTTATGGTTATTTCTATATTCTGTTGCGTTCCTGCATAAATCCAGATCAGTGGTATCAGAGGGGTATGATTTTTCTCGATCCTTCTTTGCATGTCCCCAACGAGGTCGGGGTATAAGGAGTTAGGGCTCGATCTGGTGGAACCTTTGCAAGATCAGCCTGGCAAACCCCGACAAACGCCCATGGGGGACAAAAAGAAAGATGAGGGAGTAGGAGATCCTATCAAAATATTGCTCTAGGAGGCCCTCAAAAAACAAAGGAACGCGATGATGGATAATTTTTCCTAGATCCTTCAACGACTACCCACCAGCAACGCATCTACATCTAGCAGCCACTCTGGAGGCGCGACTTCCTTTAAGGTACAAGTAAACTTTGACATTCCCATATTTTAGGGTCAAATAGATGCAGATGTCGTAGATAGATGGTTGAATCTATTAGAAGGATATTTCTCAGTTCATGATTTTTTCGACCGGGAGAAGATTATTTTTGCACTCCTCAAAGCTACCCCCCATGTCAAGGATTGGTGGGAAACCTACTATGAGAAAACGGACGAGACAAAACCCTCTCTATTCTTAGCCGTACCCACTTGGAATTCATTCTGAGATGCCATCAAGGAAAAATACTATCCCGTGGGGAGCTATGAGGACAAGTACATACAATGGACCACGCTGCGACAACAAAGGGATCAAGATGTGCATGAGCTAACGAATCTATTCCATACCCTGCGCACAAAGTTGGGTATCAAAGATTCAAAGAAACATTTGGTGCTAAAGTATCGCGGTTGTCAGCACAGATACATTCAGGAGGAAATGGAGTTCCTCGACATCTCCTCGCTTGGTACGGCATACCGGTATGCTGCCAAGATTGAGTAGAAATTAAAACAGAAGAAGTGAGACTTTGGATCTGCGAATCAAAAGCAAGGGAAAGGAGCCTCCAAATCGCAAAACAAAGGAAAAAACCAAGTCATGGCGGCCCAAGACAACCTACCAAAGACACAAGCAAAGAATAACACCGCGAAGCCAAAGAAGGACACGGGAAAGTGGTGTGAGTTCCATAAGAGCTCCACTCACAACACAAGTGAGTGTCGGGCCAAGCAGTCGCTGGTGGCCGAGATGAGGGCTTCTGAATCAGATGCATGCTCTAACTCTGAATCAGAACCTGACAAGGTAAATGACAAAGAGTAGATGAAATCGACCCAATGCCACTGTGCCACTACGAAGATCTAGAAGGAGGAACCGGAAGATCTGGAGGAGGAGGAACATCTCTTACACTCCCAGATGTGGGTAAAGGGATCCCTGGTACAGTTCATTGTCGACAATGGGAGCCAAAAGAACCTCATTTCGGTAGACGCCGTGAAGCGGTTGGGCTTGCTGACCACAGCTCACCCACATCCATACACCATCGGGTGGCTTCACTAAGGACGAGATCTCCGCGTCAGCTAGCAGTGCCGCCTTCCCTATAGCATCAAGCCCTTCACGAATGAGGTATTATGTGACGTTGCTCCTATTGATGTTTACGATGTGCCAACACTTGTGGAAGTGACATATTACGTGTATGAGTCCGAGCCTGCTTTGTTATTGTTGCTTTGGGGAAATAAATTGTACGGGATACCGGAAATTGCCACTTACTCCACTATCTCTTTGGTTACGCAAAACAATGTAGTAACCTCATTTTCTAAGTAAAATTTGTTTTCTGATGATTAGCGGAGCGAAGAAGATTGTGGCCATGACCTCCAGACATGGCTCCTCTGCATGACAACAACAAATGGACAAGGTTGTGGAGGAGTACGGGGACATCTTCACCTCACCCATAGGGGTGCCTCTACACTGTCAGGTCAAGCACCCCATTGACCTGACCCTAGGTGCACTGCTACCCAATGGATCGATCTATAGGTGCTCTGTTCTGGAGAATGATGAAATCAAGAGGCAGATTCAGGAGCTACTGCAGAAAGGTCACATCCGTCCAAGTTCATCGCCCTGTGGGAGCCCAATCATGTTGGTACAGAAGAAGGATGGGACTTGGAGACTCTGTATTGGTTATCGAGCACTAAACAAGATCACTGTCTGGAATAGGTACCCGATCCCACGGATTGATGACCTTCTGGACCAACTCAAAGGGGAAAAATATTTTAGCAAGATTGACTTGAAGTTTGGGTATCACCAGGTACCAATCGAACCCTCTGATGTGTGGAAGACTACCTTCAAAGCCAAGGAGGGCCTTTTCGAATGGCTTGTCATGCCTTTCAGATTGACAAATGCTCCCACAACCTTCATGAGGTTGATGGATGACATCTTGTGTCCATTCACCAACTCATTTGTAGTGGTATGCTTGGATGACATTCTTATCTTCAGCCAGACTTGGGAAGAGCACCTCCACCACATCCGAGAAGTCCTCCAAACACTATGGCAACACAAGTTGTGTGCCAATTTGGAGAAGTGCACTTTTGGCATGACCCAGGTTCAATATTTGGGATACATTGTTGATGAAAGGGGGGTGCATGTGGATCCAGCCAAGATCCAAGTCATTCGGGATTAGCCAGCCCCAACCACCCTAACAGAGCTTCACAACTTTCTGGGTCTTGCTAATTTCTATTGCAGGTTCGTATTGGGATTCTCTCATATCACTTGGCCCTTGAGTCAAGTCACCAAGGGAGGAGCGAAAGCAAAATTCTATTGGTCGAAATCTCAATAGAAGGCGTTCGTAGAATTGAAGCATCGCCTATGTTCTGCCCCAGTGCTCACATTACCAGACTTGCAACAACCATTTGAGATCGAGACAGATGCCTCTGATTATGCTATTGGGGCAATTCTTACTCAACAGGGGCATCCAGTGGCATATCACAGTGAGACATTGTCCGACACAGTTCAGAAGTATCCCACTTATGACAAAGAAATGTATTCCATTGTGTAGGCTTGTCGACAATGGAAGCATTGCATTTTGGGGAAGGAGACAATCATCCACATAGACCACCGACCTTTGCAGTTCATACAGACACAAGGGAAGTTGCAGAACAATCTCCATCAGAAGTGGTCCACATATATGCAACAATTTCATTTGAACATCAAGTACAAGAAGGGTAGCACCAATAATGTTCCAGATTGCCTCAGCCGACCACCGATCGTGGCCATAACCACCATTGTCAACTCTTGTGGGCATGAGACTTATGATTCGCCGCTTCTCTACAAGAGCGATCCAGAATTTAGCCACACATACAAGGCACTCTTGGAGGGTATGCAAGTTCTAAATTTTCACCTCCAAGATGCACTATTATGTCACCTGGGACATCTTTGCGTTCCTTCAAGTAAGCATGCCAAGATGATATGGGAAGCACACTACAGTCGATTCGTTGGGCATTTTGGGGTTGAGAAAACAGTGGCAGTACTGCAGAAGTATTTCTATTGGCCGAACCTTCGACAGAATGTCGGGAAGTACATCAGATCTTGCACTGCGTGCGCCATTGCCAACCGACCATCAAGAAGCAAGGGCTCTATACTCTGCTACCTACCCCTAGTCGACCTTGGGAATCCATTTCCATGAATTACATGTCAGGCCTTCCTTCTACTAAGCATGGAAACGACTATGTTTTCGTGGTCGTCGATAGATTCTCAAAGATGGCCATTATGGCGGCCTGCAAGAATAATATCATAGTAGAAGCCACTGCTAAACTCTTCTTTGAACGAGTGTGGGTGCACTTTTGGATCCCACAATCTATCATATCAGATTGCGACAGCAGGTTCCTTAGCACATTTTGGTCTAGCCTCTGGTCAATGTTGGACACCAAGCTCACCAAGTCCACAACTTTCCATCCCCAAACTGATGGCTAGACAGAGGTCGTCAACAGGATGAGTGTACACATTCTACGCATGTACAATTCAAAGCATCCACGCACGTGGGATGAGAGCCTTCCCTATGTACAACACAGTTATAACCGGGCTCTCCACAGCTCAACTGGCCACAACCCCTTTCAGGTGGGCTTGGGATTCTAGCCACTATGTCCCATTGACATAGCCATGCCATTTGCAACTACTCAGGCTGAGTCGGCTCATGTCCAGTCTGAAGCTGACAAAGCAAACAACTTCATCGAGCGCATTCAACACATCCGCCAACAGGTTCATGACATATTGGATAGAGCCAATGCTAAGTACAAGTAACAACATGATCAACATCGAGTGCCACACAACTTCCAGGTGGGTGAAAAAGTGTGGCTACATTTACAGAAGGAGCGCCTCACTGGACCCCACCGCAAGATTCACCCGCTTCGATATGGGCCGTACACCATCACCAAGGCTGTAGGGAACAATGCCTTCGAGCTCAGTATTCCACCATTCCTTGGTCTGCACCCAATATTCAATGTAGACCGCCTTCGTCCCTACTTACCACCTCTATTGGACACCTCTGACATTGCAGAAGAACTCACACCAAAAGAGTTAAACCCAGACTGCATGGAGCAGGCCACCACAAACTGTATCATGGACATGCAAATCAAGAACACTCATCAGCGCGTAAGATCTAACCGTATCGGGTTGTCAAAGTTGGCCAACCCCGCACCAAGGCAAGTGGTTCGTCCAGTGACCCGGTTCACCGTGCTTCTACCCCATGGAGGAACTCAATGCAATGGGGACCACGTTTCCTAAGGGGAGGAATGATCCGTGTAGATGGTATTGGTGGCCACCTGCCTATTCCACTTGGGGCCCCACCATTGTCTCTTTCAGTTTTTTTTCACAACTTACTATTTTTAGCAGTTTTTCGGGTCCTGAACTTTCGGAGCCGTTTTGAAGCCCCAAACGGAGATAGTATGCTGAAGTTACGTCCCTGGGAAGTTGAAACACAAATTTACCCAAACATGGCCCATATTTTTGGCGCTTCATCTCCTAGGGTTAGGTTTTTGGACGTTTAGAATTCTCCATTGTTTCTCCATAATAAATAGGCCCTCGAGCCTCATTGTAATACAGTTCAGAGTTCTATAGTCACCACATCTCTTCTCAGAGATTCGCTACCAGCACCCTAGCTATTTTATTCCATCATGTTTGTAAGCATATTTCTGTGATTTGATATTAATGAATTGAAGCCTTATTTCCACTGTATTTCTATGTTTATGTTTATTTCTGTATTCTGTTGTGTTCCTGTATAAATCCAGATCAAGGGTTCTCCCAGAAAGAGGGAGAGTACTATGCAGAGGCATTTTCTCTAGTCTCCAGTTACACTTCTATTAGAACTTTTATTTTCATTGCTTCTATTATGGGTTGGAGGTTACATCAGATGGATGTAAAGACTATCTTCCTCAATGGAGTAATTGAGGAAGAAGCATACATAGAACAACCTCATGGTTTTGAGGTATATGAGAGGGAGTCTCATGTTTGTAGACTAAAGAAGGCTTTGTACATACTCAAGTGGGCATTTTAAGCTTGGTATTCTCAGATTGATGTATACTTGATGAGTCTTGGTTTCACCAAGAGTGATGTTGATCCAAATCTTTACTAGGTTGTTAAATGTGAGCTTGTGATCTTGTTGTTATATGTTGATGATTTATTTTTGACAAGAACATAAAATATCATTGATGAGTTTCAGAGGGAGTTGATCTCTAATTTCAAGATGAAGGATCTAGGTTTAATGCATTACTTAGAATTAGAAGTGTGGCAAAAGTTGGGTGAGATCTTCCTTGGTTAAGGGAAGTATATTATTATGATCCTTCAGAGATTTGGGATGATTGAATGCAAGTCCATGGCCACTTCCATGATGACCAATCTGAAGAAGTTGAGAGGCTCTAACTTAAATGTCGTGGATCCCTTTATGTATCAACGATTGATTAGGTCCTTGATGTATCTTGTTAATACTAGACATAATATTTTCTTTACAATATACACCTTGAACTAGTTCATGGTGGAATCGAGGCATGTGCATTGGATTGCGGAAAAGCATATGTTAAGATATCTACATGGTACATTCAGTTATGGATTAAAATATGTCTCAAATGGTGAAGTAGAACTGCAGGGATACATAGATACTGATTGGGCAGGGAGTGCCGAAGACAGGAAGAGAATCAAGATGTTGCTTCAGTTTAGGTTTTGCTATGATATCTTGGAGTGGTTGAGAATGCGTGCCTCGCTGAGAGGGAATGTTGATGTTGTAGCATCAGGGCAGACATTATCCCTAGGTCAAGGGTATTAACAGGGTGCCATGTAATGTGGCTAGATAGAATTACCTAGAGAGCATTAGGGCCTAGAGTGCTCCCTCTGTCAGAAGGTTCTTCTCGGAAGGTTCCAATTTTTTCTGGGCACATAAACATAGACAGGACAACCAAAAATTCTTAAATGCTCAACATTGGTTATCTCACCTGTGAAAACTTCTTCAGGATTCTTGTAGTCGAATATTTGATGTGGGCATCTATTTTGAACATAAACAATTGTTCTTGCAACTTCTCCCCAAAGTAACATAGGCAACTCTTGATCATGAAGCATGGCCTTGACGACTTCCATAATAGTCTTATTCTTCCTTTTGACAATTCCATTTTATAGAGGATAGTAGGTAACTATGAACTCCCTCTTAATTCCAGCATCACTGCTGAAAGCATTCAATTCCTTGGATACAGACTCCCCTCCATTATCAGACCTTAAAGTGTTGATCCTTCTACCCGTAGCATTTTTAAACCTGTGCCTTGAATTCACGAAACTTCTCAAATACTTCATCCTTGGTCTTTAAGAGATAAATCCATGTTTTTCAAGAGTAATCATCAATGAAAGAAACATAATACAAATTTCCACCCAAGGTCTTGTCAAGCATAGGCCCAGAAACATTAAAATGCACATGATCCAAGATTTCTTTGGATCTATTATCGCTACTAGTACATCTTCCTTTAACATTCTTCCCAAGGGCACATCCCTTGCAAACTCTATCATGCTCAATCTTGATTTCAGGTACACCTTTAACAAAAAATTTCAATCTAGACAAGGCTTTATAATGAATATGAGCGTATCTTAGATGCCATAGCTCACAAAGAGCAATGGTGTTGTGTAATAAGGCTTGAATAGATCGACCGAGGAGATCATATATGCCTCTAATTCATACATCAATGACTTTAGTTGATTCAAAGGAGGCATCCTTCTTCCATACTAGAACTTGTCCATCAACGAAATAATTTCTATATTTTTTGTCCTCAAGATATGAAATAGACTAGTTCTTCTTCAAACCAAGAACATATAAAATATTATAGATACATTACCTCTTGATTCCAACTGGAAGGATGATGAACCAATTCCCTTGACCTCGTATTTTCCATTGTCTCCAAGCTCAACCCTTTCAGCTATCTTCTTTTCAACCATTTTAGAGAGATGTTCATGACACCTAGTCATGTTCCTAGAGGCACCAGTGTCCACCAACCATATTTCACCATGACTTGCAATGGAACCTATAAAAACAAAATAAAATGAGTATTCGTCATTCTTTATAGGCCTCTTGTTATGAGATGGTTCATTTAGATCATCAACAGAAGCATGATGCTTCCCTCTTCTCATTCGATCATTATTTGTTTGATAGTCATTCCTTGATTCCTTTGAGGACAATCATTTTCATAGTGAACATATGCTTGGAAAAGATAGCATTGAACATTTTTCAGATCTCTTTTATCTCTTCTATCTCTTTTATATTGAGAGGGGGGATGAGGTCTTCTTTTTGGAGTAGGTTCCCTTCTTGGAGAAGATCTTGGAGCAGGTCTTGAATTAGGTCTTCTATCATAAATTCTTTGAAATCTTCCAAAATTAGGTCTTCTTCTATTACTTTTTGAGCGGGCTGCAAAGGATTGAGAGGCTTCACCTGGATTGAAATCTTGCCTTTGGAAAGGAGCCTTGATTTTTCTTGTGCGTAAGAAGCCCATAGCTTATCAAAATTAGGTGCATTTTCTCTACCACTGATACTTGCTGCAAAAGGATCTCGAGATTCAGGTAAACCACCCATTGCCACAACTACCAATTCTTTGTCTGATACCTTTTCATTAATAGCCTTGAGTTGATCTCTTATTTGAGATTAATGAGTTGATCTCTTATTTGAGATATCCTTACAAAATATGATGCCAAAATATCATTATTTGTCATCTTGATGTTGCAAAGTCGACTCCTTAAACTTATAGATTGATTGATGTTGTTAATAGTGTACAATCTAGTAATGGCATCATACATTGCCTTGGAATTTTGGTGATCAAAAATATAGGGAATTAGATCACCATAACAAATTCTAGAATGATGCTTCTTGCCAATATGTCTTCTTCTTGAAATTTTTCGTGTCTTGCTTGGTTATAGTTGGTTCAATAACTTTTCCTGTAGCAATACCCAAGACCTTGTGCCTTGCAAGCACTAGGTCAACCCTAACCTTCCATGCCCCTGTAATTTGTAGCTCCTTCAAGCTTGTTTTCAGTCTTCATGAAGGAATTCATGATGAAGATGTCCAATAAAAATAGAAAGTACAATCCCAAACTCTTCAAAGTGCTTCTCAATGCTCTTCAAGATGATCTCAATGCTCTTTCCCTTCACCAAAGCTCTAATACCATGTTGATTTTTCTAATGCAATCAAGACTAGTATAGTTTTTCACATTGATAACTATTTCCAATGGTACAATTGTTGAGAATTAGGTAGGGCTAGGTTTAATTCAAATTCTCTACTTGATAATTACTAGTGAGCTTACTTCTTTTACGTATGTATTTTTCTTCTTAGCTTATTATGTCTTTCAGCAAGTCAATTATCAAAACACAAGAGACACAAATTTAGGCTCTTCAAGCCAGGGCCAAAACCTCTCCCTCTTAGAGAGGAAATCCCACAAAAAATTCTTCTCATAGACTTTTAGATGACAAGTACCATGACCATGACACAAACTCTTGACCTTTATATGCCTCCAAGAGCTTGTCAATGCTTCTTCAATGACTCCTTTCCTGCACCTTCCTGCCATGGTAGAAGGGGTAACAATAATGAGGGATTCCACATATTTGGCATAAAGATGTGAGGAGAGAGAAATCGTGGATGCATGAGTTACCCGGGCCTTTGTTTGCAATCATGGATGCATGAGTTACCTGGGCCTTTCTTTTTCCACCCCTCTTATTCCTTTTTCTTTTTCTTGATTTTTATTTATATTAATACTCGAAGCTATAGAAAATGAGAGCATGCTTTCAATGATGTATAACAGTGGTTACCCCCTTAGTGGTGGGGTAGTTCATCACCCACTAGGGGTTGGGACATGCAAGGTTCCTTTTTATGATGTGATAGGGCAACATTGGCCTAAGAACTAGGTGATGGCCATAATAAGGGGTAGAGCTCATGCTTGGCCTTTGCCCACGTGCTAATATTAATGCCCTAACCATCTTTTGCAGTTTTATAATTTTCTTTCTTGTGTTTATTGCTTGTGTCCATTATATGCTCTTTATTTTTCTTTTAGCTGCTTCAACCTCTCGAGGCAACATTCCCAGACCCATCCTAGATATGTGGAAAAGGGGAGGGGATGTGCTAGATCCTAGAGGACCCATGATCAATTGGATCTAGAGAAGGAAGATTGAATAAGGGCTCGTAATGTACGAAGGGGAATAATAAGTATATTCGGGATAGATAGGACACACTATTTGAATCATGGATTCTTAAGTAGTGCCACTTCAGGCTAAAGTAATAAGCCATTAGAGGTGGTCCCACTGGAATAGGATAGAAACTTAACTCGCCGTTTAAGGTGAGGGAACAAGACTACAACCAAGACCCTTCTTTCTACCAAGTCACTCCACAATCATTGTCAAATATCCAAAAGACAAACAAGCATAAGCACCTTAATGAAAAATGAATAAAGTACCTTTCGACCAGAATCGCACCTTCCAACATGTGATCTTGACAAATGGGCCAGGGACATATGACTCATGCAGGTGGCAGAGATATGAATGGCATGTCACATTGGCTACACGGTGGCTCTCAGAGGTTGTTGGCTGCCGACTGGAAGAGATGGATAGGAGAAAAAGCTTCATCTAGGGGTCACCCACGGGCAACAAGCCTTACTCCTTTCTAATTGTTTGATGCATATAAAAAGTGTCTCAAGTTTGAACAATATTGTGGATGTTAACACCCCTATCTACCTAGAAATGCTTCTATTATTCCATACATCTAGTTTTAGATGTCATTTTTTCTAAATCATATACTCGTTTATCCAATTTTTCAAGTAGGAAAAACTGTTTAAAATTCCCATAGCACATTTACCTTTGAATCTAGCACTTTTGTGGGTGGTCAAAACAAGAGTTATGATAACAGCAAGGGACAAATATATCTACAATGAAAATCAATGCAACATCTTTCACATGAGCTGGATAACACTGCAAAACATCAAATTGCTATGCCCAAGAATCCAATGTACCCCTGAATTTTAGTGCATTAAAGAAGAGTCTCAAGTTTCAACAATATCATGGATACCTAAATATCTGATTTAAACAGATGAACTAACACCCCTTTCTACCTAGAAATATTTATTGTATTACATACATCTAGATGTCAGTTTTTCCAAAATATATTGTCATTTATCAAAATTTTGAAGTAGGACAAACTGTTTAGTTCTTTTTTCTTGTTCTTGTCTCACATTTTGTTTTTCTAAATTTTGTTTCTTGTGAATACAATAATATTAAGCATCCTATTAGATTCTTCGACCTTGGGGAAAGACACATTTTGGAATGTCCGACTTCTTTTCAAGGTTTATTTAATTATTTTTAAATAGTCAGGTTTGTCTTTTATGGTTTTGAAGCAAACAATAAAAATTAACATTTTTCATTTTCTAAATTTCTATTTATTTAGTTCACAAGCCATCATTCTTATTATTTTTACCACATTGTTATCAACATTTTTAGGAGGGTATGGAGTGGATGGAGATGAGAGTAGACTATACTTATAAATTTTAGAAGGAATGCAAGAAGATATTAGCTAATATCTATATAATTTTTTTTTTTTGGTTTGTGGGCTAAACTTTCACAATTTTTGGTCTTGTTTTATTTATTTTAGGTTCAATTTAATATATTGTTGAGATGCATATTGTGATTAATCCAAATGTTGTAAATACAACCTTTTGGTGAATAATTATATGTACTTCCTTGTGTAGACTATTGCAACTGCATGTATGTTCCTTTCTGGTACAAGGTAGAAGAAATTTCTGTGCTTCCTCGAGATGTCACAATGTTGGCTCATGACATTTGGCGAAAGAGGAGCCCAACTGTTGTTGAACCTATTAGAAAAAAGGTATGGTTTGGAACAATGTGGAACTTGATGTTGCCACTTGTTTTATGTCTTTTTTTTGTTAATGACCTTTAAGGAGTTAAACATTTTGGATGTATTTTATGGATTCAATGTTAGTGTAGCATTCTTCGTTTGTATTTATGCAACTTTATTTATGATATTTAAATCTGGTTTTCAAGAGTGCTATGAGTAACACAACTTTCTTTATGATATTTGAATCTGGTTTTCAAGAGTGCTATGAATAACGGAAATTGGTGGTACTCATATCTGGTTTTCAGGAGTGCTATGAATAACAGAAATAGGTGTACTCATGGTAGAGCAAGTTCTTTGCTTTTATCGCTCAACATCCATACACATATCTTGTTTCATGGAATTTTGGGAATATTGGGTGAGTGTTTTAGTCTCTTATCCTTGTTATTCAGTATTTTATGCCTTTTGGATTGCATATATCTCTGGATTTTCAACAAATTAGAAAATTGCCTTATCTGTTACAGGGATTACAACACTCTTGCCTCCTGGCTCATGACATTTGGCGAAAGAGGAACCCAATTGTTGTTGAACTTATTAGAAAAAAAGGTATGGTTTGGAACAATGTGGAACTTGATGTTGCTGCTTGTTTTATGTCTTTTTTTTTTTTTTTTTTTCTAATGAACTTTAAGGGGTTAAAAATTTTGGATGTATTTTATGGATTCAATATTAGTGTAGCATTCTTCGTTTGTATTTATGCAACTTTCTTTATGATATTTAAATCTGGTTTTCAAGAGTGCTATGAATAACGGAAATTGGTGGTACTCATATTTGGTTTTCAAGAGTTCTATGAATAACAGAAATAGGTGGTACTCATGGTAGAGTAAGTTCTTTGCTTCCCACTTTGGCCTTTGCTTTTATCACACAACATTCATACAACTATCTTGTTTCATGGAATTTTGTGAATATTAGGTGAGTGTTCCAGTCTCTTATCTGCGTTCTTCAATATTTTATGCCTTTTGGATTGCATGCATCTCTGGATTTTCAACAAATTAGAAAATTGCTTTATGTGTTATAGGGATTACAACACTCTTGCCTCCAGTGCAAGCCTTAACATATTGTTGTTGGAGTTCTCTTTCTTGCTGCTAATTTTTTGAAAGTCAAACCGCCATTAGATGGAGAGAGGCCTTGGTGGAAGGATATTGATGCGACTCCTCACCAGCTTGAGGGTTAGCTTATCTACTTTGATAGAATCTGGTGTTTTTGTAGAGTGTTTAGATTTATAATGTGCTCAAACTCAGCATAATGTCATCATATCTATTTTTTTTTTATTGATCATACACGTCAATTGTTGTTAGGCAAGATATATTTGGAAGTGGGAGATTGACTATTTTCTATGACTTCTCAATTTGTGACATGCAGGCATCTACTCACTACAATTGTTAATTTCTGTGTGAAGGTTATTAAGCAAATGTTGGATCTATATGAACAAACCAATTCAACATATATTTCAAATGACATCATCTCTCGTCAAGGTGTGGATAATAAATTAAAGTCTTCATGTTATACATGTTTACTTGATGCGAAAAAACCATATCAAAAAAAATTATTGCTGTAAACATCCACCATTTATTTGTTAGAGCTATTTTCTTCACATCAGCTTGAGTTTGATGATCTTGCAGGTTAAACACAAAATATAAATCCATTTAATGACAAGGCTGCAAGTGATACTATGCTTGGGCATGTAAATCAAGATTTAACAATTCCCAAGTTTATTACAAATTGATCAAAAAAGAGCACATGTAAAACAATAAAGAATTCAGCTATTAGGAGTCAGCTAACATCAATGGTAGGTTCAGGTAAAAAAGGAGTAACATGGATATACAAGAGAAATTTTTCAATACTTTGGTCTTATTGGTGTTCATTTAAATTAGAGGCACATTTTTTGTGTGTGTAATGCAATGTATGGAAAGTAACATGGAAGATAATTGATGAAACTATTGAAATATCTATGTGAGAAGGGCTATATCATAGTGAAGAGGTAGTGGTAGAAGTGGGTTCTCTTTTGGTGAAAAATCTATGTTATCTACTATGGAATCCTCATGTTGGTCTTTGTTTATATTTCTGATAAGATAATGTGGTGTGTATTTAATATTTCTCATAGGACTTCATGGTCTCTATTTAATTCTCTTCTAGTTTTTGATGTGCAGGATGTCCTTGATTGGCCATGGCACCTTCAACATTTTTCGGGATTGTAGTGAAGAACTTTTGTCTACCATTTCACTTTGTTTTGTTTTTGTTATTTTCATTTCTTTTTTATTTTTGTTTCTATTTTTTGCTATTGCTTGTTGTTCCTTGGTTTTTTTACAACTACGACTATTATTTTTTTTTATGTTTTTGAGAATGTTATTTTTTTATTTTTTTGAGCATGGCCATGCGAAATTGTAGTTTGGTGTCTTTTTTACATGTTTGTTTTATTTTGTTATTTTTATACTACCTTTGTTCATGGTGTTTTTTTGGATTTTATGAGTGGGGAAATTAAGGCAAGGCTTAGCAACACATTGTGGGTTTAACATTGATGAAGATTCAACAAATGTAATGGGCAAAGATGGAGGTATGTATGAGGGAATTCACTAGTTTGTTGCTACATAACTTAATGGTTCCATTTTGTTTTAATTGAACTCTTTTGCTACTTCTTATATCATGTGTGTTTATGTAAATTTAGTATAAGAAATATGTGTAAAGAAAGCCTAAAGGTAACTAGAATCTTCAAGCATAAGCAAAACTTGCTTCTAATTAAGTAGAGTTTGTAGATATGGATGAAAACAAAATAAAATTTTCAATCCAAGTTATGACCATATTAGTTTTCTTCTATAATTTGGAGGGGTACTAAGCACTTTTTACTATTGGAGGGTGTGGTTTTATTATGTGTGTGTTTCAATCTTAACATTTTTATTAAAACATGACATATTTGGCCTTTCAGCTAGATAATATCTACAATGTTCTGAACATATTAGGTTTCTTCTATTGTTGGGAGGGTACTAAGCACTTTATGGTTTTATTACGTGTGTGTTTCAATCTCAACATTTTTAGTAAGACATGACACATTTGGCCCTTTAGCTAGATAATATCTACAACGTTCTGACCATATTAGTTTTCTTCTATTATTGGGAGGGGTACTAGGCACTTTGTGCTATTGGAGGGTGTGGTTTTCTTATGTGTGTATTTAAATCTCAACATTTTTATTAAAACATGACATATTTGTCCTTTCAGCTAGATAAAATCTACAACTTTCTATATGGTTGTTTTAATATATTAAAACATGACGCATTTGTCATTAGCTTGATAATATCTAACACTTTCTGACCATATTAGTTTTCTTCTATTGTTGGGAGGGGTATTGTGGTTTTATTACGTGTGTGTTTCAATCTTAACATTTTTATTAAAACATGACACATTTGGCCTTTCAGCTAGATAATATCTACAATGTTATGAACATATTAGTTTTCTTCTATTGTTGGGAGGGGTACTAAGCACGTGGTTTTATTACATGTGTGTTTCAATCTCAACATTTTTAGTAAGACATGACACATTTGGCCCTTTAGCTAGATAATATCTACAACGTTCTGACCATATTAGTTTTCTTCTATTATTGGGAGGGGTACTAAGCACTTTGTGCTATTGGAGGGTGTGGTTTTCTTATGTGTGTATTTAAATCTCAACATTTTTATTAAAACATGACATATATGTCCTTTCAGCTAGATAATATCTACAACTTTCTAAATGGTTGTTTTAATATATTAAAACATGACACATTTGTCATCAGCTTGATAATATCTACAAATTTCTGACCATATTTGTTTTCTTCTATTATTGGGAGGGGTACTTAGCACTTTGTGATATTATAGGGTGTGGTTTTCTTACTTGTGTATTTAAATCGCAATATTTTTATTAAAACATGACACATTTATCCTTTCGGCTAGATAATATCTACAACTTTCTATATGGTTGCTTTATGTTTTTATGAAGGATCCAAAGCATGATGGACTTCTTCCATCATCATAGAGGAATGAACGTTTGACAAGAACTTACCACCATTAAAAAATATAATGAACATAAAGAATTTGGCCTCTAGAATGCTAGGAAAGAGTGCATGCAACTTTGGTATGTGTAGATTTTATGGAGGGGGTCTGACTTCCCAACAACTCTTTTTAGTCCTTATCTTTCATGCATTTTTCTGCCATTTCTTTAATAATATTTCTTTAGGCCTGTTGGGCCTATTTGCTTACTAACCTATCGCCAATCTTGAGACGAGGCCTAATAAACTTTTATTGGCCTTAATTCCACACACTAACCTGTTTTGAAACCAAGCCTCATAAAACCTAGGAACATTCACTATTTAAAACCAAGTATGGTCTCTAACTAGACAAAAAGGAGATGAAAGTGGACCTCAAAAGAAAATACATTAGAAAATAAAAGTCAGGGAATTCTCTTCATTCTCAACACTTTCTTTACTTTGGCACTTCTATGATTTTTCCATCTTGCCACTTCACATAATAATGGGACTTCTAGTGGCTAATTCTTATAGAGGGCCGTAAAATTTCTAATCCATCTCTTGGGGTTAAGATCCATCATTATCATATCATGAAGTGACATGGTTCTTCAGCCTACTATGTCATGCTAATTTGACGTGGAGGTCTCACCCATTTTTGGTCTCATGTACTCATGAGTTGCAGAGAGTTGTGCCAGGGCAGCATGGAAACTTTGACAAATTTGAGACCTGTAGAGAAAAAATAATCAGTGATGCAAACTAAGATAAGTGGTGGGAGGAGGAGTTGGGATGGTGCACCAAAACCATCACTGCAAAGCCAAGGCCATGATCAAGGTCGAGCTTGGAAAGAAGAAATAAAATTTGCAGTGAACATGAAATACAAAGACTAAAAGGGCTAGGAAAAATAGACTGGATGCTAAATGCACAAAAGTTTCTGTTAGCATATCTCCATTCAAAAGGTAGTAATTACAAACCTAATTTTGTATGGTTAAATTTTTTAGTTTCTGTTAGCATATTTCCATTCAAAAGGTAGTAATTACAAACCTAATTTTGTAGGGTGAAATTTTTTAATTTCTGTTAGCATATCTCCATTCCAAAGGTAGTAATTACAAACCTAATTTTGTATGGTGACATTTTTTAGTTTCTGTTACCATATCTCCATTCAAAAGGTAGTAATTACAAACCTAATTTTGTATGGGGAAAATTTTTATTTGTTTATATTTTGTTTAATTCTTTTCATATATGGTGAAAGTTTGTGCTTATTCAGCATGCACAGGTTTTCGTAATTAAGCAACTTGATGGGAATGGAGGGCAAGGAAACAGAGAATCGTTCCAGAACAACATGGAAATGCGTGGGAAATTTGACAAACTCAATATAGAAAAACAACAATCAGAAATGCATATTAAGATAAGTGGTAGGAAGAAGAGTTAATGCAGATTAAGATAAGTGGTACGAAGAAGAGTTGGGACGGTCGACCCTTAAGGAAGAAAACTTACACTAAACATGAAATACACTGATAGAGTAAAAGTGTTAGGGAGGAAAAAAATTGATTGGATGCTAAATACACAAAAGTCTCTGTTACCTTATCACCATTCAAAGGTAGTACTAGTCTGCCACAACAGTTCAAAACACTAATATAGGCAACGAATTAAGAAAGATAGCTTAAAAAAGATGGCAAAGATGTTTTCTGGGCTGTTTTTATCAAATCAAATTTGCAAGCGAAGTCAGAAATCGAAGGACATCATAATAGAAGATTACCATCAATCACAAACTCTCATGATTCTCAGTATTAACATCATCATTCAATTCTAGTGGCGTCATCATCTTTATCAAATCAGATTTGCAAGCGAAGTCAGAAATCGAAGGACATCATAATAGAAGATTACCATCAATCACAAACTCTCAAGATTCTCAGTATTAACATCATCATTCAATTCCAGTGGCATCATCATCTTTATGAAATCAGATTTGCAAGCGAAGTCAGAAATCGAAGGACATCATAATAGAAGATTACCATCAATCACAAACTCTCAGGATTCTCAGTATTAACATCCTCATTCAATTCTAGTGGCATCATCATATTTATCAAATCATATTTTCAAGTGAAGTGAGAAATCGAAGGACATCATAATAGAAAATTATCATCAATCACAAACTCCGAGGATTTTCACAGTCTTCACATCCTCATTCAGTTCTAGTGGCATCATCATATTCCGGTCTAATTATTTAGCCCAAGTCGACTTAGCCCAAGTCCACTTTTAAGATTTTAGAACAATGTATGTGCTTTCATTTGTTGTAATTATTTTTGAAAACATAAATGAATTATTGTTATATATTTCCATGTGTAAGACCAAGATTTGTTCTTGTATCAACCAATGCTTCGTCCAAACTTTAATTTCTTTTGGAAGCTTGGGGCCTTCCTTCCTTTGTATTTTGTTCTTTTGACCATAGATGTTCCACTCTATGCGTGTCGGGTAGAAGATCAAAGACAGGGATACTACCTACCTCACCTCTCCCTATCATTGGTCAACCTCCCCATATACCTTTTAGCCCCGTCCATTGGGCATATTCACTCGGCCTTTGTATCTATGGATTCATTGAAGTGACACTAAATGGAAACCTGACAAGCTAATTGAACCATGCTGTGACCTCTTCAATTCGGTGCTTATCTAACTATGCTCGGAAATATAAGCCTCAATTTTGTGTGGCAGCAAGCATTTGTCTCTTATTTTTCTTACTAGGCTTTGTACCTTTTAGAAGTTACATTTATCCATGATACCAAGGTTTGTGCTAAGCTATCCCACTCGATTATTTTTTTATCATTAGTTGAATTTCTTTTGTGTATTTATGTTTATATATTTGTGCTTATTCATTGTGCACAGGTCGTCAACAACTTGACGAGACGGGAATGGAGTTGCAGAGAGTTGTGCCAGGGCAGAATGGAAACTTTGACAAACTAGAGACTTGTGTTAGGGTAGAATGGAAATTTTGACAAACTTGAGATTTGTAGGAAAAAAAAAACAATCAAGGATGAGAAGTAGGAGAAGTGGTGCGAAGAGGAGTTAGATGGTGCAATAAAACCATCACTACAAGGCCATGATCAAGGTCGAGCCTCACGAAAGAAGAAAGAAAATTTTCCTTGAACATGAAATACATAGATACTAAAAGGGACTAAAAGGGTTTGGAGGAAAAATGGATTGGATGGTAGATACACAAAAGTTTCTGTCAGCATATCTCCATTCAAAGGTGCCCTAATTGCAAAATTATTACAAATCTAATTTTGTATGGTGACATTATTTGTTTATGGTAAGTTTAATTCTTTTCATATATTTATTTTTCCAAGTTTGTGCTTCTTCAGGCTGTCGTTGTTAAGCAATTTTATGCAAATGGAGGGCAAGGAAAAAGAGAATTTGCACCGAACATGGAATATACCAATAGCTCCAATAGTTAAAAGCGTTGGGAGAATTTTATTTTTTTCCATATATTTATTTTTCGAAGTTTGTGCTTCTTCAAGCCTGCAAGTTGTCGCTGCCAACTTTATGGAAATGGAGGGCAAGGAAACAGAGAATTTTCACTGAACATGAAATACACCGATAGTTAAAGTTAAAAGTGTTGGGAGATAAAATAATGGATTGGATGCTAAATACATAAGAGACATTGTTACCTGATCTCCATTCAAAGACATTACTAAATGTTTTCCATAACAGGCCATGAATTAAGCAAAGGAGCTGAAAAAGATGGCATAGATGTTTTTTGGGTTGTTCTTATCAAATCATATTTGTAAGCCAAGTCACCAACCGAAGGCTCCTTTGGGCTGTTCTTATCAAATTAGATATGCAAGCCCTCGAAGGCTTTTTTGGGTTGTTCTTATCAAATCAGATATGCAAGCCAAGTCATAGATGTTTTTTGGGCTCTTCGAATACATAAGAGACTTTGTTACCTTGTCTCCATTCAAAGACAATACTAAATGTTTGCCACAAAAGGCCATGAATCAAGCAAAGGAGATGAAAAAGATGGCATAGATGTTTTTTGGGATGTTCTTATCAAATCATATTTGCAAGCCAAGTCACTAACCGAAGGCTTTTTTGGGCTATTCTTATCAAATCAGATATGAAATCCAAGTCATAGATGTTTTATGGGCTCTTCTAATACATAAGAGACTTTTTTACCTTATCTCCATTCAAAGGCAATACTAAATGTTTGCCACAACAAGCCATGAATCAAGCAAAGGAGCTGAAAAAGATGACATAGATGTTTTTTGGGTTGTTATTATCAAAAATCATATTTGCAAGCCAAGTCACTAACCGAAGGCTTTTTTGGGCTATTCTTATTAAATCATATTTGAAAGCCAAGTCATATATGTTTTTTTGGGCTGTTCTTATCAAATCAGATTTGCAAGCCAAGTCACAAACTAAAGGACAACATAGTAGAAGGTTATCATCAATTAGAAACTCTGAGAATTCTCAGTCCACATTCGTATACTGAATGATTCAGCAAAGTCAAAAGTCGAAGGACATCATAGCAAGATGTTTTCTGGGTCGTTCTCCTATCAAATCAAATTTGTAAGCCCACATCAGAAAGGTTATCAACTCTGACGATTCTTATCATCTTCACATCTCTCGGTTCCAGTGACATCAACATATTCAAGTCTAATGATTATTCGATCCCATGTTTAGCCTGGCCCCCAAAGACTAGTTTTCTGCCCAAATTAGTTTCTGTCCTTGGATAGTATAAATTGCACCATAAACCACATATTTATGTTCAACACACCACTGTGTACCTTACATATTAATACAAGTAACGTTATCATAAATACATTGTACACACATTACATTGTACATAAAATACATTGTACATAACTAGCTCTCAATAAGCCTACAATACATTGTACATAAACTAAATATATTCTTCAATGTACATAAAATACATTATACATAAACTAAATATATTCTTCAATGTACATAAAATACATTGTACATAACTAGCTCTCAATAAGCCTACAATACATTGTACATAAACTGAATATATTCATAACTAGCTCTCAATAAGCCTATAGTGAACTTCTTTAAGAGTTCTAAATCTATACATTCATAACTAGCTCTCAATAAGCATGCAATGAACTTCTTTAAGTGTTCTATATCTATATGTATAGATTTTATGGAATTTTATTAATAAGCCTACAATGGACTTCTTACACTGAATATATTCATAACTAGCTCTAGACTTCTTTAAGAGTTCATGGAATTTGATTAGTAAGCCTACACTGGACTTCTTACACTGAATATATTCATAACTAGCTCTAGACTTCTTTAAGAGTTCTATATCTATATGTATAGATTTTATGGAATTTGAAATTTCGGTTTTAAGAATGTCATGATATAGATCAATAAGCCTACAATCGACTTCTTTAAGAGTTCTATATCTATAGATTTTATGGAATTTGAAATTTTGGTTTTAAGAATGTCATGATATAGATCAATAAGCCTACAATCGACTTCTTTAATAGATCTATATCTATATGTATAGATTTTATGGAATTTGAAATTTCGGTTTTAAGAATGTCATGATATAGATTTTATAGATTTGATGAAATTTGAAATTTCGATTTAAATAATGTCATGATATAGATCAATAATCCTACAATGGACTTCTTTAAGAGTTATATAGATTTTATGTAATTTGAATTTTCGGTTTTAAGAATGTCATGATATAGATTTTATGGAATTTGAAAGAATGTCATGATATATATTTTATGGAATTTGAAATTTTGGTTTAAAGAATGTCATCATTAATTTAGTGTAAATTTATATATATATATATATTTCAATGTCATGATTAATTTAGTGTAAATTTATATCTATTTATGAAAGGTTGAGTTGTAGATGACTTCAATGCATTTTATTTCCAATAGTGTTTTCTCTATATCACATATTTATGTAAACCACATATTTATGTTCAACACACCACTGTGTACCTTTCGTATTAATACAATGCATTTTATTTCCAAAAGTGTTGTCTGTACCCTTCGTATTTATACAATGCATTTTATTTCCAACAGTGTTTTCTCTATATCACATATTTATGTAAACCACATATTTATGTTCATTTTTATTTCCAACAGTATTTTCTCTATATCACATATTTATGTTCAACACACCACTGTGTACCTTTCGTATTAATACAATGCATTTTATTTCCAACAGTGTTCTCTGTACCCTTCGTATTTATACAATGCATTTTATTTCCACAATGTTTTCTCTATATCACATATTTATGTAAACCACATATTTATGTTCATTTTATTTTCAACAATGTTTTCTCTATATCACATAAACCACATATTTATGCTCAACAGTGTTCTCTGTACCCTTCGTATTTATACAATGCATTTTATTTCCACAATTTTTTCTCTATATCACATATTTATGTAAACCACATATTTATGTTCATTTTATTTTCAACAGTGTTTTCTCTATATCACATAAACCACATATTTATGCTCAACAGTGTTCTCTATACCCTTTGTATTATACAATGCATTTTATTTCCAACAGTGTTTTCTCTATATCACATATTTATGTTTATTTTATTTTCAACAGTGTTTTCTCTATATCACATATTTATGTAAACCACATATTTATGTAAACCACATATTTATGCTCAACACACCACTGTGCACCCTTCGTATTAATACAAGTAATGTTACCATAAAGACATTGTACATAAACTAAATATATTCATAACTAGCTCTCAATAAGCCTACAATACATCGTACATAAACTGAATATATTAATAACTAGCTCTCAATAAGCCTACAGTGGACTTTTTAAAGAGTTTTATATCTATATGTATAGATTTTATGATTTTATGGAATTTGAATTTTCATACATAAACTGAATATATTCATAAATAGCTCTTATAGATATAGATTTTATGATTTTATGAAATTTGAATTTTCGTACATAAATTGAATATATTCATAACTAGCTCTCAATAAGTCTACAATGGACTTCTTTAAGAGTTTTGTATTTATATATATAGATTTTATGTATTTGAAGTGGACTTCTTTAAGAGTTTTGTATTTATATATATAGATTTTATGTATTTGAAATTTCGGTTTAAAGAATGTCATGATTAATTTAGTGTAAATTTATATATTTTATATATATTTCAAGGCTGAGTTGTAGACGACTTCAATGCATTTTATTCCAACAATGTTTTTTCTATATCACACACCTATTTTATGGCAATGGCTAACAACTGTTAAAGATATATCTATTCCATATTGGTTTTTCTCTATATCACACATCCATTTTATGGCAATGGCTAACAACTGTTAAAGATATATCTATTCCATATTGGTTTTTCCAGAATAACATGAAATTTTGGTTTTTCTAGAATAATGTGAAATTTTTGGTTTCTCCAGAATAATGTGAAATTTTTGGTGGATGTAATCTCAAGGTTGTCAAAACACAAGATGACTTCTAAAATACAATTCACCAAGGTCAATCTCCCCACTATAAACAATCATCAATTACACCAATTACTTATTTTTCCTTCAAGTTTTTTCTAGTTTTTCTAACCATCGTCTCCAATCTCCCTTCATAGTCTAAAACCATTTCAATTTAGGAGAAACCCAAATATTTAAGACGATCTTGAAAACCTACAACATTAAAAAATTAAATGCAAATATCCACATTAGCATTTGTTCTACGTATTGGGCCAAAGAATTGCAGTGATAAACATTAACTCTTTGATCACACCTTTAATTATCAACTTGGGATTCACGCAAACTCATGAGATGTTTAGCACTGTGTATGCAACTACATATCTATATCTATATGTATAGATTTTATGGAATTTGAAATTTCAATTTAAAAAATGTCATGATCACATATATTTCAATATCAAGATTAAGAGCCCCCGATCGGGGTGCGGGCTAGGCCTTTTGGAGTCAGAAGCTTTTATTGCTTGAGCTGGCTGTCAGTTGCTAATTATGACCATGATCTCCGTATGAGGACATGATCGATTGTAATCATACCTTCACACGCCGATGAGATGGCTCTTCATAGCAGGTTGCATGTTGGTTTTCTTTGCATTTGTATTGTTTTCTGGTTGAGTTTCGTGGTTTGGCACAGTGTAGGAGGGCATTCCGTGGGTGCTTTCCGTTGGTCCCAGCGATTGCTTACAGGGTTTTGGTATGTATTACCTTGATTTTATACTATTAACTCTGTTCATTCTCCGCAATATGACATGGATTACTCAAAGGTGATGGGTTTCTTCATCGTTTTGCCTTCATGTTCTTTACATGATGATGAGGAGGTTGACCCATGTTTCCGAAGTCCGGTTTTCAATGATTGTTGTATGATATGGTTTATGAAGAATTATGCTGTGGGTTTATTCTGCTAGTTTTTCTTCAGTCTTTGCAAGTCGAGCTTGTCTTTTCCTGCTTGTTATGCAAGGTTGGTTTGCAGCATGACAGGGGTTTTTCATTTCGTATGCTGGTTCTGTGGGGTTCTTTGCATCTTCTCTGCGATATGGTTTGTGAAGAATATGATGAGGGTTTATTTCGCCGCTTTTTCTTCTATCTTTGCAAGTCTTTTCTTGGATGTTATGCAAGGCTGGTTTGCGGTACGCCAGGGTTTTTTCATTTGGTATGCCGGCTCTGTGGGGTTCTTAGCATCTGCTCTGCCTTTTCTCAGATGAGCCACATCCTTGGTCAATATGACCCAGTTCTGCGCACAGTTAATTATGTTTCGTCCCGGAACTATTCCCCTATCCTTCAATTGCGTCGTTCTGTTGCATCTTACGAATATGCACCTCTTCGATACTCCTCTCATGTATCTTTCTGATTCCCTGCCTTACAGTTCCGCTCTGTTGCTTATCTGTCTCTCACAGGCTTTTCGAGCGCCAGCATGAAAAAATCAACCTCGCCAGCTCGCAAATCACGAGCAAAGGTTAACACAACGAAAATCTCTTCGCGCTCTTGTAAGCGAGGGCGTAAAACAAATGAGCAGGTTGTTGAAATTCTGGTTAATTCGTATACTGCCAGCACCCCTCTGCCTATTCGTAAGAACATACAAGACTGGGAGAAGCATAGTTCGGAAGAAGACGTTGATCCGCAGCAGCAGCAAGCAACCATGGATTTCCTGCTTGACCCTGGTAGCACTAGGGGAAGGGTATCTCTTTTCCAACAAACTGTTAAGATGTATTGGTGTTTTAAATGTGTTCTTGCCAAAGCCCTCATGAGTATGAAGGAACAGGATGCCCATTCTTCTCTGTTATTTGAACTTAACCATATCAAACTGGACATGAATACCATGACTAAGATTCAGTAGAAGCAGAATGACTGCATTGGACGCATTGAAGAGCAGCTGTGAGATATGCAGTGGGTGGAGTTGTTTGGGTCATCCGCTGAAGATCCAGCCCCTTCTGATGGCTAGGCCTCTTTCTTTCTTTTTGTTCATATATGTTTTTTGTTCAGCGATATTATAGTTGTTGTTGTATATGTAAGTATTATGGACATAGTCGCGTAGTTTTTGTTGCGACAACTAGACTGAAACAATATCGTTTTTGGTTGGCCTTTAACTTTTTAAGATGGCCAACAGACCTGGTTTCCCTTTAGGTAGGTTGAGGCATATTTTCTTGATGTATTTATTTAGCAACTTGCTTTTGCTTTAAATAATAGAAAAGACAGGTCCTACGGAATTCACAAAAAAAAAAATATCATGATTAAGAGTTCTATATCTATATGTATAGATTTTATGGAATTTGAAATTTCCGTTTAAAGAATGTCATATTAATTTAATTTAGTGTAAATTTATATATATTTCAAGGCTGAGTTGTAGACAACTTCATTGCATTTTATTTCCAACAATGTTTTCTCTATATCACACATGCATTTTATGGCAATGGCTAACAATTGTCAAAGGTATATCTATTCCATATTGGTTTTTCCAGAATAACATGAAATTTTATTTTCTCCAAAATAATGTGATTTTTGGTGGATGTAATCTAAAGGTTGTCAAAACACAAGATGACTTCTAAAAAAGAATTCACCAAAGTCAATCTCCCCACTATAAACAATCATCAATTGCACCAATTAGTTATCTCTCCTTCAAATTTTTCTAGTTTTTCTAACCACCGTCTCCAATTTCCCTTAATAGTCTAAAACCATTTCAATTTAGGAGAAACCCAAATATTTAAGATGATCTTGAAAATCTAAAACATTAAAAAAATTAAATGCAAAGATCCACACTAGAATTTGTTCTACCTATTGGGCTAAAGAATTGTAGTGATAAACATTAAAACCTTGACCACACCTTTAATTATCAACTTGGGGTTCACGCAAACTCATGAGATGTTTAGCACTGTGTATGCAACTACATATATCTAATTTGAGACTAACATTATGAGAACTATCAGAATGAAATGCTTACGTTATTACTTCTATTGGGCCAAAAAATTGCAGTGATAAACATTAAATCCTTGACCACACTTTAATTATCAACTTAGGGTTCTTTCAAACTTATGAGATATTTTGCATTGTGTATGCAACTACATAGGTATAATTTGAGAACTATAGAAATGAAATGCACTACTTTCACGAGTCATTACTCTATTAATTCATATCATCAAGTTGATGATTTTCCACCCGTAGCAATGTGGAATGGTGGTTACAGGTCTAGAACCACTTGTGCTAAGATGGCGAACTTAGTTAATACATTGATATAACTAAGATCTTAGGGCCACTACTTGGTAGACAATTCTTACAACCACTAGTAATCATATGTTCATCATGAAACACGGTTCATAGTATGAACATAAAAAAAGAAGCATGGTAATGAAGTACATGAAATAAGATATTGTATGTCCTATTTTGAAATTGGAAATGAAACACAGAATGTTATAAATGACATCAACCATTAGTAATCATATGGTCACTATCAAACATGCTTCAAAGTATGAACATAAAAAAGGAAGCATGGTAATGAAGTACATGAAATAAGATATTGTATGCCCCATTTTGAAATAGGAAGCAAAACACAATGTTATAAATGCCGAAGGGCAATAAAAGAATGCATATAGGGGTTTCTAGACCTCTCATTGAGTGGGCTCTACTTAATGATACTCTTGGAATCCTTATTAAACAAACAACAATAAAAGATGTGGCAAAACAATCTTTTCTTTATTCAAAACTATCATGAACATGAGGGTAGTATCCTACCTTGCACTGCTATTCAAACACCAACAATACTAGATAAACAATAAGATGGGAAATAATCCTAACTAATCTAGCAAGATATGCTCCTACTTATACTTGAAGAGGAACACAATAAGCCTCCAATCAAGGGATTGATGGAAACTATCTAATAATTCCTTAAAAATCTTTATATTGTTATGTGGGATCCTAAGCCTCCCTTATGCAGCTCAAATTCCCTAGATCAACTAATTCAAATTGTTGGAGGTCATAATTCTACTCGAGTGATGAAATCTCTTGTAGGTAAAGAGATAAAAGATAAGATACACTAGGCCGGTCTTCATCCTTGGACGAAGAGGATCAAAGAATTGTCTTAGTGATCTGATTTCCTCCACTTCTATTCGTCATATGAAATACATGCATAAATCTTGAAAGCTGCTCAAGAATAATGTTCGCTAATTTAATACTCAATAATTTATACAAATCATGCTTATATCGTCGAGAAAATGCTACAAGAACCTCAATAATCATTAGAATGAAAAAGTATTTCACATGAGGATCGAGAGGTTTTGCATGTCTTCGTGCAACAAAAATATCCACCATAAAAATTGAACTTTTCCTACTCAAGTTTCTTATTATCACTGCTACTCCTTGCATAGTACACGCTTGAAGTCGTATGCCACAATCTAGGTGACTATATACCCTAATTCAACTCAATGTCACCCCACCTTTGTCTCTTTTCTTCCTCATCTACCTCTCCTATGGATTGCCAAGAGAGAATCAGATAGAGGAGCAATGGATATTTGAACCTAAGTCCTATCCAATTGAGCTTCATTCTCATAAGAGTTTTTATGTATAGGGTATCCTTAAAGAGGACATCTGGATATTTGAACCATGTCCTATCCAATTGAGCTTCATTCTCCTAAGAGTTTCTATGTATAGGATATCCTTGAAGAGGACATATTTCAAATTATATTGCTAATGAGGCTTCATCTTTCTCAAGGGAAGTGGGAGCTCCTCTCACCTATTTTGGCTTAGCTTCCAAGGTAACCATGACTTCATAATAGATAACTACCCCTTTGTTTCTCTTTAAGTATGTGCACTAAATTTGGATAAGGAGTCAAACCTGCATGGCTTCTTTTGGCGTGGTGTTTTCAAGTGTTACGCAAAGGGTGGTGTTGTGTTCTTCATGCTTGTGCCTTGGTATTTCGGCAGACCTGTTTTCTTTGTTTTATGCCTAGGAGCAAAATGCGTCAAGTTGCACATCCCTCACATAATTTGGGGGCCATTCATAGGGGTGAAGTATTCCAAAATTGTCAATACATAACTCACTAATATGATTCCTATCTTCATTTGTTTGATTATAAAGCTTTGTAAATTCCTTTTGATTGTCTAATTCATGATCCCTCGGTAATTTGGCCCAATTGGTAATTGAGCTATTTTTTTATGAGGAACAGGGTGGACATTCTTATAGGTGTCATGCAAGAAAGCACAACCCTCACCACTTTGATGGCTTTATAAACATTTACTTCTAGTTCATTAATTTCTTCTTTATCTTGAATCTCCCTTCTTTGTTTCTTTGTCGCTATCTTCAACCTCTCATTCTCATTTTCTAGTTGTTTCCTTTCATCTAAACACTACATCTTAGTATTTGCAACTTTCTTGTAAACCCAACATTTATTGCTCATACTATGAAGCATGTCCTTTTGGGCTTGTGGTTTCTATTTCCTTTTCGCTATTGCAATTTCCTTCCACTTTAGGGACTTTACCTTAGCTTCTTCTAGCTAAGTAAGAGGCATTTCATGCTAGGACCCTCCTCCTCGATATAAGCTTTTTCATTGGTTTTTTTCTAAGTCCTGGGCATCTTTTGCAAGATCTATGATAGAGGTCTATTTAACAATAAACAACTTCTTGGCTAATTAGGATTTAATCCTTGCCCTTGTGTCTCTACCTTGCTACTCTCTTGGTGGATTTCTTAATAGTATTTTAAATGAATTTCTTTATGATGTGCCCATTTGAACAAAAGCAAAAACAATTTGTATTATCTTCCTCTATTCTACAAGAAACTTCTTTCTCTATGTTTGTTAACTGAAGTGTTTTCCTTTGAAACTTCTTTCTCTATTTTTGTTAACTGAGGTGTTCTCCTTTGCTTGCTCATGCGTACATTGTCTTTCTTTTTCTTTTTCTTTGGCATGAGGTTGTGGTTGTTCGGAGATTGGCATGACATCGATTTGGAAAAACAAATTATACCCACTCTTGGAAAGTGAAGAATTACAAAGAATGAGCAACCATAAGCAAAAGATGAAAGCCACCATGACCAGCAAATTCATCCACCTGTTGCTCTCCTTTAGTCCCTGCTCTACCATAACACCACCATCCACATCCACTATGCAATTACCCAACAAGAAAACCAGGCACCTCTTCTCATTTGCCCAATATTCATTGTTGAAAACCACACACATATTCTCATTTGCCTAATATTCATTGTTGAAAACCAGGCACATATTATTCTCATTTGCCCAATATTCATTATTGAAAACCAGGCACATATTCTTCTCATTTGCCCAATATTCATTGTTGAAAACCAGGCACATATTCTCATTTGCCCAGTATTCATTGTCGAGAAGACCCTCCAGAGGATAGTTGAAGAGAGAGAATGCACGAACCTCCAAAACTTGGGAATCCGATTCTTAGACACAAAGAATCCTGAGAAAAGAAAGAAAGCGCCCAAACAACCAGTGGAGCTTTCTCCCTGTAACCGAACAACAAGCACCATGATCACAGTAGCAGGAATTAGGGCAACCTAACTCCCAGAGCTGGAGAAAGCAACTATATATATATATATATATATATATATATATATATATATATATATATATTCTATTTCGGCCTTCCTTCAGCCGTCTAAACAGGCATGATTGGGGTCCATCCATCTGAGATAGAGATGGGGTTTCACTTATTCATTATACAGAGATACCCTCTACACCCCCGAAACTGAGATACCCTCTAAATCCCCAAACAGAGATACCCTCCCGTTATGTAAATGGGCACTGCAACGCTGAACAATGCCACCATGGGATTCGCGCTATAAATTCGCACAGAATGGGTAAAACAGACTGAATACGTACTGCTCTTTGGGTTCACCTGTGCGGGTGCGCTCCTTTCGGAAGATGGTGTGCAGTTGCGTATTGAACATAAATCGGACTGGGTAAAGAAGATTGAACGGAATGGGGGAATGCATAATGGGTGAATCGGTTGAATACTCTCTGGGTGCTAGCAATATTTCGTGAATATCGGTGCTAGGAAGAATATATAGTGCGCAAGTACAGTTCTGTAATGTTTCTGCGAAGGTGTACCAATGTGCCTAAAGAAATGGGTGCGAAATTTGTATATCTCGGTTGTTTCATTGGCTCTAGATAACCAGGACAAAATAAAGAAACGTTAAAGATCTGCTCTGATCTTGGAGCTCATTGCAAACTTCCCCAAGCAAATCTTTATCGACGGTGTGACCAATCTATGAAAAGTGTATATAGAATATAATCCAGAGAATATTTTGCAAGCATGGAATAAAAACCGTTGCCATATTTGCACCTTTTTGCCTTGGAACCACCAGAAGTGATCAAAAGATCCTCTCCATCAATAGAGCTACAAGTCACAGAAGCTTGTTTCCCACCCATGCCCTGCATACCCACAATGTTTGACAAGTGAATCATACTCGTAGAGCCCAGGCTTCGATTCGATTCTCTCACACTCTGAGCATTTGTGTTTAAGCTTCTGTGGCCGTGAAGACGAAAGGTCTCTCTCTCTGTTTGTATTTCCACTATGCTCAGCTTCTACCTCTGCCTTCTGGTAAAGCTTCTTGGCCCTAAACACAGTCTGAAACTCCACCGCTTGTTAGAAAACTGCTCATTAGTTTATTAGTTTATCTGTTTATGAGCTTATTATATAAGTTCAGATGATTATAAACCGATACCATTATAATCAGATAAGCCTGTGACTTATGGAGCAGATAAGCTTGTTACTTTATAAGCAGATAAGTTGATCAGCTTATCATCTAATAAGTTAATGAAATTATCAGTTGATAAACTTAGCAAATTATCAACATATATGCTTATCAACTTATCACTTGACTCAACTTATGAGCAGATAAGCTATTAACTTATCACTTGATATGCAGTTACAGTTATCAACCAACTTATCAGCAGATAAGCTTTATCACTTGATACGCTTTCAACTTATTAGTAGATAAGCTTATCGACTTATCACTTGATAAGTCGATCAGCGTATTTGTTTATAAGCTTATCTATATACCAATTGATAACCTTATCTGCTTATCAGTTGATAAACTTATCTACTTATCATATGATAATTAGATGGGCTTATCTCTTATAAGCTATTCTGCTTATCAGAAGATAATCCAATTGACTTATCGCTAGATAAACTTATATACTTATCAGTGCATAAACTTATATCTAAATTTATTGCGCTGATATAAACTTATGGTTTATGAACTTATCCCGTTATAAGCTTATAAGCTTACCTGCTTAAAATATTATCGGCTTCTCTGCTACAATACTCACAGTCTCGGTGGCCTGGATAAGGCTTTCTCCTCCCCTATCCACCAGTTCGATCATGGGATTCGGACATATGCATTGCAGACAGAATTAAATGTGCCTCAGTGGCATAAACCAAATGCTGACGTGGATTCTGCTGCTCCCGATTTGGATTTTTCTATGATTGAATAATCGGTCTGGTTTTATTCCCGGCTCTCTGGTTTTGCCCATGGACATGACGTGAACATTAAGCAGCGTGCATATTTGATGATTGCAGGAGCAGGGTGGACTTGTAAACGGTAGGCATTGTTGCACGATGTTTATGTCTTCAATTTGTCCATTCATAATTTTGGGCAAAAATCCATGCCCAACAATATTTTATCATCGTGAAAGCAGATTAATTATACAGAAGGAGTTCCCTCTGCGGGGTTGGGCTGGGGGCTCGTGTCGTAAGACTGGGTCAGGCTCAGGTTCTCTGATACTTTGCCCGTTGGGCTGGGGGCTCGTGTAGTAAGACCGGGTCCGGCTCAGGTTCTCTGATACTTTTCCCGCCCATGTTGAGACTGCATCATTCACTGCGATATCAAGCCTGATAACATTCTCCTGAATGCCAATTTTTACCTCGTGGTCTCCGATTTCGGACTGGCGAAACTGGTTGGCGGAGATTTTAACGTCTTCACTACCATGAAAGAAGCGAGAGGGTTCTTGGCGCCGGAATGGACTTCGAGGATGTCCATCACTGCCAAGGCGGATGCTTATAGCTTCGGCATGACGTTGCTGGAAATCATAGCACGGCACCGGAATTTGGACTTCAGCGTGCCCTCCAGTCGATTGTTCTTCCCGACCCGGGCAGGGACTCAAATGAAGCTGGGAAACGTAATGGACCTGCTGGGATCCGTCCCATTTTAACATCCTCCAGTCTGAATGAGTGTGCCGTTGCTGGCGAAGGCAGCCGAAGAAGAGAAAGTGTCGGCAGCCGAAGAAGAGAAAGTGTCGGTGAGAAGGAAGTAACCGCGAATAGAACCCAGAAGCCAGCGTGCTATAAAGTTGGTCAAATTTCTTACCCTATTGATGTGGTTGCTGAACTGATCCGATGCGAATCAGAGTATCTGTTCAGAGTCGTATCTGGGAGTATTCAGAGTGTTTATATTGATGGTTAACTAATCTCTAATTTTATGTTAGATCTAATATTTTTGTGATTCATAATATAGGTAAATTTTTTTTTGGATTGATCACATTATTAAGATTAGTTAGACTTTTCGAATCAACTAATGTGGTTCATCCTTAAAACAAAGTAGATGAACCACATTACTTGGTTCGAAATGTCAACCTAAAAACAAGGTAGATGAACCACATTACTTGGTTCGAAATGTCAACCTAATCCTAATGATGTAATTAATCCGCAAATTCTTTTATCTATATAATCTATAATTGTCTATTTGGATTTTTTTGGTTCTCAAAGGGCTCTTAGAAACTATGCCCTCAATGGCTTCTGGGGAGTTTGTTTACGCTCTGCTACTTGTATTTTTAGTCTTAGTTGCAAGTTGCTTCTATCTTCCTGGTGTAGCCCCTCGGGACTTCAGCAACCTCTGTTTCTGTACGCTATTATATCCCTTTTCCTTCTTCATCTTTTGATTTGTGTACACCATTGTTGCCTGTTTGAATAAATGGCTGAGCAGATTGGTTATAAAAGTTCCTCTGAAAAAAGAGATTGGTTCTAAAAGTACGTATGTTGAATTAACTTTGAATTGCCTTATATAAAATGAGATAAATGTTTGATTTACTTTGGATGGCCAGAAATCAAATGATATCTGGAAATATCACTGGATCCAATTTGGTTATTGCTCTTTAGGGAAGTGAAAAGCATTAAGATTGTAGAGATCCCTCCTTTTTTGTAGGCCTCCCTGTAAAAATTCATTTTAGCACTATTTGGGGTTTATAGGATCTGAACTTTTCTCTATTTGTTGGTGGCGTTTCCCTGTTATTTTCATTGAATATATCCGAACTAGAAATGTTTGCATAAAGCACCATTTTGTTATCTGATACTTTAGCATATCAGTTTTTTTCGTTTTTGGTTAATTTTAATACCGTGTTTTGCAGAATCTGCAACATTTTTTATTCATGGGTGTAATAAGTTATTCTTGGAAAATGCAATTCCATGGGGTTTTATTCTAATAGAAATTGATCCAGATCTGTCTCCCCGTAGGGTAGGGTTATAACAGTGTAACCGTGTGTGAATGCATTATGCAGGTGCCAGGAAGTGCTTACTTATGTAGGGATCCTGATCCGGCTAGCGATGTGTGACAATTCCAGGATTTAGTGTGACATTTTGAACATTGTCATGTCTCGGGAAATCCAATTTACTTTCCATCTCTATTTTTTTTTAAAGTATTTTTCTGAAACTCTAAGAAACATTACAATTGGTCTGAGTACCGAGGGAAAGACGGTCATCATTGGGCGAACAACAAATCACAAGCACTTTCCTGGAGCTAAAATGCAATGTTTAAAATCACCTAGGACTTTGGTTGACCCCAACTACTTATTTGTGCCTTCAAGGGAATTGAACCTTGGTGGATTGCCAAACATGCCACTGCTGAACCACGACCCATTGGTTATATTCGAAGTTTTACAGAAGCGATGTACATTTTCCAAAATATCCTTTCTTATTATGCATAATTCTGGCTAATTTGTTAAATGCTTATTGCTGCTGTATCATATATATTTTCTGATGTTTTGATCTACTATTTCTTTCATCGAGACTGAATTTGTTTATGGTGTTTACCAGGGTGATTAGCTCCAGGTTAAAGTGAACAAGTTGTCTTCCATAAAGACACAACTTCCTTATGATTATTATTCACTGAATTACTGTAAACCAAAAATAATTGTCAACAGTGCTGAAATCTCGGAGAAGTTCTTCACAGAGATTGCATTGAGAACTCTCCCTATGTAGTAAGTATTATACTTTCCATTCTTGGTTTGATTGTTCATTGGATTGGTAGTAGCGGACTCAGTTTTTTTTTTTCTTTGCATTACTTTTTGAAGGTATAAAAGTGTATGTAGAAGAAAGTATGGCTTGCTTTAGGTTCCGTATAGCATTGTGTGATGGATTGTTGATATCTCGTCAGAATTGGCTATGACTACTTGTTAGCAAGTCTGCTGGAACCACTAGCCTGATCAGCTTTGTCTGATCATTTATTTAAACAGTTTCTTCTGCGGAAGTTCCACATGAGAGAGCGAAAGCTCTGTAATTATGTATGCCGGATAAAGCTGGATGCAAAGTCTGCAAAGAACTTAAAAGAAAAAATAGATGATGAATATCATGTCAATATGTAAGCACCTTTCACTTTGTGGATTCCACTTTGCTTTGTGCCTATATCTTTTCTTCCAGTTGAATCCAAACTTTTTGCTGGCAAGTTCATTTATTAATGTTTTAGTTTGAGAAGATATATTCAAGTGTATATCCTAAGTGTTAAATCCTATCATTGCTGAAGTCACATTTATATTATTTTTATTAATGGTAAAACCCTATTACTTCTATTTATTTATGACATAAGCAAATTCATTTCTATCTATCATAAGCTTCTTAAACTTCTTTTGATCCCCTCGTGATGGGTGTATTACGGGTTTCGTCTGCAGCAGTTCCACATGAGAGAGGAGAAGCTCTGTAATTCTGTATGCCGGATAAAGCTGGATACAAAGTCTGCAAAGAACTGCAAGGAGAAAATAGATGAGAAGCTCTGTAACTATGTATGCCTGATAAAACTGGATGCAAATTCTGCAAAGAACTCCAAGGAGAAAATAGATGATGAATATCGTGATAATATATAAGCATCTTCCAGTTGTGAATTTTACTTTGCATTCTGCCTATATCTTTACTTCCAGTTGAACTCATAGAGACTTTTTTCTGGCAAGTTCATTTATTAACATTTTAGTTTGGGAAGATATATTCAAGTGTATATAGTAAGTGTTAAATTGTTAAATTTGGACAACTAGGGCCAAACTCCATCTTGTGATGCTCAGATGAAGATTCCAATATTTGTATTGGATTCCTCTTTCAGAGAGGTGTAAAATCGATATAAAATTGATTTTAATCTGATGAGCCGAACATTTATTTTGAATTTATTATTTGTAATAAATTTTATGTGCAGGTCAGCCTTAAGGATTTTATCCCCAGCAGATGTGTCACACACCTCTCATGATTGGTATTTATAGGGTCAACGTTGGAGCATTTTCAACTCATCTCAACACATGTCTCCTCCTCTTATATGAGCATCTAAGGAGCAAGAAGGACGAAGTTTACCGCAGCAAGAAGGACGAAGTTTATCGCAGCAAGGAGGACGAAATTTACTGCAGCTAGAAATATGTGGTTAGGGTTTCTGGACAAGTTTGACCAGCGTTGACTTTGGTCAATGCATGGTCCGAATTGGCTGAAATTTTGTGGAGAGTTCGATTTTTGAAGGCCGTACTCATTGGCACAAAAATCGAGGTCAAAAGGTTGACCGAAGTTGGAGCTGCGTTGACTTTATTGTCGCTGCCCTGCGTTGACTTTTATGGACTGCGTTGACTTTTCAGGGATTGACTTTGAGTTGACTGGGTGACAGATTTGAGGACTGTTGTGACACATTCTGGGTTGGCCGACCAAGAAGACTTTGCTGGTTGAAGCATCCTGCTGACCGCCGTAACACACCAACACATTCTCCTGTTTCTGGTTTGTCTTCTATAGATCCACTGGTATGTTCTATCAGCGTTTTACTTAACTGTTTATGTGATTACTGTTATAAAAGTAAAGTTGCATCAAGCATAGAACATCTACATAAATTTACATGGTATCATAGCTGAGGTGAAGACAAGCTCTAACTTATAGCAATCACCAAAAGAGAAAAATGGGTTCCACAAGTTATGGCTTCAAGGAGGATGACACGCTGACTGGAAGGGATGACTTCCATGCTTGGAAAATGATATTAGATCTCAAATTGGAAGACCATGATCTCATGGACTATGCACTGGGTAAGATACAAGAACCTCCATCCACTGCTAATGCTGCTGCCAAAACCAAGTATAAGAAGGGGGGGATCAAAGCAAAGCTAATGATCAGGCAATCCATACATAAAAGTCTGGTTGCCTACATATCTGAGCTAGGCACATTCAAAGAGATGTATGATAAGCTGATACAAATGTTCAAAGTAAACAATGCAAACCAGGTGCTATTCTTCAAGAATCAATTGAAGAATCTGAAGAAAGGCAGGGATGAGTCTGTCCAAACATACTTTCTGAAATTGACCGAGATCAGGAACAATCTGTTGGCTATTGGGGAGACAATAGCCGATCGTGAGATGGTACTCACCGCACTTGGAGGGCTCCCATATGAATGGCAAGTATTCAACACTACCATTCTCAATAACAATACAATTCCTAACTTTGACGAGCTACTGTCAAGATGCATGCAAGAAGAGACAAGAATGAAGGAATATGAAAATGACAGAAATGCTGCCTACGCTGCTCATTCTAGAAAGAAGAACTCTGGTGGTCCAAAGAACGAAGGAAGAGCAGGGGCCCAAGGAAAGAAGGGCAAGTGTTTCACTTGTCATAGGCCAGGTCATCATGCTAGAGAATGTCCTTTCAAGAAGGATTCTCCCGATAGTGATGACAACAACAACTGGAGGAATGGAAATCAAAGAAACAACAGGTCTAAAGGAAAGAGGAAGGCTCTCTCTGGCGAAAACAATCAACCTTTCAAAAGGTCTAGAAACTCCAGGTATGAGGAGTCAAATGTTGTTGATAAAAGAAATGAATACATTCTTGTATCTGTCCTCTCCGCTGCATCCCCGCCCGACACTATGGATGTTTGGCTAATAGATAGTGGTGCCTCAAGACACATCACTGGGTTCAACGAAACACTTTCTGACATGGTTGAGAAGGATACCAATCTGGAAATTATCCTTGGAGATAATGCCACATATCCCGTGAAAGGGACAGGGACTGTGACCCTCCACTTGTCTCAAGGACAAGTCCTATATTTGCAGGATGTACTCTATGTACCAAAATTGAAGAAGAACCTCGTGTCTATATCAGCCATGGAAGACAAAGGTTTCAATGTGGCATTCACTGATGGAAAGGTGCGCATGTGGAAGAAGAATCTCAAGGAAGCTATCGTGATTGGTTTTAGAGTTGGAACACTCTACCAGGTTGAAGGAAGTCCACTGGGAGCTATGACATGTGATACTATCCGACAAACTGAATTATGGCACCGGAGGTTTGGACACTTTCACTACAAGGCCCTTCTCGAAGCAAGGAAGGTGGTGACAGGGATGCCCGATTTTGGAAATAATCATGAAGGTGTATGTAAGGGTTGTGTCAAAGGAAAGCATACAAGAGGACCTTTCCCCTCAAGTGTCACAAAGACATTTGATATTTTGCAACTGGTCCATTCTGCTCTATCTGGTATGCTACCCGTGACATCCCTGGGAGGATGTTCTTACTATATGACATTCACTGATGACTTCTCCCGTAAAACCTAGAGATACTTCTTGAAGAAGAAGGATGAGGCTTTCATGTGGTTCCATACCTTCAAAGCCTTGGTGAAAAATATGACAGGGAAGAAGATCAAGATTTTGAGGACCGACAATGGCACTGAATATGAGTCAAATGAGTTCAAGGAATTCTGCAGAGAAGCTGGCATTAAGAGGGAGACTACTATTGCCTATACTCCTGAACAGAATGGCGTTGCTGAACGAAAGAACAGGACCATTGTGGAAGTTGCCCGTGCCATGCTATGTGACCAGGGTCTACCGAAGTTTCTGTGGGGAGAAGCTGCGAATACTGTTGTATACATTCAAAACCGATGCCCTCATTCCGCCCTGGACTCCAAAACTCCCGAAGAGGTTTTCATTGGTAAGAAACCTGACGTCTCACATTTTAGAATTTTTGGATGTCTTGTTTATTTTCACGTGCCAAAAGAAAAGAGAAGTAAGCTGGATGCTTTTGGGAAGAAAGGAATATTTGTGGGCTACAATGAAACTTCTAAGGCCTATAGAGTCTATGTACTTGGTCAAAGGGAAGTAGAGATATGCCATGATGTCACTTTTGATGAAGATGCTTCCCTGAAGAAAGTAGTAGATCTTTCGAGATCTGAGGAAAATCATGAAGCAAGGCCTGGAAATCAAGAAGAACCGCAGGATGAGACAATGCCTGATGTTGAAGGACCAATGGACCCAATCAATCCATCTCCTTCACTGAGAAAGAGACCATCATGGCTTAGGGACACTCTCGAAGATGTTGAGGGACATGCTGCCCCAAGGGGGACATTCCGAGAAAGCAAGAAGCCATGTAGATACCAAGGGTATCTGGCTGCCATGAGTACTATTGTACAATCTGAACCTGGATCTTTTGAGGAAGCCGTAAAGCATCAAGTCTGGAAGGATGCTATGCACTAAGAATATGAGTCCATAATGAAGAATGATGTCTGGGATGTGGTTCCACGACCGAAGGACAAATAAGTTGTCACCGCAAAATGGCTCTACAAGATCAAGCATGGATCTGATGGAAGTGCTGAAAAGTTCAAGGCAAGATTTGTTGCTCGTGGCTTCTCTCAAAAGGAAGGAATAGATTATGATGACATATTTGCACCTGTGGCACGATATACCACCATTCGATCAATCATAGCCCTTGCTACTACGCAAGGATGGAGTCTTCATCAGATGGATGTCAAGACCGCTTTTCTGCATGGTGCAATAAAAGAAGAGGTGTATGTAGAGAAATCTTTGGGGTTTGAAGTCCAGGATCGGGACATTCATGTCTGCAGGTTGAAGAAAGCCCTCTATGGGTTGAAGCAAGCACTCAGAGCTTGGTACGAGACGATAGATAGCTACTTGATGAAGCTGGGCTTCACTCGAAGTAATGCTGATCCAAACCTTTACTTCAAGGTTGTCCAGGGGAAGCCTCTCATTCTGGTACTGTATGTGGACGACCTCTTCCTGACAGGTGCTGACCCTCTCATTTATCAATGCAAGAGTGAGCTCGCTGCTGAGTTCGAGATGAAGGATCTAGGACTGATGCACTACTTCCTAGGCCTAGAGGTCTGGCAGAGACCTGGAGAGATTTTCCTTTCTCGAGAAAAATACATTGTGAAACTTCTGGAAAGATTTGGTATGGTGGATTGCAAGTCCGTGTCAACACTAATGGAACTCAACTTCAAGAAGTTGAGTGGCAGCGCTGCTGGGCCTGTATTGGCAAATCCTATTGAGTATCGTCAACTCGTAGGGGCCCTGATGTTCTTAGTGAACACCCGTCCAGATATATGTTTTGTAGTGAACACTTTGAGTCAACAGATGGTTGGGCCTCATCACTTTCACTAGGTTGGTGCCAGGAATCTTCTGAGATACCTTCAGGGCACGATAAACCATGGGTTGAGATACACTACCAGGAGCGTGACACTCCTTGGATATACTGATGCCGATTGGGTTGGCAGTGTGGTGGATCGTAAGAGCACATCGGGATGCTGCTTCAATCTTGGTTCTGCTTCGATTTCATGGATGAGCAGGAAGCAGAAGTCGGTGGCCTTGAGCACCGCAGAGGTCGAATACATTGCAGCAAGTATGGCCTGTTGTGAAGCAGTTTTGTTGCGAAAGCTCTTTAGTGAGCTGTTTGGACATGTACTAGATACCACCGTGATACTCCGTGATAACCAGAGTGGGATTCGCTTGATCGAGAATCCGGTGTTTCACGACTGATCCAAGCATATTGATATCCGGTATCATTTCATCTGGGATATGGTACAGCGAGGCGCCGTAAGGCTCAATCATATAGGAACTAATGAGCAGGTTGCGGATATTCTCACTAAGCCTCTGGGGAAGGTCAAGTTTCTAACCTTCCATGAGAGAATTGGTATCGTGGAACGACCCTATGATGTGGGTCTTGTTGGACGATGAGCTCATGAAGCTTTGGGGGGCTTTGGGGACAGCTTCTCGGAGCTATGAGCAACCACAAGGCTAGGCTTGCCAAACCTTGTTGGTGTGCTTGGGCCCCACCGTTGTGATTATTGAGTTGGTTCACCTCTCATTATTTGTGCCCCGTATGCATCCTACCCATTGAGTTCAGGGCTCATGGGAAGTACCTCTCATTTGGCCAATGAGGTGGGAAAAGCTAGAGACCAGTAACAAAGACTGATGGATGCATCAGAGATTGCCATACTCTCTATCTAGGATGGCACGGTCCAACCACTTGATTTGGGATCAAGTCTAGTGAGGTCTCGAACCTCCGCCTAACTTTGGGTTAGATGAACCAACTTCGGGTTGGTTGGAGACTCTTTGTGAGTCCGATAGAGGTTTTGACCTCTGGGCTGAATCTGTCAGCCGGGAATGATGTCTTTGTGACTGACCCACTTTTGTTCTGAAATAAAGAGGCCAACAAAGCAAGTTACGGCGGGATGACGCACGATGTTTGATGGCACTGGTGGATGGAGTTCTCCCTAGTTGAGAGGGAGTGTTAAATTTGGACAACTAGGTCCAAACTCCATCTTGTGATGCTCAGATGAAGATTCTAATATTTGTATTGGATTCCTCTTTCAGAGAAATGTAAAATCGATATAAAATTGATTTTAATCTGATGAGTAGAACATTTATTTTGAATTTATTATTTGTAATAAATTTTATGTGCAGGTTGGCCTTAAGGTTTTTACCCCCAGCAGATGTGTCACACACCTCTCATGATTGGTATTTATAGGGTCAACGTTGGAGCATTTTCAACTCATCTCAACACACATCTCCTCCTCTTATACGAGCATCTAAGGAGAAAGAAGGACGAAGTTTACCGCAGCAAGGAGGACGAAATTTACTGCAGCCAAAAATCTGCGGTCAGGGTTTCTGGACAAGTTTGACCAGCGTTGACTTTGGTCAACGCATGGTCTGAATTGGCTGAAATTTTGTGGAGAGTTCGATTTTCGAAGGCCGTACTCATTGGCACAAAAATCGAGGTCAAAAGGTTGACTGAAGTTGGAGTTGCGTTGACTTTATTGTTGCTGGACTGCGTTGACTTTTTTGGGGTTGACTTTGAGTTGACTGGGTGACAGATTTGAGGACTGTTGTGACACATTCTGGGTTGGCCGACCAAGAAGACTTTGCTAGTTGAAGCATCCTGCTGACCGCTGTAATGCACCAACACATTCTCTTGTTTCTGGTTTGTCTTCTATAGATCCAATGGTATGTTCTATCAGCATTTTACTTAACTGTTTATGTGATTGTTGTTATAAAAGTAAAGTTGCATCAAGCATAGAACATCTACATAAATTTACATAAATCCTATCATTGTTGTTGTCACATTTTATATTATTTTTGTTAATGGCCAAATCCTATTACTTTTGTTTATTTACAACATAAGCAAACTCATTTATATCTATCATAAGCTTCTTTTGATCCTTGGTGGTGATGAGTGTAGTGTCCACCCATTTGATATGATGAGTGTAGTGTTCACTCAAATTGTTGAAATGTTTCTAATCTCTTTCACAGTTTGTATTCAGAAAATTTATCGCAAGAATATATCTATTTACAACATAAGCAAATTCATTCATATCTATCGTAAACTTTTTTTGATCCTTGGTGGTGATGGGTGTAGTGTCCACCCAAATTGTTGAGATGTTTCTAATCTCCTTCACAGTTTGTATGTAGAAAATTTATTGCAAGAATATATCTCGTTTTATATTTGGGATACACATCCTGCTATTAAAGTCACTCAGCTAAGTTTGATTGAAATAGGATTCTGGATAATCTACCCGTGGCTGTTAAATTATGACAACAAAATGTAAATAAGTAATTCTGGGAAAATTATATTGACCGTTAATTGGTTGTATAACGAAATGTAGTTGGAATAGCGAAATAGACTAAGTTAAATAAGGTGGCCCGAGAGGCTTGTATGTACGGAGAATCATTTGAATAATAAGAGTTTCCAATCCCTTGCCCCGTGGAGGTTTCCTTGACACCCTGTCGAGGTTTTACCATGTAAAATTGTGTGTATTTACTTGTGTGTTGTGTATTTATCCTTCAGTTCTTGCCATTCAGTTATATGCATTTTATTTCCTTCTTGTTTACTATTTCCCACAACAAGTAGTATTAGAGCCTCGACGATATTGATTGAGGACCGCTGTATTGTGTTCGACTGTTCGACCTCCTTAAACCCCGACTGCATCCAAAGCTGCTGTGGAGAAGCTTTGACATGTGTCGCCGTGGAGTTTGAAGAGGTTGTGTTGGAGTTTGACCGTCACCGTTGAAAGAAGTCGGAGTACCATCGAGGGGAAGAGCCGAGGAGTAGAAGAGCCGCTGTTGAATGTGCAACCATGAGCACAGCCGTGCCATCGAAGGGAAGGCTGTCAATTGAGGAGTCTTCCAATTGCAAACGCAGAGGGTTTGAAAGCAAGACGCTATCAAAGCCGTCGAGTATAACCACTGAGGCCGTCAAGGGGAGGAGTCAGGCCGACTGGCAAGAAAGCCTGTGGCTGGAGAAGCCGATTTCAAATTTTTGAAAGAACCGTTCCCTGCGGTTGAAGCCCTGCGTTGTTTTTTTTTGGAGAGCCGTCAAGTTACCCAGTATCAAATCCGCTGGAGAGAAAACGAGTATTTGTTTGCTGTGAAATAAATCATAAATAGTAAAAAAAAAATTTTGGTAGTGGGAAAATATATATATTTTTCAATGAATTTTTTTAAGGCAGACAATATTGAAGGAACATATAATTTTTTCTAAAAGAAGAAATAAAATTGAGAAAATTAATGGAGTAGGGTTTCACTTTATTTGAATGAAGTAGGGTTTCTGAGCAGAAATTGAAATTGAAGGATTTTATTTTTTATCCCTGTGGAATACAATTTTCTTTTCTAAATATCATAGTAGTAGAAAGGAAAATTTGAAACCCTTGAAACCCTAGCAGAAGAGGGATTTAAAAAAAAAAACCCTAGTTGGGAAAGAAGGAAAAATCCTAGTTGGAAAGAGAAGGGAAAACTAGGAGGTGAAATGGAAAAAATGTCAAATGCAAAATTTGAGGTGGATAAGTTCACCGGAAAAAATAATTTTGCATTGTGGAAGTTGAAGGTTAAGGATTTGCTAGTGCAACAGGGGTTGCACAAAGCACTAGGCGGGGTAAAGAAAAAACCAGCTAACATGACAGATTCAGACTGGGAGGACATGGATGCCCGAGCCCTCAGTACAATTCGGTTATGTTTGGCAGATGATGTTCTTTTCAATATTGTTGAAGAGAGCATAGCTGTAGGGTTGTGGGGAAAATTGGAAACCTTGTATATGACAAAGTCTTTGACAAACAAAATCTTTTTAAAAAGACAATTGTACAGCCTTTGGATGAAGGAAGGTACAAGTATTGCAGAACATTTAAACGTTTTCAATACGCTTATTTGCCAATTATCTGATATGGAAGTGAAAATGGAGGAAGAAGACAAGGCAATAACCTTGTTATGTTCTCTGCCTGGGTCATGGGATCACTTCGTGACTTCTATTAGTCTAAGCACTGTAGATACCTTATCTTTTGAATCTATTGTTGGTGCTCTCTTATCTGAAGAAGTACGAAAAAAATCTAGTGTTGAGACTTCTGCACCAGAAGCCATGGTAGCCAGAGGTCGCTCAAAGGAAAGAGGGGAGAGAGCAAGGGGTTCTTCCAGATCGAAGTCAAAGGGCGGCAAGAAGTGTAAAGCAAAATGCTGGTACTGCAACAAACCAGGACATCTCAAAAAGGATTGCTGGAAACGGAAGAAGTTGGAAAACAATAACAAGGAAGCAAATCAGGTAGATTCAGGTATGGTTGATGAGGTTTTAATTGCTGAAGCTCTCCCTATTTGTAATATCTCACAAGATGCTGACTATTGGCTATTAGACTCTGGTGCTTCTCATCATATGAGTCCGCACCAAAATTGGTTTTCATCATATGAAATTGTAAATGGTAGTTCTGTATTCATGGGAAATAATGCATCTTGTCAAATTGTTGGAATTGGAAATGTGAAAATTAAAATGTATGATGGTACAATTAAAACATTATCTGATGTTAGGCATGTACCTGATCTAAAGAAAAACTTGATTTCCTTGGGAGTTTTGGATTCGAATGGTTATAAGTTTACAGGTTAGAATGGAGTGCTGAAAGTCTCGAAAGGAGCCTTGGTTGTTATGAAGGCTGAAAAGGTCGGAAACCTGTACAGACTCAAAGGAAGTACTCAAGTTAGTGAAGCAGTGATCGTGTCAGATAAAGCAAAAGAAGGTTCTCATCTATGGCATCAGCGGTTGGGTCACATGAGCGAGAAAGGTCTTCAGGTACTGATGAACCGCAAGTTGTTTCCTGACTTGAAATCCTTGAAGTTGGATTTTTGTAAATATTGTGTGTTTGGCAAACAATGTAAACAAAGGTTCAAGACTGGAAATCATAATAGTAAGCAGATTTTGGACTACATTCATTCTGATCTGTAGGGACCATCTCCTACTGTGTCTTATGGAGGTGCATCATATTTTTTAATGTTTATTGATGATTTCTCCCGCAAAGTTTGGGTCTATATGTTGAAAAAGAAAGCTGATGTGTTTAATGTGTTTAAACAATTTAAAACAATGGTGGAAAAGAAAACAGGCAAATCAATTAAATGTTTAAGAACTGACAATGGCGATGAATTTACCTCTTTAGAATTTGAACAATTTTGTAAGGATGAAGGGATAGTTAGACATAAAACTGCTGTTTATACTCCTCAGCAGAATGGTGTTGCTGAATGGATGAATCAGACTCTTATGGAAAGAGCCAGAAGCATGATTAGTAATGCTAATCTGCAAAAGGAGTTGTGGGCAGAAGTAGTATCTACTGCTTGTTATTTAGTTAATAGATCACCTTCGGTTGCATTAAACTGTCAAATTCCTGAAGAAGTTTGGTCGGGTCAGACTTGTGATTATTCGCATTTGAAGATTTTTGGTTGTGATGCCTATGTTCTTATTCCTAGAAATCAACGTTCAAAGTTAGATCCAAAATTGAAATGTTGTGTCTTTGTTGGATATGATTATGCAGTGAAGGGATATAGGTTGTGGGATCCTTCTTCACGGAAGATAGTCATTAGTAGAGATGTAACATTTGATGAATCATCTCTTTTAAAATTAGATGTTGAAAAAGTTGAACAGAAGCAGGTATCGCCAAGTCAGCAGATTCAATTGGAGATTGTACCTTTTCCAGAAAGTCGAAAGGAAGGAGAGGCTTCTGAAAAAGGTGGAGAAGCAAAGGAAACTAGAGAAATTTCAGAATCCATTCAACAACCAGTCACTCTACGAAGGTCTACAAGGGAAAGAAAAACACCCAAAAGGTATGAAGACTCTGCTTCATCTTTTGCATTGATTATTGAAGATGGGGAACCTTCTTGTTATCAGGAAGCAGTAGATGATGCAGATAGCAAGATATGGAAAAAGGCTATGGAAGAAGAAATGGACTCTTTAGCCAAGAATAATACCTGGGATCTTGTAGAACTTCTTGAAGGGAGAAGCGTTGTTGGGTGCAAATGGGTCTTCAAGTTGAAGAGAAAAGTTGATGGAAGTATTGAAAGGTATAAGGCGAGACTGGTTGCAAAAGGGTATTCTCAGGTTGAAGGTATTGACTTTCATGAGATCTTTTCACCAGTAGTTAAACTTTTTTCTATTCGTACTGTGTTAGCACTAATTGCTTTACTTGACCTTGAGTTAGAACAACTAGATGTTAAAACAACCTTTCTTTATGGTGATTTGGATGAAGAGATATATATGGATCAGCCAGAAGGTTTTGTACAAGGTCGCAGCAGAAGATTAGTTTGCAAGCTCAGGAAATCATTGTATGGCCTGAGGCAGTCGCTCAGGCAATGGTACAGGAAGTTTGATTCCTTCATGGTGAGCCAGAATTTTATCAGAAGTGAGTATGATCATTGTGTATACTTCAAAAGTTTCAATGGCATATTCATTATCTTGGTGTTGTATGTTGATGATATGCTTATTGCAAGCAAAAGCATGGAAGAAATCAACATGTTAAAGGCTCGGCTCTCTAGGAAATTTGAAATGAAGGATCTTGGAGCCGCAAAACATATCTTGGGCATGGAGATACACAGAGACAGGAAGAATGGTAAGCTTTGGTTATCAAAACAGAAGTATGTGGAGAAAGTACTTGAAAAGTTCGGTATGAACAATGTGAAACCTGTTAATGTTCCATTAGCTTTCCATTTTAAGCTTTCTTCGGATTTAAGTCCTAAAACTAATGAAGAAAAGAAGTATATGTCTTGTGTACCATATGCAAATGCGGTCGACAACTTAATGTATGTGATGATATCTACAAGCCCTGACATTTCACATGCAGTTGGAGTTGTCAGTAGGTTCATGGAAAATCTAGGGGAAGAACATTGGCGAGCAGTGAGATGGGTGCTTCAGTATTTTAGAGGCACAAGTGACCATTGCATCAGCTTTGATGGTCGTGAAGGTACAGTCTGCGGATATGTGGATGCTGATTATGCAGGTGATTTGGACAAAAGGAGGTTTACTACAGGTTATGTTTTTACTCTTGCAGGTGGAGTAATTAGTTGGATGTCAAAGCTTCAAGAGACAGTTGCTTTGTACACTATTGAAGCAGAGTATATAGCTGCTTCAGATCCCTGTAAAGAGGCAATCTGGTTAAAAGGTCTGCTTGATGAGATTGGAAGGATGCAGGAGAAAGTGAATGTGTTTTGTGACAATCAGAGCGCTATTCATTTGGCTACAAATCTAGCCTATCACAGCAAGACCAAGCACATCGATGTAAGGTATCACTTTGTGAGACATGTAATCGAAGGCAGCAAAGTAGTCCTCAAGAAGGTCCGCACACAGGAGAATCATGCAGATATATTCACGAAGCCAGTTACAATAGAGAAGCTGAGATGGTGTCTTGCTTCTCTTGGCTTGCAAAAAAGATGATGAATGGGCATGGGCAAGGGATTAGGAAAATTGTTGTCAAGGTGGAGTTTGTTAAATTATGACAACAAAATGTAAATAAGTAATTCTGGGCAAATTACTTATTGACCGTTAATTGGTTGTATAATGAAATGTAGTTGGAATAACGAAATAGACTAAGTTAAATAAGGTGGCTCGAGAGGCTTGTATGTACGGAGAATCATTTGAATAATAAGAGTTTCCAAACCCTTGCCCCGTGGAGGTTTTCTTGACACCCTATCGAGGTTTTACCACGTAAAATTGTGTGTATTTACTTGTGTGTTGTGTATTTATCCTTCCGTTCTTGCCATTCAGTTATATGCATTTTATTTCCTTCTTGTTTACTATTTCCCACAACAGTGGCTGTAGCCAGACATGTAGCAGATGGAACTTTAGTTATTCCATATGAAGTTATGAACATGGCTTCCGTGTTGGGTATAAAGCTAGCTATGCAGGGGTAAGTCAAGATGGGGGTGCTGATGCAGTTATACTCTCGAAAAGTTGTATCTTTGGATCCAAACTGTCTATCTAATGTGGAATCCAGTGCAAATTTTGCATAGTACAGAAGAGAGATACTTCATACACAACCATATTTCGAGGTTAAGTTTCACAAGATTCAGAGGCTGATTCTGCTGGGATTGTTGGATTTAAATTCACACCATATAGGAGAAAAACTCGACTGCAGATTGCTTGTCGAAATTAGGCTTGAGGGAGGGGAACCATTGGAGAGATGCACTATGAGCTGTTTGATGCATCGGGCACCGGTGCGACGGGCACGGTCAAACTCTTTTAAGCTACAGCAGCTGGGATTTTTTGTTTTTTTTTTTTTCTGGTGTGAAAATTCCCGAGGAGAACAGGAAAACTACACAGACGAAAGCAGGCCGAAAGAACAAGGAGGAGATATACAGGTAGATAACAAATGATAAAGTTTTTATTTGGAAAGAAAAGGCAAAATACATGGAGGCACAATACAGTGGACGCCTTTAACATAGAGAACAGAAAGAACTGACAAAATGAATGCTGGAATGTATAAGACTTTAACCTAAGAAAGACGGAGAATAAAAGGGCAGAATAACTCTGAATTAACTGGATATTTTGAGAATTTGGATCATAATTTTCTATTATCCTATGAACAAACAATTCCTGTATATTTTGTTTTTTGAACCCATTGTATGAACATTCAAGTAAATCTTGGTATTTTGTGCTTTTATATATATATATATATATATATATATATATATATATATATAAACCAGACATTTTTCATGCTGAAAAAAAAAGTCAGCACAGATAGGTATTTTGGAAACTGGATTCAGATTATTAAAATTTGTTAATTATGACATATAGGTATTTTGGAAACTGGATTCAGATTATTAAAATTTGTTAATTATGTAAGGGTCAATTAGCTATCTTTTTCAATTTTGAAACTAATTTGAATATGGGTATATTATTATAACATGAAGTATTTGTCGCATATCAAAATTGGTTGTTTGTGTATCAATCAAATTTATATGCTTTAGTTGTCATTTAATTGGCAGTGTGATGAGACAGCTTTATTTCAGAGAATGTCTCAAATTTTTAAATGCTTTGGCTATTAACATTTTTCTTTCCTTTTTTATTGGTACCTTTTATGTATAAATTACTTTATTTTTCGAAAACTTACTTTAATTTCCTTTTTTTTATTGGTACCTTTATGTACTTTATTTTTCGAAAACTTACTTTAATTTCCTTTTTTTTATTGGTACCTTTATGTATAAATTACTTTATTTTTTTTTGGAAAACTTACTTTCATTTCCCTTTTTTATCGGTACCTTTTATGTATAAATTTTTTTTTTTTTTTTGGAAAACTGCGTCAAGCATGAGTTTCAGTAACCTTGGTCTGAGGATAATCCCCCAACTTGCAACCCAAACCCTACGTTTCACAAACCAATCGAAAGCAAGAAGTTGACGAGGGTAAAGATATTATATGCATTTATGATGTGTCATTCAAGGTATTCAATAACGTTTTTGGTAATCACTTTTGTGGTTTCTATTATGTGTTCAACCTTTCTACGGTAGTTGCAATTTGCCAATGTATGAGCAATTGTCATTGCAATCTTGCAGGGAAGCCTCATAGGATAGGATAGGAAGCATCAAATGGGCTTCTCGATAGGATACATATGTTTTCGTGACAGATGATCAGATCCACTTATTCTTTATTATCAACTCATTAATGATTGTCTTGTTTCTCTCTTAAGATGGTGGCAGTGATTATGATGAGAGTTGTTTTTAGTGCGATTTTTTAAAGGTTTTTCTGGTGGATTTTTTTGGTCTAATTTCTTTAAAATTGGGCAAGAATTGATTGAAAACAGAAATTTGATGGGTAACTTGCACAGTAGAAGTGTCTAGGGGTTTTTTAGGGTGCTGAATCTATATATATACAGTAAAAAAATTAGTATAAATAACAGAAATCAAGATTTTACCTCAAATTTTTTCACCAAATTCTAGCACCGGAAACTCCAAAAATCTCACTAAAAACTACTCTATTATGATGAGAACCTTTTAATAATTATGATGAGATACCTAAGTATTTAGACAGAGGTATTACGGCTCCCAAATAATGTAGGTTTACTTTGTCTATGCAAGAACAGTGATACAGTTTTTTGGGATGGCTCTTGTTACAATGATATTTACCATGCTTGGGTGTCTTTCACCATCCAATGGTGGTGGATTGATGACAACTATGTTTCTGTTGTGGGTCTTCATGAGTTTGTTTGCGGATGGATGACAACTATGTTTCTGTTGTGGGTTTTCATGAGTTTGTTTGCGGGTTACTCTTCTGTCTGTATATGGATATCCTGCTATCATACTTGACCATTAAATTAGATGGAAAATGATATCGATTGGGTAGATTTTTCCAAATTTCCACTCTTTGTAATATTTGCATTTTCATTTAGAATTGCATTTTCTCAAAATTAATACATTTTTTTAAGTTATATTATTTTATGTGTAAAATGTGTACATTTTTAAAAATCATTATTGTTTAGCAATATTTTGCGTAGTCATATAAAAAAAATTGATATTCATTGGACCAACTCATACAATGGTTACTGACTATGTTGCCAGGAAACGTGGGTGCGGGTGCGGGGACGGGGACGGGGACGGGGATGGCATTTTTTGAAACAGGGTGCGTGGGTTCGTCTGGGTATTTTTATATTAATATATATTATAAATTATAAATTATAATTTATATATCATATATAATACTATATTTTATAAATTAAATTTATAAATTATAAATTTAAACAAACTCTAAGAACACAAATTTAAAATATTTTTTGAATTTTATATTTTATAATTTTATATTTTTCAAAATTTTTATATCCAAATTAACGCTCTAAACTAAAACTAAACCAAAAAATCTAAAACTAAGAGTCAAACTAAAAAAAACGAAATCTAAAACCTATCATAAAATAAAACTATTTTAAAACTAACGCGGAATGAATAAAAACTAAGATTTAAATCTAAACTAACAAAATTAAAAATTAACAAATCTAAACCTAAACTATACTAAACCCTTATGCACGCAAAATGAATCCGATCAAAACAAATCAACGCATACATATGATATTTCTTATCTGCGTGAGTTTCGTTTGCAGGTTGGGCGACGGGAGGAGGAGCCCGATGTCGACGCAAAGCAGAATCTGAAGGCTCGGTAGCAGAGAAACTATGCAGGTCGAAAGCCACACTCTTTTTTTATGTGCGTTTTGTTGTGCAAGTTAACGTCCACGGCAGAAGAAGGATGGAGCTCGAGGGATGATCGCTTCGTTTTCTGAGTGCGTTTATTTGCAGGGTTAATGATGCTACGACGACGTAAGAGGGATGAGGAAAATGGTTCGATAGCAGAGAATGTTGCGTTTGTGAGCAGTGGAATGCTGGGCGGTGAGAAAGAATGGGAAGCAGCGTGCGGAATGAAGAGGGTGGAGAATTTAAGAGTCAAGACTAAACAAACTCTATTTTATTAAATTATAATTTATTTTTAATATTTATTAAAATTTAATTAAATTTTTTAATTTTTAATCATTTAAAAAAATTTATATATTTGAAAAAATTGTTCGTGAAGAACCCTGAAGAACCTGAAATTCGGATTCTAAGTACCCAAACGATGGGTTCTTCATACCAAAAGAACCCAAGAACCCGAATTTTTTTTTTTGAAGAACCCGGTTCTTCTGAGAAGAACCCGGTTCGTTTGGGTTCTTCAGGGTACTTGGGTGCGGAGAATCCGGTACTTGGGTGCGGGAACCCGGTGCGGGTTCGGGAACCCCACCCCCGGGTGCGGGAACCCGTGCAACGTAGGTTACTGATATATAACTAGCCTAAATCCATTAAATCTGGATCTACCAAGCGCGGAGAGGGATCAAATCTCTTGAGATGCAAACCTCTTTGCCACTAAACTAGAAAGTTGCTCTTGGTAATAGAGTTTTCACATTTTTTTCAAATAATCTATCTAAAATTTGTTCTATTAAAAATAAGAGTTTTTATATTTAGTGATTTAATTTTCCAAGATGATCCCCAAATATTCTATTCCTTTAGTGTATCTTTACACCTTTAGGGGCAATTGCTAGTAACTATGAACTAAAGTAGTAAAGAAACCCTATAAGCAAATACACAAAGTTATCTAAAATTTATTCTATTAAAAATAAGGGTTTTTATATTTAGTGATTTAGTTTTCCAAGATGATCTTCCCAAATATTCTATTCCTTGAGTGTATCTTTACACCTTTAGGGACAATTGCTAGTAATAAACGTGAGAAACTCTATGAACTAAAGCAGTAAAGAAATCGTATAAGCAAATGCATAAAGTTGATAAACAATAAACATGTTTTGTGGCTGGTAAGAAACATTTGGTGTGCTTCAAAAATGTCCAATAATAATGACAAGAAATGTTGTGATTGTTTTAAAAACTTGGCCTAGTGAAAGACTCTATAAACTAAAGCAGTAAAGAAACCCATAGGCAAATGCACAAAGTTGATGAACAATAGACCTGCTTTGTGGCTGGTGAGAACATTTGGTGTGCTTTAAAAATATCTAATAATAATAACAAAAAAGTTGTGGTTGTTTTAAAAACTTGGCTCCACTTGAGAGAGGGTTGTGGTCAGTGTGCTTTAAAAATGTCTAATAATAATGACAAAAATGTTGTGATTGTTTTAAAAACTTGGCTCCACTTGAGAGAGGGTTGTGGTTAGTGTGCTTTAAAAATGTTGTGATTGTTTTAAAAACTTGGTTCCACTTGAGAGTGGGGTTTGTCGTCTTAACAAAAAAAAGTAAAAGATTAGACCCAATTTTTAGATGTAAATTAAAAAATAAATAAAATATATAATCTAACTTTCAAATTTTCACTTTTTTGAATATATATTCAACTCAATCTTCCCTTGGTTACATATATTATAGATAGTTATTAAATTAATTAGTTTTAATTTTAATTTTAGATTGTTAATTAAATTAACTAATTTTGATATGTGCATGATAAGTTACCTTGATGTGTAAGATTGTCACGTCCTAAAAAAATTAATAAAAATATTTTTGCTAATGTCGGCCAAAACATTAACTCGAATCTTAAATCATATATAACTTGATTCTTGATTCTTTATGAGGTAGATCTCACGTGAAGTAAACAATGTAAAAGTAAATGTAATGTGTAAAATTTAACATTTTTGATACAATGTTTGTCCTATTTAAAAATAAACCTAATTATTATTATGTATAAACATAATATAAATTTAAAATGTAAAGAGGTTTAGATATGGTAAATAAATAAAAATATAAATAAACAAAAGGTATGGTAAATAAATAAAACATAGTTTTATATTTACTCCATAAACCTATTTATATTTACAAAAACTAAAAAAAGAGGCTTTATTTAGGCGAAGCTTATAGGGCAAATACCACGGGACAAATTATTATTAATACCATGGGCCAAATACCATATTTATAAAAGAGGTATGGTAAATAAATAAATAAATAAATATACAAGTGGTATAAAGAGGCATGATAAATATATAAAAACATATGCGGATATCATTATAAATCAACATCTAATTATATACCAAGCCTATGGGCCAAATACCATGGTAAATAAAAGAGGTATGGTAAATAAATAAAATATTTTTTGATACTTATTCCATAAACCTCTTTATATTTATGAACACTCCAAAACAAATTTTATTTAGGTGAAGCCCATGGGCCAAATTATTGTTAATACCATGCCAAAAATAAAATAAAAAATTATTAGCCCTAATGTTAATATTATTATTATTATTAAATCTAATATTCATATTAATATTATTAAATTTAGTAACTTTGGATTAATACAATATTATATTTGCTATATTATAATATACATTAATATATCGTGGTATATGTTAACTCTAGATATATATATGGGAGGGAAGAACAAATACATATAGTGATAGAGGTGAAGAGATAAGAGGTGTGACAAGGGAGAGATGAGGATAAACTCAAGGAGAGGGGAGAGGAGGAATGAAAAGAGAGAGAGAGGGAGAGGAGTGAGAGAGTTAGAGAAGGGTAAGAGAGGGAGAGGGAGACATAAATATGGAGGGGCAAGAGAGGAGGAGAGATGGAGGGAGATAGTGAGAGGATTGGAGGGATGAGAGAGAGAGAGAGAGAGAGAGAAGGAGAGAGGGAGGGATAGATAGATGGATTTGGAAAGGGATAGAGGGAGGGAATAAGAAAAACATAGAGAGTGAGAAGTGGAGAGGGAGAGGGAGTGAAAAGGGAGATATGGAGAGAGAGTTTGTATATTTGGGGGTGAGATAAAGAGACAAAGAAGCATAGATGGAGAGAATGGGGAAAAGAAGTAGAGAGAAGGAGAAAGGGAGGGATATAGTAACATAGTTTGAGAGAGAGAGAAATAGTGATGGGGGAAGAGAGAGAGGGAGAGATAGATAGATGGGGAAAGAGAGAGGGAGGTAGGAGCGGAAGGGAGAGAGAGGAGAGATGGAGGGATATAGGAGGAGAGAGGGAGGGAGTTGGAGGGGGGGATGGGGGATGGAAGAATAAATACATAGAGAGTGAGAAGTGGAGAGAGAGAGCGAGTGACAAGGGAGAAATATAGAGAGTGTGTGTATATTTGGGGGTGAGATTTAGAGACAAATAAGGAGATATGGAGGGAATGGGGGGAGAAGGAGAGATGGAGGGATATAGTAACAGAGTTGGAGAGAGAGAGAGAGAGAGAGAGAGAGAGGTGGGAGAGAAATGGAGAGAGGGGAAGGAAGAGAGAGAGGATGTGAGGGAAAGAGAGATGGAGTTAGAGGCAGGGGGGCGAGGAAGAGAAGATGATTTCTTGAACTAGATGCATTGATTTTCAGTGTGGATGGTGATATATAATCCTATTTGATCTCTTGCACTATATGCATCGGTTTTAGTGTGGATGTTGAGAGAGAGAGAGATGGGGGAAGAAAGAGGATTGGAGGGAAAAGAGAGAGAAAGAGAGAGAGAGGAAAAGGTAGAGGAAGGTAGGAGAGAAATGGAGATAGAGGACTTGAGAGAAAGGAAGAGAGTGGTGGGGGAAGAGAGAAATTTGGATGGCAAAGAGAGAGAGAGAGAGAGAGAGGAGGAGAGAGTGAGGGAGATAGAAGGAGATAGGGAGGGATAGAGAGATGGAGTTGGAGGGGGAGAGAGGGAGGGAAGAAGAAATACATAGAGAGTGAGAAGTGGAGAGAGAGATGGAGTGACAAGGGAATAAATCAATTTGTCAAGATCTAGCCACTCCTACATGTCCACTTGATAGAAATTGGTTGGCTAAGATCTTACCACTTCGCATCTAGTTGCCGGTCCAGATTTGGCCACTCCCTTGTGTCGCTTTGCATCCACCTATTAGGCTAGATCTGACAACTCAAAGAATGTTATTTGGCGTCCATGTATTGGGCCAGATATAGGGACTTTGAGAGTGCCACTTTGTCGATATCTAGCCACCTGTGGGTAAAACTTGGCGTCCATTCATTGGTTGTGATTTGGGTACTGAGAGAGTGCCCTTTGGAATCTATAAGCTGGCTGAGATCTGACCACTCAGTAAGTGCCACTTGGCATTTGTATGTTGGTTGAGATCTAACCACTCAGCGGGCACCACTTGGTGGAAATCGGTTGGCCGATATCTGGCCACTTAGCAGGTGCCACTTGGCAGAAATTATTTGGCCACTAAGTGAGCAACACTTGGTGGAAATCGATGGCCCAAATCTACCACTTAGTGAGTTGCACTTGGAAGAAATCATTTGGCCCACATCTAGCCATTCAGTGGGTGCCACTTGGCGGAAATGCAATGGCCCAAATCTGACCACTTAGTGGCCGCCACTTGGTGGAAATCGGTTGACTCAGATATGGCCACTCAGTGGTGCCACTTGGAGTAAATGCATTATCCTAGATTTGGCCACTTAGTGGGTGCTACTTGGCCCACATCTAGCCACTCAGTGGGTGCCACTTGGCAGAAATTCATTGGCCAAAATTTAGCCACTCAATGGGTGCCACTTGGCAGAAATGCATTGGAAAAAATTTGGCCACTCAATGGATGCCACTTTGTGGAAATCAGTTGACCCAGATCTAGCCACTCAGTGGTGCCACTTGGTTGAAATTCATTGGCAAAAAGTGATGACTTAGTGGGTGCCACTTGGAGGAAATGCATTAGCCCAAATTTGGCCACTTAGTGGGCACCACTTGGTGGAAATCGGTTGGCCGAGATCTGGCCACTCAACGAGTGCCACTTGGTTGAAATTCGTTGGCCCATATGTGACCACTCAGTGGGTGCCACTTGGCGCCCATCCGTTGGCCTAGATTTGGACATTGAGTGAGCACCACTTGGTGGTAATCCATTGTCCTAGATCTATCCACTCAATGGGCGCCACTTGGCATTAATTTGTTGGCCAAGATATGGTGACTCAATGGGTGCAACTTGGCTAAAATATATTGGGAAAGATCAGGCCACTTAATAGGTGCCACTTGGCAGAAATCTGTTGGGGCAAATCAGGGCACTCAATTGGCACCACTTGGCGCCCACCTGTTGGCCCAGACTAGGCCACTGAACATGTGCCACTTGGTGTCCTTCTGTTGATCTAGATCACATGACTCAACATGCACCACTTGACATACGTTCGTTGGCCTACATCCATCCGTATGTCATAAATATTGTAAGACTATTCTTTGAATGTTTACAATTTACGTTTTTGTTATGTTGTACTAAAGGAATTGAATTATTTCGATCGATTTGGTGCTCATTTTATAGATGTGTGTTGTATGTGTTTTAAAGATTGTTGTTGCTATGTGAACTATTCTGTTAGTTGATTAATGATTCTTTTATATATATTCCCACATGTCTTTATTAGATTAGCATTGTTACTCTTCTCTTAAAGGCTCACTTTTGTCTCCCTTCGGTGAAAGAACCTCGATACATTCTACGATTGAACATTTCACAAAGCATACTCATTTGTTCATTCAAAAGTACATGTACATTACTCTCTTGTGCTAACCATTGCAACCAAGGAAAATCTTTAATAATAATGGTAGTCGGACCTTATTTCCAGAAGGGCTATTATACCAAATGGTGTGCGGTCTAATTAAGAATTCACATCAGGGAGACCCCCTTGCATGTTGGCAGGTTCCAACACCGTCAACGTTGTGGTGCTAGGAGGGAAACCACCTTTTTATGGCTAAAAATTCATGACATCCTAACAATTCATCTTCCGTACAAGGAAGTAATGCACCAAGTTATATTCCAACTCACACTCCTAAAGCAGGAGGGTCATCTCATCCTGGTTCGAAACAAATTTTGAAGTTACTTATGATCAAATCCAGATGCTTCAACCAATTACTTGTATGTTTTCAAGAGCTCTTGGGCTACTTCCTGTTGCTCACAATCTTCCTCATAATCCAAGAAAGAAAGAGACAACTCGTATTGGGGTATTGGTTTCATCGGTGGACCTTATTTCCAGAAGGGCTACTATGCCAAACGACATGCGGTCTAATTGAGACTTCACATCGAGGAGACCCCCTTGCATGTTTGCGGGTTCCAACATCGTCAACATTCTGGTGCTAGAAGGAAGGAAACCACCATTTTATCGCTGAAAATGCATGTCATCCTAACAATTCATCTTCTGTGCAAGGAAGCAACGCACCAAGTTCTATTCCAATTCATAATCCTAAAGCAGGAGGGTCATCTCATCTTGGTTCGGAACAAATTTTGAAGTTACTTATGATCAACTCTAGATTCTTTGACCCATTACTCGTCTGTTTGCAAGAGCTCTTGGGCTACTCCCTGTTGCTCACAATCTTCCTCATAATCTAAGAAATAAGAGACAACTTGTACTGGGGTATTGGTTTCATCGGTGGAAGATTTGGTTTTCTCCACTCTTGAGGAGTTAGCAGACTTTGATAAAGATACAATTCAACAAGAGGAACTTCCACCTATTGAGGAAGGTGTAGGAGGTGATGAGGCAAATTTTTAGTGTTTTGAGGAAGGACAATCAAGAGAAGAAGAGCTTCTTGATTATAACGAAGATTTGAATGGAGAAGGGGAAGGCTCTTTTGATTCAGAGCGCGAGGAAGAAGAAGAAGGTGAATACATGGTTGATCAAGACTTGGATTGGATGGCCCAAGAGCCACTCACCCTTCTGGATAACCTTCATCGCATGCCCAAACACCTGGAAAAGTTGCTTTCAAATTTTGATCCAGATAAGAAGACAAAGGCAAAAGATCATAACGATGATCTCTACATGCATTTGCGAATGCTTGATGTACATTTTGATGACGCTGCTTGTAGACTTTTTCCATACACTCTAGAAGGTAGAGCATTGGTATGGTATCATATTATTTTGGCCAATTAAATCCATAGTTGGAGGAATTTTAGTAAGTTATTTTTGGAGAAGTTTATTGACGATAAAACTCTTGCCATGTTGTTTAAAGAACTCAATAGCCTCAATATGGGGGGCAAAGAAAAACTAAAATATTTCAATAAAAGGTTTACCTATTTGTTAAACAAGTTCCCCATAGATGTGCAACCCCACGATTCTATTACAAAACATTATTATACAACTGCCTTGCCAACTAACATTTCTATGTTTGTCAAAATAGTTGCAAATGGCACATTCGCCTTAAACTTTGTAGAAACTATCATTGTTGAAAAGGACTTGCAATCTATTGGAGCCATTGAAGATCCTGCTGAATCTAAATATTCCAAAGAAACTGGTAACAAAACTCAAGCCTTGTTTTCCAAGGCCAAAGAGAAGTATTCTTTCAATATGGAAGCTTGACCAAGTATTTGAATTTTCTCACGAATGAAGTATCATAATTAAAGAGGACGTCAAGTGAGGCATCCACCACCAACAACAAGTATTTTAAGCCACCTTTATTTAAAAATAACAACTCTCAACCGGCTAAATCTTCTCAAAGTTCTAATGCGGTGTTAAATGTTGAAAGTTTGGGCATGGACAAATTTTGTACTTTTCACCAAGAGAAGCATTAGAAAAAACACACCCACAATGGAATCATAATATGAATATTATGATGAATAATCTTGTAGACACTTTATTAGCATAAGAACAACCCTGAGCAGAGTGAAGAAGCGAATGAACCTACTACGACTGATGAAATTTTAGGTGTTGGACACTCAGTGAATATGTTTGGTGTTATATACAATGTTGACAAGTAATGTGCTGATGAAACATCAATGAGTGACGCTCCTCCCTGACAATCAACCAGTCATTATAATTTAAGGATATAGGGACCTATCTCTAAGAAATAACTTAAGAAGCAATTGTCGCGAGGGATTTTTCCACCTTCCAATTCAACTCATAATTCACAGAATAAGTTGAGAAGTTATCCACCTTATAATAACACTTCCACCAAAAATAAGAATAATTCCACCACTCTTGCAGCTCCAAATAAAGCAACATTGCCCAATATGTTAGCACAACCTATGAAGTTTGAAAGTATCGATTACAACATTGTTAAAGATAAGAAAAGGGCTCATGCTGATATCTCAATTATTGATCTCACGAAGATAGCATGACAACGAGAACTGATTATCCAGGAAATCTCATCACACTCTTCGACATGTAAGGAATTTTCTTCTTCTCAGGTGATGTTTGATAACACTAGTGATATTGTTGAATCTGTAGCAAAAGTTTTCAATTTGAATTCTAACACTCTATGCCCTTTGTTTCTCTTAATGTTCGAAATATTTAATTATAATGTCCATAATTGTTTAGTTGATTTTGTGCATCTGCGAACGTCATGCCATTATCTTTTGAAAATAAAATTATTGCTAAATGGGAAAATATTGATGCATGAATCATATGGTTAAACAAATAATTTGTTCAGGACATTTGTGAACTTAACAATGTTATCATTTGTTTGTCATCATACCATAGAGTTCACTAGTGCAAAAACATCATTTTTGTGGACATTCCTGAAGCCTACGGTTTACTTTTGAGTAGAGATTGGTTCAACAATATACAAGGGTACTTTTCAACCGACCAAACACATTTATGGATTCCATATATGGGCATAAACAACCAGATTCGAGTAGAAAGTGAGCCCTATATGAAACATATTGTGACACAACTTGAGGGACATAACGAGCCAATAGGATTTGTAGATGTCACTTTCGTTTTTTTTTTTTTTTTGAAAGTCGATCATGGATGTTATCTAGCACAACCTTCACTCGTCCCACTAGATACACAGTTTGAGCTCCTTTTTCGAAATCCAACTGGTGCAATTGACTCTTGTACAGTAGATGTAAATAGTATTAGTATAGGACATAGCTCTAATACTTCTAACATTTGGAAATTTCATTTCGATGGTTCAAAGATGCAGGAGGGATCTGGAGCTGGTTCCATTTTAATAGATCCACAACAGAACAAACATATGATCTCTTGCCACTTGGAATTTGAGTGGGTTAAAATTTTTACTAAATATGAAGCACTCATTATCGGTCTAAAGAAATATATCGACCTCAAAGTTGAAGTTCTCAAAGCAATGGGTGACTCTAAAATTGTTATACGACATGTACAAAATACGATACATTGTGTGTCACCTAATCTTAGAAATTATCAACAAGAGGCATGACATTTAATTTCACATTTCCAAGTGATTAGAGGTTTAGTATTAAGCTCAAAAATTAAAGTGATCAGAAATGCTCCAAACCAGAATGACAATGAAGAGCTCGTCACCAGGAATCTGATGCAATTCGTTTCATCAAAAACCGACTTCGGATGAGAAAGTTATGACATGTTGTTCGTTTTCTCAAATAACTAAAAAAATTGCAGAACCGTGACAGGTTGATGAGATGGCAGCCCAGTCAGCATTCCAGGTATATTAAAGGAATATTCTCCAGTTTTAACCCAATGACACTGTGACAAGTATCACAATCAGATTCGCCAGTGACTTTGGAGATGATTTTTTTTTACAATTATCCTAAGGTTGAAGGAGAATTTTTTTTAGTTCGAATAGTCCAACCAGAGCTGGACACGTGGTGCAGCTAGGGGCTGCCATGTGCCCCAGATCATCTAATTTTAAATTTACCCAAGAACATACAGTTCTTTGAATTTATGTTTATGCCAAGTTCATGAGCACACTATAATTTCAGACAACTGAAACACATGTATTAACCACATATATATATTAACCCAAAGTATGGACCAATGGGATGTATCGCATATATATATATATATATATATATATATATATATATATATATATATATATAAATTATGTTTATGAATTAATCCAAGGTCGAAACCATTGGATAGGTGGACACATATATCATGTAGGCGAATATATTTTATAACCAAAGTTTTTGGACTATGGGTTGAATGTTATGTATTGGAAAAAAATTATGGTGCGGGGGTTCTAACCCATGACCTACCCTGCACAACTCCAACGTCTTACCGCTTCCTCTCTCTGATGGGTATTAACCCTATAAGGCTGCATCCACCTCTTATTGTTTCTCGATTCCGATGACGGAGGTTCTAAGGGGGCCAGCCCCTTGGCCAACCCCCTCCCATATGACTGCATTTCCAAAACCGTGGGCGGAGCCAAATGCGACGATAAAGTTTAACATTAATTAAGCCATGTTTATTACACTAAACCACAATTATTTTTTAATTAAAAGTGGATTATGATATTTGGATAATGCGTAGTTAAGACGCGCTTATCCTAGTTAAGCATAGTATTAACTGCTAATTAATCACCCTGTTAAGTTGGCAGTGGAGTTAGCAGAACTGCCTATTTCGACGGAATCCACCAAACTGTCGGAGTTATCTGGAGCCTTCTCTAGATTTGGAGGAGATATTGTAGGGAAATTTGTTTTGGCCATAACTGAAGCAACTTTTGACCAATTTTGGCTCAGGAAGAGTCATTCTTGGTATATTTTGATGTTTTGGACACATTGGAGCAGGTTGTAGAGGTAGTAGGAGACTGTAAATAGCATTATTTGCACAATTGAGCTAATACAAAAGCCCATGCCATGGAAGCTGAACCAAGGAGATGTAGCCCAGGAGGAGTGAACTCCTTCATCAAAACAAAGTGATATTGATTCAATTGTGATGGTTTGTTATATGTTTTTTTGCTGCTATTCAACATTTAGTTTCCATGATTTTATATTCAAGTATTCAACTTAATCTCCACACAATTACTTGTTAATCAATCATAAGCACTTCAATAAACCATTGTTCAAGAAGCAAAGATCAACACTTTTAATATAAATTTGAAGATGAAATTATCACAGCAAAAATAACATTCAAAATCATATCAAGATGGTAGTAGAGAAAATGTTATTTGCTTGTTTTGCTTGAGTTTTGTGTAAGAAGGGTTTTAATAGTTGCAATTTTGTGATGCTTACAAGGTTGAAGTTGCAGAGAGAAGAAGGGAAACTATTGGTTGCTAGTCCTGAGGTTAGGATCAGAAGAAGGAGATCTACAAGAGCACCATCTTCACCCAAAGTTCCACTCATAGCTACACTTGAAGCACCTCAAGTTTTATCTCCAAAATTTGAGATTGAGGAGGTACAAATTGCACAAGAAGCTGAGTTGATTGAAGAGGTACAAGCATCAAAAGCTGAGCTTGAATCCATAGCCATCATGTCAGGTGTTGGAGAGACTCAAGGACATTCAGAAGAGGAAGATGTCAAGAGAGACTTCAATGACATAAAGAGGATGGTTAAAATCATGTTTGATGCATTCATTTCTAGAATGGCAGGATAAGGTTCTAAGCCTCCACATGGAGAAGGAACTTTAGATGATAAGTGATCAGATTTGGATCATGGACCTAAGTGATAGCTCAAATTTCAAAGTGTTCATAAGTGTGTTGAACTTGAGCGACTAGATAGATCTCGTCTTCTTGATTTCGGCGCTATGAACGGTTCAAAAAACTAACACCGTATGAAGAAGTTATTGTGATTTTTGGCCTTTGACCAAATTTCACTGATTTTTTGGGAAATTCAAAAAAGAGAGAATATTCTAGGGAATATTTCTGGAATATTTCTCAAAATATTTCCTAGAATATTCCCTCCGAACCAATAGCAGGTGGACATGTGTCTCATTTTAACCAGGCAATGGGTTGTACGTGGTTTGATTAGCCAATGGGAGGCTGCCACGTGGCCCAGTTTTGTGGTACAAAATTTTGTTGGGATTCCCGAGAGTCGACCCCATGACCGCACACACAACATGCATAGCTCTTACTGCTCGGGCTAACAATGTTTCTTAACATTATGGTGTTCCTGCATTTATTTAATGTATGGTGTTTTTGTGTTTGGGGGTTGAGGGGGCTAGCCCCCTCCCCATACGGGCGTGTCCCGTGACCCAAGGGCCATCAACTAACAGTTATAAACCGTAGTCTCTGCCAGTTCACATATTAATCCGCGCGATTATTTTTCCGGCAATTTCGGCTAACACAACCTTAAACTCGGGTTTAATGCCTTACCCACAGTTATAGCCGGCAGATACGGTTACGGTATTGAAGACTGCGGGGTTAGGGCCATGTGCCCAACCCCCCAACCAACTTTTAATGTGCATTTAGTTCAAAGGATATTTCGGCAAACAATTGGCCAAACACGCCTTTTGGAGCGGATTCTCTAAATTAAACTCCCGCTGACTACAATGCTCTAGATTTAGTGGAGCTGATTTAGGGGACACTGAGATTTTTTTTTTTTTGGCTCTATCTGGAGCTAGATTCGTCCATTATGAGGGTGCCAATAGTCAATTTCGACTATCTCAGACATTCCATACTCATTGGTGAGAGTTGTAGAACCATCAGAATACTTTTGAGCAGGTTTTTGCTTCAGATAAGTTCTAGGGGCCATCAGGGCCACCATGGGTCAACAACTGTTTGAGGCTTAACCAATGCAGCTAGAGGCTTTATTCAGGAACCAAATAGTAAATTTTGGATGTTTTAGACACTCTGGAACTAATGGTGTGGTTTTTAGAGCTTGTAGAGGAATTGTGAAGGCTGAATTTCTTCATATAAGTTCCAGGGGCCACTAGGGCCAACAAGTGCCAGCAGGAGGATGTGGCCTATCCAGGGAAACCAGTAACCATTCTCAGCAAACCAATAGTAATTTCTAACTATAATGAGAATTATGAATCCATTGATAGAGTTTTCAGAAGCTTTTGAAGACTTCTGAAATTCGAGATGCTTCAGAGAAGTTTTCAATGACCTTAGAGCCAGGGGGTGTCGCCAAGTGTTGGAGAAGAAACCAGAGTAGTCGGAGGCCAATTTCAGCAAACCAATAGTCTATTCTGACTATTTTTGACATTTTGAATCCATTGAAGGGATTTTCAGAGTCATTTGAAGATTTATGAAGGTAAAAGAGCCACATGGAATTTTTTGGCAGCCAAGGGCCATCAGTGGATGGAGGCCTATATTGGGGAGTCAGTGCTCATTTTGAGAAAATGATCAGTCCATTTTGGAGGTATGATATGTGCTGGAGATAGTAGGTGAGGTTTTAGGGGCTGAAAATAATTTCTGAGGGATTTAGTGCCATAGAGAAGCTCAGGGTAGCTTAAGAGCACCGACTCAAGGAGACCAATCTAAGGGGACCTAGTTCTGTGTTCAGAGTGATGACATCCATGACAGGGATATAAATGGTATTCTAAACCCATTGGTTCAGTTCAGTTAACCATTGGAGTTGAGTTTGTAACTTGTAAAATAAATTTTCCATAATCCCAAAGAGCCAAGTCAAGATGACAAGAGCTCAAGGAGACGTAGCCCACAATATTCGGGTGAACTCCTAGATTAAATTTGATGTTATGTGTTGATTTTTATTTTCTGCATTATATGGTTGTTGCACATGTTTAATATCAGCAAAAAAAATGGTCTTAAAACACTTAAACAGTTAAAAAATTACACCCGTTTCAAGTATAAAATTCTGCAAAAGTCAAGTATAAGCTAGATATTTTATTTGTTTAATTGAGTGGGAGGTTCTTGAAAAGAATAACAAGTTATCCAACCCATTTTCAGATCAAGATGGTATCATAACAAGGATTTCTTGATTGAGAGAGCGCTAGTTTGCTTGTTTGACTTGAAAGGTGTTTAAACAGTGTAAAGATTTTAATGTTTGCAAACTAGCTGATTTGAGTTTGCTAGAGGTGAAGGGAAAGCTACTAATAGCAAAGTCCGGAAGATGACAAGAATGAAGAAGGGTTTAAGGCATCTTCCTTACCCAAAGGACCTCAAGGAAACCCTTGAAGCACAAGAGGGATTGTTTGCAAAAGGCTGCTTGAAGAAGAGCTTGAATCTACAGCCATTTTGTTCATAATATTTGTCAATTGTTTTTGAAAGCCTTGTGAATTGTTGATTGAAGTTATTTTGTCCATTTTCATAAGACGACAACTTCATCAAGTGAGGTTTCAAAATCCTCCTCCTTCACAGTATTCTTCGATGAAGACATGAAGCGAGACTTCTACATCTTGAAGGATATGGTGCAAATTATGTATGAAGATAGAAGAGAAAGCATTATACTTCATGAGAAATTGGTTTCTATGAAGCAAGAGAAAGAAGAAATTCTTCAAAGGATGAATGAAATGGAGATGCAGCTCCATCAAGCCCAAGAGGTTTTAACCAAGAACATGCTTGAAGCAGAGTTAATTCACTCAAATTTGTCTTCAATTTCCTCTTCAGAAAGATGTGTAGGTTCATTTGAAAAGTACACTAGAGGTATAGGGTCCAAGTTAATTTTTAAAATGGGCTATGAAGGCAAGGGTCTAGGTAAACATGTACAAGGCATGATTGATCATATTTTGGTTGAGGAAAGATCTAAGAATTTTGGTCTTGGTAATGTTCAATCTAATGGCGAAAACTCCACAACCATGAAGACATTTGAAGAAACTTCAAAGAGAAATTAATTCCAAGTTCTAAACCACAAACATGTCAAGTTTGTTTCAAGTTGATTGCCATTGTTTGAAGCCTATGTTGCAGCAAGATGTGTGTAGACATGTAGCTTATGGTGAGCATGAGAGTTTGGGCAGTTTTCAAGACATGAACACTAATGTTAGTCTGCAAAGGAAAGCTGGAACCTCTACAAGTTCATCTTGTCATGAAGGTAAAAGTGATGGACATGCAAAGCAACATTTGAGGTATAATTATTCCCATAGTCAAGTTGATTATGTTTCTAATAAGCATGAAAAATCTGTATGCTTGAGTGGAAGAAGGAGTTGTTTTTCCTATTGTGGTCTGTGTAACCATGATGTTTCAAGATGCTGGAAAAGATTGAAGGCATACAGGAAACAGTTGAAGCGAAGGCAACTTGCAAAGAAGGTGCAAAAGACTTGCACACATTTCCAGAAGAGGGGACATGTTGTTGTCCATTGTTGGAAATTGCATCCAACTAATCATCCCAAGCATTTGAAGCAAGAGGACAGAAAGACTGGCGAAAGTGGAACCAAAGATTCCATCATTGATGTGAGAACATCTGTTTCACATGAAGAAGATTTTTAGTAGCAAAAGTCGCTGTGGAAGTGGCTTGCTAAAAAGTGGTTTGACTTCATGACACAGTAAGACATACATTCATTTGTACATATGCAAATTTCAGTTATGTATGAATGTTTTCTGTTGTAATCTCACGTTTGTTTGAGCCACCTTGGATTGATGATCAAGGGAGCGATGTTCAACTTCCTTCTATAAATTTCTCGCCAGAAATTTCTGAGTGAGTTCAAGGAAGACAATTCTTGACAAGAAGACAAGAGCATTCAGGAAGGGAAGTGTTGAATACCTTTGAGTTATGGTTCAAAGGCACTAATCCATGCAAGGCAAAGTGTATGGAGGCTGAAAAGTGAGGGTGTTTTACTCTCATCTATTGAACAAATTAGGAAATCAGTCTTTTGGGGTCCAAAAGATTCCCAATGGGAAGGTGTGATTAGATTTGGATCATGGACCTAAGTGATAGCTCAAATTTCAAAGTGTTCATAAGTGGTACCTGAGCGACCGGATAGATATCGTCTTCCTGATTCCGGCGCAGTGAACGGTTCGAAAAACCGACACCGTATGAAGAAGTTATCACGATTTGGAAAGTCCAGTAAACTGCAATTTTTGGCCTTCGACCAAGTTTGACTGGGCTTTTGGGAAATTCAAAAAAGAAAGAATATTCCAGGAATATTCTTGGAATATTCCTCATAATATTCCTCGGAATATTCCTTCCAGACTAGTAACAGGTGGACAAGTGTCGCATTTTAACCAGGCAATGGATTGTACATGGTCTGATTAGCCAATGGGAGGCCACCACGTGGCCTAGTTCTGTGGTACAAAATTTTGTTGGGGTTCCCGGGAGTCGACCCCATGACCGCATGCACAACGCGCATAGCTCTTACCGCTCGGGCTAACAATGTTTCTTAACATTATGGTGTTGCGGAATTTATTTAACATATGGTGTTTTTGTGTTTGGGGGTTGAGGGGTCCAGCCCCCTCCCATATGGTCATGTCCTGTGATCTAAGAGCCATCAACTAACGATTATAAATTGTAGTCTCCGCCAGTTCACATGTTAATCCGCGCGGTTATTTTTCTGGCAGTTTCGGCTAACACAGCCTTAAACTCAGGTTTAATGCCTTACCCACAATTATAGCCGACAGTTACGGTTACAGTATTAAAGACCGCGGGGTTAGGGCCATGTGCCCAACCCCCCAACCAACTTTTAATGCGCGGTTATTTCAATGGCTATTTCGGCGGACAGTTGGCCAAACGTGCCTTTTAGAGCGGGTTCTCCAAATTAAACTCCAGCTAACTGCAGTGCTCGGCACTGATTTAGGGGACACTGACCAAATTTTGTTTTGGCTCTATCTGGAGCTAGATTCATCCTTTCTGAGGGTGACAATAGTCAATTTTGACTATCTCAAAAATTCAAAACTCATTGGTGAAGGTTTTAGAGTCATTAGGGGACTTTTGAGCAGGTTTTTGCTTCAAAGAAGTTCTAGGGGCCACTAGGGCCACCATGGGCAAGCAACAGTTTGAGGCCTAGCCAGTGCAGCTATAGGCCTTATTCAGGAATCCGATAGTCAATTTTGGATGTTTCAGACATTATGGAACTAATGGTGTGGTTTTCAGAGCCTGTAGAGGATTTTTGAAGGCCGAGTTGCTTCAGAGAAGTTCCAAGGGCCACTAGGGCCAGCAAGTGCCAGCAAGAGAATGTGGCCTATCTAGGGCAACCAGTAACCATTCTCAGCAAAAAAAAGTCACTTATGACTGTAATGAGCATTCTAAATCCATTGGTGGAGTTTTCAGAAGATTTTGAGGACTTCTAAAATTTGATATGCTTCAAAGAAGTTTTCAGTGACCCTTGAGCCAGGGGGTGCCGCCAAGTGTTGGAGGCGAAACCGGAGCAGCCGGAGGCCAATTTCAGCAAATAAATAGTATATTTTGACTATTTTTGACATTCTGAATCCATTGAAGGGATTTTGAAAGTAATTTTAAGACTTATGAAGGTCTAAGAGCCACAAGGAAGTTGTGGGAAGCCTAGGCCCATCAGTGGATGGAGGCCTAGATTGGGGAGCCAGTGCTCATTTTGAGAAAATTCTCAGTCCACTTTGGAGGTTTGATATGTGTTGGAGACAGTAGGTGAGGTTTCAGGGACAGAAAAGGATTTTTGAAGGAGTTAGTGCCATAGATAATCTTAGGGCAACTCAAGAGCACCGACTCAAGGAGACCAGTCTAAGGGGACCAAGTTCTGTTTTCAGAGTGATGAAAGTCATGACAGGGATATAAATGGTATTATAAACCCATTGGTTCAGTTTAGTTAACCATTGGAGTTGAGTTTGTAACTTGTAAATGAAATTTTCCATAATCCCAAAGAGCCAAGTCAATATGACAAGAGCTCAAGGAGACGTAGCCCACGATATTCGGGTGAACTCCTAGATTAAATTTGTTGTTATGTGTTGATGTTTATTTGTTGCATTATATGGTTGTTGCACATATTTAATATCATAAAAAACAAATGGGCTTAAAGCACTTAAATAGTTAAAAAATTACCCCTGTTTCAAGTATAAAATTCCGCAAAAGTCAAGTATAAGCTAGATCTTTTATTTGTTTAACTGAGTGGGAGGTCCTTGAAAATCATAACAAGTTATTCAACCCATTTTAAGATCAATAAGAAGGATGAAGAGAAGAGTTCAAAGTGAAGTGGAGGAAACCACCTGCATCTCCACCATCCTCATCCTCATCATATTCATCAGCATCATCATCCACTTCCACCACAAAAACCTCCCATACTCATTCAAAAATCCCAAAAGGAAAAACTCCATTACTCAAATTGGAAATTAAGTTTGAACTTCCCATGTACAATGGCGAGGTAAATGCAAATAAGTTGGACAATTGGATACGTCAATTGGAGGTATATTGTAGAATTCAGAACCTACAAGAAGACAACATAAAGATCCAATTGGCTTCATTAAAGGATAGAAGGAGCAACACTAGTCTGGTGGGAAGCAAAGACTCAAGAGGAAATGTGAATCCATGGTAAGATATCCATTTCTTAGGTTGATTTTATTTCTTCAATTAAAATACAATTTTATCCTTAGCCTATATGCAAAAATCCATTATGAGTTGGCAAAACTTTAGGCAACTCAAGGGTCAAACAGTTCAAGAATATACCCAAGAGTTTAGGAAAAGGGCTTTGTTGTTAGGAATAAACTTGAATTCCCAAGATACACTGTTGAAATACATTGGGGTTTTACATTCCTATTTGAAACATACTATCCTTGTGTTTAACCCAAGCAATTTAGATGAAGTTTTTTTGCAAGACATGCATCTTGAAGCAAGGGGAAAGAAAATTCAGGAAGAGGGTAGTAAGAAAAATCCATTCAAGGGTAAGGGAAAAGAGAAGGGAGGAAAATGGAAGGGAAAGAAGAATGCAAGTATTAATAAATAAGGGAAAAAACTACATGCAAACATTTTTCCAAAGAAGGGCATGGTGAAGCCCACTGTTGGAAATTACATCCCGATTAAGGCCTAAGAAACCAAACAATAAGGGGAAACAAAAGATGACTACCATCACACAACATGATCTTTTCGATGATGAGACTAAGATTGTAGCCATGGTAGAAAATGGAAAAGAAGCCATAGCAGGTACTAGTTCCTCAAATTTTCGCAATGACACTCCAAATGAAGAAACAAGGACGGAATTGTTCCATGTAAGGGTGATTTAAAATCATACAAATATCAATGCATTGTTTGATAGTGGGTCACAAGAAAACTTGATTTCAAAAGACCTGGTAAAAAAAATAACCTTGAAACTGTACCACATCATAAGCCATACACTTTGGGTTGGATATTCAAGAATTCCAATTTACAGGTTACAAGGAAATACATATTTTGATTTGCCATTACTGCAAACTTTTTTGATGAAGTTGAGTTAGATGTGGTTCCACTTGACATTTCAGGAATTATCTTGGGAAGTCCATATTTGTATGAAAGGAAAGCGGTATTTCATCGCCATGAGAACAAATATCTTTTGATCAAGGATAGGGTGTAGTATATTATGAGAGCTCATCGTAAAAAGCTGAGTATTTCTTTAGTTAATGCAGGGCAGATGGAGAGACTAATTAATGCAAGTAAAAATTTTGTGCTTCTCATGATCAAGAAAAATGATGATATTGAATATGAATCTTTTGAAGGATTTTATGAAAAATTAAAATCTTATTTGTTTGATGTGGTAAGTCAGCATGGCAATATGTTTCAAGAACCAAGTGGGTTACCTCCCAAGAGGGGAATTCAGCATGAGATTCAATTGTAGCAAGATGTTCCACTTCCAAACATTGGTATGTATCGGATGTCAATCATGGAGAGTTTGGAAATCAATAATCAAATCCAAGAATTGTTGAACAAAGGTATCGTACGCCCATCTACTTCATCATGTGGTTCACCGATTGTTTTGGTACCAAAGAAGGATGGGACATGGCACATGTGCATAGATTTTCATGCACTGAATCAAATCACGGTAAAGAATCACTATCCAATCCCACGAATTTATGATTTTCTTGATCAATTAGGGTATGCAAATTATTTCACTAAGTTAGACTTACGAAGTGGTTATCATCAAGTTATAATAGCTGAGGAGGACATTTGGAAAATTTCATTTAAAACTAGACAAGGATTGTTTGAGTGGCTAGTTATGCCATTCGATCTAACAAATGCTCTAGCTACTTTCATGAGAGTTATGAATGATGTTTTAAGACCATTTCTAGAATAATTTATCATTTTTTACTTAGATGATATTTTGATATTCATTAAATCAAGAGATGAACATGTCATGCATGTGAATAAGGTAATTGATGCCTTGTAAAAAGAGCAGTTATTTTTAAAGATGTCGAAGTGTGAGTTTGGCAAGACTTCTTTAGTGTATTTGGGAAACATTGTTGGAGGAGGTGAGTTGAAGATAGACCCTTCCAAGGTTGAGGTCATTGTGAATTGGCACAATCCCAATACAGTTATGAAGGTAAGAAGCTTTCTTGGGGCAACACAATATTGGAGGAAATTAATTGCTATTTTTTCTTCCTTTGCAACTTTGTTACATGCATTGAGAAGTGTCAATAAAGTCTTCCATTGGGGAGATATGCGGAAAAGAGAAATTAATGCTTTAAAACAAAAGATCAGTTCATCACCGATATTGGTTCTTTCGGATCTTAGAAAACCATTTGAGATCCACACAAATGCTAGTGATTACGCCATGGGAGCAGTTCTCATGCATCATGGTAAGACCATTTCGTTTCATTCTGAAATTTTTAATGGAGGTGTGACTAACTATCCCACCTATGAAAAAGAGTTATATGCATTGGTACAAATTGTAAAGAAATGGAAGCACTATTTTATGGGGAAAGAGACCATTATCCATACTGACCATCAACCATTGCAGTACTTATAGTCACAATCAAAGTTGCAACAATCACGACATTTCATATGGATGGGATTTCTACAAAAATTCCATTTGGTTATCAGGTATAAAAGGAAATTTACAATAAGGTAGTTGATATGCTCTCTAGGCCTATTGTAAATTCATCTATTATACTCAAGCACAATTCAGTTATGCATGAAAGTTACATTGAACAAAATGCATATGATAGTGATTTTCAAGATGTGTATGAAAGCTTGAGTCAAGGAAACCAAATTGAAGAGTTAGATTATCATGTGCATAACAGTTTGTTGTATCACTTGGGAAAATTATGTATTCCATGGAGAGAAAGAAACATTATCATAAGGGAGGCGCATACTTCATTGATTGTTGGGAATTTCGGTGTAGGTAAGACAATAGCGAATCTCCAAAGGTATTGTTATTGGCCACACATGATTGATAGTGTATATTGTTTTATTAGGGGATGTTCTTTGTGTGCAATAAATAAGCCTAGAAATAGGAAACTAGGATTGTACACTTCACTTCTAGTACCTTCATGTCCTTGGGAGAGTATCTCAATGGATTTTGTAGGAGGTCTTCCATTGTCAAGAAAAGGTCATGATTACTTGTATGTAGTTGTATATAGGTTCATCAAAATGTGTCTTTTGATGCCATGTAAAAAACAAATTACAATTGAACAAACAACTCATCTTTTCTTTCAAAATGTATGGGTTCATTTTGGTCAAAATTGTGGGACATGATGGACACTAAGTTGAAGAGGAGTACAAACTTTCATCCAAAAATATATAGTCAAACCGAGGTGGTTAACATGTCAGCCATTCATCTTCTTAGATTTTATTGCAGCAAACATCCCAAGTTGTGGGATGAACAGTTGCATTACATTCAACATGCATACAACATGGCAAAGCATTCTTCCACAAATACATCGTCATTTGAGGCATGTCTTGGGTACTTGCCAAGATCACCTTTGGAATTCATCTTTGAGAAATATGTCTCTATATATGGTCATAGTGAGATAGATAAGTCAAGGAATTTCATTGAACAAATTCAGTTGGTACATCACACAGTGTAAGAACAACTTGAAAAGAATCAAAGAAACTACAAAGCAAGGCATGATAAACATCGTGTTGATCACAAATTCTAGGTTGGAGATGAAGTTTGGTTATATGTCATCAAATAAAGACTTCAAGGGGAAGGTAAAAAGCTTAAGCCAATCAGTTATGGTCCTTTTAAAATTCTAGAAAATATTGGTAATAATGCATTTAAGCTAGATTTGCCTCCTTATATGCAAATATATTCTGTCGTTAATGTTGAGAATTTGAGATTGTTTGAGCCTCCATTGATTGATGATCAAGGAGAGCATGTTTATCTGCCATCAATAAATGATTTCTCGCTATAATATCTTGATGAACTTCAGCAATATATCATACCTGACAGAAGAACCAGAACTTCAAGAAGAGGGAATGTCAAATACCTTAGAGTGGGACTCAAGGGACAAAATCCTTCCAAGGCAAAATGGATGGAGATTTAAAGGGTGAGGGAGTTGTACCCTCACCTGCTGAACTATTGATAGTATCTTTTTGGGTCCAAAAGGCTTCTAGTGAGGAGGAATGATCAGAGGCTCAATATTAAGCTCAAAAATTAAAGTGCTCAGAAATGATCTAAAATAGAACAACATCGAAGAGCTCGTCACCAGGAATCTGGCGCAATTCATTTCATCAAAAATCGACTTCGAATGAGGAATTTATGACCTGTTGTTCGTTTTCTTAAACAACTAAAAAAATTGCAGAACAGTGACATGTTTATGACATGACATTCTAGTCAGCACTCTAGGTATATTCATGGAATATTCTCCAGTTTTAGCTCAATGACATTGTGACAAGTGTCACAACCAAATTATTCAGTGAACTTTGGAGGTGAATTATTTTTACAATTATCCTAAGGTTGAAGGAGAATTTTTTTTAGTTGGAATAGTCCAACCAGAGCTAGACACATGGTGCAGCCAAGGGCTGCCACGTGCCCCCTCTGGTGGACCCATCCAACCCTTACAACTGGTCGAAGAATATGTTGAAAGTCTGAATTTATGTTTTATATCACAGTTCTAGACACATTATATTTCGAGTTGAATGGACATCTGTATTTCGGGCCATATATATATATATATATATATATATATATATATATATATATAAACCCAAAGTATGGACCAATGGACAAACAAATATATATATTATGTGGGCGAATTAATCCAAGGTCGAAACCATTGGATAGGCAGACAAGCGGACACATATATCATGCGATTGAATATATTTTATAACCATAGGTTTTGGACTATGGGTTGAATGTTATGTATTGGAACAAAATTATGGTGCGGGGGTCAGGTCAAACCCACGACCTACCCCACACAACTCCAACGTCTTATCGCTTCCTCTCTATGATGGGTCTTAACCCTATAAGGCCGCATCCACCTCTTATTGTTTGTCGATTCCGATGGTGAGGGTTCGAAGGGGGCCAACCCCCTCCCATATGACTGCATTGCCAGAAACATGGGTAGAGCCAAATGCAACGACGAAGTTTAACATTAATTAAACCATGTTTATTCCACTAAACCGTGGTTATTTGTTAATTAAAAGCAGATTATGATATTTGGATAATGCACAGTTAAGACGTGCTTATCCCAATTAAGCGTAGTCTTAATTGATAATTAATCACCTTGTTAATTTGGTGGCAGTGTTAGCGAAACCACTTATTTCAATAGAATCTGCCAAACTGTCAGAGTTATCTGGAGTCTTCTCTAGATTTGCAGGAGATATTGTAGGAAAATTTGTTTTGGCCATCATTGAAGCAATTTTCGACCAATTTTGGCTTAGGAAGAGTCATTCTTTGTAGATTCTGATGTTTTGGACACAATGGAGCAAGTTTCAGAGGAAATAGGAGACTGTAAACAACATTATTTTCGCAATTGAGTTAATACAAAGGCCCATGTCATGGAAGCTAGACCAAGGAGATGTAGCCCAGGAGGGGTGAACTCCTTCATCAAAACAAAGTGTTATTGATTCAATTGTGATGGTTTGTTGTGTCTTTGTTTGATTTTGTTCATCATTTAGTTTCCATGCTTTTATGTTCAATTATTCAATTTAATCTCCACACAATTATTTTTTAATCAATCATAAGCACTTCAATAAACCCTTGTTCAAGAATCAAACATCAACACTTTTAATATAAATTTGAAGATGAAATTAGCACAACAAAACTAACATTCAAAATTAGATCACCAATCTCTTAGTATTATTTATGTTCCTCAAATTTGGAATGTCGATGTTGATACATTAGAAAATGTTGCTGATAGGTTGTCACTTCTAAATGATGTATTTTCAGTTGAGAATATTTATAGACCATTCGTTCCTGATAAAATTACTAAATTTTGAATTTTTAATAACGACCGACATAAACTGAAATTTATGGCAAGTAATGATGTATTGAAGGACACAACTATTGATGAAGACAATCACGAAAAAACATTGCAGGGGTCAGCGCAATCAAGTAAAGTAAACCCCATGCCAAAGGATGTGGTATCATAAGAAAAGTTTTATGACCTGCAAAATCAGTTTAAGGGGCCAGTCAATGCAAAGACTCATAACTCCACACTTTCGCAGGAACAAGTGAATCTTGGCAGGAAAGAAGATCCAAAGTTTGTAAATCTCAGTACTTGTTATACGCCTTAAGAGTGACAAGATTTTATCTGCCTTTTCAAATAGTATTGAGATGTATTCGTGTGGACGTACGATGAGCTAAAAAATTATGATACAAAAATAATCTAGCATGTGATTCCCAATAAGGAAGGGGCCAAGCCTTTTTAACAGAAATTGAGAAAAGTTCATCCTACGCTTGAACCCCTCATTCCGAAAGAACTAAGAAAATTGTTGCATGCTCAGATCATATTTAAAGTTCATCATTCAATATAGGTCTTTAATTTTTTTTGTAAAATTTTTAATACAATTATGTATTTCCTAGATTCTCTTGATCTAACAATTATATGCCACTGTTAAATACAGAATCCTTCTACTAAAATATTTGTAGAAATTTAATCGCCAATTGCAAACACATGAAGAAAGATCAATCACACATAACACATATGTTTTTACTGGGAAATCATAAAGCTAAAAACCCCACTATCATATCTTATGTATATATCATGGATCATGAAACAATCTCATATAAAACTCTAATCCAAGAGCTCTCAATACAATATACAATCGTCTCACTGTCATACTAAAATTGGAAAATACATGCGTCAATTTACTGCCTCCTGACAACCTGCCTCCACTGCACAATCCTTGTTGATCACAATCCCTGAATGAATGAGATACAGCCTTGCCTTGACTATGCAATCCTCATTGGCATCTCTAATGTGTGTGTGGTTGCATGAGTGCACCCACTAATGTCACAAGTGATAGTCAAATTGTCCCTTTCACCTATCTATCAACTGGGTCTCCACTGGATCTGACATGCATGCAGTTAACAGTAGTAAATATTCAATTGCATGTGAGATCACTCCATGTGAATTAATTTAATATTTAACTCACTGATATCTCACTAGTGCATCTTTAGTTACAACTAGCACAAGTGAGTTTAACTCATTTAACTGAGTTAAACTACTTTACAATTCACGTAACTACACATCCAACTCTGTTACAACTTTGAATCACTCAGTTACAACTAATTCCACTTGCATGTCCCACCAACCAACCTTGGAACTCGAAATTCCTTCAGCTAATTGGTTTTCCACATCAGTTAACTGAAATCAAGTGCTTCAAGAGAATAGATTATTATTTGTTGTCTAATTATTATTAAGAGATAATAATAAGTGACATGCTTTCTATTTTTAGACATGTGATCTATAAATAGACTTCGTACATGCATCTAAAAATAGAACCTCATCTATAAATAGAATTTGTTCAACCATCTATAAATAGACTCCCTCTATAAATAGAATTTTCTCAACATTCTAAAAATAGACATACACCTAAAAATGGCTTGCGGGGCCCACCTAGTGTAGGTGCTTAATTTTCACTAGGATCATCATCTTGTTGAATCTCAACACTCCCTCTCAACAAGAAATGGATTATCCTTCACCTCAATCCTATCTCTATGGTATTCGAATTTTCTCCTGGTGAGCGTCTTCATCATAATATATGCATCCTGATCTTCCGTAGGAATGTACTGAAGCAACATGACCTTCCGCTGCACACAATCTCTGATATGATGATACTGGATATCTATATGTTTAGATCTATCATGAAACACAGGATTAATCGAGAGTTTAATGCAAATCTGATTATCACAATGAATCATTGTATGATCTAAATGAGAACCAAACAAACCAACTAGGATCTTTTTCACCTAGATAACCTCATATGCAGCTTGACTTGATGCCATGTATTATGCTTCCACTGAATTGAGTGCCACGGATCTTTGTTTCCTGTTGTACCAAGAAACAGTTATAATCTGATATTGAAGACCCCTCCTGATGTACTCTTTATGTCGGTTGGGCTGCTCGCCCAATCTGCATCCGTGAAGCCATGCAACTTCACCTCATCCGTCTGTGTGTACCATAAGCCATACTTAGATGTGCCCCTGAGATATCTCAGGACATGCTTGCCCGCCTTCCAAAAGATCTTGGTAGGCTTAACCATTTCTCGACTAAGTTGGTTCACCGCATAGCATATGTTCGGTCTTGTATTTAATAAATACATTAGCGAACCCACTAACTGTCGATAAACAGTAACATCCACTACCTCTCTAGATGTAGCATCCTCTTTCCTCCAGTTTCCTGGAAGAGGAGTATCCATGGGTTTTCAGCCCTCCATGTGAAACTTACCCAGTATCTCCCTTGCATACTTGCCTTGAGACACAAAAATTTCACCTTCTCGCTGCCATATTTCCAATCCAAGGAAATAATGAAGGAGGCCCATATCCTTCATCTGAAACTCCTTTGCAAGGTCCTCCTTACATGAGTGTATCAGCTGCTCATCACCAGCCAGTATTAAATCATCAACATAAAGTACAATGATTAAAAGCTTACCCTCCACCACAATTTGTATAGGTTTATATCTGCCCCTCTTGGTGAAGCCAAGTCCAGTGAAATAGCTCTCGATCCGAGTGTACCAAGCACGACTTGCTTGCTTCAACCCATACAACACTCTTTTAAGTCTACACACATAAAACTCGCTGCTGAAGATCTCAAATCCTTCAGGCTGCTCAATGTACACTTCTTCCTCAATGATCCCATTAAGGAACATAGTCTTCACATCCATCTGATGAATGTGCCAACCCATTTGTACTGATAGAGAAAGGATGGTCCTTATGGAAGAATATCGTGCGACAGGTGCAAAAGTTTCTTCATAATCAATCCCCTCGATCTGTGAGAAGCCCCGGGCCATGAATCTGGCCTTGTATTTCTCAACACTCGCATCAGTAGCTTGCTTTACCTTGTAGATCCATCTTGAACCTACCACTGATTTATCAACTGGCCTTGGAAAAATTTCCCAAACACTATTTTTGACAATGGAGTCATACTCTTACACCATTGCATCTACCCATGTGGGCTCCTGCACTGCATCCTGAAAGGAAAATCGCTAAGTCACAATACATTTTCTCATGAGAGCCATGTATTCAATGAATCGATAAGGATAATGTCTATGTATACACTGTGAAGTAGGGACTCCTACATTCTATGCCACATCAAGCTTCAACCTCTCAGTTTCTATGGTACACCTTCTACCAGTTCTGATGTTTGGATTTGCATGAGTGGACTCCTCCACTCCATGAACCTCCTCCTGTGGCTGATCCACATCTAGAGATTTAACTTTTGGAACCAAAAGTTCCTCCTATGCATGTAAGTCTAGCTCCCTCTCAAGCGACAACTTCATGGCTTTCTCCTCATTGAATTTTATATCCTGTCGCGCCACAGTCATTCAACTGTTTAGCAAATACACATGATAATTTTGGGGTGTTTCTGTGTACCCCACAAATATCCCAACTTCAGCAGTCGACTCCAGCGTCTTCCTGACGTTCTTGGTCACATGCACATAAACAAATGAGCTAAAAATCTTAAAGTGAGAAACATTCAGTTTCTTACCAGTAAAAGCTTCTTTAGGTGTACTCATGCCAAGTACTCTATGAGGACAGCAATTTTTCACATAAACTGTAGTGTTGCATGCTTCCACCCACAAGTGCATTGGTAGGCCCTAATCATGCAACATAGCTCGTGCGACAACCATGATCGTTATGTTCTTCCTCTCTGCGACCCCATTTTGCTGTGGGTTATGAGGCGCTATGAGTTCTCTTCGAATTCCTTCTTTGCTACATAAATGTTTGAATTCATTCGAGATGTATTCTCCACCATTATCACTCTGCAGAGCCTTCACTTGCTTCCCCGACTCTTTCTCAGCCAATGCCTTAAACTCACGGAACTTTGAGAATGTTTGATCCTTCTTATGCATGAAGAAGATCCAGCATTTACGAGAAAATTCATTAAAAAAAATAACATAATACAGGTGTTTTGTTGTTGAAGCAACCGATAATGGTCCACACACATCTGTGTGAACTCTCTCTAGGATCATCGAAGCACAGTTTTCCTTTTCATGAAAGGTGGACTTTGCATACTTCCCCATGGTACAACCCTTGCACTGATCTAATTGAGCAAGTGTTCCCATTAGAAGTCCAGTAGATCTTTGTTTCATGACTTTCAAAGCTCCATGATGAAGATGGCCCAATTTCCTGTGCCATAATTCGCCCTCATCACGACTCACCACTTTTTTTGCCTTTCCCATCGTTGCATCGCAACCTTCTACCTCCAGCCTATAGAGATTCTTAACTTGAATCCCTATCCTCTTGGCTTGACCCGTTATTTTATGTCGCAGGAAAGATTTTCCATCGCTGAAAACAACGTCATAGCCTCTGTCCTCCAACATTGCGACTGAGACCAATTTTTTCTTCAGACCTGGAACATGCATAACATCTTTCAATTGAAATGGTTTACCTGAATCCCTCTCAAAGTTAATGGTACCAATTCCGGTCGCACTATATCGCCCATCGTCGCCCATCTCTATATGCATTTGGAGATATTTCTCCTCCAAGTCACTGAAAAGCTCATTATCTCCCGTCATGTGGAAGGAAGCACCACTATCAAGATACCACACCGATCCCATTGCGCTTGAAACCAAGCATGTGATAAAAGAGAAATAAATTTCAAATTGCGAGGCAAGGGCCTCACTAGCTGCAGCTCTAGCAGCCTTCTTGTTCTTCTTTTTTTGTGGGTAGTTAGTGGCGAGATGCCCATGTTCATGACAGTGAAAACAATTCACCTTGGACAAATCCATCTTCTTGCCTTTATACTCGGATTTTGAATTGGATTTTTCCCCTTCCCTTTCCTTTCCTTGGTAGCCAAATCACAATCCTCTTCATCATCATGCTTTGATGAAGAGCCATCTCTGGTGTTCCTCCTGAACTCCTCTTACACTAGATCCGACCACAATCGTTCCCAATTTGGCAGTTTTTCCCGTCCGTTGATAGAGTCTTGATAACTGTGCCAACTCTTAGGAAGTCCCAAGAGAGCCAAGCTCACAAAATCATCATCAGAAACCATGATTACCACACTCCCCAGTTCATCCCGACATTGGACAAACTTTGTGAGATACTTAGGAATATTGTCGCCCTTCTCCATCTTGATATTTCTGAGTTTATCCTTCAGCGCCAATTTCCTATGGTCGCTGCTGCTTTGGAAAATATCTGTCAAATCCTCCCACATAGAAAATGGAGTGGCTTTCCCATTAAGTCTTGAGACAATATGGTCTCGCACACCTTCCAACAGAATCCTTCTCGTCTTCGCTACTTTCTTTTTGCAGGTTTCAAGTAATGTAGCATCCGTCAAAGTGGGCTTAGGAACATCACTGTCGATGAATTACTTCAAGCCATTATCTTCAACCATCACCTCCATCCTGTCCTTCCATGAAATGTAGTTCAAGATGCCCTCGAGTGAATATTCTAGCCGCAAACCATTGAAAGCCATTTTGATGTTTACTCAACTGTCGCACCATGAAATTCTTACAACAAATTTGAATTGTTTCCACCAACAAACTCAGCTATTGATTCAATATTTCAATCTTCTTTGCTTCGATACCATGTAAAAAATTTAACACAATTATGTATTGCCTTGATTATCCTGATCTAAAAATTATATGCCATTGTTAAATACATAATCCTTCTCTAAAATATTTGCATAAATTTAATCGCCAATTGCAAACACGTGAAGAAAGATCAATCACACATAACACAGATGTTTTTATCGGGAAAGCATAAGCCTAAAAACTCCACTATCATATAGTATGTATATATCATGGATCATGAAAAAATCTCATTCAAAACTCTAATCCAAGAGCTCTCAGTACAATATACAATTTTCTCACACTATCATACAAAATTGGCAAATACATGCGCCAATTTACTGCCTCCCGACAGCCTGCCTCCACTGCACAATCCCTGCTGATCAAAATCCCTAAATGAATGATATATAGCCTTTCCTTGACTACGTAATACTCATTGGAATCTCCAATATGTGTGTGGTTGCATGAGTGCACCCACTAATGTCACAATTGATATTCAAACTGTCCCTTTCACCTATCTCTCAACTGGGTCTCCACTAGATCTGACATGCATGTAGTTAACAGTAGTAAATCTTAAGTTGCATGTGATATCACTCCATGTGAATTGATTTAATATTTAATTTATTGATCTCTCACTAGTGTATCTTTAGTTACAACTAGTTACAACTAGCACAACTGAGTTTAACTTGCTTAACTGAGTTTAACTACTTTACAACTCACATAACTACACATCCAACTCTGTTACAACTTCGAATCACTCAGTTACAACCAAGTCCACTTGCATGTTCCACCAACCAACCTTAGAACTTGAAATTCCTTCAGCTAACTAGTTTGCCACATCAGTTAACTGAAATCAAGTGCTTCAAGAGAATATATTATTATTTATTTTCTAATTATTATTAAGAGATAATAATAATCGACATGCATTCTATTTTTAAACATGTGATCTATAAATAGACTTCACACATGCATCTAAAAATAGAACCTCGTCTATGAATAGAATTTTCTCAACCATCTATAAATTGACTCCCGCTATAAATAGAATTTGCTCAACATTCTAAAAATAGACATACACCTAAAAATAGCCTGTGGGCCCCACCTAGTATAGGTGCTTAATTTTCACTAGGATCATCATCTTGTTGAATCTCAACATGGTTCTCGTAAGGAATAAGTCTGGGGAAATATGCCCGTGCGTTGATTTTTGTAATCTAAACCGAGCCTTAGACAAGGATAATTGTCCTCGTGTTGTCAATGGAACAAATTTTACAAATAATATTGGGGTCAGAAATGTTATTTTTACTATACAGTTTATCTTGTTACAACCAGGTTCTGGTGGTAGAACCCAATAGACATAAAACAACTTTCAGGGCAAGGTGGGTACTTTTTCTTTCAAAATATGTCTTTTGACTTATCAATGCAGGGGCTACATTTCAACACGCTATGGACATCGCATTTGGTGGTTTGATTTGACAAAGCATTGGGGTTTACTTAAATTATGTGTCAGTGTTTTCAAAGAAGGGATCTAATTAGTTGCGTCATCTGATGCAGATTTTTGAGCGATGTCGCAAATATGGGATATCTCTGAATCCTAAGAATATAATTTTCGCAGTGTCTAAGGGAAATATTTTGGGCCATATCATCGCAAAGAATGGGATTAAAGTGGGCCCATAACAGTTCAAAGCTATCACTCAAGTTCCCTTCCCAGTGAGTAATAAATATATGCAATCCTTCTTATGGAAAATTAATTTCATCCATAAGTTCATCTCAGATTTTTCATAGATAGAAAAACTGTTACAAGAGATGATAAAGAAGGATGCAATCTATAAATGTTATAAAAGGTAAAATGATGCCTTTTCCTGTATTAAGAAAGAAATCGTTGAAGCTCTAACACTATATAATCCAAATTTTGGCAAGGATTTCTTGTTGTATACCTTCGCTTCTAACACTTCTCTTGCAGTTGTTCTCATGCAAAAGGATGATCAAGGTAATGAGCGAACTATATCTTTCATGAGTTCTAGCTTGCAAAGACTTGAGTTAAATTATCCCACCATCGATAAAAAAATATTATGCAATGTATAAGGTGGTGAAACACTTCGGGCCTTATCTTCTAAAAAATCACATAATCCACTCTTTGTGCCTCACCTAATAGTTTGATAGTTTTTCTTTCGAGAAGATATGGGTGAAAGAATACGAAACTAGATGACAAGCTTGCAAGATTATGATCTTTATTTCAATCCAGTTCACATGAAAAAATGCCATGGTATATGCCAACTAGCAGCAGAAGTGGCTGATACACCAGAAGATGAGTCTTTTGGATGGGAGCATGAAATCAAAGTGTATATTATCAAACAAGCTACCCCCACTGACACACACACTTTTTGGTACACATATGTGTAACAATATCTTTAGCATGTTACCTTGCCCTCACACTTGTCAACGCAACAAAAGAGGGATATTCGACACAAAGCTTTGTCATATTAGTTGGTACATCGAGTGATTTTTAGGAAGCACCATAATGGGGTCTTTCTTAGGTGTCTGGAAGCACCTAATTTAGAAATGGTACTGCATGATATTTATGACGGACCAACTAATGGACATTATGCATGTGACAATACTATGCACAAAGTCATGTGGGTCAGTTACTATTGGCTCACACTTTTCAAGGATGCTCATGCTTATGACTACAAGTGTCTAGTGTTTCAGAGCTGTGCTGACCATGATAGAAATTCAGTTTCCCCATTACAACCCATTGTTGTATAAGGACCTTTCCAAAAATGGGGATTGAACGTCATTGGTGAAATATTTCCACACTCATCAAACCAACAATGGTATATTATCACTGCTATAGACTACTTTACATGATGGAAAAATGCAGTTCCTCTCAAACAAGTGAATGATCAGGAAGCCATCAATTTCCTCAAACAAAATATCATCACCAGTTTCGACATTCCTACATCACTTGTTTTGATAATGAAACTTATTTCTCATCGTTGAAACTTTATTAATTTTCATTAGAGAATGGAATCGTATTGAAACATTCATCTAACTACTATCCATAAGGTAACAACCTTACTGAGTCAACTAATAAGAATATGTTCTAAATTATCAAGAAAACTATTTACTCTGAACAAAGGAACTAACATAATGCTTTGGTGAATGCTCTATGGGCTGACTATGCTACGCCTAAACCCTCTCTGAAAAATCCCCCTTACATTCTGGTCTATGTAAAAGAAGACATCCTACCTCTGAGCATATACCTCCCAACCCTCCAACTACCTCAAGAGTCTCAGAGGAAACCATGTCTTGTGGTTCAGAGTAGGATATACACCCTTTTGAAGTTACAGGAAGAAAGGAGAAAATCAAAAGAAAAAATTTCAATTCATTAGAGTTGTTACACAGTAATTTGTCACCGTCCCTGCAATTCCCCATCCCCCACATTGGAGGGCCTTTTCTGTGACCTGTGAGTAGTGACATGACCTAAAACCACTTTCATGGCATCCCCCTTGACAAGGATAATCTTTCATCTGAAGACAGTTTCCTGTGAAAAACCCTAGAAATAGACATTTTTGCCTTGGCACGACTAGCCAGTTCAGCGCTCGCGCCAATGGGGGAAATCCACCAAAGAGGGCGCGCCAACTGGCGCTCTGTTCCAGTGTATTTCCTGCACCAAGCTTAATAAGGATTGTTTTTAAAAAATAAATGGCGGAAGTTTGATTCCAACCAACTCCTGAATGAGTCTCTAAAATGAGTTGGGAGGTTTGGCTCTGGATCTCCATGTAGGGGGAGTGGTTTTCCACCTATCATGGAAGCTTCCTTGAGGATAGGGCCAATCCCACCATTGTAGGGATCTCAACTCCCCTTCCACCATCTATATAAGCTTGCCATTTTCCCTTAGCAAGCTAGAACTAAGAGCTGAATCAGTAACAAGGAGACTATCGCCAGACAGCCTTTGAGAGCTAAGCCGAAGAGAGAGAGCTTTGTCCCATTTTCGACAAGCTTCATTGAGATGTGCTCCACTGTTGACCCCGTCGAAGGAAGATCCAACGTCAAAGCTTAAGTTTGTATCATTCCTTTGTTTTATTAATGATAAGCGACTTTTATTATGGTTTCATTCATGTATCTTTATCTTCGATGCAATGAATTACATCTTCTCTGACTAATGTATTGTTACAAGATTTAGATTCTATGTCGTGTATCGTCATGTTTCTTCGCACGTGTGTAGGTGTTCGAATGCACTAAGGAGAAGGATTGTGATCTGCTGAAGCGGAGGACGGGAAGCGTCATCCTTCTTTCGACGACCATCACGTAGGACCTGAGGTAGGCAACTTGTCATTTCTTGTCATTTTGTAACTAGAAACCTGCGTCTTAGCGTGACTTGTTTGTTGCTAGACTCGATCTGGGTTAGTAGGGATCACCTCTGTTCGCAGAGGGTATTTACCTCTCCAAAAAACTGGCAACTCCACTGGGGATTTGATTGGAGTTTGTCTTGTCTCTTTCGGTTGTTTTGTCTTTTGTCTGTTTTATCTACTCTTTTGGTCTATCTCTTTCTGGTGTAAAGCCTCTGTTCAGCTCCCACCATACCTGATCTGCTCCCTGTTTTCTCTTTTTTATTTTTCTCATTAGTAAACTCGACTGGCATGTTTTTTGACCTGACAGTTGTGCCAACTAGCGCTTGTTGTTGGCTAGGCCCTCGCGCCAATCCTGTTCTGGCGCTAGTTGCAGCCAGACAGTCGCGCCAATCCTATGTGGTGCTAGGGTTTGCTTGTTTCTGAGCCTTCTGAGCTTGATTTATGGTTTTGGTGTCATTTTTTCGACTGCCTGAGTGCCCTGAAGTCTTGGTTGACTGTGTGTGACCTCCATCCTCCGGTTGTTTTCCCTCTACTATCAGTTTTACATTCTAGCCCTAGGGCATCTAGGTGCTATAGTGTGCTGAGCCTCCCGTGGGAGTTTTTGGTTTTTGTTTGTTCATTCAACCTCGTTTTTTATTCCTTGCATTCATTTAGTGGTTTTCCATTGTGTTATTGAGTTATTCGAGTGATTGTTCTCTTTCTCATTCAAGTTTCGCTCTGTCTCAGTTCAAGCCTAGATTACACGGTTTGTATGAGTCTTTGGGATTCCTCTTTGATTTGAGATTTTTCTCTATCAGTTTGAGGTCTGATTGTTCTCTTTATTAGTTTTCATTTTGTTTAGTGCATTTTGCTCTTAAAACATTAAAAATACAAAAACAAGTCTTTTTCTTTTGATTAGTTAGTGTAAATTGAAAACTTTTTTGCGTTATTAGTGTTATATAACTCTAAAGGAAAATCTTTTAGTTTCATTAGCGTGCATTAGAGACACTAGTGGTTATTTTGTGATCATTTTGTTATTGTTTGGAAAGCCCTCAACCTTCCCGTAGTTAGATATTCATTGAACAAAGTGATATATAGTGGCATGTAGTGTGCATTTAGAGGACTTTGAGACATAACATTTGGTAGGGCCTGAAATTGAAACATAATTGAAGATCAACTCTAAAATTTATTCAATTTACCTTAAGGCAGCATTGAAACATTAACGAAATATTTAGAGGTCTAGGCTAGTGACGTGTTCCGGCGTCGTTAAACCTAGTAGACAGCACTAGTACGGACATGTGCTCCCCATACCGTCGCGTATATAAAGGGAGACCGCACTAGGTTTCTACCCTTTATCCGTAGGAAGCCGATTCTGCCGCCTTATTCCCGTGATACACCGAACACAGCATTCAGGGAGATTGCCTGCACGTACGTCAAGTCCTTGGTTGATTTCTCTTTGATTTTTGAACCAAGGTGTATATTGCAGTGCACGAATATCTGGTACACCCTTTTGCCTAGATTTCCAGAGTAGTCATTTCGATCTTTTCTGACTCATTAAATTTGAAAGGATCATCAAGCGCTTGTCCTTTCACGCTTGTTTCCAAATTGAAAGAGATAGAGTCATATTTTATCCGTTTCTGGACTCTTAAAACATGAAACGGTAAAGTTTCTAAATTTCAGTGTGGTAAAATTAATCACTTGCGATCACACGCCCTTTTAGAGTTTGTTTGTTGGTCGTTTGATTGTTTGCCTTGGTTTTTTCCCATGTGCGTTTGTTTTGATCTCTTCCTCTTTTCGTTACTATCACAGTGGCGGAACCTTCAGTTTTGTCTACTGGTAGTCCTTACACAGATGACTCATCAGAGGTCTCTCAGTCCTCTGCTGAACCTCAGCAGCCTATTTTCTCTGAATTTCCCGACAGGGGATCGGTTCTGTCTGAGCTTCCCTTTGGTGGACCAGTTGAGTTCAATTGGCCCTTATCCAACGCTTGGTTTGGATTTGGAGTAGGGGAATATTTCCCTCCTCTTACATCAGGATCGCCCTTTTTAGCTGCTATTATACCTCCTAGTCCTCGCCGTCTTTTAGAAGATCTAGCGGCAGGGTCAGATATGGACTCACCCAGTCCTTCTCCTAGTGAGGAAATTCATACATCTGGTGAAGATTACCAGTTGTTCCCAGAAAACAACCCCGATTCTTCTGTCATGTCTTTTTCTGGTCCTTCGCTTCCGACAGGGTATAGATCCTTAAGTCAGATTGTAGCCGTTGTCGCCTCTATGGGAGTATCAACTCCTTCCACGAGACCGGTTATTCCTTCGTTGGGGATGTCTCCAAGGACACCCCTCACATCATCTCCTCAGGTCACATCGGTACCTTTTAGGCCTACTTTATGCATAGCTACATCTACGCCCGCTATTACCACTCAGTCCATTAGGACTGCGTCACTTCCCGAAGACATTTACATAGCATCTGCTATTCTGGAGAATATCTCTCCTAAGGAGTATTGGTTGTCTCTACAACAGTCGAACTCTGAGGTTGGTTAGTCCTCCCAAGATCCCAACTGTCCTTATTTTTCCCATTATGGACTGGATGGTACCCCTGTCTATGTTTTTCCATATCAGTATGATGAGCAAGGAAACCCTCTACGTTTTCCTGCTCCAGAGGCTTATCAGTTTGTTCAAGGTTTTCTGTCTGCTCAGGCAGGACAACCTTCCAACCCACAAGGACAACCCTTTCAGGGCCAACCTTCAAGCCAGCCTGGTTATCTATATGACCCGCAAGGACAACCCTTACAGGGCCAACCTTCGAGCCAGCAGGGGTTGTTATACGGTCTGCAAGGACAGTGCTACAACCCTCAAGCTTAACCTATATAGCCTCACCCTGTGGTCCAGCCAGGGCAACCTCAAGGACCCATAGGTCAACTAGGGTATCAACCGAGACCATTGTACGGTCCTGGGGGGAAAATCCAACCTTCTCAACCTATGGTGCAACCTCTGCAACCTCAGTTTCCCATCGGTTCGAACGTTGCACAGCCGGGACCATATTATGGTCCCGCCACAGGCCAACCTGTTTATCAGGCGCAACCTGGCCCTATCCCGCCACCAAGCCAACTGGCTCATCCGGGGCAGCCTGGTGTCCTTCATTAGCCAGGTCAACCTATTCAACCAGGACAACCTGCCCACCCGGGTCAACCTGTTCAACCAGGGCAGCCCACTCAGCCAGGTCAATCTGTTCAGTGAGGCCAACCTGCACATCCAGTCAAACTTGCTCAACAGCTGATATACTCTATGCCGCAGCTGAATCCGCCTATGCACCCAACTCATTAAGCTCAATAGGGCTCCACTTACCAACAACCCGCTCAACCCTAAGGCGATTATTACCTCCAAGGTCAATCTCGACCAGTTTACAACCCGCCCCAAGGTTCTAATTATTACCTTCAACAACCAGGCTATACCTATACTCAGCAGTCAAATCCCTACACTGCTCAAGTAGGGCCTACATATAATCAGGGTCCATACCCCGGTTATCGACCCCCGTACACTGGTTATCAGCAACCGTATCAACCTAACTATACGGCTTATACCCTCTATGGTCAAAATCCTTTAGGACAAAACCAATGGGGGAAAATTTATGCTCAACCAGGGTGGAGTACAGGTACGGGTCCTTATCGTGGAGCCGGCATGCCTTTCAATCCTCAGTTTCCTTTCCTTGCTACGTTGGAATTGCTGGATGTTTCTAAATTGACCAATGATCCGATTCTTCACAATCCTTATTGGCCTCTGGTTTCAACCAAGGTGCCCGGTGACTGTCCTAAATTTGAAGGTAAAGCTGGAGAGGACCCACAAGATCATGTCATGACCTACCATCTGTGGTGTTCTTCAAACTCTTAGGTTGATGATTCAATTCGTCTGCATATTTTCCAGCGCACTCTTACCGGTGCTGCCGCCAAGTGGTATATAGAATTACCCCGCGGTATCTTTCAAGACTTCAATACGTTAGCTATGGATTTTCTGACACATTTCCATTTACCGGTTCGTTATGAAGCCGGGACTCATCTCTTGACTTATTTGAAGCAGGATAAAGCCACCCACATATCTGATCATATTCATGAGTGGCGATGGCATCGTAGACTGATCAAGTTTGATATACCTGATCAGCTACTAACTCATTGGTTCACTACCTCCTTCATTAGCAAGATCACTCAAAATATTGCTATGGGGGCATGTATGACTGAAGAACAAGCCATCGCTCGTGCCCAGTACCTTGATTTGGTGTATTCTCAGTCTGGCACGCTTTATGATATTTTGACTGATGCCCCGAGGCCAGGGACCTCTAAAGCACCAGCTACCCCATCGATGGACGGTGTTATTGGTTCCGTTTCTCAAACTTCTCGGAAGTCCTATAATGGGAAGTAGAAGTCTAATTCTTCCAATAATTCTGCTCTTCCCGCCCCTCCGGATTCTGGTAAGATTGTGGAGGTCAACGCCGTTCAGGCTAATCCTACGGAAAGGCCTCCAAAAGAAAGAAGAAGGGCAAAGGCAAATCCAAACCTGATGCCCCAAAACCGGAATCCTCCAAACCTCGTGCTGACGATGGTTCCCAACGCAAACTGAAGTACCCCTGCCTTATCTTTGAAGGAGATCATTATACCAAAGATTGTCCCCGACGATCTAAAGTTAGTCAACTTCTAAAAGGCTCCAAAGGGACTCCGAAAGTTCTCAAAGAACCATTCCCGTCTCAGCAAATCCAGATGGTTGAGCAGCCTTCACCATCTGCACCATTTGGGTCCCAAGTTTTTATGATGAATGGTGTTGCACCTGTCTCAATTGCTACGCGCTCGAAGGATTATGCTGGATCACGCCAAGCAGCTGGGAAGGAAGTCGTTGATGGCCCACCGCCCCCACCTGTCTCTGGTCCTTTATAAATTGAGAAGCCCAGCGCTGAACCTATTGTGAGGCCACCTTCTAAAGGTGTTCTGCGAAAATATTCCTATAATCCAAATGCCCGTGCTGCTCAACACTACATCATTGTTGAGGATTTGGCACAGGTGCCTTCTGCAATTTCTACGTTGGAAGTGCTTCAAAGTTTCCCATCGCAACGGAAAGCTCTATTGTCTGCAATCGATGGAATTGATCCCATCGATTCTAGTCTTCTCACCTTCGACCTGGAAAATTTTGTCCCCCGACTTCCGCATCAAATTGCTCTCGTTATACAAGTCGGGATCAATGGCCTCAACTTCCACAAAGCCGTTGTGGACAAAGGTGCTTCCACCTGTGTTATGTCATCTGCTTGCTGGAAAGCCATTGGCTCTCTAGCTCTTACTTCATCTCTCAATGCCCTAGAGGCATTTGATGGTCGGGAATCAAAACCCCTAGGTGTTCTCGGGAGTTTGCCGATCACGTTACAGGGTAAGATAGTCAACGTAGAAGTAGAAGTGGTTGACACCAAGCTCAACTACAATCTCCTTCTTGGTCGCAGTTGGACTCACGCCATGCTATGCGTTCCGTCCACCCTCTTCCGGCTTCTGAAGTTTCCTCAAGAGGGAAAAATTATCACTGTTGATCAGTTGTCTTTCTTCACCTCATCCTCCAAGAACAACATACCTTACGTGGATCAAATCCCCAATCCCCCCGACAGTTTAGGACCCTGTCTTTTCAAAGAACCCGTCCTCATGGGTATTTTTCCCACGCCACCACCGCACACCATTCAAGTTAACATGATCTCTAGGTCAGATGACCCTTGGATCATCCCTTCGCCTAAACAGGTGACCTCTTTCGGAGAATCGATGCCTTTAAATCTAGTCGAGATAAATTATTGTGAGATTGTCGCTACATCAGATCCTCCTCCTCCTGAACATGCTACTTTTAGCATGGCTTTAGATATATATTCTCAATCACCTTGGCTAAGCGATGCAGATTCGCCTGATCCTTTAAGAGAAGTCTTCCCTTCCGATGAAGCTATCGTTGAAATGATGTCTCTTGAAGATCTGCCGTGGAGCGATGGACATCATCGTTCCTCGTTCATGCTTGGCCTGGGGGAAATTTCTGATTGTCTAGAGCGCTTCGCATCTCAGGTTCCCACTTCGCCTCTTCAAACACCGATATTGACTCATGAGGTTCTTTCAGAGGGAAATCTGAGTAAGATCACTCAAACCATGCCTATCGATATCTCCGTCAAACCAGGGGTAGTCAAGAACATTCATGTGGGAGTTACTTGTTCTCCTGAAGAGATTCAAGTATATACGAGTTCGCGAATTCAGAGATGTTTTCGCATGGTCCTATGAAGAGATGCCTGGGATTGATCCCAGTATAGTCGTGCATGAGATTCCCACCTATCCAGGTGCGAAACCTGTGCATCAGCGTCTATGCCTAGTGCGTCCTCGGAAAGCCGTAGCTATAAAGGCAGAAATTGAAAAACTTCTTAACGCGGGCTTTATCTATCCAATCCCCCTCCTAGAATGGGTTTCTAATATTGTCCATGTAGATAAGAAATAGGGCACTATACAGGTCTGTGTTGACTACCAAGACATCAATCGGACTTGTCTTAAGGAAAATTATCCCACTCCTTTTATAGATCAAGTCATTGATGAATGCGCGGGGAGTGAGATTTATTCCCTTATGGACAGTTTCTCGGGTTACAATCAAATTAATATTTTACCCGCTGATCAACATAAGACTACCTTTATCTGTCCGTGGGGTACTTTCGTTTACAAAAAGCTCCCGTTCGGCTTGAAAAACACTGGGGCCACCTTCCAGCGTGCTATTTCCTATGCTTTCCATGACATACGTCATATTGTTTAACCGTATCTGGACGATTTGCCGGCCCATTCAGCTCGGCGTGAGGACCATCCTGAACACCTCTGCCAGATTTTCTACCGTTGTAGACGTTACAATATTAGGCTCAATCCTCACAAGTGCGTCTTTTGCGTGGATTCTGGTCGTCTTTTGGGATTTATTGTCTCCAAAGACGGAATTCGCCTTGACCCCCTCAAGGTCGAGGCCATTGTTAACCTCCCATCCGGGCCCATCCTCGTTACATCAACTAAAGATTCTACAGGGGAAAGCCAACTTCTTACGGTGCTTTATTCTGAACTACGCGGAAGTGGCCAAGGGATTTACGTGACTTTTGAAACAGGATGTTCCCTTCCATTGGGACGAGATTGCCCAACAATCCTTTGATAAACTTAAAACTTTTCTCATCAACGCTCCATTAATACATCCTCCCAACTATCATCGCGATTTTACCCTTTATTTGGCCGCTGCATTTAGCACGATAGCTATGGTTCTAGTACAGGATGACGATGATGGAAATGAACATGTAGTTTAATATCTATCTCGAAATCTTCTAGACACGGAAACTCGCTATGCCCATGTCGAGAAGTTGGCGCCCGCTGCGGTTTAGGCCGTTCGGGGGTTCCGCCATTACATCCTGTTGCGTACAGTAACCATGGTTTCTGACTGAAACCCCATGACATACATCTTGTCTCGACAATTGCTGGGGGGAAAGTACTCCAAATGGATTATAATCCTTCAAGAGTTCAATTTGGACTTCACAACCGCCAAATTGATGAAATCATTGGTTTTTTCTGATCTTATTTTCTCTCTCCCGATAGACTCTGTTTCATCCCAATCCGAGGATCATATCTCGGATGAAACACTCTTTCTTATCAGCACTCGTGACCCATGGTACGGTGACATTATCGTGTATCTTCAAACATCCACGTTCCGGTCTGAGTTGACGAAGGATGCTCGACGTCGTATTCGGCATCAATCTCAACCCTAACGCATTGTAGGAGATACCTTGTATCGTGTCGAAGTTGATTATGTGCTCCACTTGTGCTTCACCCTGGAAGAGGCTAAGAAAGTCTTGAATGACTGTCACAATGGCACTTGTGGCGGTCATATGTCCAGATATGCTACCGCCCAGAAGATTCTACGGGCGGGTTATTTCTAGCCGTCTATATTCAAAGACTGTATTGTTGCAGTTTGAAAATGTCATGCGTGTCAGGTCGTTCAGCGCAAGATGTGCGCACCACCCCTACCCTTGCATCATGTCATTACCGTAGGCCCTTTTGCTAAATGGGGCATATATTTTATGACATGTAACCCTCACTCGGTTGAGGGGCATGCTTATATAATCGTTGCCGTGGACTACTTCACTAAGTGGGCCGAAGCGATGCCTACATTAGCTACCGAAGGTAAGACAGCCGCTCAATTCATTTTCAACCATGTTATTACGTGTTTCGGGGTCCCTCAGGCCATTTTCACCGATCATGGCACTCATTTTCGGGATTACATGATGGCAGAGCTGACATCAAAGTTGGGCTTGCGTCATGATAGCTCAACGCCATACTACTCCCAGGCGAATGGCCAGGTTGAGGCCATGAACAAGGTATTGATCACGATGCTTCAACGAACGATCGGTATCCACAAATCCAACTGGCATCTCCAATTGTTCTCAGCTCTCTAGGCTTATCGAACGTCAATAAAGAGCGCGACCGGATTCGCACTGTTTCAGTTGGTGTATGGTTTGGAAGCGACTCTCCCAGTTGAATGTGAAATTCCTTCTCTGAAATTGGTTGTGGAATTACTGCCCGAAAATTCCCTGGAGGAAGAACGTCTCTTGTATTTGGAATGACTGGATGAAACCTGCCGCTTGGTTGCCTTGGTTATTGAGGCATAGAAAAAGCGAGTTAAAGCCCATTTTGATCAATCAGTTTCTCCACGTTCTTTCATTGAAGGGGACCTCGTCCTCCTATATGACCAAGCACATGATAAACTTGGAGCGGGCAAATTCCATCCCATGTGGCATGGGCCCTATATCGTCAAACGAGTGTTAAAAAATGGGGCCTATGAGCTAATCGACTACGAAGGTATTCCTTTGGCGCAGCCTAGAAATGGGTTGTACCTCAAGAAGTACTACGCTTGCGTTATTCTTGTGTGGTGTGTGTGTACATAAGTGAGTGATTTCATTTTTGTGCATGTGTGTTGTGGTGTGCTTTGTAAGCATCTTTCTACTAATTGGGTCTTCCTGATTGTGCAGATGTCTATTACTCCTTTTTTAGGTTTTGCGAATGGTGCCTCCTGCAGTACCAGGAATCTGTCCTCGGCAGCCTGGGTAATCTACAATCTTGCTGGTGAGTTGGTCAATTTGCAAGGTGTTTGTCTAGGGCCCACCACAAATAATGTCACGGAGTATAGTGTCTTTTTGGAATTATTAAACGAGGCTGTTAACCTCGGTATTCATGCATTACTTGGATATCTGGAATCACAGCTTGTAGTGTTACAACTTAATGGTCATTATTCAGTTAGAAACCCATCCATTTTACGACTGTATCTATGTATTCATTTACTGGAAAGAAATTTGATTACATTACATATCAACACATACCCAGACACATGAATGCGTTAACATATGCAGTAGCTAATATGGTTTTAGATAGACATTTACGCAAATTATAAAAACATCATCATATGTAAAAAGATCCATCCAGATATATATATATATATATATATATATATATATATATATATATATATATATATATATATATATATATATATATATATGTCGAATGGTTTTCAGTTTGTGTACATCACATAAAATAAAAAATATACATGTTTGTTTTAATAATAACCGGAGACAACATGTCTCTCAAAAATGTGCAAATGAAAATCCATAGATGTCTAATCAGCATGGTGCTCGTGGTAGCATGTCACCACTCGCACCAGTCACCTCAGTAAACAATGAAGGGGACTAGGCACCCCCACAGTGTGCCTCTGATAAGCCAATGGGACGTCTGCTAGCCAAGTGTAATCTAGGATCCCCCGGGCGATTCCCTCCAAATTCTAGACTAGCTCACTCCCCTCGCCACCCTCAGCTTGAGGATCCTGTGTGAGAGGGGTCCTCCGTGCAATGGGCGACATCTCGGTGGGCCTCTCTAGGCCAACGTCTACATACATATAGGATTGTTTGTTAGAATAGGAATGTATCACAAAAAAAAATCATAAATACATAAAATCAAAAGAGAGTCTTACCCAGCTCCTCATCCCAGTCATCCTCCTCCGGGAGTGGAAGATTTGGGTCTCCCGTGAAGTCTGTACCGGCATAGGGCTAGTCCTCCACGACGATCAACTGTCGTTGTAGCCATGCAAAGAACTCGGGCCTCCATGACATTTGTTGGCCCCCTCCTAATTTGGGCATGAGTGCTTCCCATCGAGCCATCCTTGGCTCCCTCAATGGTGGCTCGGTGACTATCGCCCCCTGGCCCTAGAAGATTGGTAATCATTCAAGGATGAATGACACCAAGATAGATCCGTACCCAAACTGTTTTAGTTTGGACTTCTTGCACTTCGTTAACTGCCGTTTGATGTTCATTGTTACGGCAGTGGCCCAATCGAATAGTGTCGGGTTCATGCATTCAGATGATAGTAGGAGTTGTGTTTTAGTTGCCTCATGCGGTGCCTGGGACCCCACAACACGCGTAATGGTATGGAGTACCACCTTGAGTGCTAGATCAAGAACCATGTGGATATCAACTTTCCCACTGTCTGATCCTATTCGTGCCCCTGGGCACACTCTTTCCATCACCGTTGCCATTTTCTCACCAGATGGCCTAGTACCTGTCAAAATCGGGACTGGACCTCTGCAAAAAAATCCAGTTATGAAATAAACGTCGAATACTTCGAGTTCCAACACTTGGTCTCGAAGCCTAAATTTTTCTTCGTTCTCGTCCCAAATGTTGATCAAATACTGCAGTAACTCAGGTTATGCCCTCAAACATGGTGTTAAGAAGAAATTTTTTAGACCGCAGTTTCGGAGAGCATTCATGCATGCTTCGTTCTCCATGGCCATTTCATCTTCTTCACTATGCTCCCTTTCTTTCCACTCGATCACCATTGTGGCCGTGTATCTGCACCAAAATGGTCATAAACACCTCATTAGATCTCTTGAACACTCATAAGTTCATTTGATTGGTTCACATTTTGTTAAATTTAAGCGGAAATTTAGGTTGGTCCATTGGCGCGACCCCTTTGCGAAAAGGAGCCAATTGGCGCGGGTCTGTGCCCAATACCCGCGCCAATTGGCCGAACCCTAAAATTTCAAAGGTTCCCTTAGGGATCCAAAAACACAATGGAAATCTATAATAAATGAATTAAAACAAAGCTAAGGAAAGCGCCTCTTACCTGAAACAAATGAGAACTGAAATGACGTACTGGATCAACCACAATCACCGCTGCAAGTTTGCACAAGAAAAACTCACTGTTGCTCTCACAAGAGGTAAAAAGTAAAAGTGAATATGTTTTTATAATTTTTGGCATATTTATAACTTTTCAAAGTCAAATTAGGTTTTGAAGGTCATTTTTCTAATATTTTATTATATTTTGTCGAAAAATGGGTTTTACGCTCGCTTTCATGTGCAGCAACAGGTTTTCACGCAGCTTGGATGGTGATACGAGTTGTATTTTATACTTTTTCGGACTCGGTAAAAACACGAAAAAGTCATTTCTGGAGTCATCTTTCAGCTCTTTTCTGACTCTCTAAACATGAAAAGATTTCTGAGTCGCTTGTCGTTTTGATCTCATTAAATTGGCTGCGAAACGACATCTACCCATTATACGTTTACCCCTTTTTTGGGCTGAGATAGATTATTTACGGAAAAGGAATACCCTAGCCTATCGGGACTAGGAGGCTTTCTCAGACACAATTTTCTACCTTTTCGGATCTGAGGAACTATTACAAAAAGGGGCTGTTGGAGTTTACTTTTCCGTTGTCTTTTCAAACTCTCTAAACATGAAAAGACACCAAGTTCTTCCTTTGTCAAACACGTTAAACCCTCATGACATCGGATTCTGTCGTAATGACGATACTCGAGTTCCTCCTTCCTAGGGCTCGTTAAATGTACTAGGTTGGATTTGTCTGAAGGATGAACTTATATTGCAAGCATATGCTATCCCCTTCAAGCTTGTTTTCAAAAATAATTGGGGTACTCGCCAGAAATGGTGGGGAAAAAATGAAACTAGTATCATCGTCGTGTCAGCAGTATGTCACTCTTGAACATGGCACTTTTCTGCATTCGTGTCGCGCTGGGGACATCTCATCTCGTTTTCCGCTTGCCTCCATGGGTTTGGGTGATCCTTTTTGACCTCTCATCTGCTCTTTGCCTCGTCGTTATGACCTCAGATATTTTGATGTCAAATACTACCAAATCTAGTGTTGTGCTGCCGATATGTTCAAGAGAATTTGACCTCTGCAGTTTTAACCCTCCTCTGATTCTCTACTGATCCTGATTCACAAACATTATGTTCCTTTGTCTCGTGTCGATGATGTGGGAAACACTATGGCCCACCTTCGATCAAGGTAACTTCCTGTCGACTTCAGCTCATTATCCAGGAAGCTGATCTAGAGACTCCTTTTGGGTACCTTGGAGCCTGCATGCCTCAATGGCAGGTTCTTCGCATTCGACGTGGGGTTTTTATCATTGGCCTCCGATCGAATGATTCTTCGGGTGTTCGACGCCAGCTTACTATTCACATTCCGTGGATTGTACCTATAGTACCTTGAGGGCCATTGTCATTATTGGTGTTACCTCTCACATCAGTTAACAACTTTCATCATTGGCTAGTAATCAGACGATGTTCTTGCATGTTTGACTTCAGCTCACTTATTCACATGCTTGGACTTGTACTCTGTTCGGGTCAAGATGGAGCGCAAGACCCTGGATTTTTGTCTGATGAAATCTAGGCTACGGATTTTGTGGATTATCATGATTGGCTACGTGACTTATGATTGGATGGTTGCGACCATACCTGAGTCTATTTACTGATCCTCACTGGATGGCTGCGTCCATGCCTCGGATCTTGATTATTGTATACTCTAATATGGATGGTTGCGCCCATACCACATATCATGTATTTGAGATATCAGTTGTACTTGTCTATGTAGGTTTTCCAATGACAGTGTTTTCAATTGGGCACGTTCTCGTAAATAATTTCACCCCTCTCTCTCTCTCGGGCCTCATGCTTTAGGGGGCATCTGTTACACAATAATTTGTCACCGTCCCTACAATTCCCCGTCCCCCACATTGGAGGGCCTTTTCCGTGACCTGTGAGTAGTGACATGACCTGAAACCACTTTCATGGCATCCCCCTTGACAAGGATAATCTTTCCTCTGAAGACAGCTTCCTGTGAAAAACCCTAAAAATAGACCTTTTGGAACTGGCGCGACCAGCCAGTTCAGCCGTCGCACCAATGGGGGAAATCCACCAAAGAGGGCATGCCAACTGTCGCTCTGTTCCAGTGTATTGCCCGTGCCAAGCTTAATAAGGATTGTTTTTTTTAAATAAATGGCAGAAGTTTGATTCCAACCAACTCCTGAACGAGTCTCTAAAATGAGTTGGGAGGTTGGCTCCGAATCTCCATGTAGAAGAAGTGGTTTTCCACCTATCATGGAAGCTTCCTTGAGGATAGGGCCAATCCCACCATTGTAGGGATCCCAACTCCCCTTCCCCCATCTATATAAGCTTTCCATTTTCCCTTAGCCAGCTAGAACTAAGAGCTGAATCAGTAACAAGGAGACTATCACCAGATAGCCTTTGAGAGCCAAGCCGAAGAGAGAGAGCTTTGTCCCATTTCCGACGAGCTTCATTGAGACATGCTCCACTGTCGACCCCGCCGAAGGAAGATCTAGCGTCAGAGCTTAAGGTTGTATCGTTCATTTGTTTTATTAATTATAAGCGACTTTAATTATGGTTTCATTCGTGTATCTTTATCTTCGATGCAATGAATTACATCTTCTCTGACTGATGTATAGTTACAAGATTTAGATTCTATGCCGTGTATCGTTGTGTTTCTTCACACGTGTGCAATTGTTCGGATGCACTAAGTGGAAGGATTGTGATCTGCTGAAGAGGAGGACAGGAAGCGTCATCCTTCTTTCGATGACCATCGCGTAGGACCTGAGGTAGGAAAATTGTCATTTCTTGTCATTTTGTAACTAGAAACCTGCGTCTTAGCGTGACTTGATTGTTGTTAGACCCGATCTGGGCTAGTAGGGATCGCCTCTGTCCACAGAGGGGATTTACCTCTCCAACAAGAGTCATATCAAGTGATGGGTTGATAAGAAGTTTCCGGGGAATAAGGATTTCAGTGTGGGAGACTTAGCATTTAATTGGGATAAATCCTAAAAAGAGAAAGGGAAACACACTAAATTACATTCCCTCTAGATTAGATTGTTTTTTGTTCATGACAAGCTTGGCCACCACTCTTATCATGTCCAATATTTGGATGGGAAGATGGATTCTCTTCCTGTCAATGACCAATATCTCAAACAATATTTTCAATAGTAGTCTAGGGTTGTGTCCCTACCCTATGTACATATTTATTCCCTTGTCTTGATTTTGTTCGTTTTCTTTGTCATTTTGAGTATTTTTTGTTGTTTTGTGTCATTCTTGTGAATAAAACCTTGTGTGAAAGTGTTTTGTTCGGTTGCAATGCATGTGGAAAAATGGAAAAGGGCCTTGTGACACTACAACATTTGGCTAAATATAATACTTCTTATTTGTCTTGGTCCATATCTTTCGGTCAATTATGTTTTGATGAAAAATACAATCATTTTATGAGGAGATCTTTGCATAGAAACATGATACATGTATCTCTTCTAGGAACCCCATTTCTAAGCTTCGTCCTTTTGATCCAGTGTTTTGCATGATGATCCAATTTAGTAGAGAAGTAATAGGGGAAAATATATAATGAGCATGTTAATATGAGATGTATATATATACCCTTCTTTGAAGGAACAACCTATTCTTCTCTCAATAATTCAGGATCCGTCTTCCACCCCATGAAATAATGAGTGCCATAACACAATTCTATAAATAAAGTAAATAAAGGGTGAAAAAGAGAACGGCTTCCTGCGCAGAGAGGTGAAGCAAGAAATTTAGCCACGATAATGTATAGATTCACTAGTAGTGAAGCAATGGTTGTGTTCCTATAGTGACTCCAGCAGGGTACTGTTTAGGCTTGCTAGTAGCGAAGCAACATTAGAGATGAAGAATAAGACTTTGAATATATTAAGCTCGCAAATACATTACCCTTCTCCCGAATTGAAATAATTGCGATATAGATAAATTTTTGAATATGCTTAACCAAGAAAGGAATGGAGGGTACTATATCTATAACCAGGTTAAGTGGAAAATCCCAAGTCCACATGATGAATCAATACTTCCTAAGAAACTAGACCCTGCACATAAATTTAGACCAAGGTAGAGAAGCTAGAGTTATACCAGTGTGTCACCAAGTGTTGTTGCTGCTAAAACACCCTCCAAATTTTTTGCCTAAATCCAAATTTCAGAGCCTACATTGACCTTGAAATTTTTGGTTTCTAGTAGTAAGATTCAACCCATGTATATCCTCCAAGTGTTCTAGTTCCTTTTGGAGAAAACCTAAGTGTCATCTTTTGGCATGGGAAGTGTCGCACTTTGTGAAAGCAAAGTTATGGTGTGTCGTAAGATGCCACTTTGGTACTTGTGGGTCCTATTTATAAGATGGACATCTATTAGAATCATTCCCAAAGTTTCATGCATTGTCTCACTAGTGTCATCATTGTTGTCGCAAAGTGTATCCTAAGTGTCGCACTTGGAGAAGAATGTTATTTTTTCGTCGCATTAAGGGGCCATGTTGATTTTGAGTGCTAAGTGTTTAGTGTTGTTTCATCGATTTTTCTAAGTGTGTGATAATGTTCAAATATAAACTTGGTTTAATTTCTGCCTCACTGGTCCCACACTTAATCAAATTCTGAGAAGTTCCACACCCAACCAACTTGAGCTCACTATGCCCTCTTGAACTAAACATTACACAATTGCAAGCCTCAAGCATGCACCCTTGCCTCCTGAAATTACATAATGAGTAGTCTTTGCCTCCAAGTACTGCGCATGTTGCAATTGCAGTGCCCAAAGAAATCCTCTTGACATCCACAACTGAGTAATCGTGTCTCCTAGTTAGTCTCTGATGCATTAGGCAACTGCAAGCAACAGTTTGTCTCCCTGCCTTCCTAAACTACGCAATCCTCTGGCTCTCTCTCTCTCTCTTGGATTGTGAATTGCATAGTCATAATGGGAAAGCCTACCTCACTTCGACCCTAAACTTCACATTCATGTCTCCTAGGTCTCTAGTGTTGCACATTGCGTAGTCACAAGCATCAAAACCTCACTCCTGACCTTTGGAACTATGCACTACGCAATCCCTAAGCCTTCCTCCTTATTCAGTACCTAGTTCTAGCTCAATCAATGATTTTTGTGAAGCAAGCTAGAATAGGAGTTTTTCAGACTGATTTCATCTTGTCGTCAGTGATTTCCAATTGCATGTACTATATCTTGACATGACAAGATGATGATTGAAGAGAATGAGACTATGCTAGAAGACACTTATGAAACTGTAAATCTAAGATGATCATTGAACAAGAAGATGAAGGGACACTAGATCACGACAAAAGTTGGGAGATAAAGATCATAATAAAGACTCCCTACCTTCAAGCCTTATGGAGGAAGAGAATTTTCAATCTTTCAAGAAGACGCAAAGACAACAACAGGAAGAGTGGCCTAACATTGCCACATGATCATCAAGTCCTTGTCATTAATGTCATGTCATGTCTTATCAATGTGTCACTTAAAGGTGTCATACGAGTCATCATTTTCCATATCATTTGTGGATTTAATTATGTATTTTTAAATAATATGAGAACTATAATGTAAAGTGGACATCTTGGAGTCACCTATAGCATGTGAAAAGTCATGTAGAAGTAAAAGAGTCTCATAGAAATTTGAAAATTTATATGGAAACTCAATAGTTATGAGGGGAGTCCAAGAGTCACAAGGGAGGTGAAGAGTCACCTCATTTGTTATATATACACCCTCATAGCTCAATACAATGAATTTTCACCTTAGCTTCTCCTACTAGCCATCATAGAGGAGGATAGTCCTTTTGGAGAGCAAGTGGTAGCTCAAACACTCCACTATTGGAGCTAGTTTTTTCATTGTATCGATGTATCTTTGAACTTTCGCTTAATACTTGGAGCTAATTGAGTCGCCACACTTTCATGCATATTTCATAAATATTGTAATACTATTATTTTAATTTTTACGGTGTACGTTTTTGTTAATTTGTATTAAAGGAATTGAACTATTTCAGTGGCTTTGGTGCTTATCTTATTGAATGTGCATTGTATGTGTTTTAACGATCATTGCTGCTATGTGAAATACTTTGCTAGTTTATTAAAGATTATTAGTATTATTATATATATATATATATATATATATATATATATATATATATATATTTATTTATTTATTTATTTATATTTATATGCTTGTGTGTCTTTATTAGATTAATACTATTACTCTTTTCTTAAAGGTTCACTTCTGTCTCCCTTTAGTGAAAGTACCTCAATACATTCTACAATTGAACATTTCACAAGGCATACTCACTTGTTCATTCAAAAGTATATGTACAATTACTCACTTGTGATAACCATCGTAGCCAAGGAAAATATTTAAGAATAATGACAATCGAGCCTTATTTCCGAAAGGGATCCTATACCAAAAGGTGTGTGGTCTAATTGGGACTTCACATCAGGGATAGCCCCTTGCATGTTAGTGGGTTCCAACACCATCAACACTAACCTAATGGGATTGATGTGAAGTCTAGTTCCCAACAAGACAATGTCATTGATATGGCTTGATGTGCCATGCAATGTTCCTATATATTGAAACATCAAGGTGGGAACATAGTGCTTGAAATGGAATCATGACAACAACAACTCATCAAAACTCAATGCATATGATAGGATAAGAGTCATGATGAAAATAGTATACATAAGTAATATGCATCAATAAATCATGATTATCAGTAGGGTTTGACAAAGATTGGTAATTGGAAGCTAGGTTGATTCAACAATATTATCATAACCCTTAAGACCTTGGACAAGCAAAGGGGGGACCAAAAATTTTCTTAATAGGATAATTTTGGGGTACTATTGTAGTGGCTATAACAATTGGTGAACCACTGTTATAATCCAACATCTTTGACCATGCCCCTATAACAGATCAAATTTTGTGAATGACGCAAGGAAGTATTGAATAGAAATTGTGGGTACTCCTTGAGTTACCTGACCTTTTAAATATTTTTCCTTGCCTTATCTCCCAACTAGATCTTGTCAATTTTACACATTGAAATAAGAGCTCACACATGTAGGTATTCAACAATGATGCAGAGAACATGGAAAAGGTCTAATTATATTTTAAAAATTAAAGAATCTTTTTGGTGTTTCTACGCTGCTAGTAGGCCTATTCATCACCCCAATGGAGTCACTTCATGGAACCAAAAACATTGTTTCACTACCACTATGCATGTTTAGTACCTCGGTGATGTTTCTTGCATCACATCTCTATGTAGGAATCCTTTCTTAATCCTATACCATTTATTTAATTAATTTTATTTTGCGTGCACATCACCATGATTTATTGGGCGTTTATTGCACCAGGGCGGATGAGGGATCCCAACTTATCTTACGGGAAAGAGAGGTTGTTCCTTGTTTTCAGAAACTAAATATTTTTCTGTCTTAGGTTTTCCTTCAAACCATGCTTCCATATCTCATCTCCAACTAACAGATGTATATTGAAACATATCATTAAATATTTAGAACTGAGCCAGATACAAGGTTCAGGGTGTAGATACTATCCACGTGAGATAATTAGGGTTCCCAAATAGTGTTTATTCATAGTTTCCTTGTTAATGAGTTAGACTCATAGGAAGCATGTTATGGATGTGGTTTTAGCAACTGGGTCTATGAGAGGCTACCTCTTGGAGAAACTATCATAGCCACACACAACCATTAAATTAGGGTTTCAACATTAGCCTGGAAAAAATACCAAAGAAGTTCCTCTAGGGTTTTTTCAAATAAGCATAATAAATCTCATCACAATATCAAAGGTTTGTAGGGAGCATGCATATAATACGACTTAGATGAAAATGTGAAAGTTGAAGTAGTGTCATGCAAAATAGAGGACAAAAGTGATGCTTGTCCAACAAAAACAAAATGCAATGCTAAGTGTAAAATGAAAGCATGATGTAATGTAGTGAATTCATGGTGAAATGTAATGAAAAAATCTACATGAAATACATGAAAACAATGTGGTGCAATGAAAAATTAGCTAGCTGCAATAAAAGAGCCATGCAATGATTATGCAAACAATTCATAAAAGTAATGTAATGAAGAGAAATGTAGTAAGTTGAATGCATGATAAATGCATAATGACAATCAACAAAATAAACTACCTATACTAAAGGACAGACATAAAAAGCATGTCTAACCCTAATTAGTGTAAACCAAAAACCTTAGCAAGAAAAATCCAACAAGCAAACCATAATTAGAAAAATCTAAGAGATAAACCCTAATTAGCAAACTCTAACTAGTCTAAAAATAAAAACCTAATTTAACTAGAGAGGATATCGTGTCATGTGAAATCAAACTTCTAATGCAACCATCGTAACAATTCCTGATATGTAAAAGAAGAAAGGTCCACCATTAAACCTAATACAAAGTATTGTGCAAAAACAAAAATTATTACATCTAAAACATGCGCAAGATCAAGAAGGTCACACCTGCTGGAAGGAAAGCACGCCACAAAATATTGTTCCAACTAGGTCGCAATTCTATCTTGATAAATAGAAAGACAAACTTGAAAACCCTGAGCATTTCTATATGGTATGCATTCGTTTTCTTTTAACCCTACATCTATTGCAAGAGAGATTAGATGTTGTTTTATTTCATAGGAATTTTCCATATACAACTACTCAAGCAATTTAGCAGTTCTATCATGATATTCAACATGATCATATTGAAAATCTTGAAAGTCTTTTAAAAATTACCTAATTTGAGCGTTTTCATAGATTTTTTCAAGGATGCAAGGAACTGACATAATGTCTCACCATGTTGACAACCGAAGTGCCTCACCATGCTGAAAAAGCTTTGAACCAACAAATGGTGTATCATCGAATATCGTTGGTTTCATAAAATAAATAGATTAATGCACATGATCATCATCAATTGTGATAACAAAATCGTTATTGACTAATTCATTGGTTTGATCTGATGTTGTATGATTGACATATAGTTTCTCAACATGTAATATTCTTTCGGTCTTGAAAATGCAGATGAAATAACTAGATGAGATTCATGAAAGAGATGAGTTATGAGATTTATTCCCCCACATACAGTGGAATGTAAGACAACGATAACTTATAATTGATCCCAATCTGCACTAACTAAGCCAAAATCATAAGGATTTGAAACAATGGTCGGTGTAGTTTCTTCAACAAATAAATCAAATTACGAGTGGTGTATATCAGAATCTTTCAAAAATGAGCTTTCATGTTATGAGATGATGATAATAGAATAATTTCACGAGGAAAACCTAATCTGACCCAGTTTAGGGATTTCATTAGGATCATGAGAACCTAACATAACCATCAATGGAATATTAAATGCCTCACCTTCCTAACAAGTCCCTAAACTTTTAGAAGGTGGATCATCAAGTTGCAATGGATTAGTGAGATCAACAAATGTATATGCACAACTGTCATCAAGGGTATCGGTGAATATGTTTTCAATAGGATGAAAATCTTTAGAGCCACTAATTTGATCAGGTTTTGCATATGAAACAGATAATTTTGATGGATTAAGGATAATGATGAATTGACTGGAGAATTTTATTGAACCTTTTGAAATGTAGAATCCTCCTCTTTAGTTGTTAAAGATTGCAAATTCAAAATATCATGAACAAGGGATTTAATATTTTCACCTTATGACTGTGACAAAACAATGATATGTACCTAATTGTAATCTAAAACAACAGGATGAATATCTTAAGGGTTTAGAGAAACCTCTAGCATAGTAGAATCATAAAATAAATCAGGGTATGGAAGATGAAAAGACTCAGATGAAGAGGCATTAATTCCAATTAAATCATATCCAAAACCCAAATCTCGCACATTAGCATCATCTCGAAGGATAAACAGATCAATGTGCATGTTATGCTTTGTGGAGTTGATAGGACATTCAGTATTAGCTAGGATAAGTCTTAGTGTTGGAAATGTAACTAGTTTCGATCTTCATAGTTGTTGTTGTACTTATTTAAATATGCATATATCATGTAACAAACAAAAGAATAAAGAAAAGTTATTATTTTAAAGCATGGGTTTCATGCTTCTTATTGATGGTCTTCTGGGTAAAATTATGTTCTTCATGCTTTTAGGGTTTGTTAGGTCATAGGATTTATTTTCATGAGTCAAGAGAATAAAAATCATGTTTATAAGACCCTTATGAAAAAAATGTAACTTGAAAAGGAATTTATTTTGAGTCTAGAAGGTCCTGAAAACCTCCAAAGTACAAGTCAGCCTAAAGGAGGGAATTCAACCCCTTGGAAAGGCTATAAATACAGGCAGATTCTACCTCATTCGGTACATTCATTCACACAAGTTCAATATCTCAAGAAGAAGTTCGATATATTGTTGGGAAGGGAAATAAAGGGAGAGAGAATGTCTAAAAGACAAGAATAATCCAAGAAGGTGGAAGAAAGTCCGCTTTTTGGCTCTATCACTCTCACACATGTGAAATCTAGGGTTTTTTCATCTTCTATAAATGCCAAAATTACAGGAAATAAAGTTGCAATATCAAGTTGATGGAAGAGAAATATTCTATTTTGACCTCGATGACCTTGGGAAGATATGTATTTATCAAAGAAGGATCTCTTGAAGAAATATATGTACTAGAATTATGGTTTTGCAACAACTACAAGGCATAAGTTGCAGGGTAGGAGCTAAGGTCGAAGTTGCAACTAGAAGTTGGTTGATGCAGGAATGAGCCTTGTTGATCTAATCTTGTTGGAAGAGTTCCTTGAAGGGTTGAATCAATACTTGGAGGAGGACTTGGAGGTTTTGGGTCTTGGTTGTCTCATTTCAAGTACATTCTATAAGAAGAGAAGATTTTTTCTAGGTTTTCCCCTTAGAGGGGTTTTTCCCTGGCTTGGAGCCGAATTTATGTGTCCTCTGTCTTTATTATTTTTCTCTTTATAATTATTTGATGAAGAAGACTCAGGCAACGTTCATCAGCCCAATGACTACATCATATTTTTCCTGATTATTGGTGGCTTATCTGATGCATACTCTCTTGGTGAAGAATGGTGATCGGTCGGGATAGTAAATGGCCCAGGCGGTTGTTGCTAGATTTTGAGACCATCGTGAGGATCCATCAGCAAATCCAAAATAGTGTATGGGGTATGATCCATCTGTGACACCAAAGAATTTTTTAGAACAAGTCTTTGATAATTTTGATCATCTCAAAAAAAAAATATGCTACATGCATCTTATCTTTAAGGTTGAGACCTCCTGCCCCTATGAAATATTTTGAGGTAGACCCCATTGACGAGGTTAGCTAGGCATGTTTCGTCGGGATCTGACATGATGTATGCCCCCTTGAGGAGGAAATGTTTTATGATGTAAGGACCTTTCCATAATGTTTTGAACTTCCCAGGTCTTAGGGCCTCTTTCGTGACATCGTAGCGGAGGACTAAATCTCCCTTGACAAATGAACGAGGGGTGATGTTGCGATCAAATGATGCTTTTACTCATTTTTTATGTGCTTCATTATGTTGGAGCAACTCTTGTCAGTTTTCATCGACGAGTTCTAACTGTACCAATCGTTCTTCTAAAGGCTGGCTATTATCGAGGATTTCGATGGTGGCGTGTAAGTTGGAGATTTCACGTTCGATGGGAATCACGACTTATACCCCATACACTAGTTTCAAAGGTGTGAATCCTATTGAGTTTTTAACTGCTGTGCAGTATGCCCACAGGGTTGAAAAAACCATGTGGTGCTAGTTTGTCTTATGGTTATTCACCATACGTTGTAACATTGTTTTAAGCACTTTGCTGACAGCTTCTACCTGTCTATTGGACTGAGGATAATATGGTGATGTGAATTCATGTGTGAATCCTAGGTGATGAGACAAATCCTGAAATATTTCATTTTCTAAATTCTTTCCGTGATTGGAGACTTACTCCTTGAGCACACTGAATCATGCGATGACATGATTGAACAGAAATCGTGCAGCGGTTTTTGCCATGTTGTCATATGTGGGCATGGCTCCCACCCATTTGGTAAAATAGTCGACAACTAAAATTATGTATTTGTGGTTGCCAGACGACGCAGGATTACAAGTCATAAATTTTATTTCCCATTTGCAAAAGGGACCGACTACGATGACCGAGTGCAGAGGAGCGGGAGGTGCTCTTGCCTTATGGGAGAAGTGTTGGCATCACTCATACCTTTTGACTGCCTGAATGCAATCGCAAAATACGGTGGTCTAGAAATAACCTGCCTGTATGAATTTTTGGGCGGTAGCCATCCTGGAGAGGTGGTCGCCACAAGCTCCACTATGATAGTCATTTAGGGGTTGCTCAGCTTGGTCGTGCATGAGGCATCGTCATAGGATAGTATCGATGCCTTGTTGATAAAGGATGTCTCCCATGAGGAGGTATCGGGGTGCCTGGTGGCATATGCGCCTTCGATAGTCACGTGTGAGATTTATATTGAACATTTGGGTTCGTAAAAATAAGAGGATATCACCGTACCAAATATCATCAGTCGTCACTAGAAATAAATGTTTGTTAGACAGTGATTCTTTGATTGGGGATCCTTTAGTCTGACTTGGCAGGTCAGTGATGAACCCAGCTAAGATCAAAGATTTTTTTCTCTTGGGGGAGCTAAACTACAGGTCAAATTCCTGCATTATGACTACACAGTGAGCGAATTTGTGGTTCATCAGACGACGGGTTAGCAGGTATCTCATGGGGTTGATAGCTGCGATGGCTGTTGTAGTCCATAGGATAATGTAGTGTTGAATCTTTTGTACTGCATGTATAAGGGCTAGGGTAGTTTTTTCTTCGGGTTAATATCTTAAGTTGGGGCTTGATAAGTTCTTACTCACTTAATAAATTACGTGTTCTTTACCATCAAGTCCATATTGGATTAACACCCAGGCTATGGCGATTTATGATGCTGACAGGTATAGGGTGTAATATTTGTCATAATTTGGTGTGCTGATCAATGGGGCTGAAGACAATTTGTCTTTTAGCACCTCAAATGATTATTGGGCTTAATCGTCCCATTTAAATGGGATATCCTGATGCAGCAGGCGTAGGAATCCTTGCGCACAAGTGGTGTAATCTGGGACAAAGCGTCTCAAGAAATTGGCTTTCTCCTACAAGATTTGGAGTTGCTTGAGGGTTTTTGGTGGTGGCACCTCTTTGATTGCCTGGACCTTGAGGGGGTCCACTCTGATCCCTTGTTGGGATACGATAAATCTTAATAGTCAACCTGTGTTGACGTAGAAGACGCACTTGAGAGGGTTCAAGCACAGGTTGTAATGTCGGCATCTTTGGAATACCAACCGTAACTCCTCTAGATGATCACTTTACTTCTTGGATAGAACGGTGAGGTCATCCAAGTAAGGGAGGATAAGGTAGGCTAGGTCATGGAAGATATCTTTCATGGCCCTCTGGAAGGTGGCTCCAGCGTTTTTAAGACCGAATGGCATAACCTGGTATGCGAATGTGCCCCAAGTGTGGTGAATGTTGTCATGTATAGATCGGTATGTCGGATTTAAATTTGGTCATACCTTGAGAACCCGTCCATGAAGGACAGAGCCTCATGATCTAAAAAAGCATCAATGACTTGGTTGATGAACAGGGTAGGGTAGTTGTCCTTGAGACAAGCTTTATTCAAATCTTGGAAATTAGTACAGATGCGAATGGTGCCCTAATTTTTCATGACGAGAACACAATTGGAAACCCACGATGTGTAAGCTATTGGGTAAATAAACCCGACTTTGTGAAGCTTGTTGATTTCTTGCTTGATCGCTTCTACCTTAGATGGGTGCAATTGACGTTGTTTCTGGTGTATTGGTGGTATGTCATGTTAGGTGTCAATATGGTGCTCTATGATAGTGGGGCTAAGCCCCAGGATTTCTCAATAATCCCATGTGAAGATGTCTTTGTACCCTTGCAACAAGTTTGTGTAAGAGACTACTTCAACGTGGGAGCATGCTACCCCAGGTGAGATTCCTTCGATTTTTCTTAGTTTTCTCGAGATATTTACCTTGATGGTTAGTGAAATATTTGAAATGTTCCCTTCTTTGAACATGTCAAGCATCGAGATGGGATTTTTGAACTAGTATACTTTCCCAAATGGGAGGAATTTTTTTGATTCAAAGGTGTATATCTCTTGGTTTTCTGGGTTGTTAGGACTAAATGTTTTTTTTGGAAGAAAAAATGAATGGTGATGCATTGTGTCCCACGGACAATATGGTTCCATCATGGCCTCTGGAATATCCTCGTCTGAATGGATCAAGGCATGTAAGGGGGAGTTGCTTTGTGTGAGGCCGTGAGGAGTTGGTTCGGGCCTAACAACGCTGGTCGATAGACACGAATAGGATTCCATAGTTGATGTTATGCAACCAGACGATGTCAATAAGGTGTAGACTGGTTGAGTTTGCACCATCGATGGTATATCTATTGTTGTAGTTGTAGCTGTCTCGACACCAATGAAATATGAGCAGACAACATGGGTCATGGTTCCCATGCATGATGAGATGAATCATATGTGGTGTTGTGTGTTGTCGACATTGGATGGTGGAGAAATTTCCGTTGTGGTGGCTTGTATGAGAGCAATCTTATGTTCCTCATGTGGCATACTAAGGGTACTCACACTTTCCTGGATTTGAAAGCTGCGTTGAGTGCAGAGGTGCCTCAATGTTTCCATTAAGGGACACTTCTTTGTTTTGTGACTGTGACTTCTGAAAAATGGTGTGTTATCACTCATTAGTCCTAACATATTCATTGATAGGTTTTTACATGTCATTCACCTAGGTTCATGTTGTCTCATAGTCAATTTCTTGAAATTTAAAAAAAAAAAATTACATGTGTTGATGTCTACCCTAAGTCTAAACCCACCTCGAGCCTTGTCATATCAATCAAGTCTACCTCATATCATCTAGTCTTCATTCCCACACTTTTAAATCAGAAATATATTCCACCTGTCAATTTTACACAGTTTCGTAGCGAATTATATGGAAAATTAGGAGATTTAGCTACGGCACTGTCACGAAACTGCCTGACAGTTCCATAGCGAATATGTCAACAATTTAACTGTTTTCACTATGAAACTGGGTTTCTTCCTGCAGATATTGATAGAGTAGTGTGAGGTGTCAAATTTTGATGGATGAAGGCAAAGGTGAGGTCATGTGAGTTAGTTATCATAATTCCCAAACATGCAAGGTCGTGTCTTTTGTAAGCATTGCCTCTTATGGTAACATGTGTCATATTTTCTCCTTGAATTGTAAAAATACCTTTTTAAACCTTGCCCCCAAGCTGCTCTTTGTCATTCATCGTCCATCCTTGCATGTAAGGCATCTCAGTGTCACTATTTGAGAGCTAGTTCACCATGCAAAGCATGTTGTTGTTCAATTTTTATTCTGCAGGTGTCATAAGCAAGGAGGCAACGAGAAGAATAAAGGATCAATGGCATCAAAGAGGAAAGCAAACAAAGGTGGTTATTGTGTAAGGTATGGACCTATGGATTTGAAGTTTTTAAATGAAGATCCCAGCGCTATTAAGGCTTTCAAGAAGGTAGGTTGCCTACAGTTTTGTCAAAAACTGCAAGGTTTCCATGTCCAGGTATCCAAAGACTTTGCAGTAAATTTTACATGTACATCATCAAAATTTGGAGTTTTGAATCTCATAGTGTCATCAAATTTCATCTCCCAAGCTACAGAAATACCCAGAGGTGGTGAAGAATGGTTCAAAGGCACAAATTTCAAAATGCAAAGATGTGACTAATTTCTAAAACAAGAGCACAAGAGTTGACATGACAAATGGCATCCCTAGGGGTTATATGAAAGAAAATTATGCAAAATTGTTGTTGGTGGTCCAAAAATACTTCACCTGCGAAGGGAGATTCCACATGGCTTATTCTTATCATTTTAGACTCCTTATGCATTTTGTTGGTAAGCAGCCACTTGACCTACCCTTCTTATTATACAGAATTTTGTGAAAGATGTCAGATAAAGGCCAGGTCAAGGCAGAGGGTAATGAAACATCAATCTTTCACCATGATTTGATTAAATTGTTGTATTGGAAGAATTGAAAAGGCTAATTAGAGATTGGGCCTCTTCTATATTTATGAGTGGATATGAAGTAGATGAAATGACTCCAAATAAAGTTTCAAAACCAAAGACTACTCCATATCCAGCTGTAATAGAAGAGATTGATGAAGAAGGAGGACAACCTCCTGTAGAATCAATGGACATTGAAGTTGAACCTATGCAAGAGACAAATATGCCTCAGCCATCACCTGCAAGACAAAAACAGAGATTTAATAAACAAAGAAACATAAGGGTAACAAGAAGCCAAAAAATTTCCAAAGGAAACCTGGAAGACATCCTCTAGGCAATAGATATTGAATAACCACCAATTGTACAAGCAGAAGACATTGAAGGAGATAGAAGAAAATTGAAGAAAGGTGAATGTGTCAAGAAGTTTGCAGGAGAAGATGTTGGCTTCATTTTCCAGCTAAGGAAGCTAATGACCAAGTCACATATTGAAAAGGATTCCATGGAAAGAAAAGGAGAAGAAAAGGTCAGTGAAGGTAAGCAACAAGAGAATATCATAAATTTAACCCCAACAGCAGACGAAGTCTTTGTACATAGAAAAGGGAAAGAGCATGTTGAATAAAAAAACTAAAGTACAAATTCCTTAAGAACAATTAAGAGAGGCCAAGGAAGAGGTATTTGAAGTGAAGTTTGAATTAAAAGAATCCAAGGTGGACAGACAACTAATGGTTGATTTTGAGAAAGAGATGAAGGAGCAACTGGATAAGTATGACAAGACTTTGTCAAAGGCCAAAAACATGCTGAAGAGAAGCCTTCCCTTGAGGAGGGTGGTAAGAATCACAAGGAAAAGGAATTTTTTGTTACATTCTGAGAGGAAAAGACTCAAAGGATAGGTCAAATATTTGGAAGACCAAATGGACATGATTCAAGATGAATTGAAGAAAAGAGGATTGAAAATGAGATTGGTAGATGAACATGAAGTACAACCTGTTGTTATTGAAGATGAAGCACCCAAGGACTAAGAAGTTGATCCAAAGCATTTTTTTTTAAGTCTACAGCTTTCAGGTGACAAAATTTTTGGCTTAGAAGGTGAATTTTTGAAGAAAATTACCAAATCTGCAGTTTCAGCCATATTAGGCAGTTTCATAACAAGCTCCAGGCTTGAGGGCCGAAATTCACTATGAAATTTATGAAGAGTGTTTTTTATCTTTAAAATCAGTTTTATGAAGGTCCAAGGAGGGAGTTTTATGGTATTTAGATATTTTGACCTAACAAACACTTTTTGACTAGCAGAGGTGGTAGAAGAGAAGGTTAAAGGGCAGAAATGGGCATGCTACGAAACTGCCTAAAGATGCTCTGTTTTGCAGCGAGGTACTTTTAAAGAGTTTTTGAATGTTTGAAAGGCCTATGGAAGACCAACCAGCCACCTGGAGGCATCCAAACATACATTGGGTCATCCCAGCAGACATCCATTACTTGGCATGTGTCATTCATACAAATCAGCATGAAGACAAAGTTCTAGATAATGATAATCCTTTCCTAGAAAATAGGACAGTTGTTCCTAAATTCCCTAGGGTACATTCATGTCTTAGCCATGGAGAAATGCTACTCGAGCATCTCATCTCTATTTATGTAATTGTCCCACTATTAGATAAGTGGAGGAAATAAATGTAAGTAGAGTCATATTAGGAGAGTAAGTCTTAAATGGATAGGTGTCTTTTTATGTTCCAGAAAAGTAGTTTTTAGTTATGATTAGGTGTCAAAGTTATGGTTCGATAATCTATCCAGCTAGATAGATCCTATGTAAGCAAAAATGGTCTATTTATAGACACAAAATCGAATGAGAAAGGTTTGGAGACTGCTTTTGACACAACTACTATTGTAAATTTCTTCATATGAGTAATAGATAGATAGTGACTAATTCCTGCTTCACCTGAGATTATTGATATGTTTTCAATGATTTTATTTGTTTCTTTTATATCTTGCTTCCAGTAGTATTGATGTTTAATTGTTCAGAATTCATTTCATACATGCTTTGACTTCCTTTTAACATTGAGTTACTGATTATTCCCATGTGTTAATGTTGTTCTATCATTGAAACAGAAAAAGCCTCATTTTCCATAAGTAGAAATACTTGTCATTGAATTCCTTTTACTGATTCCATGAGCCCAATGGTAGTTGAATATTTCTCATTTTTCACCGGAAATCAAATACACTAAGACAATTATAGAGTTAGCCATATGTTTTAAGACCTAATTGAGTAAATCCTTTGATAAGTTGAGAGAGCCCTCTCAAGATGAAGAGGCTAATCCTCAATCAAAATTTGGTTTGAAATAATTACTCTAAATTGTCTAGTGGAGAATCCCGTCAATACCAATTTAGAGCTAACATTTTGCTACGTCTTCCGGGAGTCTGAAGACATATTTCCCAAAGTTTGTGCTCAAACAGTGAAGCTGAACTCTTGGAGGTAGTAGGATCTCAGAACTTTTTGAGGCTGCAAAAAATACCTTGGTGACTCCACTAGAAATTTTCATGCTCAAAGGTGGATTCGAGAAAAATATACACAAGGAGCAATCGAGATCCTAACCCACCTACCATTGTGGATAATCCAAAGAGGATTCTCAGAGGCATTGGAAGCAGCTCTTCAAAATCAGGTATTCCATCACATTCAAGAGCTTTGTCCTCTGAAATTATTCGAAGTCCTGAAGATAGGCAATTTGATGATAAAATTGAATAATTTTTGTTTAGGTCTAAGACTGAAAATGATTTGACTGATATAATTCTAGACCTGTAAATACTAGGCATTGACACATCATCCCTAGTATCTAAAGAAGAAAAAGAAGAATTCTGGAAAACAGTCACATCAGAGTTGTTGTTAGAGAGGGAGTCTTTTGAAAACTTAAAGGCATTGGATCCATTTGAGTTCCTATTTAAAACAAAATCGGGTATACCTTTACCTGATTGGAGTTCATTTATATCTAGACTACATATACCATCTACACCCCCTCCTAATGGCTCATATTTTCCTACTGTTTTTCTAAATAATCAGAAATCAATATCATCTGTTGTCCCTCCCCATACCACAATTCTTGTTATTATGGCTGGAATTGTTCCTCCTCCTCCTCCTGTTTGACCTGCAATATATGCTCCACTTGTCCTCCCTGTTTTTCTTCATGACCTCCCAGATGGATACTAAACTAGAATTAAAACCTTTGAGAGTGAAGAGGATATATCAACTGAGGAACATGTGGATCAAGTCAATGATTTCATTGATAGGGAGGAGGTAGACCATGAAGATGTAAAAATGAGATTATTTTCCAAGAGTTTCACTAGTGAAGTAAGAAAGTGGTTTAAAGCCCTAGCTCCAACAAGTTTGCAAAATTGGGACCAGCTAGAAGATAGATTTTTGACCAAGTGGGGGAGTAGGGTAAATCCAGTGCAAGCCCTGACTAAGCCTTAGATGAATCTTTCCAAGACTTCTCTCAGAGGTTTAACAAAGTCTATAACTCCATACCTGCTCATATTAAACCTCCTCCATGAGCTGCTCAATTACACTATGCAGAGGAATTTGATTATGAGTTTTCCATCCTACTTAGGGAGAGAGAGTCTGCTTCTCTAGCATAAATGCATAATGATGCAGTAAAGGTAGAATTTAACATGATAGCTGCAAAGAGGTCTAAGATGGGAAAATCCAAATTGAAAGAAGAAGAAAAACCTTCATCCTCAGATGCTAAATTTGACTCTATGTTGAAGACTATGGATAAACTCATGGATAGACTTGTTCTTGGAGCCACTCCCTTACCTCTTGCACAACATGATCCACAAATCAAATATCCACAATTTAGGAGGTGTCAAAATCAACAAAGACAAAGAGAAAACAAAAAGCAGCCTGACCCACAAGTGAGGCCTCCCTTTCAACAAATTTTTCTTGATGAAGAAGAAGCTCAGCCTGAGTTTCAAGAGGATACTATCCACTATCTATATGAAGATATTTATGGGATGTTTTTAACCAAGGAAGAGCATGATGAGTCTGGTCATGATTTAAAAAAAGATGAGTGACAATCCGATTACCTAAGGGGTTATCAACATGTTATATTTGAAATGAAAAAGTAGTACAATCTAAGAAACAAAAATTCTCCCATCACCACAAATAAAAATCAACCAAAAAAGGATGTTCCTAAAGAAGTTGAGCCAAAGAAGGACCCACCACCTCCACCTCCTGCCAAAGAAGTTTAAAAATCCACATCTACTTTCAGTCTAGAGAATGAAATCTCTAAAATTAAGATTCGTGTCCCCTTTGGAGAAATTATCAAGGTCAATGAGTACAGAAGAAAAATTGTCAAGATGTTGAATTCTCAACCAGGACCTTCAGATATCCTTAATCTACAAGAAGACCATCCTACCATTTTCCTAGGACCAAGGGTGGAAGATGAGCAGAATGAAGAATTCCCTCCTTTTTATGTCAGCCTTAATATCCATGATATGACTTTGCACAATGCCATGTTGGATACAGGGGCTTCCCATAACCTTATGCCTAAGGTGATTATGGAGAGGATGGGTTTGGAGATCACTAGGCCTTCTAAAGACTCTGTTTTCTTTTGACTCCAAGAGAGTTCAATGTATAGGTCTGATTAAATATGTTGTGTTTGAATTGTCACAAGTGCCTACTAAGACAATCGTAATGGACATAGTGGTAGCTAACATCACTCCCAAGTTTGGCATGCTCTTATCCAGATCTTGGGCAGCGAAAATCAAAGGTACCATGCAGATGGATATGATATGTGCCACCATTATTGTTTTTTGTGAGCAGAGAAGATTGTATAGGGAGATTAGGATGGCCTACATGGTCAGAAGCAAAGATAAGCCCCAAAATTTTCCAATTTATGCTATTGATAGGATCATCAATTTTATTTAATGAGCTAACTGATGTTCAGTAGAAATTGAAGGGAAAAGAAAAAATAAGCAAGCTGAAAATCAAGAAGGTGTTGAAGAAAAAGCAAAGGGTTGGTGGCTTTTGCACTTTGATGGATCTACTGGAAGAGAGGGGGCTAGAGCAAGCATATGGATCACTACTCCTAATGATGAAAGTAAGTTTTATTGTTTTAAAGTTAACTTTGACTGCACCAACAATATGGCAGAATTTGAATCTTTGTTTTTGGGTTTAGAAAATTTGAAGAAATTAGGTGCCAAGAAGATATCGGTGTGTTGTGATTCAGAGTTAGTAATCAAACAAGTTGAGGGATCGTATCAAACTAAGGATGTAAGGATGAGGGCTTACAGAAATTTGATTATGGAAATGCTTGAAAATTTTCAAGAATATGCATTCATTGTGAAAAATAGAGACCAACATTCAGTGGTTGATTCTTTAGCTGTCTCTGCAAGTTTGTTTGTCATCCCTACACATTCTACTGAGAAGTTTGAAGTTTAAGTCTGGAATAGGCCTGCAATTCCTGATAATATCATTCATTGGCAAGTGTTTGAAGATGACCAGCAAGTCTAAAATTTCCTAGAGTTAAAGGAGGAGTTTGAAAACATACAAGTGGATCAGAAAAATATGTTTGCTAAAACCAAGGTCAATTCTGAAGTCTTGCAGCTGAAAAACAATTGTATAACAAAGGGACTTATTCCACTTGAAATTTTTTTTGATCAAAATGATGTTTTTAAATCTCCTATAATGCAAGCTGATGATGAGGAGGTAGAAACTTGCAATCTTGGTACAGCAGCATCGCCTAAAATGGTAAAACTTCCCAAGTTTATTTCTATGGAGATCAAGCAAAAGTATGTTGAGATGATGAAGAAATACAATGATGTTTTTTCATGGAGATATGTTGATTTGAAAAGGTATGATCCTAGTAGTATACTGCATACTATTCTTATAAAAAATAATGAGAAACCTTTCAAACAGAAATTGAGAAGGATTAATCCATTGCTCATGCCTCTGATTTAGAAAGAGATTAAGAAACTTTTTGATGCAAAGATCATTGTTCCTATAATATTTTCGAAATGGCTTGCTAATCTGGTACTGGTCAGGAAGAAGAGTCGTGAGATCAAAATCTATATTGATTTTAGAAATCTAAACAAGGCTTCCCTGAATGACAACTACCCTCTTCCCAAGATGGATCATATTTTTCAGAATATTGTTGGCTCTCAAAGGATGTCCATGCTGGATGGATTTTCAAGTTATAATCAGATATTGGTACATCTGGAAGATCAGGATAAGACTAATTTTACCATGCCATGGGGGAAATTCATGTACGCCAAGATGCCTTTTGGTTTGATGAATGCAGGAGCGACTTTTCAAAGAGCACTGGACATTGCTTTTGCTGAGGAGAAAGACAAATCAGTTGTGGTCTACTTGGATGACATAACTGTGTTTTCAAGAAAGGAGGACGATCACTTGAAACATTTGGAGAAAGTTCTGTAGAAATGCAGAAGATTTGGTATCTCTCTTAATCCCACTAAAAATATTTTGCTCTAACTTCTGTAAAATTTCTTGGAAATATCATATCAAAACATGGGATAAAGATTGATCCTAATAGATTTAATGCAATTCAGAAGATATACCTGCCAAGGAACAAGAAGGAAATTCAATCCTTTCTTGGAAAATTAAACTTTGTTAGAAGGTTCATCCCGACCTTTGTTGAAATTGTCAAAGATATTACCAAGATGTTAAAGAAGGGAGTTGATATTAAGTGGATTTTTGAATATAAGCAATCATTTGAACAGATAAATAAATCCCTCACTAAAGCCATAGTGCTTATTAGTCCATATTTCTCAAGTGAATTTATGGTTTTCACATTTTCCTCTGAAAATACCATTGCTGGAGTTTTATTGCATAAATGACAGCAAGGTACTGAACAACCTATCTCATTTTTTAGCAAAAATCTTGCCAACTCTGAGTTGAAGTATAATATTTTGGAAAAACGGGCATATGCTTTGGTTAAAGCTCATAAAGACTTCAGAATTTATATTTTACACTCTCATGTCATTACATTTGTACCTAACACTGTGGTTAAAGATATTTTGAAACAAGCTGATCCTAATGGAAAAAGAGGGAAATGGATAGCTACTTTGTTGGAGTATGACATAGAAATCAAGCCTACAAAGTTGGTGAAAGGACAAGGGTTATCAAAACTAATCGCAGGATCCAACTTTGAATGTCTTGACATGAAATTCATTGCAGAAATTTCAGAGTTGTCAGAAGAAGAGGAAGACTTGGTACCTATTGAAGAGAAATTCATTTTATCTTAATGGTGTAGAGATATAATATTTGTCTTACATCATCACAAATCTCCTCCAGAGTTGACCAAATACAAAGCAATATTTTTAAAGATGAATTCATTAAGATATTGCATTGAGTAAGAATTTGTATTGGAAAGATACTGGTGGGATCCTTTTGAATTGTGTATTGGAAGATGAAGCTGAAAATGTCATTGAAGAGATTCATAAGGAAGATTGTGGAGGAAACCATTACTGGAAAGCCACAGCCAACAAAATACTTAGAGCATGATACTATTGGCCTACAATGTTCAAGGATGTTTTCAAGAATATCGTTGCATGCCATGAAGGCCAAATTTTTTATGGTAAGAAAAAATTGATTCCTTTACCTTTGATGCCAATATATGTTGAGGTACCTTTCCAACAATGGGGGTTGGATTTCATTGGTGAAATACACCCAGCATCTTCAGGGAAACATTGCTGGATTTTGACAGCCACAGATTATTTCACTAAATGGATCGAAGCAATCCCAACAAGGCAGGCCACTGATTCAGTCATCATTTAGTTCTTGGAGAACAGTATTTTGTACAGGTTTGGTTGTCTTATGAAGATTATTACTAATAATGCACAAGCTTATAAATCCCAAAAATGAATTAGATTTTGTAATCAATATCATATAACACTTGGACATTCAACGGCCTATGACCCCTAAGGTAATGGCCTTGCAGAGTCATCTAATAAAAGTATAGTGAGGATTATCGAAAAGGTGTTGTAAGAAAACAAGATATCATGGCATCTTAAATTGAATATGCTCTTTGGGCTAATAGGGTCTGTACAAAGCGATCCATTGGTACATCCCCTATGAATTAGTGTATGGAGCTAAAGCTATTTTCCCCCTTCTTTGGGAGTTCTGGTAATAAAGCTTCTGCAAGGACTTGAAGAGGAGCCAAACGTTATTCATAGAAAGATAAACTAGCTCATAGCTCTGCAAGAAAAAAGAGAGGAGGTATACAACAACCATCAAAATTCACAAAACGGAGTGAAGAAATCATTTGACGGAAAATTTAAAGAGGAGAATTTCCAGCTTCAAGATGTAGTTTTGAAATGGGAAGCCAGAATTGAAGAAAAGGGGAAGCAAGGAAATTTTGCAAACATCTGGAAGGGACCATTTATGGTAGCTGCATATCATTGCAACAATACTTATCTTCTTCAGTAAATGGATGGATAGTTGTGTGCTGGAGGACCTATCAATGGCAGGTTTCTGAAACACTACTCCTAAATTTTTACTGAATATTCACTCCATTGTATATATTTCATTTTTTGTTATAATTTTTTGCTAATAAAGACATGCTAATCATCAATATTGAGCCTGAGGAGAAGGCCATAAGAGTTTGAAGAATGCTTTTTGAATTTTAGAAGTTTTGTTTTCAACAAATATGGCACTGGAACTACATGTTCTTTGATGTACCACAGGGGCACACCATCCCCAGTGAGCCACTGTTATTAGTCAATAGTCCTAACATTTTCATTAATAGGGTTTTACATGTCATTCACCTAGGTTCATGTTGTCTCATAATCAGTTTCATGAAGAAGAAAAAAATACATGACATTATACCCTAATTCTAAACCCACCTTGAGCCCTATCATATCAATCAAGTCTACCTCATATCATTTAGTCTTCATTCCCATGCTTTTAAATTGGAAAGATATTCCACTTGACAATTTTACACAGTTTCATAGAAAATTATATGGAAAATCTACAAATTTCTCTACGAAACTTCCTAACAGTTTCGTAGCAAATATGTCAGCAGTTTAACTGTTTTCACTACGAAATTGGGTTTTTTCCTGCAGATATTGACAGAGCGGTGTGAGGTGTCAAATTTTGATGGATGAAGACAAAGGTGAGGTCATGCGAGTTAGTTATCATAATTCCCAAACATGCAAGGTCGTGTCTTTTGTAATGATTGCCTCTTATGGTCACATGGGTCATATTTTCCCCTCAAATTGTCAAATTACCTTTTTAAACCTTGTCCCCAAGTTGCTCTTTTTCATTCATCATCCATTATTGCATGTAAATCATCTCAGTGTCATTTTTCGAGAGTTGGTTCACCATGCAAAGCAGGTTGTTGTTCAATTTTGATTATGCATGAATCATAAGCAAGGAGGTAGCGAGAAGTATAAAGGATCAATGGCATCGAAGAGAAAATCAAACAAGGGTGTTTATTACGTAAGGTATGAACATATGGATTTGAAGTTGTTAAATGAATATCCCAATGATATGAAGGCTTTTAGGAAGGTAGGTTGCCTACAGTTTTGTCAAAAACTGCAAGGTTTCCATGTCCAGGTATCCAAAGACTTTGCAGCAAATTTTAGAGTAACAACATCAAAATTTGGAGTTTTGAATCTCACAGTGTCACCAGATGTCATCTTCCAAGCTACAGAAATACCCAGACGTGGTGAAGAATGGTTCAAAGGCATGAAATTCAGAATGAAAAGTTGTAAAGAATTTCTTAAACAAGAGCACAAAGGAGTCAACATGACAAATGGCATCCCCAAGGGTTATATGAAAGAAAATTATGCAAAATTGTTGTTGGTGGTCCAAAAATACTTCACCTGCAAAGGGAGATTCCACATGGTTTATTCTTATCATTTTAGACTCCTTTTGCATTTTTTTGGTAAGAAACCACTTGAACTACCCTTAATTTTATACAGAAGTTTGGGAAAGATGTCAGATAAAGTCCAGGTAAAGGCAGAGGGTAATGAAACATCAATCTTTCACCATGGTCTAATCAAATTGTTAGTACTGGAAGAATTGAAAAGGCTAAATAAAGATTGGGCCTATTTTCCTTTTATGAGTGGATATGAAGTAGATGCAGTGACTCCAAAGAAATTTTCAAAACCAAAGACTACTCCATCTTCAGCTGTAATAGAAGAGATTGATGAAGAAGGAGGAAAAAATCCTATAGAACCAATGGACATTGAAGTTGAACTTGTGCAAGAAACAAATATCCCTCGGCCATCACCTGCAAGACAAAAACAGAGAGTTAATAAATAAAGCAGCGGAAGGGTAACAAGAAGCCAAACATTTTCCAAAGGAAACCTGGAGGACATCCTCCAGGCAATAGATATTGAAGAATCACCAATTGTACAGGCAAAAGACATTGAAGGAGATAGAAGAAAATTGAAGAAAGGTAAGTCTATCAAGAAGTTGGATTTTGCAGGAGAAGATGATGGCTTCATTTTCCAGACAAGGAAGCCAATGACCAGGTCATAGATTGCAAAGGATTCCATGGAAAGCAAAGGAGAAGAAAAGGTCAGTGAAGGTAAGTAGCCATATAATATCATAGATTTATCCCCGACAACAGAAGAAGTCTTTGTACAGAGAAAAGGGAAAGAGCATGTTGAAGAAAATAATGAAGTACAAATTCTGCAAGAACAATTAAGAGAGGCCAGGGAAGAGGTAGTTGAAGTGAAGCTGGAATTAAAAGAATCCAAGGGGGATAGACAACTAATGGCTGATTTTGAGAAAGAGATGAAGGAGCAGCTGGATAAGTATGACAAGACTTTGTCAAAGGCCCAAAAGATGATGAAGAGAAGCCTTCCCTTGAGGAGGGTGGTAAAAATCACAAGGAAAAGGAATTTGTGGTTACAATATGAGATGAAAAGACTCAAAGGACAGATCAAAGAGTTGGAAGACCAAATGGACATGATTCAAGATGAACTGAAGAAAAGAGGATTGAAAATGAGATTGGTAGATGAACCTGAAGTAAAGCCTATTGTTAATGAAGATGAAGCACCCAAGGACTAAGAAGTTGATCCAAAGCATTTTTGTTAAAGGTTACAGCTTGCAGGTGACACAAATTTTGGCTTAGAAGGTGAATTTTTGAATAAAATTTCCAAATTTGTAGTTTCAGCCATATCAGGCAGTTTCGTAGCGAGTTTCAGGCTTGAGGGCCGAAATTTGCTACGAAATTTCTGAAGAGTGTTTTTTATCTTTAAAATTAGTTTTATGAAGGTCCAAGGAGATATTTCGATGGTATTTACCTATTTTTACCTAAAAAACACTTTTTGAATAGCAGAGGAGGCAGAAGAGAAGGTTAAAGGGCAAAAATGGGCACGCTACGAAATTTCGCTACGAAACTGCCTAAAGATGATTTATTTTGCAGTGAGGTACTTTTAAAGAGTTTTTGAAGGTTTGAAAGGCATATGGAAGACCAACCAGCCACATGGAGCCATCTAAACAAACATTGGGCCATCCCAGTAGACATCCATTACTTGGCATGTGTCTCATTCATACAAATCAGCATGAAGACAAAGTTCTAGATAATGATAATCCTTTCCTAGAAAATAGGACAGTTGTTCCTAAATTCTTGGGGTACATTCATGTCTTGGTCATGGATAAATGCTACTCTAGCATATCATCTATATTTATGTAATTGTCCCACTATTAGAGAAGTGGAGGAAATAAATGTAAGTAGAGTCTGATTAGGAGTGTAAGTCTTAAATGGATAGGTTTCATTTTATGTTCTAGAAAAGTAGTTTTTAGTTATGATTAGGTGTCAAAGTCATGGTTCAATGATCTATCCAGCTGGGCAGATCCTATTTAAGCAAAAAGGTTCTATTTATAGACACAAAATCGAATGAGAAAGGGTTGGAGAATGCTTTTGACATAGCTACTATCGTAAATTTCTTCATATCAGTAATAGATAGACATTGACTATTTCCTGCTTCACCTGAGATTCTTGATTGTTTTCAATGAGTTTATGTGTTTCTTTTATATCTTGCTTCCAGTAGTATTTGTTAGTCATCATTATTTTTCACTATCTTTATATGACTATAGATTGGTTCTATATTTCTAAAAACAACCTTCTTTGAATATTGTGAGTTTCAGAAATATCACTTCCTTCATTATCCTTATAGAAACTTTTTCACTGTTCTATCAATTTCCCATTTCATGGTCACCCTGTTGCTCCTACAAACTCCTCATAAGCTTATATCTCTCATTTTTACCCTCATTCCCTGCCTATAACCTCATTGGCCTATTTTTCCCCTGTCCATAAACTCCACTTTCCCTCTAGGTTTTCCTATAGCCTACTCATTCCCATGTTCCCCAGGTTCCTCAAGCATTGATGGTATCAAAACTATCTCTGTAGGCTCTTTAGATAAATCAAGTACATTTGATTTTGGATCTTCAATATAGCACTTTTGACAATACTCTGTTTTTCACTTAAAAACCTCCAAGTCAAATCCTAGTCAAAATTAGGTCAAAGGACCCTCCCACTAGGTCATTAGGGTTTCACATATTGTAAGGTCATCATTGGATGTTTCAGGTACTGCTTTTCCTTTGCTAGATTCTGGCTTAGATGTAATAGAATGTCAAGACATAGTTATTTAAGAAACACCTAAAAGATTTCCAAAGAAGACTATCCCTTCACTTTAGAGTCTGCACATGAGGAAAATGTACAAACTTTGGCACTTCTGTAGGAGTGTTGAAAGGTCTTTCAGCAGAAATTACTGATAAGGTAGGTGGTAAATGAAAACAACTTACAACAAAGGAGAGAAGAAACACTTGGTCTTGTAGGTAACTAGGGTTATGAACTTGATGGTCCAGTTGAGTGCCAAAAACAGTGATCACTTGCATAAATGACATAGAGGAAGCACACAAAGCCAAACATGAAGAAAGTATATCAGACACTATTGATGAGATTTGGAAAAGGTGACGTGAACTGCACATAAGTGAATGAACTTGAAAGGGCTATAGAGAACTTAGAAGACAACACTGATGATTGATGTAAAGCACTCCAGACAACTAGGGTTTTTGGAAAGTGGCCAGAGAAGGTGAAACATGAGTTGAACTCCATGGTGGAAGAAAAAGAGTATTTTGAAGATGCCACTATGTGATCAGACCCCAAACTTGTCAAAAATGAGCTTGTCATGCCTAAATGAGAAAAATATGAGTTGAGCCAAGGTGGGAACAAAAGAGGTTTTTGAAGATGCTGCTATATGACCAAATCCTAAAGTTTTCAAAATCAACCTGACATGCCTAAATGAACAAAAGAAAATCCACCTCAATGTTTTTAGTCACCTGCAAAGCAAAAGTGTTAAATGACATCAGTAAGAAAAGGAAAAAGGCTTTTAAACTTTAGAAAGTGGGTTTTAAAAATATTAAATCAAAACTTCACTTGGCTATAAAATCCCATCAAACACTTCAAGGGGGTCATTTTTGCCTTCAAGAGATCAAAAGCATTCAAGGAGAGGAAAATTTGTGAGTTTTCAAGCCAAACTTGGGCAAATTTTCCTGGTGTTGCGCACTCATCTTGGCGCTACGTGGCTGGGATCGAGCGTTGTGCCCTTGGCAAATTTCCCCCACAAATTTTACACTGGCACTGCGTGCTTGGAAGTGAGTGTTGTGCCCTTGGAAGAGCGTTTTGCTCTTGCCCGACAGACTCAATGAAGTTTTCCATTGGTGCTGCACGCTTAGGACTAGTGCTACACCCTCAGCCTTGGCATTGCGCCCTTAGCACTAGCATTGCATGCTTGGATAGGGGGGGTTTCTAAAAACTAAAACCACTCAAATCACTCCAAATGGCTTCCAAACTCTTGTTGAAGGTCCTCCAAACATATTGAGGGGTAAGTACAGGTCATCAACCCATCTCCAAGCATTTTTTTCATCATTTAATTGAAAGAAGTGAAACCCTAAGAGGAAACCCTAAGGCTTAAACTTGAAATCATTGTTTACCATTACTTCATCTGCCTGTAAATAAAATCAGTGATAGATTGAGGAATTACACTGCTTGGAGGTTTTTCTTCATCTAAGCTTGTCCCTACATCCATTTCCTTCATAACACTCTATCCCCTCACTTGCAAAGCTTCCCTTTCATCACCATCCCTTCATCTCATTTCCATTTACACTCCAGGGTTTTATAAAGGCAGAAGTTACAATGTTAGAGGATAGTGGCAGTGACGTGGAGGCCCAAATTCCAAGGAGGCATGATCAAAAAGGAGAAAATATCAATAGATTTTAACCCCTTAGTATAAGAGAGCTCATGTCATCCCCCCTTACTATTTCATGTTTCAAGCGTGTAGGATGCTTTGATTTTTGTGAGAAGGTGCAGTAGGTGCAAAACCACCCTGAGCTAACTAGACTCTTTATCATTAACTTGCATGACAAATAAGTTAACCTCGTAGGGGTCACCTTTGAGTTATCTACATATGTTATTTCCAATGTCGTAGGCATACCAAGTGTAGGGGAGAAATGGTTCAAGCAAGCTAATCTTGACATGAGTTACTTTGAACCCTACCTTAAGCCCAGATATAAAGACCACAACAAATCCATATTTCCTTTCTCTCACCTGCTTGACAGATATGCACCTATGATGAAGATTATAATGAAATATTTTACTTGTGAAGGAAGGTTCTCCCGCCTTTACTCCTACCACATCAAGCTACTTATGCATTTTACTAGAGTGAGGATGTTGCACATGCCCTATTACCTCTACAGAAGCATTGATAAAATTTCCTATATTGTACAAAAGAGAGACTATCCTCAGCAGATGCAAATCCTTTTCCATCATTCTCTGATCAAGAGGTTGTTATGCACCAACTACAGCAGAAAGGCATTCCATGGTAGACCTTCATTTCCCATGAGGTGTTCACTACTCCACAAGGCCATTATCAACAAAATGTCCCTTCATCATCTCATCCTCCCACATACATTCCACCATCACATCCCAATGTTCCTACATCTTCACTCACTCACATTCCTTCACCCCATGATGATCCTCCTTCATCACCCTTTCACAATCCTTCACCCTCATCTCATGATGACCAAGCATCAAGCAGTGATGGAAACATTAAGACAGATGGCACTAAGATGAGTAACATTGAGCCACTTTCTTTGACCTACCGGGGAAATAGGCATGTGTTTGCTACCCTTAAGAGGCAAGGGGCCATGCCTTCTACATCAACGAAACAACTTGACAAAGGTAAGGAAAAGGTCATTGTTGAAGAGGAGGAAGACAAGCATGAAACTGAACAAGAGTTTCAAATTATTCACCTTGACAGTGAGAATGAGGATGAGGAGAGGATCAAAAAAATGTTACTCAAGAGCAAGGATGCCTAGATTAGAGAGCTACAAACCAATCTTGGTAGGGCAAAAAATGTGATCAACTTCCTTGAAGTTGAAAACCAGCAGTTAGAGACAGAGAAAGCCATCTGTGAGGTCAAAGCTATCAGAACTCGAAAAGAGGCTAGAAAAGCCAAGGCTAAGCTAGATGAGGCCTTGGGTACTTTTTATGACAATGAAGATGAAGAAGAACAGCTTCCTAGGAAGAGGCCAAGGACAATTGTGTTGAGGAAGGCCTTAGCCCAGGAGAGAGAGCAAGAGACAACATTGGCAGAGCAGCCCACTCCAAGTGAGTTGCTTGCCATGGAGATCAGCTATGACAGAGAATCTTGGCTAGAAAGAGCCAATATACACCTAGAGGATCATCTTGAGAAGGCACAAAGAAATATTGACCTCCAGAAGAAGATGGCAAGGCATTATGCCTTAAGAAACAAGATTGTAAGGGAAAAACTCAAAAGAGCCCTTGCAAAGAGTCAAGCCCTAAAGGAGGAAAAGGAGAAGGAGAAACTTGAAATCCTTGCTGATGTATCCCTCCAGGAATCCCAACCATGATTAACAAGGTAAAATCCAAATTTTGGCACTTGGTGCAAGTTTTTGAAATTTTGACTGTTTGGCTAGAAGAAAAAAGGGCCAAACGCACAGCGCCACTGGTGATGCGCTCTTTTTTGGGCCACTCAATTGAGAAAATGTTTACATTTTCATGTTTCTCATGCCTAGCACATCATCCACAGAAAATTTCAACTCATTTAGAGCAAAACTGGTCCTCCAAAAGTGCCAAAAACCACCTAAAAATCACCTTTCCGCCCTATTTTCAGCACTAGCACTGCGCCCTGAGAAGTCTTGGGAGAATGGGTTTTTGAGCAGACCAATTGACACCAATATAGAAAATAAAGGCATATTTTGAAATTAGACAGGACAGGCTTTCCAATGAGCTATCATAGAGCTCATTTGGACACCGGGAAGGCTTCCAAAACTCAGCTACAACTCAAGCTATTTTTCCAGTTTTGGCGTTGCACCCTTGCCAAAAAGTCAACAAAAGACACTTGGAGATATTATGAAAGTTATTGAGAGGCCTTAAAGGTCAAATGATTCCCAAATTAGCTGAGAGGTTAGCTTAGAAGTTATTTTTGCATTTATGAGTTTGGGATATTTGTGCCTTGGGCCTTGCATGGTCTCATAGGAAAAAATGACTTAAATGTGTAATTAATGACATTTTGGAACCCTAGCTAGGGTTTTTCTCCTCATTTGCAAGTTAAATACTGCATGAAGGCCTCATGTTTATAGTTGGTTGTTTATTGAGATGAATACATAGACTTGGAGTTGTGTGATTGTTTTTGGACTAAGCATCAATGGAGCAACCACCTTCATAGGATTCATGAACTTGGTTAATGGTGATGTTGCTCTAATCTAGTTATTGTTTCCTTATGTTCTCATATTGTTCCATATTTTCTCTTGCATTAGAACAGAAATTTTAGGCTGAGATATGTTGTTAAAGGCACCTTAGGTCTATCTGCTTCTATTGCTTAAATGTTTTCCTCTGCTAGGTCTGATTGAAGAATTATTCATTACTCTTTAATTCCACTTAGCTTGTTTGTCTTCAAAATGATTAAATAGAGTCAAGCCAAAGAAGTTTATGGTATGCCCTGTCCTTTGGTGTAACTTGAATCATTGTTTTCTAGGATTTTATTTGAATTTTGCTTATTAGGGTTTAGGCTAAAGAAGTTTATGGTATGCCCTATCCTTTAATCTATATTGAAATGGTTACTTTGAAGGTATTTAAAGTTTGATTAAGGAATTTAGGATTTTCCTGCTCTTTAATCATTACTTATGTGTTATCTTGAATTTTTTCTTTCTCTGAAGGTAGATAGCTAGAGAACTTAGGAGTTCCCTGCTCTCTACGATTTGTTGGATAGTTGTTTTAAAGTTTACTTGATAGAGCTAGGTCAAAGAATTTTATGGTGCGCCCTATCCTTTGATTCTTTCTTGATGCATAGTACTCTTATAGACTCTTCTTGTTATAGTTTATGTTAAAGGATTCTTAACTGCCCTTTAAACCTACTACATTCACAACTTAATGTTCATTTCACACTCACTAAACCTGTTTAGATCCATTTGGCTTTGTTAACTTGCCCTATGAAACACCCTTGACCTATTGTTGTACTTTTGAAGACCTTTTGCAGACTCCATAGCCCAATGGTTTAAGTTTCTCTTACTCTATCTGTTCTTCTTGACAACCAACCCAACCAAACAAAACAAAACAAACAAACCCTATCAATTTAACTAGCCTAAAATCAGCATCCTAAAACAAACAAGTTACATATTTTACACAAATATAGAGAGAGCCCTCTCTGAGTTCAGGAAGGCTAGGTCCTAGGACTCCAAAGTTGGTTTGATGTTACCCTTGTACATTTGGTCTTGCCAATTTAACAAAATACAGGGACTGAACATAATGGCGACTCCGCTGGGGACTCTGAGTAAGTAATAGCCCGTACTCCTTAAGAACTCACAAATCCCCTGTCAAAATTAGATAAATCAAGTGTTAGCCAAGAATGATATCTGGTTGACTCACCATACTAACAAAATGGTGACCATACTGGAGAACATGAATTGAAAAGCTTAGTGTTACATAAAGAACTCAGAAAACCCAAAAACATCTTTAGATTGGTATTTAGTTGTTGATGGTGGACAACAAAACAGTAAGCATCATCCACCTGGTGACTCCGTTGGTCTTCAGTAGCCCTTTTGACCCCACTATTTCTCACAGACTCTCCTGGGAATGTATCAATCAGTCATAACAGTGTAAAGCCCAGTTACATATTGTGTGAACTTAGTACCCTTACAGATAGGTCTGTTTTCAAAACTCTCATAAAATTTCAGCGTTTCTGTGTTGTGGGTCTGAAATATGGCTTCACAAAAAATCAGCACCAGATCTCACCCTGACCCAAACGCTCCTACCATAGTTGATGACCCAGAAAGAATATTATGGAAAACTTCTAGGACTGAAGATTCAACTATTGTTAGACCAATTCATAAAGCAAGTTCTATCCCTGAAAATCTCACATCCTTGCAAGATACCCAATTTGACTTACACCATAGGAGAAACCTATTCAGAACTAAATCTCAAAGTGGGATAGACCAAACAAGCCTTGAGCCTACCAACATACGGCAGAGTCCTAGTAGAGAAGCCTCTCCTTCCACTCCTCCTGATTTTAAACTTCTCCAACACTTTGGCTCCTTTCATGCAAAATCTGCTCAAAATCAGCTAGCTGGTCCAAGTACATATGCCACACCCACTCATACATCCACTTTGCAAACCACTCCATTTCATCCTCCACCTCCTCTCATAAACCCCCCTCTTATAAACCCTCCTTGACTTCCTTTACCTCAAATCATGGCAGCATGGTTTGCCCCATTGGTACTACCCCAACCTTTACTACCTATGCCACAAGACTACCAATCCTAAATCCCTCACTTTAATGGAACTGATCCTAAAACTGCCCAACAACATGTAGACAAGATGAATGATGCTTTGACTACCAAGAAATAGAAGAGGAGACCATAAAAATGAGAATGTTTGCCCAAATTTTAGGGGTGGAAGCAAAGAAATGGTTCAGAAACTTAACTCCTAATAGCATGCATGATCTCCCTTCCCTTTATCAAGCATTCATAAACAAGTGGGAGCCTAAGAATAATCCTCTTCAAATCCTATCAGAGTATGATAACCTTAAGAGAAATGTCGAAGAGAGTGTCCAAGACTACTGCACTAGGTTCAATAGTGTTTACAATGCACTCCCTCCTCACATGAAACCCCCACAAGGCCTAGCCTTAGTAAAGTTTCCAGATGGGTTTGATCCTGACATGGCTTACCAATTAACAGAAAGATATCCCCTCATCTTAGAAGACATGAAAAGGCGAGATGTAAGTGTAGAAGCCAATATAATTGCTAAAAGGGATAGGATGAGAGCAAAAAAAAGGGTTACATACAAAGAGGAACCTGTGGCCTCCACATCTAATGCTAAAATTGACAATCTAGTTAGGGTAATGGAAAGGATGATGGAGAAAATCAATTTGAATGAAATAGCATCTCCTAGGGAAAACCAAGCAAATCCACAAAACAGAAATAGAAATCAAAACTTTAGAAGAGATCCTCCTCAAATCAGACAAAGAGAAAATGACCAACAAATCAGGCCTCCTTTCCAAGAAAACTATGTAGATGAAAAAGAAAGAGAAACTGAAGAACCGGAAGAAAACCATGTGAATGTAATAGGCTCTGATAGTGAGGATGTTGTTTTTCTTACAGAAGAATAACAAGGTCTATTTTCCTCAAACCAAAATGAAAGAACATATGAGGATTATGAAGAGTACAAATTAGGATTTGAAAATTCTATCATGGAGGTTCATAGGCAGTATGACCTCCGAAATAGGAAAACTTGAGACACCCCTAGGAGGAACAAACCAGAAATTTCTGCTAATAAAACCACTGAAAACACTCCTAAGAGGACAACAGAAAACACCAACACAATGGCTAAGAATCCTTATCAAAGCAAAAACAAAATTAGCCAACATAATGGTGACCAAAGCTGCCTTGGTACATCAACTAGTGGCCCTGAAAAAACTGCCTTAACTAACATTCCAAATAAAACTCAGCAAGATAAAGTTGCTGAAAAGACCATGTATGATAAAACGGATTTAAATATTCCAAGAACACAAACACCATTCAGTATTGAGGGAGAAATTACCAAAATCAAAATATCCATACCCCTTACTGATCTAGTGACTCGGGATGTATATAGATCTCAAGTTTTGAAAGATTTGAACATAGGAAATGATACTGATACTCTAAATCTAACTAATGACAAGCCAGAGTTATTGTTTGGACTAGAGGTAGAAGGAAAGTTCCAAGAGGGAGTTGTGCCTCCATTCTATGTTAGTTTGAACATTCATGAAAAAATCTTACACAATGCTATGCTAGACTCTGGTACTTACACAACCTCATGCCAAAGGTAGTGATGGAGAGATTAGGCCTCGAAATAACCAAACCATACAAAGACTTATACTCTTTTTATTCAAGTAGATTTAAATTTCTGGGTTTAATCAAAGATTTGTGTGTCAATCTGGCACAAATACCAGCTAAGAGCCCAGTCATGGACATTGTAGTGGCTGACATTACCCTGAATTATGGCATGGTTTTATCTAGATCATGGGGAGCCAAACTCCAAGGAAACCTCCAAATGGACATGACATATGCTACCATTCCAGTATTTAATCAAACAAGAATACTGTACAGATAATCTCACATGAAATACATGGTAAGTAGCCAAGATAAGCCAAACAACACCCCTCTATTCTATCCATTCAGACCTTGACTCATTTATCTTGTACAATGAAGATGACATTAATGAACAAGTAAATGAAAAAGAGGAAGAGTTAGGCCTATCATAACATTCAAACCAAACACAAAATGAAGAACATGATAGCCAAAACTCTAGCAACCATGAACAACAACATAATGGTGAATCTGAACTTGAAACACTTTGGAACATGAGCTTTGATGGCTCTTTTGGAAATGCTGGTTCAGGAGAAGGTTTTTTGATACACAACACCAATGAAGGTCACTCCCACAAAATGGATTTTCAATGTACAAAAAATATTGCAGAGTATGAAGCTCTTCTCCTAACATTACACTTGTTGAAAAACATAGGAGCTAAGAAGATTTATGTTCAAGGGGATTCTGAGCTAATCGTTAGGCAAATCAAAGGAGAATATTCAGCCAAGAATCCTAGGCTAAGAGAATATAGGAATGTTTCCTTAGACCTCCTGAAGACATTTGAGAAATATGAACTTACCTCTATCCCAAGAGCTCAAAACAGCCTTGCCAATGAACTAGCCTTTGCTTCCAGCACTTGCCAATTACCTCATGTAAATGAACAATACACGGTAAAAGTCAAATGTAAACCTACAGTACCTGATAACATAGATTATTGGCAAGTGTTTGAAGGGGAAAAACATATTGAATACTTCCTGCAATCCAAGAATGAATTTGAAATACCAAAACCAAGCTTAGATCATGAAGAAGATTTCTCTAATGAAGAACAAACACACAAAACAGAGCCATTTTCTACTGCTGATATAAATCTGCTAGAACACCTTCATGAGGCATAATTTTGTAGGGATCTGGATCAAAAAGACCTTGAGGTATTGCAATGCAACGATAACCTATTTCCAAGAGGTCTTGTCCCCTTAGAAGAACTATTTGATTTTAATGATGTTGCTAGGAAGCCTAAAATGGAATCCACCGAGACTGATGTAGAAGAATGCAACATAGGCAGTGAAGAGGAACCCAAAATGATAAAACTATCCAAAACTCTGCCACTTCACATAAAATAGAAATAAATTGAGTTGCTCAAATGATTTAAGGATGTGTTTTCATGGGGTTATGAGGACTTGAAGTCCTATGATACAAACATCATTCAGCATAAGATTCCTTTCAAGGAAAACCAGAAACCATTCAAGCAGAAATTGAAAAGGATAAACCCTGTCCTAGTGCCTTTAGTTGAGAAGAAAATAAAGAAAATGTATGATACTGGAATCATAGTCCCACTCAGATACTCATAATGGGTCTCAAACCTTGTGTCAGTGAGAAAGAAAACAGGGTAGATTAGGCTATGCATAGACTTTATAAATTTAAACAAAGCCTCCCTGAAAGACAACTACCCTTTACCTAAGATGCATCATATATTGCAAAGGGCGGTGTTAGTCACCTGTAAAATGTGATTATATCAAAAGGTGGCTAAATCTGTTTTGAGCCTTCAAGGAAAAAATTTCTATAACAAAAACTGTTGGCTCTTGAAGACTCTTGAAGGCCTCTTGTTTCTATCTTAAATCTTCACTCCTATGCCCATTCCCCATTCAGAAATCCTGCTGATTTCCAAGGTCAAAATACTGCTGCAAGACCCTTTTTTCCCTTTTTCCCCTTTTTTCCAAACTAACCTCTTCTTAACCCTTTCATTTCCCATGAAAATCCCTAATTTTCATGTTTCTCTCCTTTCCCCCTCATCAAAATCCCCTTTATAAGGTCTAAGACCCCTTCTTAGCCTTATCGGAACCCTCAAATCTTTGAAAATCATGAGAAAAACCATTAAAATGCATATTTCCTATGTATTGGGCTTAATCCCCCTTGGACTAAGCTCCTAGCATTTCCGCCCATACACCCTGGCGTTGTGACCGCGCGCTGAGCAGTCGGGCGCTCATTCGGTTTAAATTAATATTTCGCCCAAAACATTAAAAAACCTATGAATATGTATTTAAACCGTCGAATTAACATTTTATTAAATTTTCCGCCCGTGCAAATGTGGAGCAATCTCGACCGTCAATCTGATCCACAGATCCGACGGTGTGGAGCGTGCCTCCCGGTGGACCCCCCAGTCGTGCGTCGTTTTCCCAAAACCACATGGTTTTTATCGCACCACTCTTCGGTGGAGGGCGGTTTTTGCCCGATGACCAGCGATTCCATACATCGCTTGCCACGCGTCCCATGTACTATTTATAAAACCGCCGTCCATCCGTCGTCCATCGCGCGTTAATGTTCGGACCAGGATGCCCAGCGATATCACTGTGGACTGTCCAATCTGGGCCCACTGAATCAATGGTGATCACTCCGTCGTCGATCTGATCTATAGATCGACGACCCACAATTCATCACCCGATTTCTCCGTTTGACTTTCCATTGACCAATCCTGACCGTCGATCTCTGCGCGATCGACATCTCAGATTCATCCTTCTCCTCTGACCACCTCGTTCAATCTCAACCGTCGATCTCTGCACGATCGACGGTTCGGATTTAATCCTTCTTTCACCCATTCCACGATCACTCCCAATCAACCCTGACCGTTGGATGATGCCATCCAATGGCTCCGATCTCCCTGCACGCCCTTCGATGCAGTTAACCTATATACGCATGTTTTATAATGTTTTCCGTGTTTTGCAGGGTTCTTATCATTTTTTCGCAATTTTCAAAGAAGATTCGGAGGCGGAGGGTGACGACCCTCCTGTTTTCGATTCGTCAAAGGAAATCATTCACAGGGTAGAAATTCAAGTTTCCTCAGTGTTTTCTCAGGCATGGATGCTTTATGAGCCTTGCGTGGCCCTGCACAACAACAAAGAACACAGCAAATCAGGCACAAACAAAGAGTATTAGCGCTGAAGACAAAAATGCACCAGAATAGAGGATTGAAGGTTAGATTTGTGGGGATTACGTCTAAGATGCTTATCAAAAGCCTAATCCCCAAATAAAACACAGTTTACAGAAAACCTAAAGTGCTTTATCAAGTAGGAATGCCTCCACTGCCACAATCTAAGGCAAATCGATTCCTCCCAGCTACCATAGCGCCACCTATTCCTCAAAGTACTCAATCAAAGGCCAAAGTTATTGAAGAAGATCAGATTTTTCCTCAGCGCAGCCAAGAAGTTACTTCTGCAATGAAACTTAATGCAAAAGATATCTGCAGAGTAACCCTAGCGTCACACAGAGCCTCAAAGGTCAACAATCTCCCACCGAGCTTAATTCATAAGTACAAATCAATTAATATAGTGAAACACCTGTATAGTTTCTTCATTGAGACCCCCAAGGGCCAAGAAGACATTAACTCTGTATTAATTGTAATTGAGATCTTTTATCAGATCTCACCTCCTCATTCTTCTATATATACTACAACAGAAGATGAGTGAGGGGTTGGTTGTAGAACTTTGATATACATTTGAGCAAAAAACTTCTGATTGTACATAGTATTCACTGGCTCTTGGAGCTCTGCTGGTGATAGATAGGTTAGGCTGAGATGTGTAGATGGTTGCTAACCTAAAGCACTAGAATTAAAGTTGTAATTGGTTTGAAGCATCAATACAAGTTGATTTATGGGATCCTGATCTATGTTGATGGTGATGTTTCTCTAATTGTAACTTGTTATTTTTGTTTATGTTTTCATATGTGTTTCATATTCTCTTATAAAGAACAACATGCATAGAGTTAGGACCTACTGTATATCAGTAACCTTCTCTAACTCAAAATATTTATCTGAATGTTTTCTTCTAAAATTGTGTTATTTAAGAATGATTTAATTCAGTTTAAGCATAGGAATGTTGGCGTTCCCTCGTCTTATTGTCTTAGCTGAATTTTATTCTTAGATGTTATTTTCAGTATATGTTTAGTGAAGATGAACTGAGGAAGATATGGTGAGCCTTGGTCCCATTATGATCCCACAGACTATCTGATTGTTTCCCTTTGAATGTGTCAAAATCTGGCTAGTTTCAAAGTACTTACCAGATCTTAGGCCATTCTGTTGTTATCTTTGTATTTGTCCTGAATGTAACCAATTAAAGAAGAGCTAGGAGAGGATTTGTGGTGAGCTCGACCCGCTATTTTCTACTCCAAAAGTTGCCTTCAAGTTTCCCTCGGTTTTAAGATGTTTTCTATTGAAAGTGTATCAAAGGCTGGCTAGTTTCAAAGTACTTACCAGATCCTAGTTTAATTTTATGTTTTTCTTGAGTTCATGTCAAAGGTTGGCTAGTTTCAAAGTACTTACCAGATCCTGGACTTCTCTTGTTTCTGCATCTGTTTATTTCTCCTTCTTATTGTATCATTCCATTCCATAAATCAATCTTCAAAGAGATCCTTAGACATAGATGACTTGCCCAATAGACCACTCTTGCCTCTTGCTGTTCCAATTAAACCCTATTATGACTCCATAGCCAAATGGACTAAAACCTGCAATTTTCTACCTTTTTAACCAAAGCTTACTATGATTGCCTGCAACTTCTCACCTTTGGAACTTTTTGCACTCAAAACTTCCCACCTTAAACAGTAATCATGCTCAACCGTCCAAAAAACAAACAAACCCTTGGCCTTCATAACTAGCCTAATATCATAACCCCAAACTTCAAAGACAAATCCATATTTGTACATATTGGAGAGATCCCTCTCCGGATTCAGGAGGGCTAGATCCTAGAATCCCAAAGTTGGTTGAAACGATGTTGTTTCTGTAATTGGACTCTGCCAATCTTGCCAATAAATTACAGATCCCTAACAGGTGGTAGGCTCTAAAAGAATATCATTGCTTGATGGCTTTTTAGGATATAATCAGATGCTAGTACACCCATATGATCAACAAAAAACTGTGTTCACTACACCTTGGGGCACCTTCATGTATGTAAAAATGCCTTTTGGGTTAATGAATGCGGGGGATACTTTTCAAAGAGCCATGGACATTTCTTTTTCCGAAGACATAGGTTACTTCATTGTGATATACCTAGATGACATCACTATCTATTCTAAAACTAATGAAGAACACCTAGTTCACTTAAGAAAGGTCTTTGAAAAGTGTATAAAGTATGGTCTATCTTTAAATCCTAAGAAAACTATGTTTGGTCTTCAAGAAGGAAAACTCTTAGGGCACATCATATCTAAAGAAGGGATTAAGATAGACCCAAAAAGGATTGAGGGTATATTGCAGATCAGTCACCCTAGGAATATCAAATAGTTGTATTCTTTCATTAGAAATATCAACTTCTTAAGAAGGTTCATACTAAACCTTGCAGAACTCCTAAGAAACATTACAAACATGTTGAAAATATAAATAGGAGTGAAATGGACCATAGAAGCAAAATAGTCCTTTGAAATGGTAAAACAAGCACTTACCCAAATACCAGTTCTAATCAGTCCTGACTTTAGCAAGGACTTCTTCATCTTCTCATTTGCATCAGAACACACTATTGCTACAGTATTGCTACAAAAGAACATGACGGGAAAAGAAACGCCCATAGCTTTATTTAGCAAGGCACTAAGATATGCCCCTCTAAAATATAACATCATGAAAAAACAAGTCTTTTCCTTAATCAAAGCATTAAAATATTTCAATGTTTACATCTTGCATTCACATGTCATTGCTTTTGTTCCACACACAGTTGTTAAAGACATACTAAATCAGGATCCTAATGGAAAAAGGGGTAAGTGGATTGTTGTCATCATGGAATATGATCTAGAAATCAGGCCCACTAAACTGATCAAAGGACAAGGACCTTCCAAACATGGCTGAAGCAAAATTTCAATCACTAGACATAAACATGATACATTCCTTGGATGAACAAGAAGAACCGGCGACTCCACCCATTGAAGAATAATTTCTGAACTCACTCTGGATGCTGATATATTATATGTGCTTTTTAATCTAAATGCTCCTCCTGATTTGTCCAAAAAAAAAGCTAGATTTTTGAAACTAAAGGCTATAAATTTCTGCATTCTAAATAAAGCTTTATATTGGAAAAATTATGTTGGTATCTTGCTTAAATGTTTTCTTGAAGATGACGCAGATAAAATCATGCATGAGTTTCATGAAGGAGAATGTGGAGGTCATCTCTATTGGAAAACCACTGTCAACAAAATCCTTAGAGCTGGTTTCTATTGGCCCACTCTTTTCCCTGATATCCACAAGCTAGTAATGACTTGCCATAAATGAAAAATATTTTATGGAAAGAGAAAATTATTGCCTTTTCCTTTGCACCCTATCAGTGTTGAAACTCGTTTTCAACAATGGGGTTTAGATTTCATTGGAGAAATACACCCTGCCTCCTCTTCCCAACACAAATGGATCCTCGTTGCAACTGACTATTTCACTAAATGGATAGAAGCGATCCCTTCAAGGAATGCCACTGACTCAGTAATCATCAAATTCCTTGAAACCAATATCCTGTCCAAATTTGGTTGTCCAAGAAAAATCATCACCGATAATGCTGCTGCATTTAAGTCCAATAAAATGGTGGATTTTTGCTACAAATATCACATTACATTCGAGCATTCTATAGCTTATTACTCTCAAGGTAATGAGTTGGCTGAGTCCTCTAACAAAAGTTTGGTAAATATCATCAGGGCGCTGCTGGAAGAGAACAAAAGGTCATGGCATAGAAAATTGGTGCATGCACTATGGGCTGAAAAATTAACAAGCAAAAAATCGATTAACATGTCTCCCTATCAACTAGTGTATGGCATGGATGCAGTTTTCCCAACATCCTTGGGAGTTCCAGTGATGAAGCTCCTCCAAGAGGTACAATCAGAAGAGAATGATATGCAAAGGAGGCTGAACCAAACCATTCAATTGCAACAATCAAGGGAAGAAGTTTACAATAGAACACAAGCAGTGCAAGAAAACATCAAGAAGATCTTTGACAGACGGACTAAATCCAATGATTTCTAGATTGGAGACAAGGTGTTGAAGCAGGATTCAAGAAGAGAGGACAACGACAAGCATGGAAAATTTGAAAAACTATGGAAGGGTCTGTTATCACAAAATTGGACTTGATAGGTTGCTTGATCAGACAATCTCATGCAACTATTTCAAACCTAATCTTTTGACTGAGGCTTAGCCTCCTCAGCCTGAGAGGGCTCTCTCAAAATTTAATAATATGGATAAAGATATAGATGGCTAACTCTATTTAGGAAATAACTAATGAATGATAAATGTAGGTTGAGAATCACATCAGCATATATAAATTGTGTTTATGGATTCAAAGCAATTCAGTAATTCAGTGAATCTACTTAACATGGAAGTTGAGGTATATCAAAGTTTTAGTCATAAGGTACACAAACATGAAACTGTAAAAACACAGTCAGTTCACTTATATAGGAAGTTAGAGCATCTAATAGATGAATTCTGAGTAATATAGATGAACACCACTGTAATGAGATATATAAGAGATGAAAATAGAATAGGAAAACACTAAAACTCCTTCTGAATCTCAAGTTGGCCAAGTAGAAGATCTATGTATTAGCTGAAAACCAGTCAATTCACAACAAGCACAGTTTTGCCAAAAATGTCCAACCCTTGACAAATTTGACCTCTTGGTCTTTAATATAAATCTTACCACATGAGATGATCTGCCTATAGGCTAGATACATCGAATTTATGTCCCTTGACACCTTGCATAATCATAAAACATGGAATTTATTACAAAAAGACACATATCCTACTTAACAGTCCTATTCCAAAAAGGACTCAAACTCCTTATCACTATCTATAACAACCTTATCTATTTGAATTTATGTCATTTCCAAGTGTGTCATCACATGGTTGAATTTGGATGATGGGCTTCATTTCTTCATGACCACTTTGCTGACCTCCACAAAAATAGGAAACAGTACCCTGTTTTTTAGGCATAAGATCTTTTGCATTCTTTTAACATTTTGACCAGCATTTACTCTTCATTTCGTGGTCCTTGGCTGTTGGAAGTTGGCTTAACATGTCCCATAACTCCTCCCTAGCCTCCAACTGTCTAAAACCGCTTTAAACACTGCTCAAAATTCTGTAAATTATGTACTGCGCTACGAAAACACAACAGTTTCGTAGCGATTTTTGTAGCACTGCCATTTCAAGTATTTGTCCTCCAAAAACTCAATTCTTTCCTCTACATCATTTTAATTACCCTTTAATACATCTTCCATAGCAAATTTAGTTCTTAACTCAATCTTCAACCCTTTAAAATCTAATCAAAATAAGCAAGAAAAGCAGCTACAGCAGTTTTGTAGTGCTTTTCTACTTTTTTACACTGAATGTGCTACGAAACTGTTGAGTATGAAAATTATTCATAAATTTGCCAAGTGAAAACCGTGTTTGCCTCAAAAACTCATAACATAACTTGTCTTCAGTATTTACAAATCATACAAACTGTCAACCCGCTTCATTCTAGCTTTCTTGAGGTTCCTTCTCCATTTACACTTGGTTGAGCCATTGGTTCTTCTATGACTGTCATTTTAATGCGTCTGCTCTTTAACTCATCATGAATTAACTCCAGTTGTTGCTCTAAATCCCTCACCTGGTCTTTAAGTCTTCTATTTTTAGCTCTCATATGAGTGTTTATTATTTTGACAAACTTAGCTTCTTTTATTGCTGGAACTGCCCATTTGAAAAATTGCTCTGTATTACTTAAGTTTTCAGAAGAAGAATCAACTTGTCCTTCCCACATTGCCTTCATTCTTTTAAATTGTACTTTCTCGACATTGTGCTTTCTAGCTTTCTTTTTCATGATAGCAATTTCCTAATTTTCCAACTTTAACTTCTCCTCAAGGCACTGAAACTTTGTTTTCTCTATCACTTTCTCCTTTCCCCTTTTTAATTTTTTGATTGTATCCTTCACTGTGGGTGATGAGAGGTCAATTGTATCTTTGGATGCTTTAGCTATCTCAGTGGGTATTTGAACTTCTTTGCTGACTTCCATTAATTTCCTAGCATGCCTTGTTATAGGCTTTGTTGCTTGAAAAATGAAACCTGTATCTTCCCCCTCAAACTCTAGCCTCTTTGCAGACTTGGCCTTTTTCATCTTATGCTCATCTTCCCCAGTGAACTCAACTTGGACAATGGTTGTTTCCTCTATGTTAATGGCATGAAGAATATCCTCTAGATTCCCCTTTGTTACTGGGCTGTCTTCTGTAACAATTGTCTTTCCTTTCAATGCCACTACTTGGCTTCTAGTTACTCTTTTGGTCCCATGTTTGCTGACAGCTTGTTTCTATTTTGCATCTTTGACAACCTTTGATCTCTATTTTGCAGGTGGGAGAGTTGTGTATCAAGTATTTTCATTTTCTTTGGCCCTTTCTCAGTTTGCTTTCTTGACTTCACTCTTGCAGTTGCTTTTGGTTTTGCAACCATAGGTTGGCTTGGTTCTGCTGGTGGTGGTGATGGAACTCCTTTAGCTTTAAGGTTTCTTGCAGGATTTAGGGTTTCCAACTCAAAACCATTTATAAACAAGAATGATGACCAATCTCTGCCTATGTTCTGAAGTTCATCTAAAATTAATAATTTCATTAAGCCATGATGAAATAAGGATGTTTCACTCCCTTCAGATTTTTCCTGCACCTTATCATCCATCTTTCCAAAACTCCTATGCAGATAAAAAGGTAAATCAAGTGAAATATTACTAGTGAAGTGCAAAAGCAATTTGAAATGATATGAATAAACCTTGTGATATCTGCCTTCAGAGGTAAAATATTTTTGAATGTTGAACAACAGTTTTGAGTAGTTATCTTTGATGCAGCTTCTAGGGATAGCATTATTAAGATCCATGTCTGTGTGCTCAAGCTTCATGAACTCTTTACACTACTCAATATCAAATTTGAACCCTTTGAACCAGGTTTCTTGACCTCTTGGTATCTCTGTAACGGTAGCAATGACCTCTGGTGTAATAGACACACTTAGCATCCCAACTTTAGTGGCTGTTCCATTGAAATTTATAGAAAAATTCCTTGGATACCTATGTGCGACGGCCCCGCAACTTATCACAAAACCGTAGGAAACCTACTCTTCTGAATGCTTCCATCACTGTTGGGTCTTCAATTATTGCCTTCATGTCTTCAGGTTCATGCCTTAAGCATTGTCCTCCTCTGTGAATTTTTCTTTCTTCTGTCATATTCTTCAAAGAAATTGTCAGCCTCACTTGATAAATGTATCAGCCTCGTTTGATATGGGTGTAGTAAAACCTTTGTATGAAACAGCCACAGGTTTGGCTTAACACTCAGAGCTTAGACATTTCGAATGGAGGCAAAATGAAATGAGAATGACTAATTAGGAAAGATTTTGAAATTTTAAATGTCCTCTCATAACTAAAATGATGCCTCATTCATAACCTATAATGACCATGATGACTGCAAACATGGGTGTGTACTTCAGTTTCATCATTACTTGACTCACCATGCTTTTATCCTATCGTTTCCCAATGGTTTTCTAACATTCGACACCTCGACTGACAAGACAGTTACAAAACCGCACTTTCGTAATGCCTGTAGTGTATTTTCTACTGTTTGTGCTACGAAACTATCAGTGCTTTCATAGCGCAAAGTGACTTTTTTCAACAGGTGGCGCTACGAAACTGCGGTTTCCTAGCTAATTGGGCAGTTTTGACACAAAACTTTGGGAAATGAAATACAAATGGAAAATGATAAATGTTTGACATGAAAGAACTTTAAAGAAGGCTTTATTTGAACCTTAGGATGAGCTTTAAACTATAAAAAATCTAAAACCTTCCCTTGATCAAACCTAAATTGACTCTTAAAACCCTATTTTGATCCATGAAATTTTGTAACCTTGTCAAAATGATGTTTTGAAATTTTTTGGGTGATAACAGGGTTCATACATCATCCATTCAGTTAGAGGTAACAATGCATTCTTCCTACAATAACTGGATGGAACAAAGCTATTTGGAGGTCTTGTCAATGGCAGGATGCTCAAGCACTATTTTTGTTAAAAGTTCCTAGTTTGAAGTTTTATTCATTGTACATAACATCGCTTGAGTAAAATATCAGAAAAATGAAAACACAAAAAAAAACAAAGAAAAGAAGAAAAAGAGGGCGGATGAAAAGAAGAGGTAAAGCCCCATACTAAAAAACAATATGGCTGAAAGTGTGCAAGTCTAAATGCCACTACTTTGAGAAAGGAAAGTATTGTTCAGTCATATAGCCTAACCATGATTGAACATGTTTTTTTTTTGTTTTTGTAAATTGGGAGGATCTATTCACATCAATTATAAAACCAGAGTATACATGACAGTCTCATGAGGCTGGTGGCTAGAGCCATACATGACCACTATAATAGGCCCGCCCTCAGGGATGGAATTTACATAGGATAATATCTGAGGGGCAAGACAAAAGATGAGAAACGACTATAATAAACCGAAGCACCATGGGTGCTGGAAAAAAGACATGTACGTCTCGCATACCGTGTGAGATACATAAAAAAAAAACAGCAAGCAAGGAGGAG